>OX465598.1:266107500-267357500 GCA_950022295.1 Bromus sterilis | reverse complement strand
CCATTTTCCTGCACACAAGAAAACCATACATGCAAATCTGCTGAAAGCAGCGTCGGTCTGGGTTAGTTTTATTCAAATCATGCAAGAATGAGGTCAAAACAATAGCAAAAGTGTTTGGAAAATTCGATACGTTTGAGACGTATCAACTCACCCAAGCTTAGCAATACTGCGGGCCTGGACCTGGGGTGGCCCCCCTGGTCATCCCCAGGTGCCCCTGTACTTCAATGTTTGTGAAAAATTTTAATATAATTTTCTGGAATGTTTTTGACAACTTCATTTTTGAAATATTTCCGAAGTAGCGAAAGTTGTAAAAACTTTCGGAAGGCTCGAAACAGTGGTCAGTCATATGAATTTCAAAAGCATAAACTTTGATACAACAAGGTAGAAGAAATCTAAAAGAATAGCAAATATAATAAGCTTCCCTTTTTACTCATATAAAACTTGTTTATTAGCAAGGTTGATCAAGTCTTACTACTAAACAAGTGATTTATCGAGGAAAAGGTTTCACTTCTTATAAGGCATTCATGGTACCTTTATTTGGAGGGAGACTGTCCGCACGATGATTGTTTTATATTTGAGATGCACATGTAGAGGACAATCCCAATCACCAATCTTCACGGTCTCGATATTCTCAATGGAGTTAAGGCCATTCCTTTCATCGATCTTCTTCGGAAAATATACCGTGTGTTATTTATCATTAACATTGAAAGTGACCTTTCCTTTATTGCAATCAATAATAGCACATGCGGTGTTAAGAAAAGGTCTACCATGAATAATAGACATGCTCCCATCTTCGTGCATGTCAACCACAACAAAATCAGTAAGAATCAAACAATTAGCAACTTCAACAGGAACATCCTCACAAATACCAATGGGAATGGTTGTTGAATTATCAGCCATTTGAAGAGAGATATCTGTGGGGATTAGTTTATCTAAGCAAAATCTTTTATAGAGAGAGAAAGGCATAACACTCACTCTTGCACCAAGATCACATAAAGCAGTTCTAACATAATTATTATTTATGGAGAAAGGAATGGTGGGTATACCTGGATCACCGAGCTTCTTTGGACTCTTGCCACTGAAAGAATAATTAGAAAGCATAGTAGATATTGCCTCATTAGGAACTTTTCTTTTATTAGTCACAATATCTTTCATATACCTCGAATACGGAAGCAACTTAATAGCATCAATCAAAGGAATTTGCAGAAAAAGAGGCTTCATCCATTCACAAAACTTATTGTAGTGCTCTTCTTCTATAGTTTTGAGAGACTTTCCTGGGAAAGGCATTGGTTTTTGTACACATGGTTCTCGTTCCTTCCCGTGTTTCCTTGCGATGAAGTCTTCTCTATTATATTTCTTGCGTTTATCGGGTGCTTCTTCTTCTCGCACTTCAGGAGGATCATTCTTCTATTTATCTTTATTAGGTTCAGCATCGTCTTCAGTTTCAGCATCGAAAGTAGATATACTATTAGGATCAACAATAGGCTCTTCATCAACTATGGGATCATTTGAATTGTCGGTTTTTTTGTGTTTCTTCTTCTTCTTCTTCTTCTTAGGGGATCTGACAATGTCTTCATCCTGAATTTGAGAATCTTGCTCGATCATCTTAGGATGTCCCTCAGGATAAAGAGGATCTTGAGTGTGGGTTCCCCCTCGGGTTTTAATCCCGTAAGCCTGCATATCTTGTTTCGCATTGTTAGCAAGCCAATCTTTCTGCACATTAGAAATTGGTTCAAGATGAGTTTGAACCATATGAAAAAGATTAACATGGCATTTAACATCATTAACAGTACTACCTAAAACATCAAGCAAAATTTTGATAGCAAGGGTATTATCATGCAACTGACTTTGAATCCTCTCATTAAAGTGATTTTGCTTCATAATAAAATTATCAAGATCATCTAAACATTGATCAGGACGCTTACCTTGGGGGATGTCACTTGCATTGAAATCTAAAAGAGAGTGTACCTCTACCGTAGGAGGGTGAGTAGTAGGCTCACAAAGTTTTTCAATTGGAGGTAGATTCTTCACATCTTCAGCTTTAATACCTCTCTCTCAGATAGACTTCTTAGCTTATTGCATATCTTCAGGGTTCAAGATGAGCATTCCCCGCTTCTTTGGTGGTGGAGTTGGTTCAGGGATGGACCAATCTTCGTGATTTTTGTCTATCTTTCCCATTAGTTTTTCAGCATCGTCCGGTGTTCTTTCCCTGAAAACACAACCAGCACAACTATCTAGATAGGTTCTAGATTCATCGATTAGACCAACATAAAATATTTCAAGTAATTCATTCTTAGGGACTCCATGTCCCGGCCTAGCCTTAAGCAAAGTGCAATACCTCCCCCAAGCTTTAGGGAGGTGCTCATCCTGCAAGTATTTAAAATTATAAATTCTTTGCAAAGCAGTATGTTGCATATGAGAAGGAAAATATTTAGAAACTAAACTTTTAATATAACCATAAGGTAGTGCGTCATACCATGCTCTAGCACCCTCCTTCAAAGAAAAAGGAAGAAGCTTAGTAACATAATAATTTCTCTTCTTGTCCTCTGTAGCGAATAATCCACATAGATCAATGAGTTTTGTAAGGTGTGCTATAGCTTCATCATTTTCTCTACCATAAAAGGGGTCAACTTCAAATGTATATATAAGTAAATGATCAACAATAAAATCAAAACCAGCATCTTCAATGCAAATAGGAGATGAAGAAAATTTAGGATCTGGAGTAACTTTGTTCTTCATGGAGTGCTTTTCAAGCAGCTTCCTTACAACACTAGGGTCGGAGTCAGCACACTCTGTAAGTTCCTTGCATAAATCATCATCAAGTTCGACATATTCATCATCAAGGATTCTTTTCTTGAGTTCACTCAAGTCCGGGTAACCAAAGGATTTGTAGGTAGGATAACGTGTGACAGGAATTTCAATTCTGGACTGTTTTGCAGCCTTAGCGATGTGAGATTCAACACAGTGACCAAGAAAACCAATATCATCAAGAGTATTGGAAGCATCATCAAAAGTAGCAGACATAGTAACTGACTCAGTAGAAGTAGCATGTGGAGGTGGTGAAGCAAACTTACTCATAACGGAAGGCGAATGAAGCGTAGCACTAGTTCTAAGAGCGGTACCTTTTCTTATAGTGGATGGTAAAATCGGAACCTTGGGGTCTCCTTTCTTACCCATAGCGGATAAATTGCAGGAAGCAAAATAACTTCAAGTAGACTTATAAATAGAGCTATGCTCCCCGGCAACGGCGCTAGAAAACAGTCTTGATGACCCACAAGTGTAGGGGATCGCGATAGTCTTCGCGGGTAAGATAACCCAATTTACTGATTCGACACAAGGGGAGCCAAAGAATATTTATAAGCTTTGACTGTTGAGTTTTCAATTCAACCGCACTTGAAAGATACTTTTTTTGCAACGAGATATAAGTTGTAACGGTGGTATGGAAGTGATAATGGTAACGAATATAGCGGTGGCAAAGCAAGGGAAGTAAAAACGGTAAAGTAAAGTAACTTGGAACAAGCAAATTAAAACACTGTAGGATAGGGGGACGGATGGTTGGGCGCTGCATGGATGAGAGACATCATGGATTGTACTTGGGGAAAGGCACACACAAAAGTAATGATCATCTAGGCATATTTTAATCATTAGGCATGTATCCCGAAGGTAGTTGTACGTGCTTGCAATAAGAACTTGCACAACATATTTTGTCCTACCATCCCGCTACAAACGGGGCCAAAAGGAACCTATGGAGATTAAGGTGCTCCTGTCAAAGAGCACTGGAACAAAGCATTAACAATCAATGGATACATGGAATCCTCAAATTATAGTCCATCCCCTTTGGTGTCCCAAGCTGTCACCATTGGGATCGCCGGTTCCGGACTATAATAGGTGCACACAACTCATAGATAGGATCAAGATCACAAATATAATCATGAAAACACATATGGTTCAGATCTGAAATCATGGCACTCGGGCCCAAAGTGACAAGAAATAAGAACAACAAGTTGTAGCAAAGATGATAAACACCATGGTAGACGATAGGCAACATGCCCCCAAAAATCTGATAAACAATTACATGATCTAACTCATCCAATCCCTACCATCCCATTTGCCTACAGCAAGGAATTACTCACACATGAAAAGAGAAGTCATGGAGGGATGATGTAGTGGCAATGGTGATGACGATGGCGATGATTCCCCCTCATCGGAGGCCAAGACAGCCTCCAGATTACCTCTCCCGGAGAAGAACAGAGGGTGGCGATGGCTCCGCGATGAGAATTGGAAAAGCGACTCTGTTCTGGGGTTTTCTCGCCGAGGGTAAAAATAGGAGTCCTCATAGGGCACCAGAGGGGGTGGGGCCCTCCCAGGCGCCTGATATGTCCCAAACGTATCAATAATTTCTGCTTGCTCCATGCATGTTTTGTGTGATATTTCTATGATCTAGATACACTTTCATACACTTTTGATCATATTTGGATTAACTTATTAACTCAGTGCACCACATTGCAAGTTCCTATTTTCTGCTGTTTTTCTATTTCAGGTTTCCCCCATATTAAAAATGCTCCAAAAATTCGGGAAAATCAGAAAAAAAAATCAGCGTACCGGAAGCTTCCAGAAACACCCGGGAGGGGCCAGAGGGGACCCACCAGGGGCCCAGGCGCCCTCCCGGTGCTCCCTAGGGTGGGGCCACGCCAGGGGGCGCCTGGACCCCTGGTGGGGGCCCTGGCTCCCCCCTTTCGCCTATATATTCTCCATACCGCAAAACCTCCAAAGACAGAAACCCTTTTCACGATCTCGCCTCTGTTCCGCCGCCACCGTGCTTCCAAGATCGGGAGCACCAACAGACCTCTTCCCGCCACCCTGCCCGAGGGATCATTGACCTTCGGGAGCTTCCCCTCCACCATGGACGCTTCCCGGATGATCCGTGAGTAGTGTCATGGGTCCGTGATCAGCAGCTATGTGATGTTATCCTCCCCTCTTTGTTCTTCATGGTTTAGACCTCGTGAGCTGCCCTACATGATCGAGGCACATATGTAATTTTCTGTGGTTGCTATGATGAGTTTGCTGGGATTTGATGGATTATGAGACTATGTTCAGTTTGTGATTGAGTAATATATTTGGTTCTTATGTTTTATATTTTTGTTCCTAAGTAATTCTTGCAGGTTCTCCGTCGATGTTTATTGCTTTCGCCAAGTAGTAGGTAGTGACTCCAAGAGGGAACGTTATGCTCGTTTGTGGGTTCATGCCCCATGATGACATGGTTGAGTGAAAGAAACATGAGTCTAGGGGATGTGTTGTTGCCACAAGGGGGAACACAACGGTGCTTGTAACCGCGGTTGCAAGGATTGTTTACTTTACGCAAAGTGATTTTTAATGCAGTTGTCTATTTCTTTGGGTTTACACTTTTGGTGGGGCTCACAACTTAATACCAGCAAAGTGTTCTGGATAGATATCTCAAGGTTAAATATTAGTAGTAGATGCAGTTGGATTTCGGTCAGTCTACTTATTTTTGCATACCGCCCATGCTTTTGAGCCTTGTCCTTTCTTTGTAGCATAGTTAGCATTGCGGTGCATTTTTAATCCTGTCAATTGCCCAGCTGTGATTTGTTTACCTCGCATAGTAGTTTTATCGTCTTTTGGGAGAGAGACATCACTAGTGAACATCACGGGACCCCGGTCCATATTCGCATCACTATTTACACGTTGTTTTATTTTCTGCTTTTACTTTCTAGCTGATATCACCATTATCATTATCCCTTGCGTTTGATCCTTTGTAAACAACAAGACCGGAGAGATCGACAACCTCTCTGAACTTAGTTGGGAGAAAAGTTATTTGTGTCGTGTGCAGGTCCAGGCGAAGCAAGTGATTCTTTTCAGACGGCGCATCACTTGCCGAACCACCTACTTATCATTTCCGGAGTCCTATGAGAGAAAAACCCTATCCTCTACATAGGGGAAATTGTCTGCTATCCTACATCGCACCTTCCACTTAGGGTAACCAACGAAGGGCGAGAAACCATTATCATCATCTCGCGCATCAGCGCCCTGGTGGCGCGGCCAAGGGCCAGGCCGCGCCACCTGGCCGCCTGGGCTAGGGGCAGGCCCCCTCTGGCCATTCTTCTGACATGTGGTTCCTCTCGATGCGTGGATTTTCTGTATTTTTTACAGTAATTTTCTGGGACACCTAAAAATCACTTTTCCTACACACAAGAAAACCATACATGCAACTCTGCTGAAAACAACGTCAGTCCAGGTTAGTTTTATTCAAATCATGCAAGAATGAGGTCAAAACAATAGCAAAGTGTTTGGAAAAGTCGATACGTTTGAGACGTATCAGGTACCTTTATTTTAATGGGCACTGTCCCCACCATAATTATTTTGTATTTGTGGTGCACATGTAGAGGACAATCCCAATCACTAATCTTCACGGTCTCAATATTCTCAAAAGAGTTAAGGACATGCATTTTATCTATCTTTTTCGGAAAATATACCGTGTGTTCCTTATCATTAACATTGAAAGTGACCTTTCCTTTATTGCAATCTATAATGGCACCTGCGGTGTTAAGGAAAGGTCTACCAAGAATAATAGACATTCTTGATGACCCACAAGTGTAGGGGATCGCAACAGTCTTCGCGGGTAGGTATAACTCAATTTATTGATTCGACACAAGGGGAGCCAAAGAATACTTATAATCCTTAGCAGTTGACATGTCAATTCAACCACACCTGAAAAGCACTAGGCAAGATATAAGTAAAAACGGCGTGTTGACGAGTGTAGCCTTTAAGACTTCCCCAATCACCAACACCACAAAGTCGTAACAAAGCAGTAGCAGCAAAGAGAGCAAAAGTAACAACGAAGGCAATAAAGATGAAAGATGGACCGGGGTTCAAGGTTTCACTAGTGGTAACTCTCCAAGCAAAAATACAAGTGTTGGTTGAACAAATTACAGTTGGGAAATTGACAAAATTGCACTAACTCTAGCCAAAGAACAAACTAGAGCATCCTAGTCTAAGAACCAAACGTAGGCATGTGTTCCGTATGTAGTTGTACGTGCTTGCAATAAGAACTTGCATAACATCTTTTGTCCTACTATCCTGCTACAAATGGGGCCAAAAGGAACTTATGGGTATTAACGTGCTCCTATCAAAGAGCACCGGAACAAAGCATTAACACACTATGAAAACATGTAATCCTCAAATTATAGCTCATCCCCTTGGGTGTCCCAAGCTGTCACCATTGGGTTCGTCAGTTCCGGACTATAACATGTGCATAAAACCGTAGATAAGATCTAGAAAAACAATTATAATCATGCAACCATAACGTGCTTAGATCTGAAATCATGCTACTCGTGCACTAGTAACAATCATTAAGAACAACAAATTGCAGCAAAAATAATTGATAAACTTCTTAGGACTGAATAACAATGTAACAATTTATCAGATCCCAACAAACACAACACCAATTACATCATATGGATCTCAATCATGTAGGGAAGCTCATGAGAACTTTGTATTGAAGAAGTAAGGGGAGAAGATACCACATAGCTACTACCAAGAACCCGTAGTCCAAGGGGGAACTACTCAAGAAGCATCATGGAGCGAAGAGGGGTTGATGAAGATGGCCCCGGGGGCCAGGGCCCTCTCCGGCAGGGTGCCGGAGCAGGATCCTGGTGACCCCCGAGGCTAGGTTTCGATGGCGGCGGAGATCGGGATCGCTTCTGGAAAAGACGTCTGGATATCTCGGGTTTTCGCGTCGGGGTAAAAAGGGCCAAAGGGGAGTCCGGCGGTTCCCAGGTCACCCAGGCGGGTCCATGGCGCGGGTCCCCCTGGCCGCGCCAGGAGGGCGCCTGGGGGTTGTGGGCCTCTGATGACCCTCAACTGTAGGGGATCGTTTGTAGCGTTTTTGATAACTAAGAGTGTCGAACCCAACGAGGAGAACAAAGGTATTGGTAAGTGACTTTGGTAAAGAAATAGCTGCAGGAACTGAAAGATAGCTTTTTAGGCGTTTTCGGTATAAGCAACAAAAAGGTAAAAGCGAGCCAGTAAAAAGCACGGAGGAGTAAGAAGTGGCCCAATCCTTTCGAGCAAAGGAGAGGCCTAGCAACTGAACTTATAAAGGCTAAAGCGTTCTTGAGGACACACGGGAGAAATAGTCACGTGCTTTCGCCATATTCTGAATCGGTACTATGTGTTGTGTTGATAAGTGTTGAGTGGGTGGATCTATGCTAGTACACCCTCTAGACTAAGATGAGTGCACTCTTATGATTAAACATCTTGCAAGCATCCGCAAATACAAGATTGTAATTATGGCAAAGGCCTAACCATAGCAATACGATCGATGATCCATTGTTCTGTTGTGCAAAAGCGTGCGAACTAGGGTTCAAGTTTCTGTCACTCCGGCAACCCACCGTAAGCATTCTTTATACACAATGCATTCCCCTAGGTCCTTAAGAAGGCGAAGTGTTGAGTGTTCGACTCACACAACACCACTAGGAAAATAACAACACAACTTAAGTATCAAACAACACATATTACTTCAACATCATATGACTACTAGTAACTAGACTTCCCCCATGTCCTCAAGAGCTAAAGTAACTACTCACAAGACATAAAAGAGATCATGATCAGTGGGGATAAATAGATGATAAATAATCTGGACACACTGATATTTCTCCAACAAAACTCAATAGCATTCATCCACTACTGGAATTCGCCAATTTGTCGTCCGCCAAGGCGGATGGCAAACAGCTATATGGCGGACGGCGAAGCTCTTTGCCGTCTGCCTCCGCACGGTAAAGCAATCGTCAGCTATTTCTTCGGCAAAGAGGTGCATTGCCGTCTGTCTTATATCGACGGACGGCAAAGCTATTCGCCGTCCGCTTAAGTGGAAGCAGACGGCAGCGTGAGTGTGATGGCGAAACTGTTTCAATCGACTCCGTCAGGCCATTAACGGCGTAGTTTGCCGTTTGCCTGCAGACGGCAAAGCTCGCTGATGTCATCTAACAGTTTGATGACTCCCCCCCACCCACCGCCCCCCCCCCCCCGCCTTTGCCGTCTTCAAGTAGACGGCAAACCTGTCCTCTTTGCCGTCTGCCGTGCCGCCAGGCAGACGGTAAAATGACCAAATGGTCACCCAACTGTTGCCAGATTGCACAGCTGGGCGCCATGTGTCCTCTTTTCCGACCGCCAGCGGACGGCAAACATTTTTGCTGACTTCCAGCAGACGGCAAAGAGCCTATATTGTCTCTGTTTATCTTTTAATCCCTGCATTTGACAAAAAAGCAATATATATATATATAGCAGCAGAACCAGAAGCACATTTTAACACCAAATCACATCATATCAAACAACATATGAATATCCAACAAGGATAACACATTGTTTCCAAACAAGGATAACAACAATATATACATAGTTCATTACACAAAGTCTCCAAACAGTTCATAACAACAATAAACTATTTCTAAGCTATATTGAAAGTGAAAATACAGAAAATCTATCGATGCACGACCCTCATAAAGCAAATCTGCAAAATAAAAATAAGAAAGTTAGCGGAAGAAGGAGGAAAATAAGAATAAGTAATAAGAGAAGGAGAAGGACAAGCAGAAGAAGAAGAAAAGAGAAGAAGAACAAGGAGGAGAGAAGAAGAACAGAGAAGAGTTCTTCTTCTCTATTCTCCTTGTTTTTCTTCTCTCCTCTCCTTGTTCTTATTCTCTCTTCTTCTTCTTCTTCTTCTTCTTCTTCTGTTTTCTTTAGCATTTGTGAGCAATTAAGCTAACCTTTAGCATTTGTGAGCACATTTTGAGAAATTAAGCTAACCTTTAGCATTTGTGAGAAATTAAGCAAACATTAGCATGTTTTGAGCCAATGAAACTAACTTTAGCATATTGTGAGGAATTTAAGAAACTTTAGCATGTTTTGAGGAATTAAGCTGACATTAGCATATTGTGAGCCAATTAAGCTAGCTTTAGCATTTTGTGAGCCACTTTAGCTAACTTTAGAATTTTTTAAGTGAATCAAGCTAACTTTAGCATTTTGTGAGCGATTCAAGCTAACTTTAGCATCTTGTGAGAAAATCAAGCTAACTTTACCATTTTGTGAGCAAATTAAGCTAACTTTGGCAACTTTGAACAAATGAAGCTAACTGAAGCATTTTTTTTGAGCCAATTAAGGTAACTTTAGCATTTTGTGAGGAAATCAAGCTAACTTCATCATATTGTGAGCAAATCTGGCTAATCATGCTATTATTAGGCTAACTTAGCTATATTTAAGAATTTCATAATATTTCAGAAGCTAAATATGCATTTTCAAACTAACTAAGCATTTAAAAAGAAAGATATACAAGACAACTTACCGGAGTGTCCGAGAAGCACTCAAGGCTGAGGTGGCTGAGAAGCATCCGTCGAGTTTGGCCGATGTTGACGGGGGAGAAGGGTCATGGGACGCAGCCCGAGAGTTATGCTGCACGAAAAGATCAACTAGAGGTTAGCACGACGCCACTCAATATGGTATTGATGATCATCGAAAGATACTCACCGTCCCCACAGGAGAAATGATCGGCATCCGTGGAGCGGCTTGACCAATCTTCTCGCACATAGTCTGCACATTTGTTTTCCATGAGTCAATCATATTAGTTACTAATATAAACAAAAATTATAACATGCATTCTTTGGGTGAATATGAACAAGTGACTTACCACAAGAGCTCATACAAGGCCCGGTTCGATGCATCGTGTCGTGCCGTGGCCTCCTCAAGAGCCTTCGCCGTCCTCTCCTCCGCCAGACGCTCTCTCTCTGTTGCCTTCTCCTCTGCCAACCGCTCCTTCTCCTCCAGTAGCCGTTGGGTGTTCTGTCGCTCTTTCTCAAGAGCTTCCTGCAACCCCACTCCTCTAGTTAGCATTGTAATATTCGATGAGAGAAAACAAGAATGCAAGAGTCCTTATGGATAACCTGGATAGCGAGGTCGACTGGCCGCGGAGGAGTCCTTATAGCAGGAGAAGAACTCGTTTGGCGCGCCTTGATCTCAGGAAGAGTCTTATCACACCTAATCAACTTATCTCCAATGGCCATGGCGCCATGGCGCCTTCCGCCACCAGCGATCATCACCAGCTCCGGGTCAATAGGTTTCCCAATCGGGGTGTAAGCCTCCCCGTGCTTCTCCTTCGCCACCTCAGTATAAGCCTTGAGCTTACTGTAGGCAGCAATGTTGGTGAAAGTCGAAGGAGTGGAGAGATCCGACTCTGAGAGCGCCTTGGCCTTCTTGTACGACGCTGTATGGGCCATGCCATACATGTCGAACACCTCAGGCACCTCCGTTTTATTATGCTCCGCCTAAAAGTAAAAGCAAAGCATGATATTAGTAAGTGGGTGTCTAAAAGACAAAGCAAAGAAGAATTTGCACATATCCATTTATGCCCGTAACCAGCTAAGTTATAGATGCCTTAATGGTGTGGCACACCAACCATTTGGGCGCGCCGGTCCTTGGCATTGTTGTGGACGGCCAACCAGGCATCTAAGCATCAGTGGTCCACAATGACCTCCCAACAATCCATCTTGGCCGCACACCATCTCGGCGGCGCCTAAGTTAGTAAACAAGGAAACTAATAAGTAGCCTAGATAGGAATAAAATCAAGCAAACTATACAAGACTTAAGAAGGGTTACCGTCATGTACTGGGCCCTGGTCAGTAACTTCTTGCGGCACTTCTTCTTGGTACGCTTACGCCCTTGCTTGGCATAGTAGTCACGGACCGCCAACACTCGCATCTCGTGCCTCCTGCTCCTTCGACTCATCGACCTTGTAGTAGAGCTGCAATAGCATGAGACATTGATGAGTGCACCAAGTAGTTATTGTCAAGTTTTTATTGTGTGAATAAGAAATTACCCAAACGCCGTTCAACACCATGTCGGCTCTGGTGTGGCATTCGACCCCGTTGATGATCATATCCGGCGGGGCCGAGGCAGCACAATAGTGCTCCCAAAAGAGTCCAGGATGCGGAACCTGATCCTCTCCGGGAAACTGAATCAGCCCCGGGAAGTTCTCCCTAACGAGCACACCAAGGACGGCGTTGGGATTGCGGACACCCTTGCCGTATATCCAACCCCTGCAGTATAAAAAGGCAAAGTCATCAGATATACATGATTATAGAAGGTATCGAAAGAGAGTGTAAGTGCACTTACATCTCTCCATCAGGTGTAATCAACGACTTATGGGTGGGAGTCACCGGTGGGGGCGGGAGCCGTGTACCACCACGCTGGTACACGGTGGTACCCTCAGCCACCTCCTCCTCATCAGTAGTGTACACCGGCTCCTCGGCACCAGCCTCTCCCTCAGTCGACTGGTCTGGCCACGGACTCCAAGTCATGCGGGTGGACGTAGGCTCCTCCTCCAACTCAGTCTGGTGGACCGAAGTGTCCGAGGAGGGATCCACCCTGCAGTGCTCTGGTGAATCTGTTGAGCTGTAATATATACATCGGGGACATTTAAATGGGTGTCTTGTCGAATTTCGACTAGACCTACATGTTCATGAGTCCGTCTAGTCCTCGACGGGAGAAACCAATGACATTTGAAGACAACGACGTTGGGAGGATTTTCACCATAGAATAGAAGTTCGTATATTGCTTCAACTCTTCCATAATACTCAATACCTCCGTCGCCGACAGCAGAGACACCCGAATTTGTACTTTTTCGATCGGCCATTTTTCGCTCTTTATCAAATGTATGAAAGCGATACCCGTTGATGTCGTATTTCTCAAATACACGGACCTTATTGTCAAAACCATTAGTGACTTGTCTCAATTCGGCGTCCATAGGCTCCTCATTTGCCTATAAGTTTAATAGGAAAGGATTGGTATATTAGTCAAAAATAGGCTGGACCAACAAATGAAACCCTATATATGAATGATAGTTACCGTTCGTTTGAACCAAGAGATGAAACCAGGATTGTCGTCTCCTTGATTGGAAAGAAGCTCATACTCTTCCCGGATATTTGGGCCCTGGTATTATCAACGTCAGGAAAATGTTCTTCCTTTCCATAATCTCTAAGGGGGGGGGAGATTGAGTGGCATGAAAAATACAGGCCAACAACTGTATGAGGCTGCCATCAGAACGAAAGGATTGAACCCATCCGTGCCGCCGGCGATTCGGCAATGCCTTGGCTCCTTAGCTTTTTCCAAATGTTTTTCATCAAAGTGCTTCCATGCTGAACCATCCGATGGGTGAGTCAACATCAGCTTCCCATCTGCATCAAATTCTGTTCTCTTCCCATATTTGTGTCATGTCATCTGTCTGGCTGTCTCTTCCATCATGTAAAGGCGTTGAATTCTTGGTATCACTGGAAGATACCGAGAACATTTACGGGTATTTTGGTCTGCGTCTTCTCACCTTGACCATTGTCTACCACAACATACCTGGATGACTTGCATTTGGGACAATAGTCTTCGTCCGCATACTCTTTCCTAAATAAAGCACATCCATTTTCACAAGCATGTATCTGCTCATAGGGCATCTTAAGTACCTTGAGGATTTTATCCGATTGGTACAGGTTTGAAGGCATAACATGATCTTTTGGTAGAAACCGCCCAATTAGGGTCGTGATCGCATTGTAGCAATCTGTGCCCAAGTTGAATTGTGCCTTCAAATCCATCAACTGTGCGATGGCATCGAGCTGACAAAGCTCAGTGTGAGTGTGCAGCGGACGTTTCGAAGACTCCAACATCTCATAGAAGGCCTTCGCAGATTCCTCCATCTCATCGTCCTCATCCCGCGCATCGTCAAAGTCCTGCACCATGTCTTCGATCCCGGTTCCGTACTCATCCGTGCGCTGACGGACCACCTCCTCTCTCCGTCGTCCGCTAGACTCGCCATGGAAGCTCCACACCGTATAACCGGGCTTATAACCCCACTTCTGCAAGTGTTTACCCATATCCACCTTTGTCGCCTGTTTATAATTGTCGCACCTAACACAGGTGCACCAGGTTTTTCTCTGCCCATTTGCAAACGCCGCTCTCAGAAACTCCTTGGTTTTCAATGCCCATTCATTAGTGATCTCTTTCTGATTAGGGCGACCAGTGTACATCCACGCACGATCATCGCTCATCTTGTAGCTACTAAACAACAAATATACCAGTTTGTCAATTTTATTACGTCCACTTTTTATTGCTTTTATCATACATAGCTACGGCATGTGCAATTAACCTACACACTAATAGGTAAAGATAGGTCCTAATCACACCCGAGTATGTGTAGATTGGGTCGGTTTCCCATGCTTTGGTCCCGATCCGACGCGGTATTTCGGCAACACCTCCCCGATGTTCTCCTAATACACGTCTCGACAACAAACCGAGAGGTTCTGTATCCGGAGAACAACAGGGAGGCGCTGACGAAATACCGCGTCGGATCGGGACCAAAGCATGGGAAACCGACTCAATCTACACATACTCGGGCTATCCATGGATAACGTTGGACAATTCGAAAGAATCACTATTATAAATATGCAAATGAATGCATATTTATAACTGTAACCCTTTTGAACGAGAGACGCATACTGGTTACGCGACTTGACACATAAATATACTACATATACCTAGTTAGCTAGTGTCATCGGCACGAAGGCCGGAACACAACAAAGGAGGGGAGGAGGAGGATATGACATTTGTGCTCACCCTCTAACGTAGGGGGAAATCGTCGAACACCAGACCCTCGCACGGGAAAGTTCTGCACATGAATAAGCAACCGATTAACACAGACACCTAGTCCCGGTAATTACATCTAACACATTAATTACACGCAATCAACTCATTACACTCACTCTCCTTCTTTTATCTTTCTTTTTCCTTTCTTCTTCTTCTTCTTCTTCTTCTTATTTTCTTATTCTTATTCTTCTTCTTCTCCTTTCTTCTTCTTCTCCTTCTTTCCTTTCCCTCCTTCTTCTCCTTCTTCCTCCTATTCTTTATCTTTTTCTTTTTCTTTTCTTCTCCTTCTCCTTCTTCCTCCTATTCTTTATCTTATTCTTTTTCTTTTCTTTTCTTTCTTTTTTTTTTCTTTACTTTCTTTCTCTGTCCTTTTCTTTTCTTTTTTCCTTTTCTTTTCTTTCTTTATATAATCTTTTTTCTTTGTCCTTTTCTTTCTTTGTTTTGTTTTCTTTCTTTATTTAACTTTCTTTCGCTGTCCTTTTCATTTCTTTCTTACTAATTGCTAACTAAAACTAACTAAACTAGAACTAATAAAACCTAAACTAACTAGAACTAATAAAACCTAAACTAACTACACTAATAAACCTAAATAAATACACTAATAAACCTAAACTAACCTAAACCTAAACTAACAACTCTAATTAACAGAAAAAAAAAATAAAAAAAATAGGGGAGGAGGCTTACCAGGGGTGGGGGGAGGTGGCGCCGGTGAGGAGCGTGGCGCCGGCAAGGAGGGTCGTCGGCGGCGAGACCTGCAGCGGCGCCGGTCAGAGGAGAGGAGAAGAGAGGAGGAGAGGGGAGGAGAGGAGAGGAGGAAAGGAGGAGGGCCTCACCGGTGGTGAAGGTGGCGGCGCGCGGGACGGCGGCGCGCGGGACGGGGCAGGGCGGCGACGGCGGGTCGGGAGAGAGAGGGTTTGGGAGAGAGAGAGAGGGACCGTGCGGGGGTTAACGGCACACCGCTTTGCCATCTGCCGACAGACGGCAAAGCGGTGGGCCGTTAGCCAGGCCGCGTGCCTCGCTTGGGTGGGCCCCAGCTGGAGGTTTGCCGTCTGTCGACGGACGGCATAGGTGTCGTTGTCATCTGCCTGCATCCACGCAGACGCCAAACATGTGGTTTTCCGTATGTCTATGTGTTACCGTCTGTACTTAGGGAAGCGGACGGCATACCGCTGCTTTGCCATCCGCCCCGACGAAATGCAGACGGCAAAGCCACTGGCCCATGGCAAACTGGTGAATTCTAGTAGTGATCACACGGTAGCAATCAACACCGGTAGAGTAGAGAGGATACATAGTATGGATTACAACACAAGTTGAACTTATGAGGTGAGATTGGATGGTGGTGTAGATGGTGTTGATGTTGGGGATGATGTTGATGATGATCTCGATGATGCCCGTGACGATGGTGATGATGATGGCGATGATCTCCCCTTCCGGGAGGTGTTCTCCCCAGCGGAATCTTCCCGCCGGAGATGTCTTTTCTCCTCTGTAGGTATCCGCCACGGAGCGGCAGAAGAACTCGCGAAAACTCTATGACGAGGGGGTGACCCCACGACTCCTGCGTGTGAGGATACCTGGTGCGTACAAAGACGGAGGGCCTGATAGAAGCCTCGACGGGTCCATGCCTGGCCCAATAAAAGCACCGACGTAGGAGTCTGCGACCAACAAGGAAGTCAAGACTTGGCGTCCAATCCGAAGCTAGTATAGGAAATCGTCCTTGTAACCTGAGATGGACTCCCCGAGACCCAGCCTAGTATATAAAGGATGGGAGGGGTGACGCCTCAGGACAACCAATCTACAATAGACACCTCCGGTCTTGAGCGAACTCGCCTAGACCTCCACTATAATCGCCCCCTCGCATAATACAATCGAGCAGGAAGTGCTTCTCCTGTTAGCCTACGAGTATCGCCAACATGTTCCTCTCTACAATCTAACCCAGGGTCCCTGACCATGGGATTTGCCGAGGCTAATCCTCGTCAATTGGCGTCGTGTGTGGGAACTACACAGGTTGGAATCACGATCTCGGCGGTCCCGTCTCCAGCAAGTCATAACTCAAGGGATCGAGCAAGACCCAACCCACTCGAAGAACTCAAGTTCATCGCAAACCTCTCCATCGCACCACCAAGATCGCTCGGCTCGCAGCTAGGCCAAGTTCTATCTTTTGGCGACCACCAAAGTCGTCAACGGCGGAAAAGAAATCGACGATCCAGAAGCCAAGCGCAAGCCGCGACCACGAAGCCAGCCAAGACGCTGGAACAACTACAAGAAGTCCGCATAGAAATCCCACTCGAGGAACCGCAACGTGTCACAGCAGCTTTGGGCTCCACTTGAGCACCCGCCGCCACCCAGACACCCGCCACGGGACACGACTAAGACTCTGAAACTCAGTCCGGCGAGTACTACGACCTAGACCAAAGACCAGATGAGTTCGCCAAGTTCATTCAGAACCGCTCGATCAACGACGGAATAGAGCTCGACCCAAGGTTCCACTCCCGTTCAGAAGACCACTCGCAGTCATTCTTAGTCAAGAGACTAAGAAGGCACGCCGGCTCCAGCAGGCTCACAGCCAAAGAACAGCTGGATGGACCTTGCACAATCCACTGTTTCGAAGACGACTGGGGCGCCTTAGAGAAGGTCACACCCTGAGAGATTGTCGTCTGTTCACCGAACTCTCCAACATCCTCAAGGACGAGAAGCAACGCGAAGCCAAACGGGCTCGAGGAACCGGGCATCCGCCAGCACCCAATTCATAAGAGCAATACCCTATGTCTCATGGACGGGTCTGCATGATCCAAGAAGGACGACCCTCAAAAGCAAAACAGGACGCCCACACCCTGCAGACCCGAGCAGCCGAGGGCCTAAAAATAGCAGAAACCTACCATCTGTATGGCGCAGATACCAACATTACTTTCTCACAAAGTGACCACCCACCCTCAATTCCAAGGCCAGGGCACGCACCGCTGGTCCTCGACGCCCAGATCGGGGGTTACGACATGGACAGAGTTTTCATGGACGGGGGCAGCAGTTTAAACATAATCTTCACCAGCACCTTACGCAAGATGCTGATTCCGAGGTCAGTCTGGAAGAAGTCAGGCGTCACACTCTACGACATAGTTCTAGGCGAAGGAGCCGCCTCCCTCGGAACAATTTAGCTCGATGTCGTCTTCGGCAGCAGAGGCAACTTCGCAAGAAAAGTCCTAGAGTTCGAAGTACTCGACTGGCAGTCCCAATACCACGCCATACTCGGGCGGTCCGCATTGCTCAATTTATGGCGGTCCCACACTATGCGTACCTCAATCTCAAGATGCCAGGACCCTCAGGGGCCATTATGGTCAATGGGAGTTTTATCAAATCAGACCAATGTGACCACGATTTTCACGAAGTTTCTGACATGTTTGGAGCTCAGCAGCATCTCAAAGAAATAGCCATGGTGATAGATAAGAGGATTTTTCCACTGGCAAGAAGAACTGTATCAAAAGAATTTACTCGAGACTTCAGCGTCGACAGCGACCCAGTGGCCCACCAGGTGCACCCAACGGACCCGGACAAGACGGTCTGAATCTACGCCCATCTCCCAGAAGAACAAGCAACTGCCCTCATGGTCTTCCTCCGCGAAGAATGGGATTTTTTTTCCTGCTGCCCAGTCGATATGCCTGGAATACCACGAGAGTTCGCAGAGCACGCGCTACATATACAACCAAACTAGTAAAGCAGGCGTTGTGCCGATTCTCAGAACCCAAGCGCAGAGCCATTGGAGAAGAGATCAACCGACTACTCGACGCGCAATTCATCCGGGGGATGAAGAAGTCCACCTGGATCGCAAACCCAGTCTTGGTACCTAAAAAGGACACCGACGTACTACGGATGTGCGTTGACTACGGCGCCGTCAACAAACACTGCCCAAAGGACCACTTTTCTCTGCCACGGATAGACCAGATAATCGACTCTACCACAGGATGCGACCTCCTGTCTTTCCTCGACGCCTACTGAGGATACAACCAACTCAGGATGAAGGAAGAAGACGAAGAACACACCTCGTTCATCACACCCTACGACGTATTCTGCTACAGGAAAATGCCTTTCAGACTGAAAAACGTCGGAGCCACGTACCAACGGATGATGCAAGCATGCTTAAGAGACCAAATCGGTAGAAACGTCCAAGTCTACGTCGACGACATCGTCATCAAAACTTACAACACAAACACGCTACTCTTCGACCTCCGCGTAACCTTCGCAACACTCAAAAAATAAAGAATCAAGCTGAACCCAAAAAAGTGTGTGTTCGGCGTCCCAGTCGGAAAACTGCTCGGATACATGGTCTCTGCCCGAGGAATCAAAGCGAACCCTGAAAAATTCCAAGCAATCGCCAAGATGCAAGAGCCAGTGAACATCAAAGGCGTACAACAACTCACAGGAAGACTCGCAGCACTGAGCCGCTTCATCAGCAGGCTGGGATAAAGGACCCTACCATTCTACCAGTTGCTCACAAAAGGAGAGAAATTCGAGTGGACTGAGGAAGCTTGCAACGCATTCGCAGACCTAAAAAAGACCCTCTCCACACCACCAATCCTGGCGGTGCCCACGGAGCGAGAACGCCTCTACCTCTACATAGCGGCACACAGCGGCGTAGTCAGCACGGTGATGTGCGAGGTGATGATAGTTATTTCTCACCCTTCGTTGGTAAACCCCAAGTGGAAGGTGTGATGTAGCACAACAGCAAATTTCCCTCAGTAAAGATACCAAGATTTGTCTCCAGTAGGACTCCGGAGATGATAAGTAGGTGTCAGCGGCGCAACTGACGCGGACCTGCACATAGACACAAATAACTTTGTTCCCAACGAAGTTCAGAGAGGTTTTCAATCTCTCCGGTCTTGTTGTTCAAAAAGGATTAAACACAAGGGATAATGATAGCAACTGAAAGTAAAAGCAGAAAAGTAAATGATCGTGGAAATAGTGATGAAGATATGGACCGGGATACGTGATGTTCACAAGTGATGTCTCTCTCCCAAAAGACAATAAAACTGCTATGCGAGGTGAAAAAATTACAGAAGGTCAATTGACAGGATTATGAACGCACCGCAATGCTAACTATGCTACAAAGGAAAGGAAGAGGCTCAAAAGCATGGGCAGAACGCCAAAATAAGTAGACCGAAATCCAACTGCATCTACTACTAATCATCCGCCTTGAGATATCTATCCAGAACATCTCGCTGGTATTAAGTTGCGAGCCCCACCCAAAGTGTAAACCCAAAGCAACAGACAACTGCATTAAAAAGCACTTTGTGTAAAGTAAACAATCCTTGCAACCGCGGTTACAAGCACCGTTGTTTTCCCCCTTGTGGCAACAGCACATCCCCTAGACTCATGTTTCTGTCACTCAAGCGTGTCATCAGGGGGCATGAACCCACAATCGAGCATAACGTTCCCTCTTGGGGTTACTGCCTACTACTTGGCCAAAGCAATAAACAGCAAAGGAGAACATGCAAGAATTACTTAAGAACAAAAATATAAGAGATAAGAACCAAATATATTACTCAATCACAATCTGAACATAATCTTATAATCCATCAGATCCCATCAAACTAAGCATAGCAACAGCAGAAAGATTACAAAAGTGCCTCGATCATGTAGGGCAGCTCACGAGGTCTAAACCATGAAGAACAAAGAGGGGAGGAGAACATCACATATCTACTGATCACGAACCCATGGTCCAAAGGAAACTACTCACGGCACATCCTGGAAGCATCCATGGTGGAGAGGAGACTCCCGGAGGTCGGCCCTCCCTCCGGCAGGGTGCCGGGAAGAGGTCTGCTGGTGCTCCCGATCTCGGAAGCGCGGCGGCGGCGGAACAGAGGCGAGATCGCGAAAAAGGGTTCTTCTTCCGAGGGGTTCTCGTTACGGAGAATATATAGGCGAAGGGGGGCAACCAGGGGGGCCACCAAGGGTCCAGGCGCTCCCCTGGCGCGGCCAGCCCCTGGGGCGCGCCACCAGGGCGCCTGGGCCCCTGTTGGTGGCCCTCTGGCCCCACCTAGGTTCATCTGGAAGGTTCTTCTGCGCTGATTTTTTATCTGATTTTTCCCGAGTTTTTTGAGAACTTTTTATATGGGGGAAAACTGAAATAGAAAAACGGCAGAAAATAGGAACTGGCACTATGGTGCACTGAGTTAATAGGTTAGTCCAAATATGATCAAAAGTGTATGAAAGTGTATCTAGATCATAGCAATATCACACAAAAATGCATGGAGCAAGGAGAAATTATAGATACGTTTTGGACGTATCACACGGCGCTCGTCGTCGAGCGCACAGAAGAAGGCAAAGTCCAGAGCATACAAAGGCCAATCTACTACCTCAGCGTCATCCTCACAAAATCTCAGCTGCGGTACTCGCACTACCAGAAGCTCGTATATTCCATCGTCATGACTTCAAGGAAAGTAACACCTCATCACGATTGTGAGCAGCACACCACTCAAAGACATCCTCAACAACCCCAGAGCAACTGGTCGAGTCGCCGAATTGAACATCAAGCTCAGTCCCCGCGACCTGCAGTTCAAACATCCAACGGCAATCAAAGCCCAAGTACTCTCAGACTTTCTGGTCGAGTGGATAGAAGTGCAAACACCTGGTCCTCCAGACCTCTCCAACTCATGGACGATGTTCTTTGATGGATCAAAAAGACATCAAGGAGCTGGAGCAGGCGTCGTACTAATCTCGCCCAAAGGAGCCAAACTCAGATACGTGCTCTAGATCAACTTCAGCAATGCCTCAAATAACGAAGCAAAATACGAGGCACTACTCCATGGCATGCGCATGGCAAAACTTGCGGCGCCACTCGTCTCTCAATCTACGGCGACTACAACCTCGTCGTCCAGCAAGCAATGATGGACTGTGAAGCAGTCGCAGAAAACATGATAGCTTACCAGAATCTCTACAACATTCTAGAGGGAGGATTCGATGGTTGTGAGCTAAATTACGTCACCAGAGAAAATAACACAGAAGCAGACGAGCTCGCAAACATTCGGTCAACTCAAGGACCAGTTTCCCTAGGCGTTTTCCTCGAAAGTATCAGCCAGAGGTCAATCAAAACCAAGGCACTCGCGCCAGAAGCAGACGCAGAGAATGACGACACAAGTGAACCAGCACAAGTGGCGGTTGCAAACCCAACCGCTGATGCAGGCAGCAAAGCAGTCGAGGTGGCAGAGCCAACCACACCCGAAGGCCCAGCTTGGACAAAACCGTTCCTTCGATTACTAATTCAAGGCACCTTACCACAAGACATCGTAGAAGCCCGACGAATCAGTCGACGATCTAAAGCATTCACAGTAATCAGTGGACAGCTCTTGATACGTCACAAATGTATCTATAATTTCTGCTTGCTCCATGCATGTTTTGTGTGACTTTGCCATGTTTTGCTTGAACTTTCATACACTTTTGAACCAATTTGGACTAACCTATTAACTCAGTGCACCTAGTTGCCAGTTTATGTTTTTTGCTATTTTTGTATTTCAGGTTTTCCGTCCATTAAAAGTGCTCCAAAAATTCCGGGAAAAATATATAAAAAATCAGCGCAACAGAAGCTTCCGGAATCACCAAAAGAGGGAAGGGGGGCCACCAGCCAGGAGGGAAGGTGGCGCGGCCCCACCCTGGGCCGCGCCAGGCACCCTCCTGACTGACTCGTGGGTCCCGTCGACGCCCCCTTCGCCTATATTTACCCTCGGGGTGGAAACCCCTAAGACGGGCTCCTCTTTCGCGATCTCGCCTCTGTTCCGCCGCCGCCGCCGTTTCAAGATCGGGGCTGCCTGGAGAAGCTGCTCTGGCACCCTGTCGGGAGAAGCTACCCCCTCTGGGAGACCATCCATAGCCATGGACGCCTCCCATATGTACCGTGAGTAGTTTCCCTTGGACCATGGGTCCGTGACCAGTAGCTATGTGATCTATCTCTCCCCCTTTTGTGCTTCAGTTTTCGAGTCCTCGTGAGCTGCCTCACATGATCGAGGCATCTATGTAATTTCTGCTGTTGCTATGCTGAGTTTGTTGGGATCTGATGGATTATGAGACTATGTTCAGATTTTGATGAGTAATATATTTGGTTCTTCTCTTTTATATTTTGTTCTTGAGTAAATTCTTGCATGTTCTCCGTTGCAGTATTTGCTTTGGCCAAGTATTTTATTTGCAACTCCAAGGGGATGTGCTGTTGCCACCAGGGATAAAACAACAGTGCTTGTACCTGCGGGTGCAAGGATTGTTTACATTACGCAAAGTTCTTTTAATGCAGTTGTCTGTTGCTTTGAGTTTACACTTTGGGTGGGATTCACAACTTAATACCAGCGAGATGTTCTGGATAGATATCTCAAGGTGGATGATTCGTAGTAGATGCAGATGGATTTCGGTCTACTTACCTTGGCGTACTGCCCATTGCTTTTGAGCCCTTCCTTTGCAGCATAGTTAGCATTGCGGTGCCTTCATAATCCTGTCAATTGCCCAACTGTGATTTGTTTACCTCGCTAGCACTTTTATCGTCTTTTGGGAGAGAGACATCACTAGTGAAAATCACGGGACCCCGGTCCATCTTCACATTATTGTTTACACCCTCAATTTACTTTCAGTCTTTACTTTCAGTTGCCACTATTATTATCTCTTGCGTTGATCCTTTGTAGACAACAAGGCCGGAGGAATTGACAACAAGGCCGGAGGAATTGACAAGTTATTTGTTGTTGTGTGCAGGTCCACGTCAACCTCCTAATTTCTGGCGCCGTTGTCACCTACTTGTATCTCCTAACTCCTACTGGTTTTATAACCTTGGTATCTTCACCAAGGGAAATTTGCTGCTACGCTACATCTCACCTTCCACTTGGGGTAACCAACGAGGAGTGAGAGAACTATCCTCACCGTATCAAGCTAATTTCTGGCGCCGTTGCCGGGGACTCAAGTCTACAAGATAGGGAAGTTGCACACTATCTTGTATATTTGCTTTTTAGTCTTGTTAGTTTACCTTTCAGTTTTTACTTTTGTGTCCCTAATCAAAAATACCAAAAATACCTGCTGCTACTATGGGTTCCAATGAAAACACTAAGTTGTGTGACTTCACTAGTCACAACAACAGTGACTTTATCTGCACTCCTATTGCTCCACCTGCCACTTTAGCACCTTCTTATGAGATTAAACCTTCTCTGCTTAACCTTGTTATGAAAGATCAATTCTCAGGAGCAGGAGAAGATGCTGCCTTG
The DNA here is from genome assembly GCA_950022295.1 of Bromus sterilis. Lineage (NCBI taxonomy): Eukaryota > Viridiplantae > Streptophyta > Magnoliopsida > Poales > Poaceae > Bromus > Bromus sterilis. The sequence goes on along the minus strand of OX465598.1, from coordinate 267,333,588 downwards.
CACCTAAACAACTTTATCGAGCTCTGCGACATGTAGAAGTACAAGGAAGTGGATGGAGACATCGTCAAGCTGAAGCTTTTTCCTTTCTCTTTGGGAGGAAGATCCAAGGAGTGGCTACAATCTTTGCCCAAGAACAGTATCGATTCTTTGAGTAAATGCAAAGATGCTTTTATAGGGAAGTACTATCCCCCTGCTAAAATTATTCAATTGAGGAGTAACATTATGAATTTCAGGCAATTGGATAATGAACACGTTTCCCAGGCTTGGGAACGTATGAAGACGCTTGTCAAGAACTGCCCCACACATGGACTGACTACCTGGATGGTTATCCGTGAACTTCACCTCGCGGAACCTGTTAGATTCGGCCGCGGGAGGAACTTTTATGTCAACCACGCTTGGTGCTGCCACAAAGCTACTTGATGAGGTGATGCTGAACTAGTCGCAATGGCACACCGAGAGATCTCCAACCGGTAAGAAGGTAAACTCTGTCGAGGAGATATCCTCTTTAAATGAAAAGGTTGACTTTATCATGTCTCTACTTACCAAGCAACCTTCTATTGATCCTCAAGATGTTCCTTTAAATTCTTTGGTTGCTCAGGAGAAAGTAGAAGTTAATTTTGTCTCTAGAAACAACTTCAACAATAATGCTTATAGGAGTAACTTTGGTAGCAACAATCCTAGGCCTTTCCCATCCAACAACTATGGGAACAACACTTATCCTACCACCGGCAACTCCTACAGCCAGAACTATAGGGAAAAAGACCTGCCCAGCTATGAGAAACTTGTAGAAATAGAAAAGGCCACCAAAAACTATATGCACACTCAGTTTGAACAAAACAAGGCCTTTTCTAGACAATTAGATGAGCACTCCTCTATCCTGCAAAACATTAGCAAATAGCTTGAGAGCCTGAACGGTGACATTTCCAGTCTCCAAACTAGACTCACTGCCATCGAGACTTATGTTTCAAACATGTCTCATACCCAATATACCTTGATAGACCAAATGGCAGCTAAACCCGAAGTTGTACCCATGGAAGAAGAGAGAATTAAGAGCATTCCTACCTACCACACAGTAGCTACTATCCAAGTAGTTGAGGATGTCCAAACTATTAGCACCCATCACACCCCTAGTCCCACTAGACCTATCAATGGTGATGCTACCACCTCAACCATAGATGAAGAAACCTCTATGAACATAGAGGCTTTCAAACAAGTGAACCTAAATGATATCACTACTTCCTTGATAGATAGTAGTGACCTAGACTTTGACAACTCCACTTTACCAGAAGTTATTGGTTTCCTACACAAGATGTCTAGAGACCCCCACACTAGCACACTCAATCTTGCCTTCACAGAGCATATCACCAATGCTCTAATCAAAGTTAGGGAGGAGAAGCTTAGACTATAAGCCTCCATACCTAGGAATCTAGAAGATGGTTGGGATCCTATGATAAAAATTAAATTGAATAACTTCTCTTGTTATGCTCTTTGTGATGTTGGAGCAAGTACCTCTGTTATGCCCAAAAGAATGTATGATATGCTTGAATTGAAACCTTTTGATCCTTGTTCTTTTGGTGTTCGTCTTGTTGATTCTTCCATAAAGAAACCTGTGGGGAATATCGACGATGTTCTTATCATTGTCAATGACAATTATGTTCCCATTGATTTTACTATTATGGACATTGAATGTGAACCTTTTTGTCCAATTATTTTGGGACGTCCTTTTCTTCGCACAGTTGGTGCTATCATTGATATGAAAGAGGGAACTATCAAATTCCAATTCCCTCTCAAGAAAGGGATGGAACATTTCCCTAGGAAAAAGATTAAGTTACCTTTTGAGTCCGTCACACGGGCTAGTTATTCTCTTGAAAAGACTTGATCTTCTGCTTTAAGCCTAGCTAATGGCTCTAAAGAAGCGCTTTCGGGAGGCAGCCCGCAACGAATTTAGGTTTTTCTTTTTGCTTTTGTTCTGTTCTTAGTGGTCTTTATGATTGTTACTACTGTAGCAACATCATTGTATCTTTACTTTTCAAGCTTTGTGCCTTTTATAGCCTCATACGGCAAGGGAAGTGAAAGTTGTGACATGCTGTCCAGAAAACAGATTCTGTCCTTGTGACTAGAAAAATGAGAGAAAAATCCCAGTTCATCTTTTTGAGCCGAAATTTTTACACAGCATGCTATATACAATTACGAAACTTCCATATGTTCTGAGTTTTTTGATTTGAGTTGCAGAAGTACCCCTAAAAAATTAGTTTCTATCTGCTGTTTTGTTTTTCACAGATTCTGCCACGTTTTGTCTCTCCTTACTTTTGCAAACCTTAAGCTTGCTTTTTCTTTGCAAAAACTTTTTGGAAATCTTGAGAAACAGTAGCTCTTCCTAGAAATCTTTATTTTCAGTAGAGTAAAATTATTTTATTAGGGTACTAACCTCTCTAATCAGCCTACAATGAGTTATGTATGAAGGGAGTTTTCAAGTGCGCGATGGAGGATGATGAAAGAAGATTTAGGAGTGTCAAACGCTCAAGCTTGGGGATGCCCATGTGCACCCCCAATAAATATTCAAGGAGACTCAAGCGTCTAAGCTTGGGGATGCCCCCGATGCATCCCCTTCTTCATCAACAATCATCAGTTCGTCTCTCGTTGCACTATATTTTTATCACTTCATGCGTTATGTGCTATGCTTGGAGCGTCTCGCTCTTTACTTTTCTAGGTTTGTTTTTGCTTTCTTTTCTGTAGTAACAAGTTAGACCCCAACTTACTCTTTTGTGTGGGAGAGATTCATGCTCCGCTTGAACTAGAACTCCTCATAGGATTTTCATGCTTATTCTTTTAGCTGTGAGTTGTTCTTTTTCTTTTCTTAGCTGTTGTTCTGTTTAGTTGTAGTGCTTTAGTTTTTCTAGAGATTTTATTTTGTCTTAGGTTGAACTTTCTATAGGTTGCATGTTTTATCTTGTTAGAGAGTTTTCCTGTTGCACTGAGTTCTGTGTCTTGACTGAAAGTAGGTAGTTAAAGTTGCTATTCTCTTTGTAGTAGTAACTTGCAATAGTTTTTGAGGTATTGACTAGAGTAATGTTTGAACTTATGGTGTCAAGAGCTCTTGCCTATTAGTGATAGATGTCGTATTTTGAGCAATCCGTTTGTTTTCGAAAACAAAAAAAACCCTGTTGAGAACTCTAGCTACTAGATAGATCACTAACCTCTGGAGGGTTCGAATATTAGAGTACACTCACGTACCATGAGTCAAGGATGCGCAAGGATAACCAAACCCCCATACACTCCTTCTCGGGGTACCTGCCTCTTTGTGAACCTCCTGATTAGATTTAGAGTTACCGATAATAAGTGCATGAGTTCTTCGGACTAATGTGAGTATTCGAAAGTTGACACTTCCACCCACCTATACTTTTTCTAGCCTCTTCGGTACCGTGCATTTCCCTTTCTCACCTCGAGAGTTGGCGCATACTTCGCCGGTGCATCCAAACCCTTGGCATGATACGCTCTGTCATCATAAACCTCCTTATATCCTTCCTCAAAACAGCCACCATACCTACCTACAAGGCATTTCTATAGCCTTCCCGAGATACATTGCCATGCAACATCCACCTTCTCATGACTTGATCTTCATGTCATACATTTGCATCATGATAGTTACATTTTGTTTATGTGAGTACCTTTGTAAAGTGTGAAAGATCTCCTATATTCTTGTAAAATATAGAGTATTGCCCCTAAAGTGAGGAAAAGGTCCCAAAGAGGACAAAATCAAAAGATCCCAAAGAGGACAAATGAGAGTTAAATAGAAATATCCATTGAGGCCACACAAAAAACAAAAATAAAAAAGAGAAAAATAAAAAGAGAGAAGGGGGCATACTACTATTCCTTTTGAGAGATCCACACTAGTACTTCATCTTCTATCCCTTGTACTCCATAGAGATCTTCATCATGCATATAGCTATGTGGGGACCCTTCACACTATAGAACTTGGCTTATATATTCCAATGATGAGCCTCCTCAAACGAGCTCTAGGTCTTCTTGAGCAAGCAAGTTAGATGCACCCCCACTAGTTCCCTTGGAGAGCTTTTAGCTCACATGTGCATCCGTTGTATGGCAATCCCTACTCCTCACATCATATCTATCATATGGCCTTCTCTCGCCTATGATTGTCCTCATTGATGTGAGCCTTTCACACCTTTTTGTCTTCCTCCTCCATCTTCTTTCTGTTTCTCCTTTTAGTGTCAACTTTCTTGCTCACGCTCATCCATTGCATGAGTGCTCAAAATATCGAAAGGGAGTGGATCAGTTTGACTTGTACCTGGCTAGTGGTCTGGGGACGAGTCCTGATAAGAATCCAAAGGAGACTAAGTGTGAAACTTTAGTAGATAGTTGTTCTCAACAACCTTAATTTTTTATCTCGTATTTCCCTATCCCTTGCTTGCACGCAAACACCATTTGGAGACATTCGAGTCACAGACAGCGAGAGTTCTTGCACCTTTTGTTCTTTTATTGCTTGTGTCAATGCTAATATAGACTCTTGCATGTTAAGACTTGAATTGAATTTCATGCTTTGATTGCTTTACCTAAAAGTCCTTTTTGGTTGTGTGGCATGTCACCACAGAAATTATGCTTGTTATCATTTACCTACTCGAGGACGAGCAGGAATTAAGCTTGGGGATGTTGATATGTCCCAAACGTATCTATAATTTCTGCTTGCTCCATGCATGTTTTGTGTGACTTTGTCATGTTTTTATTGAACTTTCATACACTTTTGAACCAATTTGGACTAACCTATTAACTCAGTGCACCCAGTTGCCAGTTTTTGTTTTTTGCTATTTTTGTATTTCAGGTTTTCCAGCCATTAAAAGTGCTCCCAAAATTCCGGGAAAAATATATAAAAAATCAGCGCAACAGAAGCTTACGGAATCACCAAAAGAGGGAAGGGGGCCACCACCAGGAAGCCAGGAGGGCAGGTGGCGCGGCCCAACCCTGGGGGGCCGCGCCAGGCACCCTCCTGACTGCCTCGTGGGTCCCCACGACGCCCCCCATCGCCTATATTTACCCCTCGAGGTGGAAACCCCTAAGACGGACTCCTCTTTCGCGATCTCACCTCTGTTCCGCCACTACCGCCCTTTCAAGATCGGGGCTGCCTGGAGAAGCTGCTCCGACACCCTACCGGGAGAAGCTACCCCCTCCGGGAGACCATCCATAGCCATGGACGCCTCCCGTATGTACCGTGAGTAGTTTCCCTTGGACCATGGGTCCGTGAACAGTAGCTATGTGATCTATCTCTCCCCCTTTTGTTCTTCCACTTTTGAGTCCTCGTGAGCTGCCTCACATGATCGAGGCATCTATGTAATTTATGTTGTTGCTATGCTGAGTTTGTTGGGATTTGATGGATTATGAGACTATGTTCAGATTGTGATGAGTAATATATTTGGTTCTTCTCTTTTATATTTTGTTCTTGAGTAAATTCTTGCATGTTCTCCATTGCGGTATTTGCTTTGGCCAAGTATTTTATTTGCAACTCCAAGAGAGAGCGTTATGCTCGATTGTGGGTTCATCCCCTTGATGTCTAGCTTGAGTGACAGAAACATGAGACTAGGGGATGTGCTGTTGCCACCAGGGATAAAACAACTGTGCTTGTACCTGCGGGTGCAAGGATTGTTTACTTTACGCAAAGTTCTTTTAATGCAGTTGTCTGTTGCTTTGAGTTTACACTTTGGGTGGGATTCGCAACTTAATACCAACGAGATGTTCTGGATAGATATCTCAAGGTGGATGATTCGTAGTAGATGCAGATGGATTTCGGTCTACTTGCCTTGGCGTACTGCCCATTGCTTTTGAGCCCTTCGTTTCTTTGCAGCATAGTTAGCATTGCGGTGCCTTCATAATCCTGTCAATTGCCCAACTGTGATTTGTTTACCTCGCTAGCACTTTTATCGTCTTTTGGGAGAGAGACATCACTAGTGAAAATCACGGGACCCTGGTCCATCTTCACATTATTGTTTACACCCTCAATTTACTTCCAGTCTTTACTTTCAGTTGCCACTATTATTATCTCTTGCGTTGATCCTTTGTAAACAGCAAGGCCAGAGGAATTGACAACTCCTCTGTACTCGTTGGGAGAAAAGTTATTTGTTGCTGTGTGCAGGTCCACGTCAACCGCCTAATTTCTGGCGCCGTTGTCACATACTTGTATCTCCTGAGTCCTACTGGTTCGATAACCTTGGTATCTTCACCGAGGGAAATTTGCTGCTACGCTACATCTCACCTTCAACTTGGGGTAACCAACGAGGAGTGAGAGAACTATCCTCATCGTATCAGCTCTACAAGCGTAGCATCTCCCAAGTCCTCCAAAAGTGCATCGAGGAAGAAGACGGCAAAGCCCTAATTGTCGAGATCCACGAAGGCACTTGCGGGCACCACGCGAGTAGTCGTGAACTCGTGGCCAAAGCCTTTCGAGCAGGGTTCTACTGGCCAACCGCAATGCGAAACGCGGAAGACATCGTGCGACGCTGCATCGCCTGCCAAAAATTCGCCAGCAGGCAACACGCCCCAGCATCAGAACTCAAAACCATACCACTATCCTGGCCGTTCGCCACTTGGGGACTCAACATGGTGGGCCCACTCAAGAAATTCTAAAAGGAGGTCGAACACATCTCCTAGTGGCAGTAGACAAGTTCACGAAGTGGATCGAGGCAGTACCAATCACCAGCTCAACAGCCCTCACGACAGTTAACTTCATCAAGTCCATCATCTTCAGATTCGGCGTACCACATAACATCATCACAGATAACGGTACAAACTTCACAGCAGCAGAAATTCAGAACTTCTCCCAAGATTTGGGCATCAAAATCAACTACGCATCAGTCGTGCACCCACAATGTAATGGCCAGGTGGATAAGGCAAACAACTTAGTGTGCAGAGGAATAAAAAAGCGGCTCCTCGCACCACTCGAACAGGCTGCGGGCAACTGGGTAGAAGAACTCCCCGCAGTCCTGTGGAGCATGCGCACCACCCCCAACGCGTCAACCCAGTACACACCTTTTTTCATGGTATATGGTGCATAAGTTAGGTTGCCACACGACCTAAAGTTTGGAGCTCCCCGAATCTCGGGATACGAAGAAGAAGAGGCAGAAGAAGCACTCTAGGATGATAAAGACACCGCAGACGAAGCAAGGGACACAGCTATAGCAAGGTCAGAAGGATACCAGGACAAACTACGCACATACCAAAGAAGTCGCCTCCGGACAAGAACTTTCCGCAAAGGAGATCTTGTCCTGCGGCTAATACAAGAAAAAGTCCACAAGCTTGCCCCGCAGTGGGAAGGACCCTTCATAATCTCAGAGGTCATAGGAGGAGGAGCATACAGGCTGAAGAACTCAAAGAACGACGAAGACGTGGGAAATCCGTGGAACGTGTCAAACTTGTGCCTGTTCTACCCATAGTCTACCCATAGGCGCTCTCGGCAGTATCGGTAGCAGCACCGATCGTCAACCCATGTAAAACTCGAAGAAATAAAAGAGGTGTTGCCCAAAGAGTACTACTTAAAGCACTCGGTGGCTCAAGCACAGACTACCCCCGAGAGACGCTATTTTCTTTTACGCGACGCTACTTAAAGCACTCGGGGCTCGAGCGCAGATTCCCCCCGAGAAACGCTATTTCCCTCACGCAACGCTACTTAAAGCACTCAGGGGCTCGAGCGCAGACTCCTCACGAGAGACGCTATTTCTCTTACGGAGCGCTACTTAAAGAACTCGGGGGCTTGAGCGCAGACTCCCCCCGAGGGACGCTATTTTCTCTTACGCGACCACAAATCAAAAGACTAGGGGGCTCGAAGTACAAACTTCCCCCGAAAGGCATCGCTTCGCCCGCATAACCTCACTCAACAAAAATTTCCGCATCAGCACAATTTATTCCCCAAAGATAAGGATAAAGCAGGCATCGGACAGAGAAATCCTTAGTCTTCATTTGATCACAAGTGATCACCTAAAGACTCTGGGGCTACTCCCATCGGGAGCGCTGCCGCGCACCCGATGTAAATCTGGAACAATTGAGCAATCGCAAGAAAGGACAGCATGATTGAAAAAATCTCACAGTCTACATCCGACTCTACAAATCGAACGTAGCCTCGGGGGCTGCTCCCATCGGGAGCGCTGCCGCGCACCCGATAGTTTTCCAAAAGGACTCGATGACAGTTCTCATTACAAAGGACTCGAAGACAGTTCTCATTACAAAGGACTCGAAGACAGTTCTCATTATAAAGGACTCGAAGACAGTTCTCATTACAAAGGACTCAAAAACAGTTCTCATTACAATGGACTCGAGGAACTCAAGTTACATATCTGAGACATATCAGTACAAAGTTTCCACCACATACCAAAGTTTACAAAGGGACTCGAGCAGTTACCAAAAGGACTACAATACCAATCATCCCAGGGAATTATGACTTCTACATGTGTGCTCATGCTGAGATAATTGGCACTTTTGGCCCACATCTTGACGAGCATCATCACAGACAAAGTAAGAACTAAGCCCGTGAAGAACAATTCGCCTCCTTCCTGAGCCTGGTGACCTTGCCTACCGACGCGCCCGCTTGACGGGTGGCTTAACATTGAGGCACTCCCTAGAACTAGAAGAGCAAGCACCACCATCCGAGGAGTCGGCAGAAGATGAAGCCACGGGAGAAGTAGTCGAAGCATCCCTCGACCCACTAGAGTTGTCGCTGCTTGTCTCCTCCCAGTACGGATCCAGGCGATTGCCACCGGCATCAAACGCGAGGACTATGAGAGTATCTTCGCCGTCAAAATGACAGCAAAGACTATCCCCATCACACAATTTCAGCCGTCACAAAAACGACCTCCAGCCAGATCCAAGAAAAATCAGAACGAACTATCAACCACCAGCTCCACCCAAGAAGGAGATCGAGCACACCCTTGAAGCTAGAGCCACAGACCCATCAAATTGAGTTCAGAAATCATGGAGGCAAAGAAGAACGGAAGAGGGATCCGAGTAGCGGTCCGGCTTAGAACGCGCAGAAGGAAGTCATAGCGCCAAACACCCTCCTCTGCGTAAGAAGAAGAGTGCGTCGGCGTAGATCCACGACGTCCATCGTGCGAACAACAAGGCATGCGGACACCACGGCCGCGATGACCACGACCTCGACCAACAACACCACCACCACGCTTGGGCGCCATATCAAGAAGAAGAAGAAGAAGGGAAATATGGGAGAAGAACATATGTCGAGCCCAGGCAAACAACAACAGGTATTTATAGCGCAGCCCAGGGGCAAACCAGGAAAACATGCAAAAGCCCAGGTAGCGTTATCATTAATTCAAGACCAACACGTTGGGCGTTACGAATTCCAAGACAAGATGCCTTTCCACAGCCAGCACTATTTATTAAAGGACACATCAAATCTCGCGTGTTTCCCATACACGCCTCGTAAATCCAACAGGCAGCAGCAGCACGGCGTCCAAGTTGTCATTATGACTGGTCAGGAGATGCGACGGTTCGAAGACCAAGTGTCGTCACCACATCGGTCACCAAAGAGCATTATTACGATGCTTATCCCTGCAACATCCCAAGAAGAACGATTCAAGATAAAAGCATCTGGAAAAATAAAGACTGGCAAAGACTACCTGTCTCTTGGTGCCAAATATTATGATTTTTGATCCAAAAAAAATTCTCCCATCGGGAGTACCTTGCCTTTACTAAAAACAGAGAAAGATCCAAAACCTCGAGAGTTCGGGTGCTCCCTCACCCAGAAGGTACAGACGTGTCCGGGTGGCCACTCGCACCAACAGTGATCGCTACATCCACGGATTTTCGGGTGCTCCCTCACCCAGAAGGCAATAATGTGCTTGAGTGATTACTCGCACTAAAAATGTGGTACCTCTATAGAGTTCGGGTGCTCCCTCACCCTAAAGACAACGAAACATTCGAGTGGCTACTCGCAAGACTCAACTAATATCCTACAAGACAATCTTCCCACGCACTCAACGACTTTCCGAGTGGGTGATTTCTTATCAACTCCTCGCCCGAGCTCACAAAAGTTCCGTGAGTGACGCGTTAAGGCTGTTTGCTGGGACCGGCAGCATCGATCCTGTAAGGCCTGCAACGGCATGGACTTTGCTAGACATCGGTCGTTTCCAAGTTCGTGTCGAGGGACACGGGCTTGATTGGGCTACTGAGGTATTTGCCACTAGCGCAATTCACCAAGGCTCAAACAGTTGACTACCTTGGGCCCTTTTAGCTTATCATCCCTCGAAGAAACATTGTCATGGATAAACTGCCAACGACTCGCAGCCGCGTTGCACATATAAAGGCAAGCGATGATGGATTCGACTCCCTGCGCGACTCTTCGAGCCCCCCAGGCACTCGGGGGCTACTGACAAGGGGGTGACCCCACGACTCATGCGTGTGAGGATACCTGGTGCGTACAAAGATGGAGGGGCCGATAGAAGCCTCGACGGGTCCATGACTGGCCCACTAAAAGCACCAACGTAGGAGTCTGTGACCAACAAGGAAGTCAAGACTTGGTGTCCAAGCCGAAGCTAGTATAGGAAATCGTCCTTGTAACCTGAGATGGACTCCCCGAGACCCAGCCTAGTATATAAAGGTTGGGAGGGGTGATGCCTCAGGACATCCAATATACAATCGACACCTCCAGTCTTCAGCGAACTCGCCTAGACCTCCACTGTAATTGCCCCCTCGCATAATACAATCGAGAAGGAAGTGCTTCTCCTGTTAGCCGACGAGTATCGCCAACCTGTTCCTCTCTACGATCTAACCCAGGGTCCCTGACCATGGGATTTGCCGAGGATAATCCTCGTCACTCTCCTCTTTTTGGGTTTCTGGACGATGTGTGATATATAGGCCAAAGGGGGGAGTCGGGAGTGGACCTAGGGGTCCAGGCGCACTCTCTTGCTATCAAAATTTTATGTGGTGTTCTAGAAAGAACAGTTAATGATGTTAAATGTCTTGTTAAGCATTTCCATATGGTTCAAACTCAGCTTGAACAAATTTCTAATGTGCAAAAAGATTTGCTTGCTAATAATGCCAAATAGGACATACAAGCTTATGTCATCAAAACTAGGGGTGGAACACACACCCAGGACCCACTCTATACTGAGGGGCATCCAAAGAGGATCGAGCAAGATTCTCAAGTACAAGAAGAAGACGAGACTGTTAGATCTCCGAAGAAAAAGAAGAAGAAGAAACACAAGGAGGATGAAAATCCCGATGATCCTATTATAAGTGAAAAGCCAGCTATTGATCCTAACAGCATATCTACCTCCGATGCTAAAACAGAAGACGGTGCCGAGCCTGAGGAAAAGGACGCGGAGAACGATGATCCACCCGGAGTTCGAAAAGAAGAAACAGTCGATAAACGCAAGAGGTACTCTAGAGAAGACTTCATCGCAAGAAGACATGGGAAGGAAAGAGAGCCATGGATACAGAAACCCATGCCCTTTCCAGGCAAGTCCCTCAAATCTAAAGAGGAAGAGCATTACAATAAGTTTAGTGAATGGATGAAACCTCTTTTTCTTCAAATCCCTTTGACTGATGCTATTAAGTTACCTCCTTATTCGAAATATATGAAAGATATTGTCACAAATAAAAGAAAAGTTCCTAATGAGGAAATATCTACTATGCTTGCTAACTACTCTTTCAGTGGCAAGATCCCTAAGAAGCTCGGTGATCCAGGTATACCCACCATTCCTTGCTCCATAAAGAATAATTACGTCACAACTGCTTTATGTGATCTTGGTGCAGGAGTGAGTGTTATGCCTTTCTCTCTTTACAAGAGGCTTTGTTTAGAGAAACTAATCCCTACAGATATCTCCCTTCAAATGGCTGACAAATCAACAGCTGTCCCAATAGGTATTTGTGAGGATGTACCCGTTGAAGTTGCTAATTGTTTGATCCTTATAGATTTTGTTGTGCTTGACATGCCCGAGGATGGGAGCATGTCCATTATTCTTGGTAGACCTTTTCTTAACACCGTAGGTGCTATTATTGATTGCAATAAGGGAAAGGTCACTTTCAACGTTGACGATAAAGAAAACACAGTGTATTTTCCAAAGAAGATCGACAAAAGGGATGGCCTAAACTCTATAGAGAATGTTGAGACCGTGAAGATTGGAGAATGGGACTGTCCACTACATGTGCACCACAAATACAAAACCATTATGGTGGGGACAATGTCCATTAAATTAAAGGTGCAATGATCACTTCATAAGAGGTGAGACTTATTGTTCTATATATCGCCGGTTTGTTGGTAAGACTTGAACAACCTTACTAGTGAGCTTGTTTTATATAGGTAAAAAGTTAAGCTTGTTATGTTTTCATTTGCTTTAGCTTTTATTCTCTTTGTTGTACCAAGTTTTTGTGTTTTTGAAGCTTCACAATACTAATCACCGCTTTAAGTTTTTAGAAAGTTTTGCAGCTTTTTGAACTCCGAGAAATTTTCAATAGTGAAGTTTTCAGAAAAATTCCAGCAAAATAAAAATAAAAATTACCATGCCGGGAGTGACCCAGAAGCACCTGGGGCTGACCAGGGGGGGCCACCAGTGGCTCAGGCGGCCCAGCTTGCGCGGCCTGCCCCCTGGCCGTGCCCACAGGGCGCCTGGGGCCCACAGGGCAGCCAGCCAGGTAAGTCTTCTTCCTCCTCCTTCCTCTCTCTCCAAAAACACGAGTTCTACACTTTGTTCTTGTGTTCTTACTGCTCTCCGTCCAGAATTTCGATATCTCTCTACGACCCATCATTTGAGCTGAGATTTTGGGCAAATACTCCCTGGTATGTAACTCCTCCACTCCTCCAAATAGATTTTTGGTTAGTGGCTTCATTTGTGAGTATTTAGTAGTTGTTGGTGCTGTTTAGATGAGCTTACATGCATGTGTAGAAATTTATTTTCCAAGTTTTGATGCAATTTTATGGTTTAGGTAAGTGAGTTGAGTAGTTTGCCTTAACTCACTTTGTTTAAATCCTTGTTTTTGTAATTTGTCAAAAAATTCAGAAATTAGTTTGCTAGGAAGAGCAAAGGGGTGGATTGGGAAGAAGAGGCCCGAGCGCTCCGATCAAGTTACAAGGGCTGCAGCTTCACCCTCGACTGCTAGGGTGAGCTACAACGAAGATCATGTGCCCTTAGAGTTGTTTGAGGACACAAATCCAGCACGTGCAATGACTTTCCCGTGCGATGAATTCCTTGAAGCTGCAGGAATTAAGGAGGAGTTCTATAATATTTGTGCTAATGCAGGTCTGACGCGGCTCGCAACGTGCCGTGTTGCTCAGTATCAAAAACTCACCTCCTGTTTCATTAACAGTTTTAGATATAACCTTGATGCTGGTTCTGTTGAGTTTAAAATTTACAATGATCTTTTGACCATGCCTTTGGAAAAGTTTTGTGAAATAATAGGTGTGCCGAACGTTGGACTGACGGCGAAGATGAGCTCTCAGCCCTCCGAGCTGAGAACCGTCTTCAACTCTCTCTGTAGCATGGATACGAGGGATATTCATCGATCAAAGATCTCCAGCATCTTATTCCCACACCTCAGGTATTTTGCGTATTTTATTGCTAGAGGGGTGTTAGCTCGTGACAACACGAGCAACATATCTGCGTCAGATATTGCTATCCTGGCAACCGCCCTCTCAGGGAGGTTTGAATATAATGTGGGTCCCTTAATTGCTCGACGCCTTGCTATGAACGGTAACAAGGGAGATTTATTTGGTGGCGTTTACGCCACACTTATCCTAGAGTCTCTTAATGGCACCCCACACCCCGATGATAAGCCTTTTACTTATTTAAGTTTTGATCTTGCTGGTATGAGAAGGCATAAATTTGTTACCATGACTTCTGAGTTTGGTAACCTTGATTATATCTTGCGTTTCGGAGCCACCACGGAACGCAAGATCCGTCTACCTGCACCTCTTTTGTTCGATTTTTCTCGCAGGAACGGATGGTCCTTTGATGCTACCCAGTTCGATGTGTTCGTGGTCCAGCATCAGTTTCATAACCCCATGGAGGAGCATGGTGAGTTCCCACCTTTTCAAGGGGAGACCGTCACCCAGTTTGGTGAAGGGTCTTCCCTTACTTGGAGCGCGGATCCTTCTTCGTGGGAGGATCCGAGGACTTCGGTGTACGCACCGGAAGCCTCGTACGACCCTTGGACTCACCAGTACCACCCTGGAGCAGGAGGCTCCTGGGGACATTAGCTACTACCAACTTGGGCCAAAAGCCTAAGCTTGGGGGAGTACGTGCCCTTCTCACTTTTCCATTGTATTATCCATTTTATTTTTGTTCGCTTTGATCTTTTCGAAGTTTTTGCTTGTTCTTCTTTCTTTCTTTCTTTGCAAAAACAACAAAAAGATTTTCTCTTTTCTTTTGTTCTCGTTTAAACCTTTAAAAACCCCAACAGATTTCCTTTCTCTCTTTAGTTTGCTTTTTTTCAGAGTTCAGCTCGAGTCCGTGATGGCATTTGATAATATTTCCCACATTCGATCGTGCAAGAGACAAGGCAATAATGACGAAGATCGACGGAAGGGAAGCAACAAGGAAAACCGGTATGAACTCTTCTTGTTTCTACTGTTGTACATATGCTTGTACTTATGATCTAGAGACCAGCTTGTAGCGACATAGTGCTATGTTTACAATGCTTTCCCAGTGTTCATGCTTTCCTTGTGGCTAGTCTCAAATAGCTAGAGTACATAATGTGTTGTTGAAGTGATTTACATGCATTGCATTGTTCATGGTTTGGCATACTGAAGTGGTATTTCCCTTTGGAGAATTTTTGGATTGACTTGGCACATGTTCACACATGTTTATGACTAAAAAGCCTATTATGCCTTGATGATCTTTTTGTTTCAGAATAGTTATATCACTTCATGCCCGATTCAATGTTGCTTTCTCGCTCTGCATGATTATGACATTTATTGCTCTCTAGTTGGTCGCTTCCCAGTCTTTTGCTAGCCTTCGCTCGCACTAAGCGGATTTCTGCTTGTGCTTCCAAACTCCTTTTCAAACCCAGTTATTCCATTTGAGTCCACCATACCTACCTATATGTAGTATTTACCGGCCACTCCTAACTTAGACTCTCATGTGCCATCTCGAAATTTATTCAAAAACTTCCCTTTTGTAACCGTACAAGCTCATGGTGCGGTGAGGGGAAATCTGTATCTTGCATGCCAAAAATATTTTGACGAAAGTTTTAACTAGTCAAGAAAAAAAGAAAGAAAATATGAGAGTTACACCTCCCCCATACTTGATGATGGAGTGAAATGGACCAAATGCTGCTTATGATAGATGGAACGATACCCTCCTTCCATCCTTGAGGCAAAATAAAAGGTTCCGTAGACCATCAAAGGATTTATGGATATGGGAATATGTGTAAGCAAAAGGCATTAATATGGTTGGCATGGGAGATATTGAGAGACCTTTACCGTTCACCGTTGACTGGAAAGTTACACTTCTCAAAAGAGTTTTATCTCTGTTTTCAAAACCAAGAGCTCTGGCACATGTTTAGTCTTTGCTTCCTTTCACGGGTTTTCAACCTTGCCATCAAAAGCCACGGTTCGAGAGTCTCCCCTTCTTTCTTCAAAGAACCAACTATGAGAGCATAATTGTCATTCTTAGTGCAACATGCATTGTCCAAAAGTATTACATTGTCTTCTACATGCTTGTGTTATTGCTAGTCTGAAATACTGAGTTTTAGTCACCTTTAAAACTAAGGAGGAGTTTCTGCATTTATGTTTTGCTTCACTCAGGGAGGCTAGCGAAATGCCACTCAAGTATGTTCAAGCTATGTGCATTGTGATCCTGTCTTGATTTTCAGCAGTATATTATTTACTTTTAGTTGTTCGTGCATTGTCCTTATAGCATTGTTTCAATACTTGCTAAACTCTTTTCATAGTACATGCTTATATACATCTAATGAAGCAAAAGAGTTTGTCAAATTTTCTTTGTCACGTCCCGTTCGTTGAACTGAATTTCTTGAGGACAAGCAATATGCTAATCTTGGGGGAGTTGATGCGTCTCAAACGTATCTACTTTTCCAAACACTTTTGCTATTGTTTTGCCCTCATTCTTGCATGATTTCGACGAAACTAACCCGGACTAACGCTGTTTTCAGCAGAGCTGCCTGTATGGTTTTATTGTGTGCAAGAAAATGGATTTTTAGACGTACCAGAAAATTCCCAGAAAAATACCAGAAAATCCACGCACCCGAAGGAGCCAGATGCCAGAAGTGTGACCAGAGGGGATTCCTGGGGGGCCCCAGGCGCCCCCCTGGAGCGGCCAGGGTTGGGGGCGCGCCCTCTGGCCGCCTGTGCGCCTCCCCCCTCCTCTGGTGCCCTACCGATGCTCCTATTTATTCCTGTGACGCGAAAACCCTAGAAAAAAGTCGCTTTTCCAGTTTCCGTCGCGGAGCCGCCGCCACCCTCTGTTCTTCTTCGGGAGGGCTAATCTGGAGGTTGATTTGGCCTCCGGAGAGGGGAGATCATCGCCATCGCCATCACCATCACCAATCCATCCCTCCTCCATGACTTCTCTTCAGATGTGTGAGTAATTCCCTGCTGTAGGCAAAGGGGATGGTAGGGATTGGATGAGTTAGATCATGTAATAGTTCGTCAGATTGTTGGGGGCATGTTGCCTATCATCTAGATTTGTGTTTATCTTCTTTGCTTCAACTTTTTGCTCTTAATGCTTGTCACTTTGGGCCCGAGTGCCATGTTTTCAGATCTGAACCCTATGTGTTTTCATGAATATATTTGTGTTCTTGATCCTAACTATGAGTTGTTTGCACCTATTATGGTCCGGAACCGGCGATCCCAAAGGTGACAGCTTGGGACACCAAAGGGGATGGTCCATGATTTGAGGATTCCATGTATCCATTGAGTTTATTGCTTTGTTCCGGTGCTCTTTGACAGGAGCACCTTAATCTCCATAAGTTCCCTTTGGCCCCGTTCGTAGCGGGATGGTAGGACAAAAGATGTTGTGCCAGTTCTTATTGCAAGCACGCACAACTACCTACGGGATACGTGCCTATTGTTTGATATTTGCCTAGATGATCATTTCTTTTCTGTGTGCCTTGCCCCGTGTTAGAATCTATTACATGTTCCCTCTCATCCATGCAACGCCCAACCATCCATCTCCCTAGCCTACAGTGTTTTCAATCCTGTTGGTCATTAGTTGTTACTTTTGCTATTTACTTTTGCTGTTGCCATCATCACTATCATTCTACCATTACCACTTATCTTTTGTTGCAAGAAAGTATATTTCAGGTGCGGTTGAATTGAAAACTCAACTGTCAAAGCTTATAAATACTCTTTGGCTCCCCGTGTGTCGAATCAATAAATTGGGTTAACTTACCCGCGAAGACTATCTCGATCCCTTACGCCTGTGGGGCATCAGGGATGTCATTACCCAAGGAGATTTACTCCTCATTCCTGTTGTTGTTGATGTAGTCATGGACGAAGCGCTTCCATGGTAGAGGTTCTCCGGTCCCATGAGAGGCTTCAGTCTCCAAGATCCTGCTTACAGCACCTAAACCCATGCGCATAAACTTTAGTTCATACTCCTAGTTCTGGTTGTGTATATCATAGATCTGCCCTTGGAGATCATCAATTCTTTCTTCTGCCATGGTGCTGCTTGACCATATCCCCCTCATCTCCTTCTTTTAGAACGTCTTTAGCTCGTTGATGAGGTCGAAGTTGGCTTCAACACCCCGCTCAACCATCTTCTTGTACTTGAAGACTTCTTGCTCCATCTCTTCTAGTCTAGCCTCGATGATCCCCTCCTTGGCAGGTTCCTTTAGATCTTATTGGTGAAGGACACCATCCTCCAAATGGACGGTTCGATGATGGTTCTTCACCTGAGCGAGGTAAGGGTTGATGACTTTGACAACGAACTTGTCCTTGGGGGAACTTTGGGAAGCCATGGGACCTAGGTCTAGCTAAAATATCTCCTGGCAGAAACAACTCGAGAAGAAAACACACGAAATCGTGAGATACGGTGTCGGGACTATCCGGGAAAATATATAGCAAAACTTTCTGCAACAATAGGAAGGGACCGAGCCAAAGTGGAGTCGGAGACGGGCTCCGGGGTGCCCAGGCGACCACCCGGCGCGGCCAGGAGGTAGGCCGCGCCAGGGGGCGCCTAGGCCCCCTGGAGTTCCTCTCCGGCTCCAATTAGGCTCTGAATTTTCTATATTTTGCAAAAACTCGTAATCTGGAACTTTTATGGCGGTTTCGCGATGTTTCCTTACCGTAATACATACCTTTTCTTATTCTGCTTCTGCTGGTGTCTGAAACGGGGCTTCAACATATTCTTCATGAGTTGTTGTGTGTATTATATTTACATCAACATTGACGGGATCTCCCGCCATGTAATGCTTGAGTCTTTGCCCATTCACAACTTGAGGTTTGGTGCCATCAAAATTGTTAATCTTGATTGCACCTGACTGGTAAAATTCTTCGATATGAAATGGCCCTTCCGTCTGGAAAGAAATTTACCTGGAGAAAACCTAAAACAGGATCTAAACAATAAAACTTTATCACCAACATTAAATTCATGTTTCAGAATCCTTCTATCATGCCACTTCTTTACCTTTTCCTTGAACATTTTAGCACTCTCGTAAGCTTCACTTCTCCACTCATCTAGAGAAGTCAAGTTCATGAGGCGCTTTTAACCGGCTAACTTTGGGTCAGCATTAAGCTCTGTAACAGCCCAGAAAGCTTTATGTTCTAATTCTAATGGAAAATGCCAGGCCTTGCCATAAACCATCTTATAGGGAGACATGCCCATGGGGTCTTTGTAAGAAGTTCTATACGCCCACAAAGCATCTACTAACTTCTTTGACCAGTCCTTCCTAGAACTGTTAACTGTTTTTTGCAAGATCAACTTGATCTTTCTATTGGTGAGCTCAACTTGCCCACTAGTTTGAGGGTGGTACGGTGAAGCAATTCTAGGATTGACATCGTACTTGGCTAGAGCTTTTCTAAAAGCTCCATGTGTGAAGTGTGATCCTCCATCATTCATAAGATATCTAGGTACACCAAACCTAGGCAAAATTATATCTTTGAGCATTTTCAAAGATGTTTTGTGATCAACACTCTCAGTGGGGATTGCTTCAACCCACTTGGTCATGTAATCAACAGCTACTAAAATGTGAGTGTACTTGTGTGAAGGAGGAAAAGAACCCATAAAATCAAAACTCCAGCAATCAAAAGGCTCAATCACTAGTGAGTAATTCATAGGCATCTCATCCCTCCTACTAATATTACGAACTCTCTAACACTTATCACAAGATAAAACATAATTTCTAGCATCTTTAAAGAGAGTAGGCCAATAAAAACCTGATTGGAGAACCTTATGTATGGTCCTCTCACCGGCGTGATGTCCTCCATAGGGACTGTCGTGCCATTTCCTGAGAATGTCCTTGTGCTCATATTCCGGTATGCATCTTCTCACGATCCCGTCTAGACCTTCCTTTAAAAGATGAGGGTCATCCCAAAAGTAGTGCCTCAAATCATGGAAGAACTTCTTCCTTTAATGAAATGTTAAACCTGGAGGCAAATACTTTGCAACGATAAAATTAGCATAATCTTCAAACTAGGGATCGGAAAGAGATTGTACTTTTACAATGGCAAGTTGTTCGTCTGGAAAACTGTCGTTGACTGGGATGGGGTCATGCGGTATATCTTCCATCCTTGAAAGATTTTCCGCCACCGGATTGTCTGCTCCTTTTCTATCAACAATCTGTAAATCAAATTCTTGAAGAAGGAGCACCCACCTGACGAGTCTTGGTTTGGCGTCCTTCTTCGCCATAAGGTACTTAAGAACATCATGGTTAGTATGAATAATAACTTTTGAATCAACAATATAAGGCCTAAACTTATCACAAGCAAACACTACTGCTAAGAATTCCTTTTCAGTAGTAGCATAATTCTTTTGAGCACTATCATGGGTTTTGCTAGCATAATGTATAACATTCAATTTCTTATCAACCCTTTGTCCTAAAATAACTCCAATAGAAAAATCACTAGCATCACACATAATTTCAAAGGGCAAATTCCAGTCAGGTGGTTGTACTATAGGAGCGGTTATCAAAGCTTTCTTAAGAATTTCGAAAGCCTCCTTACAATCTTCATCAAATACAAAAGGAACATCCTTCTGGAGAAGATTAGTGAGGGGTCTCGAAGTCTTAGAAAAGTCTTTAATAAATCTTCTATAGAAACCAGCATGACCGAGAAAACTACGAATACCTTTAATGTCCCTTGCATAGGGCATCCTTTCAATAGCTTCAATCTTCGCCTTGTCCACTTCAATTCCCCTTTCAGAAATCTTGTGACCAAGCACGATCCCTTCGTTAACCATGAAGTGGTATTTTTTCCAGTTTAGAACTAAGTTTGTATCCTCGCATGTCTGCAAAACTTTGTTAAGATTGTGGAGACAGTGGTCAAAGGAAGTTCCATAGAAAGAGAAATCGTCCATTAAGACTTCCACAATCTCCTCACAGAAACCATGAAAAATAGCAGACATACATCTCTGAAAAGTAGCAGGTGCATTGCATAAATCGAAAGGCATACGCTTGTAAGCATAAGTACCGTAGGGACACGTGAAAGTGGTCTTCTCTTGATCGGCAGTGTTAACATGAATTTGAGAGAAGCCAGAGTACCCATCGAGATAGCAAAAGTGGGTGTTTTTAGACAACCTCTCTAGCATCTGATCAATAAAGGGCTGCGGGTAGTGGTCCTTCCTAGTTGCCTTGTTCAACTTCATGTGATCAATACACACTCTATATCCAATAACAACTCTTTGAGGTATTAGGAACAACAGTCATACCTCCTTTCTTAGGAACACAATGAACTGGACTTACCCACCTACTATCAGTTATAGGATAGATGATACCTGCGGCTAGAAGCTTGAGAATCTTTGTCCTAATCACGTCCTTCATCCTTGGGTTCAGCCGTCATTGATGATCAACAACTGGATTAGCATCGGGCTCAAGATTGATAGTGTGTTGGAAAATTGATGGACTAATCCCCTTAAGGTCATCAAGGGTATATCCCAAGGCACCACGGTGTCTGTGAAGTGTCTCCAATAATTTCTCTTCTTCAAATCATGAAAGGTTAGCATTGATAATAACAGGATATATTTTCTTTTCATCTAAACAGGCATACTTGAGCGTATCGGGCAGTGGTTTAAGGTCAAACACCGGGTCTTCTTTTGGTTGTGCTAGGATCCCCAAAGGCTCAACTGGAAGGTTGTGCTTCAGGATAGTAGCTTGTCTTGAAAATACTTCGTCTAACTCATTTCTTTCCTACATATGCATATCATTCTCGTTGTCTTCCATATATTGCTGCAAAGGATCATTAGGAGGAATAGCAATAGAAGCAATATTTTCAATAATTTTATCATCACTAAGTAAATCAGTACCACGAGGTTTCTTGGAAAATTTAGAAAAGTTAAATTCATATGGCTCACCATTGAATTCAACAGAAACGTTTTAATTTTTTTGCAATCTATAATAGCACCACAAGTGCTGAGGAAAGGTCTACCAAAGATAATAGGGAAAAACTATCTTTCACTGAACCAAGTACAAGAAAGTTGGTAGGATACTTTACCTTTCCGCATAGGACTTCAACATCTCTCACAATTCCAATGGGAGAGATAGTTTCTTTGTTTGCTAGATAAATAGTAACATCGATTTCTTCAAGTTCACAGGGTGAAATCTCACCCATGATATCCTGATAGAGTGAATAAGGAATAGCGCTAGCACTGGACCCCAGATCGCAAAGCCCGTAATAGTTGTGATCTCCTATTTTGACAGATACAACTGGTGTACCTGAAATTGGGCTCTTATTCTTGGATGTGACAATGTTAGTTGAAACAACACAAAAATTTATCTTGGAATCTGAAACATCATTAGTAACTAAATCTTTAACCATCACAACTTGAGGATCGACCTTGATCAGGTCCTCGGGTTCATCAGTTCTTCTCCCACTTTTATTTATTATGCCTGTCACAAAAGAGTGCTCCTTTATCCTTGTGGGAAAAGGGGGCTTTTCATAAAAGACTGCAGGCAGAATAGGATCAGCAACATGAATATCAACAGGTAACTCTTTAAAGGGTTTATGATATTGATCCTTAGCCTCCTTAGAAGATTCAATGTGAGAGGCAAAGTTCTTACAAAAATCAATCATAAGTTGAGAATCAAGACCAATCTTAGAACAAAAGGTATTAAAATAATTAGTTTTCACATAGCTCTCAATGTAATCATGCCCATAATTTATAGCAGGTTCAATACCTTTATCGATTTCCCAGTCTTCAATGTTCTTCTGGATCCTCTCAATGAGATCCCACTTTTCTTCAACGCTTCTTGTTTGGAATACCCCGCTAGAGGAGGCATCCAACATCTCCTTATCCTGACGAGAAAGCCTGTCATAAAAATTTGTAATTATAATATCTTTGGGGAGTTCATGAATAGGACATTTGAGCATTAGGGATTTAAGTCTCCCCCAAGCTTGAGCGATGCTCTCTCCGTCACGAGACCAAAAGTGATAGATGTAATTCCTGTCTCGATGAATTTCATGAAGAGGATAAAACTTTGTATAAAAGAGAGACATAAGCTCTTCCACATTAAGTTGATGTCAGTTATCGAGGATCTTATACCAATCTGAAGCTTTGTCTATAAGTGATATGGTGAATAATTTCTTCATGAAGAACTCCAGTGACTCACCTGCAAGCTCAAATAATGAACATAGTTGTGATAAATATAGCAAGTGTTCACCTGGATGTCTATCTCCTGCATAACGATTAGCTAAGACATAATTGATAATACTAGATGGTATCTTATAAGGCACAATTTCAGTAGGGGTGGGAGTGACCACCACAGTTGTGGGGCATTTCCCCATAAACAACGATCCAAGAGTAGAGGTGTCCATAAGGACAAAAGTAGCAACAGCAAAACAAAAACAGAAATATAAAAACTTCCTTACAAGCTTCACTTACTAATAGCGCTACGCTCCTCGGCAACGGCGCCAGAAAACAGTACTTGATGACCCCCAACTATAGGGGATCTTTTGTAGAATTTTTGATAAATATGAGTGTCGAACCCAACGAGGAGCAGAAGGTATTGGTAAGTGACTTTGGTAAGAAATAGCTACAGGAAATGAAAGATAGCTTTTTAGGGGTTTTCGGTATAAGCAACAAAAAGGTAAAAGCGAGCACGTAAAAAGCACGGATGAGTAACAAGTGGCCCAATCCTTTCGAGCAAAGGAGAGGCCTAGCAACTGAACTTATAAAGGCTAAAGAGTTCTTGAGGACACACAGGAGAAATAGTCACGTGCTTTCGCCATATTCCGTATAGGTACTATGTATTGTGTTGATAAGTGTTGAGTGGGTGGATCTATGCTAGTACACTCTCTAGACTAAGATGAGTGCACTCTTATGATTAAACATCTTGCAAGCATCCGCAAATACAACATAGTAATTAAGGAAAAGGCCTAACCATAGCAATACAATCGATGATCCATTGTTCCCTTGTGCAAAAGCGTGCGAACTGGGGTTCAGGTTTCTGTCACTCCGGCAACCCAGCGTAAGCATTATTTATACACAATGCATTCCCCTAGTTCCTTAAGAAGGCGAAGTGTTGAGTGTTCGACTCACACAACACCAATAGGAAAATAACAACACAACTTAAGTATCAAACAACACATATCACTTCAACATCATATGACTACTAGCAACTAGACTTCCCCCATGTCCTCAAGAACTAAAGTAACTACTCACAAGACATAAAAGAGATCATGATCAGTGGGGATAAATAGATCATAAACAATCTGGACACAATGATATTTCTCCAACAAAACTCAATACCATTCATCACACGGTAGCAATCAACACCGGTAGAGTAGAGAGGATAGATAGTACGTATTACAACACAAGTTGAACTTGTTAGGTGAGATTGGATGGTGGTGGAGATGGTGCTAATGTTGGGGATGATGTTGATGATGATCTCGATGATGCCCGTGACGATGGTGATGACGATGGCGATGATCTCCCCTTCCGGGAGGTGTTCTCCCCGGCGGAATCTTCCCGTCGGAGATGTCTTTTCTCCTCTGTAGGTTTCCTCCACGGAGCGGCGGCGGAACTCGTGAAAACTCTCTTCTTTTAGGGTTTCTGGATGATGTGTGATATATAGGCCAAAGGGGGATCCGGGAGTGGCCCCAGCGGTCCAGGCGCCCTCCCCGTGCGGCCAGGGAGGTGGCCGCTCCAGGTGGCCGCCTGGGCACCGTGTGGCCCCCCCTCTAGCCACCCTTTTGCGTGTCTTCATCATCCTTCCGGAAAATACCCTCCATCGATTTTTCAGGTAATTTGGAGGTCTTCTCCTTTGGCAACTCAGCGTCCACTTTTTACCGTTGAATCCTGCGTCTGCTGCTTCGGCATCGGAAAGTTGCAAACTGTGTAAATTAAGCCAAAACAACATAAGAATAGCATCATATCATGAAATATATCAATGAATAAGATAGAATTACTATATAAAATAGTGATGCATTTTGGATGTATCAGCCTCTGATGGCGTGGAAGTGGATAAGGGCTTCTCGCCCTTCGTTGGTTACCCCAAGTGGAAGGTGAGATGTAGGATAGCAGCAAATTTCCCTTGGCAAAGATACCAAGGTTGAGATCGAAGCAGTAGGACTCCGATAACTACAAGTAGGTGGTGAAGCGAGTAACGCGCGGTTTGAGATATTGCTCGCTTAACCTGGACCTGCACACACACATGTAACTTTGCTCCCAACGAAGTTCAGAGAGGTTGTCAATCTCTCCGGCCTTGTTGTTTATAAAGGATCGAACGCAAGGGATAAAGGATAATAGTAATTGCAACTGGAAAGTAAAAGCAAGAAATAAATTGAGCGTGTAAACAGTGATGAGAACATGGACCGGGGTCCCGTGATGTTTACTAGTGATGTCTCTCTCCCAAAAGACGATAAATATGCTATGCGAGGTAAACAAATCACAATTGGGCAATTTACAGGATTAAAAGTGCACCGAAATTCAATTGGGCGGAAAGAAAGGAAGAAGCTCAAAAGCATGGGCGGTACGCCAAAATAAGTAGACCGAAATTCAATTGCATCTACTACTAATCATCCACCTTGAGATATCTATCCAGAAAATCTCGCTGGTATTAAGTTGCGAGCCCACCTAAAGTGTAAACCCAAAGCAACAAACAACTGCATTAAAATAACTTTGTGTAAAGTAAACAATCCTTGCAACCGTGGTTACAAGCACCGTTGTTTTCCCCCGTGTGGCAATAGCACATCCCCTAGACTACTCACGGCACATCCGGGAAGTGTCCATCATAGAGGAGAAGCTCCCGGAGGTCGATCCTCCCTCCGGCAGGGTGCCGGGAAGGGTCCTGACGGGGCTCCCGATCTTGGAAGCGCGACGGCGGCGGAACAGAGGAGAATTTGCGAAATAGGGTTCTGTCTTCGGAGATTCCCCATGACGGAGAATAAATAGGCGAAGGAGGCAGCCAGAGGGCTGATGTCTACGCACGCTTCTATTCTTGTAGACTATGTTGGGCCTCCAAGCGCAGAGGTTTGTAGGACAGCAGCAATTTCCCTCAAGTGGATGACCTAAGGTTTATCGAACTCAGGGAAGTAGAGGTTGAAGATGGTCTCTCTGAAGCAACCCTGCAATTAAGATACAAGAAGTCTCTTGTGTCCCCAACACACCTAATACAATTAGGAGTTGTATAGGTGCACTAGTTCGGCGAAGAGATGGTAAAATATGGGTGATAGGTGTGATAAAACGAAGTAATATAAATCTGTAATAAAAAGTGCAGCAAAGAAACAAGTAACAAAAGTGAGTGCAAACGGTGTAACAATGATGGAAACAAGGCCTAGGCTTCATACTTTCACTAGTGGAAACTCCCAACAACATTAACATAGTCTAATCACATGATATTTCCCATAAAACATGCAATGGAGACGTACTCGGAGGTCATTCCTTTGTGGTCAAGAGAGGATGAGAATTGTGTAGGGCTACAAAATCACACCTCAAAGTTCGTAGTTCTCAATCTATGGATTTCCCAATGTCACCGCGGCCATCCAAAGAGAGTACCACGATCACCACAACATATCTAAAGGATAGTCAAAGACAAGCACCAAAAGACTCTCAATCTTCAATCCACACACAAAAGAGGAAATCACTCATGAAAATATTCTTCTAATTCCATGTGCAATAGACCAGCTGTCACCATGGTCTTGGAGATTATACTAGATAAGATCAATTGAGTACATCAATCCAATACATAGAAGAAGGGGAAACATCATGGGATCACCCTAGATTAACATTGCCTATGATCACAATCAATATCACGTCATGGGAGAGAGAGAAGACCACATAGCTATTGTAGAAGACCTTAGCCCCGAGAAGAAACTACTCCCGCTTCATGGAGAAGGGAAGCAACGTCGATGGAGATGAATCCGAGGGCACTTCCCCGTCCCGGCAGGGTGCCGGGGCAGCTTCTCCAGGCAGCCCCGATCTGAAAACGGCGGCGGCGGCGGAACAGAGAGGTTTCCGCCAAAAAGAGTTCTTGTTTATGGGTTTCTACCTCGAGGGGGTTATATAGGCGAAGGGGGCGTCGAGGGGCCACCCAGGGCAGCCAGGAGGGTGCCTGGCGCGCCCTAGGGTTGCGGCCGCGCCAGGGACCCTTCTGGCTCCCTGGTGGTGGTCCCGGCTCTCTCCCTTGGTTATTCCGGAAGCTTCCTGCCCGCTGATTTTTAATATAATTTTTGCGGAATTTTTTGGGCACTTTAATCAGCCGGAAAACCTGAAAAACAAAAACAGCAGAAAACCAGAAGCTGGCAACTGGGTGCACTGAGTTAGTAGGTTAGTCCAAATTGGTTTAAAAGTGTAATAAAGTTCAACCAAAACATGGCAAAGTCACACAAAACATGCATGGAGCAAGCAGAAATTATAGATACGTTTGGGACGTATCAACATCCCCAAGCTTAATTCCTGCTCGTCCTCGAGTAGGTAAATCATAACAAGCATAATTTCTGTGGTGACATGCCACACAACCAAATAAGGACTGTTAAGTAAAGCAACCAAAGCATGCAATTCAATTCAAGTCTTAACAGGCAAGAGTCTATATTGGCATTAACACAAGCAACAAAAGAACAAAAGGTGCAAGAGATCTTGCTGTCCGTGACTCGAATGTCTCCAGATGGTGTTTGCGTGCAAGCAAGGGACTGGGAAGAAAGAGAAAAAAGGTTGTTGAGAACAACTATCTACTAAAGTTTCACACTTGGTCTCCTTTGGGTTCTTATCTGGACTCGTCCCCAGACCACTAGCCAGGTACAAGTCAAACTGATCCACTCCCTTTAGATATTTTGAGCACTCATGCAATGGATGAGAGTGAGCAAGAAAGTTGACACCTAAAAGGCGAAACAGAAAAAGGGTGGAGGAGGAAGACAAAAAGGTGTGTGAAAGGCTCACATCAATGAGGACAATCATAGGCGAGAGAAGGCCATATGATAGATATGATGTGAGGAGTAGGGATTGCCATACAACGGATACACATGTGAGCTAAAAGCTCTCCAATGGAACTAGTGGGGGTGCATCTAACTTGCTTGCTCAAGAAGACCTAGAGCTCGTTTGAGGAGGCTCGTCATTGGAATATACAAGCCAAGTTCTATCGTGTAAAATTTCCCCACATAGCTATATGCATGATGATAATCTCTATGGAGTACAAGGGATAGAAGATGAAGTACTAGCGTGGATCTCTCAAAAGGAATAGTAGTATGCCCCCTTCTCTCTTTTTATTTTTATTTTTCTCTTTTTATTTTTTTTATTTTTTTGGTGGCCTCAATGGCTCTTTCTATTTAACTCTCATTTGTCCTCTTTGGGATCTTTTGATTTTGTCCTCTTTGGGATCTTTTCCTCACTTTAGGGGCAATACTCTATATTTTACAAGAATATAGGAGATCTTTCACACTTTACAAAGGTACTCACAAAAAGAAAATGTAACTAATCATGATGCAAATGTATGCCTCTGCCAGGATAGCAGGATATGCAATGATACTAGCGCGTCATGTAGCAATGATTAGGGCAAGGCCCAACTAGCATGCGTCTCATCGATCAAGCAAGTGGCATGTATGACATGAAGATCAAGTCATGAGAGGGTGGATGTTGCATGGCAATGTATCTCGGAAAGGCTATGGAAATGCCTTGTAGGTAGGTATGGTGGCTGTTTTGAGGAAAGATATAATGAGGCTTATGATGACAGAGCGTATCATGCCAAGGGTTTGGATGCACCGGCGAAGTATGCGCCAACTCTCGAGGTGAGAAAAGGGCAATCCACGGTACCAAAGAGGCTAGAAAAAGTATGGGTATGTGGAAGTGTCAACTTTCGAATACTCACATTAGTCCAAAGAACTCATGCACTTATTATCGGTAACTCTCGATCTAATAGGAGGTTCACAAAGAGACAGGTACCCCGAGGAGGAGTGTATGGGGGTTTGGTTATTCTTGCGCATCCTCAACTCATGGTACGTGAGTGTAATCTAATATTCGAACCCTCCAGAGGTTAGTGATCCATCTAGTAGCTAGAGTTCTCAACAGGGGTTTTTGGTTTTCGAAAAAAACACGGATTGCCCAAAATACGACATCTATCACTAATAGGCAAGCACTACTGGAATTCACCAGTTTGCCATGAGTCAACCTCTTTGCCGTCTGTTTTTCATCGGGGCGGACGGCAAAGAGATAGTTTGCCGTATGTTGCCCTAACCACAGACGGCAAACAACTCACTCACGGCAAACAAGTTGTTTGCCGTCCGTCCGCACGAAGGTAGACGGCAAAGGTTCCTTTGCCGTCTATAGACAGACGACAAAGCTTAATGTGGGCCCGCCTAGCCCCTGAGACGAGTGAGGGTTAACGGCCAGGCGTTATGCCGTCTTCCAGCAGACGGAAAAATGACTTTGTTGTCTGCTGGCAGACGGCATAACGCCTGGCCGTTAACCCAGCGTCATCTCTCCTATCTCTCCACTCTCTCGCCCCCACGTACGCCGCCGCCGCCGCGCCCTCACCGTCGCCGTCGCCGCGCCTTCGCCCTCGCCGTCGCCGGATCCCACCCGCCCCGGCCCGCCCCGCCCCCACCCGCCTCGGCCCGCCCTCGCCCCACCCTCCTCGGCCCGCCCCTCCCTCGGCCCGCCCCTCCCTCACCCCACGGCCGTCGTCCCCGGCTCCGGCGCCGCTACCCTCCTCCACCACCCGCCGTCAAGCCGCCGCCCACCTCCTCCACATCCACCCCCACTCCGGCCGGTGAGCCCCCTCTTCTCCCTCTCTTTTTTTTTGTTTTTTTGTTTTCTCTGTTATATATAGTATTACTGTTATGCATTGTTAGATTTTTTAGTATTAGTGTTGTTCACATTATAGTTTATTGTTAGATTTGTTAGTGTTAGTATTAGTATTAGTGTTAGTCATATTTTAGATTAGTAAATTTAGTTAGGTTCGTATTGTTGTTGTTTTTAATTGCTACTGTTTTTAATATAAGTTAGTTAGTTTTTAATTGCTACTGTTTTTAATAGATTTTAGATTAGTAAATTTTTGTATTGTATTCAGTTATTCTATTGTAGTTAGTTAGTTTTATTTAGTTTTACTTATTAGTTGTAGTTAGTTTGTTTAGTTAAATTTAATAAGAAGAGGAAAAGAATTAGAAAAGAAAAGTAATTAGAAAAGGAGAAGGAACAAGAAGAAGAAGAAGAAGAAGAAGAGAAGAAGAATAGGAGAAATAGAAGAGGAAGAAAAAGAAGAAGAGGAGAAAGAAGAATAAGAAGAAGAGGAGAAGGAAGAAGAAGAAGAAGAAGAAGAAGAAGAATAGGAGAAAGAACAATAAGAAGAAGAGGAGAAGGAAGATTTAGAAAAGGAAAAGAAAATAAATAGTTAGTTAGGTTAGAAGAAAAAAAAATTAAAAGAAGAGGAAAAAGAGAAAGAAGAGAAAAAGTAATTAGATGTTACTGTTACTTAGCTCAATTACCAGTAGTAGTGTTTGTATTGATTTTCTAAAATTAAATATGCAGTTGTTTCCCCTTTACCTCGAGCATCGCCGTCGACGAGGGTCTCGTGTCGACGATCGCCCCTACGTCCGAGGGTGAGTAAAAAATGTCCTCTATCATCCCCCCCCCTTCATTTTCTTTGTTCCGGCCTTCGTGTCGATGACACTAGTAGCTAGGTAAATACAGTCGCGTAACCAGTATGCGTCTCCCGTTCGAAAGGGTTACAGTTATAAATATGCATTAATTTGCATATTTATAATAGTGATTCTTTTGAATTGTCTAACGTTATCCATGGACAGCCCGAGTATGTATGTAGATTGGGTCGGTTTCCCATGCTTTGGTCCCGATCCGACGCGGTATTTCGTCAGCGCCTCCCTGTTGTTCTCCGGATACACAACCTCTCGGCTTGTTGTCGAGACGTGTATTAGGAGAACAGCGCGGAGGTGCTGCCGAAATACCGCGTCGGATCGGGAACAAAGCATGGGAAACCGACCCAATCTACATACATACTCGGGTGGGATTAGGACCTATCTTTACCTATTAGTGTGTAGGTTAATTGCATATGCCGTAGCTATGTATGATAAAATCAATAAAAATTGGACGTAATAAAATGGTATATTTGTTGTTTAGTAGCTAGCTGTAGCGACAAGATGAGCGATGATCGTGCGTGGATGTACACTGGTCGCCCTAATCAGAAAGAGATCAGCAATGAATGGGCAATGAATACCAAGGAGTTTCTGAGAGCGGCGTTTGCAAATGGGCAGAGAAAAACCTGGTGCCCCTGTGTTAGGTGTGACAATTATAAACAGGCGACAGAGGTGGATATGGGTAAACACTTGCAGAAGTGGGGTTATAAGCCTGGTTATATGGTGTGGAGCTTCCATGGCGAGTCTGGCGGACGACGGAGAGAGGAGGTGGTCCGTCAGCACACAGATGAGTACGGAACCGGGATCGAAGACATGGTGCAGGACTTTGACGATGCGCGGGATGAGGACGATGAGATGGAGGAATCTGCGAAGGCCTTCTATGATATGTTGGAGTCTTCGAAACGTCCGCTGCACGCTCACACTGAGCTTTGTCAGCTCGATGCCATCGCACAGTTGATGGCTTTGAAGGCACAATTCAACTTGGGCACAGATTGCTACAATGCGATCACTACCCTAATTGGGCGGTTTCTACCAAAAGATCATGCTATGCCCGCAAAACTGTACCAATAGGATAAAATCCTCAAGGTACTTAAGATGCCCTAGGAGCAAATACATGCTTGCGAAAATGGATGTGCTTTATTTAGGAAAGAGTATGCGGACGAAGACTATTGTCCCAAATGCAAGTCATCCAGGTATGTTGTGGTAGACAATGGTCAAGGTGAGAAGACGCAGACCAAAATACCCGTAAATGTTCTTCGGTGTCTTCCAGTGATACCAAGAATTCAACGCCTTTACATGAGTGAAGAGACAGCCAGACAGATGACATGGCACAAACATGGGAAGAGAACAGAATTTGATGCAGATGGGAAGCCGATGTTGACTCACCCATCGGATGGTTCAGCATGGAAGCACTTTGATGAAAAACATTCGGAAAAAGCTAAGGAGCCAAGGCATTGCCGAATCGCCGTCGGCACAGATGGGTTCAATCCTTTCGGTCTGATGGCAGCCTCATACAGTTGTTGTCCTGTATTTGTCATGCCACTCAATCTCCCCCCTCAGAGATTATGAAAAGGAAGAACATTTTCCTGACGTTGATAATACCAGGGCCCAAATATCCGGGGAAGAATATGGATGTCTACATGCAACCGCTTAAGGAGGAATTGCAACAAGCTTGGGACGAAGGGTTCAAGACATACGATGCAGCTAGCAAAAAGACCTTCAAAATGCATGTTTGGTACCAGTACTCGATGCATGACTTGCCGGTGTATGCGCTTTTCGCTGGCTTCTGTGTTCATGGAAAGTTCGGGTGCCCAACATGCAAGGCTGCTCTTCAGTTTCATTGGCTGAAGGCGGGTGGCAAGTATTCCTGCTTCGACTTGCATAGACAGTTTCTGCCTCCTAAGCATACTTTTAGAAAAGACAAGAAGAACTTCATCAAAGGCAAAGTTGTCAAAAACCTGGCAGCACCTACGATGACGGGCGAACATGTCTTGGCACAGTTGAACTCTCTCGAGCCTGATCCAGAACGTCCCGGGTATTTTAAGGCATATAATTAGGAACACGCCTGGACTCACAAGACATGCTTCTGGGATCTTCCCTACTTCCAAGACCTCGAACTTCCACACAATATTGACGTGATGCACACTGAAAAAAATATCGGCGAGGCCCTGTTTGGTACATTTTTCGGCATAGATGGGAAGTCAAAGGATAATCCTAAAGCTAGAGTCGACCAAGAGACTCTATGTGATAGACCCTCACAGAACATGCGATAGCCGAAAGGAAAGAAGAATTGGTCCAAGCCAAGGGCCTGGTTCAATCTTGAAAGGGGGCATATCAGGGAAATTCTCTTGTGGGTGCAAAACAGTTTGATGTTCCCCGATGGGTATGCAGCGAATCTGAGGAGGGGAGCGAGTCCTGAAAAACATAAAATATTTGGGCTGAAGAGTCATGATTGGCACATATGGCTTGAGCGGGTAATGCCGGTGATGTTGCGCGGCTATATCCCCAAGGAAGAGTGGCTAGTACTGGCAGAACTGAGCTATTTCTTTCGTGTTCTTTGTGCTAAAGAACTATCCGATGGCGTGCTAGAAGACATGGAAGATATGGCGCCGGAGTTGCTCTGCAAGTTAGAGAAGATCTTTCCACCGGGTTTTTTTAATCCGATGCAGCATTTGATATTGCATCTCCCGACCGAGGCAAGATTAGGGGGCCCTGTGCAAAATCATTGGTGCTATTCAACGGAGAGAATGCAGAAGACGCTTCGAGCAAAATGTAAAAATAAACGTAGAATTGAAGCATCGATGGCCGAGGCTTTCATTACCGAGGAGGCGGCAAACTTCGTGACAGCACATTATGAAGCCAAAAATCGCCATTTGCATAATCCAAAGCCTCGATACAATACTGGCGACCCCCAACGGCGTCAATCCGACCTCAGCCTATTCAAAGGGAAGCTCGGACCTGTTGGTGCTTCGAGAAATAAGATTTTGGATATCAAAGAATGGCGGACTCTTACACTGTATATCTTCACCAACCTAACAGAAGTGCGACCGTACATCGAGTAAGTGCTCGGTACGTACATTGTTTCGCAACTTCTAATAATTCTTGTTTCTTATTAATTCCCCTGAATTCATACAGTCGATACGTCGCCAAATTCTCGAATGGAGTGTTTATTGAAAGTGATTCCATCGCAGAGTATGAGCTTCTTGCCAATCAAGGAGACGGAAATCCTGGTTTCATCTCTTGGTTCAAACGAACGGTAACTATCTTTCATATATAGGGTTTCATTTGTTGGTTCGACCTATTTTTCACTAATATAAAAATCCTTTCCTATAAAACTTATTGGCAAATGAGGAGCCTATGGACGCCGAATTGAGACAAGTCGCTAATGGTTTTGACAATAAGGTCCGTGTATTTGAGAAATACGACATCAACGGGTATCGCTTTCGTACCGTTGATAAAGAGCGAAAAATGGCCGATCGAAAAAGTAAAAATTCGGGTGTCTCTGCTGTCGGCGACAGAGGTATTGAGTATTATGGAAGAGTTGAAGCAATAGACGAACTTCTATTCTATGGTGAAAATCCTCCCAACGTCGTTGTCTTCAAATGTCATTGGTTTCTCCCGTCGAGGACTAGACGAACTCATGAACATGTAGGTCTAGTCGAAATTTGACAAGACACCCTTTTTAATGTCCCAGATGTCTATATTACGGCTCAACAGGCCACCCAGGTTTTCTATCTATCCTACCCCTGCCAAACGGTTGAAAACCTGAAAGGTTGGGATGTCGTTTATGATGTGCCATCTCATATTAGACCACCTCCCCCAAATGAAGAGGATTATGTACCCCACATTGACCCAGAGACATATGAAGGAGAATTATTCCAAGAAACACGCGTGATAAAAAAACGTTTCCGAAACCGCTCTACGCAACCCCAGAACATGGAAGAAGACAATGAGAGTGAACCCGCTAACGACGATGTTGAAGAGCCTGAAGAAGAAGAGGTTACTGCTCCAGATGACCTGTCCATGCTTGACCGTTTACATAAAGGCCTTCCAAATGTTGGTGTTGTTGAACCTGATGAGGCCGTCATTATCGACGACACGCGTGATAGTGATGACGATCCTTCAATTGATCGCGGAGAAGATACCGATGATCCCGACTATTGTGAGTTGTATGCATCTCAACTTTAATTATATATATATATATTCTCATTATTGCAGTAATTACTTTTGTATTATTAATTCTTTTTCTCATTGAACTAATTATTTTATTTTAATTCTTGGCAGGTTTGTGACAGATATGGAGGGCGAGACCTCAGGCTCGCGAGGGAGGGGTCATGCGCTCCCACCTCTGGCTCTATGGAGGTCTTTGCTCGAGAGTATTTCCTCGCCTCCTCCTTCTACTGATGAGGTGCCCAGGGGGAGAGGTCGAAAGAAGACCGGGAGAGGCAAAGCAGGTGGTGGTCGCGGGAAAGGGAGACGGACACCTGCTGCTGCTTCCTCGCCACCACCTCCGTCTGATTCACCAGAGCACTGCAGGGTGGATCCCTCCTCGGACACTCCGATCCACCAGCCTGACGTGGAGGAGGAGGCTACGTCCACCCGCACGACCTGGAGTCCCTGGCCGGACCAGCCGGAGCAGCACACGCCTGAGGGGGAGGCTGGTGCCGAGATGGACACTACGGATGAGGAGGAGGTGGCTGAGGGTACCACCGTGTACCAGCGTGGGGGTACACGGCTCCCGTCCGTGCCGGTGACTCCCGCCCATAAGTGGTTGATTACGCCTGATGGAGAGACGTAAGTGCACTTATACTCTCTTCCGGTACCTTCTATACTTATGTCTATCTGATGGCTTTGTCTTTTTATACTGCAGGGGTTGGATATACGGCAATGGTGTCCGCAATCCCAACTCCATCCTTGGTGTGCTCATCAGGGAGAACTTCCCGGGGCTGGTTCAATTGCCCGGACCTGATGAGGTTCCGCAGCCTGGACTCAAATGGGAGCACTATTGTGCTGCCCCGGCCCCGTCAGATACGACCATCAACGGGGTCGAATGCCACACCAGAGCCGACATGGTGATCAACGGCTTTTGGGTAGTTTCTGTTTCACACAATAAAATCTTGACAATAGCTAGTTGGTGCACTCATCAGTGTTGTCTCGTGCTATTGCAGGTCTACTACAAGGTCGATGAGTCCAAGGAGCAGGAGGCGGAGGACGTGTTAGTTGCAGAGGCCACGCGCCTCTTGCAGAACACAAGGAACGAGATGCGAGTGCAGGCGGTCCGTGACTACTACGCCAAGCAAGGGCGCAAGTGTAGCAAGAAGGACTGCCGCAAGAAGTTTCTGACCAGGGCCCAGTACATGACGGTAACCCTTCTTAAGTCTTGAATAGTTTGCTTGATTTGATTCCTATCTAGGCTACTTATTAGTTTCCTTGTTTACTAACTTAGGCGCCGCCGAGATGGTGTGCGGACAAGATGGATTGTTGGGAGGTCATTGTGGACCACTGGTGCTCAGATGCCTGGTTGGCCGTCCACAACAATGCCAAGGACAGGCGCACCCAAATGGTTGGTGTGCCACACCATCAAGGCAGCCGTAACTTAGCTGGTTACGGGCATAAATGGGTATGTGCAAATTCTTCTTTGCTTTGTCTTTTAGGCACCCACTTACTAATATCATGCTTTGCTTTGTATTTTAGGCGGAGCATAATAAACCGAGGTGCCTCAGGTGTTCAACATGTATGGCATGTCCCATACAGCGTCGTACAAGAAGGCCAAGGCGCTCTCCGAGTCGGATCTCGCCACTCCTTCGACTTTCACCAACACTGCCGCCTATAGTAAGCTCAAGGCTTATACTGAGGTGGCGAAGGAGAAGCACGGGGAGGCTTACACCCCGATTGGGAAGCCAATTGACCCGGAGCTGGTGATGATCTCTGGTGGCGGAAGGCGCCATGGCGCCATGGCCATTGGAGATAAGTTGATTAGGTGTGATAAGACTCTTCCTGAGATCAAGGCGCGCCAAACGAGTTCTTCTCCTGCTATAAGGACTCGTCCGCGACCAGTCGACCTCGCTATCCAGGTTGTCCATAAGGACTCTTGCATTCTTGTTTTCTCTCATCGAATATTACAATGCTAACTCGAGGAGTGGGGTTGCAGGAAGCTCTTGAGAAAGAGCGCAGAACACCCAGCGGCTACTGGAGGAGAAGGAGCGGTTGGCAGAGGAGAAGGCAGCGGAGAGAGAGCGGCTGGCAGAGGAGAGGACGGCGAAGGCTCTCGAGGAGGCCGCGGCACGACACGATGCATCGAACCGGGCCTTGTATGAGCTCTTCGTGGTAAGTCACTTGTTCATATTCACCCAAAGAATGCATGTTATAATTTTTGTTTATATTACTAACTAATATGATTGGCTCATGAAAAACAAATGTGCAGACTATGTGCGAGAAGACTGGTCAGGCCGCTCCACCGATGCCGATCATTTCTCCTGTGGGGACGGTGAGTATCTTTCGATGATCATCAATACCATATTGAGTGGCGTCGTGCTAACCTCTAGTTGATCTTTTCGTGCAGCATAACTCTCGGGCTGCGTCCCATGACCCTTCTCCACCGTCAACATCGGCCAACCCGACGGATGCTTCTCAGCCACCTCAGCCTTGAGGGCTACACTCCGGTAAGTTGTGTTGTATATTTTGCTTTATAAATGCTTAGTTAGTTTGAAAATGCATATTTAGCTTCTTAAATATTATGAAATTATTAAATATAGCTAAGTTAGCCTAATAATAGCATGATTAGCCAGATTTTCTCACAATATGATGAAGTTAGCTTGATTTTCTCACAAAATGCTAAAGTTACCTTAATTGGCTCAAAAATGCTTAAGTTAGCTTCATTTGTTCAAAGTTGCCAAAGTTAGCTTAATTTGCTCACAAAATGGTAAAGTTAGCTTGATTTGCTCACAAGATGCTAAAGTTAGCTTGAATCGCTCACAAAATGCTAAAGTTAGCTTGATTCACTTAAAAAATTCTAAAGTTAGCTAAAGTGGTTCACAAAATGCTAAAGCTAGCTTAATTGGCTCACAATATGCTAAAGTCAGCTTAATTCCTCAAAACACGCTAAAGTTTTTTAAATTGCTCACAATATGCTAAAGTTAGTTTCATTGGCTCAAAATATGCTAATGTTTGCTTAATTGCTCACAAATGCTAAAGGGTAGCTTAATTTCTGAAAATATGCTCACAAATGCTCAAGGTTAGCTTAATTGCTCACAAATGCTAAAGAAAACAGAAGAAGAAGAAGAAGAACAAGGAGAGGAGAGAAGAAAAACAAGGAGAAGATAGAAAAGAAATCTTCTTTGTTCTTCTTCTCTCCTCCTTGTTCTTCTTCTCTTTTCTTCTTCTTCTTGTCCTTCTCCTTCTCTTATTACTTATTCTTCTTGTCCTCCTTCTTCCGCTATCTTTCTTATTTTGATTTTGCAGATTTGCTTTATGAGGGTCGTGCATCGATGGAGTTGCTGTATTTTCACTTTCAATATAGCTTAGAAACAGTTTATTGTTGTTATGAACTGTTTGGAGACTTTGTGTAATGAACTATGTATATATTGTTGTTATCCTTGTTTGGAAACAATGTGTTATCCTTGTTGGAGATTCATATGTTGTTTGATATGATGTGATGTGGTGTTAAAATGTGCTTCTGATTCTGCTGCTATATATATATATATTCCTTTTTTGTCAAATGCAGGGATTAAAAGAAAAACAGAAAAAACAGAGACAATATAGGCTCTTTGCCGTTCGCAGGCAGTCGGCAAAGATGTTTGCCGTCTGCTTGCAGTTGGCAAAGAGGACACGTGGCGCCCAGGTGTGCAATCTGGCAACAGTTGGGTGACCATTTGGTCATTATGCCGTCTACCTCCGGCAAGGCAGACGGCAAAGTTTGTTTGCCGTCTGTCAGTAGACGACATTAACGGCCTGACGGAGCCGGCCGGCCGGTCATGATACCGTCTGCCTCCGGCAAGGCAGACGGCAAAGTTGGGAGGTTTGCCGTCTGTCATTAGACGGCAAATCCCGCCGTTAACGGCCTGACGGAGCCGGCTGGCAAAGGTTCGCCGTCACGCCCGCTCTGCCGTCTGCTTGCACAAAAGCGCACGGCAAAGGTCATTTGCCGTCCGTCGATTTCCGGAAGACGGCAAAGCACCCCTTTGCCGAAGAAATAGCTGACGGGTGCTTTGCCGTGCGTGGGCAGACGGCAAAGTCCTTTGCCGTCCGCCATATAGGTGTTTGACGTCCGCCGAGGCAGACGGAAAATAGGTGAATTCCAGTAGTGAAGAGCTCTTGACACCAAAAGTTCAAACATTACTCTAGTAAATACCTCAAAACTATTGCAAGTTACTACTTCAAAAAGAAAAGCAACTTTAACTACCTACTTTCTAGTCAAGACACAGAACTCAGTGCAACAGGCAAACTCTCTAACAAGATAAAACATGCAACCTATAGAAAGTTCAACCTGAAAAGAAAAGCTCTAGAAAAACTAAAGCACTACAGCTAAACAGACCAGCAACTAAGAAAAGAAAAAGAACAACTCACAGCTAAAAGAAATAAGCATGCAAATCCTATGAGGAGTTCTAGTTCAAGTGGAGCGTGCTTCTCTCCCACACAAAAGAGTAAGTTGGGGTCTAACTTGTTACTACAGCAAAGAAAGCAAAACAAACTTAGAAAAGTAAAAAGCGAGACGCTCCAAGCAAAGCACATAAGGCATGAAGTGATAAAAATATAGTGCAACGAAAGACAGACCGATGATTGTTGATGAAGAAGGGGATGCACCGGGGGCATCCCCAAGCTTAGACGCTTGAGTCTCCTTGAATATTTATTGGGGGTGCACTTGGGCATCCCCAAGCTTGAGCGCTTGACACTCCTGGATCTTCTTTCATCACCTTCCATCGCGCACTTGAAAACTCCCTTCATACATAACTCATTGTAGGCTGATTAGAGAGGTTAGTACCCTAATACAATAATTTTCCTCTACCGCAAATAAATATTTCCAGGAAGAGATACTGTTTCTCTAGCCTGCCTAAAAAAGTTTGCAAATAAAAAGCAAGCTTAAGGATTGCAAAACTGCGAAACGAAAAACCGGGGCAGAAGCTGAGAAAAACAGAACAGCAGAGAAAGGGGAATTTTTTAGGGGCACTTATGCAACTCAAATCAAAAAACTCTGAACAGAAGCCCGAAAGGTAATTGTATGGAGCATACTGTCAAAACAATTCAGATCAAAAAGATGATCTGGTGATTTATTCCGAGTTTTTCCATCAAGCAGACAGAATCTGTTTCTGGACAGCATGCACCAACTTTTGACCTTTCTTGCAATCTGAGGCTAAACTTGGCACAAAGCTTGAAAGTAAAGATACAATGATGTTGCTACAATAGTAACAATCATCAAGACCACTAAGAACAGAAGAAAAACAAAAATTAAAGATAACAAGGGTTGTCTCCCTAGAGCTCTTTCTTTATAGCCATAAAGATAGGCTTAAGATTTTAATGATGCTCTCATGGGTATAAGAATTGAAGCACAAAAGAGGGCACCAAGAAGAAAATACCAAACACATTTAAGTCTAACATGCTTCCTATGCAAAGGGATCTTGTAGAGAAATAACTCATTGAAGCATAAATATATTAGCATAGGAAGGCAAAACAAGTGCAACTTCAAAACCTTCAACATAAAGAGAGGGAACTTGATATTATTGAAATATCTATAAGCATATGTTCCCCTCTCATAATAATTTTCAGTGGGATCATGAATAAACTCAACAATATAAGTATCACATAAAAAATTGTTACCATGATCCAAAAGCATAGAAAATTTGTTACTCTCCACATAAGCAAAATCCTTCTCATTAGTAATAGTGGGAGCAAACTCAAGAAAATAGCTATCACATGAATCATTCTTATCATGATACACTTCCAAACATTCATTCTTTATAGAATAAGTCTCATCACAATAATCATCATAGATAGGAGGCAAAGTATCATCAAAATAAATTTCCTCATCAAAAATTGGGGGGCTAAAAAGATCATCTTCATAAAACGTAGCATCCCCAAGCTTATAACTTTGCATATTATTAGCATCAAAGGTATTCAAACAAGATATACTAGTAACATTGCTACTAACATGAGTGTTGTGCAAATAATGAAGCTCCATAGGCTTTTTGATTTTCTCTTCAAACACTTCATGTCCCAACTCAAGGTAAAGCTCATAAAGTTCTCTCATAATATTTTTGTTGTTTTCCATAAGGCCTAACTAGTGAAAATAAAAACAAGAAACGAAAAGACTTAATTGAAGAATCTAAAGATATACCTTCAAGCACTCACCTCCCCGGCAACGGCGCCAGAAATATCTTGATGTCTACGCACGCTTCTATTCTTGTAGACTATGTTGGGCCTCCAAGCGCAGAGGATTGTAGGACAGCAGCAATTTCCCTCAAGTGGATGACCTAAGGTTTATCGAACTCAGGGAAGTAGAGGTTGAAGATGGTCTCTCTGAAGCAACCCTGCAATTAAGATACAAGAAGTCTCTTGTGTCCCCAACACACCTAATACAACTAGGAGTTGTATAGGTGCACTAGTTCGGCGAAGAGATGGTAAAATATGGGTGATAGGTGTGATAAAACGAAGTAATATAAATCTGTAATAAAAAGTGCAGCAAAGAAACAAGTAACAAAAGTGAGTGCAAACGGTGTAACAATGATGGAAACAAGGCCTAGGCTTCATACTTTCACTAGTGGCAACTCCCAACAACATTAACATAGTCTAATCACATGATATTTCCCATAAAACATGCAATGGAGACGTACTCGGAGGTCATTCCTTTGTGGTCAAGAGAGGATGAGAATTGTGTAGGGCT
The DNA here is from genome assembly GCA_950022295.1 of Bromus sterilis. Classification (NCBI taxonomy): domain Eukaryota; kingdom Viridiplantae; phylum Streptophyta; class Magnoliopsida; order Poales; family Poaceae; genus Bromus; species Bromus sterilis. The sequence continues at coordinate 267,292,510 of OX465598.1, read as the reverse complement.
ACAAAAGCACACCTCAAAGTTCGTAGTTCTCAATCTATGGATTTCCCAATGTCACCGCGGCCATCCAAAGAGAGTACCACAATCACCACAACATATCTAAAGGATAGTCAAAGACAAGCACCAAAAGACTCTCAATCTTCAATCCACACACAAAAGAGGAAATCACTCATGAAAATATTCTTCTAATTCCATATGCAATAGACCAGCTGTCACCATGGTCTTGGAGATTATACTAGATAAGATCAATTGAGTACATCAATCCAATACATAGAAGAAGGGGAAACATCATGGGATCACCCTAGATTAACATTGCCTATGATCACAATCAATATCACGTCATGGGAGAGAGAGAAGACCACATAGCTACTGTAGAAGACCTTAGCCCCGAGGAGAAACTACTCCCGCTTCATGGAGAAGGGAAGCAACGTCGATGGAGATGAATCCGGGGGCACTTCCCCGTCCCGGCAGGGTGCCAGGGCAGCTTCTCCAAGCAGCCCCGATCTGAAAACGGCGGTGGGGGCGGAACAGAGAGGTTTTCGCCAAAAAGAGTTCTTGTTTAGGGGTTTCTACCCCGAGGGGGTTATATAGGCGAAGGGGGCGTCGAGGGGCCACCCAGGGCAGCCAGGAGGGTGCCTGGCGCGCCCTAGGGTTGGGGCCGCGCCAGGGACCCTTCTGGCTCCCTGGTGGTGGTCCCGGCTCTCTCCCTTGGTTATTCCGGAAGCTTCCTCCCCGCTGATTTTTAATATGATTTTTGCGGAATTTTTTGGGCACTTTAATCAGCCGGAAAACCTGAAAAATAAAAACAGCAGAAAACCAGAAGCTGGCCACTGGGTGCACTGAGTTAGTAGGTTAGTCCAAATTGGTTTAAAAGTGTAATAAAGTTCAACCAAAACATGGCAAAGTCACACAAAACATGCATGGAGCAAGCAGAAATTATAGATACGTTTGCGACGTATCAGGGGCCACCAGGGGCCCAGGTGGCTGCCTGGGTGCCTGGTGGTGGCCCCCTGGCCCTCCTTCGGGCTTCTGGAGTCTTCCGACACGCTGATTTTTTATCTGATTTTTCCCAGATTTTGGAGCATTTTTTATATGGGGAAAAACTGAAATAGAAAAACAGCAGAAAACAGGAACTGGCACTGGGTGCACTGAATTAGTAGGTTAGTCCAAATATGATCAAAAGTGTATGAAAGTGTATCTAGATCATAGTAATATCACACAAAACATGCATGGAGCGAGCAGAAATTATCGATACGTTTGAGACGTATCAGCGGTACGCCAAAATAAGTAGACCGAAATCCAACTGCATCTACTACTAATAATCGACCTTGAGATATCTATCCAGAACATCTCGCTGGTATTAAGTTGCGAGCCCCACCCAAAGTGTAAACCCAAAGCAACAGACAAGTGCATTAAAAGAACTTTGCGTAAAGTAAACAATCCTTGCAACCGTGGTTACAAGCACCATTGTTTTCCCCCGTGTGGAAACAGCACATCCCCTAGACTCATGTTTCTCTCAGTCAAGCTAGTCGTTAGGGGTCATGAACCCACAATCGAGCATAACGTTCCCTCTTGGAGTCACTACCTACTACTTGGCCAAAGCAATAAACAGCAACGGTGAACATGCAAGAATTACACAAGAACAAAAATATAAAAGATAAGAACCAAATATATTACTCAATCACAAACTGAACATAGTCTCATAATTTATCAGATCCCAGCAACTCAGCATAGCAACAGCAGAAAGAAATACATATGTGCCTCGATCATGTAGGGCAGCTCACGAGTTCTAATCCATGGAGAATAAAGAGGGGAGAAGAACATCACATAGCTACTGATCACGGACCCATGGTCCAAGGTAGACTACTCACGGATCATCCGGGAAGCATCCATGGTGGAGGAGAGGCTCCCGGAGGTCAATCCTCCCTCCGCTAGGGTGCCGGGAAGAGTTCTAATGGCGCTCCCGATCTTGGAAACGCAGCGGCGGCGAAACAGAGGCGAGCTCGCGAAAAATGGTTTTGTCTCCGGAAGGATCCCGTCATGGAGAATAAATAGGTGAAGGGGGCAGCCAGAGGGGCCACCAGGTGTCCAGGCGGCCTCCCGGCGCGGCCCCACCCTAGATCGTCCCACCTGGCCTCCTGGGCACCAGGTGGGGGCCCTCTGGCCATACTTTGGGACTCCGGAAGCTTCCGTTACACTGGTTTTTTATCTGATTTTCCCGAATTTTTGGAGCACTTTTAATATGGGGGAAACCTGAAATAGAAAAACACCAGAAAACGGGAACTGGCACTGGGGTTCACTGTGTTAATAAGTTAGTCCAAATATGATTACACATGTATGAAAGTGTATCAAGATCATAGCAATATCACACAAAACATGCATAGAGCAAGAAGAAATTATAGATACGTTTGGGACGTATCAACATCCCCAAGCTTAATTCCTGCTCGTCCTCGAGTAGGTAAATGATAACAAGCATAATTTATGTGGTGACATGCTAACAACCATATAAGATCTTTGAAAGTAAAGCAATCAAGGTATGTAATTCAATTCAAGTCATAACAAGCAGGAGTCTATATTAGCATTAAAACAAGCAAAATAAGAACATTAAGGTGCAAAATCTCTCGTTGTCCGTGACTCGAATGTCTCTAGAGGGTGTTTGCGTGCAAGAAGGGGGAGATGGGAATACGAGAGAAAAATATATTTGTTGAGAACTCAATCTACTAAAGTTTCACACTTAGTCTTCTTTGGAATCTTATCTTGACTCGTCCCCAGACCACTAGCCAGGTACAAGTCAATTTGATCCACTCCTTTTCGATATTTTGAGCACTCATGCAATGGATAAGCGTAAGCACGAGAGTTGACACTTAGGATGGCAAAGAGAGAAATATGGTGGAGGAGGAAGACAAAATGGGTGAGAAAGGCTCACATCAATGAGGACAATCATAGGCGAGAAGGCCAAGTGATAGATATGATGTGAGGAGTAGGGATTGCCATGCAACGGATGCACATATGAGCTAAGAAAAGCTCTCCAATGGAACTAGTGGGGGTGCATCCAACTTGCTCGCTCATGAAGACCTAGAGCTCATTTGAGGAGGCTCATCCTTGGAATATGCAAGCCAAGTTTTGTAGTGTGAAGGTCCCCACATAGCTATATGCATAAATGATCACCTCTATGGAGCACAAGATATAGAGGGAGTACGAGTGTGGATCTTTCAAAAGGAATAGTAGTGTTGCCCCTTTCTCTCTTTTTATTTTCTTTTTTATTTTTTTCTTTTTTTCTATTTTTTGGGGCCTCAATGGCTCTTTCTATTTAACTCTCATTTTTCCTCTTTGGGATCTTTTAAATTTGTCCTCTTTGGGATATTTTCCTCACTTAAGGGCAACACTCTATTTTACAAGAAGGTATAGAAGATCTTCACACTTTATAAAGTACTCAACATAAAGAAGATGTAGCTATCATGATATATGCACATGTATGTCTCTTCCAGTGTAGCAATAACATGTATGAAATGAAGATCAAGTCATGAGAAGGTGGATGTTGCATGGCAATATATCTCAGAAAGGCTATGGAAATGCCTTGCTAGGTAGGATGGTGGCTGTTTTGAGGAAAGATATAAGGAGGCTTATGATGACAGAGCATATCATGCCAAGGGTTTGGATCCGGCGAGGTGGACGCCAACTCTCGGAGTGAGAAGAGGGCAATGCACGGTACCGAAGAGGCTAGCAAATATGAGGAGGTGGAAGTGTCAACTTTCAATACTTACATTACTCCGAAGAACTCAAGCACTTATTATCGGTAACTCTCAATCTAATAAGGAGGTTCAAAAAGACACGAGTACCCTGAGGAGGAGTGTATGGGGGTTTGGTTATCCTTGCGCATCCTCGACTCATGGTACGTGAGTGTACTCTAATATCCGATCCCTCCAAAGACTAGTGATCCATCTAGTAGCTAGAGTTTTCAACTAGTTTTGTAGGTTTTGAAAATAAGCACGGATTTCCCAAAATACGACACCTATCACTAATAGGATATATCTCTTGATACCAAAAGTTCTAACATTACTCACAACAATACCTCAAAATTATTGCAAGTTAATACTACAATTGAATAGCAACCTCAATTGCCTACTTTAAGACAAGACACAACTCAGTGCAACAACCAACTCTCTTGAAAAGATAAACATGAAAACTCAAGAGAGTTCCAGCAACAAACTAAACAAAATCTAAGGCTCTTGCAAAAGACAAACATGAAAACTAAGAGCTAAACATGGCAGCAGCTACGAAAAGATAAAGAACACACAACAGAAGAAAGATAAGCATGAAAAATCCTATGATGTGTTCTAGTTTGAAGTGGAGCGCGTTTCTCTCCCACACAAAGTAAGCTGGGGTCTAACTTGTTATGAACAACAAGAAAAGCTAAAGAAAACTAAAAAGGAAACCTAAGAGCGAGACGCTCCAAGCATAGCACATAACGCATGAAGTGATAAAAACATAGTAAGACGGAGGACGAACTGCTGATTGTTGATGGAGAAGGGGATGCATGGGGGCATACCCAAGCTTAGACGCTTGAGTCTCCTTGAATATTTATTGGGGATGCATGGGGTCATCCCCAAGCTTGAGCTTTTGACACTCCCGGATCTTCTTTCATCATCTTCCCTCGCACACTTGAAAACTCCCTTCATACATAACTCATCATAAGCTGATTAGAGAGGTTAGTACCCTTAATAAAATAGTTTTTCTCCACTGGAAATAAAGATATTCTTGAAGACCTACTGTTTATCAAGATTACCAAAAAGTTTTTGCAAATAAAAAGCAAGCTTAAGGTTTGCAAAACTAAGGAAAGGCAAAACGTGGCAGAATCTTTGAAAAACAGAACAGCAGGTAGTAAATAATTTTTTCAGGGTACTTATGCAACTCAAATAGAAAAACTCAAAACAGACGCTCGAAAGTCAATTGTATGGATCACGGTGTCAAAAAAATTCAGATCAAAAAGATGATCTGGTGATTTTAGGCTAATTTTTCCGTTCAAGGACAGAATCTATTTTCTGGACAGCATGTCACAACTTTTGAACTTTCTTGCAATCGGAGGCTAAACTTGGCACAAAGCTTGAAAATAAAGATACAATGATGTTGCTACAGTAGTAAGAATCATCAAGACCACTAAAAATAGAAGTAAAAACATATTGGGTTGCCTCCCAGCAAGCGGTTTCTTTTATGCCTTTTAGCTAGGCACGAAGATTTTTAAAAGGTGCTCTCATAAGAATAAGAATTTGAAAAAAAAAGATCATCAAGAAGCAAATATGAAACACATTTAAGTCTAACCCACTTCCTATGCCTAGGAACCTTAAAAATAAATAAATCATGAAAGCACAAAGTAACAAGAATAGGAAGGTAAAAGGAGAACAACTTGAAAACGTTCATCATAAATATAGGTGTTTTTGTAACATGAAAGTTTCTACGGCCAAACTTTCCTCTCTCAAAATAATTTTCAGTAGTATCATAAACAAAATCAAGAATATAACTATCACATAAAGCATGTTGTTCATGACCTACAAGCACACGAGTATAGTTTTCAACACGGTCTTTACGAACATAAGATAAATGCAACCCATCACATTGAGCCTTAATAAGAGCACAATTCTCCGGAATATGAGTTGGAGATTTCAAAAGGATAATAGGACCATCAAGTGTGGGTGCAATAGCAACAATTTCATGCTTAACATAAGGAACTATAGCAAGTTCATCTTCGCAAGCATAATCCATATTGGCATCATGGCCATCAATAGAGCAAGTATCAAATTCTTCAGAAAGGGATGTATCAAGTGAGTCCTCGGAATCATAGGATTCCTCATCATAGCAATCTTTAGCCTTTTCTTGGGCAGCAAACATTTTGTTTTTAAAATTCTCGATATAATCATTGCAAATATAATTCTCAAAGAAATAAGCAAGAACTGCAAAGTTTTCAGACTTGTGAATAGTATCATAATACTTTTCAATCAAAGAAGCAATCTCATAAGCACCCTTAAAAGCAACAAATTCTTCAATCTTTTCAACATCAAATTAATCATAAACACCTTTAGAATAAGAAGATAGGATCTCATTTTCAGTAAACTCACATTGGAAAGGAAGGTGTTTACGGTCTATATTAGAGCAGCAAGTAAAATCATAAATGTGGCGTAAACACTTAGCATAGCAATAAGAAGTTTGTATTTGGTCCCATAAGTGCTTCCCTTTTCTAGATAGGCGGTGACGCGTATAATGAGCATGCTCATCCGATGATTTTCCCTCAACGAAGTCGGTTGGGTTTTTAGCACGAGCACAAATTGATCGAAGACGATCCAAGTGAAACATGCCCATCCTACCATATTTGGGTGGTTCCACACCCATGGTAAAGATAGCATCAGTAGGCAGACAACGACAAAGGCAAAATATAGCAACTAATTTTTTTGGTTTTTCATAAAAGACACACAAGAAAAAGCAAAAACTGGAAAGTAAACTAACAAGACTAAAAAGCAAAGGCAAAAGATAGTGTGCAACTCCCCTATCTTGAAGATTGGGTTCCCCGGCAATGGCGCCAGAAATTTGCTTGATGGCGTGGAAGTGGATAATGGCTTCTCGCCCTTCGTTGGTTACCCCAAGTGGAAGGTGAGATGTAGGATAGAAGCCAATTTCCCTTGGCAAAGATACCAAGGTTGAGATCAAACTAGTAGGACTCCGATAACTACAAGTAGGTGGTGAAGCAAGCAACGCACCGTTTGAGATATTGCTCCCTTAACCTGGACCTGCACACACACAGGTAACTTTTCTCCCAACGAAGTTCAGAGAGGTTGTCAATCTCTCCGTCCTTGTTGTTTACAAAGGATCAAACGCAAGGGATAAAGGATAATAGTAATTGCAACTGGAAAGTAAAAGCAGGAAATAAATTGAGCGTGTAAACAGTGATGACAATATGGATCGTGGTCCCGTGATGTTCACTAGTAATGTATCTCTCCCAAAATAAGATAAAACTGCTATGCGAGGTAAACAAATCACAGGTGGGAAATTGACAGGATTAAAAACGCACCACAATGCAAACTATGTGACAAAGAAAGGAAGAGGCTCAAAAGCATGGGGGGTTGATACGCGAGAAAGTATTGCTTCTCGCCCTTCGTTGTTTACCCGAAGTGGAAGGTAAGATGCAGCATAGCAGCAAGTTTCCCTCGGTGAAGATACCGATGTTGAGTATCGACCAGTAGGACTCCGGCGATGATAAGTAGGTGTCAGCGGCGCACCTGACGCGGACCTGCACACAACACAATTAACTTTGCTCCCAATGAAGTTCAGAGAGGTTGTCAATCTCTCTGGTCTTGTTGTTTACAAAGGATCAAAAACACAGGATAATGATAATGATAGCAACTCAAAGTAAAAAACCAAGAAAGTAAATGAGCGTGTAAACAGTGATGAGAAAATGGACCGGGGTCCCGTGATGTTCACTACTGATGTCTCTCTCCCAAAAGACGATAAAACTGCTATGTGATGTAAACAAATTACAGAAGGGCAATTAACAGGATTATAAATGCACCACAATGCTAAATATGCTACAAAATAAAGGAAGAGGCTCAAAAGCATGGCAGTACGCCAAAATAAGTAGACCGAAATCCATCTGCATATACTACTAATCATCCACCTTGAGATATCTATCCAGAACATCTCGCTGGTATTAAGTTGCGAGGCCCGCCCAAAGTGTAAACCTAAAGCAACAGACAATTGCATTAAAAAGAACTTTGCGTAAAGTAAATAATCCTTATAACCGCGGTTACAAGCACCGTTGTTTTCCCCCTTGTGTCCAAAGCACATCCCCTAGACTCATGTTTCTGTCACTCAAGCGTGTCATCAGGGGGCATGTACCCAAAATCGAGCATAACGTCCCCTCTGTTGGATATGTGCCCTAGAGACAAATTAATAAAGATATTGGTCACATATCCGTTTTGTTCATAATACGTTTTATACTGTGCTATAACTGTATTACTTGGAAATACTAATACAGGTGTAGTATAAAACATGGTCCGTAGTTTAACTCGGGTAAACTATCTCATTGGGCAATTGATTGATCAAGCTTTCCTGATCATGGCAACACTTAAGTCCATTGACAATGAGGTCATATCGTTAAGGGGAATGATGTGATGGACGTACACCCACCTAAAGTATTGCAATGTGACCGAGTCACATAGTTCGCGTTGCTATGACTTTGTAACATATGGCTTAGTCCTTAGACCGTAATGATCATACGTAATTGTCATCTATGAGGAGACTTTGATTTGTATCCCACCGCCTGACTGAAATATGCTGGCTATAACGGTGCACTTTGGGTATTCCGAAATAGATGGTTGATGAGTATGTTAATAGATCAGAGCGGGATTTGTCAGTCCTTGTGACAGGACAGGTACTCTGGGCCCACTTGGTGATATTGCATCAACACCTTGCACGGACGTGACTAGGTCACAAGAGATGCAATGATCATGGACGAGAGAAGTTGTTTGTTGTGAACGAGATGTGAACATGGTATGTAGGATATCGACGATCAAACCTCGGACAGACAAAGTACCGCAGCACAAAGGGATTACGTCGTATCGTTAACGGTTTCCAAAAGCGATCGAAGTTTATTCGATGAAAGCGCAGGGGCTGTCAAGGATTGTAACCAGGTCCAACTGACTAGTCATTGGTCAATGAGAAGAGTCTCGACCATGTCTTCTGTTTCCCGGACCGTTAGGGTGTTACACTTAAGGGCAATCGATGCATAGGACAGTTACGGGATCAATCGGTGAAATAGGAGGAATCACGGGAATAGTTCCGGAGGAGGACGGGATGGTTTCCGGACATTTTGAATAGTTCAAAATAAAGTTTAATTGTTTTAATAATGTTTTATTATTTAATTATCTGAATTAAATATTTAAACATATTAAATAAATTAAAAATTGGGAAAAAGGCTAAATGGGCCCATGAGGCCCATTAAGGGAGGAGGGGGTCTCCCCCCTTGGGCTTGGCGCCAAGGGTGGGGCCCACCACCCCCCTTGGCCGGCGCACCCCCCCCCCCTTGGGAGTTTAGTCCCACATGGGGGAGGGGAGGAGGATGGCACCCCCCCCCTTGGCCTATATAAGGAGGGGTAGACCTCCCTTTTTCCAACACACCAATATCTCCTTCTTCCTCCTTCTCCTTCCCGGAAGTGGACTCCCCTTTTTTGGAGTCTGCACCTGGATTGGAGTTCTCCACCATAAGGCAGGACGTCGTTCTGCTGGAGTCGGGATCCGTAGCCGTCTTTCTTCCGCTGCTCGCCTGGTTCGGGGCCCGGGAGGAACATCAATTGTACCGTACGTGTATAATCTCTTCGAGGCACTACACCTGTGGTGCTACTTCGTCGCTGGAGGTTTACCGGGAGTCATCCTCGCCGGTGGTGGTCTTCTACACGACAGGGAGGTCGTAGTTCCGAGTCTACGCCAGCCACGTTCGCAAGAACGTTTCCCTCTTTCGGTCTTCAAAGGTATGAACACCGATTCCCTCCGTTACTTTACATCGCCATAGCATAGATTTTGGGTACGGGTACCGTAGGTATGAAAAATTTGTGTTTTTCTGCCCCGTATCCCAACAGTGGTATCATGAGATAGCTATGTGTAGATGTATTGTACGGGTAGAAAACATCTAGGATGTGGGCATCGAATCTTCATTCGTTACCCTCCCATGTGTACTCATTTAGCGTTGCGGCAATGTTTGATGAAGCGGCGCCCGACCGACCTTACGCGTTTACGCGAGACTGGTTCCACGCTTGACATATTTCTTGTACCATATAAAGTGGCTGGGGGTGTCTGTCTCTCTGCATTAGCGATGCGAAGATGTTTGCAACGGAGGGCCCCGACAGGGGTGTAATAGAGACGGATGGGAGACGGTGTTGTGGCATGTTTTTCGCAGGATAGAAACGGTTCTCTCTTTCGAAACCCTTAGCAGCCACGTAAAACTTTTACAAGCTAAAGTAGAAAGGCGTTTAACTTTTCTTTGCATGAAGGGGGGTCATAGGTTGTATGATTTACAGTTTTACTTCCCGTTTTATGCTAGTATGCTAGATATATCGACGGTAGCACGAAACAGGACCATCTCTCACAATACCAACATTGTGTTCTCCCTTGGTGGGCACCGCCTGGAAGGTTCTCCCATATGGCTTGATGCTCCGTACATACCGGAGTTGTCCTACATATTCAACGGAGTTCGCATGAGATTGGGTTCGGCAAGCCTGGCATATGCAGATATGGCCTTGCTGAACAGCTAACATCAAGGTTCGATTGGCAGGCTTGACGTATGTAGATGCGGGCCTGGAACACAGGAGACCGAAAGGTCGAGCACAAGTCACATGCCTGATGTGATTGGCTTAGAGGCCTACCTGGTTCGCATACTGATGGCCGTGACGATCGGGGGAGGTATGGGGGCTGGGATTGTGTAGTCACTTAGTTAAATTGAGAGGTGTTTATCTAAGTGGGAGCTTTCTAGAATTTTGAGATTAAATTGAAACTCCAAATTATGAACAAAAGTCTAAATATGTATCCTTGTGAATCAACCTTGTATATGGCAGCACCTCGCCCCTCGTTCAACTTAGGATCATTCCTAGAGAAAGATAAGCTAAAAACAAATGGGACAAACTTCACCAACTGGTTCCGCACCTTGAGGATTCTCCTCGTTCCCCTCAAGATGGCATACGTACTAGAGGGCGCGTTAGGTGACGCACCAGCAGATGATGCCAGTCAGGACGAGAAGAATGTCTATCTCTCCAGTACTGATGATTACAACCTTTTCCAGAGTGGCATGCTCTACTCCATCGAGGTTGAGCTGCAGAAACGCTTTGAGAGGATGGGTGCATATGAGATTATCACCGACCTCAAGGCGGTCTTCGCACCTCAAGCCAGGGCTGAACGGTACGAAGCTTCTGAAGCCTTCTTCTCAGCAAAGATGGACGAGGACGGCAGCGTGAGTGAGCACGTAGTAAAAATGTCTGGCTACGTTCAGCGCTTGAATGCTCTGGAATGCCAGATTCTAGATGAACTTGCTGTTGATAGGGTGTTGCAATCGCTTCCCCCTAGATACAAAGGCTTTGTGCTGAACTACAACATGCAGGGGATGACCAAAACCCCTTCTGAGTTTTCGCCATGCTGAAGAGCGTCGAGGTTGAGATCAAGAAGGAGCACGCCTTCTTCATGGTCAACAAGACCACTCACTTCAAGAAGTCAAGCAGGCGGGAGAAGGCCAAGAGAGGTGGCCCCAAGAGGGATGGCAAGTCAGTTGCCGCTCCTCCCAAGGCACCCAAGCCTAAACCCGGAGTGGAGTGCTTCTACTGCAAGGGTGAAGGTCACTGGAAACGCAACTGCCCCAAGTACCTAAAGGAAAAGAAGGCTGGCAAGGTCGCCAAGAGAGACGAAGGTATATTTGATATACATATTGTTGATCTTCTCTTGACAAGCGCCGGGAACACATCCTGGATACTTGATACAGGATTTGTCGCTCATATTTCTAATTCCATTCAGGGACTAAGGAATAGGAGACGCTTGCTCAAGGATGAAGTGACGATGCGCGTATGGAATGGCTGTCAAATTGAAGTCTTGGCGGTCGGCACGAAGCATCTTAGTCTCCCTTCGGGATTGGTTTTAGTTCTGAATAATTGCTACTATGTACCCGCGTTGAGTGTGAACAGCGTTAGTGGCTCTTGCTTGAAGCGAGACCGCTATTCTTTTAAGTCTGATACAATTGGTTGTTCGATTTATAAGGATGAAATGTTTTATGTTCATGCACCGGAGTTGCATGGTTTATTCGTACTTGATCTCGATGGTGACGTGTGTCACATTAACAATATTGAGGCCAAAAGATTGAAGAATGATGAAGATCACATGAAGATGTGGCATTGCCGACTTGGTCATATTGGTATAAAGCGCATGGAGAAGCTCCATAAGGATGGACTTCTTGATTCATTGGATTTTGGATCCCTTGATACATGTGAACCATGCCTCATGGGCAAAATGACAAGGACTCCATTCAATGGGATAATGGAGCGTGCGGATGACTTATTGGGGATCATACACACGGATGTATGTGGACCCATGAACGTCCCCACTCGCAATGGTCTTCGTTACTTCGTGACCTTTACTGATGACTTGAGTAGATATGGGTATATTTACTTGATGAAGCACAAGTCTGAAACCTTTGAAAAGTTCAAGGAATTTCAGAATGAGGTCGAAAATCAACTCGGAAAGAAAATCAAGCACCTTCGATCGGATCGAGGTTGCGAGTATTTGAGTCACGAGTTTGGCAATCATCTGAAGTCTTGTGGCATAGTACCACAGCTTACGCCGGCAGGCACACCTCAGAGAAACAGTGTGGCTGAGCGACGTAATCGAACCCTATTGGATAGCGTACGATCGATGATGTCTCATACTGATTTGCCTGTGTCATTCTGGGGATATGCATTAGAAACTATCGCTCATATTCTTAATAGGGCACCATCCAAATCTGTAAAGACAACACCATTTGAAGAATGGCATGGCACGAAACCTAAGTTGTCTCACCTGAAGATTTGGGGTTGTGAGGCTTATGTTAGGAAACTATAGCCTGACAAACTTCAATCCAAGGCGGATAAGTGCATCTTTGTGGGCTATCCCAAGGAAACTTGTGGATACACCTTCTACAAGTCTGACAGCAAAACGTTTGTTGCCAAGACGGAACACTTTCTTGAGAAGGAGTTTCTCGCGAAAGAGTTGAGTGGGAGGAAAATAGACCTCGATGAAGTGACTGACCAATCACTCCAATTGGAAGAAACGGCTACGGAAATTGTTCTGGAACCATCTTCCACAGTGGGAGCTGAAGAGAATGGCCAGAACGACATTCATAACGATCATGACATTGATGATGATCATGATGAGAATGAAGAGGAACCTTTTATTCCCCGTAGGTCATCAAGAGTCCGTCAACCTACTGAGTTTTACGGACAGCTTGTGAATGCAATCTCGGCTGATGAGTCGGATGAACCTACGAGTTACAAAGAAGAAATGGAGGGACCCGAGTCCGAGAAATGGCTTGAAGCCATGAAATCAGAAATAGACTCCATGTACACCAACAAAGTATGGACTTTGGTGGATATTCCCGAGGACCGCAAGGCCGTCGAGAATAAATGGATTTTCAAGAAAAAGACTGACGCAGACGGAAACGTATCTGTCTACAAAGCTCGACTTGTCGCGAAGGGGTTCCGACAAATTCAAGGAGTTGACTACGAGGAGACGTTCTCTCCTGTAGCGATAATAAAGTCTATTCGGATCCTACTAGCAATAGCTGCATATCATGATTACGAGATATGGCAGATGGATGTGAAAACTACATTCCTAAATGGCAACATTGAGGAAGAGTTGTATATGATGCAACCAGAGGGGTTTGTCGATCCAAGGAACGCTGGTAAGGTGTGCAAGCTTCAACGGTCCATCTATGGGTTGAAGCAAGCATCTCGGAGCTGGAATCTTCGATTTGATGAGGTCATTAAAGATTTTGGATTTGTCCAAAACGTCGAAGAGTTCTGCGTCTATAAGAAACTGAGTGGGAGCTCTGTAGCATTCCTTGTGTTATATGTAGATGACATATTACTAATAGGGAACGATAAGAAATTCTTAGAGGAAGTGAAGGAATATCTGAATGGACAATTTTCCATGAAGGATATTGAAAAGGTTGGCCTAAGAGATAGACCTAATCGACGGTTGGCCTTGAGTTAGAGCACTTATATTGACAAGATATTGAAAAGGTTTAGTATGGGTAACTCCAAGAGAGGCCTCTTGCCAGTTATAAAAGGTGTCAAATTAAGCGTGACTCAATGCCCAACCACAACAAAAGAGAAGGAGGAGATGTCCTCAAAGCCCTATGTCTCAGCCATAGGTTCTCTCATGTATTCTATGTTATGTACCAGACCGGATTTAGCGCTGGCCATTAGTATGACTAATCGCTACCAGAGTAACCCGGGAATGGCTCACTGGACAGCAGTAAAGAACATCCTTAAGTGCTTGAGAACAACCAAGGATCTCTTTCTCGTTTATGGAGGAGTTGATGAGGAGCTCACCGTAAAGGGTTACGTTGATGCAAGCCTCGGCTCAGATCTAGATGACTCGAAATCCCAGACGGGATATGTTTTCATATTGAACGGTGGCGCAATTAGCTGGAGGAGCGGCAAACAGTCAATCGTTGCCCAATCTACAATGGAGTCGGAGTATATTGCCGCTTGCGAAGCGTAAAACGAGGCGTTGTGGCTGAAGAAGTTCGTGATCGAGCTTGGCGTCTTTCCCAGCTGCACTGACCCCGTGGGAATCTTCTGCGACAACACGGGTGCCATTGCTAACGTGAAGGAGCCAAGAACTCACTCTACAGCCAAGCACATCCTCCGAAAGTTCCCTGTGACGCGAGACTACGTCAGGGATGGACACACTAGGATTCACAAGATACATACGGATCTGAACGCAGCAGACCCGATGACTAAACCTCTTCCACAGGGCTAGTTTGAAGAACACAGAGAGACCATTGGTGTTAGATACATACCCGATGTAAACTAGTGTAATTTGTACTCTAGTGCAAGTGGGAGACTGTTGGATATGTGCCCAAGAGACAAATTAATAAAGATATTTGTCACATAACCGTTTTGTTCATAATACATTTTATACTGTGCTATAACTGTATTACTTGGAAATACTAATACAGGTGTAGTATAAAACATGGTCCGTAGTTTAACTCGGGTAAACTATCTCATTGGGCAATTGATTGATCAAGCTTTCCTGATCATGGCGACACTTAAGTCCATTGACAATGAGGTCATATCGTTAAGGGGAATGATGTGATGGACGTACACCCACCTAAAGTATTGCAATGTGATCGAGTCACATAGTTCAGCGTTGCTATGACTTTGTAACATATGGCTTAGTCCTTAGACCGTAATGATCATACGTAATTGTCATCTATCAGGAGACTTTGATTTGTATCCCACCGCCTGACTGAAATATGCTGGCTATAACGGTGCACTTTGGGTATTCCGAAATAGATGGTTGATGAGTATGTTAATAGATCAGAGCGGGATTTGTCAGTCCTTGTGACAGGACAGGTACTCTGGGCCCACTCGGTGATATTGCATCAACACCTTGCAAGGACATGACTAGGTCACAAGAGATGCAATGATCATGGACGAGAGAAGTTGTTTGTTGTGAACGAGATGTGAACACGGTATGTAGGATACCGATGATCAAACCTCGGACAAACAAAGTACCGCAACACAAAGGGATTACGTCGTATCGTTAACGGTTTCCAAAAGGGATCGAAGTTCATTCGATGGAAGCGCAGGGGCTGTCAAGGATTGTAACCAGGTCCAACTGACTAGTCATTGGTCAATGAGAAGAGTCTCGACCATGTCTGCTGTTTCCCGGACCGTTAGGGTGTTACACTTAAGGGCAATCGATGCATAGGACAGTTATGGGATCAATCGGTGAAATAGGAGGAATCACCAGAATAGTTCCGGAGGAGGACGGAATGGTTTCCGGACATTTTGAATAGTTCAAAATAAAGTTTAATTGTTTTAATAATGTTTTATTATTTCATTATCTGAATTAAATATTTAAAACATATTAAATAAATTAAAATTGGTAAAAAGGCTAAATGGGCCCATGGGGCCCATTAAGGGAGGAGGGGGTCTCCCCACTTGGGCTTGGCGCCAAGGGTGGGGCCCACCACCCCCCTTGGCCGGCGCACTCCCCCCCCCCCCTTGGGAGTTTAGTCCCACATGGGGGAGGGGAGGAGGATGGCACCCCCCCCTTGGCCTATATAAGGAGGGGTAGACCCCCCTTTTTCCAACACACCAATATCTCCTTCTTCCTCCTTCTCCTTCCCGGAAGTGGACTCCCCTTGTTTGGAGTCTGCACCTGGATTGGAGTTCTCCACCATAAGGCAGGCCGTCGTTCTGCTGGAGTCGGGATCCGTAGCCGTCTTTCTTCCGCTGCTCGCCTGGTTCAGGGCCCGGGAGGAACATCAATTGTACCGTACGTGTATAATCTCTTCGAGGCACTACACCTGTGGTGCTACTTCGTCGCTGGAGGTTTACCGGGAGTCATCCTCGTCGGTGGTGGTCTTCTACACGACAGGGAGGTCGTAGTTCCGAGTCTACGCCAGCCACGTTTGCAAGAACTATTCCCTCTTTCGGTGTTCAAAGGTATGAACACCGATTCCCTCCGTTACTTTACATCGCCATAGCATAGATTTTGGGTTCGGGTACCGTAGGTATGAAAAAATTGTGTTTTCTGCCCCGTATCCCAACATCCTCATGGAGTCACTACCTACCACTTGGCCAAAGCAATAAATAGCAACCGAGAACATGCAAGAATTACTTCGGAACAAAAATACAAAAGCTAAGAACCAATTATATTACTCTATCACAATCTGAACATAATCTCATAATCCATCAGATCCCATCAAACTCAGCATAGCAAAAGCAGAAAGAATCACATATGTTGCTCGATCTTGTAGGGCATCTCACGAGGTCTAAACCATGAAGAACAAAGAGGGGAGGAGAACATCACATAGCTACTGATCACGGACCCATGGTCCAAGGTAGACTACTCACGGCACATCTCGGAAGTGTCCATGATGGAGGAGAAGCTCCCGAAGGTCGATCCTCCCTCCGGCAGGGTGCCGCGAAGGGTCCTGATGGTGCTCCCGATCTTGGAAGCGCAACGGCGACGGAACAAAGGAGAATTTGCGAAATAGGGTTCTGTCTTTGGAGATTCCCCGTGACGGAGAATAAATAGGCGAAGGGGGGCAGCTAGGGGGGCCACCAGGGGCCCAGGTGGCCGCCTGGGTGTCTGGTGGTGGCCCCCTGGCCCTCCTTCGGGCTTCTGGAGTCTTCTGACACGCTGGTTTTTTATCTGATTTTTCCCAGATTTTTGGAGAATTTTTTATATGAGGAAAAACTGAAATAGAAAAACAGCAGAAAACAGGAACTGGCACTGGGTGCACTGAATTAGTAGGTTAGTCCAAATATGATCAAAAGTGTATGAAAGTGTATCTAGATCATAGTAATATCACACAAAACATGCATGGAGCAAGCAGAAATTCTCGATATGTTTGGGACGTATCAGCGGTACGCCAAAATAAGTAGACCAAAATCCAACTGCATCTACTACTAATAATCGACCTTGAGATAACTATCTAGAACATCTCGCTGGTATTAAGTTGCGAGCCCCACCCAAAGTGTAAACCCAAAGCAACAGACAACTGCATTAAAAGAACTTTGCGTAAAGTAAACAATCCTTGCAACCGTGGTTACAAGCACCATTGTTTTCCCCCGTGTGGCAACAGCACATCCCCTAGACTCATGTTTCTCTCACTCAAGCTAGTCGTCAGGGGTCATGAACCCACAATCGAGCATAACGTTCCCTCTTGGACTCACTACCTACTACTTGGCCAAAGCAATAAACAGCAACGGAGAATATGCAAGAATTACTCAAGAACAGAAATATAAAAGATAAGAACCAAATATATTACTCAATCACAAATTGAACATAGTCTAATAATCCATCAGATCACAGCAACTCAGCATAGCAACAGCAGAAAGAATTACATATGTGCCTCGATCATGTAGGGTAGCTCACGAGTTCTAATCCATGAAGAACAAAGAGGGGATAAGAACAAAGTGTATGAAAGTGTATCTAGATCATAGTAATATCACACAAAACATGCATGGAGCGAGCAGAAATTATCGATACGTTTGAGACGTATCAGCGGTACGCCAAAATAAGTAGACCGAAATTCAACTGCATCTACTACTAATCATCGACCTTGAGATATCTATCCAGAACATCTCGCTGGTATTAAGTTGCGAGCCCCACCCAAAGTGTAAACCCAAAGTAACAGACAACTGCATTAAAAGAACTTTGCGTAAAGTAAACAATCCTTCAAACCATGGTTAAAAGCACCTTTGTTTTCCCCCTTGTGGCAACAACACATCCCCTAGACTCATGTTTCTGTCACTCAAGCTAATCATCAGGGGACATGAACCCACAATCGAGCATAACGTCCCCTCTTGGAGTCACTACCTAATACTTGGCCAAAGCAATAAAAAGACAGAGAACATGCAATAATTACTCAAGAACAAAAATATAATGGATAATAACCAAATATATTACTCAATCACAAACTGAACATAGTCTCATAATACATCAGATCCCAGCAAACTCAGCATAGCAACAGCAGAAAGAATTACATATGTGCCTCGATCATGTAGGGTCGCTCATGAGGTCTAATTCATGAAGAACAAAGAGGGGAGGAGAACATCACATAGCTATTGATCACGGGCCCATGGTCCAACATAGACTACTCACGGATCATCCGGGAAGCATTCATGGTGGAGGAGAGGCTCCCGGAGGTCAATCCTCCCTCCGGCAGGGTGCCGAGAAGAGGTCTGTTGGCGCTCCCGATCTTGGAAGCGCGGCGGCGGCGGAACAGAGGCGAGATCGCGAAAAAGGGTTTTGTCTCTGGAAGAACCCGTCACGGAGAATAAATAGGTGAAGGGGAGAAGCCAGGGGGCCACCAGGTGTCCAGGCAGCCTCCCGGCGCGGCCCCACCCTAGGCCGCGCCACCTGGCCGCCTAGGCACTAGGTGGGGGCCCTCTGGCCCTCCTTTGGGACTCCGGAAGCTTCCGTTACGCTGATTTTTTATGTGATTTTTCCTGAATTTTTGGAGCACTTTTAATATGGGGAAACCTGAAATAGAAAAACAACAGAAAACAGGAACTGGAACCGGGGTGCACTGAGTTAATAAGTTAGTCGAAATATGATTAAACAATGTATGAAAGTTTATCTAGATCATAGCAATATCACACAAAACATGCATGGAGAAAGAAGAAATTATAGATACGTTTGGGACGTATTAGCCTCCCCTGGACTTCGTCCTCCGGCTGGAGGACTCTTCTGATGTAAAAGAATTTTGGTATTATTTTGGGAATTTTCTGAGCAACTTCATTTTTTGACTTTTTCTGTATTTGCAAAGACAAAACAGACAGAAATTGGCAATGGGCTCTATATTAGTAGGTTAGTCCAATGAATGATTCAAAAGCATGGCAAAAAGATGTAGCAATGACACTAAATGAGCATGGAACAAGAAAAAATTATAGATATGTTTGAGACGTATCAGCATCCCCAAGCTTAATTCTTGCTCGTCATCGAGTAGGTAAATGATAACAAGATAATTTTTGGTGTGACATGCTACCTAGGAGTAAAGGCAATCAATATAATGTAATGAAGATACATAAGCCAAAGACAAAGTGATATAAAGCAGTAGTCTATAGTTGATATTAAAGCAAGCAATGAAAGAACATATAGACAATTGAGCCCTTGCTGTCCACGAATCGAATGTCTCCAGTCGGAGTTCCCGTGCCAAGAGTCGGGAAGTTTTAGAGCATAAGAATACTGAATAGTTGTTGAGAACTCAATCCACTAATTTTCACACATGGTCCCTTTGGAATCTTATTATGACTCGTCCCCACATCACTAGTCAGGTGTCAAACTGATCCTCTCCCTTTCGACTTTGAGCACTCATGCAATGGATGAGCGCGAGAAAGATACGTTAGCACTTAGGATGGCAATATAGAATAATGATGGGGATAGGAAGTCAAAAAGTGATACAGGCTCACACCAATGAGGACAATCATAGGCGAAACAAAGCCAAATGATAGATATGGTGTGAGGAGTAGGGATTGCCATGCAATATGTGGATGCACAAAGAGCTATAAGTATATGAAAGCCCTTGATGTGCGAGGTGATGATAGTGATTTCTCGCCCTTCGTTGGTAAACCCCAAGTGGAAGGCGTGATGTAGCACAGCAGCAAATTTCCCTCAGTAAAGATACCAAGGTTTGTCTCCAGTAGGACTCCGGAGATGATAAGTAGGTGCCAGCGGCGCAACTGACGTGGACCTGCACACAGACACAAATAACTTTGTTCCCAACGAAGTTCAGAGAGGTTGTCAGTCTCTCCGGTCTTGTTGTTTACAAAGTATCAAACACAAGGGATAATGATAGCAACTGAAAGTAAAAGCAGAAAAGTAAATAAGCATGGAAACAGTGACGAAGATATGGACCGGGATACGTGATGTTCACTAGTGATGTCTCTCTCCCAAAAGACGATAAAACTGCTATGCGAGGTGAACAAATTGCAAAAGGGCAATTGACAGGATTATGAACGCACCGCAATGCTAACTATGCTACAAAAGAAAGGAAGAGGCTCAAAAGCATGGGCAGAACGCCAAAATAAGTAGACCGAAATCCAAATGCATCTACTACTAATCATCCACCTTGAGATATTTATCCAGAACATCTCGCTGGTATTAAGTTGCGAGCCCCACCCAAAGTGTAAACCCAAAGCAACAGACAACTGCATTAAAAAGCACTATGCGTAAAGTAAACAATCCTTGTAACCGCGGTTACAAGCACAGTTGTTTTCCCCCTTGTGGCAACAGCACATCCCCTAGACTCATTTTTCTGTCACTCAAGCGTGTCATCAGGGGGCATGAACCCAATCTCGAGCATAACGTTCCCTCTTGGAGTTACTACCTACTACTTGGCCAAAGCAATAAACAGCAACGGAGAACATGCAAGAATTACTTAAGAACAAAAATATAAGAGATAAGAACCAAATATATTACTCAATCACAATCTGAACATAATCTCATAATCCATCAGATCCCATGAAACTCAGCATAGCAACAGCAGAAAGATTACAAAAGTGCCTCGATCATGTAGGGCAGCTCACGAGGTCTAAACCATGAAGAACAAAGAGGGGAGGAGAACATCACATAGCTACTGATCACGGACCCATGGTCTAAAGGAAACTACTCATGGCACATCCGGGAAGCATCCATGGTGGAGAGGAGACTCCCGGAGGTCGGCCCTCCCTCCGGCAGGGTGCCGGGAAGAGGTCTGCTGGTGCTCCCGATCTCGGAAGCGCGACGGCGGCGGAACAGAGGCGAGATCGCGAAAAAGGGTTCTCTCCTCGAGGGTTTCTCGTCACGGAGAATATATAGGCGAAGGGGCGCAGCCAGGGGGGTCACCAGGGGTCCAGGCGCCCCCCTGGCGCGGCCAGCCCCTGGGGCGCGCCACCAGGGAGCCTGGGCTCCTGGTGGTGGCCCTCTGGCCCCACTCAGGTCCTTCCGGAAGGTTCTTCTGCGCTGATTTTTTATCTGAATTTTCCCGAATTTTTGGAGCACTTTTTATATGGGGGAAAACTGAAATAGAAAAACAGCAGAAAACAGGAACTGGCACTGTGGTACACTGAGTTAATAGGTTAGTACAAATATGATCAAAAGTGTATGAAAGTGTATCTAGATCATAGAAATATCACACAAAACATGCATGGAGCAAGCAGAAATTATAGATACGTTTTGGACGTATCAACATCCCCAAGCTTAATTCCTGCTCGTCCTCGAGTAGGTAAATGATAACAGCATAATTTATGTGGTGACATGCTAGCAACCATATAAGAACTTTGAAAAGTAAAGAAATCTAGGTTAGAGATTCAATTCAATTCATAACATGCAAGAGTCTATATTAGCATTGAAACAAGTAACAAAAGAACATTAGGTGCAAGAGCTCTCGCTGTCCGTGACTCGAATGTCTCCAAATGGTGTTTGCGTGCAAGAAGGGGGATAGGGAATACGATAAAAAAATTTATTTGTTGAGAACTCAATCTACTAAAGTTTCACACTTGGTCTTTTTCTGGAATCTTATCTTGACTCGTCCCCAGACCACTAGCCAGGTACAAGTCAATTTGATCCACTCCTTTTTCAATATTTTGAGTACTCATGCAATGGATGAGCGTAAGAACGAGAGTTGACACTTAGGATGGCAAAGAGAGAAGTACAGAGGAGGTGGAGGAAGACAAAAAAGAATGAGAAAGGCTCACATCAATGAGGACAATCATAGGCAAGAGATGCCAAAGGATAGATATGATGTGAGGAGTAGGGATTGCCATGCAACGGATGCACATATGAGCTAAGAAGCTCTCCAATGGAACTAGTGGGGGTGCATCTAACTTGCTCTCTCATGAAGACCTAGAGCTCGTTTGAGGAGGCTCATCCTTGGAATATGCAAGCCAAGTTATATAGTGTGAAGGTCCCCACATAGCTATATTCATAATGATCATCTCTATGGAGTACAAGGATATAAAGGGAGTACTAGTGTGGATCTCTTAAAAGGATAGTATTGTTGCCCCTTTCTCTCTTTTTATTTCTTTTTCTATTTTTTCTATTTTTTTGTATTTTTGTGGCCTCAATGGCTCCTTCTATTTAACTCTCATTTGTCCTCTTTGGGATCTTTTATTGTGTCCACTTTGGGATCTTTTCCTCACTTAAGGGCAACACTCTATTTTACAAGAAGGTAAAGGAGATCTTTCACACTTTACAAGGTACTCAAAATCATAAAGAAGATGTAGCTATCATGATGTATGCAATGTATGTCGCTGCCAGTGTAGCAGGAACATGTATGACATGAAGATCAAGTCATGAAGAGGTGGATGTTGCATGGCAATATATCTCGGAAAGGCTATGGAAATGCCTTGATAGGTAGGTATGGTGGATGTTTTGAGGAAAGATATAAGGAGGCTTATGATAACAGAGCGTATCATGCCAAGGGTTTTGATGTACCGGCAAAGGTGGACGCTAACTCTCGTAGTGAGAAAAAAGCAATGCACGGCACAGGAGAGGCTAGAAAAATATGGGAAGGTGGAAGTGTCAACTTTTGAATACTCACATTAGTCCGAAGAACTCAATGACTTATTATCGGTAACTCTCAATCTAATAAGGAGGTTAACAAAGATACAAGTACCCTGAGGAGGAGTGTATAGGGGTTTGGTTATCCTTGCGTATCCTCGACTCATGGTACGTGAGTGTACTCTAATATTCGACTCCTCAGAAGAGTAGTGATCCATCTAGTAGCTAGAATTCTCAACTAATTTTGTAGGTGTTGAAAATAAACATGGATTGCCCAAAATACGACATCTATCACTAATAGTCTAAAGCTCTTGACACCAAAAGTCCAAACATTACTCAAAACAATACCTCAAAACTATTGCAAGTTACTACTAGAATTAAATAGCAACCTCAATTACCTACTTTCAAAACAAAACACAACTCAGTGCAACAACCAACTCTCTTAACAAGATAAACATGAAAACTAAAGAGAGTTCCAGCAACAAACTAAACAATATCCAAGGCTCTTGCTAAAGACAAACTAAGACTAAAACTAAACATGGCAGCTTCTATGAAAAGATAAAGAACACACAACAGCAAAAAGATAAGCAGGAAAAATCCTATGATGTGTTCTAGATTGGAGTGGAGCGCGTTTCTCTCCCACACAAAGCAAGATGGGGTCTAACTTGTTATGACCAGCAATCAAAACTAAATAAAACTAAAAATAAAACCTAAGAGCGAGACGCTCCAAGCATAGCACATAACGCATGAAGTGATAAAAATATAGTGAGACGAAGGACGAACTGATGATTGTTGATGGAGAAGGGGATGCACGGGGGCATCCCCAAGCTTAGACGCTTGAGTCTCCTTGAATATTTATTGGGGATGCATGGGGGCATCCCCAAGCTTGAGCGCTTGACACTCCTGGATCTTCTTTCATCATCTTCCATCGCACACTTGAAAACTCCCTTCATACATAACTCATCATAAGCTGATTAGAGAGGTTAGTACCCTTAAAAAAATAATTTTTCCCCACTGGATATAAAGATATTCTTGAAGAGCTACTGTTTCTCAACAGTGCCAAAAAGTTTTTGCAAAGAAAAAGCAAGCTTAAGGTATGCAAAAGTGAAGAGAGGCAAAACGTGGCAGAATCTGTGAAAAACAGAACAGCAGGTGTAAGTCCAAGTATGTGATCAGAGGGGGAGGGGGTGAATGATCACTTCAAATTTTTGCATGAAACTATGAAGTGAAGCATAACTTAGCAGCAGAAGAGATTCAACAGAAAGGTAAACATTGAAGCAGAACAGGATTGAAACATAACATAGTGAATCAAAAGCATCGAATCAATTGCATTGAAGCAGATCACTGAAGCAATTGATAAACTGAATGTAGGTGCGGAAAGTAAAACCAACTCTTGACTCAGCGATGTTTGTTCGACCAGTTCACACTCTGCAAAGTGCTACGTCTGGTTGGAGGGACTTGTGATTGAACACAGGAGCTAACCTCTCTCCGTCCGTATCTCCACTGCACCAAGCTCCTTGAGCTTGGTCAGTTCTTCACTCGTGGTTGATTATTGAGGAAATCACCGAAACCTTTGCCAAACTGGACTTCGAGGCGACAATAACTCTTCGCACTATGAAGAACAACTCTCTAACCGTCTAGGAGAATTGCAGTTCTCCAAGATAAAAAGGCTAGCAAACTTCTTCCTAAGTCATAATGAATCAACTCAGATCAATAGGACTTATGCTTCGGTGGATGGGTTTTCTGGTTTGCTTCGGTGGGGTTACTCTCTCTTCCTTGTAAGGAAATAATCTTGGAGCAGCCACCGGCCAATGAGGGCGGGGGTGGCGTATTTATAGGTGGCAATTCCTAGGTGCGAAGTGACTGAAGTGACCCGATGTGACAGCTTGACACTTGTCCCCAACGGTCATATTTCCAACCAAAGCGCAACTTTACTTGCGGTCCAAGTAAAGCTGACTCACGGACTTGGTTCTGCTTCGGTAGCAGAAAGAACTAAGTCTTCGCTGGTGAAGCATTACCTAGTGCACATGAGATTTCTCAACTCTGGCTTCTCACTGGTTTGGATTCGATCTGAGTCTTTTCACCAAAACCTTCGGAGTACATTTACTAAACCCCTCTTGATAGTACGGTTTTTCCTACGAATCAAAGAAGTGAAAAAGAACTACGCAATAACTACTAAGTCTTGTGCCATCTTCGTCATATCCTTCGATGAGACATGCTTCAGGATTCCTTATCTTTTTAGGGGTCGACATCCGTGATGAGCTTCACTCCAGTGGATATGCTTCAGTAAGTATGTAAATCTTCGTTGAAGCTTTATCACGAACCAATAACTTCAGGAACCTAACCATCTGTTTTACACTAGAAAACTTGTTAGTTCCTCTACTGTTTTTCCCAACAATATCCAAAACTCGTGGGGGTATAACTTTGCTCTTACAATCTCCCCCTTTTTGGACTATTGTTGACAAAACAGGCATCGATAAAAGATATGGAATTTTGAGTTGAGTTGAGAGCAAACTCTAAGATATGAAGCTTTTGACTCCCCCTGAATGTAAGCATCGAAGATTTATATAATCGAAGTGAATGCTTGATGAAGAATATCATTGATGGGAAGCCTAACACACATCTTAGTGAATCAATTGCATATAGAGAATATTTGTCTTGAAGAATATGCAATCATCCAATGACCTGTGAACTTAAGGATAACAACCACCTGCAAGATAAAAGATACGAGGGCAACTTGCAAGCACGGGGGTTATTAACACATAAGGTGTAGCAGTTCACAACCGAAGTAAAACTTTAAGTTACAACCCAATCGAAGGGAATGGAAAGTTTGTCGTAACTTAACACGCAAAATATCGAATCAAATCCCTAAGACCCGCAGCGAATCTAAACTCAATCGATGCTACTTTCTCCCCCTTTTTGTCAATAATTGGACAAAAGGTAGAGAGGTAGACCAAGAGTATCTATGTGTTGGCTGCAACCCGGGGACCCTGCTGATTGTCTTCTCCTGAAGAAGATGCATCTCCTGAAGTGTCTCCTTCGGTCGAAGCAGGCGACTCCAGCTCGTCGATGCCCATCGGTGCTTGAAGCAAATCAAGATCGCTGTCGTTGAGAGGGTCATCGTCTTGCTTAGAGGTGTGGGAGTCTTCATCAGAGAAGGTATCGGGGAGAATCTGTTCAGCTGGATTAACAAACAAAACTTCATCAATCTTGTCCAGCAGCGGGATCTTGGGGTTGGGGCGGTCGATCGAATCATTTCTGGAAAAATGTTTCTGCAGATGTGGATACTCCTTGAAGATGCGTTCAGCTTCAAGTTTCTTCACAGAGTTGAACTTCATTAATCCTTTCCAGGAGTGGAGCTTCAAAACCTTCAAATATTGGTTGTTGTTTAGAGCAATGTTGCCAACTCTATTGATCTCATCTGAAAGATATTGCATTTGGCGCTGATTTCCTTCAATGAAGTTTTCAAGCATTTGCTGGGTACGAATGCCAACTTCAAAGTGATAAACTTCTTTCTGGAACTTCTTCGACATGTTGCGTTCATTGACATGCTGTCTGACTCCTACATATGTGGCAAATGGATCATTTGGCCTTCTGAAGATATTCATAGTATCGCGCACTGGAGGGCGGAACAGCTTCGGGTGATGCTTCGCAACGAAATCTTCCCTGCATCCATGGTTGCAAATGGCTTGCAGCCAGGGATCATATGGCTTCAATTGATGGACAAGTTCAGCAGCTTGAACCATATAGCGAAGGAAACAATCTTCGAAGTCAAACACGTGGCCATGAGTAAGCTTCAGTAGAGCATGACGTGTATGATAATGAATGTTGGATTCTTCATTCGCAGTGCTGAGAGGCATCAGTGAATTAGACAAGATGTAAAACCAAGTCTTCGATATAAATACCAGATGTTTCGGGCGAATGTTCTCAGGCATGTGATCTCCAGTGACTTCGGGATCCATAAGTGACGCAAATTCAGCTTCAGTGGGATCAGGCAATAAATGAACTTTTGCTAGTTCTCCAGTGTGCCTTGGGATGTTCACTATATCCATAAATTCATCAGAATGCATCCTAAACACCTTTCCTTGAATCATCCATTCGAGAATCCATGTGCTTGTATCATTAGGGTTTCCAGAGACATAGAGAGTGGCATAGAATTGCTTCACTAGCTCGGAATTGAATGGAGTCTCCATGGCAAACATGCCGGTCAGATTCTGTGCTTCGATCGTTTCCATGATATTATGGAAGCACGTTGCAGAAGATAGACTTCGCATATCTAAGTACTTGTGCCTGAACAGAACACCTTTCTGGCAGTATATCTTCGTGTAAAGAATTTGTTGCTCAGCTGTCCAGAATCGAAGGTCATCTGCAGTCCTTGGTGAATCATATGGACTTGCGCCAAAGAATCGAAGCTTCTGGCGATGAACTTCGAGATTGAATTCAGGACCATGTCTTGAAGAAGATCCATCTCCCAGGAATATGGGAAAAGTCTCTCGAGGGTAGATGGAGTCCAGTTGAGTGTCTTGGGCAGGGATACAGTGCCTTCGAGCAACTATGGCTCGCTGTTGTGGTTGAGTCATAATTGCCAAATCATTTGCTTCGGCTTCGACATCTGCATCGGCTTCAGCATTGGCTTCAGCAGCACGATCTTTGGCTTCGCCTTTTTGTTCTTCAGACTCCTCAGCAGAGTGAGCTGAAGAATAATCCTTTTCAGGAATGTCTTGAGGAGGAGGAGAAGGCTTTGGCTCAAAGTTGTCTTGGGCGGACGGCTGAGGAGCGGGTTGAGGAGGAGGTGGAGTACGAACACGGGGTGGAACGACTTCGGAGGTGGATGGATTTGTAGATGGTTTGGGAAGTTTGATAATCTTGCATCGAGGGGGCGATGCTTGCCTTGGGGCCTTCTTGGCCGGATGAGAGCTCACCTCATCAGCTTCGTCTGTATCAGCGATAAGACGTCTCTTTCTCTGTTGCATTTGGGGAAGTGGTGAAGCTAATTGCTTGAGCATGGCTTCGCGCTTCTTGGAGTCAAGAGCCATGACTGAAGCATTGTGAGTTTTGCAACATTCTTCAACTGCAAACTTGATCTTGCCTTGATATACTTGTATATTTTGCTTCGTTTTCTCATTTACATCAGCAATTTTCTTCGAAGCAGCTACGGCTTCGCTTTTGAAATCCTCATCCGATTCAGCATCTGCTTTCTTCTTAAATTTCAGAATTTTGGTAGTTTCAGATCTGTCTCTAGCATGCAAATCCCTCATCTGATTGTATAAAGTTTCAATCATAGCAGAAAGAGTTGGTGAAATGTAAACATTCCCAACATCCACAGCTTTGGGATCTACAGCTTCAGCAAGCTGGCAGAATGCCTGATTCAGGCTCAAACAGTCCCAAAGTTCTGCTTCTCTTGCATCAGGGAAGTTATGTTCACTGTGCTCAGCTTCGACATGAGCTTCGGGGACAGGGGCTGCGACTGGCTTCGGAGGGATGTCCTTTGGTGCCATGTCAACAGAAGCTACCTTCTGAGCAGCTCTAGCAATTTTCTCAGCTTTCTTCGTGCGAAGAACATCAAGTTGAGCTTGGCGCTTGGCTTCAGCTTCACTTAGCTGTTTGGCTTCGGCAGCAGCCTTAGCCTCTTGAGCTTTTGCTTCAGCTAGCTTGCGCTTTGCTTCAGCTTACTGGTTCGATTCAGCCAGCTCTTTCCTTTGCTTCTCCAGCTCAGCAGCATCTCTATCTGCTTTCTCTTTCTCTTTAGCTTATTTATCAGCCTTAGCTTGGGCTTGTGCTTCAGCATGAAGGCGTTCAACTTCAGCACGGTCACGCTTGCGCAGTTCAGCTTCAGACAGCTTCTTGGTGCCGACCTGGGCATAAGTCTGGGCAGGCTTGGCAACTGTGGTCTTTAGCTTCGAAGCTTTGGCTTGTTCAGGAGCTTTAGATTCGGGCTTAGCAGCAGGCTTTGCCTTCGGGTCATGCTTTTCCTTGGTTCTTTGCTCAGCAGGAACAAGGCGGCGAGGTGGCTTAGTAGCCAGGGGATCCTCAACCACCAAGTTCATCAAATCGATGTTTTTCTTGGGAACAGGAGGGTCAGTTGGATCTTGAATCTTGACACCTTTTTGAACAGCAGGTTTCTCCCCAGCCTTCTTCTTCAGAGGCTTCCTAATCTGTTTTCTCTTAGGACTTGGGGGAATGGGAGAGTGTTCAGATTCATCATCTGCTTCGTCAGCAGGATCTTCATCAACTGAATCTTCAAGCTGTGCAGCAGCATCAGCTTCGTCATCTGCTTCAATATCACCCTCTTCTTCAGAAGAAGGAGGGGGTAAATTACTCAGTTTTCGAAGCTTTCGCCTCTTCTTAGGCTTCGATGCTTCGGCTTCATCTAGCCCTGCAGCAGCAAGTGCTTTTGCCTTATTTTCTTCTCTTATTCTTTTCTTCTCAGCCAAAATTGCAAGTCTCTCTTGCTCTTCTGGATAGTCATCAGGAGTCTTGAGAGTATTCGGGTGAGGAACAGCAGGAGGCTTCGGGTAGTACTTCTTCCTGTTTGCAGCATTGTATTGGGCACACATGGCAGTGGTGTACCGATATGGAGGGCTGAACGCAAACTGCATTGCCCACTTCCAATTTGGGATGCTCTTGTACTTGTACCACCTAATTGCCCAATAGCGTCGAATCATTTGCAATCGAATCTTTCGGTCATGATCAGTCTCTTCAGGCGGTGTGTCATAGCAATCTTGAGGCGAATTGCTTCGGGTATGCCTCGGGCATTATTGACTTCCTTTGTTTTGCCACCTTTGCATTTCTGCTTCGGTGGCTCTGGATAGTTTTCGAGCCCTTCAACAATAGGTGACTCATTCCCCATAGCAGCCTCTTCGTCAGACATCCTGTGACCAGAAATATAGACAAGAGGGAACAGGAAAGGGAATGAATAAGCACAGGCAAAAGTTTCGACCAAAACCAAAAATTTTGACAGGAACCCAGAACACTCTAAGATCAGATGCAACTCTGTTAGTGGATTTGGCTAGAACCAGTTCAAGAACAAGACCTAACCCAATCCAAAACACAGAATAGATCGAATCTCAAAAACTGACCTGAGAAGATGGGATCACTTTGATACTACGAACAGCTTTCCCAAGGAACAAAGAGCAGCACGAATCAAAACAGTCCTAAAACAAAGAAAACAAAAATCCTAACACAACTTAGATCCAAGCCTTAAAACGAAGAACACGGAGAGAAGATTGGATCCAAGGAGCTTAGCGTACCCTAACTCGGTGACGCGAAGCGGCTACGGTGACGGAGTGCGGAGACGTGCGCTACATCGACGGGGAACGTCCACGGCGGCGGCGGTCCGGCAGTGAAGCGGCGCAGTCGTCGTCGGGGACGGGAGCTCTTCGGTGCGCTCGAGGAGGAAGACGGGGAATCCGGGAGAGAATGAATCGTGGGGAAACGGTTCGCTGGGGGAATGCCTTAAATAGGCCCGATCTGAAACGGTTCCCAGATCGCATTGGATGGTTCCCAGCGAGTGTCTCTTCCGATTCAACGGCTCAGATGAAGTGGCGTATCGTGAGCGAATCTCAACGACCCGAAAAAGATGGGGACTCAACGGCCGAAGAATGAGTCTTGACCGAGAGAAAAAACTTCGATAAAGTTGGAAGCATTTGATTCGGAACTCAATGATGTTCGAAGCAATATGCTTTCCGTTTCAATTGTGCTTAACATTCAAGACAGAGTAGATTGGGAGCGAACCAGAATGGAGGGGTAGGGTCCGAAACTTATCACTTCGAAGAACAACAACGAAGCTAAAAGTGATAAGTATAGGGGACAAAGGAAACGAACAAATAAAAGCAACACAAAACTAAACGCAAATAACAAACGAAGCTAAACATAAAAACTTGGACGAAGGAAAACTCAAACGAAACTAAGTAAACAAACACACAACGAAGGTGAAAATATACAATGAAAAGTTTCGATCTTACTGAACATTGTGTGAGTCTAAGATGTTTAGCTCACATCTCAATGCACAAAACCTTTTCTCGTCCAATGGCTTCGTGAAAATATCTTCCAATTGATCTTCAGTTCTAACATGGCTAATCTCAATGTCTTCGCGCTGAACATGATCTCGAAGAAAATGATGACGAATATCGATATGCTTTGTTCTAGAGTGTTGCACAAGATTGTGTGCAATCTTGATGGCACTCTCATTGTCACAAAGCAGAGGGATTTTCTTCACAAATATACCATAATCTTTCAGTGTTTGCTTAAGCCAAAGTATTTGAGTGCAGCATGAGCCAGCAGCAATGTATTCAGCTTCAGCAGTAGATATTGAGACACAGTTATGTTTCTTTGAAGCCCAACACACAAGTGATCTACAAAGAAAGTGACAAGTGCCTGAGGTAGATTTCCTGTCAACCCTATCACCAGCCCAGTCTGAATCAGAATATCCAATCAAATCAAACTGAGTACCTTTGGGATACCAAAGTCCCAAAGAGGGAGCATGTGCTAGATATCGAAGAATTCGCTTTACAGCAATATGATGCGATTCCTTCGGATTTTCCTGAAAACGAGCACAAATACAAACTGATAGCATAATGTCAGGTCTAGATGCACATAAGTATAAGAGTGAACCTATCATAGACCGAAACTTCTTCTGATCAAAGGGTTTCCCTTTCTCATCTGCATCAAGAAAACCATTTGTAGGCATGGGAGTTCTAATGGTCTTGCATTCAGCAAGATCAAACTTCTTCAGGCAATCCTTCAAGTATTTCTCCTATGAAATAAAGGTGCCATTCTTCTGTTGGCGAATCTGAAGTCCTAGGAAAAACTTCAATTCACCCATCATAGACATCTCATATTTCTTCGACATCATTCTTGCAAATTCTTCGCTGATTTCAGTGTTAGTACAGCCAAAAATGATATCATCTACATATATCTGACACACAAATAGATCCTTGTTATATGATCGAGTGAAGAGAGTGGGGTCAGTGGTTCCTGGTTTGAAGCCTTTCTTCAGGAGGAAATCCTTCAATGTTTCATACCAAGCACGAGGTGCTTGCTTCAGTCCATACAAAGCTTTGTGAAGCCTGTACACCATATCAGGATTCTTCGAGTCTTCAAAACCTGGAGGCTGCATAACATACACTTCTTATTCTATTTCACCATTAAGAAAAGCACTTTTGACATCCATTTGATATAGCAATATATTTTTGTGGTTAGCAAAAGCAAGCATGACACGAATGGATTCGATACGGGCTACTGGAGCATAGGTTTCACCAAAATCAATGCCTTCGATTTGGGTGTAACCTTGTGCTACCAATCTAGCCTTATTTCTTACCACAATACCATCTTCATCTTGCTTGTTGCGAAATATCCACTTTGTGCCAATAACATTGTGTTTCGTGGGATCTGGCCTGTCAACAAGTGACCAAACTTTGTTCCTTTCAAATTGGTGAAGTTCTTCCATCATAGCCAATAGCCAATCAGGGTCCTTCATGGCTTCATCATATTTTGAAGGCTCTAGCATAGAAACAAAAGAAAAACTTCCACAGAAGTTAGCCAAACGAGTACGGGATCGAGTAGTGGGACGACCTGGTAGATTGATATCTTCAAGGATCGAATCCACATCAACTCTTCTTCGAACTCGAGATAACGTATTGTCATTAGCTTCAGGCTCATCTTCTGCTTCAGGATCTGCATCAGCTTCACCTTCAGCTTCAGCATTTCCTTCAGGATTAGCATTTCCTTCGTTCCCTTGACCTTCTTCGTCCTGTTCACCATTAGCTTCAGGATGTTGAGCTCCAGCGCCCCGGGCTATGTGTGGGAACATTGGACCATTATCATCCCTAACATCTTGACGTGGATTGGCTTCAACAGGGCGAATCTTTCCAATAGCCATGGACCTGATCACTTCATCAAGTGGAGGTTCATCTAGATCATGAGGCAAATGCTCCTTTTGAGAGCCATTAGTTTCATCAAACCTTACATTCACAGTTTCCATAACTTTCCCAAAGATAGAGTTATAGACTCTGTAAGTGTGAGAGTTTGAGCCATAACCTAAAAGAAAACCTTCATGTGCCTTAGGGGCAAATTTGGAGCTATGATTCATATCTCTAATAAAGCATGGAGCACCAAATACCCTAAGATATGAAACATTTGGTTTGTTACCAGTGATAAGCTCATGTGAAGTTTTCTTCAAGAATTTGTGAAGGTAAACCTTATTGATGATGTGACATGCAATGTTAATTGCTTCAGCCCAGAACCTAATAGGAGTCTTGTATTCAGCAAGCATAGTTCTGGCCATCTCAATAAGAGTTCTATTCTTCCTTTCAACTACACCATTCTATTGAGGTGTATAAGCAGCAGAGAATTCATGAGTAAAACCATGATCATCAAGAAAATCTTCAATATGAGTATTTTTGAACTCAGTTCCATTATCACTTCGGATATGCTTCAGAGATAATTCATATTCCGTTTGAGCTCTCTTAGCGAATGACTTGAAGATTTCAACCACTTTGCTCTTGTCATCCAAAAATAAAACCCAAGTATAACGAGAGAAGTCATCAACAATAACTAGACCATATTTGTTTCCTCCCAGACTTGCATAATTTTGAGGACCAAAAAGATCCATATGAAGCAATTCAAGAGGACGAGTGGTAGTCATGATAGTCTTCGCTGAATGATGTTTCTTCGTAATTTTACCAGCTTCACAAGCACTGCAGAGACGATCCTTATCGAATTTTACTTCGATATGGCCAATAACATGATTCTTCTTCACTAGATTATGAAGATTTCTCATCCCTGCATGACCAAGTCTTCGATGCCATAACCAACCAGATGAAGCTTTTTCCATTAAGCATGTGGATACAGCAGGGCCCGAAGAAAAATCAACAATGTATAAATCTCCCTTTCGGTAACCCTCGAAGACAAACGTATAGTCATCCTGTGAAAAGACAACACAACGCGAAGCAGAAAACAGAACAAGCATACCCATATCGCATAACTTTGAAATAGAAATAAGATTATATCCAAGAGATTGGACTAGCATAACCTTGTCAATGTGCTTATCCTTCGATATGGCAACCTTACCCAAACCTAACACTTTACCTTTGTTGTTATCACCGAAGGTAATGTACTTCTGAGAAGATTGAGATAGTTTCTCTTCGGTGAATAACTCCTTGTCTCCGGTCATATGATTGGTACAACCACTATCCATGACCCATTCGGATCCACCAGAGACATAGCTCTGCAGAAGAATTAGTTATTCTTAACCACCCACAAACGAGCAGGTGACTGAGAAGATGTTGAAGCACTGGTTGAAGCAATATTAATTCGAACAGGAGTGTATTGCTTCGGTATACCATCAAGCACACCATAAATGTAAGTCCTCTGTGAATGGTTAGCATAAGAATGAGCATAAGCAATCTTAGTATGATTATTATGAGGACGATACGTATGGTGACCAGTACGATAGTATTGCTTCTGCGGAACATTTGATTCGGGCACCAATGGATCATTTCTCGTCTCAAGAGAATAGAAATGGTTCGGTGGTACCGAAGACTTTCCCTGCATAGAATGGTTAGCAGGCAGTTTTTCCACAAGTGCTTTCTGCACCCATATCTGCCTCTTATAGAATCCATTCTTTGGTGGAGTACCTACATACTCAACTGAAACTTTTCCCTGTTCATCTTTCATGAGTTTGTAGTCTGAATCAAGTGATTCATCCACAATGACTTTGTTCATTTTGCAGTCGAAACCTGAAAGGTTAGCAATATCAATGGGTTTCTCCTTCGCTAGAACCCAAACAGTCTTAGGATACTGCTCAGGCTCCCAATAGGTGCCATCAGGGTTTATCTTTCTCTCGAAACCAACACCTTCATTCCTGGGATTCCTGTGAAGGAGAGCCTTCCTCAGGATATCACAGAGATATTGGTGTCCTTGCACACTTTTGAACATGCCTGTTTCAAATAAGTTTTTCAACCTGAGGAGTTCCTAGGTAACAGCAGGATTTTCCTCATCAGAGGCATTAGTATCATCAATAACAATAGGAGCTTTCCCTTTGGAATCAGTTTTGCTTCGTTCCAAGCAATCCAAAAAAGGTGATTCAGTTTTATGATTTGCTTCAGAACCTTGTTGAGCCATGAGAGAGAGATTGACATTTTCCAATTCTTCATGAGCCTCTTTCAGTTTTTCGAGAGCCATTTTCCTCTGAAGAAATTCATAGGTGAGCTTCTCATAATCAACTGAAAGAAGATCATGCCGAGAGGATAATTCTTCAAACTTCTCCTTCAGAGAAGCATGCTCATTAGTTAAAGTTTGACCTTTCTCAATCTCATCGATCAACAACGTTTCTGATTTCTTAATGGTTTTGCTTAGTGAATCAAGTTCATCTTGTTGGATTGAAGCAATTTTAGCAAGTTTAGCATAGCTTATCTTTGAATCACTTTCATATGAGGAACAATCAGATGTATCATAGTTTGATTTGGATGAAGATACCTTTGCCTTGGCCATGAAGCACTATGCAGGAGTTTCATCTTCACTACTGTTGTTGGTGAAGAATGAGCTCGAAGCATTAGTTGAAGCATCTGCCGAAGCGAAAGCCAAACCAGCAACACCATCTGATTCGGACCCAGATGCAGACCTTGAATCTTGTTCAGCTTCGGAACCGGAGGCTTCGTCTTCAGAGTTCATCTCCTTTCCTAGATAGGCCTTGGCACGGTGAGAGCTGCTTCGACGAGACGAGTAAGTCTTCGAAGAAGAACCCTCACACTTATTATGATACTTCTTCCTCTTATCATCATCAGAATCTTTCTTCTTTTCTCTTCTTGAGCTGGAATCATGTCTATTTGACTCATGACTTTTGGAGGATCGGTGAGACTTCGATGAAGAGTCTCTGAGTGAATGCTTCGATTTGTTCTCAGCTTCCCACAGAGGGCAATCAGCAATGTAGTGACCTGGTTTCTTGCACTTGTAGCAGCAGTTGTCCTTCGATGGAGAGCTTCTTGAGGACGAACGGTGAGAAGAATGACTTCAGCTTCTTGAAGGATAACTCTTCTTGGGTGAAGAAAAACCTTTTCTCTGAAAGCGATTGAAGCGTCTCATGATCAATGCTAGATCTTTTCCAATGCTTGCAGGATCATCTAATTCGACACCTGAAGCAGAACTGACTTCGGGTGAAGAATGACGCGAAGCTTTTGCTTTCAAGGCATGAGATCTCCTTCGGGAACCATTTATGTCACGTTTCTCTTCTTCTTCCATCTCAAAGGTATTGAGTCTCTCAAGAATATCAGCGACGACAAGACGTCTGAAATCAGTCCTTTCCTTGATCATCAGCACAATGGGATCAAACGAATCATCCAATGAGCGAAGCAGAGTTCTAACAACTGAGTGAGGAGTAATGTCATCAGCACCAAGTGAGATCAGCTCATTTGCAAGAGCAGTGAGTCTGCTATAAATGGAGCTGACTTTTTCACCCTCATTTCTCTTGAATCGATAGAATTTGCTTCGAAGTGTATCAATTCTGGCATCCTTCTGGGTAGAAACACCTTCACCAATCTTCTCAAGATAGTCCCAGACACCTTTGGCCGAAGGAATATTCTTCACTTCATGATACTTTTCTGGTGTCAAATGATTGGTGATGAAAACCCAAACTTCAGAATCAAGATCAATCAGCTTCGCTTCTTCAGGAGTGATGGCGTTCTCATCTGCAACTGTAACTCCATACAAGACAACTTGCCAGGCAGTTGAGTTGATAGCCATAATATTTCTCTTCATCTTGTCCTTCCAGTATGGATACTCCTTTCCATTGAACACGGGTATGGGTTCGCCGGAGAGAATGGCTGCGAAAGACATACTTGCAAAACACTCTAGGAGGTTAATCCAAATACAGAGTGACCTACTCTGATACCAATTGTAAGTCCAAGTATGTGCTCAGAGGGGGAGGGGGTGAATGATCACTTCAAATTTTTGCATGAAACTATGAAGTGAAGCATAACTTAGCAGCAGAAGAGATTCAACAAAAAGGTAAACATTGAAGCAGAACGGGATTGAAGCATAACATAGTGAATCAAAAGCATCGAATCAATTGCATTGAAGCAGATCACTGAAGCAATTGATAAACTGAATGTAGGTGCGGAAAGTAAAACGAACTCTTGACTCGGCGATGTTTGTTCGACCAGTTCACACTCTGCAAAGTGCTACGTCTGGTTGGAGGGACTTGTGATTGAACACAGGAGCTAAGCTCTCTCCGTCCGTATCTCCACTGCACCAATCTCCTTAAGCATGGTCAGTTCTTCACTCGTGGTTGATTATTGAGGAAATCACCGAAACCTTTGACAAACTGGACTTCGAGGCGACAATAACTCTTCGCACTCTGAAGAACAACTCTCTAACCGTCTAGGAGAATTGCAGTTCTCCAAGATAAAAAGGCTAGCAAACTTCTTCCTAAGTCATAATGAATCAACTCGGATCAATAGGATTTATGCTTCGGTGGATGGGTTTTCTGGTTTGCTTTGGTGGGGTTACTCTCTCTTCCTTGTAAGGAAATAATCTTGGAGCAGCCACCGGCCAATGAGGGCGGGGGTGGCGTATTTATAGGTGGCAATCCCTAGGTGCGAAATGACTGAAGTGACCCGATGTGACAGCTTGACACCTGTCCCCAACGGTCATATTTCCAATCAAAGCGCAACTTTACTTGCGGTCCAAGTAAAGCTGACTCACGGACTTGGTTCTGCTTCAGTAGCCGAAAGAACTAGGTCTTCGCTGGTGAAGCATTACCTAGTGCACATGAGATTTCTCAACTCTGGCTTCTCACTGGTTTGGATTCGATCTGAGTCTTTTCACCAAAACCTTCGGAGTACATTTACTAAACCCCTCTTGATAGTACGGTTTTTCCTACGACTCAAAGAAGTGAGAAAGAACTACGCAAAAACTACTAAGTCTTGCGCCATCTTGGTCATCTCCTTCGATGAGACGTGCTTCAGGATTCCTTATCTTTTTAGGGGTCGACATCCGTGATGAGCTTCACTCCAGTGGATATGCTTCAGTAAGTATGTAAATCTTCGTTGAAGCTTTATCACGAACCAATAACTTCAGGAACCTAACCATCTGTTTTACACTAGAAAACTTGTTAGTTCCTCTACTGTTTTTCCCAACAATATCCAAAACTCATGGGGGTATAACTTTGCTCTTACAGCAGGTAGTAGAGAATTTTTTCGGGGCACTTCTGCAACTCAAATTAAAAAAAACTCAGAACATACGAAAGTTTCACAATTGTATAGAGCATGTTGTCAAAAAAATTCAGATCAAAAAGAGGATCTGGTGATTTTATTCGAATTTTTCTGTCAAGGGACAGAATCTGTTTTCTGGACAGCATGTCACAACTTTTGCTTCCCTTATCATAAGAGGCTATAACTTGGCACAAAGCTGAAAAATAAAGATACAATGATGTTGCTACAGTAGTAACAAACATCAAGACACAACAAAAGCAAAAAGAAACCTAATTCGTTGTGGGCTGCCTCCCAAAATCGCTTTATTTTATGCCTTTAAGCTAGGCATGATGCAAAAGATCAAGTTGTATCAATCGAATCATTATCAAGATCATCAAAAAGCTCTTCAATTGTACAACTAGTCTTAAGAGGTCTTTCAAATAAAGGCCTAATGAAGATACTTCTAGGGAGAATACCAAAAGGCGGAAAATCAATGGGAGATTCATTTATAAAATTATCAAAGAGAGGTATTTCTTCCAAAGTTTTCACGGTTTCAACTTCTTTAGCAATGGGTGGTTTATTTTTAGGTCGGGGGGCCCTAGGGACATAATTGAACTTAGGTTCCCTTCTTGCTGAAGTCTCTACCTTTTTTGGTTTGATTGAGGAAAATGTAGTTCCTAGAGTATTAATGATTTCCTCAATCTTATCAATCCTAGAAAGATCCGTATCACGGGATTTGATGACCTCCAAAGTTTTAATAATTTTATGCATGGAGCTATCAAGCCTATTCAAATTCCCTTGAATCTTGCGATCCAACTCATTTATCCTAGTTATACTTGGTATTTCTAACTCTATCTTTTCAAGTTTCTTCATAATGTGAGCTAGAGTTATATCTTCTTGTATGCTAGCAATAGGGAGATTTCCAACAAGATTTTCAATAACATTAAGAGACTCCCAAATTGGGGCTTCTAGGAAATTCCCATTGATAGCAGTATCTAATATGAACCTATTCCAAGGAGTAATCCCGACATAAAAATTTCTAAGCAGGATAGTAATGGATTGCTTCTTGGTGGCTTTCTTTTGAGAATCATTAATTCTATACCAAGCATCTTTTAAACTTTCACCACCTTTTTGTTTAAAGGTGAGAACCTCTGTCTCAACAAAGGAAAAAGGGCCAGACATAATGACAACTACTAGCAAGACGGATATTTTTTTTGTGATTTTTGATATAAGACACAAATATAAAAACTGAAAGGTAAACTAACAAGACTAAAAAAACAAAGGTAAAGGGTAGTGTGCAACTCCCCTATCTTAGCACTCGGAGTCCCCGTCAACGGCGCCAGAAAACTTGCTTGATGTGCGAGGTGATGATAGTGATTTCTCGCCCTTCGTTGGTAAACCCCAAGTGGAAGGCGTGATGTAGCACAGCAGCAAATTTCCCTCAGTAAAGATACCAAGGTTTGTCTCCAGTAGGACTCCGGAGATGATAAGTAGGTGTCAGCGGCGCAACTGACGTGGACCTGCACACAGACACAAATAACTTTGTTCCCAACGAAGTTCAGAGAGGTTGTCAGTCTCTCCGGTCTTGTTGTTTACAAAGGATCAAACACAAGGGATAATGATAGCAAATGAAAGTAAAAGCAGAAAAGTAAATAAGTGTGGAAACAGTGATGAAGATATGGACTGGGATACGTGATGTTCACTAGTGATGTCTCTCTCCCAAAAGACGATAAAACTGCTATACGAGATGAACAAATTACAGAAGGGCAATTGACAGGATTA
The DNA here is from genome assembly GCA_950022295.1 of Bromus sterilis. Classification (NCBI taxonomy): domain Eukaryota; kingdom Viridiplantae; phylum Streptophyta; class Magnoliopsida; order Poales; family Poaceae; genus Bromus; species Bromus sterilis. The sequence goes on along the minus strand of OX465598.1, from coordinate 267,252,761 downwards.
TGAACGCACCGCAATGCTAACTATGCTACAAAAGAAAGGAAGAGGCTCAAAAGCATGGGCAGAACGCCAAAATAAGTAGACCGAAATCCAACTGCATCTACTACTAATCATCCACCTTGAGATATTTCTCCAGAACATCTCGCTGGTATTAAGTTGCGAGCCCCACCCAAAGTGTAAACCCAAAGCAACAGACAACTGCATTAAAAAGCACTATGCGTAAAGTAAAGAATCCTTGTAACCGCGGTTACAAGCACCGTTGTTTTCCCCCTTTTGGAAACATCACATCCCCTAGACTCATGTTTTTGTCACTCAAGCGTGTCATCAGGGGGCATGAACCCACAATCGAGCATAACGTTCCCTCTTGGAGTTACTACCTACTACTTGGCCAAAGCAATAAACAGCAACGGAGAACATGCAAGAATTACTTAAGAACAAAAATATAAGAGATAAGAACCAAATATATTACTCAATCACAATCTGAACATAAGCTCATAATCCATCAGATCCCATGAAACTCAGCATAGCAACAGCAGAAAGATTACAAAAGTGCCTCGATCATGTAGGGAAGCTCACGAGGTCTAAACCATGAAGAACAAAGAGGGGAGGAGAACATCACATAGCTACTGATCACGGACCCATGGTCCAAAGGAAACTACTCACGGCACATCCGGGAAGCATCCATGGTGGAGAGGAGACTCCCGGAGGTCGGCCCTCCCTCCGGCAGGGTGCCGGGAAGAGGTCTGCTGGTGCTCCCGATCTCGGAAGCGCGGCGGCGGCGGAACAGAGGCGAGATCACGAAAAAGGGTTCTGTCCTCGAGTGTTTCTCGTCACGGAGAATATATAGGCGAAGGGGGCAGCCAGGGGGGCACCAGGGGTCCAGGCGCCCCCCTGGCGCGGCCAGTCCCTGGGGCGCGCCACCAGGGCGCCTGGGCCCCTGGTGGTGGCCCTCTGGCCCCACTCAGGTCCTTCCGGAAGGTTCTTCTGCGCTGATTTTTTATCTGAATTTTCCCGAATTTTTGGAGCACTTTTTATATGGGGGAAAACTGAAATAGAAAAACAGCAGAAAACAGGAACTGGCACTATGGTGCACTGAGTTAATAGGTTAGTCCAAATATGATCAAAAGTGTATGAAAGTGTATCTAGATCATAGCAATATCACACAAAACATGCATGGAGCAAGCAGAAGTTATAGATACGTTTTGGACGTATCAGCCCTCTAATGGAACTAGTGGGGGTGCATCCAACTTGCTTGCTCATGAAGACCTAGAGCTCTTTTGAGGAGGCTCATCCTTGGAATATGCAAGCCAAGTTCTGTAGTGTAGATCCCCACATAGTTATGCATGAATGATATGAAAACTCTCTATGAAGTACAAGTGCTACTTTAAATCACAAGTGTGGAAAAAAGGATAGTAGTGTTGCCCCCTCTCTCTTTTTTTATTCTTTTTTCTTTTTCACCTTTTTGTATTTTTTTTATTTTGGGTGGCCTCCATGGCTCTTTATTCTCTCTCTATCTCTCTCTCTCTCTCTCTTTTTCGTCCTCTTTGGGGTATTTTTTTGTATTTTGTCCACTTTTGGATCTTTTATTCCTTTCCTCGTTGTAAGGTCAACACTCTATAAGAACATCAACATACTTTTATTTACTTACAACTCTGCATCAAAAAGTAATGACTCTATATGAATGCCTCTGCCAGGGTAGCAATATGTGCAATGTTAAAGCGCAACATGCCGCAAAAATATGAATAGCGGGCAAAGCCCAACTACATGCAGGCTATGGGATCATGCAAGGCAATATGACAATGAAGGATAAGTCATATGAACATGAAGAACGATGGATGTTGCATGGCAATATATCTCGGAATATGGAAATGCCATGATAGGTAGGTATGGTGGCTGTTTTGAGGAAGATATAATGAGCTTTATGATGACAGAGCGTATGCCAAGGGTTTTGATGCACCGGCAAAGTTTGCACCAACTCTCGAGATGAGAAAGGGAAATGCACGGTACCGAAGAGGCTAACAAAATATGGATGGTGGAAGTGCCAACAATCGAATACTCGCATTAGTCCGAAGAACTCGTGCACTTATTATCGGTAACTCTCTATCTAGTCAGGATATTCACAAAGAGACAAGTACCCCAAGGAGGAGTGTATGAGGGCTTGGTTATCCTTGCGCATCCTCGACCCATGGTACGTGGGGGTACTCTATATATTCCAACCCCGCAAAGATTAGTTATCCTTTTAGTAGCTAGACTTCTCAACTATTTTTTTAGTTTTCAAAAATAAGGCACGGTTAGCCAAGATACGACACCTATCACTAATGGGTGTAAGCTCAATTGCATAAAAATTCATCATTACTCAATCAATACCTCAACACTATTGCAAGATATCCTAAGCTAGACCTAGTGATCTAGATTACCTATACACCACATATAAATCATACCATGAGACATATAAACCATTACAACAGAAATAACTCTCTAAACAAATATAAGTGAAGCACGAGAGTTCTAAACTCTCTTCAAAAGAAATAAATCACTCTCAAACAAGATCTAAGTGAAGAACAAGAGCTAGCAAAACAGGCAGTAGATAAATTTAACACTCAACAAATACAAATGAAGCTCTAGAGTGTTATATGATAAAGTGGAGCGTGTATCTCTCCCAATCAAGCATGCTAGGGTCCGACATTGTAATGACCAGCAAACAAAACAAAACAAAACTAGAAGCAAATATACAGACGCTCCAAGAACATCTCATATCAGGCGAAGTAATAAAGTACAATGTTGAGAGAGACGACCTGATAGTTGTTTGATGAAGAAGGGGATGCACGGGGGCATCCCCAAACTTAGATGATTGAGTCTTCTCGAATACTTGTTGGGGGTGCCGGGGATTCCCCAAGCTTGAGCTTTTTCCTATGGTTTTCCTTCACAGAAAACTTCTCATAAACTTATTAGAGGGTTAGTGCACTAATAGATAATCTGCCAAAACAGGACAGATTGTAAAGATTGATTTTTCAGGTGCACTTCTGTAGCTCAAATAAGAAAACTCAAAACATATGAAAGGTTAAAAATTGTATATAGCATGCTGTGTAAAAAATTGAGCTCAAAAAGATGAAGTGGTAATTTTTATTGATTTTTGCAATGAAGCAAACAGAATCTGTTTTCTGGACAGCATGTCACAACTTTTTCTTCCATTATCATAAGAGGCTAAAAGTTAGCAAAAAATTTGAAAATAAAGATTCAATGTTGTTGCTACAGTAGTAAAAACATCCAAGAGATAACAAAAGAAAAAGAAAACTAATCCGTTTTGGGCTGACTCCAAGAAGCGCTTCTTTAAAGCCATTAGCTAGGCATGGGTGTATGTTATCATTTTGTATGTGTGCCCGTTTTCAGGCTAATCCAAAAGAATCACCTCATATTGTTGTCAAGCGAATTCTTTAATATCTTGCTCATACACATAACTTGGGACTATGGTACCCATACGTGCTCAGTTTGATCTCATTGGATATCCTCATTCTGACTGGGCTGGTGATCATGTCGACCGGAAATCTATCTTAGGCACATGTCATTTTCTCGGTAGATCTCTTGTTAGTTGGGCTTCAAAGAAACAGAATTGTGTATCAATTTCTACGGCAAAAGCCGAGTATATTGTTGCTGGTTCTTGTTGCACCCAAATTCTCTAGCTTAAGAAAACGCTGAAAGATTACGGTATTCATGTGAAGAAAATTCCTCTGCTATGTGATAACGAGAGTGCTACCAAAATTCCACATAATCATGTGCAACACTTTCGAATGAAGCATATTGATATTCTTCATCATTTCCTTCGAGATCACGTTTAGCGAGAAGATATTGTTATCATCCATGTCTGTACCGAAGATCAATTGGCTGATATCTTTACGAAGCCACTGGATGAGAAAAAATTTGTGAACTAAGGTGTGAGTTAAACATAATAGACTCACGCAACGTGCAGTAAGATCTAACCCACCTATCTTGTGTATTAAATGTGTAATCTATCAAGTAGTAGTTTACTTTGGTTTCTTTTCTCCAATGTTTCTTTTTCGTATTTGTTTTTGTTTGTTTGGTGTTTGTCCTATACACTTGTCATTCTGAGTTTTCTATCATTTGTTTTTCCCTCGGATTGATTAAGTATCGGACCCTGTTTTCCCTCTATTCTATCCCTACCCTCTCTATGATTTTTCTCTCATGAACATGTATATTTACACTCCATTAGATTCCCTTCGAATGTCATTGATTCCGAAGGAAAATCTGTCGAACTTTTATCTAGTTTTACACTGCGATGTTCGATGAGTTTGTTCTCGGATGTGGAGCAAATTTCTTTTGGTTCGTTGGGATTTTCCCGCGATCTCCGCCACAAAATCCATCCGTTGAATCCAGAGAGACGTGAGATCTGCACCGTTGGACCAGATTTGACAGTTATGTCAGACATGCTCTTATAAATACCGATCCACCCCACAGGCGCAGCCCTCACTTTCCCTCGACTTCGTCTCTCTCTCTCTCTCACCCCTGAGTTCTTGTGCGCTGTCGTGCCATTCCGTCGCCTCCGATCTCCTCGCCGCTTAGCTGCCGGAAGGAAGTCGCCGGAGGCATTCCCATCGACGCGGATCTTCATCCGCGCCGCTGTAGCCGCCGCACATCGCCGAGTTAGGGTATGTGAGGCGTTGGACTCGATTCCCCTCGTTCTGTTCATCGTATACCAGATGTGTTGTTGATTTTCTTTTATTTTTCTTAGGTCTGTTTGATCTTTTCAGATCTTTTCACTTTGGGAAATCTTTTTCTAGCGTTTCCTTTAGAATTCCCATCAGATCTCAGTAAGAAATCCCTCGTCCGGTGGAATTCCTAACTTAGGAAAAATCTCTCAGTTTCATATATAGATTTACTCTTTGTGCACCATGTTCATACAAGTCCTTCGGTAGATTTCTACTCGCTGGAAATCTAGTTTAGTACTCGTATGAAAATCTGCATTGAAGATAAATCTCTCTGTATGTTTGCTGCGCTCAAAATGATTTCCTTCAAAACTTTCTGGTACATGTTCATATCTTGCCTATTTTCCCTCGTACCTATCTTTTTCACAGGAAATGTTTGAGAATGCTGGAAACGTCAGGCAACCCAAGCGTGTAGGAGGCCGCACAAAGATCACCAATAACTCAGAAGGTTTATCCGAGGATTTGATCATCAAGAAAAATCTAAGAACGCCAGATAATTATGTTGAAGATGCAAGGACTAGAGACAACAGACTGCAAGAGATTCGAAGACTTCAAGCTCTTCGTGGGTATGAGTACAAGGCCATTATTCCTCGATGGGAAAGACGGTTTTCCTTGAAGAATCCTTGGTATGATGTCGCAGCTTTGAAGCCAGGATGGACACGAGAAAATAGACCCGCTCCAACAGCTGATTCTCACCCATCAACTCTGAAAACTCCAGAGGATTTCAAGGAACTAGTTGCTGCTCGAGCTGAACGAGTAGAAAAGAGAAAGCAGGACAAAGCCAGAAAAGCTGCTTCAGTTTTTGCTACTGCGGGCACCGAGGGAATTGCCGAAGAGTTTGGTCCAAGAACCAAACCAAAAAATGGCAAGAAGTCTGCCAAGCGCCAGAAAAAGCTCGATGTTGTCTCACGACCTGAGGCAACATCTGAAGAGGAAGCAAGTACCGAAAAAAATGATCAAGGTGCTGAAGACAATGTCGAAGCTGACCATAGTCCTCCCGCACCAAAGGATCGGACATCAAAGAAGAAACCAGGGCACAAGGGTGTAAGGATCCAGGAGCCAGCTAAAACAGCTCCTCGATAAACTATCGACATGACCAATTTGGTCACTGATCCGCCTCTTGCCACTGATGCTCCTGTTCCCTCTCGGCGCTCGAAGCCTTCTGCCACTGCGAAGGGCAAGCAGGCTGCTGCATTCGAAGAAAAAGAAACTATGAAACCGATACAAGACAGGCTGGCCAAGAAAAAGGAACTCGAGGCCAAAGATCTGTAAAAGGCGAAGCTTGTGAACTTCTATAGCCAGCCCGAGGAAAAGAAAGTTATGGTTTCCAAGCAGTTGGTCATACTGCATTTGGTTTCCGACAAGTATCAAGCTCAGCTAGAGAAAAAGTCTATCTCTAGTGAAGCGAAAGAAAAAGTTGTGGCCCCTAGTGCCACTGAGAAAGTTTGACCTCCACCGTCACAAAGGAAAAGGCTGCAACCGCTAGTGTTGAAAAGAAAAATGTAGAGGTTGCTGGTGCCTCGAAGGAGAAGGTCACGGCCCCAAGTGTTGTACCAAAAATTGTCGCTACTGTCAAGGCCACCAAGGAGGCCGAAAAGAAAGCAAAGGAGGCAAGACTGAAGCCTCAGGCTGCCCAAATTCCCCGTGCTGCCCCAGCACCTGCTGCCCCCGATGTACCTCCTGTCCGGGCTCTCGATAAGATGAAGGGAACTCATGAAGGAAACTCCACCAATCAGGCCGATTGGAATGTTGTTGATTACCAGTGTTCTTATGAAGATGGCCACCTCTCCCAAGAATGTGAGTCCTGAGGATTTTGTTCCGAATGAAATTCAAGAACGAGTGGAAAGATACATGACCCGCTGGGACAAATATTTAACCCAAGACCGAAAGGATTGCCAACAAGAAGCATTTTATACAAATCAACTTCAAGAAGAGACTGAAGACGTTAAGTCGATAAAATTCTTCAAGTCAAAACACTCTGCACTTGCTGAATCGAGGAGAATCCAGCAGGACAATATTTATGTTGTCAATGACAAGGTCCGCCAGATTGTGGCCGACATGTGCAGAGATCACAATTCGGCTCTCACCGAGAGACTATCTCGAAAGAGAAAGTCGACCGAGAAGAATACTTCCACATCCAATGGGCATGGGACGCCAGAGACTGTCAAGAAGAAGAAAAAGTCTGTTGAGGTCACTGCTGCATCAGAAGACAAGAAACTGCACCCCCTGCCCGATAAACTTCTCCACTAAAAGCACCAACTCCTCCCCGACAAACTTCACCACCCACATCTCCATCGCCACCTTGTGCCCCTTCACCACCCCGACAAGCTACACCAACACCACTTCACCAGGAAGTTGAGCCTAGTGCTCCAGTTGTGACCGAGCAAAATGTTCAGGTCGAGCAAGAAGCTCCTGCTCCACCTCCATCAGTTCAGAAGGATTTAACCTATGACCGCACAAAGAACTAAGAAGAAGAAAATGTGGATGTTACAGCTGTTTCCTCTCGACAAGATGCACCGCTTGCCACTGATGAAGCCGATGTCGAAGAAGATGGCTCTGGAGACGAGAGCTTTGACGGCAGTTCCTCATCCTCATCTTCTTCGTGAAACGAAGAGATGGTGGATGATGCTGAGCAACTTGATGCGGACCTCGAGGCCATGGAAACTGAAGAGGCTAAACAAGCTCAGAATCCCAACGAAGGAGATTTCATCGAACATCCAGCTGAGGAAAATGCTCCTGTTGCGACTCCCCCACAGGAAATTATCAATGTTCCATCCTCCCAACCTCGAGCGGATGCCCCCAGTGCAACTCCCAGAGAATGTCGTTGAAGTGCTTCCTGTCGATGAATTGTTGCATTCAGCACATCCAAGAGAAATGTTGCCCTTGTTTCGCTCTGATGTTCCTCGAGGAGGCCCCATCTTCAAGAGGCGTGAACAGAAACCATACTTCTTCGGGCCCAATCCCTACGATAAACCAAGGAATGCTTATTCTCTTCGGTTCTGGACCCAAGAACAGACAGTTTATTACACTCGTGTGTTGTACAACAAGGCAAGAATCTTCCAACATCAGTATCTGGATATGCCTTTGGTGTATGCATCAACTTGCTTCGAGAATATTGCCAAAACTATTGATGGAGTTCATGTTCACAGAATGTTTGCTCTCGACAATGATTTCAACCCTGAGCTCATCAAACAGTTCTATGCAACATTATATGTCATCGGCGATAATACCAAGTCGATCACTTGGAAATTTCACTTCATGATTCTAGGCCAAGTTTTTCACATGACTGTCGATGAATTTCTGGTACTGATCAATTTGCCTCATGTCGAAGGATTACCTCACAAGCTGCATGATCTGCACGCACTGACTCCAGCTAAATTTTCTACGCTGATGGACCCAGATGTCGTAGGAGATCATTACCCTAAAGAACCGAAGTCGAAGCATTTAATTTTCGAAGCCAAAGCTTGGTTCTATATTCTGTCGAAGACTTTGATGCCAATGCTGGACGTCCACGATGATTTTGTCATTCCCAATGATGTGCAACATGCCGTAATGAAGCTAGTCAATGGACTTCCCTTCGATTTTGAAGACTACTTCATTTGTACAATGGTATCTTGTGCTGATGATCACATTGCTCACAAGCCCTATGCTCCTTGGCTCATGACGATCTGCAATTAATCTTGGGACGTGCCATTCCCCGTAACAAAATTTCCCAAGATTTTACTCCACATGTTCGGGAAGTATTGCAGGTTGTTGCTCAACCCAATGATCCATTTGCTGAGCATACAAGCATAAGGGCCCATATGACTGAAAAGAACATTCGCTCGAAGTTTATCAAGCCAGTTCATCATATGGAGATTTCCCTTCGTACACAGCAAATGTTTCAGCACCACATCGATCAAGATCTTGTGCAGAAGCAAAAGATTATGATAGAAATCAACCATCTGCGCAACATTACAATGAACAACAATCAACTTCTTCGAGAATGCCTTCACATGGGAATGGAAAGGACTCAGGAAGTTCAATTCTATCGATCAGCTGCAGTGTTGTGGATTCGAAGAACGTCCTCCTCATCTGCAAAGGCAATTGACGAATGATGATCCAATAGATCGTCCGGACTGAAAAATTCACATGCTGCCGAAGAACAGAGATGTTCTCAGAGTGGACGATTATTATCACATTATTCTGGATACTGTCTCCTCCGACTCCTACCCCGAAGAAGAACGACGCACAGCGAGAGTTCACTTGCCACTTCCTCGAAGCCCCAAGAGTCATCCAGAATCACAGCTAGATTCTTCTAGTGATCAACACTCCTTCCGCACGAAGATTACTCCTCGTGGTGGCCGCCCCTATAGACGTCTTCCTTCGTCTAAGGCACGCGCTTCGCACGCGGAATCTTCTCGACATCGTCGCCGCTCCAGCGAGTAGGAATTCTTTCGAACCCTTCTCAAACTTTTTGTTCAATTATTGACAAAAATGGGGGGGAATGTGTTGCATCGAATAAATAGTTTGCATACGGGGTTAAGGGCTTTGAATTTTGGTCGTTGAACATTGAACTTTGAGTTTCCGAGTAGTTCCAACAAACATTTGATTCTTATTCGGTCTGGTTGTAACTAACTCTAAGTAGGTCTGTGAACTGCTACTCTTATCGTAAGATATCTATCTTCTATGCTTTTGATACAAAACCTTCTTGTAGGAATTCATCTATCACATAAGTTCACAGGTTAATCCAGGAGATTGCATATTTCTCATTGGATATCTTTTGGACTGCAATCTTGCTCGCTAAGATTTATGATGTTTTTCCCTTGACTCCTTTCTTATCAAATATGCACTTCACTGAAAATGTTCATCTTCCGTGCATACATCAAGGGGGATTATATCATCGATCTTAGCTCTGGTTTATCATCGAAAACTCAAAACTTTTCAATTATTTATCGATGTCAGTTTTTTCAAAAATCATCCAAAAAGGGGGAGATTGTAAGAGCAAGTTTTGCCCCTAAAGGTTTTGGAGATTGTTGGACAAAGCAGTAGAGGTACTAACATTGTTTTCGAGTATAAACAAATGCTTAGGTTCCTGAAGAATGAAGTTTGCATGTAGAAGATCGAAGGACAACTAACTGGAGCAAAGGTGCAGCCATATACCGAAGCCTTTGAAGGAATACGACCCCTAAAAATGTCGTCGAGCAAGAAGATGCTCTCAAGTCGAATCGCAACGAGGAGAAAGCTGAAGCTGATCAAAGACTTTGTCTTTTTTCTAGTTTGTCTTTTATTTTCTTGAGTCGTAGGAAAAAACATACTATCAAGAGGGGTTTTCTAGTTGAAATCTTAGTCGAAGTGAATTTGTTCTACTTAACCTGAAACCCAAAGACAGCCTACTGAGATAAATCTTACTAAGTCGAGTAATAGCTCGATGGCAAATTCATCATACTTCGTGCCTTCGAAAGAGAACTCGTTCGGTAAGTCAGCTTACTTGCTCTGCAAGAAAAGTTGCACATTGATTGAAAATCCTACAGTTGTGGACACGCGTCAAGCGGTTGCATCGGATCACTTCAGTCATTTCACCATCGGGGTCGCCACCTATAAATACCCCGCTCCCACCGGCCATTTGTGTTTGGCTTCTCCACTGAATATTCTGAGACAGAAGAGTTGTGAGCTTCCCGAGAAAGATATCGAGAGAAAATCAAACCCAAGTCCAAAACTGGGTTGAGCTATTCACTGAGACTTAGGTTGATATTAGCCGATCTTTTTATCTTGGATATCTGCAAGTCTCCAAGACGGTTAGGCGTCGTCTGTCAAGCAGTTGAAGAGTAATTGTCACTGTTGAAGGAAGTCTGTAAAGGTTTCGGAGATGTCCTGAATCATATACCCCGAGTAAGAACTAGACAAACTCGAGGAGTTTGTTGCAGTGGAGAATAGGACGGAGAGATTTTTGCTCTAGGTGTTCAATCACCAGTCCCTCCAACCAGACGTCGCGCTTTGAAGAGCATGAACTGGTTCACCAAACATTGTTGTGTCAGGCTCGTTCTTTTACTTGTATTTACTTTCAATATTTACTCTATTGCATGTTTGCCTTCGATGTTTCCCCTCGTCCCCATTCCTTTCGACTTAGGCATGTCTTTCGTTATTGCAATTCCTTCGAGATTCTCTTAGTCCTTCGGTGTTTGCATGTTTTCCTTCTAAGTTCTGTAGAATTTTTAGAAGTCATCATTCACCCCCTCCCCCTCTTATCATTCTTGAGCTTTCAAGTTAGCATTGCGGTGCGTTTACAATTCTGTCAATTGCCCTACTGTAATTTTTTCACCCAGTTGAGTTGTTTTATCGTCTTTTGGGAGAGAGACATCCTTAGTGAACATCATGGGACCCCAGTCCATATTTCCACCATTGTTTACGCCTCAACTCTTTACTGCTTTATTTTCCGTTCAGTTGCAATCACCATCACTATTTCCACTGTACGTTTGACCCTTTGTAAACGACAAGTCCAGAGAGATTGACAACCTCTCTGAACTCGTTGGGAGCAAAGTTATTTGCTTTTGTGTGCAGGTCCAAGTCAAGTGAGTAACTTATCTCAAACGGCGCCTTGCTCATTTGACCACCTACTTGTTGATCCTCGGAGCCCTCCTGGTATGATAACCTTGGTATCTTCACCGAGGGAAAATTTCTACTATCTACATCATAACCTTCCACTTGGGGTAACCAACGAGGAGGTGTTATCTACACCCGTCAAGCATAATTTCTGGCGTCCTTGCCGGGGACTCCAATCTTCAAGATAGTGGGGTTGCACACTATCTTTTACCTTTTCTTTTAGTCTTGTTAGTTTACTTTCTGGTTTTTTCTTTACAGTCATATACCAAAAACCACACAAAAATTAGTTACTTTCCTCTTACTTGTTGCTGTTACTATGGTTTCCACTAGCATGGAAATTTTCCCAAGGCACGGAACCCCTAGTGGGGATACTTCTAATGATTTCAGGCCTTGCGATTTTGTTTGTCATGATAACTTTTATGTTTGCACCCCTATTAGTAGACCTTTCCTCAAATATGATTTAAGAGATCAATTTTCTGAAAAAGGAGAGGATGCTATCTATCATTTGGAAAATTGTGAGAGGGTGTGTGATGAACAAAAACCTCCCAGGATGGATAGTGACCAATTCAAATTAATATTCTTTGATTTTTCCCTTCGAGGAAAACCACAGAAGTGGTTCCATTCCTTGTCCCCGTGTAAGAAAAAACATTTGGGGGGATTACAAAAATTCTTTTCGGGTAGAATTCTTCTTTAAAGATCTTGATTTTGATAATTGCACTCTTCCCGATGTTATCGCTTTTTTCAAAGAATGGCCAAAGACCCCCACACTAGTTCACTCAATATTGCCTTCACCGAGCATATTACTAATACTCTTATCAAAGGTAGGGAGGAGAAACTTAAGCTAGAGGTTTCTATTCCTAGAAAACTAGAAGATGGTTGGGATCCTATGGTCAAAATTAAATTGAATATTTTTGTCTTGCTTTGCTTTATGTGATGTTAGAGCTAGTGCCTTTGTTTTACCCAAAAGAATGTGATATGCTTGAATTAAAACCTTTTGATCCATGTTATTTTGGTGTTTGTCTTGTTGATTCTTTCGTAAAGAAACCTTTAGAAGGATTGATGATGTTCTTATTGTTTTCGATGATAATTATGTTCCTGTTCATTTGCTTGTCATGGACATTGAGTGTGATCCCTCATGTCCAATTATTTTGGGACGTCATTTTCTCTGCACCGTTGGTGCTATCATTGATAAGAAAGAAGGGACCATTAGATTCCAGTTCCCCTCAAAAAGGGAATGGAACACTTCCCTCGAAATAAGATTAAGTTACCTTATGAGTCTGTACACGGGCAAGTTATTCTTTTGGAGTTGATAAAACTTGATCTTTTTGCACCATGCCTAGCTAAAAGGCATAAAAGAAAGCGCTTATTGGGAGGAAACCCAAAATGTTTTTACTTTCAATTTAGTGGTCTTGATGCTTGTTACTACAATAGCAACATCATTGTATCTTTATTTTTAAGCTTTGTGCCAAGTTTTAGCCTCCGATTGCAAGAAAGTTCAAAAGTTCTGACATGCTTTCCAGAAAATATTATGTCTGCTTGACGAAAAATTCACCAGAAATAACCATATCATCTTTTTGATATGAATTGTTTTGACAGTATGCTCTACACAATTGGCTTTCTGGCACCTGTTCTGAGTTTTTTATTTGAGTTCAAGAAGTGCCCCGAAAAAATTATTTACTACCTACTGGTATGTTTTTCACAGATTCTTCCATGTTTTGCGTTTTCTCCATTTTGCAAATCTTAAGCTTCCTTTTTCTTTGTAAAAACTTTTTGGCAATCTTGAGAAACAGTAGCTCTTCATGAAATTTTTTATTTCAAGTAGAGGTAAATTATTTAGTTAAGGGTAATAACCACTCTAATCAGCTTATGATGAGTTTCGTATGAAGGGAGTTTTCAAGTATGCGAAGGTAGGTGATGAAAGAAGATCCAGGACTGTCAAAAGCTAAATCTTGGGGATGCCCCCATGCACCCCCCCAAGAAATATCCAAGGAGACTCAAGCTTATAAGCTTGGGGATGCCCCCATGCATCTCCTTCTCCATAACAATCATCAGTTCGTCCTTCTCCATTCTATATTTTTATCTCTTCATGTTTTATGTGCTATGCTTGGAGCGTCTCGCTCTTAACTTTTTAGGTTGTTTTAGTTTTGCTTGCTGTTCAAAACAATTCTGACCCTAGCCTTCATTGTTTGGGAGAGAAAACACGCTCCACTTCAGCCTAGAACACATCATCGGTTTGCATGCTTATCCTTTTTTGTGTGTTCTTTATCTTTTCTCAGTTGTTGTCATGCTTAGCTCTTGTTTTCATGCTTATCTTTTTAAGAGCTTTTATTTAGGTTGTTGCTTTTGGAACTCTCTTGAGTTATCATGCTTATCTTGTTAAGAGAGTTGGTCTGTTGCACTGAGTTGTGTGTCTTGCATGAGTAGGTAATTGAGGTTGCTATAATTAGTGTAGTAGTAACTTGCAATAGTTTTGAGGTATTGATTTGAGTAATGTTTGGACTTTTGGTGCCAAGAGCTTGAGCCTATTAGTGATAGGTGTCGTATTTTGGGCAATCCCTGTTTAATTTCGGAAACTACAAAAAAAAGTTGAGAACTCTAGCTACTAGATGGATCGCTAACCTCTGGAGGGGTTGGAAAATATATAGAGTACCCTCACGTGCGATGGGTCGAGGATGCGCAACGATAACCAAACCCCCATACACTCCTCCTCGGGGTTCTTGTTTTTTGTGAACCTCTTGATTAGAAAGAGAGTTACCGATAATAAGTGCATGAGTTCTTCGGCCGAAAACAGCTCAGAACACGGGTCGGCTGTTGAAAAGAGAAAGGTAAAATAGGCATCCACCCTGGAAGGCCGACAATGAATCAGCTCAGAACCAAGCGTGGTGCCATTTAAGAAAGCGAGCAAGGGTTCGTCCGAGTCACTGGCTACCTGGAAAACCCATTCATTGAACACCGAAGCACAAAATGATGAATCGACGAGGAAATTAAACTAAACAAAGATCAATAGCACAGAAAGTGCATCGGGATTACATGGAAATAGATCATATATTACTGCTAGCACATCATCAACCAGTATGCAACAAGCAACATGCCCTACTACCATTACTCACGCGGCATGAACTACGCTAAACTTAGGCAGTACGATCTATCGACGGATCGCTGGAAGCTAAAGGGGTTGGCGGCGGATTTGCCGGAGCCGAGGCTGCAGCAAGAGCTCTTCTTGCCTGCCTTGCATCATGGGCTAGCTCGAAGACGAGGGTGTACGTAGCGATCACATAGCGGGACAGGCTGACCACCTCTGCGTCGGCTTCCGCGGGAGGGCGAGGAAACCTTACTCGTCGAGGGGTGGTGGCCAGGGTAGGGTAGAGGCGGAAGGCACGATCATGCTGCATCATGCTTTCCTGGTGGCGAAGACTGGTGAGGCCCGTCAAAGCAGCGAGTTGAATGGCACGATCGGTGGTAGCGGCGTGTCCACCATGGAAGAGGTAGACATGCCGAACAAGGGGAAGGATGGCTTCTAGGAATACATCGGCACGGTAATTGAGCACCGATCCTCCGAGCGGCGCTTGGAACACCTGGTACCTTGGCATCTCTTTACTGGGATAGAGACAACGCCAAACTTCGGCGAGGAGATAGGCAAAGCTGAGTGGGGAGGAGGGTGACAGTTGGTCCGCTGGGACGGCTTCCATCTACACTCAGCAGAAAAGATCATTAGCGAAAGAATGCTACCTATATGCATACTATGCAGCAAACAAATGCAGCAATCAAGTGCAGCACACAAGCAGGCTATAAACTCCAGCTCTAATGTCATTCTAACGTACTTCTAATGTTCGCGCGGGCTAGGGTGTCCTACCGTCAGTCCTGCTCTGATACCAAGTGTTGTGGCACCCCGGCTCAAAGGACCGGAACACCCCGTGCTCCAACCCAGAGAACGAGTCTTCTGGAACACGGCACTTCTTGATATAGAACTGAAAAACTTTCTATTACCAGAGATACGAGTACAAGGGGTTTATTACAACGCTGGCGGAGCAAAACGAAGGGCAGGCTTGCTCCTCAAGTCACCACGGATCTACATCAAGCAGTAGACTAACTCTCTAGCAGCAAAATAAAACTCGGTTGCGGGAAAACGGTGACGATGATGAACTCCACTCCTCAGGGACACTGGCTGGGACACCTCCTAGCTCGCAAACACCAGGAACGTCGTCCTACGCATCCAAAGCATTGCCTGCAAATCTGGCATGACACGCCAGGTCAGTACATTGAATGTACTTGCAAGCTCACAACAACCAAATCACCAAGGAAAAACAATAACATGGCATTAGCTGGTTTGATTATATTAATGAGTTAAACATGTGAGCACCAACATCATGCAAACAGCTAATCATCAAGGATATTATCATCATTAAGACTAATGCACAAACAACCATCTTTTAAGGTCACATAGACCCCACATGATCACCGCATGATCATGTGGCTTACCTCAGAGTCCTTATAGACTCAAGCACCGACCATCTCATGGCCATCAACTTATACGGATCGTCGCACGATCCTTCAACGGGTTAGGTGTCCTCATGTTACCACCCAACCAATCCGATCATTGCCTGATCCACGGATCATCGCATGACCATCATCTTAGCACAATCATCCCACCGAACTCATGTTGATACCATGGTGTGACCTAGTACGAACTGTGTCCAATACCGTGGACTCGGCTATTCGAATAGATTTGTGATACTCTACAGAGTTTGTGCACTTTACCCACACTATGGAGATCTTCTTCCATCCAGTGCCTTGGAACTTGTCCCTCGGAATGGACTAGGACTTCTCCAACGAGACCCCTCTATCGCATGCCTCCCTTATCGTATCACCTGGCAAGTCATGCCATTGGTAGCCCCGTGTCCTCCAGACACCTGCCATCGCATGGCAACTGACCATCGCATGGTCCATAACTTTGTCCCAATCGGGGACGGAGCTCCACATAAACAAACCGGCTCTCAAGACGACCGCCGCTTACCGGGCCAGGGTAACCACGTGCGCGTAGCCTCCCCTCGTTGGTGATACGAATAAGAGAGCACACCGATAGACCAAGCCAAGGCCTTCCCATACAGGCGAGTGTGGCTGCACTTGATAAGTTCGGTTTGGTGGCACCTGATCAACTTGGCACAAACATGTCTCCAACATCATACACAGGAAGTATCAGGTTCGACATGAGCATTCATATAACATATATAGCAATGCATGTGAAACAGTCCAAGGTACGATCATGGTGACATATTAATTTAAGCATGTTCATAGATTAGCTTATCCAGGTCATGATGACTAACATGATATTAACATGTAGCATAGCACTGGCATGATTATAACTGATGCATACGAGCATAACATGGTGATAACATGATCAAATCCTGAACATAGCATAATAAATACATATCATGATCATCATGGTTTCAAGAATATCATGGATATAACATGGTAGTACTATGATCGAAACATAGCACAATGATCAAGGCATATCAAGAATGTCGTATCACTGAAGGCAAATTTTAAAGCACGCCAAATCTTTACAAAGGTGCAAAAGAAGTTGTGGCTTGCCTTTCACCAACAAGGTGTAGGGGAAAGCTCCTGGTCTTCAACAAGAAAAACCCTGAAAAAAATTCAAATAAAGAAATGGGGAAAATAGGTTCAAATACTCTTTGACTTGACCAGCACATAACAACAGGTGCCAAAACAAATAGGAGCTCAAGACAAAACCAATGCAACAAGAATCAACTCGTTTGGACTGATGAATCAAAAGATATTCAATTTCAAAGTTATGGTCAAATTTTAAATGATTTAAATTAATTAAATCATTTTTCTCTAGTTTTCACAGGGGCTGACGTCGAAGGCGTACTGGAGGAATACGCTTCCACTCAAGAAAATGGTTTGGGGGCGGCTCAGAGGCTGACAGTGGCGCCGAGGTTTCATATGTCCTGAGGTGGAGAGAGGTCGAGCAGGTGAGGGGCTCACCGGCAGCACTAATCCGGCGAGGAGGCCACGACGGGGTGCGGGACCATAGCAGATGGATGGAGGGGGTCCCGGCGGTCACACCCGTACATATGGCATTGAAAATGGAGGCCGTTTGCAAGGGGGGAAACGTGTCGTGGCGGCGCGGGTCTCGGCTCCGATGACGTAGGCGATGCCGGCGACGACTTCAGCACCAATCCCTGTGAGAGGAAGCTAGGTAAGATGTAGGGGAGCTAGGGGAGCTCAACTAAGGTGGTAGCTAGCGTTGGGAGGCCCTGGAGTGGGCTGGCCTAGGCGAGGGCCGAGCGGCGGGGAGGTGGCCGAAGTGGAGGAAGAAGACCTCCCTGGTGGCGAGGGACTGGCCGGGGAGTCGATTTGGGTGGGGGTGAGGCTGGTGGTGTGGCTAGGCGAGGCTAGGGCAGGCTTTATATAGGGGGGCGAGCGTCTGGGGTTCGGGCTCCGCCATGGGGATGCCGACACGGCGAGGCGGTGAGCCGGTGGCTTGAGAGGCTTCGAGTGGTTTCATGGGGGTACTGTAGACGCACGCGCGAGCAGTGGAGCAGGGGGGGCGATGGCGACGGGTCAGGGGCCCTGTTCCATCGTTTTCCTCATCGGTGGTGAGCTGCCGGCGGGAATCCAGCGAGAAGGGAGCATGGAGGAGGGGCGCGTGTATAGCGGCAGCGTGCGGCGCGGGTGGACACGAAGAAAAGGAGAGGGGAGCACTGGAGCGCGAGGGCGACATGTCGGGGTGTCCTCGGGCGCGATGAGAGCAGGCCGGCTGCATGCCAGGGGCATGGCCACCCTGGGCTGGTGCACCTGGGGGAGGCTCCTTCGTGGCCAAGCTTGTCTAGGGGATTGTCCTTCTGATGGTGATTACTGTGCTATGCTTGGATGGCCAAATGGAGGTAAGTGGTGATCTCTATCTCAAAGAGGAGGTTACTGTTGCAATCTTGGGAGGCAAGCTGGGCTCACATGGTGGGGATTTGGATAGTTCCAGGTTGTCACATGGTTTTGGGGTGCAAATTACTAGTGATCTGGAAATTTTGAGCTCAATAGGGCAAAGGAATCATATACTTCCTTTGTAAGTGCAAAAATAGGCCAGAAACACATTGTTGAACCTGGCATCAATTCTGTTTGATGAAATGGTTTGAATTTTTGTTAGCTTGCTTATTTGGAGGTGTGCATATGTGTGCAAAGTTTCATGGCCATTGGAGTTACCTAGCTAGCACTTGCTTCACAAGGTGTCCCACTGGTCAGAAACTTTGGTTTGATGATGCACTCACATAGATGACGGGATTTGTCTCGAACTTGGATTGGTGGAGTTATTTTCTGGTGGTATCAAGCACAAAAGGTTTCCAGGAAAATGGGATACCCTAGCTTGCACTTCCTTCACAATGCCCCTTTGCTGCATCCAAACTTTGGTAATTTATTGTGGGAGTTTGGCTAGGCAAATGATGGTGGAATTTGGTGTAGGCCAATGATATGACCATACGAGTTTGCGCAAAAAGTATCACCAGCAATGGTCAAGGATAAATACCACCTCCTTCACAAAGTGCCAATCTGCCCCCACAGACAAATGAATTTTTTAGAGGAAAAATCCACTTGGGCCATGCAATGTTTTTGGAGAATTAGGCCAGATATAGTGTCAAGAGAATGTGGGAATTATTTGGGGATTTAAGGAGCAATAAAAATAGGGGTTGCTTCACAATCCTCAAATAAAGGGAATGTCCCTTTTTATTGGAAAAAGGAATACATGGTTTGAAATAAATGGTGGCTTGGATGGATGGATCAAAGGGATGATCATTGGAAATGTCTTGATATCAAGGGCCACTTGAGCATGGAAAGAAAATATGCTCAATTTCAAGTCCAAAGAGTTGTTGAAAATCCAAACCAAATGGCAAACCCATAAATAGATCAGAAAAGTTTTTGGAAAAAGAAAGTTCCAATATCCAGGGTGTCACAAACCTACCCCCCTTAGAAAAATCTCATCCTCGAGATTTGGTTGCTCAGGGAACCATTGAAAACTTACCATCCTTAGGAAACTTATTTCATCTCGGATTTCCTTTTTACTGCATACTGTTCCCTCGGTAGCATCCAATGTATTTTGGCTCAGGGGGTTTACTTCACCCAATCCATATCTCTGACTGAATGGTCTTCCTTGCTATATCAAACCCTTCCCTGCTGACATTCATCCTCGTGTCTGCTGACTTGTATGGTAATGAGATGTCTTGTCATAGGCTGCAGGCTGACGATACCCATACTATTCTCGGGGTATCTCGGGCTTTATCTGCGGCACGGTCTTTAATCCTTTGCATTGGCCTCTTAGAGGAAAGGCTTGGCCTTCATGGGTAGCTGGTATCTCAGAATGCTTACCGTCCTGGTGTTTGTTGTGCGGGACTTGGAATGTCTCCACCTGGGGTTGCATCGCTTTGTTTTCGGCCCGTCCATCTTGAGTATGAATTTTGGCCGGGGCACAAATTCTGAATGTTTCCTCATGCTGAGATTCACTTTTCATGTTGCCATGTCCATGGGCGGCGATAGACCGTGTTACGCTCCAATGCGGTCCTTATAGTCAAAATGCTGAGCTGGGTAGGTGGTCTTCAGCAAAGCAGACTGGGGTATCTTGACAAGACGGACCATTCCGAACTTGAGTAAATGCTCGGGCTGACGGGCTGGGTACGCTGTCTTTTGCCCATATAGTGAGATTTCTTAGTTGTAGGTGTCCATGGTGGTCCATATGGTTGTAACTGATCGAGGAAAATTTGACTCTGAGGTCCATACAATTCATCTTTTGGTCTTACCCGTCGGACTCGCAAGAGTGGCATACTTTTGACAGCTTGCGAGGTGCATGCCTCCTCTGGTAGCATATGGCAGCGAGATTCGTCATGAGCCATGTCTGTCTGCCCTGGGTCCTGCTACTGCGACCATCATCTTCCTGTACTGGCTTCACTTTCGTCAAAATTCTTTCCTTTGCACTTCTTGCGTAACGGCTTATTATTCTGTCGGGATCTTCCTTTGAGACAAACGGGTTACCTTCACCTTTTGTCTCTTGTCTCATCATGATAATATTGGTTGCAATAAATGGGGCCTCAAGATCATCCTTCTTCGGGGCCTTGTCGAACGTGAGGAGCTAACCCTTGTGACTGGGGGCAAGATCCAACGCTTCATCACTTCCCTTCCTCGGGGTTTCACTTCATGACTTTGTCCGTCTTTCTTTCAGGCTGAGGTGTGTATCTGACTCTTCTGCTGACTTTGTCTCCCGAGGTTTGCGGTTCCTCACCGTTGTTCATGTGTATAACTCTTTATTGATTACAAGCATCGTTGTTTCCACACCGGGGTAGCTCGCATAATCGAGAAGAATGCCCATAAAATGTGCGGGTCCTGACGATGCTGAAGCTGTTACTGCTTTGAACCATTGGATTTCTGACAATACTATTGCAGGCATGATGAAGTGTCGAGGAGACTGGGTGGCCTGTCTGTGAAGCTTGGCCAGTGTAGCTTGCTGGGGAAGGCTGGGTGTCGTACCACAAAAGCTTGCTCCGATGGCATATAGAGTACGGTGGGTGTTGTATACGGGAATCTCCCTTGATGGCCTGCTGGAGAAGTCTGGCTTGTCTTACCATGGAAGTTTGCCTCTTTGCACTATGGAGATACCGGTTCCTTGCACTGGAAGTTTCTGCGGTCGATCACAGTAGACAGCCGGGTAGCTTGTACTGGAATCCATCCCTAGGCGTATTGAGCATGAATGGGTGTCTTGCACCGTAAGCTGTACGCGGTGGCTTGGGGTGGAAGGCTGAATGTCTTGGCCAAGAAGATATCATGATAGCATACTGAGGAAGGCTGATACATGGTACATGTCGGTTGTGCCCGGTATCTTGTCACGGAGGACTGAGGTTCCTTATGGCCGCAATTTTCCCATGGCAGCATCTATACAAAACTGAGAAATTTTCTAACTGCTGGCTTGTTAGAGGAAAACATTCTTCCAATCATTTCTTCGTTGGATCTGGGCTTCATGATACATTCTGGCCGTCTTCCGGAATGTACCAAAATGACTTGCATTGGATAATATTATCGCTGGTGTAAGTCATGCCTTTGATGCATATGTACATGGGTCAAAACTTTTATTTTTCCTTTGCTTGAATTTTCACGGTTGTCGTAGTTAATGCAGACTTGATTTGAATGACGGCTTCGGTAGCATCCATACGTGAGCCACATACTTCCAATGCAATCGGGTATGAGTCATTTTTAACTTGATGGCTTCCCAATTTGTTGTGGCCTTCTACTGATAGAGTCTCCACGGTTGTAGCGGTTACCGGAACGATGCGGACTTGATTCAAACATTTATCCAGGCGGAACTCGTGCTGGATCCCAATATTCCCAATGCATTCTATGTGAATCCTTCTTGGCTTGGTGACTTCATGATGTTGTGCGGTCTTGTGTTGACTCTTCGAGGTATGCAGGGGTTATGAGCAACTTTCCATCGGGGTGGATAAGAGGACACCAAAGAACCAAACGAAGATCGAATGAAAGCCAACGAAGAAATCCAACGGAGCGAAGATCAACAACAATCGATAGAAGAATCACATCAAAAGATTTAGCGGTAGTCGATGACAATCTGACTCCCTTGCCTAAAACCGGCAAATAATCCAGTAACCACCAGAACGGTCTTTACAACTCAGATCTGGGGCGTTTACTGGTATAACTCAAGCACTGCTCAAGTCAGCCGACCGAGAATCAGCTCGGAGCATGAGACAACGTTGATAAAAGTATGCAGAGGTCCGGTAAGACAGACGAGAAAACAACTCAGAACATAGGGTCTCCACTGCAAAAACAAACTCAACAACAGCCCGAGACGGCCGAAAAACAGCTGATACGTCCAAAACGTATCTATAATTTCTGCTTCCTCCATGCCTCTTTTGTGTGATATTGCTATGATATTGATGAACTTCCGTACACTTTTGATCATATTTGGACTAACCTATTAACTCAGTGCACCCCAGTGCATATTCCTGTTTTCTGCTGTTTATCTATTTCAGGTTTCCCCCATATTAAAAGTGCTCCAAAAATTCGGGAAAATCCAATAAAAAATCAGCGCACAAGAAGCTTTGGGAATCACCGAGGGGGGGCAGAGGGGACCCACCAGGGCCCCAGGCGCCCTCCCAGCGCGCCCTAGGGTGGGGCCGCGCCAGGGGGCCGCCTGGACCCCTGGTGGCCCCCCTGGCTGTCCCCTTCGCCTATTTATTCCTCGTGTTGTGAAACCCCCGTGGCGGGAACCCTTTTTCGCGATCTCTCCTCTGTTCCGCCGCCGCCGCGCTTCCAAGATCGGGAGCACCAGAAGACCTCTTCCCAGCACCCTGCCGGAGGGAGGAACCACCTCCGCGAGCTTCTCCACCACCATGGATGCTTCCCGGATGAACAGTCAGTAGTCCACCTTGGACCATGGGTCTATGATCAGTAGCTATGTGATGTTCTCCTCCCCTCTTTGTTCTTCATGGATTAGACCTCGTGAGCTGCACTACATGATCGAGGCACTTATGTAATATTTCTGTTGTTGCTATGCTGAGTTTGCTAGGATCCGATGGATTATGAGATTATGTTCAGATTGTGTTTGAGTAATATATTTGATTCTCCTCTTTTATATTTATGTTCTAAGAGTAATTCTTGCATGTTCTCCGTTGCTGTTTATTGCTTTGGCCAAGTAGTAGGTAGTGATTCCAAGAGGGAGCGTTATGCATGATTGTGGGTTCATGCCCCCCGATGACTAGCTTGAGTGACAGAAACATGAGTCTAGGGTATGTGTTGTTGCCAAAAGGGGGAAAACAACGGTGCTTGTACTTGCGGGTGCAAGGATTATTTACTTTACACAAAGTTCTTTAATGCAGTTGTCCGTTGCTTTGAGTTTACACTTTGGGTGGGATTCGCAACTTAATACCAGCGAGATGTTCTGGATAGATATCTCAAGGTGGATGATTAGTAGGTAGATGCAGATGGATTTCGTTCTACTTGTCTTGGCTTACCGCCCATGCTTTTGAGCCTCTTCCTTTCTTTATAGCATAATTAGCATTGGTTTGCGCACATAATCCTGTCAATTTCCCAACTGTAATTTGTTTACCTCGCATGGCTATTTTATCGTCTTTTGGGAGAGAGACATCACTAGTGAAGATCACAAAAACCCCGTCCATATTTCCAATACTGTTTACACCCACTATCAATTTACTGCTTTATTTACTTTTCCGTTGCTATCACTATCATTATTATCCCGTGCGTTTTATCATTTGTAAAAAACAAGGCCGGAGGAATTGACAACTCCTCTGTACTCGTTGGGAAGCAAAGTTATTTGCTGTGTGTGCAGGTCCAGGTAAAGTTAGCAACCTCGGTTGTAAACGGCGCCATTGTTCACTTCACCACCTTCTTGTGTCTGTTGGAGTCCTACTGTTCGACACTCAACCTTAGCATCTTCGCTAAGGGAAACTTGCTGTTGTCTACATCTCAACCATCCACTTTGGGTAACCAACGAGGGGGTGCTAATTCGTACCATCAAAAGCAATTTCTGGCGCCGTTGCCGGGGACTCCACTCTTCAAGATAGGGGAGTTGCACACTATCTTTTATCTTTGCTTTTTAGTCTTGTTAGTTTACCTTTCAGTTTTTGCTTTAGTGTCCTTTATCAATAATAAAAAAATAGTTATCTTGCTTGCTGCTACTATGGGTTCCTTCGAGAACACCATGTTGTGTGACTTCACTAGTCACAACAACAGTGACTTTATCTGCACTCATATTGCTACACCTGCTAATTCAGCACCTTCTTATGAGATTAAACCTTCTTTGCTGAACCTTGTTATGAAAGATCAATTCTCCGGTGCTAGAGATGATGCTGCTTTGCACTTAAATAATTTTATTGAGCTTTGTGATATGCAAAAGTACAAAGAAGTAGATGGCGATATTGTTAAGCTTAAGCTTTTTCATTTCTCCTTGAGAGATGAAGCTAAAATCTGGTTTCAATCCTTGCCTAGGAATAGCATAGATTCTTGGGATAAGTGCAAGGATGCTTTTATTGGGAAGTACTACCCCCTGCTAAGATTATCCAATTGAGGAGTTATATTATGAATTTTAAGCAATTGGATAATGAACACGTTTCCCAAGCTTGGGAACGCATGAAATCTCTTGTTAAGAATTGCCCTACGCATGGTTTGACTAGTTGGATGGTTATCCAAACTTTTTATGCAGGCTTGAACTTTACCTCACGGAACTTTCTAGATTCGGCCGCGGGAGGAACCTTTATGTCAACTGCACTTGTTGCTGCCACAAAACTTCTCGATGATATGATGACCAATTATTCCCAATGGCACACCGAAAGAGCTCCAACAGGTAGGAAGGTAAACTCTGACGAGGAGATCTCCTCCCTAAATGAAAAAGTTGACTTGATTATGTCTCTACTTACCAAGCAATCTCCTATTGATCCTCATGATGTTCCTTTAAATTCTTTGATTGCTCAAGATCAAGTAGATGTGAACTTTATTTATAGAAACAACTTCAACAACAATGATTATAGGAGTAATTTTGGTAGCAATCCTAGACCGTTCCCCTCCAACAACTATGGGAACAACAACACTTATCCTAGCACCAAAAACTCCACTTCTGAATTAGAGAGTATGCTTAAAGACTATCACTACCCAAAAAGCCTTCAACAAGAGTGTAGAGGAAAAACTAGACAAATTAGATAACCTCTCGTTGAAGGTAGATAATTTAGCCCATGAAGTATAATTGCTTAAAATTAGAACTTCTCCCCTTGAGGAGAGGAAGGTCACTCCTATGAACGCTATCCAAGTGCAAATTAATGAAAACATTAGGATGATGGCCAAACTCAAAGAGAGATGGGCTAGAGAAAAGGAGGAAGAAGATAGAATTAAGAGCCTTCCTACACACCATACCATTGTTACTATCCAAGTGTTTGGGGATATCCAAACTCTTAGCACCCAATGCACCCCTAGTCCCATAGGACCTATTATTGGTGATGCTATGACCTCAACCGTAGAAGAAGAAATTCCTATGACTATAGAAGCTACCAAACAAGTGAGCCTAAAGGACACGACTACCACTTTACTTGATAGTAGTGACCTTGATTTTGATAATTGCACCCTTTCTGAAGTTATTCGTTTCCTTCACAAGATGTCTAGAGACCCCCACACTAGCACACTTAATCTTGCCTTCACGGAGCATATCACTAATGCTCTCATCAAAGCTAGGGAGGAGAAGCTTAGGGTAGAAGCCTCCATACATAGAAAGCTAGAAGATGGTTGCGATCCTATGATTAAAATTAAGTTGAATAACTTTTCTTGCTATGCTTTATGTGATGTTGGAGATAGTACCTCCGTTATGCCCAAAAGAATGTATGATATGTTCGAATTAAAACCTTTTGATCCTTGTTCTTTTGGTGTTCGTCTTGTCGATTCTTTTGTAAAGAAACCTTTGGGGAAGATCGACGATGTTCTTATCATTGTCGATGACAATTATGTTCCCGTTGATTTTACTGTCATGGACATTGAATGTGAACCTTCTTGTCCAATTATTTTGGGACGTCCTTTTCTTCGCACCGTGGGTGCGTTTATTGATATGAAAGAAGGGATTATAAAATTCCAATTCCCTCTCAAGAAAGGGATGGAACACTTCCCTAGTAAAAAGATTAAGTTGCCTTTTGAGTCTGTCACACGGGCTAGTTATTTTCTTGAAAAGACTTGATCTATTTGCATTAAGCCTAGCTAATGGCTTTAAAGAAGCGCTTTCGGGAGGCAGCCCGCAACGAATTTAGGATTTCCCTTTTGTTTTTCTTCTGTTTTTAGTGGTCTTGATGATTGTTACTACCGTAGCAACATCATTGTATCTTTACTTTTCAAGCTTTGTGCCATTTATAGCCTCATATGACAAGGGAAGTGAAAGTTGTGACATGTTGTCCAGAAAAAAAGTTCTGTCCTTGTGACTAGAAAAATCACATAAAAATCCCAGTTCGTCTTTTTGAGCTGAATTTTTTACACAGCATGATCTATACAATTACGGAACTTTCGTATGTTCTGAGTTTTTTCATTTGAGTTGCAGAAGTATCCCTAAAAAGTTATTTACTACCTGCTGGTCTGTTTTTCACAGATTCTGTCCTGTTTTTCCTTTTCTTCGTTTTGCAAACCTTAAACTTGCTTTTTCTTTGCAAAAACTATTTGGCAATCTTGAGAAGCAGTAGCTCTTCAAGAATATCTTTATGTCCAGTAGAGGAAAAATTATTTTATTATGGGTACTAACCTCGCTAATCAGATTATGATGAGTTATGTATGAAGGGAGTTTTCAAGTGTGCGAGGGAAGATGATGAAAGAAGATTAAGAAGTGTAAAGCGCTCAAGCTTGGGGATGCCCCCATGCATCCCCAAGAAATATTCAAGGAGACTCAAGCGTCTAAGCTTGGGGATGCCCCCGTGCATCCCCTTCTCCATCAACAATTATCAGTTCGTCTCTCGTTTCACTATATTTTTATCACTTCATGTGTTATGTGCTATGCTTGGAGCGTCTCGCTCTTAGGTTTTATTTTTAGTTTTTTTAAGCTTTGCTTGCTGTTCATAGCAAGCAAGAACCCAGATTTCTTTGTGTGGGAGAGAAACACGCTCCACTTCCAAAATCTAGAACACAACATAGGATTTTTCAAACAGATTTTGTTTAGTTTGCTGCTGGAACTCTCTTGAGTTTTCATGTTTATCTTGTTTAGAGAGTTTGTCTGTTGCACTGAGTTGTGTGTCTTGACTTGAAGTAGGTAATTGAGGTTGCTATTCTTTTGTAGTAGTAACTTGCAATAGTTTTGAGGTATTGTTTTCAGTAACGTTTGGACTTTTGGTTTCAAGAGCTTTAGCCTATTAGTGATAGATGTCGTATTTTGGGAATCCGTGTTTATTTTCAAAACTTACAAAATTAGTTGAGAACTTTAGCTACTAGATGAATCACTACTCTTCTGAGGGGTCGAATATTAGAGTACACTCACGTACCATGAGTCAAGGATGCGCAAGGATAACCAAACCCCCATAGACTCCTCCTCGGGGTACTTGTCTCTTTGTGAAACCTCCTTATTAGATTGAGAGTTACCGATAATAAGTGCATGAGTTCTTCGGACTAATGTAAGTATTCGAAAGTTGACACTTCCACCTTCCCATATTTTCTAGCCTCTCATGTGCCGTGCATTGCCTTCTTCTCACTCCAAGAGTTGGCGTCCACCTTCACCGGTACATCCAAACCATTGGCATGATACGCTCTGTCATCATAAACCTCCTTATATCCTTCCTCAAAACAGCCACCATACCTACCTATCAAGGCATTTCCATAACCTTTCCGAGATATATTGCCATGCAACATCCATCTTCTCATGACTTGATCTTCATGTCATACATGCTACTTGCTTGATCGATGAGCCGCATGCTAGTTGGACCTTTCCCTAATCATTGCTACATGACGCGATAGTATCATTGCATATCCTGCTACACTGGCAGAGGCATACATTTGCATACATCATGATAGTTACATCTTCTTTTTGATTTGAGTACTTTGTGAAGTGTGAAAGATCTTCTGTATTTTTTTGTAATATATAGAGTGTCGCCCCTAAAGTGAGGAAAAGATCCCAAAGTGGACAAATTAAAAGATCCCAAAGACAACAAATTAAAAGATCCCAAAGAGGACAAATGAGAGAAATAGAAAGAGCCATTGTGGCCACCAAAAAAATACAAAAACAATAGAAAAAGAAATAAAAAGAGAGAAGGGGGCACACTACTATTCCTTTTGAGAGATCCACACTCGTACTCCCTCTTATATCTTGTACTCCATAGAGATTATCATTCATGCATATAGCTATGTGGGGACCTTCACACTATAGAACTTGGCTTGTATATTCCAATGATGAGCCTCCTCAAATGAGCTCTAGGTTTTCTTGAGCAAGCAAATTGGATGCAGCCCCACTAGTTCCATTGGAGAGCTTACCTTAGCTCATATGTGCATCCGTTGCATGGCAATCCCTACTCCTCACATCATATCTATCATTTGGCTTTCTCTCGCCTATGATTGTCCTCATTGATGTGAGCCTTTCACACCCTTTTTGTCTTCCTCCTCCACCATATTCTCTCTTTGCCATCCTAAGTGTCAACTTTCTTGCTTACGCTCATCCATTGCATGAGTGCTCAAAATGTTGAAAAGGAGTG
The DNA here is from genome assembly GCA_950022295.1 of Bromus sterilis. Taxonomy (NCBI): domain Eukaryota; kingdom Viridiplantae; phylum Streptophyta; class Magnoliopsida; order Poales; family Poaceae; genus Bromus; species Bromus sterilis. Next base: position 267,224,239 of record OX465598.1, on the reverse strand, counting down.
GATCATTTTGACTTGTACCTGGCTAGTGGTCTGGGGATGAATCAAGATAAGATTCCAAAGAAGACCAAGTGTTAAATTTTAGTACATTGAGTTCTCAACACAAAAATACTTTTTCTCGTATATCCCTATCCCCTTTCTTGCATGCAAACACCATTTGGAGACATTCGAGTCACGGACAGCGAGAGCTCTTGCACCTTTATGTTCTTATGTTGCTTGTTTCAATGCTAAATATAGACTCTTGCCTGTTATGACTTGAATTGAATTACATGTCTTGATTGCTTTACTTAAAAGTTCTTATATGGTTGTTAGCATGTCACCACAGAAATTATGCTTTTATCATTTACCTACTCGAGGACGAGCAGGAATTAAGCTTGGGGATGTTGATACGTCGAAAACGTATCTGTAATTTCTGCTTGCTCCATGCCCCTTTTGTGTGATATTGCTATGATATTGATGAACTTCCATACACTTTTGATCATATTTGGACTAACCTATTAACCCAGTGCACCCCAGTGCCAGTTCCTGTTTTCTGCTGTTTTTCTATTTCAGGTTACCCCCATATTAAAAGTGCTCCAGAAATTCGGGAAAAATCCAATAAAAATCAGCGCAGAAGAAGCTTCGGGAATCACCGAGGGGGGGCAGAGGGGACCCACCAGGGCCCCAGGCGCCCTCCCGGCACGCCCTAGGGTGGGGCCACGCCAGGGGGCCGCCTGGACCCCTGGTGGCCCCCTGGCTGCCCCCCTTTGCCTATTTATTCCTCGTGAAGTGAAACCCCCGTGACGGGAACCCTTTTTCGCGACCTCTCCTCTGTTCCGCCGCTGCCGCGCTTCCAAGATCGGGAGCACAAGAAGACCTCTTCTAGGCACCCTGCCGGAGGGAGGAACCACCTCCGGGAGCTTCTCCACCACCATGGATGCTTCCCGGATGAACCGTGAGTAGTCCACCTTGGACCATGGGTCTATGATCAGTAGCTATGTGATGTTCTCCTCCCCTCTTTGTTCTTCATGGATTAGACCTCGTGAGCTGCCCTACATGATCGAGGCACTTATGTAATATTTCTGCTATTGCTATGCTGAGTTTGCTGGGATCCGATGGATTATGAGATTATGTTCAGATTCTGTTTGAGTAATATATTTGATTCTCCTCTTTTATATTTATGTTCTAAGAGTAATTCTTGCATGTTCTCCGTTGATGTTTATTTGTTTGGACGAGTAGTAGGTAGTGACTCCAAGAGGGAGCGTAATGCATGATTGTGGGTTCATGCCCCCCCCCCCCCGATGACTAGCTTGAGTGACAGAAACATGAGTCTAGTGTTGGGATACGGGGCATAAAACACAAATTTTTCACACCTACGGTACCCGAACCCAAGATCTATGCTATGGTGATATAAAGTAACGGAGGGAATCGGTGTTCATACCTTTGAAGACCGAAAGAGGGAAACGTTCTTGCGAACGTGGTTGGCGTAGACTCAGAACTACGACCTCCCTGTTGTGTAGAAGACCACCACCGGCGAGGATGACTCCCGTTAAACCTCCAGCAACGAAGTAGCACCACAGGTGTAGTGCCTCGAAGAGATTATACACGTACGGTACAATCGATGTTCCTCCCGGGCCCCGAACCAGGCGAGCAGCGGAAGAAAGACGGCTACGGATCCCGACTCCAGCAGAGCGACGGCCTGCCTTATGGTGGAGAACTCCAATCCTGGTGCAGACTCCAAACAAGGGGAGTCCACTTCCGGGAAGGAGAAGGAGGAAGAAGGAGATATTGGTGTGTTGGAAAAAAGGGGGACTACCCCTCCTTATATAGGCCAAGGGGGGGTTTGATCCTCCTCCCCTCCCCCATGTGGGACTAAACTCCCAAGGGGGGGGTGCGCCGGCCATAGGGGGGTTTGGCCCCACCCTTGGCGCCAAGCCCAAGGGGGGAGACCCCCTCCTCCCTTAATGGGCCCCATGGGCCCATATAGCCTTTTCCCATTTTTAATTTATTTAATATGTTTTAAATATTTAATTCAGATAATGAAATAATAAAACATTATTAAAACAATTAAACTTTATTTTGAACTATTCAAAATGTCCGGAAACCATTCCGTCCTCCTCCGGAACTATTCTGGTGATTCCTCCTATTTCACCGATTGATCCCATAACTGTCCTATGCATCAATTGCCCTTAAGTGTAACACCCTAACGGTCCGGGAAACAGCAGACATGGTCGAGACTCTTCTCATTGACCAATGACTAGTCAGTTGGACCTGGTTACAATCCTTGACAGCCCCTACGCTTCCATCGAATGAACTTTGATCGCTTTTGGAAACCGTTAACGATACGACGTAATCCCTTTGTGCTGCGGTACTTTGTTTGTCCGAGGTTTTATCGTCAGTATCCTACATACCGTGTTCACATCTCATTCACAACAAACAACTTCTCTCGTCCATGATCATTGCATCTCTTGTGACCTAGTCACGTCCTTGCAAGGTGTTGATGCAATATCACCGAGTGGGCCCAGAGTACCTGTCCTGTCACAAGGACTGACAAATCCCGCTCTGATCTATTAACATACTCATGAACCATCTATTTCGGAATACCCAAAGTGCACCGTTATAGCCAGCATATTTCAGTCAGGCAGTGGGATACAAATCAAAGTCTCCTCATAGATCGTAATTACGTATGATCATTACGGTCTAAGGACTAAGCCATACGTTACAAAGTCATAGCAACGCTGAACTATGTGACTCGATCACATTGCAATACTTTAGGTGGGTGTACGTCCATCACATCATTCCCCTTAATGATATGACCTCATTGTCAATGGACTTAAGTGTCGCCATGATTAGGAAAGCTTGATCAATCAATTGCCCAATGAGATAGTTTACCCGAGTTAAACTACGGACCATGTTTTATACTACACCTGTATTAGTATTTCCATGTAATACAGTTATAGCACAGTATAAAACGTATTATGAACAAAACGGATATGTGACAAATATCTTTATTAATTTGTCTCTAGGGCACATATCCAACAGTCTCCCACTTGCACTAGAGTACAAATTACACTAGTTTACATCAGTGTAACATCCCAAAATTCTCCGAATTTTGGAATGTTAATAAAATTAAATAGATATTGATTGTTTGCTTGATCTGTTTGATTTTCTCTGGGATTTAAAACTTTCGGGAGTTTATTGAATATTAAAAAGAGAGGGAATAAAATGACTTTCCCTAATATTCACCGTTGGTGTTTTAGAATTTATTATTTAAAAACAAAACCAACAAAATAAAATGAGAGAAGGTAATATGACTCCTTCAACATTTTAAAAGTTTAGAAAATGTTTTAAATCCTTATTGGAATTCTTTTGAATATTCAAAACATTTTTCAACACATGGCAGTTCGCTCGAGAGGATATAAAAGGACTTATCCCCATTTTTAATTCTTGAAAAATAGTTTAAAATATTTTTGGGAGACTTTTTAATTTTACTTTGGAGTTATAAATATTTTCTAAAATTATTTTTGGAATTTATTTATGCTCCGGTAAAGTTTTTAAATCAATTTTCGGAGTTTTCGGAATTTTTTAAAATGCCAGAAAAGTATTTAAAAATAAGTTGCAAAGTTTTTATTTTATTTTATTATTTTGGTCAAGCCAAAAATTCAATTTTATTATTTTAAAAATATTGGCGAAGACGGAATTTTAAAATAAATTTCCGTGATTTTTTCTAATATTGTTTTGGGCCTAACGGGCCTGCTTTGTTTTTTTTTCGCAGACTGATTTTGTATTTATCTCGGATTTAAAAAAAATTAGGGGCTGGCTATAAATAGCCCCGATTAGGGCTAAATTATTTTCGCTTAGCGTTTTTAGGGTTAGACTAATCTAATCCGCGGGACCCGCCGCCGCAGACGTCATCGCCGGAGTTTCGCCGGAATCTCGCCGGAGTTCGCCGGACCACCGCAGAAGTTCGACGGAGTTGCGTTTTTTTCGCCGTTTCGAGGTGAGCTCGCCATGCAGCGCCGTCCCCGTGCCCTAGCCGTCGTCCCCATGTCCTAGCTGCGCCGCGCCGCCGCTGCGAGCCGCCGTCGCGGGCTCCCTGGCCGCAGCGCCCTGGCCGCGCCCCACGGCCGCTGCTGGCCGCCGCGCCACCGCGCCATGGCCGCCGCGCCCGTGCACCCCTGCGCCGGCCCGTGCTCCCCGGCCGCCCGCCGCCACCGCCCGGGGACCCGATCGCGTTTTTCGTAAAAAATTTATTTACGTATGGGTCCTTTTTACAGTGGAGCACCCCGGTACCCCCGTTTTTCACCCGATACCGTTTTCGCGACTACTTTTTAACCGTAACTCGGAATTGGGCGATTCCAGTTGCGTTGCGACCGTGTAGAAATTTTCTAGCCAGTAGACCAAGTGTTACAGAAGTTTGAAGTTTTTAAATTTGGATCCCAAGCTGATCCATATTTGGACTTCCGGCAGCCGTAACTTTTTACCGGTGCGCCCGTTTGCGCCGTTTCTTTTTGCGTTGGATCACCCGTTCCATGTACCTTCTGTTTATATCATGTGTACATGAAAATTCACAAGTTTATTGATCTGTTCAAATTCAAATTCAATTCAATGTTGCAATTGCTATGACCTGTGTTGTAGTATTCCGTTTCACGTGATTCTTTTTGCATATTGAATCATATGAGACATCCTATCGGAAATATCCACATACCATTCGTATTGCTATGATCTTTACCTTGATTTCATAATGCCTTGATCATAATTTTTGTATTGACAATTCCTTATCCGTTGACTCTCTCGAGTTCACGTTCCACCGATCACCTTCGAGCACATCCACACCTTTGCACTTCAAAACCTTTTGTTTTGTTACTAAAACCTTTGTGATTGTTTTGTTGATCTTATGTTTTGTCCTTGTGATGTGATTTCTTATTGAGTTCTTTCGTTGATGATAGATTGCTCGGAGTGTGACGAGTAGAGTTGACTGGAACGTGAGAGCGAAGATCTTCATCGAATGTATAAGGAAAGTGATGCTTTGACCATACTCATACCTATATTTTCTATATGCATTATGTTAGGAAATATCACTCTATTGCATGATAGGTAGTTTATTATTCTGTTGCTGCAAAACCAGTTAGGATAGCCATATGTTTTGACTTGTCTACTGTAGATCAACCTAGCCGTGTTGTTGCTTTATTGCTATTTCTTTGTAGACGTGGTTTGGGTTGTGAGAATTCATGGAGCACATGTGAGCTATTAAGTAAACTGTGTAGCAACTTTAATATAATAGAAATCACTTCTGGACGGGCGGGTTGCATCCCGGTAGTTGTGGCTCGGTTGAGGACAGTGCAGGGGTTAAATGCACCCAATGGTTGTTTTGCTGGTGAACCGGGTGCGTCATGGCGAGTACCCTCTAACGCAGTGGGCGCCGTCCAGGCTCAAAAAGATCAGACAGGCAATATTACTAGTAGCTTCCGTGTACAGCCACTGGCTATATGGGCTCTGGCTTAGCACGAGTACGTTGTGGGGAACCTGGCCCTGGTAGCTAGCTGATGTAGATGTGTGGTTAGGTGTACCGGCTACCAAAGGGTGGAGGCAACCTCTTCAGAAAGTCTTTGTCTCAATCTTCGGGTTGAGTCCAGTGGGGAACGTGTACAACATCTGCAGAGTGTATAAACTGATCATGATTAGCCGTGTCCACGGTTACGGACGAACTTTGAGCAACTAGTCAGTACTGTTGTTGATTGATCTTGACAGATGAATACTTAATAATAATTTGGTTGGGACAAGAGTAGCATGGGTTGCTGTGTGTTTCAGGTAGAATTCAACTTAAAATTTTGACTAGTTTAGTTCAGGAGAAAATTGGCTTTCTGCAAAACTAAACCATAAGCCTTTCCTTTGACTTACCTTGCATGTAGTTGTAGGTCCTTTATATAAACTTTTCCGTATCACTTGCCGTACAAATCAGATATACTGACCCGTTGTCGGGCTGTAACCTTCGGTGTTGCAGGTTTTTCAGACGATCAGTAAGGTGCGTTTAGGGGTTGCGAGTCTACACTTAGCATGTTCGCATGTGGTTGTTGATGGACTCCACGTTATTTGATTTTGCTTCCTCTATATTTATATTGAGTAAGCTAGCCTTGAGCTATGCAACTTGTTATTTATTTTACTCTGGATCATACGTTGTAATAATGATGCACTTGTACTTTGATATACATCTATAATACTGTGTGTGCCAGCGAGTTCGATCCAGGGACTGGCACTTGAGCACAGAGACTTCAATTCGGTGTGAATTGGGTCGTTACAGATGGTATCAGAGCAGTGTGTTGACTGTAGGTTCTTGACCCTAGAAAATGGATAGAAAAAGCCATAGGAACAAAAATATTTTATCACTCTTTGATTACTTACTCTCTCCACTAGTATTTCTCATCTATTCTTCATCTTCTAGAACTTCTCATCTTGTTTTACTAAGAATACCCCTTGAGTTGTTTATACCTGGGAAGACAAGACATTGAGAAGAACATCATCAACCTCGGGGATCAATTGGAGTTATGATTATCGGAACTAGAAGGAATAACCTACGGTGATCAATAAGTTTGACACTGTGAGAGGAACCTTTAAGATCAGCTCAGCTGAGAAGGATGAAGCTTAGAATCAGACCACCACCTTTTATGTGAAGTTAGATGAACGAATTTCGCGTAGCATGATGAGATCGTATGTCTTGCACATATGACCTTACTCTAGGTGTTGTTTGTGTGTTTTGACTTTTTGTGACTGTATTGTTTGTTGTTATGTGTTACTATCGAACGTAGGAATTTTGCCGCTTTCTTGGTTGAGTGCATATGTTTGGTGTTATCTTTAGTCGTTGTCTTGTCGGTGTTATAGTTTTGCCCTAACCTTTGTCGTATGGGCTTAATAGATGGAGTATGAAGTAGGACTCGCCTTTTCTGGGGCGATGTCGAGGTTGAAGGTGTAGCAGTGGATTCGTAGAACGGAGGAGCACATGAAGATAATCAAGGTTCGAAATGAGGACATGGTCCCCTATGCTTTTAAGTACTTTGTAGAAGAGGCTGCTACTTGGTGGAGAATGCACCAAGCGATTGACGAATCACGAAGGAAAATTACTTGGAAGGAATTTACGAATATTTTGTTGGGATCCCGCCTCGTCACCCTGATGCAAAGGACGGTAACCCTTAAGAGTATCCGTGCCTGTACAATTTGCGGAGAAACAAGACACTCCTATGAAGGACACCAAGATGAATGTCCCTATTGTGAAGAAATTCACTCGGGTGAAGAATGTCCCAATGCACAAGTAACATGTTTTACGTGTGAAGGAACTGATCATTACCCCGCACAGTGTCAACTTTTCATTCTGACGCAACAAGTGGTTCAACATCAAAAGGAAGAAATGAAGAAAGCTATCCAAGAATTGAAGGAAGCAACCGTGAAGAAGAAAAAGAAGGACATTAGCCACATTCAGTGTTTCCGGTGCAGGAATATGGGACATTTCGCCAACATGTGTCCAGAATTAAAGGAAGCACTCATGAGGAAGAAGATAAAGGACCTTAGCCAAATTGAGTGCTATCGGTGCGGGAACATGGGACACTACAGCAATACGTGTCCAGAATTGAAGGGGAAAGAGAAGTTGTGAACGTGGAAGCAAGGATGCTGACTTGAAGAAGCTTATGTTTTGCAATTGGAGAATAGAATTTTCGTGGTGTGCACTAAGTGTATGTTGATACCTTTTCTTTATTAGCTGGAGTTGTGGATCGATGCATTGTTTTGCTGTGGATTAACTAGATGTTTTATGTCATGATTGTTTTGTTAAGTTTTGTCTTGTACCCTGTGACCCTGTTATGTCTTGTTTTGATTGATGTTGTGTGTGGCCCTTTGTGTTTCTTCTATGCGAGTAGAATAAGTTTACGTTACCTTAGACCCCTTATCTATTTAGTATGCTTCAAGACTAAAGAAGACACAACAACAACAAAAATAACTTGACGGATGACTCAACGATATGAAGATTGTTTCGACTTTTCAAAACTAAAGCTACCGGCATTGAAGACTTGAAGACCTGGAAGATTAAAAGTTTCTATCGTTAGATCGATTATGTGGGCTGTCATTTCTTGTTTTACTGACAGCTACACATCAAAACTTATATTTTCCAAAACTAGTTTGATGTTTGTATGGGTATCCATATCTCTCTACTTTCTGTTCCCCTTCATCCTCATCCCTAAATTGAAGAAGCTACTACAATGGCTGCTAATGCCAAGACGAGGATAAAGACGGATGCAATTAAAGGTTGATTTCAAGGATAACCCCGTGTGCCAGGATATTACAACAAGCAAGCACAATCTTGCTGAAGGAAGGACCATGGAGAAAGTTGTAGTCCACCAGTACACGTTTATAGAAGTCTGCGTAAACCTGAGAGTTGTGAGGAAACGATAGATGTTTTGTTTGGCTTGCAGAACCATGGATTTATCTGAACCCGGTTCATGATCAAGAGGAATTTCTGCAATGCTTGTGAGGATGATCGAGTGATAGATTGCGAGATTCGCTAAACCATGTACAAGGTAATGATATGGGTGCGGAATGGATTGGCCCCCATGAAGACTACTCTTATCATTTGCTCTTGCTATGCGGGATAGTAAATCTTGAGTGACTTACCTATAGCAGAGAGACGACGATGTCCAAGCCTGAGCCATAGAATGGTACGATGTGTGACCCCTGTAGGAGTTTACCGTTTGTGTTATACGGTGAGTATGGACCAAGACCTTTTGCTGCAGATATCCCGTAGAAGTATGCCTGATGACCACCATGACGAAATCGATAGTGGCTTAGTATTGGCGTCTGAACTGTCAGCCATGAAGTCTCAGTACTTGGAAGACCACTCTCTTGCTAAGGAATGGAAACCTCAAAGGACGAATTCGTGAAACCTCGAAGACCGAAGGTGAAATCTTTACGAAGAATGTCATCGATGGATTAAGATACTGGAAGCCCACACTTGTAATGAAGAATTAAATGCCCCAACGGAGTATGAAGATTATGTGTGAGGAGCTCGCTGAGGGAGCAAGCTTTTGAAGACTAAGTCGCATTCCTTTTAAGGGTGGTAGTACCCTGGACCGTCGGAGGATCGATTGACTGTCATGAAGACCCGAACCCTAACCTTTCTCTTTCTAGCCTTTTCGAATCTCGAGGACGAGATTCCTTTTAAGGGTGGTAGTGTGTAACATCCCAAAATTCTCCGAATTTTGGAATGTTAATAAAATTAAATAGATATTGATTGTTTGCTTGATGTGTTTGATTTTCTCTGGGATTTAAAACTTTCGGGAGTTTATTGAATATTAAAGAGAGAGGGAATAAAATGACTTTCCCTAATATTCACCGTTGGTGTTTTAGAATTTATTTTTTTAAAACAAAACCAACAAAATAAAATGAGAGAAGGTAATATGACTCCTTCAACATTTTAAAAGTTTGGAAAATGTTTTAAATCCTTATTGGAATTCTTTTGAATATTCAAAACATTTTTCAACACATGGCAGTTCGCTGGAGAGGATATAAAAGGACTTATCCCCACTTTTAATTCGTTGAAAAATAGGTTAAAATATTTTTGGGAGACTTTTTAATTTTACTTTGGAGTTATAAATATTTTCTAAAATTATTTTTGGAATTTATTTATGCTCCGGTAAAGTTTTTAAGTCAATTTTTGGAGTTTTCGGTATTTTTTAAAATGCCAGAAAAGTATTTAAAAATATTTAAAAATAAGTTGCAAAGTTTTTATTTTATTTTACTATTTTGGTCAAGCCAAAAAATTCAATTTTATTATTTTAAAAATATTGGCGAAGACGGAATTTTAAAATAAATTTCCGTGATTTTTTCTAATATTGTTTTGGGCCTAACGGTCCTGCTCTAGGTTTTTTTTCCGCAGACCGATTTTGTATTTATCTCGGATTTAAAAAAAATCAGGGGCTGGCTATAAATAGCCCCGATTAGGGTAAATTATTATCGCTTAGCGTTTTTAGGGTTAGACTAATCTAATCCGCGGGACCCGCCGCCACAGACGTCATCGCCGGAGTTTCGCCGGAATCTCGCCGGAGTTCGCTGGACCACCGCGGAAGTTCGCCGGAGTTGCGTTTTTTCGCCGTTTCGAGGTGAGCTCGTCGTGCAGTGTCGTCCCCGTGCCCTAGCCGCCATCCCCACGTCCTAGCTGCGCCGCGCCGCCGCCGGGCCGCCGCTCGCCGGCCGGCCGAGCCGCCGCCGCCGCCGCTGCGAGCCGCCGTCGCGGGCTCCCTGGTCGCAGCGCCCTGGCCGCGCCCCACGGCCGCTGCTGGCCGCCTCGCCACCGCGCCTGGCCGCGCCATGGCCGTCGCGCCCGTGCACCCCTGCGCCGGCCCGTGCTCCCCAGCCGCCCGCCGCCACCGCGGCTGGCCGCCGCCTTCCACGCCGCCCTCCGCCCGCTCGCCCCTGGTCGCCGGCCGGAGCCGAGCTCCGAGCCAAGCCATGGCCGAGCTCCATGGCTCCCCTGCGTCCTGTCCAGCGGGAGGAAGAAGAAGCTGTGGAGAAAAAAAAAGTCAAAAAAAAAACGTTTCAAAAAATATATTTTTTTGTTTCTCTAGATCTGGATCCAAACCGCCCAGGGACCCGATCGCGTTTTTCGTAAAAAAATTCTTTACGTACGGGTCCTTTTTAAAGTGGAGCGCCCCGGTACCCCCGTTTTTCACCCGATACTGTTTTCGCGACTACTTTTTAACCGTAACTCGGAATTGGGCGATTCCAGTTGAGTTGCGACCGTGTAGAAATTTTCTAACCAGTAGACCAAGTGTTACAGAAGTTTGAAGTTTTTAAATTTGGATCCCAAGCTGATCCAAATTTGGACTTCCGGCAGCCGTAACTTTTTACCGATGCGCCCGTTTGCGCCGTTTCTTTTTGCGTTGGATCACCCGTTCCATGTACCTTCTGTTTATATCATGTGTACATGAAAATTCACAAGTTTATTGATCTGTTCAAATTCAAATTCAATTCAATGTTGCAATTGCTATGACCTGTGTTGTAGTATTCCGTTTCACGTGATTCTTTTTGCATATTGAATCATATGAGACATCCTATCGGCAATATCCACATACCATTCGTATTGCTATGATCTTTACCTTGATTTCATAATGCCTTGATCATAATTTTTGTATCAACAATTCCTTATCCGTTGACTCTCTCGAGTTCACGTTCCACCGATCACCTTCGAGCACATCCACACCTTTGCACTTCAAAACCTTTTGTTTTGTTACTAAAACCTTTGTGATTGTTTTGTTGATCTTATGTTTTGTCCTTGTGATGTGATTGCTTATTGAGTTCTTTCGTTGACGATAGATTGCTCGGAGTGTGACGAGTAGAGTTGACTGGAACGTGAGAGCGAAGATCTTCATCGAATGTATAAGGCAAGTGATGCTTTGACCATACTCATACCTATATTTTCTATATGCATTATGTTAGGAAATATCACTCTATTGCATGATAGGTAGTTTATTATTCTGTTGCTGCAAAACCAGTTAGGATAGCCATATGTTTTGACTTGTCTACCGTAGATCAACCTAGCCGTGTTGTTGCTTTATTGCTATTGCTTTGTAGACGTGGTTTGGGTTGTGAGAATTCATGGACCGCATGTGAGCTATTAAGTAAACTGTGTAGCAACTTTAATATAATAGAAATCACTTCTGGACGGGCGGGTTGCATCCCGGTAGTTGTGGCTCGGTTGAGGACAGTGCCGGGGTTAAATGCACCCAATGGTTGTTTTGGTGGTGAACCGGGTGCGTCATGGCGAGTACCCTCTGACGCAGTGGGCGCCGTCCAGGCTCAAAAAGATCAGACAGGCAATATTACTAGTAGCTTCCGTGTACAGCCACTGGCTATATGGGCTCTGGCTTAGCACGAGTACGTTGTGGGGAACCTGGCCCTGGTAGCTAGCTGATGTAGATGTGTGGTTAGGTGTACCGGCTACCAAAGGGTGGAGGCAACCTCTTCAGAAAGTCTTTGTCTCAATCTTCGGGTTGAGTCCAGTGGGGAACATGTACAACCTCTGCAGAGTGTATAAACTGATCATGATTAGCCGTGTCCACGGTTACGGACGAACTTTGAGCAACTAGTCAGTACTGTTGTTGAATGATCTTGACAGATGAATACTTAATAATAATTTGGTTGGGACAAGAGTAGCATGGGTTGCTGTGTGTTTCAGTTAGAATTCAACTTAAAATTTTGACTAGTTTAGTTCAGGAGAAAATTGGCTTTCTGCAAAACTAAACCATAAGCCTTTCCTTTGACTTACCTTGCATGTAGTTGTAGGTCCTTTATATAAACTTTTCCGTATCACTTGCCGTACAAATCAGATATACTGACCCGTTGTCGGGCTGTAACCTTCGGTGTTGCAGGTTTTTCAGACAATCAGTAAGGTGCGTTTAGGGGTTGCGAGTCTACACTCAGCATGTTCGCATGTGGCTGTTGATGGACTCCACGCTATTTGATTTTGCTTCCGCTATATTTATATTGAGTAAGCTAGCCTTGAGCTATGCAACTTGTTATTTATTTTACTCTGGATCATACGTTGTAATAATGATGCACTTGTACTTTGATATACATCTATAATACTGTGTGTGCCAGCGAGTTCGATCCAGGGACTGGCACTTGAGCACAGAGACTTCAATTCGGTGTGAATTGGGTCGTTACAGATGGTATCAGAGCAGTGTGTTGACTGTAGGTTCTTGACCCTAGAAAATGGATAGAAAAAGCCATAGGAACAAAAATATTTTATCACTCTTTGATTACTTACTCTCTCCACTAGTATTTCTCATCTATTCTTCATCTTCTAGAACTTCTCATCTTGTTTTACTAAGAATACCCCTTGAGTTGTTTATACCTGGGAAGACAAGACATTGAGAAGAACATCATCAACCTCGGGGATCAATTGGAGTTATGATTATCGGAACTAGAAGGAATAACCTACGGTGATCAATAAGTTTGACACTGTGAGAGGAACCTTTAAGATCAGCTCAGCTGAGAAGGATGAAGCTTAGAATCAGACCACCACCTTTTATGTGAAGTTAGATGAACGAATTTCGCGTAGCATGATGAGATCGTATGTCTTGCACATATGACCTTACTCTAGGTGTTGTTTGTGTGTTTTGACTTTTTGTGACTGTATTGTTTGTTGTTATGTGTTACTATCGAACGTAGGAATTTTGCCGCTTTCTTGGTTGAGTGCATATGTTTGGTGTTATCTTTAGTCGTTGTCTTGTCGGTGTTATAGTTTTGCCCTAACCTTTGTCGTATGGGCTTAATAGATGGAGTATGAAGTAGGACTCGCCTTTTCTGGGGCGATGTCGAGGTTGAAGGTGTAGCAGTGGATTCGTAGAACGGAGGAGCACATGAAGATAATCAAGGTTCGAAATGAGGACATGGTCCCCTATGCTTTTAAGTACTTTGTAGAAGAGGCTGCTACTTGGTGGAGAATGCACCAAGCGATTGACGAATCACGAAGGAAAATTACTTGGAAGGAATTTACGAATATTTTGTTGGGATCCCGCCTCGTCACCCTGATGCAAAGGACGGTAACCCTTAAGAGTATCCGTGCCTGTACAATTTGCGGAGAAACAAGACACTCCTATGAAGGACACCAAGATGAATGTCCCTATTGTGAAGAAATTCACTCGGGTGAAGAATGTCCCAATGCACAAGTAACATGTTTTACGTGTGAAGGAACTGATCATTACCCCGCACAGTGTCAACTTTTCATTCTGACGCAACAAGTGGTTCAACATCAAAAGGAAGAAATGAAGAAAGCTATCCAAGAATTGAAGGAAGCAACCGTGAAGAAGAAAAAGAAGGACATTAGCCACATTCAGTGTTTCCGGTGCAGGAATATGGGACATTTCGCCAACATGTGTCCAGAATTAAAGGAAGCACTCATGAGGAAGAAGATAAAGGACCTTAGCCAAATTGAGTGCTATCGGTGCGGGAACATGGGACACTACAGCAATACGTGTCCAGAATTGAAGGGGAAAGAGAAGTTGTGAACGTGGAAGCAAGGATGCTGACTTGAAGAAGCTTATGTTTTGCAATTGGAGAATAGAATTTTCGTGGTGTGCACTAAGTGTATGTTGATACCTTTTCTTTATTAGCTGGAGTTGTGGATCGATGCATTGTTTTGCTGTGGATTAACTAGATGTTTTATGTCATGATTGTTTTGTTAAGTTTTGTCTTGTACCCTGTGACCCTGTTATGTCTTGTTTTGATTGATGTTGTGTGTGGCCCTTTGTGTTTCTTCTATGCGAGTAGAATAAGTTTACGTTACCTTAGACCCCTTATCTATTTAGTATGCTTCAAGACTAAAGAAGACACAACAACAACAAAAATAACTTGACGGATGACTCAACGATATGAAGATTGTTTCGACTTTTCAAAACTAAAGCTACCGGCATTGAAGACTTGAAGACCTGGAAGATTAAAAGTTTCTATCGTTAGATCGATTATGTGGGCTGTCATTTCTTGTTTTACTGACAGCTACACATCAAAACTTATATTTTCCAAAACTAGTTTGATGTTTGTATGGGTATCCATATCTCTCTACTTTCTGTTCCCCTTCATCCTCATCCCTAAATTGAAGAAGCTACTACAATGGCTGCTAATGCCAAGACGAGGATAAAGACGGATGCAATTAAAGGTTGATTTCAAGGATAACCCCGTGTGCCAGGATATTACAACAAGCAAGCACAATCTTGCTGAAGGAAGGACCATGGAGAAAGTTGTAGTCCACCAGTACACGTTTATAGAAGTCTGCGTAAACCTGAGAGTTGTGAGGAAACGATAGATGTTTTGTTTGGCTTGCAGAACCATGGATTTATCTGAACCCGGTTCATGATCAAGAGGAATTTCTGCAATGCTTGTGAGGATGATCGAGTGATAGATTGCGAGATTCGCTAAACCATGTACAAGGTAATGATATGGGTGCGGAATGGATTGGCCCCCATGAAGACTACTCTTATCATTTGCTCTTGCTATGCGGGATAGTAAATCTTGAGTGACTTACCTATAGCAGAGAGACGACGATGTCCAAGCCTGAGCCATAGAATGGTACGATGTGTGACCCCTGTAGGAGTTTACCGTTTGTGTTATACGGTGAGTATGGACCAAGACCTTTTGCTGCAGATATCCCGTAGAAGTATGCCTGATGACCACCATGACGAAATCGATAGTGGCTTAGTATTGGCGTCTGAACTGTCAGCCATGAAGTCTCAGTACTTGGAAGACCACTCTCTTGCTAAGGAATGGAAACCTCAAAGGACGAATTCGTGAAACCTCGAAGACCGAAGGTGAAATCTTTACGAAGAATGTCATCGATGGATTAAGATACTGGAAGCCCACACTTGTAATGAAGAATTAAATGCCCCAACGGAGTATGAAGATTATGTGTGAGGAGCTCGCTGAGGGAGCAAGCTTTTGAAGACTAAGTCGCATTCCTTTTAAGGGTGGTAGTACCCTGGACCGTCGGAGGATCGATTGACTGTCATGAAGACCCGAACCCTAACCTTTCTCTTTCTAGCCTTTTCGAATCTCGAGGACGAGATTCCTTTTAAGGGTGGTAGTGTGTAACATCCCAAAATTCTCCGAATTTTGGAATGTTAATAAAATTAAATAGATATTGATTGTTTGCTTGATGTGTTTGATTTTCTCTGGGATTTAAAACTTTCGGGAGTTTATTGAATATTAAAGAGAGAGGGAATAAAATGACTTTCCCTAATATTCACCGTTGGTGTTTTAGAATTTATTTTTTTAAAACAAAACCAACAAAATAAAATGAGAGAAGGTAATATGACTCCTTCAACATTTTAAAAGTTTGGAAAATGTTTTAAATCCTTATTGGAATTCTTTTGAATATTCAAAACATTTTTCAACACATGGCAGTTCGCTGGAGAGGATATAAAAGGACTTATCCCCACTTTTAATTCGTTGAAAAATAGGTTAAAATATTTTTGGGAGACTTTTTAATTTTACTTTGGAGTTATAAATATTTTCTAAAATTATTTTTGGAATTTATTTATGCTCCGGTAAAGTTTTTAAGTCAATTTTTGGAGTTTTCGGTATTTTTTAAAATGCCAGAAAAGTATTTAAAAATATTTAAAAATAAGTTGCAAAGTTTTTATTTTATTTTACTATTTTGGTCAAGCCAAAAAATTCAATTTTATTATTTTAAAAATATTGGCGAAGACGGAATTTTAAAATAAATTTCCGTGATTTTTTCTAATATTGTTTTGGGCCTAACGGTCCTGCTCTAGGTTTTTTTTCCGCAGACCGATTTTGTATTTATCTCGGATTTAAAAAAAATCAGGGGCTGGCTATAAATAGCCCCGATTAGGGTAAATTATTATCGCTTAGCGTTTTTAGGGTTAGACTAATCTAATCCGCGGGACCCGCCGCCACAGACGTCATCGCCGGAGTTTCGCCGGAATCTCGCCGGAGTTCGCTGGACCACCGCGGAAGTTCGCCGGAGTTGCGTTTTTTCGCCGTTTCGAGGTGAGCTCGTCGTGCAGTGTCGTCCCCGTGCCCTAGCCGCCATCCCCACGTCCTAGCTGCGCCGCGCCGCCGCCGGGCCGCCGCTCGCCGGCCGGCCGAGCCGCCGCCGCCGCCGCCGCTGCGAGCCGCCGTCGCGGGCTCCCTGGTCGCAGCGCCCTGGCCGCGCCCCACGGCCGCTGCTGGCCGCCTCGCCACCGCGCCTGGCCGCGCCATGGCCGTCGCGCCCGTGCACCCCTGCGCCGGCCCGTGCTCCCCAGCCGCCCGCCGCCACCGCGGCTGGCCGCCGCCTTCCACGCCGCCCTCCGCCCGCTCGCCCCTGGTCGCCGGCCGGAGCCGAGCTCCGAGCCAAGCCATGGCCGAGCTCCATGGCTCCCCTGCGTCCTGTCCAGCGGGAGGAAGAAGAAGCTGTGGAGAAAAAAAAAGTCAAAAAAAAACGTTTCAAAAAATATATTTTTTTGTTTCTCTAGATCTGGATCCAAACCGCCCAGGGACCCGATCGCGTTTTTCGTAAAAAAATTCTTTACGTACGGGTCCTTTTTAAAGTGGAGCGCCCCGGTACCCCCGTTTTTCACCCGATACTGTTTTCGCGACTACTTTTTAACCGTAACTCGGAATTGGGCGATTCCAGTTGAGTTGCGACCGTGTAGAAATTTTCTAACCAGTAGACCAAGTGTTACAGAAGTTTGAAGTTTTTAAATTTGGATCCCAAGCTGATCCAAATTTGGACTTCCGGCAGCCGTAACTTTTTACCGATGCGCCCGTTTGCGCCGTTTCTTTTTGCGTTGGATCACCCGTTCCATGTACCTTCTGTTTATATCATGTGTACATGAAAATTCACAAGTTTATTGATCTGTTCAAATTCAAATTCAATTCAATGTTGCAATTGCTATGACCTGTGTTGTAGTATTCCGTTTCACGTGATTCTTTTTGCATATTGAATCATATGAGACATCCTATCGGCAATATCCACATACCATTCGTATTGCTATGATCTTTACCTTGATTTCATAATGCCTTGATCATAATTTTTGTATCAACAATTCCTTATCCGTTGACTCTCTCGAGTTCACGTTCCACCGATCACCTTCGAGCACATCCACACCTTTGCACTTCAAAACCTTTTGTTTTGTTACTAAAACCTTTGTGATTGTTTTGTTGATCTTATGTTTTGTCCTTGTGATGTGATTGCTTATTGAGTTCTTTCGTTGACGATAGATTGCTCGGAGTGTGACGAGTAGAGTTGACTGGAACGTGAGAGCGAAGATCTTCATCGAATGTATAAGGCAAGTGATGCTTTGACCATACTCATACCTATATTTTCTATATGCATTATGTTAGGAAATATCACTCTATTGCATGATAGGTAGTTTATTATTCTGTTGCTGCAAAACCAGTTAGGATAGCCATATGTTTTGACTTGTCTACCGTAGATCAACCTAGCCGTGTTGTTGCTTTATTGCTATTGCTTTGTAGACGTGGTTTGGGTTGTGAGAATTCATGGACCTCATGTGAGCTATTAAGTAAACTGTGTAGCAACTTTAATATAATAGAAATCACTTCTGGACGGGCGGGTTGCATCCCGGTAGTTGTGGCTCGGTTGAGGACAGTGCCGGGGTTAAATGCACCCAATGGTTGTTTTGGTGGTGAACCGGGTGCGTCATGGCGAGTACCCTCTGACGCAGTGGGCGCCGTCCAGGCTCAAAAAGATCAGACAGGCAATATTACTAGTAGCTTCCGTGTACAGCCACTGGCTATATGGGCTCTGGCTTAGCACGAGTACGTTGTGGGGAACCTGGCCCTGGTAGCTAGCTGATGTAGATGTGTGGTTAGGTGTACCGGCTACCAAAGGGTGGAGGCAACCTCTTCAGAAAGTCTTTGTCTCAATCTTCGAGTTGAGTCCAGTGGGGAACATGTACAACCTCTGCAGAGTGTATAAACTGATCATGATTAGCCGTGTCCACGGTTACGGACGAACTTTGAGCAACTAGTCAGTACTGTTGTTGAATGATCTTGACAGATGAATACTTAATAATAATTTGGTTGGGACAAGAGTAGCATGGGTTGCTGTGTGTTTCAGTTAGAATTCAACTTAAAATTTTGACTAGTTTAGTTCAGGAGAAAATTGGCTTTCTGCAAAACTAAACCATAAGCCTTTCCTTTGACTTACCTTGCATGTAGTTGTAGGTCCTTTATATAAACTTTTCCGTATCACTTGCCGTACAAATCAGATATACTGACCCGTTGTCGGGCTGTAACCTTCGGTGTTGCAGGTTTTTCAGACAATCAGTAAGGTGCGTTTAGGGGTTGCGAGTCTACACTCAGCATGTTCGCATGTGGCTGTTGATGGACTCCACGCTATTTGATTTTGCTTCCGCTATATTTATATTGAGTAAGCTAGCCTTGAGCTATGCAACTTGTTATTTATTTTACTCTGGATCATACGTTGTAATAATGATGCACTTGTACTTTGATATACATCTATAATACTGTGTGTGCCAGCGAGTTCGATCCAGGGACTGGCACTTGAGCACAGAGACTTCAATTCGGTGTGAATTGGGTCGTTACAGATGGTATCAGAGCAGTGTGTTGACTGTAGGTTCTTGACCCTAGAAAATGGATAGAAAAAGCCATAGGAACAAAAATATTTTATCACTCTTTGATTACTTACTCTCTCCACTAGTATTTCTCATCTATTCTTCATCTTCTAGAACTTCTCATCTTGTTTTACTAAGAATACCCCTTGAGTTGTTTATACCTGGGAAGACAAGACATTGAGAAGAACATCATCAACCTCGGGGATCAATTGGAGTTATGATTATCGGAACTAGAAGGAATAACCTACGGTGATCAATAAGTTTGACACTGTGAGAGGAACCTTTAAGATCAGCTCAGCTGAGAAGGATGAAGCTTAGAATCAGACCACCACCTTTTATGTGAAGTTAGATGAACGAATTTCGCGTAGCATGATGAGATCGTATGTCTTGCACATATGACCTTACTCTAGGTGTTGTTTGTGTGTTTTGACTTTTTGTGACTGTATTGTTTGTTGTTATGTGTTACTATCGAACGTAGGAATTTTGCCGCTTTCTTGGTTGAGTGCATATGTTTGGTGTTATCTTTAGTCGTTGTCTTGTCGGTGTTATAGTTTTGCCCTAACCTTTGTCGTATGGGCTTAATAGATGGAGTATGAAGTAGGACTCGCCTTTTCTGGGGCGATGTCGAGGTTGAAGGTGTAGCAGTGGATTCGTAGAACGGAGGAGCACATGAAGATAATCAAGGTTCGAAATGAGGACATGGTCCCCTATGCTTTTAAGTACTTTGTAGAAGAGGCTGCTACTTGGTGGAGAATGCACCAAGCGATTGACGAATCACGAAGGAAAATTACTTGGAAGGAATTTACGAATATTTTGTTGGGATCCCGCCTCGTCACCCTGATGCAAAGGACGGTAACCCTTAAGAGTATCCGTGCCTGTACAATTTGCGGAGAAACAAGACACTCCTATGAAGGACACCAAGATGAATGTCCCTATTGTGAAGAAATTCACTCGGGTGAAGAATGTCCCAATGCACAAGTAACATGTTTTACGTGTGAAGGAACTGATCATTACCCCGCACAGTGTCAACTTTTCATTCTGACGCAACAAGTGGTTCAACATCAAAAGGAAGAAATGAAGAAAGCTATCCAAGAATTGAAGGAAGCAACCGTGAAGAAGAAAAAGAAGGACATTAGCCACATTCAGTGTTTCCGGTGCAGGAATATGGGACATTTCGCCAACATGTGTCCAGAATTAAAGGAAGCACTCATGAGGAAGAAGAATTAAAGGACCTTAGTCATTGGGTCTGCTGCGTTCAGATCCGTATGTATCTTGTGAATCCTAGTGTGTCCATCCCTGACGTAGTCTCGCGTCACATGGAACTTTCGGAGGATGTGCTTGGCTGTAGAGTGAGTTCTTGGCTCCTTCGCGTTAGCAATCGCACCCGTGTTGTCGCAGAAGATTCCCACGGGGTCAGTGCAACTGGGAAAGACGCCAAGCTCGATCACGAACTTCTTCAGCCACAGCGCCTCGTTTGACGCTTCGCAAGCGGCAATATACTCCGACTCCATTGTAGATTGGGCGACGACTGACTGTTTGCCGCTCCTCCAGCTAATTGCGCCACCGTTCAACATGAAAACATATCCCGTCTGGGATTTCGAGTCATCTAGATCTGAGCCGAGGCTTGCGTCAACGTAACCTTTTACGGTGAGCTCCTCATCAACTCCTCCATAAACGAGAAAGAGATCCTTGGTTCTTCTTAAGTACTTAAGGATGTTCTTTACTGCTGTCCAGTGAGCCATTCCCGGGTTACTCTGGTAGCGATTAGTCATACTAATGGCCAGCGCTAAATCCGGTCTGGTACATAACATAGCATACATGAGAGAACCTATGGCTGAGGCATAGGGCTTTGAGGACATCTCCTCCTTCTCTTTTGCTGTGGTTGGGCATTGAGTCACGCTTAATTTGACACCTTTTATAACTGGCAAGAGACCTCTCTTGGAGTCATCCATTTTGAACCTTTTCAATATCGTGTCAATATAAGTGTTCTGACTCAAGGACAACCGTCGATTAGGTCTATCTCTATAGATCTTAATCCCCAATATGTACGCAGCTTAACCTAGGTACTTCATGGAAAATTGTCCATTCAGATATTCCTTCACTTCCTCTAAGAATTTCTTATCGTTCCCTATTAGTAATATGTCATCTACATATAACGAAAGGAATGCTACAGAGCTCCCACTCAGTTTCTTATTGACGCAGAACTCTTCGACGTTTTGGACAAATCCAAAAGCTTTAATGACCTCATCAAATCGAAGATTCTAGCTCCGAGATGCTTGCTTCAACCCATAGATGGACCGTTGAAGCTTGCAAACCTTACCAACGTTCCTTGGATCGACAAACCCCTCTGGTTGCATCATATACAACTCTTCCTCAATGTTGCCATTTAGGAATGCAGTTTTCACATCCATCTGCCATATCTCGTAATCATGATATGCAGCTATTGCTAGTAGGATCCGAATAGACTTTATCATCGCTACAGGAGAGAACGTCTCCTCGTAGTCAACTCCTTGAATTTGTCGGAAAACCTTCGCGACAAGTCGAGCTTTGTAGACAGATACGTTTCCGTCTGCGTCAGTCTTTTTCTTGAAAATCCATTTATTCTCGACGGCCTTGCGGTCCTCGGGAATATCCACCAAAGTCCATACTTTGTTGGTGTACATGGAGTCTATTTCGGATTTCATGGCTTCAAGCCATTTCTGAGACTCGGGTCCCTCCATTGCTTCTTTGTAACTTGTAGGTTCATCCGACTCATCAGCCGAGATTGCATTCACAAGCTGTCCGTAAAACTCAGTAGGTTGACGGACTCTTGATGACCTACGGGGCATAAAAGGTTCCTCTTCATTCTCATCATGATCATCATTAATGTCATGATCGTTATGAATGTCGTTATGGCCATTCTCTTCAGCTCCCACTGTGGAAGATGGTTCCAGAACAATTTCCGTAGCCGTTTCTTCCAATTGGAGTGATTGGTCAGTCACTTCATCGAGGTCTATTTTCCTCCCACTCAACTCTTTCGCGAGAAACTCCTTCTCAAGAAAGTGTCCCATCTTGGCAACAAACGTTTTGCTGTCAGACTTGTTGTAGAAGGTGTATCCACAAGTTTCCTTGGGATAGCCCACAAAGATGCACTTATCCGGCTTGGATTCAAGTTTGTCAGGCTGTAGTTTCCTTACATAAGCCTCACAACCCCAAATCTTCAGGTGAGACAACTTAGGTTTTGTGCCATGCCATTCTTCAAATGGTGTTGTCTTTACGGATTTGGATGGTGCCCTATTAAGAATATGAACGGCAGTTTCTAATGCATACCCCCAGAATGACACAGGCAAATCAGTATGAGACATCATCGATCATACACTATCCAACAGGGTTCAATTACGTCGCTCAGCCACACCGTTTCTCTGAGGTGTGCCTGCCGGCGTAAGCTGTGGTACTATGCCACAAGACTTCAGATGATTGCCAAACTCGTGACTCAAATACTCGCCACCTCGATCCGATCGAAGGTGCTTGATTTTTCTTCCGAGTTGATTTTCGACCTCATTCTGAAATTCCTTGAACTTTTCAAAGGTTTCAGACTTGTGCTTCATCAAGTAAATATACCCATATCTACTCAAGTCATCAGTAAGGGTCACAAAGTAACGAAGACCATTGCGAGTGGGGACGTTCATGGGTCCACATACATCCGAGTGTATGATCCCCAGTAAGACATCCGCACGCTCCATTACGCCATTGAATGGAGTCCTTGTCATTTTGCCCATGAGGCATTGTTCACATGTATCAAGGGATCCAAAATCCAATGACTCAAGAAGTCCATCCTTATGGAGCTTCTCCATGCGTTTTATACCAATATGACCAAGTCGGCAATGCCACATCATCATGTGATCTTCATCATTCTTCAATCTTTCGGCCTCAATATTGTTAATGTGACACACGTCACCATCGAGATCAAGTACGAATAAACCATGCAACTCCGGTGCGTGAACATAAAACATTTCATCCTTATAAATCGAACAACCAATTGTATCAGACTTAAAAGAATAGTGGTCTCGCTTCAAGCAAGAGCCACTAACGATGTTCACACTCAACGCGGGTACATAGTAGCAATTATTCAGAACTAAAACCAATCCCGAAGGGAGACTAAGATGCTTCGTGTCGACCGCCAAGACCTCAATCTGACAGCCATTCCCCACGCGCATCGTCACTTCATCTTTGAGCAAGCGTCTCCTATTCCTTAGTCCCTGAATGGAATTAGAAATATGAGCGACAGATCCTGTATCAAATATCCAGGATGTGTTCCCGGCGCTTGTCAAGAGAAGATGTATATCAAATATACCTTCGTCTCTCTTGGCGACCTTGCCGGCCTTCTTGTCCTTTAGGTACTTGGGACAGTTGCGTTTCCAGTGACCTTCACCCTTGCAGTAGAAGCACTCCACTCCGGGTTTAGGCTTGGGTGCCTTGGGAGGAGCGGCAACTGACTTGCCATCCCTCTTGGGGCCACCTCTCTTGGCCTTCTCCCGCCTGCTTGACTTCTTGAAGTCAGTGGTCTTGTTGACCATGAAGACGGCGTGCTCCTTCTTGATCTCAACCTCGGCACTCTTCAGCATGGCGAACAACTCAGAAGGGGTTTTGGTCATCCCCTGCATGTTGTAGTTCAGCACAAAACCTTTGTAGCTAGGGGGAAGCGACTGCAACACCCTATCAACAGCAAGTTCATCTGGAATCTGGCATTCCAGAGCATTCAAGCGCTGAACGTAGCCAGACATTTTGACTACGTGCTCACTCACGCTGCCGTGCTCGTCCATCTTTGCTGAGAAGAAGGCTTCAGAAGCCTCGTACCGTTCAGCCCTGGCTTGAGGAGCGAAGACCTCCTTGAGGTCGGTGATAATCTCATATGCACCCATCCTCTCAAAGCGTTTCTGCAGCTCAGCCTCCATGGAGTAGAGCATGCCACTCTGGACAAGGTTGTAATCATCAGTCCTGGAGAGATAGACATTCTTCTCGTCTGTACTGGCATCATCTGCTGGTGCGTCACCTATCGCGTCCTCTAGTACGTATGCCATCTTGAGGGGAACGAGGAGAATCCTCAGGGTGCGGAACCAGTTGGTGAAGTTTGTCCCATCTGTTTTTAGCTTATCTTTCTCTAGGAATGATCCTAAGTTGAACGAGGGGCGAGGTGCTGCCATCTACAAGGTTGATTCACAACGATACATATTTAGACTTTTGTTCATAATGTGGAGTTTCAATTTAATCTCAAAATTCTAGAAAGCTCCCACTTAGATAAACACCTCTCACTTTTATTAAGTGATTACACAATCCCAGCCCCCATACCTCCCCCGATCGTCACGGCCATCAGTATGCGAACCAAGTAGGCCTCTAAGCCAATCACATCAGGCATGTGACTCGTGCTCGACCTTTCGGTCTCCTGTGTTCCAGGCCCGCATCTACATACGTCAAGCCTGCCAATCGAACCTTGATGTTAGCTGTTCAGCAAGGCCATATCTGCATATGCCAGGCTTGTCGAACCCAACCTCATGCGAACTCCGTTTAATATGTAGGACAACTCCGGTATGTACGGAGCATCAAGCCATATGGGAGAACCTTCCAGGCGGTGCCCACCAAGGGAGAACACAATGTTGGTATTGTGAAAGATGGTCCTGTTTCGTGCTACCGTCGATATATCTAGCATACTAGCATAAAACAGGAAGTAAAACTGTAAATCATACAACCTATGACCCCCCTTCATGCAAAGCAAAGTTAAACGCCTTTCTACTTTAGCTTGTGCAAGTTTTACGTGGCTGCTAGGGGTTTCGAGATAGAGAACCGTTTCTATCCTGCGAAAAACATGCCACAACACCGTCTCCCATCCATCTCTATTACACCCCTGTCGGGGCCCTCCGTTGCAAACATCTTCGCATCGCTAATGCAGAGAGACAGACACCCCCCCAGCCACTTTATATGGTACAAGCCATATGTCAAGCGTGGAACCAGTCTCGCGTAAACGCGTAAGGTCGGTCGGGGGCCGCTTCATCAAACATTGCCGCAACGCTAAATGAGTACACGTGGGAGGGTAACGAATGAAGATTTGATGCCCACATCCTAGATGTGTTCTACCCATACAATACATCTACGCATAGCTAGCTCTGATACCACTGTTGGGATACGGGGCAGAAAACACAAATTTTTCACACCTACGGTACCCGAACCCAAGATCTATGCTATGGCGATGTAAAGTAACGGAGAGAATCGGTGTTCATACCTTTGAAGACCGAAAGAGGCAAACGTTCTTGCGAACGTGGTTGGCATAGACTCGGAACTACGACCTCCCTGTCGTGTAGAAGACCACCACCGGCGAGGATGACTCCCGGTAAACCTCCAGCAAAGAAGTAGCACCACAGGTGTAGTGCCTCGAAGAGATTATACACGTACGGTACAATCGATGTTCCTCCCGGGCACCGAACCAGGCGAGCAGCGGAAGAAAGACGGCTATGGATCCCGACTCCAGCAGAGCGACGGCCTGCCTTATGGTGGAGAACTCCAATCCTGGTGCAGACTCCAAACAAGGGGAGTCCACTTCCGGGAAGGAGAAGGAGGAAGAAGGAGATATTGGTGTGTTGGAAAAAAGGGGGACTACCCCTCCATATATAGGCCAAGGGGGGTGTGATCCTCCTCCCCTCCCCCATGTGGGACTAAACTCCCAAGGGGGGGTGCGCCGGCCATAGGGGGGTTGGGCCCCACCCTTGGCGCCAAGCCCAAGGGGGGAGACCCCCTCCTCCCTTAATGGGCCCCATGGGCCCATATAGCCTTTTCCCCATTTTTTTAATTTATTTAATATGTTTTAAATATTTAATTCAGATAATTAAATAATAAAACATTATTAAAACAATTAAAGTTTATTTTGAACTATTCAAAATGTTCGGATACCATTCCGTCCTCCTCCGGAACTATTCCGGTGATTTCTCCTATTTCACTGATTGATCCCGTAACTGTCCTATGCATCGATTGCCCTTAAGTGTAACACCCTAACGGTCCAGGAAACAGCAGACATGGTCGAGACTCTTCTCATTGACCAATGACTAGTCAGTTGGACCTGGTTACAATCCTTGACAGCCCCTGCGCTTCCATCGAATGAACTTCGATCTCTTTTGGAAACCGTTAACGATACGACGTAATCCCTTTGTGCTGCGGTACTTTGTTTGTCCGAGGTTTGATCGTCGGTATCCTACATACCGTGTTCACATCTCGTTCACAACAAACAACTTCTCTCGTCCATGATCATTGCATCTCTTGTGACCTAGTCACGTCCTTGCAAGGTGTTGATGCAATATCACCGAGTGAGCCCAGAGTACCTGTCCTGTCACAAGGACTGACAAATCCCGCTCTGATCTATTAACATACTCATCAACCATCTATTTCGGAATACCCAAAGTGCACCGTTATAGCCAGCATATTTCAGTTAGGCGGTGGGATACAAATCAAAGTCTCCTCATAGATGGTAATTACATATGATCATTACGGTCTAAGGACTAAGCCATACGTTACAAAGTCATAGCAACGCTGAACTATGTGACTCGATCACATTGCAATACTTTAGGTGGGTGTACGTCCATCACATCATTCCCCTTAATGATATGACCTCATTGTCAATGGACTTAAGTGTCGCCATGATCAGGAAAGCTTGATCAATCAATTGCCCAATGAGATAGTTTACCCGAGTTAAACTACGGACCATGTTTTATACTACACCTGTATTAGTATTTCAAAGTAATACAGTTATAGCACAGTATAGAACGTATTATGAACAAAACGGATATGTGACAAATATCTTTATTAATTTGTCTCTAGGGCACATATCCAACATCTAGGGGATCTGTTGTTGCCACAAGGGGGAAAACAACGGTGCTTGTACTTGCGGGTGCAAGGATTGTTTACTTTACACAAAGTTCTTTAATGCAGTTGTCTGTTTCTTTGAGTTTACACTCTGGGTGGGATTCACAACTTAATAGCAGCGAGATGTTCTGTATAGATATCTCAAGGTGGATGATTAGTAGGTAGATGCAGATGAATTTTGGTCTACTCGTCTTGGCGTACCGCCCATGCTTTTGAGCCTCTTCCTTTATTTATAGCATAATTAGCATTGGCTTGTGCACATAATCATGTCAATTACCCAGCTGTAAAATTTTTACCTCGCATGGCTATTTTATCGTCTTTTGGGAGAGAGACATCACTAGTGGCCATCATAGAACCCCGGTCCATATTTCCAATACTTTTTACACCCACTATCAATTTACTGCTTTATTTACTTTTTCGTTGCTATCTCTATCATTATTATCCCGTGCGTTTTATCCTTTGTAAACAACAAGGACAGAGGAATTGACAACTCCTCTATACTCGTTGGGAAGCAAAGTTATTTGTTGTGTGTGCAGGTCCAGGTAAAGTTAGAAACCTCGGTTGTAAACGGCCCCATTGTTCACTTCACCACCTTCTTGTGTCTGTTGGAGTCCTACTGGTCGACACTCAACCTTAGCATCTTCGCTAAGGGAAACTTGTTGCTGTCTACATCTCAACCTTCCACTTTGGGTAACCAACGAGGGGGTGTTAATTCGTACCATCAACAGCTCAGAACACGGGTCGGCTGTTGAAAAGAGAAAGGTAAAATAGGCATCCACCCCGGACGGCCGACAATGAATCAGCTCAGAACCAAGCATGGTGCCATTTAAGAAAGCGAGCAAGGGTTTGTCCGAGTCACGGGCTACCTGCAAAACCCATTCGTTAAACACCAAAGCACCAAATGATGAATTGGCGAGGAAATTCAACGAAACAAAGAACAATAGCACTGAAAGTGCATCGGGATTGCATGGAAATAGATCATATATTACTACTAGCACATCATCAACCAGTATGAAACAAGCAACATGCCCTACTACCATTACTCACGCAGCATGAACTACACTAAACTTAGGCACTACGATCTATCTACGGATCGCTGGAACCTGAAGGGGCTAGCGGCGAATTTGCTAGGGCCAAGGCTGCAGCAAGAGCTCTTCTTGCCTGCCTTGCATCACGGGCTAGCTCAAATACGAGGGTGTACGCGGCGATCACATAGCGGGACAGGCTGACGACCTCTTCGTCGGCTTTCGCGGGAGGGCGAGGAAACCTTACTCGTCGAGGGGTGGTGGCCAGGGTAGGGTAGAGGCGGAAGGCATGATCCTGCTGCATCATGCTTTCCTGGTGGCAAAGACTGGTGAGGCACATCAAAGCAGCGATTTGAATGGCACGATCGGTGGAAGCGGCGTGTCCACCATGGAAGCAGTAGACATGACGACCAAGGGGAAGGCTGGCTTCCAGGAGTACATCGACACGGTACTCGAGCACCGATCCTCCGAGCGGTGCTTGGAACACCTGGTACCTTGGCATCTCTTCACTGGGATAGAGACAACGTCAAACTTCGGCGAGTAGATAGGCAAAGCTAAGCGGGGAGGAGGGTGACAGTTAGTCCGCTGGGACGGCTGCCATCCACTACTAGAGGAATAGCTATACATGGAAACCTTATTAGTGGCGCATTTTTTATGTAATGCGCCACTATGTTGTAAGTGGTGGCGTACTGGTTAAAAATGCGTCACCTGTAAACTCTTATAGGTGGCGCATTTTTTTAAATGCGCCACCCCTAAGGGTGGGACAGCCCTGGATCCTCTTATACGTGGCGCATTTGGAGGCGCATTTGGAGAAATGTGCCACCCCTAAGAACCTAATAGGTGGCGCATTCTGGAAATGCGCCACCCCTAAGGATTATTAGTGGCGCATTCAGAATGCGCCACCCATAAGCTCTTAAGGGTGGCGCATTTTGCATATGCGCCACTAATAACCTAAAAATGTGAGGGGCAAATTCCCAATACACAAATACACCCCTCCCCCCATGGACCTCTTTTTCAGTTTGAAAAAAATGATAGAAATTTCAAAAAAATAAAAGAAAATAAGATTCCCATGTAATATGTGGTCTAGTTATTAGAAAAATTTAGAAACATGAATTTCGACTTTTTTTCCAAAATCTCTCGAGAATCCGTAAAATGGGTTTAACTTTTGCATACGAACTCCGATGAAAAAGTTTTTTATATGAAAAATCATCTACTCGAAAATTATATCCAAATTCAATCGGGGGAACCCCTTTGAACATTTTTAGAATCCTCAAAAACCTAACAAAAAAAAGTTACGGGCGTTTGAAGATCTAGAGCCAAAAAAATTGAAAAAAAAATCAAAACTTATTAGTGACACATTTTGTACGAAATGCGCCACTAATAACAGAAAAAAATTAAAAATATATATATATATATTAAAAAAATTATGAAATTCAAAATAGGCTAGAGGACCGATCGGGAAGTTTCAAAAAAAGTTGAAAATTTTAGCTAGTAACATTAAAACAAATTTTAAAAATTAAAAATTTGAAATTATTTTTTCAATTTTTTTTTAAAAAGTGAAAAATATGCTAGAGGTCCCATCGAGAAAGTTTCAAAAAAATGTTGAAAAGTTTAGAACACCCATGAACATCAACAAGGTCCTAGACATCAACATGGTTTAATAGGATTTATACGATAGATATATCAAATAGTGCCTGCTAAGTGAGCTGGACTGGGAGTTGAATAGAACCGAGAAGTTAAGCGTGTTGGGGCTGGAGTAGTGCTAGGATGGGTGACCCTCCGGAAAGTTTGACCTGAGATTAAGCATAGTGACCAGGCATTAAGCATACTAACCAGAGATTAAGAAAAAAATAAAAAAAATCGTTATCCAGATCCAAATTCAAAATTCAAAATTTTAAAAAATTTAATAGTGCCGCATTTTTAGAATACGACACCCCTAAGACTCATATGGGTGGCGCATTTAAAGAATGCGCCACGAATAAGGCTTATGGGTGGCGCATTTTGAAATGCGCCACGCATAAGAGTCTTAGGTGTGGCGCATTTGAAATGCGCCACTATTAAGGCCTTATTAGTGGCTTGTCCTTAGTGGCGCATTTAAAATGTGCCACTAAAGCCCTAAAAAGGACGCCACTAAAAGGGTATTCCCCAGTAGTGATCTACACTCAGCAGAATAGATCATTAGCGAAAGAATGCTACCTATATGCATGCCATGCAGCAATCAAGTGCAGCACACAAGCAGGCTATAAACTCTAGCTCTAACGTCATTCAAACGTCCTTCTAAGGTTCGCGCGGGCTAGGGTGTCCTACCGCCAGTCCTGCTCTGATACCAAGCGTTGTGGCACCCCGGCTCAGAGGACCGGAACGCCCCGTGCTCCAACCCAGAGATTGAGTCTTCTGGAACACGGCATTGCTTGATATAGAACTGAACAACTTTCTATTACAAGAGATACGAGTACAAGGGGTTTATTACAACGTAGGCGGAGCGAAACGAAGGGCAGGCTTGCTCCTCAAGCTCACCACGGATCTACATCAAGCAGTAGACTAACTCTCTAGCAGCAGAATAAAACTCGGCAGCGGGACAATGGCGACGGTGATGAACTCCGCTCCACAGGGACACTGGCTGGGACACCTCCTAGCTCGCAAACACCGGGAACGTCGTACTACGCATCCAAAGCATTGCCTGCAAATCTGGCATGACATGCCAGGTCAGTACATCGAATATACTTGCAAGCTCACAACAACCAAAGCACCAAGGCAAAACAATAACATGGCATTAGCAGGTTCGAGTATATTAATGAGTTAAACATGTGAGCACCAACATCATGCAAACAGATAATCATCAAGGATATTATCAGCATTAAGACTAATGCACAAAGAACCATCGTTTAAGGTCACATAGACCCCACATGATCACCGCATGATCATGTGGCTTACCTCGGAGTCCTTACAAACTCAAGCATCGATCATCGCATGGCTATCAACTTATACGGATCGTCGCACGATCCTTCAACGGGTTAGGTGTCCTCCTGTTACCACCCAACCAATCCAATCATTGCCTGATCCACAGGTCATCGCATGATCATCATATTAGCACAATCATCCCACCGAACTCATGTTGATCCCATGGTGTGACCTAGTACGAACTGTGTCCAATACCGTGGACTCGGCTATTCGAATAGATTTGTGATACTCTGCAGAGTTTGTGGACTATACCCACACTATGGAGCTCTTCCTCCATCCAGTACCTTGGAACTTGTTCCTCGGAATGGACAAGGACTGCTCCAACGAGACCTCTCTACCGCATGCCTCCCTTACCGTATCACCTGGCACGCTTCGCAAGTCATGCCCTCGGTAGCCCCGTGTCCTCCAGACACCTTCCATCTGATGCTAGCAAGGAAGATACTTATCTCGCTCCTCGTTGGTTACCCCAATTGGAAGGTGAGATGTAGCGTAGCAGCAGAATTTCTCCTATGTAGAGGATAGGGTTTGTATCCCGTAGGACTCGCACAGATACAAGAAGGTGGTAAAGTGAACAGTGGCGCCGAGGTTGCTAACTTTGCCTGGACCTGCACACACAGCAAATAAATTTGCTCCCAACAAGTACAGAGGAGTTTTCAATTCCTCCGGCCTTGCTGTTTACAAAGGATCAATGCAAGAGATAATAATAGTGGCAACTGAAAGTAAGAACTAGAAGTAAATTCAAAGTGTAAACAATGATGTGAATATGGTCCGGGGTCCCGTGATGTTCAATAGTGATGTCTCTCTCCCAAAAGACGATAAAAGTGCTAGCGAGGTAAAAAAATCACAGCTGGGCAATTGACAGGATTATAAATGCACCGCAATGCTAACTATGCTACAAAAGAAAGGAAGAGGCTCAAAAGCAATGGGAAGTACGCCAAGGTAAGTAGACAGAAATCCATCTGCATATACTACGAATCATCCACCTTGAGAAATCTATCCAGAACATCTCGCTGGTATTAAGTTGCGAATCCCACCCAAAGTGTAAACTCAAAGCAACGGACAACTACATTAAAAGAACTATGCGTAAAGTAAACAATCCTTGCACCCGCAAGTACAAGCACCGTTGTTTTATCCCTGGTGGCAACAACACATCCCCTAGTCTCATGTTTCTGGCACTCAAGCTAGACATCAAGGGGCTGAACCCACAATCAAGCATAACGCTCCCTCTTGGAGTTCCAACAACTCACTTGGCCAAAGTAAAATACGGCAACAGAGAACATGCAAGAATTTACTAAAGAACACAAATATAAAAGAGAACCAAATATATTACTCATCACAATCTGAACATAATCTCATAATCCATCAGATCCCAGCAAACTCAGCATAGCAACATAGAAAACTACAAAAGTGCCTCGATCATGTGAGGCAGCTCATGAGGTCTCAAAAGTGGAAGCACAAAGAGGGGAGGAGTACATCACATAGCTACTGGTCACGGACCCATGGTCGAAGGGGGACTACCCATGGCACATCCGGGAGGCGTCCATGGCGATGGATGGTCTCCTAGAGGGGATTCCTCCTTCCGGCAGGGTGCCGGGGCAGCTTCTCCTGGCAGCCCCGATCTTGAAACGGCGGTGGCAGCGGAACAGAGAGGAGAACGGGAATAGCATATCGATATTATGGGATTTCCGTCATGGGGGTAAATATAGGCGAAGGGGACACCGATGGGGGCCACCAGGAAGCCAGGAGGCCTCCTGGCGCGGCCTAGGGTGGGGCCGCGCCAGGGACCCTCCTGGGCCCCCGGTGGTAGCTCTCCTGCCATATCTTGGTTATTCCGGAAGCTTCCGTGACGCTGATTCTTTATATAATTTTTCCGGGATTTATTGGGCACTTTTAATGGCCGGAAAACCTGAAATACAAAAACAGCAGAAAAACAGGAACTGGCAACTGGGTGCACTGAGTTAATATGTTAGTCCAAATATGATAAAAAAAAGTGTATGAAAGTTCAAGCAAAACATGGAAAAGTCACACAAAACATGCATGGAGCAAGCAAAAATTATAGATACGTTTGGGACGTATCAACATCCCCAAGCTTAATTCCTGCTCGTCCTCGAGTAGGTAAATGATAACAAGCATAATTTCTGTGGTGACATGCCACACAACCATATAAAGACTTTTTAAGTAAAGCAATCAAAGCATGCAATTCAATTCAAGTCTTAACAAGCAAGAGTCTATATTAGCATTGACACAAGTAACACAAGAACAAAAGGTGCAAGAGCTCTCGCTGTCCGTGACTCGAATGTCTCCAGATGGTGTTTGCGTGCAAGAAAGGGGATAGGGAATACGAGATCAAAAATAATTGTTGAGAACCACTATCTACTAAAGTTTCACACTTAGTCTCCTTTGGATTCTTATCTTGACTCGTCCCCAGACCACTAGTCAGGTACAAGTCAATTTGATCCACCCCCTTTCGATATTTTGAGCACTCATGCAAGGATGAGCGTGAGCAAGAAAGTTGACACCTAAAAGGCGAAAGAAAGAAGGTGGAGGAGGAAGACAAAAAGGTGTGAAAGGCTCACATCAATGAGGACAATCATAGGCGAGAGAAGGCCATATGATAGATATGATGTGAGGAGTAGGGATTTGATGGTACGAATTCTCGTCCCCTCGTTGATTACCCGAAGTGGAAGGTTGAGATGTAGATAGAGGGAATTTCCCTTAGCGGAGATGCTAAGGTTGAGTGTCGACAAGTAGGACTCCAACAGATACAAGAAGGTGGTGAAGTGAACAATGGCGTCGTTCACAACTCAGGGTTGCTTACTTTACCTGGACCTGCACACACAGCAAATAACTTTGCTTCCCAACGAGTACAGAGGAGTTGTCAATTCCTCCGGCTTTGTTGTTTACAAAGGATAAAACGCACGGGATAATAATGATAGTGATAGCAACGGAAAAGTAAATAAAGCAGTAAATTGATAGTGGGTGTAAATAATATTGGAAATATGGACCGGGGTCCTATGATGTTCACTAGTGATGTCTCTCTCCCAAAAGACGATAAAATAGCCATGCGAGGTAAACAAATTACAGCTGGGCAATTGATAGGATTATGTGCGCAAAACAATGCTAATTATGCTATAAAGAAAGGAAGAGGCTCAAAAGCATGGGCGGTACGCCAAGACAAGTAGACCGAAATCCATCTTCATCTACCTACTAATCATCCACCTTGAGATATCTATCCAGAACATCTCGCTGGTATTAAGTTGTGAATCCCACCCAAAGTGTAAACTCAAAGCAACGGACAACTGCATTAAAGAACTTTGCGTAAAGTAAACAATCCTTGCACCCGCAAGTACAAGCATCGTTGTTTTCCCCCTTGTGGCAACAACACATCCCCTAGACTCATGTTTCTGTCACTCAAGCTAGTCATCAGGGGGCATGAACCCACAATCAAGCATAACGCTCCCTCTTGGAGTTACTACCTACTACTTGGCCAAAGCAATAAACAGCAATGGAGAACATGCAAGAATTACTCTAGAAAATAAATATAAAAAAGGATAATCAAATATATTACTCAAACACAATCTGAACATAATCTCATAATCCATCGGATCCCAGCAAACTCAGCATAGCAACAGAAGAAATATTACATATGTGCCTCGATCATGTAGGGCAGCTCACGAGGTCTAATCCATGAAGAACAAAGAGGGGAGGAGAACATCACATAGCTACTGATCATAGACCTATGGTCCAAGGTGGACTACTCACGGTTCATCCGGGAAGCATCCATGGTGGTGGATAAGCTCCCGGAGGTGGTTCCTCCCTCCGGTAGGGTGCCGGGAAGAGGTCTTCTGGTGGAAGTTCATCAATATCATAGCAATATCACACAAAAGAGGCATGGAGCAAGCAGAAATTATAGATACATTTTGGACGTATCAGGATTGCCATGCAACGGATGCACATGTGAGCTAAAAGCTCTCCAAGGGAACTAGTGGGGGTGCATCCAACTTGCTTGCTCAAGAAGACCTAGAGCTCGTTTGAGGAGGCTCGTCATTGGAATATACAAGCCTAGTTTTATAGTGTGAAGGGTCCCCACATATCTATATGCATGTATGATGATCTCTATGGAGTACAAGGGATAGAGGATGACGTACTAGTGTGGATCTCTCAAAAGGAATAGTAGTGTGCCCCGTTCTCTCTTTTTATTTTTCTTTTTTCTCCTTTTTCTATTTTTTTCTATTTTTGGTGGCCTCAATGGCTCTTTCTATTTCTCTCATTTTTCCTCTTTGGGATCTTTTGATTTTATCCTCTTTGGGATCTTTTCCTCACTTTAGGGGCAACACTCTATATTTTACAAGAATATAGGATATCTTTCACACTTTACAAAGATACTCACATAAAGGAAATGTAACTATCATGATGCAAAAGTATGCCTCTGCCAGGGTAGCAAGATATGCAATGATACTAGCACGTAATGTAGCAATGATTAGGGCAAGGCCCAACTAGAATTCGGCTCATCGATCAAGCAAGTGTCATGTATGAAATGAAGATCAAGTCATGAGAAGATGGATGTTGCATGGTAATGTATCTCGGAAAGGCTATGGAAATGCCTTGATAGGTAGGTATGGTGGCTGTTTTGAGGAAAGATATAAGGAGGTTTATGATGACAGAGCGTATCGTGCCAAGGGTTTGGATGTACCGGAGAAGGTGGACGCCAACTCTCGGAGTGAGAAGGAGGCAATGCACGACACAGGAGAGGCTAGAAAAACATGGGAAAGTGGAAGTGTCAACTTTCGAATACTCACATTAGTCCGAAGAACTCATGCACTTATTATCGGTAACTCTCAATCTAATCAGGAGGTTCTCAAAGAGACAAGTACCCCGAGGAGGAGTGTATGGGGTTTGGTTATCCTTGCGCATCCTCGACTCATGGTACGTGAGTGTACTCTAATAATCGAACCCTCCAGAGGTTAGTGATCCATCTAGTAGCTAGAGTTCTCAACAGGGGTTTTGGTTTTCGAAAATCACACGGATTGCCCAAAATACGACATCTATCACTAATAGGCTCGAGCTCTTGACACCAAAAGTTCAAACATTACTCCAGTCATTACCTCAAAACTATTGCAAGTTACTACTACAAAGAGAATAGCAACTTCAACTACCTACTTTCTAGTCAAGACACAAAACTCAGTGCAACAGGCAAACTCTCTAACAAGATAAAACATGCAACCTATAGAAAGTTCAACCTAAGACAAGACAAAAGCTCTAGAATAAAACTACAGCACTATAACTAAACAGGACAGCAGCTAAGAAAAGAAAAAGAACAACTCACAGCCAAGAGAATAAGCATGCAAATCCTATGAGGAGTTCTAGTTCAAGCGGAGCGTGTTTCTCTCCCACACAAAAGAAAGCTGGGTCTAACTTGTTATGAACAGCAAACAAAGTAAAAAACAAACCTAAGAAAAGTAAAGAGCGAGACGCTCCAAGCATAGCACATAACGCATGAAGTGATAAAAATATAGTGCAACGAGGGACGAACTGATAATTTTTTATGAAGAAAGGGATGCACGGGGTCATCCCCAAGCTTAGACGCTTGAGTCTCCTTGAATATTTATTGGGGGTTCACATGGGCATCCCCAAGCTTGAGCGTTTGACACTCCAGGATCTTCTTTCATCATCTTCCATCGCACACTTGAAAACTCCCTTCATACATAACTCATTGTAAATGATTAGAGAGGTTAGTACCCTATTAAAATAATTTTCCTCTACTCCAAATAAATATATTCTTGAAGAGCTACTGTTTCTCAAGATTTCCAAGAAGTTTTTGCAAAGAAAAAGAAAGCTTAAGGTTTGCAAAAGTAAAGAGAGACAAAATGTGGCAGAATCTGTGAAAAACATAACAACAGGTAGTAAAGAATTTTTTTGGGATACTTCTGCAACTCAAATCAAAAAACTCAGAACATACGAAAGTTCCGTGATTGTATAGAGCACGCGGTGTAAAAAGTTCAGCTCAAAAGGATGAACTGGGTTTTTTCTACGATTTTTCCCGTCACGAGGACAAAATCTGTTTTCTGGACAGCATGTCACAACTTTCACTTCCCTTGTCATATGAGGCTATAAATGGCACAAAGATTGAAAATTAAAGATACAATGATGTTGCTACAGTAGTAACAATCATCAAGGCCACTAAAAATAGAAGAAAAACAAAAAGTAAAACCTAAATTCGTTGCGGGCTGCCTCTCGAAAGCGCTTCTTTAAAGCCATTAGCTAGGCTTAAAGCAAAAGATCAAGTCTTATCAAGAAAATAACTAGCTCGTGTGACGGACTCAAAAGGAAACTTAATATTTTTCCTAGGGAAATGTTCCATCCCTTTCTTGAGAGGGAATTGGAATTTTATATTCCCCTCTTTCATGTCAATAACAGCACCCACGGTGCGAATAAAAGGACGTCCCAAAATAATTGGACAAGAAGGCTCACACTCAATGTCCTTAATAGTAAAATCAACGGGAACATAATTGTCATTGACAATGATAAGAACATCGTCGATCTTCCCCAAAGGTTTCTTTACGGAAGAATAGACAAGACGAACACCAAAAGAACAAGGATCAAAAGGTTTCAATTCAAGCATATCATACATTCTTTTGGGCATAACGGAGGTACTAGCTCCAACATCACAAAGATCAAAGCAAGAGAAGTTATTCAATTTGATTTTTATCATAGGATCCCAACCATCTTCTAGCTTCCTAGGTATGGAGGATTCTAGTCTAAGCTTCTACTCCCTAACTTTAATTAGAGCATTGGTGATATGCTCTGTGAAGGCAAGATTAAGTGTGCTAGTGTGGGGGTCTCTAGACATTTTGTGTAGGAAACCAATAACTTCAGGTAAGGTGCAGTTGTCAAAGTCTAGATCACTATTATCCATCAGGGAGGTAGTGATATCATTTAGGCTCACTTGTCTGAAAGCCTCTATGTTCATAGAGGTTTCTTCATCTATTGTTGAGGTGGTAGCATCACCATTGATAGGTCCAATGGGACTAGGGGTGTGATGGGTGCTAACAGTTTGGACATCCTCAACAACTTGGATAGTAGCTACTGTGTGGTAGGTAGGAAGGCTCTTAACTCTCTCTCTCTCTTCTTCTTCTTCCTTTTCTCTAGCCCATCTATCTTTAAGTTTGCCCAACATCCTAATGTTTTCATTAATTTGCACTTGGATAGCATTCATAGGAGTGGTCTTCCTCTCCTCGGGGGGAGAAGTTCTAATTTTAAGCATCTCAACATCATGGGCTATGTTGCCTACCTTCGAAGAGAGGATATCTAATTTGTCTAATTTCTCTTCTACACTCTTGTTGAAGGCTTTTTGGGTAGTGATAAAGTCTTTAAGCATACTTTCTAGTTCAGAAGTGGAGTTTTTGGTGCTAGGATAAGTGTTGTTGTTCCCATAGTTGTTGGATGGGAAAGGTCTAGGATTGTTGCTACCAAAATTACTCCTATAAGCATTGTTGTTGAAGTTGTTTCTAGAGATAAAGTTCACATCTACTTGTTCTTGAGCAACCAAGGAATTTAAAGCAACATCCTGAGGATCAATAGGAGCTTTCTTCGTAAGTAGAGACATGATTAAGTCAACCTTTTCATTAAGATAGGAGATCTCCTCGACAGAATTTACCTTCTTACCAGTTGGAGATCATTCGGTGTGCCATTGAGAGTAGTTCAGCATCATCTCATCAAGTAGCTTCGTGGCAGCACCAAGTGTGGTTGACATAAAAGTTCCTCCCGCGGCCGAGTCTAGCAGATTCCGCGAGGTAAAGTTTAAGCCTGTATAAAAAGTCTGGATAACCATCCAAGTAGTCAAACCATGTGTAGGGCAGTTCTTAACAAGAGATTTCATTCGTTCCCAAGCTTGGGCAACGTGTTCATTATCCAATTTCCTAAAATTCATAATGTTACTTCTTAACTGGATAATTATAGCAGAGGGATAGTACTTCCCAATAAAAGCATCCTTACACTTGTCCCAAGAATCGATACTATTCTTAGGTAAGGATTGCAGCCACTCCTTGGCTCTTCCTCTCAAGGAGAAAGGAAAAAGCTTCAGCTTGACGATGTCTCCATCTACTTCCTTATACTTTTGCATATCACAAAGCTCAACAAAATTATTTAAGTGCAAGGCAGCATCCTCTCTAGCACCTGAGAATTGATCTTTCATAACAAGATTAACCAAAGCAGATTTAATTTCATAAGAAGGTGATGAAGTGGCATGTGGAGAAATAGGAGTGCAGATAAAGTCACTGTTGTTGTGACTAGTGAAGTCACACAACTTAGTGTTTTCATTGGAACCCATAGTATTAGCAGGTATTTTTTGTGTTTTTATAAGGGACACAAAAGCAAAAACTGAAAGGTAAACTAGCAAGACTAAAAAGCAAAGATAAAAGATAGTGTGCAACTCCCCTATCTTGTAGGCTGGAGTCCCCGGCAACGGCGCCAGAAATTTCTTGATGCTAGCAAGGAAGATACTTCTCTCGCTCCTCGTTGGTTACCCCAAGTGGAAGGTGAGATGTAGCATAGCAGCAGAATTTCCCCTATGTAGAGGATAGGGTTTGTCTCCCGTAGGACTCGCAGAGATACAAGAAGATGGTAAAGTGAACAGTGGCGCCGAGGTTGCTAACTTCGTCTGGACCTGCACACACAGCAAATAACTTTGCTCCCAACGAGTACATAGGAGTTGTCAATTCCTCCGGCCTTGCTGTTTACAAAGGATAAACGCAAGAGATAATAATAGTGGCAACTGAAAGTAAGAACTGAAAGTAAATTGAAAGTGTAAACAATGATGTGAATATGGACCGGGGTCCCGTGATGTTCACTAGTGATGTCTCTCTCCCAAAAGACGATAAAAGTGCTAGCAAGGTAAACAAATCACAGCTGGGCAATTGACAGGATTATAAATGCACCGCAATGCTAATTATGCTACAAAAGAAAGGAAGAGGCTCAAAAGCAATGGGCAGTACGCCAAGGTAAGTAGACCGAAATCGATCTGCATCTACTACGAATCATCCACCTTGAGATATCTATACAGAACATCTCGCTGGTATTAAGTTGCAAATCCCACCCAAACTGTGAACTCAAAGCAACAGACAACTGCATTAAAAGAACTATGCGTAAAGTAAACAATCCTTGCACCCGCAAGTACAAGCACCGTTGTTTTATCCCTCGTGGCAACAGCACATCCCCTAGTCTCATGTTTCTGTCACTCAAGCTAGACATCAAGGGGCTGAACCCACAATCAAGCATAACGCTCCCTCTTGGAGTTGCAACAAATCACTTGGCCAAAGTAAAATACGGCAACGGAGAACATGCAAGAATTTACTAAAGAACACAAATATAAAAGAGAACCAAATATATTACTCATCACAATCTGAACATAATCTCATAATCCATCAGATCCCAGCTAACTCAGCATAGCAACATAGAAAACTACAAAAGTGCCTCAATCATGTGAGGCAGCTCACGAGGTCTCGAAAGTGGAAGCACAAAGAGGGGAGGAGTACATCACATAGCTACTGGTCACGGACCCATGGTCCAAGGGGGACTACTCACGGCACATCCGGGAGGCGTCCATGGCGATGGATGGTCTCCCGGAGGGGATTCCTCCTTCCGGCAGGGTGCCGGGGGAGCTTCTCCTAGCAGCCCCGATCTTGAAACGGTGGTGGCGGCGGAACAGAGAGGAGAACGGGAATAGCAGATCGATATTAGGGGTTTCCGTCACGGGGGGTAAATATAGGCGAAGGGGGCACCGAGGGGGGCACCAGGAAGCCAGGAGGCCTCCTGGCGCGGCCTAGGGTGGGGCCGCGCTAGGGACCCTCCTGGGCCCTCGGTGGTGTCTCTCCTACCATATCTTGGTTATTCCGGAAGCTTCCGTGACGCTGATTTTTTATATAATTTTTCTGGGATTTATTGGGCACTTTTAATGGCCGGAAAACCTGAAATACAAAAACAACAGAAATACAAGAACTGGCAACTGGGTGCACTGAGTTAATAGGTTAGTCCAAATATGATAAAAAGTGTATGAAAGTTCAAGCAAAACATGGGAAAGTCACACAAAACATGCATGGAGCAAGCAGAAATTATAGATACGTTTGGGACGTATCACCATCGCATGGCAACTGACCATCACATGGTCCATAACTTAGTCCCAATCGGGGACGGAGCTCCACATAAACAAACCGGCTCTCAAGACTACTGCCGCTTACCGAGCCAGGGTAACCGCGTGCGCGTAGCCTCCCCTTGTCGGTGATACGAAGAAGAGAGTACACCGATAGACCAAGCCAAGGCCTTCCCATACAGGCGAGTGTGGCTGCACTTGATAAGTTCGGTTCGGTGGCACCTAATCAACTTGGCACAAACATGTGTCCAACAGCATACATAGCAAGTATCAGGTGCAACATGAGCATTCATATAACAGATATAGCAATGCATGTGAAACAGTCCAAGGTACGATCATGGTCACATATTAATTTAAGCATGTTCATAGATTAGCTTATCCAGGTCAGGATGATTAACATGATATTAACATGTAGCATAGCACTGGCATGAGTATAACTGATGCATACGAGCATAACATGGTGATAACATGATCAAAGCCTGTACATAGCATAATAAATACATATCATGATCATCATGGTTTCAAGCATATCATGGATATAACATGGTACTACTATGATTGAAACATAGCACAATGATCAAGGCGTATCAAGAATGTCGTATCACCGAAGGCAAATTTTAAAGCACGTCAAAGCTTTACGAAGGTGCAAAAGAAGTTTTGGCTTGCCTTTCACCAACAAGGTGTAGGGGAAAGCTCCTGGTCTTAAACAAGAAAAACCCTGAAAAGAAATTCAAATAAAGAAATGGGGGAAATGGGTTCAAATACTCTTTGACTTGGCCAGCACATAACAACAGAATATAATGGCACAAAACCTATGCCAAAACAAAGAGTAGCTCAAGACAAAACCAATGCAACAAGAATCAACTCATTTGGACTCATGGATCAAAATTTATTCAAGGTCAAAGTTATGGTCAAATTTTAAATGAATTAAATCACTTTTCTCTGGTTTTCAAAGGGGCTGACGTCGAAGGCGTACTGGAGGAATACGCTTCCACTCAAGAAAACGGTTCGGGGGCGGCTCAGAGGCTGACAGTGGGGCCGAGGTGTCATATGTCCTGAGGGGGAGAGAGGCCGAGGCAGGGGAGGGGCTCATCGGCGGCTGACACTAGATATAGACTCTTCCTTGTTATTGTCTTGACTTGAATTGCATATCTTACTTGCTTTACTTTGAAGTTCTTATATGTGTGTTAGCATGTCACCACAGAAATTATATGTGTTATCATTTACCTACTCGAGGACGAGCAGGAATTAAGTTTGGGGATGTTGATACGCCCCAAACGTATCTATAATTTCTGCTTGTTCCATGCTCATTTGGGTGACATTTCTATGTGTTTTGCTACACTTTCATACCTTTTTACACATATTTGGACTAACCTACTACCTCAGTGCACCCAGTGCCAGTTTCTGTCTGCTGATGTCTGTGAATTGCATGTTTATACCCATATTTACAGTGCCCAAAAAATTACAAGAAAAATATATAAAAAATCAGTGTGCGGAAGCTTCCACAAGCCTGAAGGGAAGCCGGAGGGGGGCACCCCCCCCCC
The DNA here is from genome assembly GCA_950022295.1 of Bromus sterilis. Classification (NCBI taxonomy): domain Eukaryota; kingdom Viridiplantae; phylum Streptophyta; class Magnoliopsida; order Poales; family Poaceae; genus Bromus; species Bromus sterilis. Next base: position 267,181,557 of record OX465598.1, on the reverse strand, counting down.
CCTCCCAGACGGCCACCTGGCGCGGCCATGGGTGGGGTCGTGCCCACAGGCCGCCTGGGAGGACGGCACCTCCCCCGGCGCCCCCCTTCGGCCTATATTTACCTCCCGATGCAGAAACCCTGAAAAGAGACCCCGCATCGCAAATTTCACCTTTGATCCACCGCCGCCGCGATTCCAAGATCGGTACCACCAGAAAACCTCCTCCCGGCACCCTGCCGGAGGGCGAATTGATCTCCGAGATCTTCTCCACCACCATGAGCGCTCCCCGGATGTGTCGTGAGTAGTCCCCCTTGGACCATGGGTCCATGACCAGTAGCTATGTGACGTCTTCTCTGCAATCTTGTGCTTCAATTCCTAACCCTTGTGAGCTGCCCTACATGATCAAGGCACTTATGTAATCTTTCTGCTATTGCTATGTTGTGTTTGCTGGGATCCGATGGATTATTAAATTATGTTCAGATCGTGATGAGTTATATGTTTGGTTCTCCTTTTATATTTTTTCTTGAGTAATTCTTGCATGTTCTCCGTTGCAGTATTTTACTTTGGCCAAGTAGTTTGTTGCAACTTTAAGAGGGAGCATTATGCTTGATTGTGGGTTCAGCCCCTTGATGTCTAGCTTGATTGACAGAAACATGAGACTAGGGGATGTGTTGTTGCCACCAGGGATAAAACAACGGTGCTTGTACCTGCGGGTACAAGGATTGTTTACTTTACGCAAAGTTCTTTTAATGCAGTTGTCCGTTGCTTTGAGTTTACACTTTGGGTGGAATTGGCAACTTAATACCAGCGAGATGTTCTGGATAGATATCTCAAGTTGTATGATTAGTAAGTAGACACGGATGAATAAAAGGTCTACTTCTTTTTGCGTACTGCCCATACTTTTGAGCCTCTAACTTTCTTGTGGCATAGTTAGCATTGCGGTGCATTTATAATTCTGTCAATTTTTCAACTGTAATTTGTTCACCCAGCTTAGCAGTTTTATTGTCTTTTGGGAGAGAGACATCACTAGTGAACATCTTGGGACTCCGGTCCATATTTCCATCATTGTTTATGCCTCAACTCTTTACTGCTTTATTTTCCTTCTGTTGCAACCACCATTACTATTTCCACCGTACGTTTGATCCTTTGTAAATGACAAGGCCAGAGATATTGACAACCTCTCTGTAACATCCCAAAATTTTCTAAATTTTGAAAAGTTAATAAATTAAATATTAATTATTGTTTTTCTTGACATGTTTGATTTTCACTGCGATTCCAAAACTTTTTGGAGTTGAATTGAATATTAAAATGAGAGGGAATAAAAGGACTTTCCCTAATATTTGTTGGTGTTTCGGAATTTATTATTTTAAACAAATCCAACTAAAAATAAAAGAGGGAAGGTGACATGAGTCCTTCATTATGAAAGAGGGTTGGAATATATTTTAATATGATTTTATTTTAATTGGAGTTTATTTAAATAATTTACCATTTCAAAATAATAGTAATTTGAGAGAAGATAAAATGACTTTTCACAAAAATAAAGTGAAAAAATTTTAAATAATTATTTGACATTTTTATTGATTTTTAAAAAATATAACTAAATAATGTCATGGAAAATGTCATTATTTTTATATTTGTCATTTTGGTCAATATTTTCATTGCATAAATTTTTTTGAAATTATTTTATGAATTTGTAAATTTATTTTATATTTTTTTGAGGTGTATTCGATTTTATAAGATTGTTTGAAGTTCTGTAGAAAAAGAAAAAAAACTACAGCACAAGCCCAGTAGCCGCCAGTGCTATCTCTCACCGCGTGCGCTCGCTCGCAGTGCAGCAGCCCCAGCCGGGCTGGCCCATTAAGTCGTTTTCCTTTTTTTCTTTTTTCTATTCTTTTTTCTTCTTCTTTTTCTTTTTCCTGTAAGGCTGACAACCGGGGCCCGCATGTAATCCCCGAGCTCCCCCGTGGACAACTCGGACTTCGCTGGAATCCCGATTTCCTCGCGAATTCGATCTCGTTTCTGCCCCGTTTTGCACACAATGTCATCTATAAATATTGCCCAACTCATCCCCGTCCGTTTTTTTGCAAAAAATCTTATCTCTCGAGCCTCGAGTTCGTCGGAATTGCTCATCGGATCTGCCTGTTTGACCTCACCGTCGGCCGCCCTCTCACCGAGCACAGCTTCAAGGGGACAACGCCGCCGCCTGGCAAGCCGCGCGAACGGGAGACGCCCGCGCCGGAGCCGCCTGCGGCGCCAGCCACGCCACAACCTTCGCCGACGACGACCCGAGCAGTCGCGCCGGACACACCGCGCCCACCACTCGCGCCGGAGCCGAGCGCCGCGCCGCCGGCCGTCACCATGGTTGTGCCGCCCGCTGTCCTCGCGGCCGCGCCGAGCCGCCTTTGACGTCTCCACCTCGCCGCCGGCCCCATGCCACTCGTCGCCGGACTCGAGCGTCGTCGTAGTCGTGCCATCACCGGCGTGCTGTGCCGCCTCCGCCTCCGTGGACAGTAGCCGGTGAGGCTTTAGGGTTTTCATTTAGTTTTTTTTCTTTTTATTTTGCTAACTGGTTCGCCTAAATCGATTTTTGCCGGTTTTCCTTAGGTTAACCGCCACGGACCGGTTTTTTATCCAGCGGACATTCACTGGTTAATACCTAAAGTGAACGCCGTTCGTTCGATAGCACCAGGGGCCTGTTTGTGAGGTAAAATTATTTTTATTCACGGATAAGCCCTTTTACAGTTTGCACCATGGAACCGTTATATCCGTATCTTTTAAGCCGTGTATCGTAATTAGATGATTCTTTTTCCTACGCGCCTGTGGTGATCTGTAGATTATCATAGAGTTAACTTTCCACACATTTGCACATATTTGAATTTGAATTTATTCAAATTCAAATTCAAACTTCCGAAGGTCGTATCTTTTATGCCGTTGATCCAATTCAATTGATTCTTTTTGCATAGGATCACTCATATCATATACTTTATATGCACGTCACTTATACACCATATTCAAATACTTTTGATCTGTTTGAATTTAAATTTAATTCAAACTTCAGCCTACTATAACTCGTGTTGTAGCATTCCGTTTCACGTGATTCTTTTTGCATATTGGACCATTTGAAACATTCTATCAGCTATATTCACACACCTTTCATATTGACATGATAGTCACCTTGAATTCATAATGCCTTTGGTTATAATCTTGTATATCAACAATTCTTTATCCGTTGACTCTCTCGAATTCACATTCCACGTTTCACCTTCAAGCACATCGACACCTATACCTTTCGAAGCCTAGTTGTTTTTTGTTGCTAAACCTTATTGTGTTTGATTTGTTGATCTTTTGGTTCCTTTTGGCATGATTTCTTATTTGAGTTCTTTCGTTTACTATAGATTGCTCGGAGTGTGGCGAGTAGAGTTATCTGGATTGTGAGTGCGAAGAACTTCATCGAATGTATAAGGCAAGTTACACTTTGACCATACCTCATCCTATATTTTTCATTATGCATGTAGTACTTATCACCCTATGCATGTGTAGGATTGCTGCTATATTACTTGCTGCAAACCTAGTAGGATAGCCATATGGTCTGATCATGTATTCTTTGTCGCCTTAGTTCGTGATTGTTATATATTGCTATGCTTGTAGACGGGGATTGGCTTGATAATACATTGAGTTGTGTGAGGATTTAATAACTTGACTAGGAACCTTAAATAGAATTCACCTCTGGACGGGCAGGGAGAGCATCCTGGGGCTCGTGCCTTATCTAAGGCGGGACCAGGGTCAAATGCTTCCCGAATGGTTTGTATTGGTGGTATAAAGAACGTCATGGTATCTACCCTCTGAACCTAAGTGGGCGTCGTCCAGGCTCAAAAGATCAGACATACTTGGTGACTAGAAGTTTCCATGTACAACCACTATCCATATGGGATCTGGCTTAGTTGAGTACGTTGTAGGAAGCCTCTCCCGAGCAAAGCTAGCATATGTAGATTTTGGTAGGTGTATCGGCTTGTCGTTGGTTGTTGGTGACCTCTTCTGAAAGACTTCGTCTCAATCTTCGGGTTGAGTCCAGTGGGTAAAGTGTACAAACCTCTGCAGAGTGTACAAACTTATCGTGATTAGTCGTGTCCCCGGTTATGGACAACTTTAAGCAACTAGGCGTTATTGTTATTAGATGGTCTTGACAGATGATCCACCCTAATAAAACTTGAGTGGGAAACTTTAATAAAGGGTATGGGTTGCAATTGGTGTGGCCCAATTCAACCTTATGTTATAAGATAAAATAAAATTTGACTAATAGGTAGATTGAGGAAAAAATGAGCTTTCTGCAAAATAAAACCATAAGCCTTCCTTTGACTTACCTTGCATGTAGATGTAGGTCTGTTATATCCATTTTCGTGTGACTTGTCGTACAAATTAGATGTACTGACCCATTGTCGGGCTGTAACCATCGGTGTTGCAGGATTGTATACGACGAGTAAGTGATGCGTTGTAGGGTTACAATGTCTATACTCAACTGTGTCGGTGGTGTTGATGGACGCCACAAAGCTTTTATTGTTTTTCCGTTGTATTCTATTTGTAAGCTAGCCTTGAGCTATGCAGGTATGCTTTATTGTAATACTGGATCTTCGATGTAATATTTATGACATGTGGTTTATTCTTGATATTACATCGTGTATTGTGTGTGCTAGCTATTGATCAAGGGACTAGCACAGAATGCACAGGGACTTTGATTCTTAGTGAATCGAGTCGTTACAGATGGTATCAGAGCCCATGTTGACTGTAGGTCGTGACCCTAGAAAATGGATAGAAAAAGCCATAGGAACAAAATTATTTTTACCACTCCCTGGTTACTTACTCTCTCCACTAGTTTCTCTTATCTATTACTCATTTTCTAAACTCTTTGTCTTGCTTTAATGTAAATACCCCTCCGAGTTACTTATGCCCCTGAGGATATGATTTTGAGAAGTAAATCATCAACCTTGTGGATCAATTGAGGTTACCACTACCAGAACTAGCAAGAGTATCCTACGGGGTTCATTAAGTTTTGACACTGATGATTTTTAAGATCAGCTTAGCTGAGAAGGATGAACTTTAGATTCAAACCATTACTTTTAGGTGAAGTTAGATAAATGATTTGCGCGTAGTATGATGAGATCATATGTGTTGCACATATGACCTTACTCTAGGAGTTGTTTGTGTGCAAGTCTGACTTTTGTGACTTTATTGATTGATGTTATGTGATAATTATTTGAATGTAGGTGTTTGCCTTATTCTTGTTTGTGTGCATGTGCTTAGTGTTTCCTTTAGTTTGTTTCTTGTCGGTATCCCAGTTTCCCTAACCCTTGTCGTTTGGGCTTAATAGATGGAGTATGAAGTATGACTCACCTTTTTCGGGGCGATGACTAGACTGAAGACGGAACAATGGATTCATAATATGGAGAAACACATAGAGCATAACAAGGTTGGAAGTGAGGACAAGGTCCACTATGCTGTCAAGCATTTTGTAGAAGATTCTGCCACTTGGTGGAGAATGCATCAGGCGACTAACGAATCAAGAAGGAAGAATACTTGGAAGGAATTTACAAACATTTTGTTGGGATCCCGCCTCGTCGCCCCGATGCAAAGGGTGGTAAACCATAAAAGGCCTTGTGATTGCAAAATTTGTGGGGAAGTGGGACACTCCTATGAAGGACACCAAGATGGATGTCCCTTTTGTAAGGAAATGCACTAGGGTGAAGAATGTCCAACTGCTCAAGTCACATATTTGTGTATGAAAGAACTGATCATTACCCCGCTTAGTGTTAATTTTCATCATGACACAACAAGTATTTCAACATCAAAAGGAAGGAATGGAGAAAATTATCCAAGAGTTCAGGGAAGCACCCGTGAAGAAGAAAAAGAAGGACCTTAGCCAAATTGAGTGTTATCGGTGCAGGAACATGGGACACTACGGCAACATGTGTCCAGGATTGAAAGGAAAGAAGGATAGGTGAACGTGGAAGAGAAGACGTCGACATATTGAAGCTTATGTTTGGCAATGGGATAAGTGGAACATTCATAGGTGTGCACCAAGTGTACGATGTTACCTTTTACTGTTAGTTGGAGATATGGATCGATGCAAGTCTTGCTATGGATGAACTAGATGTTTTGTGCCATGTTTGTTTTGTTAGGTTTTTCTTGTGCCCTTGACCCTGATATGTCGTTGATTGATGTTGTGTGTTGTGCCTTGCGTTTCTTCTATGTGAGAAGAATAAGTTTACGTTACCTTAGACCCCTCATCTATTTAGTATGCTTCAAGACTGAAGAATACAGAACAAAAAAAAGAATAAGTTGACAAGTGACTCGGCGATAAGAAGAACGCTTCGATGATGTAAACCTGAAGCTATCAACATTGAAGACTTGAAGACCTTGAAGATTCAAAGTTTCTACCGTTAGATCGTTTCTGTGAGCTGTCATTTCTTGTTTTTACTGACAGCTACACATCCAAACTTATATTTTCAAAACTAGTGTGATGTTTGTATGGGTATTTATATCTCTCTCTCTACATTCTATTCCTCCTCAACTCAATTCCTACCCTGAAGGAGTTACTACAATGGATTCTAATGCCAAGACTGGGATAAAGATGGATGCAACTTAATACTGAGTTCAAGGATAACCCCATGTGCCAGGATCTTACAACAAGCAAGCACAATCTTGATGAAGGAAGAACCCTGTAGGGAGTTGTAGTTCATCAATGCATGATTTATAGTAGTTTGCGTAAATCTGAGAGTCGTGAAGAAACGATAGATGTCTTGTTTGGCTTGCAGAATCATGGATTTATATGAACAAAGTTCAATATCAAGAGGAACTTTCTGCAATGCATGCGAGGATGACCGAGTGTTAGATTGCGATATTCGCTAAACCACATAGAAGGTAATGATTTGGGTGCGGAATGGGTTGATCACCATGCCGACTACTCTTATTATTCGCTCTTGCTATGCGGGATAGTAAATCTTGAGTGACTTACCTATAGTAGAGAGGCGACGATGATAATCCTGAACCATAGAATGGTACGATGTTTGACCCCCATATAAGATTATCATTAATAATAGTAAGTTATACGGTGAGTAGTCGAAGACCATTTCCTGCAGGTATCCCGTAAAAATATTCTTGATGACCACCATGAGAGAATCGATAGTTGCTTAGTATTGGCGCCTGACTTGTCAGCCATGAAGGTTTAGTACTTGGAGGACTCATCTTTTGGATATAGGATTCAGGACAACAAAGGAGTATATGATATATTCGAGGGATGCAATCGAAGGTGCAACATCCTTGAAGACCAATGTATTGGGAAGACCACTCTTTTGCTAAGGATTCAAGATCTCCAAGGAGTATACGGAATGTACGAAGGATGTCATTGATGGATTCAAATTTTTGAAGACCACGTCGCATCCCTTTTAAGGGTGGTAGCACCCTAGCTCATCGGAGGATCGATGGACTGTCATGAAGACCCAAACCCTAACCTTTTCGAATCTCGAGGACAAGATTCCTTTTAAGAGTGGTAGTCTATAGCATCCCAAAATTTTCTAAATTTTGAAATGTTAATAAATTAAATATTGATTATTGTTTTGCTTGATATGTTTGATTTTCACTGGGATTCCAAAACTTTTGGAGTTCAATTGAATATTAAAATGAGAGGGAATAAAAGGACTTTCACTAATATTCATTGTCGGTGTTTTGGAATTTATTATTTAAAACAAATCCAACTAAAAACAAAAGAGGGAAGGTAAAACGACTCCTTCATTATGAAAGAGGGTTGGAATATGTTTTAATATGATTTAATTTTAATTGGAGTTTCTTTAAATAGTTTTCCATTTAAAAATAATAATAACTTGAGAGAAGATAAAATGACTTCTTCAGAAAAATTGAGTGGAAATTATTTAAATAATTATTTGACATTTTTGTTGATTTTTAAAAAAAAATATAACTAAATAAAGTCATGGAAAAATGTCACTATTATTATTTGTCATTTTGGTCAATGTTTTCATTGCATAATTTTTTTTAGATAATTTTATGAATTTGTAAATTTATTTTATATTTTCCTGAGGTGTATTCGATTTTATAAGATGTTTTGAAGTTCTGTAGAAAAAGAAAAAAAACAAACTGCAACACAAGCCCAGTAGCCGCCAGTGCTATCTCTCGCCGCGTGCGCTCGCCCGCAGTGCAGCAGCCCCAGCCGGGCTGGCCCATTAAGCCGTTTTCCTTTTTCTATTTTTTTTCTTCTTCTTTTTCTTTTTCCTGTGAGGCTGACAACCGGGCGCCGCATGTAATCCCCGAGCTCCCCCGTGGACAACTCCGACTTCGCTGAAATCTCGATTTCCTCACGAATTTGATCTTCTTTTTGCCCCGTTTTGCACGGAGTGTCATCTATAAATATTCCCCAACTCGTCCCCATCTGTTTTTTCGCAAAAATCGCATCTCCCGAGCCTCGAGTTCGCCGAAATTCCTCGCTGCATTTGCCTGTTTGACCTCACCGCCGGCCACCCGCTCACCGAGCACAGCTGCCACGGAACAACGCCGCCGCCAGGCAGGCCGCGCGCACGGGAGCCGCCCGAGCCGGATCCGCCTGCGACGCCAACCCCGCCAACGCCTTCACTGCCGGCGACCCAAGCAGTCGCGATGGACACACCGCGCCCACCACTCGCGCCGGAGCCGAGCGTCGTGCCGCCAGCCCGTCACCATGGTTGCGCCGCCCACTGCCCCCGCGTCCGCGTCGAGCCACCTTTGTCGTCTCCACCTCGCCGCCGGCCCCGTGCCACTCCTCTCCGGACTCGAGCGCCGCCTCCGCCTCCGTGGACACTAGCCGGTGAGGCTTTAGGGTTTTCGTATAGTTTTATTCTTTTTTATTTTGCTAACTGGGCGGCGAAACCGATTTTTGCCGGTTTTCCTTAGGTTAACCCCCACGGACCGGTTTGTTATCCAGCGGACGTTCACTGGTTAATACCTAAAGTGAAGGGCGTTCGTTCGATAGCACCAGGGGGCCTGTTTGTGAGGTAAAATTATTTTTATTCATAGATAAGCCCTTTTTACAATTTGCACCCTAGAACCGTTATATCCGTATCTTTTAAGACGTGTATCGGAATTAGATGATTCTTTTTCCTACGCGCCTGTGGTGATCTGTAGATTATCATAGAGTTAACTTTCCACACATTTGCACATATTTGAATTTGAATTTATTCAAATTCAAATTCAAACTTCGGAAGGTCGTATCTTTTATACCGTTGATCCAATTCAATTGATTCTTTTTTGCATAGGATCACTCATATCATATACTTTATGTCCACATCACTTATACACCATATTCAAATACTTTTTGATCTGTTTGAATTTAAATTTAATTCAAACTTCAGCCTGCTATAACTCGTGTTGTAGCATTTCGTTTCACGTGATTCTTTTTGCATATTGGACCATTTGAAACATTCTATCAGCTATATCCACACCTTTCATATTGACATGATAGTCACCTTGAATTCATAATGCCTTTGGTTATAATCTTGTATATCAACAATTCTTTATCCGTTGACTCTCTCGAATTCACATTCCACATTTCACCTTCGAGCACATCGACACCTATACCTTTCGAAGCCTAGTTGTTTTTTTGTTGCTAAACCTTATTGTGTTTGATTTGTTGATCTTTTGGTTCCTTTTGGCATGATTTCTTATTTGAGTTATTTCGTTTACTATAGATTGATCGGAGTGTGACGAGTAGAGTTATCTGGATTGTGAGTGCGAAGAACTTCATCGAATGTATAAGGCAAGTTACACTTTGACCATACCTCATCCTATATTTTTCATTATGCATGTAGTACTTATCACCCTATGCATGTGTAGGATTGCTGCTATATTACTTGCTACAAACCTAGTAGGATAGCCATATGATCTCATCCTGTATTCTTTGTCGCCTTAGTTCGTGATTATCATATATTGCTATGCTTGTAGACGGGGATTGGTTTGAGAATACATTGAGTTGTGCGAGGATTTAATGACTTGACTAGCAACCTTAAATAGAATTCACCTCTGGACGGGCAGGGAGAGCATCCTGGGGCTCGTGCCTTATCTAAGGCAGGACCAGGGTCAAATGCTTCTCGAATGGTTTGTATTGGTGGTATAAAGAACGTCAAGGTATCTACCCTTTGAACCTAAGTGGGCGCCGTCCAGGCTCAAAAAGATCAGACATACTTGGTGACAGAAGCTTCCATATACAGCCATTGGCCATATGGGCTCTGGCTTAGTTGAGTGTAAGGCCCGATATGCGGTACTGTTCCAGATCGAGATGTTTCCATCCAGATCCGGGGACGAAGCACATATCGGTCCCACCGCGACATACGACAAAGCCATATGCCCCGGATTTCCAACATGATATCACAACATTACAGATACAGGATACAACATCTCATACAATCGGCATACAACTGCCTCAAATACAATACAACAGCGGAAGGTACATGTCTGAGTACAGACTACAATCAACTGCCTACTGGGAAAGAGAAAAACATCGATCCCATAACCACACGGGTCCAGGCCCTCCGCCGGGATCCGCCTAACTAGTCGTCGTCGAGTCTCCACGTGAAACGTCGATCACCATACCTGTTGTCGATCAAGAACCCTGAAAAGAGTTTGGGGGTAGTATCATGAGTACAAAGGTACTCAGCATCCAACTTTAGTGGTCATCTGACCCAGCAAGGACTTCATCACTCGTCATTCTAGGACAACTAGTAGTTTACGGTAAGGAAGGGGTAAGTGGTGAGGTTGCTGCCGCACTAGCATTTATGAAGTGGCTAACGATCTAGAGAGTAAGATAAGAAGCCAAGCATTCGATGAGGAATCGCCTCCAACAAGTCTTGCTATCCACCTACTTACGCTAGCATAACACCTATCCTATCCTTGTCCTCCTCTTCGCATCCCGACGAAGAAGAAGCAGTCAAGGCACGCACACAAGATCAGGTTATAATTAAGATTAACTCAGTTGTTGTTGTCTATGAACAAGGAGTAGGTCTCAAGTCGTCCATAACCGTGGACACGGCTTCTCGAAAAGATTTAACCCTGCAGGGGTGTACCAACTGCCCATTACAAGGCTCCGCACGCACGCCAATCTCTCTCAGTTGCTACCCATCACAGGCAACCATTTTATGATTTAGTTCCAAGAGATCCGGAACGATAGGTCCCTCTAACTAACAACGCACAAATCCAGGTGGCCCCCGGTGAGTCGACATCCAACTCAAAAGCCGGCCGCGCTATCGAGTCGGCCTCTACCGTCTGGACGAGGCCGGGTTAGCTACCCAAACAGATGTGGGAAGCCCCCTAGCTTCCAGGTGTGGACCAACAAAGGAACTAAGTCTTCGCTGGCCCGAGTTGTTTGAAAACTTGCGAGGTCGACACTCGCACACACACGTTTGCAAAAGGTAAAACCAGCTTGGGCCACCACTAGAAATGTTTGAAGCTAGATAGGTAAGAAGAGGGGACCCCATAAAAGCCCACACGCGGTTAGGAACGCTCAGTCTTAAAACCAATACCCGGAACTCGGATCCTAGGTGACTCGAATGGAACAAAGCGTCGGGGCGGGATAGCCTAGACCTTCCATCCTTCTTCGAATATAGTCAACATTTATAATAATCATATCATCAAAAACAATATAATAATGTGATATCCCAAACCCAAGAGTAACAGGGTAACATCGTAGCATACTAAGCATGCATACTAAGCAGAGGCTGAGCAACGAGCAATAGTAACATAGCAGTACAAGGTTTGCTGGGAGGGGACATGGCTGTATCGGTTTAAAAGAGGTTGTAAACATGTGGTAGGATCAAACATCGAACCTAACTTAGACTAGCATGCAAACCGCTGGTTGAAATAGAATGGATCATAAGTAATGTATAGTCCTTGCCTGTTGATAAGTCGGTTTCCGAAGGTGTAGTTGATCGCAAGCTCGCATCGTCTCCGAAGGTACCCGCGGAAGCAAACAAGACGATAAACACTGGAAAACAATCAACGGTGCACCACTATTACTACGGACCAATACAAGATCAAGAAGGAAACACACGACACGGCAACGCGATACGGCTCTATCGTCGAGAACGGTTACTAACAGTTTAAGTGGGGTATCGGTCACACACGACGAATACCGCACGTTTACGGTGGTTCAAGTTGCTTAGCTACAGGTGATCAACCAACGGTTATTAACATGGCAACTCAAGAAAGCATGGCATAGCACTCAAACATGGCAAGAGGTGAAGCATAAAGGAAACTATCTATGCTAGTCAATTTAAGTGAGGCACAACCTAAACATGGCATACACTAAGTGTCGCACGACAATTAGAAGATTTGGTACTGTTCTGCCCTAAACCATATTTTAGGTTGGTTAACAACATCAAACAATAGCATAAACACAAAGTACACGAAAAACTAATCAAGTTACATATAAAGAACACCCCAAACGGAGTTACGGTTAAAAAGATACAAGCAAAACAAGTTATGCAAACATGCTGTATAAACAGGGGTAAATCTATATGCAAAAGTGCAGCAACATGACATAGCAATACATGTAATGAAATTAGACATCATGCTTAACAATATGCAATTGGAATCACTCAATTTCGATAAACGGTCGCGACACACTCGTCGACCGAAGTTGCAATAAAATAACAGTTTCAGCAACAGCAGCACATTAACATCAGGATCACCACTTTGGAGCAAGATTTAATATAGCTAAAGCACCCAAACATGACAATTTAAAGCATGTAAATGAAGTACACATGATGCTTAACACATACGAGAAAGAATCAATGCAATAGGCCTCATGGATTAGTCACAATCACCATGCAAAGTTGCAACAAAATAAAAACAGCAGCACTTAACAGGAATTTGTAGCAGTTTAACGGCTTGATGCCCACTTTAGCACACAATTACATAATCAAGATGAGCTCAAATGCAAAAACTTTCTACATACGGAAGCTAGAGCACGCAAAACTGAGCAACTTTCGTTTTGGGGGCACGTTCATCGGAGCTACGGTTTAACGGGAAACTACAGCGCAAAAACAGATCAGCAGCAATAATCCTGGGACTTAGCAGAAATTTAGTACAAGAAAAAAAAAACAGAGACTGAAAAAATAAAAAATAAAGGGGGGGCCTCACCCATGGGCTTTCGGGCCAACTGGCCAGAGGAGGCCGCTTGGGCCGCTGGAGGCGCCTGGGATGGGAGGCCTGGCCTGGGTCGTGGCCCAAGTGGCCGGCGGCGGCCCAGCAGGGCGGTTGGAGGAGGCCGACTCGATCCCGTCCTGGATCGAGTCCACGGCGGCGCTGGCTCTCGGCCGGCTGGCCTCCGGCGACCGGAGCGAGGCGGAGGGGCGGAGCAGGCACGGGGGCACGCAGAGGAGATTGGGGCGGCCGGAGGAGGTCGAGGGGCACCGTGGCAGGGGCGGCGACGAGCTCGTCCGGGCGGCAAGCTCCTGCCATGGCTCGGCGGCTGGGTGGTGCTCCGGGCGGCCTGCAGCAGAGGAGAAGGGGAGGAGGTGCTAGCCAGGAGGAGAGGGGGGCCAGCTGGCCGGCGTGCTGGTCGGAGGGAGCGGTGGCGGCGGCTGCCCACGGGCAGTGGAGGCGGCTGGAGAGAGAGGGGAGTGGGGTGGCTAGATCCGATCTGGGCCGTCGGATCTCCGGATCTGACGGTCCAGAACTCATTGGGCAGAAAACTGAGCAAAATTGGGGGTGTGGCTGCAAATTTTGTGCTAGGAAAACCCTATAAATGGGTGGGAGTGTGGTGGTCTTTATATAGCCCCGGTGGCTGGCAGTTTGCAAAAACATCGCCGGTTTTACTCTCGCGCGCGCGGTGCTCACGTTTCTGACCGCCGGGGGTCCGCAGTACCTCCGATTCGGGTAAAACTTCAAACTGCGCGATCAGCACGTCGAGATGGTGGCGTTCACCTCGCGTTGGAACCGTTCAGAAAACACTTTCCGGCGCGCTATAAAAATATCTCGTTTAATTATTAAACGGGGTTTTTCGTTCCGTTGGCTGCGGCTGGTCTCGTGCGGTTTTCGCGACGGTGATCGGGTGAAACCCGGTGTCGCAAAGGTCGAGTGTCAGGGTGGCAAGGGTCGGTCTTCGTCCGGTACGAGATAAGAGTGGGAAAAATAATCACCGATCGATAAATCGGGGATGCAAACACCGCAAACAAATCAGACAATCAAACAATTCACACCGAAAACAATTTTTTTAATTTTTGTGAAAACTGGGCTGTTACGATACAACACCACCAACAAGGGATCTCGTCCCGAGATCCAGGAAGATCCAAGGGAGAGGGGAAGGAAAAGAGAAAAAAGAGACGACGATCTTCAACACCACCAACAAGGGACTCTGCTCCATGTCGACGTCGAACTTCTGTCGAGATAAATTTCCGCAGAGAGACGACATCGTCGGAAAAACGAAACCGTCGGTGTCAAGAGGAAGAACGACAGCCAAACCTGGTCAAAGGGATAGTGCTTTTCGATGCAAGTCATAAAAACACCGGCAAAAGGATGGATGGCAATGGATGACCCAGATGATAACCGAAATCGGAGAAGCTAAAGGTACTACAAGAATTCCCACCTGAGCTCGGAATCGAGACAATACGATGCAAGCAAGGCATTGTAACGGTTCCGATACTCCACACACTCGAGATCCTAGAGTTTGAAGGGGGATAAGTCGAGAATTAAAACTCTTACAACACTTGTCCTGTCCAGAGCAAGGGTAAGGAGTAAAAAGATTCCTACTCTCCGATAACTAACTTAGTAACTACACAATATTTTTTTGTCTAGACTCGACTTCGGCCAGAGAGGGGATCCTACGGTCGGTAAGGCTCTGATACCAAGTTGTAAGGCCCGATATGCGGTACTGTTCCAGATCGAGATGTTTCCATCCAGATCCGGGGACGAAGCACATATCGGTCCCACCGCGACATACGACAAAGTCATATGCCCCGGATTTCCAACATGATATCACAACATTACAGATACAGGATACAACATCTCATACAATCGGCATACAACTGCCTCAAATACAATACAACAGCGGAAGGTACATGTCTGAGTACAGACTACAATCAACTGCCTACTGGCAAAGAGAAAAACATCGATCCTATAACCACACGGGTCCAGGCCCTCCGCCGGGATCCGCCTAACTAGTCGTCGTCGAGTCTCCACGTGAAACGTCGATCACCATACCTGTTGTCGAACAAGAACCCTGAAAAGAGTTTGGGGGTAGTATCATGAGTACAGAGGTACTCAGCATCCAACTGTAGTGGTCATCTGACCCAGCAAGGACTTCATCACTCGTCATTCTAGGACAACTAGTAGTTTACGGTAAGGAAGGGGTAAGTGGTGAGGTTGCTGCCGCACTAGCATTTATGAAGTGGCTAACGATCTAGAGAGTAAGATAAGAAACCAAGCATTCGATGAGGAATCGCCTCCAACAAGTCTTGCTATCCACCTACTTACGCAAGCATAACACCTATCCTATCCTTGTCCTCCTCTTCGCATCCCGACGAAGAAGAAGCAGTCAAGGCACGCACACAAGATCAGGTTATAATTAAGATTAACTCAGTTGTTGTTGTCTATGAACAAGGAGTAGGTCTCAAGTCGTCCATAACCGTGGACACGGCTTCTCGAAAAGATTTAACCCTGCAGGGGTGTACCAACTGCCCATTACAAGGCTCCGCACGCACGCCCATCTCTGTCAGTTGCTACCCATCACAGGCAACCATTTTATGATTTAGTTCCAAGAGATCTGAAACGATAGGTCCCTCTAACTAACAACGCACAAATCCGGGTGGCCCCCGGTGAGTCGACATCCAACTCAAAAGTCGGCCGCGCTATCGAGTCGGCCTCTACCGTCTAGACGAGGTCGGGTTAGCTACCCAAACAGATGTGGGCAGCCCCCTAGCTTCCAGGTGTGGACCAACAAAGGAACTAAGTCTCCGCTGGCCCGAGTTGTTTGAAAACTTGTGAGGTCGACACTCGCACACACACGTTTGCAAAAGGTAAAACCAGCTTGGGACAGCACTAGAAATGTTTGAAGCTAGATAGGTAAGAAGAGGGGACCCCATAAAATCCCACACGCGGTTAGGCACGCTCAGTCTTAAAACCAATACCCGGAACTTGGATCCTAGGTGACTCGAATGGAACAAAGCGTCGGGGCGGGATAGCCTAGACCTTCCATCCTTCGTCGAATATAGTCAACATTTATAATAATCATATCATCAACAACAATATAATAATGTGATATCTCAAACCCAGGAGTAACAGGGTAACATCGTAGCATCCTAAGCATGCATACTAAGCAGGGGCTGAGCAACGAGCAATAGTAACATAGCAGTACAAGGTTTGCTGGGAGGGGACATGGCTGTATCGGTTTAAAAGAGGTTGTAAACATGTGGTAGGATCAAACATCGAACCTAACTTAGACTAGCATGCAAACCGTTGGTTGAAATAGAATGGATCATAAGTAATGTATAGTCCTTGCCTGTTGATAAGTCGGGTTCCGAAGGTGTAGTTGATCGCAAACTCGCATCGTCTCTGAAGGTACCCGCGGAAGCACACAAGACGATAAACACTGGAAAACAATCAACGGTGCACCACTATTGCTACAGAGCAATACAAGATCAAGAAGGCAACACATGACACGGCAACGCGATACGGATCTATCGTCGAGAACGGTTACTAACAGTTTAAGTGGGGTATCGGTCACACACGACGAATACCGCACGTTTACGGTGGTTCAAGTTGCTTAGCTACATGTGATCAATCAACGGTTATTAACATGGCAACTCAAGCAAGCATGGCATAGCACTCAAACATGGCAAGAGGTGAAGCATAAAGGAAACTATCTATGCTAGTCAATTTAAGTGAGGCACAACCTAAACATGGCATACACTAAGTGTCGCACGACAATTAGAAGATTTGGTACTGTTCTGCCCTAAACCATATTTTAGGTTGGTTAACAACAGCAAACAATAGCATAAACACAAACTGCACGAAAAACTAATCAAGTTACATATAAAGAACACCCCAAACGGAGTTACGGTTAAAAAGATACAAGCAAAACAAGTTATGCACACATGTTGTATAAACAGGGGTAAATCTACATGCAAAAGTGCAGCAACTTGACATAGCAATACATGTAATGAAAGTAGACATCATGCTTAACAATATGCAATTGGAATCACTCAATTTCGATAAACGGTCGCGACACACTCGTCGACCGAAGTTGTAATAAAATAACAGTTTCAGCAACAGAAGCACATTCACATCAGGATCACCACTTTGGAGCAAGATTTAATATAGCTAAAGCACCCAAACATGACAAGTTAAAGCATGTAAATGAAGTACACATGATGCTTAACACATACGAGAAAGAATCAATGCAATAGGCCTCATGGATTAGTCACAATCACCATGCAAAGTTGCAACAAAATAAAAAAAGCACCACTTAACAGGATTTTGTAGCAGTTTAACGGCCTGATGCCCACTTTAGCACACAATTACACAATCAAGATGAGCTCAAATGCAAAATCTTTCTATATACGAAAGCTAGAGCACACAAAACTGAGCAACTTTCGTTTTGGGGGCACGTTCATCGGAGCTACGGTTTAACGGGAAACTACAGTGCAAAAACAGATCAGCAGCAATAATCCTGGGACTTAGCAGAAATTTAGTACAAGAAAGAAAAAAAACAGAGACTGAAAAAATAAAAAATAAAGGGGGGGCCTCACCCATGGGCTTTCGGGCCAACTGGACAGAGGAGGCCGCTTGGGCCGCTGGAGGCGCCTGGGCTGGGAGGCCTGGCCTGGGCCGTGGCCCAAGTGGCCGGCTGGCCTTCGACGACCGGAGCGAGGCGGAGGGGCGGAGCAGGCACGGGGGGGGGACGCGGAGGAGATTGGGGCGGCCGAAGGAGGTCGAGGGGCACCGTGGCAAGGGCGGCGACGAGCTCGTCCGGGCGGCGAGCTCCTGCCATGGCTCGGCGGCTGGGTGGTGCTCCGGGCGGCCTGCAGCAGAGGAGAAGGGGAGGAGGTGCTAGCCAGGAGGAGAGGGGCGCCGGCTGGCCGGCGTGCTGGCCGGAGGGAGCGGCGGCGGCGGCTGCCCACGGGCAGTGGAAGCGACTGGAGAGAGAGGGGAGTGGGGTGGCTAGATCCGATCTGGGCCGTCGGATCTAAGGATCTGACGGTCCAGAACTCATTGGGCAGAAAACTGAGCAAAATTGGGGGGTGTGGCTGCAAATTTTGTGCTAGGGAAACCCTAGAAATGGGTGGGAGTGTGGTGGTCTTTATATAGCCCCGGTGGCTGGCAGTTTGCAAAAACATCCCCGGTTTTACTCTCGCGCACGCGGTGCTCACGTTTCTGACCGCCGGGGGTCCGCAGTACCTCCGATTCGGGTAAAACTTCAAACTGCGCGATCAGCGCGTTGAGCCGGCGGCGTTCACCTCGCGCTGGAACCGTTCCGAAAACACTTTCCGGCGCGCTATAAAATATCCCGTTTAATTATTAAACGGGGTTTTTCGTTCCGTTGGCTGCGGCTGGTCTCGTGCGGTTTTCGCGACGGTGATCGGGTGAAACCCGGTGTCGCAAAGGTCGAGTGTCAGGGTGGCAAGGGTCGGTCTTCGTCCGGTACGAGATAAGAGGGGGGAAAATAATCGCCGATCGATAAATCAGGGATGCAAAAACCGCAAACAAATCAGACAATCAAACAATTCACACCGAAAACAAATTTTTTAATTTTTGTGAAAACTGGGCTGTTACATTGAGTACGTTGTAGGAAGCCTCTCCCGTGCAAAGCTAGCAGATGTAAATTTTGGTAGGTGTACCGGCTTGCCGTTGGGTGTTGGTGACCTCTTCTGAAAGACTTCGTCTAATTCTTCGAGTTGAGTCCAGTGGGTAAAGTGTACAAACCTCTACAAAGCGTACAAACTAATCATGATTAGTCGTGTCCTCGGTTATGGACAACTTTGAGCAACTAGGCATTACTGTTGTTGGATGGTCTTGACAGATGATTCACCGTAATAAAATTTGAGTGGGAAACTTTAATAAAGGGTATGGGTTGGAATTGGTGTAGCCCAATTCAACCTTATGTAATAAGATAAACTAAAAAATTGACTAATAGGTAGATTGAGGGAAAATCAGCTTTCTGCAAAATAAAACCATAAGCCTTCCTTTGACTTACCTTGCATGTAGATGTAGGTCTGTTATATCCTTTTTCGTGTGACTTGCCATACAAATCAGATGTACTGACCCGTTGTCGGGCTGTAACCTTCGGTGTTGCAGGATTGTATACGACGAGTAAGTGATGCGTTGTAGGGTTACTATGTTTATACTCAACTGTGCCGGTGGAGTTGATGGACGCCACAAAGCTTTTATTGTTTTTCGTTGTATTCTATTTGTAAGCTAGCCTTGAGCTATGCAGGTATGCTTTATTGTAATACTGGATGTTCGATGTAATATTTATGACATGTGGTTTATTCTTGATATTACATCGTGTATTGTGTGTGTTAGCTATTGATCCATGGACTAGCACAGAATGCACAGGGCTTGGATTCTTAGTGAATCGGGTCGTTACACTCTCTGAACTCGTTGGGAGCAAAGTTATTTGCTTTTGTGTGCAGGTCCAGGTCAAGTGAGTAACTTATCTCAAACGGCGCCTGGCTCATTTTACCACCTATTTGTGAGGGGGGAAACATTAGGGCAAAACCCCACTGCAGCTTTTACTTTATTAAAAGAATAACAAAAGTTTACATGGCTTGAGCTAAGCCCCGAAAGAGCAAAAGAAAATTTATATTACAGATTCAAGCCATTCTTTGAATGACTCTGAATATTTGCTCTTGATCCTTAATCTCAATAGTTTCAGTTCACTGGAGTAGTGTTCCTTCCAGTGTAACATGGAGGGAGCCTTGTTTCTGAAGATTCTATCATTCCTTGCCATCCAGCTGCACCAAGCAACAATGATTATGATATCTACTGAGAATAAGACATTCAGTTTCAGCTTCATGTCAGCAATAGCTTGAAGAATTGAGGCATTGATGGTTATGTTTGGGCAAATGAAGTCCAAGCAAGATGATGCAAATGGACATGTCCAGAACAGGTGATGCAGTGTTTCTTTAGTTTGGAAATTGAGTGTTGCACAGTTATAAGTCTGCAGATGGAAAGTTTTCCTTCTGAGGAGGTTCCTTGTGTTTAGTCTATCTTGTATTAGCAACCAGAACAAGACTTTATGCTTTGGTTGGCAACTGGTTGCCCAGATCCAGTTGTAGTGTGGTGGTACAGACTTAACTCCAATCAAGGAACTATAAGCTCTGGCAGTGATGAACTGCTTGCTAACCCAAATGTAGCTCCATTGGTCACTACTAGTAGAGTTGCTGCTCAGATTGAACTCTTGACAAAGTGAGTCAATGATCTGCAACTCCTGGAAGGCTTGGGTTGAAAGGGGGAGATGGAAAAGGTCCTCCATGTATTCAGTAGCCATGAACTCTTGAACAGTAATGGACTGGTTTTTAGCAAAAGAGAAAATGTGAGGCGACTGAATGTGCAGGCATTGAGTGCTCCAGAGGTGAAACCAAAATGATGCAGATGCTCCATTTCCAATTGTGCATTTAGCCATACATTTAAACTGGTCCAGGAGTGCAGTCTGTGCTTTCCACCAAAAAGACCCCACCACTTGACTACCTGGGAGATGTCCAGTGCTGTAGTAGGCTTCCCTAACCAGCTTAAACCAAGGGATGTCATGGCTATTGAAGAATTTGTGCAGATTTTTTAGGACTAGGGCATTGTTTTGGGCATTTATGTTAAGGACTCCCAGTCCACCCTGGTTTTTAGGCCTACAAACTGATGACCATGCCACAAGAGCAGGTTTCTTATCCTCCATGTTTGAACCTCTCCAAAGACAGTGTCTCAAGTATTTGTTGATCTGCTGTTTGACAGTTTCAGGGAGAGCAAGGCATATCATGCAGTACATAGCTAGTGAGGAGAGCACTGACTTGACCATCACTAGTCTGCCTGCATTGGTCAGGAAATTAGCTATACCATAAAGCCTTTTTTTAAATCTTCTGACTATGGGCATGAGATGCTCCACTTTTGGTTTCTGAGTGCCTAAGGGAATTCCCAAGTAGGTTATTGGAAAATGGCCTCTCTGACAATTGAGAGTATTGGTAAAATGATCTACCCTCAGGTCATCTATGTTGGTAGGAATCAAGTGAGATTTATGATAGTTCACTTTCAACCCAGTGGCATCAACAAAGGTATTCAAGAGGGCCTTGAGACAAATCAGTTGCCTAGAATCTGCCTTGAGCACAATCAGTGTATCATCAGCATATTGGGCAATTGGGAATTCAGGGCAGGCATTGCTTTGTATTGGGGAAGACAGTAATCCCAAGGCTTGAGCTCTATTAAGGATGGATTGGAGCAGATCAGCAGCCAAAACAAACAGGAGGGGGGACAGGGGGTCTCCTTGCCTCACCCCTCTCTTGCAGTAGAACTTTTTGCCAGGAACTCCATTAAGCAGGACAGCAGATGTAGCAGAGTTGAAGAGCATCTCCATCCAGTGGATCCATTTGCTACCAAAACCTTTTGCTTTTAGGATCTCTATAATTGCTTGGTGCTCTATGGTGTCAAAAGTTTTCTCAAAGTCCAGCTTGAGGAGCAAGGTCTCCACATTGGACTTATGACATAGGTGCAGGTATTCAAATGCCCAACCAATGCAATCTTGGATGGCTCTATTTTTTAGGAAGCCATATTGAATGATATGCACTAGCTTTAGGATCACTTTCTGGAGTCTATTTGCAAGTAACTTGGTTAGGATCTTTGGGCAGTGTTCAGCAGAGAGATTGGCCTAAAGTCAGAAGCACAACAAGGGTTTGCAATCTTGGGTATGAGAGTGATGAAGGAGGAGTTGATAGTCTCAAGTGATATTGTACCAGCATGAAAAGCATGGATCAGTTCCACCATGTCAGGGCCAATGATGCACCAACACTTTTTTATGAATTCGTTATTAAAACTATCAGGGCCAGGGGACTTGCCATTTGGGAGCTCTTCAATGACTGTTTTGATATCCTCAGGAGAGAAAGGTAACTCAAGTTGTTGTAGAATTTTGGGGTCATAGGAATTGTGAATAACTCTCTGAGATCAAAGTGCATGTTTATCCCATTGGAAAAGCCCATTCTATTTTTGAAGCTATTCCAAAGGAGAGCTGCTTTCCCATCATGGTCAGAAACATCAACATGGTTGTTGTCATGCAGAACTGCAATTGAGTTATTTTTGTGGTTTAGAGTAGCTTTAGCATGAAAGAAGTCTGAGCTCTCATCCCCCAACCTGACCCAGTTGATTTTCCCTCTCTGTTGCCAATAGATTTTCTGGCTATCAAGAAGATCCAGGAGATACTCTTTCAGCAACACTCTGCAATTCCATTCCTCAACAGTAAGATCTCTGAATTATTCGAAGAAGTCTAAGAGGAAAATGTACTCATTCATTTTACCAATCTTAATCTTCAGGGTTGGAAGTGTCTTGGCCCAAAGTTTTAGGGCTCTTCTGACATTCTTGAGTTTAGCATTAATTGTTTTTGCAGCATCTGAATATCCAACAGGGATGTTCCAAGAAGTTTGAACTATAGGCATGAAGTCAGTATGTTTCATCCAGTGATTTTCAAATCTGAGATTCTTGATTACCACCTATTTCTTGATCCACGGAGTCCTCTTGGTACGATAACCTTGGAATCTTCACCGAGGGAAAATTGCTGCTATCTACATCATAACCTTCCACTTGGGGTAACCAACGAGGAGGTGTTATCTACACCCATCAGGCACTTTCTGCTCCTCCTCCATCTCCTCCTCGTGCTGCTGCTCCTTGGGAACAACCATCTTATAGTCCGGCCAAAAGGGCCCCTGAATATCAGGCTACTCCTCCACCTGATCGTCGCCAAAACTGAAGACGAGGGGTTCATCCGGGTAAGCCATTTTGCGGTGGTAGTGGGTGCCAATGGAGAGAGTATTACGATCGCCTATATAGCCAACATGCCGGCTGCCTGGCCAATAACGTCATTTAGTTCTGGGTAGTTCAGCAGATGGGTCAAAGACTGCCATGACTTCCATTCACGCCGGCGGATGATGAGTAGTCATAACTTGTACCTGTTAACATGCAAGCTAGTACCACGAGCGACATGACCGTAATAACAATGATTTTTTTAATCCGACACCTGGGTCATGGGCATCATTATTGCGTCTGCCCTTATTCCCACACGGGTGGTTGAGTAACAAATGTGTGTGATGACTATCTTCATCGCCGATGGTTGCAACTGTAGAATCATCAGAATGTGTTCCCTACGGGCCGATAAGTTTGATCGTATGAATAGAATAATTACAATGCACGCAAATTTTCAAACACAACTGTGTGTACTACATCGCCCACACGTTATAGGTTTCGGTCGTCAATGTTGTCACGTTCATCGTCCACACTTTCACTTTTGGGCTCACGGGTCAATATTCCTAGTGTGTACTTTGTAGTCATTGCACACAGTTTGGCGCTATCATGTGCGATACAGGGGGGCTTAATAGCTGCATTCGGTAGTAGTGGCATGACATCACACACAGTTTATAGGCTTCCATCATCAGTGTTGTCACGTTCATCGCCCACGGTTCACTTTTCGGCACACGGGTCGACTTTTGTACAGTGTGCTTTGACTTCATCGCACACAGTTTCGCGCTATCGTGTGTGATACGAGGGGCTTAATAGCCGCGTTTGGTAGTAATGAATAAAAAAAGGAGGCTTGCATCAAGCGCGATGAGATGAAGGGGGGAAAGAAGATGGAGAGGTTTAACATGATCATGGTAGCGACCGAGAAGAATATCAAGTTTGAAGAGAGGAAGGTTGAACTCGTGGCCACTTTGAAGGGTACCAAAATGTTAACCATGAAGATGAAAGAGTTGGATCCCGATGCGGCGATGATCGTGCAAGTCCTCCGCGTCCGAATGTTGAAGCGTGTTTCTATCGTTCTGACCGGCAGAGGAGGCGGGGGCACTCAATGCGGAGGAACCGACTGTAGAGTGAACAGGGGAGCATGGACAACTGACTAGAGAGTGTTATTTTTTAAATGGTGGACTAAAACTTGTGTGATTGGGCATGTAAAAACAAAGAAACGACGCCTCTTTTTGCTTGTGATACAATCTATAATTTGCTCCTATTACTATGCATCTTGAATTTGATTTTTGAGTTCGTGAATGAACCTGGACGAACATTTAGTGGACACTTTTGGATAAATGACTTCAGTATCAGTGTTCCCGGACCGCTTTGTATCAATCCACATATAGATACTTTATCTGTTTTGAGGATTAGCGTTGAAAATACCCTAAAATGCATTGAAACTTCGTGCAATCATATTTGTTTCTGTATTTTATAGCGAAGCAAAAAATAATGAAATTTATTAAGAAGGAATATATTTTTTACGACTGAATAAGAGTCCGCTATACGAAGACAAAACATAAAAAACAAGAAGCTAACTATCGGCAGCGAACATTCAAATCATGAACACTTCGCGCGACTCGCTCGGGGTCGTCTGATCCAGTGTACCAATCTTAAAGGGCCAGGTTGGCCAAGTCATAGCTAGTGACTCGTTTGTGTTAATGTAAATAGAGCACGAACATCTGCTTAACCGACTACATCATGGTAGTGGTATTGTGCTCTCGTCCCCGCCTAGGAGACCAGGGTTTGAATCCCAATCTCTCCCATTTTGTTACCTTTTTGTTCGATATGGAGAAACATGAAACAAAACTAGAATTATGTTTTAGCTACATGGTAATTTTGTAATAAAAGTGTTTTTTTTTCTCATTGGGTGACAAAAATTTGCAAAAATAGGATTTATTTGTTACATAATTATCATGTAATGTAACCATGACAAGTTTCATCTGTAGACCATGGCAAAAGAAATTCAACAATGGCAAATTTGGTTTCTGTATCATAGCAGATTTAATTTTGTAGTCATCGTAATTTAAATCCTGCAGCATGGCAAATTTATTACCGGAACATAGCATTATTCGTTTCTATAACACGACAAAAAAAAGATAATGGTAATTTTAGTTTTGGACCATGGCAAATTAATTTTTAAATTCATAGATAGCATGGAAATTTTCATTTTATACATCATGGCAAATGTTTTGTTATATATGACAATTGTATTACATATAATATGAATATTTTATTTTAATACACCATGATAAATATTTTTATTATTAGAATGGCAATTGTATTACTAACTATGTCAATTTCATTTTAGACACCATGGTAAATATTTTGATATAGGATGACAATTATGTTACATACTATAATTTTTTTATCATAACATGGCAATTCTTGTTTTCTGGATGACCAATATTTTTTACCATGTGTCTATGGAAATTGTTGACAAACATTTTCATCGTAAATAAACATAATTGCTTACTTCTTCTCATTGTTGATTTAGATATTTCTCTCCTTTAAATGATGGAATTTTTTGTAATTTTATAATAGATTTACATGGCAGTTTTTTACATTTTAATAGTATTTCTTATATTCTTATGGCAAATTTACATTTTTGTTACATTTCAAAACATTGGATTTTTTGCAACTAAACGCATTATTTTTTAATTATATGCCAAATTTCATTAATTGTTTTCTTTCTATAAAAAGGTGCAAAAGCATAATTGGGCCTTTGGGCCATCCAGGAGAACGTTGGGAACCCTTCCAAGCGAACCAATAGTTCAGGCTGGTGACTAACAACGTCAATCACTAATTAGCGGGTACCCTCTCGCGCGCCCTGCAGAGGTCACTTTTGGCGCTGACGGGGATGTACCCCGGCAAATCCCATGGTCAGGGACCCTGGGTTAATCATGAGAGGCACAGATTCGACGATAGCTCGTCGACTAACAGGAGGAGACGTTCATGCTCGATATTATTGCTTGGAGATGGCGATTACAGGAAGGCCAAGGCTAGTGCGCACAAGGCTAGGGTTACAGATTGCGTATTGGTTGATCTCGACGTCTCCCCTCCTAGCCCTTATATACTAGGCTAGGTCTCAGGGAGTCCGTCCTGGATTACAGATGAGGTTTCCTAACCCCGATCTTGTTTCGTATGGCAGGTTTGCACCTTCCTTATGAGTCGCGGACTCCTACGTCGGTGCCACTAGTGGGCCAAGGCTGGGCCCAGACGGCATCTCTGTGGGCCTTCTGTCTTCGGGTACAACGGGTAGGCCCATTCATAGGAGTCGTGGGGTCACCTCCTCGTCAGTAGCCCCCGAGTGCCTGGGGGGCTCGAAGAGTCGCGCAGGGACTCGAG
Source organism: Bromus sterilis (assembly GCA_950022295.1). Lineage (NCBI taxonomy): Eukaryota > Viridiplantae > Streptophyta > Magnoliopsida > Poales > Poaceae > Bromus > Bromus sterilis. Next base: position 267,155,226 of record OX465598.1, on the reverse strand, counting down.
TCCATTCTTGCGTCGTTTTTAAGTATGCACGGTTCAACCGCGGGTCCCTGGCAGTCTGGGGCCACGACAAAACCTGCTTCGAGGGAATGCTGAGCTGAAAGGGCCCAAGGAGTCGACTGGTCGAGCCTTGGTGAATTGCACTAGTGGAAAATACCTCAGTAGCCCAATCAAACTCACCTACCTCAACATGAGCTTGGAACACTGGTGTCAAGCAAAAGTCATGCCGCTGCAGGTCTTACAGTGATCAATTCCCGCCAGTACAGTTCATAGCCTAGGCGCGTCCGCCCGGCTTTTTCTATCATGCAAGCGCATGGAAAAGGTTGGGAGTGAAATCGCTCTGCGGCAAGTCCCAGCCCGGCCGATCTACGCAGCGGGGTCTTACATACACGCTAAGCTTGCGTGGCATCTGGGCACATTGTATCGTGTTCCAGGAATATGTATTTTTATTGAGGCGCGGAGCCTAGTAGATAATGCACCCACTTGGAATAAACAATCAAGTGAGTTGTTTTAGCGGTCACTCGCGGAGCTCTGCCGGGCGCTCGGGCGAGGAATAATGTAGAGGAGTACTTGCTCGGGAAGTCTTCGAGTGTTCGGGTACTTTAGAGTTATGCGAGTAATCACTCGAGTATCTCCTTCTCTCTCGGGGTGAGGGAGCACCCGATACTCTGGGACCGTTCGGTCTGGCGACTGTAAGTTTGCTTTATCTTGTGTCGTGGTGAGGGAGCACCCGAAACTCTCATGGGTGCGAGTAATCACTTGAGCACGTTTTTTCTTCTAGGTGAGGGAGCACCCGAGACTCTCATGGGTGCGAGTAATCACTCGAGCACGGTATTTTCTTTAGGTGAGGGAGCACCCGAAACTCTCATGGGTGGATAGGCTCCCGATGGGAGTTAAATATATTTGAAAAAATGTATTTGAGTCAGTAAAGATGGTGCTTGCAGGCTGTATTTTCTGTTTGCTGCCCTTTTAATTTACCTCTTGTTGGTAAGGATCTCCTTGTTGGAGGACCGTCAAAGATGCGCTGTCTGCGAACCGTCATGTCTTCATGACCGGTCATAATGATGGCTATTGGTGGCGTGTTGCAGCCACCTGTTGAGTTGTCAATGCGTGCATTGAAAACGCGCAAGATTTGACGCGTCCAGCACACAGTGCCACCCGTGTGAAGGCATATTTGTCTCGAAATCCGAATCGCCTGGCTTGCTTGGTCTTTGAATTAATTGCTGCCGTCGTCTAGGCTTCTGCGTGCCCTTGGGGCTCTGCTATAAATAGAACCCTTTTCCTCATCTGGCAGTAGTGTTTGTCTTCTGCCCCTCTTGCTCCTCTTCTTTATCTCCTCATGGGGCCAAAATGAGGTGTAGGTGTGACTAGTCGTGGTCGGGTTCGCCGTGGTCGCGATGGTCGTACTCCGCGTTCTTCTCGCGGTGGCCGTCGTGGTGCACCATCGACGCCTTCCTCCTCTTCCTCGGAGGAGGGTTTTTGGCGCTATGATTTCCTCCTACGCATATGTGGCCGAAACGCCGCTCGCATTCTTCTTCCTTCTGCATTTTCTGCCCTTGTTTATGAGCGTAGTATTGATGGCTTGCTGCTTCGTCTTCAGGGGTGCACTCGATCTCCTTCTTATGTTAAGTTGGAGATCGATAATTCCCGCTTGGTTTTTCTTGGCTATGGCTGGAAATCTTTTGCTCGACGCTTGAGATTGCGTGATGGTGATACCCTCTGCTGTCACTTTGATGGCGAAGATACTCTTATCATCCGCACCTTTGACCCGAGAGGCAATCGCATGGATCCTTACTGGCGGGAGACAAGCAGCGATGGTTCCGACAGGTCGAAGAGTCTTTTGCCTGCTTCTTCAACTGCTTCCTCCTCCGGCGATTCTTCGGGTGGTGATGGTGTGCCGTCTTCAACTGCTTCCTCCTCCCGCTATGGAGAGGACCTCGACGTCAAGCCACCGATTCAGCGGGCGCGCCAGGCGACCTTGTAGGACTGGAGGCAGCGGCGTCATCTTCGCCGGCAGCTCGGGTGGAGCTGGAGAAGAAGCTGGTGGAGCGGGAGAAGAAGCTGGTGGAGCATCGTCTTCGGTGCTCTACAAATAAGTCGAGCTTCACCTTTTGTTATGTCATTGACATCATGAGCTGGTTGCTTCGACTCCTCCTTTGTCTATGATGATGCTCGTTGTCTTAGTGCCAATCATCCCAGCATGGGCACACATGTAGAAGTCATAATTCCTTGGGTGATTGGTGCTGTAATCTTGTTCACTGCTTCATCTTTGTAACTAGGTTAGTTCTCCATGTAATGAGGGTTGCCTTCGAGTAATCAGAGTTGCCTTCTATCCAATGTACTTCGAGTCTTTTTATACCGAGAATGATCTTTGGGTCCTTGTAACGAGAGCTGTGTTTGAGTCTATGTAATGGAATCTGTCTTCGAGTCCTTTGCGATGTGATCTATCTTTAAGTCTTTCAACGAGAGCTATCTTCGAGTCCATCAAGTTCTTGTACTGTGGATTTTATCGGCTGCGCGACAGCGCTCCCGATGGGAGTAGCCCCCGAGGCTACGTTCGAGTTGTAGAGTCGAACGTAGGCTGAGATTTGTTTCCTTAATCGTTCTTCTGTTAGCTGTCGTCTTTTATCGGGTGCGCGACAGCGCTCCCGATGGGAGTAGCCCCCGAGTCTTTAGGTGATCGTTGGTGATCAGGTGAAGACTAAAAGGATTGTCTGTGTCTTGTGCTCCATCCAGATTTCTCCAGAGTACTTGGTGTTCTATCTGTTTGTAGTCGTGTCTTCTCTTTGATTCCGAACGGTTCTCAGCGGCTGGCGCCCGTCAGCGGTTTTTACTTGGTCCTTTATTTGTAAGTTACGAGCCGCGCGGGAGATGGTAGTTTTTCTCCGAGGGGGATGTGCTCGAGTCCCCGGGTTTTTTTAGGTAAAGATCGCGTGAGCGACGATAGCGTCTCTCGGGGGGGTTTGTACTCGAGCCCCCGAGTGCTTTGGTGAAAGATCGCGTGAGCGACGATAGCGTCTCTCGGGGGGAGTTTGTATTTGAGCCCCCGAGTGCTTTAAGTAGAGATCGCATGAGCGACGATAGCGTCTCTCGGGGGGAGTTTGTACTCAAGCCCCCGAGTGCTTTGGGTATAGATCGCATGAGCGACGTGTTGGATATATGCTCTAGAGGCAAATAATATATGATTATTCCAATATATCTAAATAAGTTCATGACCATTTTCATACTATGCTGGAACTGTATAAGTGAAACAATGATACAGGTGTGGTATAGAAACAACCAGAGTTCCTAGTCAGCCTCTCATGATGACTGGTTTATCGTCAACTGATGATTGTGGTTTCACGATCATGGACAATCAAGTCAATTGACTGTAAGGTCACCTCATTGAATGAATGACGTGATGAGCATTACCCAATGCAAGCATTGCAACATGATCAAATCGTAAAAGTTCAGTGTTGTAATTACAGAACGTAGTAGCCTGTTCCTTTGACCGTGACATCACGCATAATTGCTATCTTCTGAGGATGCTTTGAGTGCATTAACCGTCACACTGAAACATGGTGACCATAAAGGTGTATCTTGGGCTATCCGATGGGATATGTTGAGGAGTGTTGATTCAAGAGCGGGATTTGTCAATCCATATAATGGAAAGATACTTCATGGCCAACTCGGTGAGATTGCATCCATAAAGCTGCGCGACATGTGACTAGGTCAAAAGGATGAATATCACGGAACGAGTGAATAAGATTTGTCGGTGACAAGATAGAACTAATGCATTGGATGCAGTTGATCGAATCTTGGACTAATCTAGTATAGCATGACAAAGGGAATGGTATACAACGTGTAAGGTTCAATCGGTTACTTCCGGAATGCACATGGGTCATTATGGGCATCCAGGTCCCGCTATTGATCATTGGCCGTAGCCTTTGTCTCGGTCATGACTGGAGTGTTCTCGGACTGTAGGGTAATACACTTAAGGGCTCGATGAATATCGGAGACCTTTTCGGAACTATCAGAGTTACCGGAGAAGAGAGAAAGACGTACCGGAAAAGTTCCGTGTTGGTCCGAAGGACGTTCGGAGTGAGCTGGAAGGAGTTCTGGATCATCGGGAGATAAAATAATATGTATTATTTATTAATTAAGTGAATTAATAATTGATAATAATTTATTTCAGATTAAAAAGTGCAATGGGCCTTATTTGTGAAAGAAGCCCATTAGGGGAAGGAGGAAAATAAAAGGGAAAAGGAAAAGAAAAAAAGGGGGGGCGCCATGGGCCTTGGGGCCCATGTGGGTGGCGCCCCACTTCCCCCCTCCTCCTAGCCGCACCCTCCCCCCTTGGCAAGGGATTAGTCCCACATTGCCAAGGGAAGGGGGGTTGACTCCTTCCGTCTGCCTATGGGCAGGGGTGCACTTCTTTAACACAGAAAAATTCGTAGAGAATTCAATATTACTCCGAATTGAGATCGGTTTTCACCGGTCTTCTCCCCTCTCTCATCTCTCTCAAGCTGGGGTCCCCTTGTCTGGAACCTGTGCTGGGATTGAGGCTTCTCTGCTACGCGGACGCCGTCGTGCTGCCGAAACTCCGGTTCCGGGAGGTCTACTTCCGCCACCTTCGCTGGATCGGAGAACGGAGGTCATCATCGAGTCCGTACGTGTGCGAGTACTACGAGGTGCTGCACGTGCGGCACTACCACCCAACAGGGTGCTAACACAGCCAGGGGGTTGTGAAAGGTTTACGGCTTCATCAACCACGTTTGCGGGAACGTTTCCCGCGCAACGGACTACACCCCGAGGTAAGTTTCCGCAAGTCTTTCCATTACGACATTACAACTAGATAGATCTTGGGTTAAGGGCGACGCTAGTTAGAAAAAATATTGTTTTCTTCTGGGAGACCCAACAATGGTATCATGAGCTAGATCTATGCTTCGTATTGCTGTACGGTTAGAACACATCGGGGATGTGGGCGTTGATTCTACGATTGTTACCCTATCACGTGTACTTGTTATATCTGTGGCATTGTTTGATGAAGCGGCCCCCGACCGACCTTACGCGTACGCTTACGCAAGACTGGTTCCACGCTTGACATACGGCTTGTACAGTATAAAGTGGCTCTGGGGGGTGTCTGTCTCTCTTACTTTAGCGGATATGGCATTTGCAACGGAGGCCCCCGTACGGGGTGTAATAGAGACATCTATAATCAGCGTTGTGGTTCAATGTTCGTAGAAACGGTTGATCTATGAAAAGCCCTAGCAGCCACGTAAAACATGCAATATACAAAATAGAGGCGTCTAACTTTATATTGCAGAGGGGGCTATTGTTGTTTGCTTATGTAGTGATAGCTTTGCTATGTGTTACTAGAAAGTAGTAAACGTTCATCATGATGAAACAAACTTAAATGGAGACACTGTACACTTAGTGCCACCATGATCATACATCTTAAAACATGCTAGTATAGGATACACGACGGTAGCATAAAATAAGATGATCCCTTATAAATTGTCAAACATAAGTATTCTACCGAAGTGTGCACCACCTGGAAGGTTCTCTTTATGATAGGCAGGCCGTGACGATCGGGTGTCATACATACATTAGAGTTCGCATGAGGTTGGGCCTGGCAAGCCTAGCATGTGTAGATATGGCCTTGCGAAGCAGCATATTACACTAAGGTCAATTTGGCGAGCCTAGCATATGCAGATATGGCCTCGGAATACTAGAGATCGAAAGATCGAGCATGAGTCACATATAGGATGTGATCGCACAAACTAGTTGTCTACCTTTGAAACTAATCCGTCGGCCGTTGTGATATTCGAGGACGGACAGTGAATCTGGATCATGTAATCACTAAAACTTCTTAGCGATGATTGTTTTAGTGGGAGCTCATCTATAATATGATTATTATGAACTCATTGTTATGAACTAGTCTTAATTGACTGACTTTTTCAATGCTTTCGACCTTTGTTCGGTAGGAGCAAGTCATAAAGGTTGAGAAATAGAGCCATCTGATTTGATTCGTTTCCAATAGCCATGAGATGATCATCTTAGGGTGATCCTTTTATCAACAGATGCTCCTATTACACTCGTAGTCTCTGAAGGATGAGAATTGAGAACCCATCACTACTAGGGAAATAGCTATACATAGAAAACTTATTAGTGGCGCATTTTATATGTAATGCGCCACTATGTTGTAAGGGTGGCACATTGGTAAAAAATGCGCCACCTATAAGCCCTTATAGGTGGCACATTTTTAAAAATGCGCCACCCCTAAGAGTGGGCCAGCCCTGGATCCCCTTATACGTGGCGCATTTGGAGAAATGCGCCACCCCTAAGAGCTTATGGGTGGCGCATTCTGGAAATGCGCCACCCCTAAAGAATTATTAGTGGCGCATCCAGAATGCGCCACCCATAAGCTCTTAGGGGTGGCGCATTTTCCATATGCGCCACTACTAAGAAAAAACTGTGCGGGAAAAATTCCCAAATACACCCCCCTCGTGGACCACCTTTTCAATTTGAAAAAAAATAAAAGAAAATGATAGAAATGTCAAAAAAATAAAAGAAAATAAGTTTCCCAAATGATATGTGGTCTAGTTGTTAGAAAAATTTACAAATATGAATTTCGACATTTTTTGCAAAATCTCTCGAGAATTTTGTAAAATGGACATAACTTTTGCATACGACCTCCGATGAAAAAGTTTTTTATATGAAAAATCATCTACTCGAAAAGTTATATCCAAATTCAATAGGGTGTAACCCGTTGAACATTTTTAGAATCCTCAAAAAACTAACAGGAAAAAGTTACGGACGCTTGAAGATCTGGAGGCCCAAAAAAAGAGAAATTTTTTTTAAAAAAATTGAACTTAGTAGTGACGCATTTTATATGAAATGCGGCACTAGTAACATAAATTTTTTTAAAAAATATATTTTTTTATTTTTTATTTTAAAATTCAAAATAGGCTAGAGGACAAATCGGGAAGTTTAAAAAAAAGTTGAAAATTTTAGATAGTAACATTATTTTTTTTAAAAAAAAATAAAATTTTAATTTTTTTAAAAAAGATCAATTTTTTTATTTTTTTTTCAAGATATGCTAATGGTCCCATCGAGAAAGTTTCAAAAAAATGTTGAAAATTTTAGCACAGCCATGATCATTAATAAGGTCCTATACATCAACATGGTTTAATAGGATTTATATGTTAGATATATCAACAAGTGCCTGCTAGGTGAGCTGGAGTGAGAGTTGAATAGAACCAAGAAGTTAAGCGTGTTGGGGCTGGAGTAGTGCTTGGATGGGTGACCCTCGGGGAAGTTTGACCACGGAGGTTAGTTTGACCTGAGATTAAGCATAGTGACTGGGCATTAAGCATACTAACCTGAGATTAAGAAAAAATAAAAAAAATAAAAAATAAAAAATGTTATCCAGATTCAAATATCAAAATTTTAAAAAATTAATAGTGACGCATTTTCAGAATGCGCCACCTATAAGCCCTTATTAGTGGCTTGTAGTTAGTGGCGCATCCATAATGCGTCACTAAACAGAAAAAAACGCCACTAAAAGGGCATTCCCTAGTAGTGCATTATATAGCATCTACATCGATAATTCAAGCATTCTATACGTCATGGGCCGCGCTAGGCACCGGTTGACCGACCCAGTTTCGACCGGTCGCCTTCATAGGCAGAGAAGGTTTTGGACACAGGAGCGGAGATCGATTCTACCAGACTTAGTAGTCTCCATCCTAGACCTTTCCTGTCCTCCAGTAGGTAGTACTAGTATCCCATGACTTGACCTTGCCCGAAGTCAACAAAAGTAAGAATGAATACCGGCACCTCGATTCATCCATTTTAGAAGTTCGAGTTCGCTTCATCTGTTCGTGTAGCTTTCCTCTTATAGTGGCGCTTGCTGGGATAGCCAGCCAGTGGCCAATCCATATGATATGTGGCAGTCGTTCGATCTGGGGCACTCAACGGCCCAGATTGCTGCGTACCCCTTCGTAAGATAAAAACAAAATATTTCATATCATTGTAGCTTTTTACATGCCGCTTGAAGCTTTTCTGTTACATGGATGCAACAAAAAATTATTGTGTGCATTTTTTCTCAAGTTTTTTCACCGTTGCAGATTTTTTTGACAAAATTATTGCGTACCATATCATCAATTCGTGACAACAAATTTGATCACTGGTGGTAGCTTTTTTAGTAACGGCTGCAACAAATTTCTGAACCCATCATCATCGATCACACTTCATTTTTTTTGTTGTACCAAAAATCATTAGTAGCATTTTTATGTCACGCTCTAAAATGGATGTGCTTAACACTAAATACATCTAGATACATTCGATTAGCAAAAAGTAACATAGATTAACGTAGTAGCATTTTAATATTATAATACTTTCTCCGATCCATATTACGTGTCTTCAAATGGATGTATCTATTAGATATATCCATTTTAAGACAAGTAATATGGACTGGAGGGAGAGTATAGATATTATCATTTTAATACTATGATTGCAACCTTTATGATGTGTTGTATGCAGCAAAAGCGGTCAACAATGCACACAGTGGGCTTGGTTCGACCGGCCGAAGCTTGGGCCGGTCGGGCGGCCACCAACATTAGCCATACATCATTAGTCCAATTCTTTGTAGGAGCTACATGTAATAACGAATTTGTAAAATGGACCTGTTTATTATAATAAAGAGATCCGTTGTTATTGACCCTGCTTCATTTTAATTGTTATTTGAACAAAATATCACAATAAACTTTTGCACGAAGGACGCCGGGCTTAAGTTGAAAATCCATGTGTGACCAGCATAAATTTCTCTCTCAAAAAAAAACCAGCATAAATTTCCTCTCACTGATAATAGTACTCCTACTTAAACATTCGTACACGTGTCAGGGCAAGTACAATAATGAAGCACCCTGCGGCGTTGGGCGAGGACGAGGACGAGATCAGGCAAGAGGATACGAGGCCCGTTCGACGCACCGGCACCAGCAGGCAAAACCAAAGCCGAGCCGAGGGAGCGGGCAGGGGGGACGCACCGAGAGAGACGCCACCGGTACGAGTAGTACGAGTGGTGGTGGTGGCGCGGTTGACAGGCCCGAGGCGGGCAGCATCACCCAGTAGTACTACTACCACCACTGCTCGTACTAGCACCACCACCACTGCACCCGTGCCTATCGCCAACTCGCGCGATGCCCCCAACCAAACCAAACCCAGACCCACCCGCTCGCCCGTACGGCCCGCGGCGTGGGCGTGGGACGGCGGGCCGCCACCACCCACCCCCACCCCGCAACGCAACGCAACTATTCGTTTCCCTATCGCCCTGCCCCGCCTCGCCAATTACGCGCCCCCTGCCACGCCACGCCAACGCCAACGCCAACGCCCTCGCTCGCTTGCCGCGGTGTGACGCTACACGCTACTCGAGCCCAGCAGCTAATCCCAACCCCTCTTCGTCCCGGCTCGCTCGATTCGTTCCCCTCCCCTACTCGGTCTTCGTCTCCCCCTCCCCTTCCCCTACCCACACCTTTCACCACCAGCGCCGCGTTCTCGCGCCTCGACCGCCGTTCCCACCATTTCTCCGGCCTGCTCACCTCGTTCCGCTCCCGTTTCCTTCACGAAGGGGGTCAGATGAGGTGAGGCCAGGCGAGGCGGGTGGCTTGATTCCCGAGCTTTCGTGCGCCGAAAGGTAAGTAACCAACCCACTGCTCCAATCGAATCTCCTTCTTCTGCTCCTCGCCACGGCGGCGTCTCTGATCGTCGGTTCTGATCCGTGTCCTGGTGCTCCCCTGGGCTTGTGCAGATCCGAAGGGAGAACCGGCGGGTATAGCGGCGGCGGCGGGAACCGGAGCGCCGCGGGTGATGCAGAGGGAGGTGGGCCCGCAGGTGGCCTCCCCGCTCTACCTGCACCAGATCCAGCCGCTGCCTCCCCATGCGGCGGCGGCAAAGAAGCGCGGGAACCCATGGCCAGCCGTCGAGCCGCCGGAGAACGCCGCGATGGCGGCCGGCGGCGGCGCGAACTGGAACCCCAGGATGTGGGACTGGGACAGCCGCGCCTTCACCGCCAAGCCGTCCTCCGACGCGCTCCGCCTCGGCGCCGGCCAGAACCACCATCACAGGCAGCAGCAGCCGCCGGCGATGGCCGCCGAGGTGCCGTTCCACGGGGGCGGAGGTACCGGTGACCTCAACCTTCAGCTGAACCTGCGGGAGGAGGCATCGATGGCGATGGATGTGAGCCCGACAACCACCATGTCTTCTTCGCCTGCACGGGGGTCACAGGAGCAGCCTGCTCGGCCTAGCAAGAGGGTTCGCTCTGGATCGCCCGGAACTGGTTCAGGAGGAGGTGGCGGCGGCGGAGGGAGCGCTAACGGAGCCGGGAGCTATCCCATGTGCCAGGTGGATGATTGCCGCGCGGATCTCACCACCGCCAAGGATTATCACCGGAGGCACAAGGTGTGTGAGATCCATAGCAAGACAACCAAGGCGGTTGTTGGCAACCAGATGCAGCGCTTCTGCCAGCAGTGTAGTAGGTAATCATCGTCCCTGCAACACTCCCCCAAAAATTCATGTCGCATGATTCTCTGTTATGATGCCACCTTTAGGGATTTATTCTGTCTATATGATGCGACTGGTTGACATAGTGTGTGTATTGGGCCAGAGAAATGGTTTTCTCTATTGGCTCTGTCTATGTAGGTTGAGAGCATTTAGTTACTAAACGTTGGTTTTTATGGTCAATCATTTAGGTTTCATCCCCTCTCGGAGTTCGATGAGGGTAAGAGGAGTTGCAGGCGAAGGCTTGCCGGACACAACCGACGGCGAAGGAAAACCCAGCCAACAGATGTTGCTTCACAGCTGTTGCTTCCGGAAAACCAAGAAAATGCAGCAAATAGGACACAAGATATTGTCAATCTCATCACTGTTATTGCACGCTTGCAAGGTACTTGGCCCACCACTGAACTTGATACACTCTTTCACTACTTGTTGGTTTTAACCCGAGTACTATGTTTCTTGTCTCTGCTTTGACAGGTGGTAATGTTGGTAAACTTCCCAGCATCCCTCCGATACCGGATAAAGATAATCTGGTCCAAATCATAAGCAAAATAAACTCGATAAATAACGCAAACTCCCTGGCAAAGTCTCCTCCAGTAGAAGCCATTGATTTGAATGCCTCGCATGGGCAACAACAGGATTCTTCTGTCCAAAATGCAACAAAGGTGATCGACAAGCAGGCTGTGCCATCAACCATGGATTTGCTAACAGTTTTATCAGGTGCCCTTGGGACGTCAACCCCCGAGACAAATACATCTCAGTCCCAAGGGAGCAGTGATAGCAGTGGTAATAACAAGAGCAAGAGTCATTCAACAGAGCCAGCTGGTGTTGTAAATTCCCATGAGAAATCGATCCGACCTTTTCCTGCAGCTGGTATGATAAGGAGCAACAACACCCATGGAAGTCCACCTGAAATATATAAGCAGCCCGACCGAGAGACCCATCCGTACTTGTCGTTGCAGTTGTTTGGTAGCACAGTGGAGGACATTCCTGTTAAAATGGACACTGCAAATAAGTACTTGTCTTCTGAGAGCAGTAACCCTATGGACGAGAGATCTCCATCATCCTCTCCACCTGTAACACACACGTTTTTCCCCACCCGTTCAGTAAATGAAGGCATCAGGCATCCTCGTATTTCTGACTATGGAGAAGACGCTGCAACTGTTGAGATTAGTACCACTAGGGCATGGTGTGCGCCACCGCTTGAGCTTTTCAAGGATTCAGAACGGCCAACAGAAAATGGGTCACCACCAAACCCTACATACCAATCATGTTATGCCTCAACATCTGGTTCAGACCATTCACCATCGACATCAAATTCAGACGGACAGGTAATTTATATGGAAGCTTGCCATTTCAGTTAATTATGTCATTAGCCAAGGTGTCATTTAGTAATTTAGCCATGCTTTTCCATTTTGCAGGACCGTACTGGTAGGATTATATTCAAGCTCTTTGGCAAGGAGCCTGGCTCAATCCCTGGAAACCTTCGTGACGAGGTATGATCATGAAACTGTGCTAAACATGATAACTTGGAGCCACTCTTCCAGTGCATTTCACTCACCATTATAAATTGAAATGTTTCTCCTTATTGCTTAGGTTGTAAACTGGCTGAAACACAGCCCTACTGAAATGGAGGGTTACATTCGCCCTGGTTGCGTTGTACTATCTATGTATCTGCAAATGCCAGCTATTGCATGGGATGAAGTAAGTTTGCTGCTACACTGGCAAAAAATGCAAACGAATCATACCAAGCTTATCTAACGCTGTATGATTTTAATTGCAGCTTGAAGAAAATTTTCTCCAGCGACTTAACTCATTAGTTCAGGGTTCTGATTTGGATTTCTGGAGAAAAGGAAGGTTTTTAGTTCGAAGCGATAATCAGTTGGTGTCATACAAAGATGGTATACATAACTACTATTTGTGTGTTAATTTTCTTCTTTATTCCTGCCCATTCTTTGGTGTGTTTCGATTCGAGTTTGTTTTTGTTGATATCAAATTGTTATTCCAGGAATGACCCACCTGTCGAAATCATGGAGAACATGGAATACCCCTGAGTTGACCCTTGTGACACCAATTGCTGTTGTTGGTGGGAGAAAGACCTCCCTCGTTCTCAAGGGTCGTAATCTAACGATTCCAGGCACCCAGTGAGTTCCCTGTTGTAAAATAATTCTGACTCGCAAGATTATTGTGAATGTCTTGTGCCTCACCATGGATTTTCAATCTATGCAGGATCCACTGTACCAGTACAGGGAAGTATATATCAAAAGAGGTACTATGCTCAGCATATCCCGGCACTATATATGATGATTCAGGAGTTGAGACCTTTGACTTACCGGGAGAACCAAATCTTGTTCTTGGGCGTTGCTTTATTGAGGTTTGTACCTAAGCGTTTGCTCTAGATATGTAAACATTACAATAGCACTATGAAGGTGATTACAATTATGAATGTTCATATGTGCAGGTTGAGAACAGGTTCAGGGGAAACAGCTTCCCTGTTATTTTTGCAAATAAAAGCATCTGTCATGAGTTAAGAAACCTTGAAGCTGAGCTTGAAGATTTGCAATTCTCTGATGTCCCTTCAGATGATCAGGTCCATGATGCTAGGAGGCTAAAGCCAAGGGATCAAGTTCTGCATTTTCTTAATGAACTTGGCTGGCTCTTTCAGAAGGCTGCTGCATGTACATCTTCCATCAAATCAGATGTTTCTGGTTCAGAGTTGATTCAATTCTCTACTGCACGGTTCAGACACCTTCTGTTGTTTTCAAATGAGCGGGACTGGTGCTCCCTCACTAAAACACTACTCGATATTCTTTCCAAGAGAAGTTTGGTCAGTGAAGAGCTATCACATGAGACTCTTGAGATGCTCTCGGAGATTCATCTTCTGAACAGAGCAGTGAAAAGGAAGAGCAGCCACATGGTGACTTTGCTTGTGCAGTTTGTCGTAATGTGCCCTGATAACTCCAAACTGTACCCCTTCCTTCCAAGTTATCCTGGCCCAGGTGGTTTGACTCCATTACATCTAGCTGCATCCATTGATGATGCAGAGGATGTAGTTGATGCCTTGACAGATGATCCTCAAGAGGTAAGCCGGGTGTAGCTTAACCTGTCTTAATCATAGTTATTTCACATTGACAACTCTTCTGATTTTTTTTTCTTAAATTACTGCAGATTGGTTTGAGCTGCTGGCACTCGGTGCTAGATGATGAAGGGATATCTCCTGAAGTGTATGCAAAGTTCAGGAATAACGAATCATACAATGAACTTGTCAGGCGAAAGCTTGTGGACAGAAAGAACAGCCAGGTTACTATTGTGTTCAACAAAGGGGAAATCTGTATGGATCAACCAGGGAATGTTGGTGCAAATAATGCATCTGGGATCCAAGCATTGGAAATAAGATCTTGCAACCAGTGTGCCATTTTGGAGTCTGGCCTGCTAAGCCGCCCTATGCGTTCTCGAGGATTGCTTGCTCGCCCCTATATCCATTCAATGCTTGCCATAGCAGCAGTCTGTGTCTGCGTCTGTGTGTTCATGCGAGCTTTGCTGCGGTTTAATTCTGGCAGGTCCTTCAAGTGGGAGAGGTTGGATTTTGGTCCCACATAGACATTGGATTATGCTTTATTACTTAGCCGTGTGATGTTATTAAGGAACTACCTTAAAAAAGAACAAGAGGGTGTGGAACCAGATCGCTTTTTAACTGTTCCACTTTCCATGGAACTCTGTCCCATGGATATGAATGGTGGAAGGTAATATTTGCATGGATAAAACCCTGCCTGACACAAGTGTTGATGGGCGGGTATAGTCAGCAGCACCTAAGAGGAGTTAAGAACTGGAGAACCCTGCGAAAAGGTAAACTTGGGCAGAGTTGGCACATAGTTTTGTGGCGAGGGAGGAAGAAGGTACCAGAGCTTGTCAATGTCAATAGGAATAAGACGGAGGCAACAATAGTTCTGTGGTGAACCAGTAAGTAACCCTTGGTTTCTTTTTGCTGGTGTAAGTGTGAATCTGCTGTTGATGTATCATAAGATGGTATTTATTTATCCTGGTCTTTTGTTCTTACTACATTTTTTGTGTATCAAATCAAATAGTATGCTACCGTTTTTCTCTTGGTCAAATAGACAGCAGCAGGGGTATAAATGGAGACGTACGTCGATAGTGTGTCAGTAGCTTGATAGGAATATGAGGCAGATTTACTTACATGTGTATCCGGATCTATTGTTTTATTTGATTACCGTCACAACAACTCTGGAGTTCCTGTTGTGATAGAAAGCCTGTGTGTCTTTTCTTTTCCATGCATTTTCTTGTTAAGTTTGTAGCACCCTTTATGCTGATTATATCCTTGTTCGATTCCTCTACAAAACAGTATGTGAAAACATGGTTGCATCTATGCCTCTGGTGGTAGGACATCTGGGCGTAAAAGGGGTGTAGCCTAGGCGTTGTGCTGTGTTATCCTTGAGGTGATGCGAATGAGATGCCGGCGCTTTCCCTGACCGCGGCAGGTGTGGATCGCTGGGCCGACACGTAGACGCCGGCCAGATTCTGGCTGGCGAAGTTGGCACGCCCCGGGCAGAAGAAGCCGGACCCAGAAGGCACAGCTCGCTCGCACGCACGGTAGGAAACGATGCCTTTCCTGCACTTGCGAGGGAGTCGCATGTGTGCGATCCACGGCCCGTGTCGCGCGGCCGATGGCTTTCGTCCCCCCCTCCCACATGGTTGTCGGATTGGACGCTTCCTTCGTGGCCACATAGAGCCACGATCGATGCCATGCGAACCCAGCCCCATCTTCCCGCCTAGAGTACAGCGACGGCACGCAGGGCACCCGCCAGCTTCCGATTCGCTTTATTCCGTACGACGTCCAGTGGCCGGCCTATAGCTAGCGCAGCAGGAGCATGTGAGCGCCCCTCTTTCCACCCAGTTGCTTGCTCCTCTGGCTCACGCTCACCGTTCGCCGTGGCAGGCGGCGGCGGCCTACGGTGCCTAACAAGATGGACCATGCTGTTGCGTGTGGCTGGCTATGAGCGCACACTGCACTAGCGATCGATCGCGAGCTGTGCGTCACGGGCGGAGGCTAGCGTCCTCTGGCATGTTGCTTTTCGGAGCAAAAGTGGTCGTGTTCTCTATCCCGTTCCGGGGGCGCCGGTAATGTGCAACGGAAGCCAACGCACGGCTACACGCGACGGAACCACCCGTCACGGCGGGTGTAGCATACGTTTCTCGCCCACGGCTCGCCGACTGGGAGGGAGGATAAGCACGACGTAAGAGCATCTCCAGCCGCGCCCCCCCAAGAGGCCCCTAAACCGGCGCTATTTGTGCCGGACGGACGATTTCCACTCAGCCGCACCCCCAAGGGAATAGTGTCGGATTGGACCAAAATTGAGTCCGGCGATCCAAGCCGACCCGGCGTGCTGGGATCGCTTGGGGACGCCGGATGAAAGAAAACGGCGCGAACGCGGGAATCTTTCGCGCGCGCCTCGTCCACGGCTTCACCTGGCGGCGTCTTTCACACGCGTCGTCCTCATCTTCTCGCCTCGTCTTCCCCGCTTCTGGCGCCGCCGCAGTGGAATCAATGCGGCTCGAAGTCGAGTCCAATCGCCGCGGTAGGCGAATCAATGCGACGTGGAGTAGTCCAATCGAGCCTCGCTGCCGCGTGTTCCCCAGCGGTGACGCCGCACGTCCACCCCCCCCCCCTGCTATATAAACAGAGCTCGCCGCACACTCGCCTCTCCTCCTCGGCTCTCTCCTTTCTGCCTCCCCTCCTCGCCACCATGGACGGCCTCGCGAAGAATGGCTTCACCCGCCGCAACCTCCACCTGATGGAGGCGATCCTGCTCGCCCAGGCGGGCTATCCCTGCCCGCCGGACACCCGCCCGCCGCACGACTGGGTTCTCAGCAACGTCGGCGTGCCAGTGCCTCCGATGCCCCGTCCTAGCACGACCTTCGACATGGAGGTCGAGGCCGCCTGCGCCTCCATGACGCCGGCCGAGCGCGCCAATCCGGTGAACTCGCCGGCCAATGTGGCGCGCTGGGAGGCCTACTTCGAGGAGCGCCGAGCGCAGACAATCACCTTCACCAACGGCCTCCATCCGGTGGCGGGGCGGCAGAACCGCGACGGCCGGCGGCGATGGTGGAGCGCGGAGGGACGCACCCTCCCCGCCGTCCTCGACTACATCGAGAATGACAACGAGCCGCGACTCCAGTACCCACGACTGGCTGCGGCTCCACGCCGCACGTACTCTCGCTCGCCCACGCCGTTGTGGGCGACCATGCCGCGGGGCATGGACGGGGCGACGTCCTCGTCGTCCGACGGGTCGGCATCCCGCTCCACCGGCTCGCACTCCTCCAGGTCGGCGTACTCGCCGCCGACGTTCCTCCCCGTCAAGACCGAGGTCAAGACAGAGCCGGGGACGACGCCCCTTGGTCGCCGCACGCGTTCCAGCGCCGTCGTCATTGGCGGCTCCTCGTCAGCGGCTCCACCTCCACCTCGTCGGGGCCTCATTTCTTGGCTCAAACCGAAGGAGGTCGTCGAGCCCCCACCACCCCCGCCGGCCGCCGCCGACGAGGAGGGTGACCCTGACCTCGCCTGGGCGCGGAGCGACTACGTCCTCGGCGAGATGGAGCGCCAGAGGAGGGAGTGGGAGTTCTTCGAGAAGAAGAAGCTCGCCGAGGCGGCAGCGCGGGGAGAGGGAAGCAGTCGCCGCAGCAAGCCCACGGCGCCGGCGACGGCTCCGACGTTGGTGGTGCTCAGCGACGAGGAGGAGGACGAGGACCCGGCGTCGCTGCGGGTGAGGAGGAAGAGGGGGCAGACCGGCGGCGGCACATGCACCGCGTAGGCCTCCGTGAAGCGCGAGCCCAAGGACGACGGCAACGACGACGGCGCTGCTGGAGGAGACGGCGGGGAGCTCAACATGGACTACCTTTATAGTTTTTTTGATTTTTAGTAATTTTTTAAAAGTTTTTTTAGTTGCTACTATGTAAAATTAGACCAAATATTATGAATTAGGTCGAATTTCGTTCAGTTTGCCTTATTTCAAACAAAATTTCGCCGAACTTGAGGGCCTCCTTTGGGGCCGCGGCTGGGTGGCCGGCTGGCTGGACGCCTTTTCGCCGCCCGAACGCCCCCCCAAGCGGCGCTAAAATAGCGCCGAAAAACGGCTTGGGGGGGCCGAACGGCTGAAAATGCTCTAAGGCCAACTCTAACCGCTCGATCCAAATGGATGCGCGATTTATTTGTTTGGATCCATTGTATGGTTATGTTTTTTTTCCCGGTGCTTTCACCCAACATGATCGATGCATTTTAGAAAGAATTATTGATAGCACAGTTAAAGTGAACTTAAGCTATTTTTTTTTGAAAGTGAACTTAAGCTATTTAAAAAAAAGTGAACTCAAGCTAATCAAATAACGGTTAATGAACTATTACAATAATTAATATATGAATTAAAAGCATAAAAAAACACCGGCTGCCAGTAGATCTAGGCGTTATTGTCGCCTTCATCCTCATTCGTAAGGTCGATGAACATCAGTGCCTGCGCCCGTGAGAAGGCTGCTTGGTGCATCGCCAACATTGCCGACTGCTTTGTTGCGTCTAGCGTCTTGGCAAGGTTGGGTCCAGCTCCTCGAGCTTCGATTGCTCGATGGCGTGCCGGACGGCGGCATCCTCCTTCGCCTCGGCTCGCTGGAACACGTCCTCCTCTGCCACCATGAGTGGCGGCATGACGGTCCACCTCTCGCGCAGACGACGATGGTGCATCTTCACGGGCATCCACGCGCGGAGGCACGAGCACACGATCATGGCTCATGCGCCACCCGTTTGCAGGTGGACGGTCCGCCATGGCAGCGGGCACACATGTTTCTAGTAGTGCCGCTATTGATGCGTCGACACGTAGATTCGGTTTCTGGGAGGACGCGACGATGGAGCGACAGTGGAGAGGGTCGGGACCGGATGCGTCGACGATGGTTGGAAGAGGATAATGCCTCGTGGTTGTTGTGGCCGTCACTCATCTTCACGGTGGCAACACTTTTGTTGGACGTGGAGAGGTAGAAAGGGAGTGGATAGGACGACGCCACCGCCACATTCATGGTCGTGTGGGTTTGGGACGGATTTGAAAGGAAAGTGGGCGAACACGAACGGACGTGCGTCGCGTCCACTTGGTGTCCACGCTAACGCAATTTTGCACCTAAAATACACCAACACAAACACCAAGTGGGTACATTTCTTTTGGTTTGGGTCTTCGCGTTAGCAGCATTTTTCAGCTCCCGCGATCCAAACGGATGCCCGTGGATGAATTGGATCGCGGCGTTAAAGTTGCCCTAAGTTTTGTTGCATAAAATTTGATTACAGTTAAATAAATAGATCAAAAATTTCTTGGTTCTAGATTCCGTCAGCAGCGCCATCTCTTAGCTATATCCAGTGCGATATGGAACCTTGCAAGATGCATTACTTTACCCTTAGACGACCTAACGCCAAGGAAAAACTCTTGGACGGGAGTATATAACGTTCTACCTGGATTATCACTCATTAAATATGAAGCTCAAAGAACAGCCTGCAGGGTCAACTACGATTTTTCTACAGTACATAAAAGCTCCAGTCAACTGTAGTGACGCGTCAAACTGTAGCCTCAGCACTCCACCCGCTTCGGTTGGCGCTTCTTGTACGCATGACCCCTCCAGCTCCAGCCTCCACGACTCTCTTTACGCCGGCAGTGCGTAGAGAGGAGATGCGATGCTCTACATGCTTCCAACTAATGATCAACTCCTCCGTTGCATGTGATCGATTTTCTTGGGCTGATTGCATGTGATACGATACGAACGATCGGTCCCCTAAATGATTGAACGATCGGTCAGGTGGCCCAGGGGCAACCAAGATACGTACGGTCCTCGCTGCTACCTACAGTGGGCGGCTAGCCTGGACCGACGGCGCAGCCGATCGACACTCCCCTCCTCCGGACAAGATAGCCTGGTCATCCATCACTGGGCGCGCGGTGGATGCTATGGCATGGCAGGATGCGTGGGGACAGGGGCAACCGGCCCTCAGCCGGACGGCGGACCGACGATGAAGAAGACGTTGCCATCCAACCATGATCGATCTATCATCTATCCACCCGGGATAGCCGGAAAGCAAGGGACGGAGGGAGGGAAACGTTGCGACAGCTGCTGCTGGCCGGCCGGCTGGTCATGCCCGGGGGACGTAACCTGCACCTGATGGACGGATCATGGGTTGAGACGGTGAGAAGTGACCGCGAGGGTGACGAGTGAGGCGTTTCGCTTTGGTTTCCGCGGGCGCCGACAGATCCATCCATCTTGGCTTTGCACACGTTTCGTGGGACGGATGGCTGGGCGGCTGGCACCAACAGTTCGCGCCGATTGACGGGAAAAGAACAACCAACAGGCAGATCACAAGATTAAACTCCAAGTTCTAAATGAAAGAAATCATAGGGGGCACACTTGGAATTTATTATTTTCTTCTGGTCAGTTTTTTTCGCACAGTGCCGGTACCATGTTTTGAGCCCAGTCATCGCAAGAGCTATGTTTCGCCTACAGCAGCCAGCCGGCAGTTATTGGACCAACCCAATACTGTTGCTTAGTGTGAGTATTATTTCTATGCGGTTTGTTTGTTCATTTTTTCACTGTTTACCATCACTTTCAGGGCTTTTCTGAGTTTCTTTGTTTTTATTATATTTTTATTGGTTATTTCTACGGGTTTTTTTCATACACATTGTACATTATTTAGACACCGCGAACAGTTTTTATACACGTTTAACATTTTTCCAAATACATGATTAACATTTCTTAATACATGTTTTGATGTCTATTTTTCTACATGTTGATATTTCTCGTACACATCTGAAACATCTTTTATGTACATATTAAACTTTTTAAATACATGTTTTGAACATTTTTTGAGTGCCCAAACTTATCCAAATACAAATTAAATATTTTTTTAATGACATAAAATATGTTTTAAAGAACGCAAACATTTTGTACATTGTATACATATTTTTGAAACACGTGAATATATTTAAATTGTAATATTTTAAAATTGAAGGAACATTTCTAAATGTCTTGAAAATATTTTTGAAACATGTGATCAATTTATGAAAATGTATGAAGCGGTTAAAAAATTAAATTAACATTGTTTTAAATTTATTGTACATTTTTTTAATGTAGGACACATATTTTAGAAATAAGTGAATATTGTTTTATTAAACAAAAATTGGTTGATTTTTTTAAATGTCACAAACATATTTTGAAACACGTGAATACTCTATTTAATGTAAAACATCTTTTTAATAGTAAACCATTTAAAAAAATTGGTACATTTTTCTCAAACGCATGCAGATTTAGAAAATGTTCATATGAACCAAATTTTTTAAAGATATGTATTTAGTTTTTTCTTCTAAAATATAACAAAAGGTAAGAAGGAAAAATACGTGCATGTAGTGAGCGTGACAAAACACATGATTACTCGGTTGGCTCGCTGTTGGCGCCACAATCTTGTGTCTCACAACAAGCAAGACATGGACTCAAGCTTGTCCAAACGGTCCTGCTAAAGGGAAAGAGCCTCTTGGGGCGTATTGCACCCTCAACGCACATGCATTGAGCAACAGTTGTGGAGAAAGAAGACGGCATGTTAGGAGAAGGAGCATAAACTTCCAACCTTGAGATTGTCAGAGACTTAACATACACAACTGGTAGGATCTACCGTGAGCCATGAAACTGCTAAGATGGAACTACCGGGCCTCGAGCAACCCCGGACTGTCCAAGAACTTGTACATGCCGATTGTCTTCTTATAAGAAACTTGGAAAAATACAGATAAGAGCTAGGAACCTTTGGTAGAGTCTAGGCCTCAAGGATAGCATGTTGCATGACGAAAAGGGCACATGTCCGGTATTTCTCTGTACTAGGAGGATTTAGTTGAAATAAAAAGACTCTCCATTGGCCCGAGGTACAGTGATGTTCTTGTGCGTGATAATCCCCGATACTCAATGGTGATGAAGTACTTTTGTGTATGGGGAACCAAAAGCACACAAGATGCATCACATGTGGAACTTTCTCAATAGAATTAGATCGAACGGGAATGAACCATGGTTGATTATTGGTGACTTTAATGGAATGATTTGGCAAAGCAAACATTTTTCAGTTGCGAAGAGGTCGGAGAGTAATATGGCTAAGTTATGAGAAATTTTATCTTGGTGTGACTTGCATGACTTGGCTTATAGTGGACCATATTGGACATGTGGTAACAAGAAATTTGGGAGAAACAATGCCAAACTAAGATTAGATTTTGGGTTGGCCTCTCTGGAGTGGAGCAACCGCTTCCCAAACGCGAGGGCGCATCACCTTATATCCTCAAGATCTGATCACCTTTCGGTGTTGTTGTTGTACATGAAGGAGTATATAAGGAAATACAATTTGTTTCAATAAGAAGCTATGTGGGAAAGGGTGGAGTCCCTGAGGAATACCTTTGAGAGGACATGAGGCATTAGAAGCAATACGAGCTCTATGTCAGACATTGTTAATAGATTGAGGAGTATGCGTTAGCGTAATAATGCTGGTCCAAAAAGGACTTCGATTTGATAAATAGAAAAATAAATGAGCTTTAGAGCAAGTTGCAAAATCTTTATAATAGAACCGCTTTCTGTTGAGACACAAAGAGCTATCTATAAAGACCTCTAAGAAACTTGATAAACTTCATATTAGGGAAGAGGTAATATGGAGACAAAGGTTCAGAGTTGCATGGATAAGAGAGGGCGGAAAAAAACATTATAGGGCTACTTGGCGGAGGAAGAAAAATTCAATAACAAGTCTGAAATATGACACTGGTGTATGGATGGAGAGGAAAGATGAGATACATCAACTCGCAACAAACATCTCAAACGATTTATACTCGAGGGGTGAGGGGGTGATGCCATGCGATTTCATTGACTCATTTCTTATGAAAGTGACTGGATGGATGAATGATCTATTAACCAAACAATTCTCTGAACAGGAGATGAGCGGTGCGCTATTCTAAATTGGTTTGTAGAACACACCTGCGTTGACGGATTACCAACCAATTATCTTTTGAGGAAATGGGGGATCCTCAAAGGAAATGTGGTGAGTGAAGTATTGAATTTTTTGGAGGATGGTATAATACGGAAGGGGATCAATGATACCATGATCGTTTTGATTCCGAAAAGCATTAATCCATGGATAATGCCTTAATAACATTTGTGTGCTTCCATAAAGTTCAACATAGCAAGAAGTCCCATAATACAAATTGGACCTTGCAAAGGCCTATGATCATGTGGATTGGAGTTTCTTGGAGGGTGTACTGCAAAAAATGGGTTTCACTAAGAGATTGGACGATTGGGTAATGAAATGTGTTTGCTCGGTTAGATATAATGGTGAACTACAGGATTTTCTAACACCATCTAGGCGTTTTCTTCAAGGAGATACTCTAAGCCCCTATCTCTTACTATTTGTGGGTGAAAGAGGTTTCAATGGGCAACCTAACCTCGATTAAGGTTGCTCGTAATAGCCTAGGTGTACCAAAATCTCTTGTTCGGTGATAATATCTTTGTTTTCTGTAAAGCTTCAATGTAGGAGGTTGAAAAAATCAGGATGGCACTTGATTTATTCTAGAGAAGTGCGGGCCAATTGCTTACCAATGGAAAATGTTCACTCGTTTTTAGTGAAAGTTGCCCGCCCCAAACTAGAGATGATATCTAGGCGATATTAGGGTCAAACCGGTGAATTTTGAATGGAAGTACTTGGTTTGGCCAACAACAAAGGGAAGAATGAAAGATGAGAAGTGCCATCCCATCATGGATAAGCTATGGAAATGGTGCAATGACTGGTCGAAGAAAGTCAAATGCCGGTAAGGAGGAGGTAAAATTAAATCCATGGTGCAAGCACTCTCCATCTATGTCATGCGAATTTATAGGATGTCCATTGGCTTTTGCATGAAGCATAAAAAATTACTCATAACTTTTGGTGGGGCGACGAAGATGGGCATCACAAGGTGCACTGGATGTCTTGGTATTGTATGATTATGCCAAAAAAGTTTGGATGCATTGGTTTCAAGGACATGCATATGTTCAGCGAAGCTTTTCTGGCTAGGCAAGCATGGAGACTAATTCAAAATCAGGAGAGTCTCTATGCGAGAGTCCTTAAGTCAAAGTACTACCTTAATGTGAGTTGGCAGATATGGTGTTTTCATAAGATGCTTCCCCTACATGGCAAGGGATTGAGTTTGATCTTGAAATACGAAAGAAGGGGCTCATCTGGAGGGTGGGGAATGATAGGAGAATTAAGATTAGTAGGGATTGGTGGATTCCTAGAAACAATGACCTCAAGATGAAAACTTTGAAGAAAAGACCGAGAATTAGATGGGTTAATCAACTTATGAAGGACGGGACTAATGAATGGGATAGAGAGCTTATAAATAATATCTTCCACCCCTTCGACGCCGAAGAAATATGTAAAATAAGAATCTCCTCGATCTTAACCGAGGATTTTTTGGCATGGCATTATGGAAAGTTGAAAACCCATAGTTTTCTTGATCAACAGTGCTTATAATTTGGCTCTCTATAGTCGTACAAATGAAAATTTTCGGGCTTCAAGTTCTTTGAGAGATGCCCTAGAGATCTTCAGCAAGAAAGAAAAATAGGTTAACAAGAACTATTGGCCAGGATGACTTTTGTGGAATTTACAGAACTAAACAGATGATGAATTCCATGCGGTAGTTACGGGCACCAAAAGTAGAGCTCTTCACCAAGACATGAGATCACACTAGGAATTTCTAAAAAAACAATCTTTTTGTTATGAGGGTGAAGATTGTCTTCAAAACTTATTCATCACATATACTAAGAAGGTGAGGGTAAAATCCCTCCTAATTCTTTGGAGATCATGCCATCTTAGAAATGATTGTGTGCACTACAAGAAATAAAATACCATTTTGGGACCTGCGAGATTTTTGATTAGATTTGAAGAGGAAATCAGAAATAATTGCATGGATGCCGAGGTGGGGAAGGATGTCTAGTCCACATGGCGATAATTTTTGGATGGGGATAAGAGCTGCCTTATCCTTACTAAAGTAACCACCCCTGCTAAAGCAATACAACTTTGACTGGGGTAATCTTTGGCCATTCGCCAGCTTGATCGCCATGGATCGAAACGACCATTCTTTGGGATTTGCACCGGGCCGAGTGGTTGTGGCCTTCTTCCATGCAGCCTCGCATGTGTGTCACCTCTGCGACGCCTACAAAGTGGTGGGCTTAACACTGCTTAGCTTCGACGTGAAGGGAGGCTTCGCGAGGATATTCTCCTGGTGGAGGTCTTCAGACGCCTAAGTCCCTGGAGCGAGGCTCACGAAGGTACTGAAGCGTTTGGAGGTCTTGTTGCGCCACCCGGTCCGCTACGCTAGCGCTAAATCAAAGTTTTCTACCGTACACAACCAAGATCACTGCTACTGGAGATGAACTACATGATTAGGGTTTACCACTAGACGTGCAGTCACGGCAGCGGAAGGAGAGTTGGTGATGCGCGTCGGCGGCTGCTGCTCGAATCCCTCGAACCGATCCCTCGTATCGATCCCACGAACGGAGTCCTGCGATCCGATCCTGCGAACAGTTCGTCCAAGCGCCGCTGGTGCAGCGCCTCCAAGGTATGCGCACGTACAAGGAGGAGCACCGGGCGGCGGACTGCTAGGTCCGACGGCTCGGCCTGGAGGTGGAGTGGCGGCTAGGGTTTTGGTCTAACCTCTACCCCTTCGGGGTTCACCCTAGCCCTTATATAGGCGCCCGTGGAATGGCCTCAACCCTTTAGGCAATATGGGCCCTCCATCCATATTCCATTCGGATCACATCCGAATGGGCTCCTTTCCTCTTAAGCGCGCGACCCTATAGGTTCACGTACACATGGACACGTCCTGAATCACATCCGGTTCGATAGTCGGTAGCGGTTCCTAGCAGAACGTGCCGACTCCCATATATGCGTAAAGTCATAATATGAACCATTACAAATGTCATATGCAACATTCCTTTTGCATCACAATATATATTGTCAAGCTCAAGGCGAGTACTTGTCACCCTTGTGATAGCTTGACCTCTCTTCTCGAAACCGTGATACAGATTCCTGAACCGGGTTAACACTTAACCCATATTGCATGGCCATGCTTTCTGAATCTTATCACTCGAGAGGTCCCAGAGAATATCTCTCCAAAGTGGAGGGGCAAATCCCATCTTGATCAACCATGTCTCGCGGCATGTATCATGACTCACCCGTAAGCTACCTTTATAACTACCCAGTTACGGTGTAGCGTTTGATAGTCCCTAAGTGAGTCATTCCTCATCCCGAGAACATGCGAGGACCTCAGGTCTAGGACATGGCATATACATTGTATTGAGACTGACAGATGACAATATCTCGCTGCGTCTCAAAGTGGGTCTCTGTCCAACTCAGTGATCCCATCACTAAGTCCATACTATCGGTAGCATCTCCATGCTCATGACTTGTGAAACATAGTCATCAATCGAATCATATACTAGTCAAGGATATGTGTCCGCATAACCTTATCAACTAGGGACCACTAGAACAATCATCATAGAATATATAGTCTCACAAACAAGTCACATACTTATTGATACATATCAGTGATGATGTTCAAGGACAATACAAATAACTCATGAATACATAAGGAGATAACATCATAACATGATTGCCTCTAGGGCATATCTCCAACAGGTCTTGAGATGACTCCCTCGCGAGGGCTGGGCCTCGTGAGGGGTCTTGATGAGCGACTCAAGGGTGGCGACAGTTGTTTCCCCAGGGGAAGCTATGCTCGCGAGGGCAAGGCCTCGTGAGGGGATTTTATAGGAGATGTCCGTAGGCAGGACACTTCTTGGGCTTGCCGCCAGGTGGCACATCCTGGGCCGTGAGCACGGCCCAAGGTACCCCGGTTTCCATTGGGTTGACATTTTATCTAACAGAATATAGTCACATTTCACAATATCAAAAGTACATGATATTGAGTTAGAAATAGCAACAAATATCCAATTTCTTCAGTAAGAACATCAATGAGGCGGTGATGAAGTAGGCCAACACTCTGATCTAGCAATAGATAAGTCCTTTGTGCAGAAGTATTTGAGGGTCTCTTATGGTCTTAGTAAAATCCACCGCTAAAGATTTTAAACATATACAACATAAATATTGCCAATGGATGGTCTACCAAGAAACTTAGTGGAGATAATATAGAAGTCTCGATTCAGTCAATTGATCAAGATAAACCTACCCTCTTAGGTTTTTTTACAGTACCGATCGAATTCGATAATTTTTTAGTTCGTATAAGTTCAGGCAAGAGAGTTAGTAGGCTTGCCAACACTGGGTTTCGAGAAACCATACTATAGTTGACGAGGGGGTGACTGTCGAGGGGATGGATCAGGCCCATAAACCCGTCATTAGAAACCTCTGGGCCGACTTACATATGAAGGCCCGCAAAGAAGACCCGACCAGGAGTCTGACGTGCCAAGCGTGAAGATTGAAGCCCTAGAAGGAATTCGACTTACCTTGTATAGCACGTAGCAAACTTGTAAAGTAGAATAGAACTCCACATCGAGTAGGAGTCGGACTCTCGGAATCCCGGGACCCGACACCTTTATAAGCCGAGGTCCACGGGAGCCAGAGCCAGAACTTACCTCAAGCCAGGACTAGATAACTCGTGCTATAACCTAGATCTCCATGAGACTAAGGTTTCGAAACATCATCACTGTAATCGATAAGATCGGCTCTTCCTATTGAGGAGTCGATCCCACAATAGTCAAGAAGCAGGAGTAGGTCTTTACCGCATCGACGGGGCCGAACCTGGGTAAACCGCCGAGTCCCGTGTCTATGTCGACTCTCTCCTCGAATTCGCCTCGCAGCAAAGGTCCCATGATAAGTTCGACTCTACGGACATCTGTCGTGACTTTCCAACGACAGTTGGCGCCCACCGTGGGGCCTGCGCTCGCAGGTGTTGAGATTCTAGGGGGAGCTCTACAAGGTACGGAAGGATTCGTCGCTGGGCGAATCACCCGAAGCCGGAGCGGGATGCTCTACATCGACGACGCCACATGGGGTCCGGAAGCCGACTTCATCGAGTCTGGTTATCAGATCCCAGTCGGCTCCATCCACCTTTTCATCGATGGATTAAACAGATTGGAGCCAGAACCGGATCACTATGCCCCTACTGAAGCAGCAAGCCGGTTACTTGCCGGCTCCGGTCGTGCCTTTATCGGGTTCATTAAGCCAGAACTCCCTGAACAAGACGAAGTCCGTGTGGAAACGCCAAGACAATCATCAATTAGGTCATACGGTCTGAAAAACGCAGGAGCCACCTACCGTCGGGTAGGGCAGAGCTACTTTGAAAAACAAATAAATCGAAACATGCATACTTTTGCGGATGACATGTTCGGATCCCAGTTAACCGACTCACTACAAGTTTCTCTTGAAGAGACGAGTCGGCCTGATATTGCCCCCCATCACGCCTTCGTCGGCTTTATTGGTGAGTTCCCAGAGCAGGAGCGTTCTGACAGAACCCCAAACCACGATAAGGATGGATTCTCCGACGCCGACTCATACCAAGAAGAAAACAAATACTCAGACAAAGGATCAATTCGATCCATCGACTCGGATCCAATCCAGAAGAATACGACCCAGACGCTCCCTACTTCAACAATTCGGATCATGAGACACATGACAATGCCGACACCACCCAAAATCCATAAAAAACGAAAACGGCTCGGAACCGCGAACCACCAATGTGTGGCAGCGACTGAGCCGGAACAGAGCTGACTCTGACGAAGAATTAGAAGAAAACCAGTAAAGGCCATGATGCTACAAGAAGAGATAGCCTGGGAACATAAAAGTCTCACAGAGGCACAAGATCGACTTCCACAGGAGTTACGACATGACAAGGTTCAGGAGCCGATAGGCCTTCGGCTTACACCGATAACTAATGCGCTAAGACGCATAAAGGAGGTAGCCGAGGACCTAAAGGGACTCGTGGATGCCGTCGCGAGATATGCCGAGTCCAGTGAAGCCAAATATGAGGAGTCCCAACTTCAATTTCGGACCCAACACAGAAAACGCAGGCACAACCTGACCTTGCAGGAACACGGTAGAAACCACTCCCGGAGACAGGAACGACCACCAAGGAAGGAAAAAAGGCACCGGGTTTGTGACAAAACTATGAAAGAAGCTTTCCCAAAACATTCCGGACCGGGTCGCCTCGCTAACCACACCTGGGATCAGTGCTACTTCATACAGGAGTACAGACGCCAAATCGAGAAAAACATTCTAGAGGCGAGTCAGTATGATGACGGCCCAACCGGCTCACACAGCCAAAAGAGGTCAAGAACATGGACTCGTTCGCAATAGAGAGTCGATCCGGGTTATCAAAACCCAGGAAACAGGCCAAAGGGATGAGACACCCCAATACCTCATTACAGAAAAGCATAAAATACTAATCATAAAAAAGCCTACCGACTCATGAAGCAAACGAAGAAGCCGGCAGCCCATGCACTTGTCACCAAGCGAAAGAACATGGGATATTGTCCAGCTCCGTCCCTACTACATCTAGAGTCGGCTCAAAAAAATAAAGAAGAAGTCGACATTCGTCGAACCGGCTCTCGCCATATAAACATAAGTTGACATTCGTCGAACCGGCTCTCGCCATATAAACATAAGTCGACATTCGTCGCACCGACTCTTGCCAAAATAATAAATATAAGTCGACATGTCGTCACATCGGCTATCGCCGCACTTCAAAAAGCTGACTCACGCCGCAAAAGGCCATCGACGTTTACAATATAAGTCGATTCTCATCATACCGGCTCTCGCCACATACAATGAATAAGTTGATTGCAGGTTGCATCGGCTGTCGCTACAGAAATCATCGTCGATTGACTGCGGTCTCAACGACTCCTACATGCATTACATCCTATACTTTGCATGCAATTACTTTCTCATCATCTTTGCATCATACATACTTTGCATTACTTATATCTCAGAGACCTGGGGGCTTGATCAACCCTTCTATTGGTACTGAGAATGTATATCGCTTATTCAGAGGAATCGGGGAGCTCGATGTCAATCATTGACTCTTTATCCAAAAAATCAGCATATATATGTAAAAATCACATGTGTATAAGCTTATTCAGGGGCAGTAGGGGAGCTCGATGCCACTCATCGACTCTTATTCGAAGAAATCCCGGCATATACATGAACTGGCTAAACACACCTTAACCTTGGCCTGTATAGCTCAAGCACATACGACGTACATGTACCCGGCTTAGTCTAAATACCTTGGGGGCTTACAACAACGCCTACCGAGTTTAGTCTCTAGTACAAGGAACGCTAGTCATATCTTGCTGGCTTACAGAGAAGTACCGACTCACAGATAACCCAGTGTCGACTTCTATATGAGCCTTTGCACTTTATTTTTGCATGCATCATAACATCCTTTCTTTTGCTATTATTGACATACACGCCGAATTCAAAAAGCATATAACTCGGCTGAAACCATGGCAAGCTAGCACGAATACTAGCCTTCTTCAAAAAGTGTCTTTTACAAACACTAGCTTTGCCAATGGAAGAACCGACATACTGTAACATGAGCGTTAACCCGTGTGACTCGGTATAACACAAAGATGTTCTTACCAACTCATGGGGACTACAATTCAAACTATCTCCGTAAGTCGGCATGACGCAATGACGATCATCCCGATCATGAGGATTATACTTTGAAATTATCTATGATTCGGCAAAAACTTTTCGATTCACATATAACAAAGGTGGTTAGACTATTCTTAAAGTCGACCTCTAAAAACCTGCCACTATGAAGCCTGCCGACTCTCAGGAGTTACACCAGTCGGTGAACAAGGTAAAGCCGGAACATGGATCTCTTCTACAACTCACGTCAGAAGGAAAGCTTCTTCAATCAAGCAACAAATAAAGTCAAAGGCAAAGTCAGATGGCATCACGAAGATTGGCATCCAAAAAGCCAAAAGGCAAGAAACGCCATAAAGTATCTGACCACATGCTGGTCACAAGTCACGGGACATGTTTCCCAATATTACAAACTCGGCACTACGGCCGCACAAATATTATGAAAGTTTTTCTTTCTCCAAGAGGCTTACGATGGGACGTTGGACTGGCTCTGAGATGAAGACCCGACAACATTCGCTGATGGCAAGATCTCGTTGCAACTTTCCACTAAGTACACATCAGCAATGTCATCCATCATCAAGTCATCCTCTTCACCTCCTGGAAACGGCTCCACAGGATTCGCCGGCTCCGAAGCCTTCTTTGGAGGAGGAAGAAGAGAGAAATCAATGGGAGTCGGAAGATTGATCCGACGCCTCTTACTGCTCTCATCATATCCAGTCTCTAACCGGCTTAGCTCGATGTCATCAGCAATCTTGGTGGCAAAAGGACGAGTCTCTTTATGCACCTTGATGAAATCTTCCTTGGAAAAATTGGAATCATCTGCCTTAAGCTCCGGGAAGCTGGCAGCCAGACGATCCAGTTTCAATCCAGGATGATACGCCTTGGCAAGCTCTAAGCCACGCATCACCCCCATACAGAAGCCGGTCGCTTCCTCAGCCTTACCCACTCAGGTAAAACTGAGAAAGGACCCATTATATCAGTTATCCTCTTCATGCTTGGGGGCTTGGGCTGAGTCGCACATATTGCTTGACACGCACCCTCAAACAATTGTTTGACCAGGGCAAACGTACAAGTGAGCTTCCTAGCAGGCGTCTCACCTAGAATATCATGATCTTTGCCTATTACAAAGACAAAACAAAGATAAAAAGTCAGCACAGAACAAAGAAAATTGGAACACCCAGATTCAAAAAAGCACCTTTGTGGACTCACCAAAGATGGCTGACACAAGTCGGTGAATACTATCCTTGAGTGTATCCAGTTTCTTTTGTGCCGAATTTAATTTTCGCTCGGCTGTATCACGCTGGGTCGCTGCATCATTTACAGCTCTAGTCAGAACATTGGTGGCCTTAGACATCTCAATTTTGGCGGTTTCCAGTTCTTTGTCCTTTTTCACCAACTCATCGCGGAGTCGGCCAATTTCTTCATCAGCTCCTTTCATCTTTGCCGACTCCGCAGCGAGTCGTTCCTCCATCAGACGTCTGGACTGCCCATCATCGATGGCAACGACCTACAAACAACGAAATATCACAAAGTATTTACTTAGACCTAAAAAGCCTAACCAGTCACTTGGGGGCTACACTTTCCAAACAGACACCTGACCCGGCAGAATGAGATCACATCCAGCCGGCTCATGGGGGCTGCAACTCAAAAAACTATGATGACTCGGCATACCACATGATTGGTATATCGATCGATGGGGGCTACATTTCAAACTTATCATAACTTGGCATACCACAAGATAGGTATACCGACTCATGGCAGATACAGTTTGTTTTTCATAACCCAGCATGGCAATCAATCACCAAGCCGGCGTATGGGGGCTACAGTTATATGTCATCAAGGACAGTGCAGGAAAAAAATACATACCTCATAACGCCCCCGAAGTTGGAGGGATATGTCATGCTGCTCCGAAGAACAAGCTAATGACCGCTTGAACAATTCCTCAAGAAATGTCTTTTCAGATATCCACTCATCAGGCTGACCTACCACTTGACTCTTGTTGTCTAAAACCTTCATCACGGTTGTACAAGCAGGTGGGTCACCCGTCTGAGTCCCGGTGATCAAAACTTCATTTTCAACAACTGCCTTTTCCTTGGAAGGAGTCGGCACAGAACTTGGAGCAACCTCCACTTTTTCAGAAGGAATTGTCGACTTATCAAAGCCGGCTTCAGGAGAATTATCTTTTTATATTCCTAATGGGCTTGACTCATTTAAACCAGCTTTCTTCAAAGATTCAGAAACCGAAGTTTTTGGCAACTTTTCAAATATAATAGCCGACTCCTTAGCAAAAGAAGAGTCGTCCAGATCCTTGGGATCAATTCGAGCGCTGCCCACAGACAAAAATAGAGTTTATCAGCAAATCATGCATATAAATACAAGTTACCATCCTAAGAAAGGAATACTCACCCACGGTTGATCAGGAAGGGCGATATCTGGACAGAAGAACCCTCAGAAGAAGGGGTATCGGCTCCAGAGTGACCACCCTGATGTTGTCCTTCAGAAGCCCGCGCCGACTGATGCGAAACAGTCGCGATAATATTCGGCTTCTGTCGGATCTTTCGAGGTTCATCACCCAAAACCACAAGAGGGTCCGCCGAGTCGGAACTAAGGGTATGCCTCTTGCGACTTTGTGCCTATAAACAAAAACATAAGACACGAGCCTATCTAAAATCATCATGAATAGCCGGAAAAGACATTACCGGTGGATTGGCGACTTTGCTCTCTTTACGAGAGCCGGTCCTAACAGGGAGAACTTCCTCTTGTTCTTCCTTGTCTTCATCATCATCTTCCTCCGAGTCATCCTATAGGAACAAAAAGGGTAAGAAGAAGATATCACAAAAGAAGCAATCAAGTGAATCTTACCGAATGACTCAGACTTTTAGCATCAACTTCTTCCATATGGAGATCTTGACCCACGTTCCACCATGGGTCATTTTCCTGAAAGTAAGAAGGTGGAAGATTAAAATATTTGAACAAATATTGTGTCAAGGAAACATGACTTAACAAAACATACCAGAAGAGCCGGATTGGCTTTACAAAACGGGAGAAGGCCGACTTTCTTGATGTCTTCTATGCGCTCAGCAAGAAATTTCTTGCAAGTCTTTACTAGAACTCCTCCAGAAATCTCCTTCTTTGCGAAACACATGGGGTCGTCCGGCCCCGAATACTCACACATGAGTCGATCCCTCAAGCTAAGAGGCTGGATTTGCCAACATATCCAACATTTGATCAGTTCCGTTCCGGCAAGACCGTGAGCCAACAAGGCCTTTATTCGAGCCATAATCGGCTCATGATTTTTCTTATGACCATCCGAAGGAAACAGGTTCAAGCCGTCATGAAACTCAAGCCGACTCTCACGAAAGCCGGGCAGAGGATGTTCCTTCTCGGAAGTCACAACGGTGCAGTAAAAGAAGGATTTTTGCCATGTTTTCACATGGGAGCTTAGCTTGAGTGAGGGGTAAATCGACTTGGCCCGCTTCTGGATAGTAACTCCACCACATTCCAGAGCCGGACCTCCACTATATTCAGTCTGCCTATTGCAATAATAGAACTCGGCAAACAGAGCCAGAGTCGGCTTAATCTGCAGATAAGCCTCGCAGAACACTTGAAAGTCACAGATATTAAGTATCGAGTTAGCACTTAGATCCTGAGGGTGCAATTTATAACAGTGCAACACACTCCTAAAAAACATAGAGCCGGGAGGACGGAAGCCCCTGGTGATATGATCGGCAAAGACGACGACCTCGCCTGTTTGAGGCTGAGGCCGGGTCTTCTCTCCAGGAGCCCGCCACTCAATTTCAGATTGGGGAGGCAAAATCCCCTCTGTCTCCATCTCTTTCAAAAAAGCATCAGTAACCCAGCTCTTTGACCAGTTGGCCTCTAAAGTCGGCCTCTGAACTGGAGGTCTAGCCCTGCCGGCTGTCTTTTTGCTTTTGTCCGCAACGACTTCTTTCTTGCCTTTATCGACAGCGGTCTTCCGACCCATGGTGCAGGAGTCAGATCTAGAAAAGGGAAAACTAGAGTCGGTCATAAACCGACTTACAAGAAACTACACAAACGATTTTCACAAAATACAGCGGGACGATTGGATCTAACAAGCCTGAGAAATAGGCGAAAAATGATGAACAGATCTACGGCTTGCGAAAAACTGGGAACAAGTTGCAAGATGAAAACGGATCTGTAAATACGATTATTCGACGAAGTGATCACTTCCGGAGTTATCCATCACTGATCCTAGCCTATCTACCAACATGCATGGTGCATCTCCAATGGGTTGTATCGATCTACTAACACAGTAGAGCTTGAAGCTCGCGACAATGGCGATGAGTACAAGACTACGGCACAATGGAGGCGATGAGAAGCTTACCTTAATGGCGTACGGGAATGACACGGTCCGAGGCCGTCTTGCGCGAACAATGAAGAAGGAACGGCTCGGAACAGAGACGAAGGCAAAAGCTTCTTGTTCTCCGGTGCGCGAGGAAGGAGAAGAGAAGATATGAATGGGACGATGTGAATGGATGGGGACGGGGGTCAATTTATAAAAGGACCTCTACTCGAAACCCGAGGCGTAACCAACCGCCAGCTAAACGGTAGGAAATCCCTCGATTTTCGTGAATAACCTAGGCAGCATTAATTGTGCCACCGAAATCGAGGCGGACCGTTCAAATTCCCTCAAAGAAACATTTGGAGGTTAGATTCATTACTGTTTACGTCAACTCTAGTCGGCTCAACCATAAGAGTCGACTTCATGGAGATAAAGGAACCAAAGCAAGATTGAAGAGAGACGACTCCGACTCCCAATCAACGCCAAGCATAAAGTCAACCCTTGATCAATGAAGAAAATAAAGAAGATTGTTGTGAAGACTAAAGCATCACAACATTCCTGGGGGCTAATATCGGGGGGATGGATCAGGCCCATAAACCCGGCATTAGAAACCTCTGGGCCGACTTACATATGAAGGCCCACAAAGAAGACCCGGCCAGGAGTCTGACGTGCCAAGCGTGAAGATTGAAGCCCTAGAAGGAATTCGACTTACCTTGTATAGCACGTAGCAAACTTGTAAAGTAGAATAGAACTCCACATCGAGTAGGAGTCGGACTCTCGGAATCCCGGGACCCGACACCTTTATAAGCCGAGGTCCATGGAAGCCAGAGCCAGAACTTACCTCAAGCCAGGACTAGACAACTCGCGCTATAACCTAGATCTCCACGAGACTAAGGTTGCGAAACATCATCACTATAATCGATAAGATCGGCTCTTCCTATTGAGGAGTCGATCCCACAATAGTCAAGAAGCAGGAGTAGGTCTTTACCGCATCGACGGGGCCGAACCTGGGTAAACCGCCGAGCCCCGTGTCTATGTCAACTCTCTCCTCGAATTCGCCTCGCAGCAAAGGTCCCATGATAAGTCCGACTCTACGGACATCTGCCGTGACTTTCCCACGACAGTGACCCCACGACTCCTACGGATGAGGGTACCTGGAGTGCATCAAGACAGGAGGCCCGCTGGAAGCCTTGACCGACCCACAATTGGCCCACTCGAGGCACCGACGTAGGACTCATCGACGACTATGGAAGCTACGACTTGGCGTCCAAGACTAAAACTAGACTAGGCTAACTATCTCTATACACCTAGATGGACTCCTTGCAACCCAGCCTAGTATATAATGGCTGGGAGACGGGACGTCTAGGGCATCCAATCTCATAGAAACACCTCCGGTCCCGAGAGAACTCGCCTCGACCTCCACTGTAATCGCCTCCATCATAATACAAAAGAGAAGGAAGTAAGGGTTTCAACGATCGAGGGCCCTGAACCTAGGTAAATCCATGTCTCCTCTTAGCCGACGAGTATCGCCAACCTGCACATCTCTTCTACGATCTGACCCAGAGTTCCTAACCATGGGATTTGTCGAAGTCAACCCTCGTCAATTGGCACCGACCGTGGGGAAGATGCAGGTTGGAATCACAATCTCGGCGGTCCCGTCATCAGCAAGTCGCAGCTCGAGGACTCGAGCAAGATCCAATCCACTCGAAGAACTCAAGTTCATCACAAGCCTCTCCGTTGCGCCACCAAGATCGCTCGGCCAACAATTGAGCCAAAATCAATATTTCAGTGACTACCAAAGTCGCACCCGGTGAAAAAGAACTCGACGAACCAGAAGGCGAACACAAGCCGTAGCCATGAAGACGGCTACGGCGCCAGAGCAAGTGCAAGAAGTAGGCATGGAAGTCTGCTTGAGGAGTGATACGTCCAAAACGTATCTATAATTTCTGCTTGCTCCATGCATGTTTTGTGTGATATTGCTATGTTTTAGATACACTTTCATAGACTTTTGATCATATATGGACTAACCTATTAACTCAGTGCACCTCAGTGCCAGTTCATATTTTCTGGTGTTTTCCTATTTCAGTTTTCCGCCGTATTAAAAATGCTCCAAAAATTCCGGAAAAAATAAAATAAAAAAAATCAGCGCTTCGTAAGCTTCCAAAATTACCGAAGAGGGGCCAGAGGGGACCCACCAGGGCCCCAGGCGCCCTCCCGGCGCGGCCAGGAGTGGGGCCGCGCCAGGGGCGCCTGGACCCCTGGTGGCCCCCTGGCTGCCCCCCTTCGCCTATTTATTCTCCGTCCTCCGAAACCCTCGAGGACAGAACCCCTTTTTGCGATCTCGCCTCTGTTCCGCCGCCGCCACGCTTCCAAGATCGGGAGCGCCAGCAGCCCTCTTCCCGGCACCCTGTCGGAGGGATGATTGACCTCCGGGAGCTTCTCCACCACCATGGACGCTTCCCGGATGATCCGTGAGTAGTCCACCTTGGAGCATGGGTCCATGATCATGAGCTATGTGATGTTATCCTCCCCTCTTTGTTCTTCATGGATTAGTTGTGAGCTTCCCTACATGATCATGTCACATATGTAATTCTTTCTACTGTTGTCATGCTGAGTTTGCTGAGATCTGATGGATTATGAGACTATGTTCAGATTGTGATTGAGTAATATATTTGGTTCTTATCTTTTATATTTTTTGTTCTTCAGTAATTCTTGCATGTTCTCCGTTGCTGTTTATTGCTTTGGCCAAGTAGTAGGTAGTGACTCCAAGAGGGAGCGTTATGCTTGATTGTGGGTTCATGCCCCCTGATGACTAGCTTGAGTGACAGAAACATGAGTCTAGGGGATGTGCTGTTGCCACAAGGGAGAAAACAACGGTGCTTGTAACCGCGGTTGCAAGAATTGTTTACTTTACGCAAAGTTCTTTTAATGCAATTGTCCGTTGCTTTGGGCTTACACTTTGAGTGGGGCTCGCAACTTAATACCAACGAGATATTTTGGATAGATATCTCAAGGTGGATGATTAGTAGTAGATGCAGATGGATTTCTGTCTACTTATTTTGGCGCACCGCCCATGCTTTTGAGCACCTTCCTTTCTTTGTGGCATAGTTAGCATTGGCTTGCGCACGTAATCCTGTCAATTGCCCAACTGTGATCTGTTTACCTCACATAGCTGTTTTATCGTCTTTTGTGAGAGAGACATCACTAGTGAACATCATGGGACTGTAACACCCTCAGTGTCTGTAACATTAATCACTTATACTATTGACCATTACTGTTGCTAATCACTGTTGCAATCATGCTACGATCATCTTTGCTTTTGATCACATTCCAAAAATGCCTTTTGGTTAATATCAAAAATCATGTGACAATTAAACTTTGTCCAAAATTTTTACAACCACTTTTTAAAAATCACTAATAATCACTGGACCATGCTAGTATGGTTGTGGTAATTTATCAAGCTATGTAAAAATGCAAACAAATCATGCCAGCAACAAAACATCACCATTTGCAATTTTCAAATTCTAAAAAAATATCAAATGAGTTTATAAAAGTCCAATTCTTGTTGTGGCACTCTAGCAATTTACAATTCTAATTATCGACTATGTTACATATTTTACAAAAATACAAAAGTATCTAAAACAATTAAAGACAGAAAAGAAAACAACAATGAAAAGAAAAGAAAAATGCAAAAACCCTATCTACCGCACTGGGCAACAGGCCCACCCCCTCCCCTCCGCTGGGCCCGGCCCACTCCCACCTCTCTTCTTCCCCGATCCCCTGTTCACGTGCGTGGCACGCATCAACGCCGGCCACGGCAACGGCCGTCGCCGTGGCGGCCATCCGTCGATTCCCCAGCGGGGATAAGTGCCCCGAGACCCCCCCCCCGTAGCCCTAACCCTAGCCCACCCCGTGCCATCTCCCCTTGCGCCCCTGTCTCCCTCTCCAATGCTTGGGCCCGAGCGCCGCCATGGACGCGCCGGCGTGAACACTCGCAGCCAAAGATCTCCCGAGTCCCAGCCAGTGTGTCTGGGAGGACCGCCGCGCACTACCTCTTCTCCTCGACCTCCCAGCCGTCGCCGAAGGCCACCGGAGACCGCGAATCGGGCCGCCGTCTTCCCCCACGGCCACCTCGCCATTGACGCGATTCCGTCCACGCCAAGCCCTCCCCGCGCATACTGCCTTCCTCAACGATTTTGTGGTGACCTTCGGAGTCGCACGCCCCTTCCCCCCATCGTTTAGCCGTCAGTGTCTCCGTTCTCGAGCAGCCATGCTCCGACCGCCGTAGGGCCTCGTCGTCGCCGTCGTTTTAGTGCTCCCCGGCGTTCACCTCGTGCCCCAGCAGATGCGCCGCATTTCCCTTGTCCGATTCTGCCCCTTAGCCATGGATTTGGTCGTCGGGAACACCCTGTTGTGCTCGCCGCCGTGCGGGCTCGCCGCCGGTGTGCCATGCGTGGAGATGCCCGTGGCTAGCCAGGGGGCTAATCTCCCTGTTAATTAACCCACCCCCATGTCTATGCTATGTGGGGCCCTCTGCCTCTAATTAAGCTTCAAACCAAATTATACAGAGAACCCCCCCTAACGAGACTTACATGTGGACCCAGTCCCTAATAACCCTCTGATTAAGCTAAAATAAATGATTAGTTAAGTCACTGAGAATGACAGCTTGGTCCCACTAGATTATTAGGTTAATAAAATTGGATTATAACAATCTGTGTATGACATGACGGTCCAGTGCATTAATTAAAATATAAATGTTTTATTTAAAAAACCAGGGCTGACATGTGGGGCCCCCTTGTCATATTACTATTCTGGATAAGATTGTGGATAATGTCTAATTAAATAATAAAAGAAATCCAGAAAATAATTTAAAATTGATTAAAACTTTGAATTTAAATATCTTTTAAACCGTAAGTCAGATTCAAAATCTTTATACATGAAAATTAATCAGCAAAATATGACGAATATGAATACGCTATTCGTATACCAACCACACCCCTCTAACACAACGAACATCGACATCCCCCCTCCGGGCCGTCTGTCGATAATCACCCGGAGCCGGTATTTCATCCCCGGATGAATTCCCGCTCCGAGCATAACACATTGTACTGCGTTAGAACACCGTTAACATTGCATACGTAATGCCATTCGTCTGTTTGTATATTCTTGCTTTGGATTCACTGTTTCTTCCCCCTTTTATTCTCCGGTAGACCCCGCTGATGTCGACTAACCGCTTCCGGGTACGACTACTTCTTCGACGACCCTACCCCTACCGTCGTGCTTCCAGGCAAGCAGAGCCATTCTCTTCCCCAGATATCACCTATCTTTCCGTACATTTATTGCACTAGGCATGGTTACTGATGCTGCTACGATTAGAATCCTATTCAATTGCATAGCCTGTTTTTGTCGCCCCTTGTTGTACCTTCCTTATCCTATGCTGCCTATAAATATATATATATTATATTCAGTAGTGAGCCCTGCGCATTGTTAGCTAGGATTAGATAGCGGTCCGTGATCACTCTGGTGAGTGAACACGGATACAATATTATAACAGCAACATGTACGGTACAATGCAGACACTGCCTAAGGCCCCCTAGCTTGGCTCTGCCGAGTCACCATCAAGTATGAGCTATCAAGGAGTAATCCTTGTACTCCACTCGTTGCTGACTCTGTATAGCCGCTCTAGGTACCTGAGAAACGGTTGTCCTTAAAGGTAAGAGTCGGGCGAACCAACGGTGCCCGCGAGCGGTATTGCGTCGAGAACGACAGGGAGGGTACGACCGACGTTACCGGCGTGCTTGGCCCCTGCTCGTATCTCGCGAGAGTTAACAAACCACGAAAAGTCGAGCTCTACCAAGAGCACACACGAGACAATGTAAGGAGACGATTCACCTTTTTAACACCCTAGTGTCATGCTATAGTAATCACTTTTGATAATTACAAATCCTTGTGATTAAACATGCCTTAATAATCTATGATTCAAATCCTTGTTCAAACCCCTTTTGATGGAATTAAAAACGCAATGGAAATACAACTGAATCCAAAAATAGTGCAACCATTTTTATAAAATACCTAATAACTAGTAGGTCATATTAAAATAAGAATGATATTTTATGTCAATGGTTAAGTATCTTAAACTAGTCAAAACAAAGCCTAAAATAGCACATTTTAATCAATTACTATTTAAACAAAATTCAAAGGAATTTATGAAGCTCCCAAACTTTTTCTAACCATGGATTACAATACAATATCAATACAGATACAAGTAGAACATTTTTCTGAATTTTTTTGCTAGACAAACAAAAATGAAAAGAAAAAAAAAGCAAAAAAAAAGAAAACCCCTTATCCCTCGCCTTGGGCAAGGCCCAACAAGCCCACCTCTGCCAACCCAAAACCCCCATTTTTCCACTTCTCCCCATGTTCATCCCGTGCATCGGGTCGCCATGACACACACACACACACACACACACACACACACACACACACACACACACACACACACACACACACACACACACACATGAGCCGCCCCCTCCATCCCTCTCCCTTGCCCGGACTCCCTCTCGATCCCCTTCTCCCGCTCCTTGCCACCGGCTGGATCTGGCGATAGCCGTTGTTGCGGGCCGCCATGCTCGTCCCTAAGGGATGCCGCACCGCGGGTTCTGCCTCCTCACCGAGCAGATGCATGGCCGCCTCCTTCACGCGGTCTCGATGAACCCTAGGCGCCCATGCTGCCATCGTGGCTCTAGCCCTTTGGGTGCTTGTCCCCGTCACCTGGTGTGCTCGCCCCCTTAAGGCCATGCCTATTCGCCGCCGCCTGCTGCACCCAAGGGACCTCGGCCGTGGTGGTGCTATGGACTGTTGCTCCGGCCGCCCTTATGTACCGCCGCGCCTCCCATGGCCGCCGACTCCTCCCCCGGGGACGGGTGGACTCCAGCCCGTCACTGCTTGTCGGCGCTCGGCGCCGCCCGTGGCGAGCGCTGTGGCCCGGCCACCTCCCCGCGCCCTGGAGGTCATGTTTCCTCCCCCTCGTCCGGCCCTCGGTCCCAGCAGCCCCTGGTGCCCACGACCGTCGGCAGGACGGCCCCGGGGTGCAATCTCGACGGTGTGGCGCCGGCGTGATGGCCTGCTCCTCCTCGTCGTGCTTTTGGCGAGATTTCCGAGTACTCCATCGGTTACAATCTCCACTGCGAGCCTTTGCTATGCAAAGTTTTACTCAGTTTTGTCTAGGATCTTGTACTGGCTGCTGTTGCTTGCTGCTACTGGTGCTCCCTTAGAATCCCCAAAAGCTACTTCAAAGGAAGCTCAAAATGGGTAAAAGTTATAGATCCAGAACCTAGACATGCCAAGGATGATTTTATTTCATTGGACCAATTCCAAACTATGTCTAGATTGATCACAATAAATCTTGCAAAAGGCTACTTTTTGGAAAAAAACAGAGAATTCATAGACTTAGCAAATTTCTGGTAAGACAGAAACATTTTCTTAACCACTGCACAATCTCAAATCTATGTGTTATTAATTTCAGTACACAGAACCAACTTAATTTTACCCCACTGGACAAACTCCATGTGATGCATGAATTAAATCCAGTGAAAACCACAAAGTGCTATGTTTTGTTAACTTCAACAGTTTCTGGAACTAACTTCAGATAGCACTTTTTAAGGACTATTTTGATTAAGCAAATGAAATCTAACAAGGATGCCATTTGTACCAGATTTTGGATCACAGATAAGTGCTCAGATTTGATATAAGGCACTAATTCATTGTATGATCAGAACACAAACGGTAGCCCTTCGAAAATAGCTAAATGAGGTTAAAGAATAGAATTCCCAAGACTTAGAAATTTCAAAGAAATCCAATATGAGTCTATGAAATGTGGGACCCACCGTCAGATTGATCATTCAACCATCACTGTTAGGGATAATGTTGAGTTTAATAAATAAAAGAAATTTAGAAAATGATTAAATCTTTAAATTTAATATCTTTTAATCCGTAACTCCGATGGAAAAACTTTATACATGAAAATTGATCAGAAAAATACAATGAATAAGAATAAGCTACCCGAATACCCACCGCACCCCTATAACATACCGCACACGAGACTTTCCCCCTCTGGATCGTCTTTCCGGTAATCGCTTGGAGCCGGTAAAATAGCCGGTTAGACTCCCGTTTCATCTGCAACATGTAGCACCGCGTTAGTTTACCCCTAGATTAACGTTTACCATGTCCTATATTTGTATTGCTTTTGTTGTCGTGTATTTATCGTTTCTCCCCCCTTTATTTTCCGGTAGACCTCGATGCTGCCGCCGACGACACCATTGTCGAGTACGACTACTTCGTCGACGACCGTACCCCTACTACCGAGCTTCCAGGCAAGCAGAGCCATTTTCCTTCCCCAGACATCGCCTATATTTTCCCTACATTTATTGCACTAGGCATTTCTGCTACTGCTATGTTGCTTTTCTATTCAATTGCATAGCCTGTCATTGTCGCCCCTTCATGTGCCTTCCTTTATCCTATGCTGCCTTATAATTATATTATATTCAGCAGTAAACCCTATGCATTGTTAGCTAGGTTTAGAATAGTGGGCCTGATCACTCTCGTGAGTGAACGCGGATTACAAAATATTATAATTGCAACAGGTGCGGATCAATGCAGACGCCCTAAGGAACCTACAATGGCGAGACTCTCCGAGTCGCTTCAAGTTTGACTTACGAGTGAATGGACTCGTATTTCACTATCGTCGTCGGCTCGGTAGCGCAGCACCACCAGGATGATACGCATATATTCCTCTTTAGTTCATTCCGCTGATGTCTCGGTCGAACCTCTTCAAGTGTACCATCGAGGGTGATTCCTCCTGGTTTCACTTGATGGTAGGCACCTGAATCAACTGGTGTCCTTAAATTTAAGGAGTCGGGTGACCCATCGGTGCCCGTGCAGGGA
The DNA here is from genome assembly GCA_950022295.1 of Bromus sterilis. Taxonomy (NCBI): domain Eukaryota; kingdom Viridiplantae; phylum Streptophyta; class Magnoliopsida; order Poales; family Poaceae; genus Bromus; species Bromus sterilis. Next base: position 267,111,745 of record OX465598.1, on the reverse strand, counting down.
TTGTATCGGGACGGTAGGACGGGCGGATACCATCATGGGCCTGGTCCTTGCTCGTTGGCCGTGAGATACCCTGTAGTATGAAAGTCGAGCTCTTCCAAGAGCACACGCGAGATAAGGTAAGGGGACAGTTCACCTTGTTGGTAACTGCAAGAGTTGGTGGGACGACAGGGCAGGCACCGATGTACTGGTGGTCCTGGCTGCTTTCGTTGTCCGTGACTCACCCAGAAAGGGGGAACGATAACGGTTGTCCCGACAGATAATAATAAAACGACTAACGGTTCAGGTGGATGACTTTAGAGGCCGCAAAGGCTTGTACGTACTACCTTCACGTGGGATTACGGTGTGGGCCCTCCGCGTTGTGGTCTCGTTCGAAAGCTCTGCAAGACGTCCGGTTTAGCATTGTGGCACGGTCGGATCCGCATCCATGATAGAGTTGTGTGGTATCCACCGTCCTCACACCGACCCGAAGAGCGAGGGGCGACGACCCAAGACTACCTTGCGCTTAGGACTTTAGACCGGCGGGGACCTCTCTGACGAGTCATAAGATGGGCCTCGGCGTGTCAGATAGCCTCGGTGGGGCATTCCCTAAAAAGGTCTAAGCCACCCTAGAGATCCGAGCGTGTAGGCTGAACAGTAGTGCACCCTTGCAGGGAAGATGATCTATTCGAATAGCCGTGTCCACGATAACAGGACGCTTTATGCTGAAGCCAGAGCCTACTACTACAAACTATTACTATTAAACTATTGGTTCCGGTTTATCTTCCTCGCAGGAAACTCGAGGAAGGGATCTCGGAGGCTTTGCTAATTATTACAACTTATTATTATACAATGGTGTAGCAACTTCTGCTGCATTGTTATTACATTCATGCTATTGAACTCTTGGCTATTCTCTCCTCATGCTGCAAGACTCATCGGAAGATGCTAGTCTTCGATAGGCCTAGCTTCTCTTCCTTATTCTGGATTTCTACCTTTCAGTCCACTATATATAGCCTCCCCTTTCCATTTGATACAAATGCATAAATGCTTAGTCGCGGACGTAAGACTCGCGGGTATTCTAGATACTCACCCGTGCTTTATTTCACCCGTTTTTGTTTTGTCTGATCGGCCGCTGTAGTCGACGTTGGAGCCTTGGAGTACAGGAGCAGAAGATCCCTGGTGCTTGCTTCATCGTGCAACCCCCCCTCGACCAGGAGTAGTTTTGAGGTTCCCAGGCAGGAGGTCTCTCCTTTTCAACCGTTGTGGTTTTTGTGCTGGCCTTCTTAAGGCAGATCATGTGTACCTTGTGTCTGTACTCAGATACTATTACTTCCGCTAACTTTGTGTTCTCGAGCTGTGTATTCGAGCCCTCGTGGCCCCTGGCTTGTATTAAACAACTTGTATTATTTTATTTGTAGAGTTGTATTGTGATATCTTACCGTGAGTCCCTGATCTCGATCGTGTACCTTGCGTGTATGATTACTGTACACGACTTGATTTTTGGGGCGTCACAAGTTGGTATCAGAGCCGACTGCCTGTGGGACACCCCCTTCCAACTCCTTGGCCGAAGTTGAGTCTAGTCTTTGCAAAACTACTTTACTAACAGTGTCGTGTGGCTTATCGACCCTCGTTGCAAAACCGGGTGGTATTAGGATCTTTTTCTCCGCACCTTTACTCTAGGACTCTTATTTCTCTCCTCTTTCGTGTTAAAGGTTTTACTAACTCTGATTTAGGTTCTCGCACCTCTGTCCTTCCGGAGAGCCCTTCATCCAAGATGATCGCTTGCTTTGCCAGAATATTTCGAAGAATATCTCCAATAAATCTCCGAGAACCTACGTGTTCATCGCCTTTCCAATCCCCTGCCACCGATAAGTCCGTCTGGATAATTACATCCACCTCCCGATCTAGAAATCACAATTCCCTTGTACTTCAGCATCGACTTATTCCGATGCTTCTATCACCCTATGCCTTTGCATTCTTTCTCCTTCTGGTTGAGTGCCGCTACTCACATCATATTCTTTGCGAACCACCCGACATTTGGTGGATTATTATCCGACTAATCTTACATGGCTTCTTCCATGTGTCAATTGGATTCATCGTGTGAGATACCATCCTTGCCCCTCATTGATTTGTGTTATCATCCACAATCTCCCTTGACTCTCTGCCAATACAACTTGGTCGAGTATATCGTGCTCTGCTTTACCTTGGGAATGATATACACCTAATACCTGGGTATCATCACATTTTCCCTTCCATTGGTATGTTTAACCTTTCTTGTAATGTGTCTTATCTGAGCAGTGATAATCCCCTGCTTATGTAATCACATTGGTGTACTACTCTGCCGGTACAACCTATTACTATCATGGATAATCCATCGGCTACCACCGATGGACGAGAGTTTTGCCGATTGGTCTGCCTCTTTTTTTAACGAGCGGGAAAATGATTCTCTTCGTTCCTCACCCTTGGTACCGATGTCGTTGCCGAGATAACTGACAATCTGTTCTCTGACAAACCTTGCATCGCGATCGCATGGAATGTCACCACCCTTCTTATTCAATGTGGGACCATAATCCACAGTTCCACATGATCGAAACCTGGCTCTTGTCATGTACCTTGCGATATTCAGTCCGATACCAGACACAGTGATTATGCCTGATGCCCTGGACCCCCTTTTTATTATCCGTCATAGACATGGAATGCATGTCTATCCACTTGAAACTTCTCATACCTTAGTTTGTTTCCCTCGACGTATTCCCTTGAGTATTAACTCATGAGATACTTTGTACCCCATTACCTCGGACATCCCGGTTGATTAAGCTGGTACCGATCTGCCCCCTTAAGTTTTTCCTCCTAACCTATCCGTAAGTACGATGAATACCCTGAAGAAAGGATGACAACTCGTCGAGATGCATCGACGAAGACATATGAAGACATCAACGAGAAAGATTAACTTCTTCGAGAAGGACAACAAGAACCAATAGAATTGTTAGGATACAAAACCGAAACTTTACCCCTTGCACTACCTTTAATTCTCGGGACAAGAATTCTTTGTAGTGGGGGAGATTTGTTCCACCCCAGTGTCATGCTATAGTAATCACTTTTGATAATTACAAATCCTTGTGATTAACCATGCCTTAATCATCTTTGATTCAAATCCTCGTTCAAACCCCTTTTGATGGAATTAAAAACACAATGGAAATAAAACTGAATACAAAAATAGTGCAACCATTTTGATAAAATACCTAATAACTAGTAGGTCATATTAAAATAAGAATGTATTTTATTTCAATGGTTAAATATGTTAAACTAGTCAAAACAAATCCTAAAATAGCCCATTTTAATCAATTACTATTTAAACAAAATTCAAAGGAATTTATTAAGCTCCCAAACTTTTTCTAGCTGTGGATTACAATACAATATCAATATAGAGACAAGTAGAACATTTTTCTGAAAACATTTGCTAGACAAAAAAAATGAAAAAAAAAAATAAAAGCAAAAAAAAAATTAAAACCCCTTATCCCTCGCTTTGGGAAAGGCCCAACCATCCCACCTCTTCCAGCCCAAACCCCCCGTTTTTCCCCTTCTCCCCATGTTCATCCCGTGCATCAGGTCGCCATGGACACACACACACACACCTGAGCCGACCCCTCCATCCCTCTCCCTCGCCCGAACTCCCTCTCGATCCCCTTCTCCCGCTCCTTGCCATCGACTAGATCTGGCGATGGCCTTCGTTGCGGGCCGCCATGCTCGTCCCAAAGGGATGCCGCACCGCGGGTTCTGCCTCCTCACCGAGCAGATGCGTGGCCGCCTCCTTCACGCGGTCTCGACGAACCCTAGGCGCCCATGTTACCGTCGTGGCTCTGGCCCTTTGGGTGCTTGTCCCCGTCACCTGGTGTGCTCGCCCCCTTAAGGCCATGCCTATTCGCCGCCTCCTGCTGCACCCATGGGACCTCGGCCGTGGTGGTGCTATGGTCTGTTGCTCCGGCCGCCCTTCGGTGCCGCCGCGCCTCCCATGGCCGCCGACTCCTCCCCCGGGCACGGGTGGACTTCAACCCGTCACTGCTTGTCGGCGCTCGGCGCTGCCGTGGCAACCGCTGTGGCCCGACCACCTCCCTGCGCCCTGGAGGCCATGTTTCCACCCCCTCGCCTGGCCCTCGGCCCCAGCAGCCCCTGGTGCCCATGACCGTCGGCAGGACGGCCCCGGGGTGCAACCTCGACGGGTGTGGCGCCGGCGTGATGGTCTGCTCCTCCTCGTCGTGCTTCCGGCGAGATTTCCGAGCACGACATCGGTTACAATCTCCACTATGAGCCTTTGCTATGCAAAGTTTTACTCAGTTTTGTCTAGGATCTTGTACTGGCTGCTGTTGCTTGCTGCTGCTAGTGCTCCCTTAGCAGCCCCTAAAGCAACATCAAAGGAAGCTCAAAATGGGTAAAAGTTATAGATCTAGAACCTAGACATGCCAAGGATGAGTTTATTCCATTGGACCAATTCCAAACTATGTCTAGATTGATCACAATAAATCTTTTAAAAGGCTACTTTCTGTAAAAAAACAGAAAATTCATAGACTTAGCAAAGTTCTGGTAAGACAGAAACATTTTCTTAACCACTCCACAAGCTCAAATCTATGTGTTATTAATTTCAGTACACACAACCAACTTAATTTTACCCCACTGGACAAACTCCATGTGATGCATGAATTAAATCCTGTGAAAATCACAAAGTGCTATGTTCTGTTAACTTCAGTTTTTGGAACTAACTCCAGATAGCACTTTTTAAGGACAGTTTTGATTAAGCAAATGAAATCTAACAAGGATGTCATTTGTACCAGATTGTGGATCACAGATAAGTGCTCAGATTTGATATAAGGCACTAATTCAATGTATGATCAGAACACAAACCGTAGCCTTTCAAAAATAGCTAAATGAGGTTAAAGAACAGAATTACGAAAGACTTAGAAATTTCAGAGAAATCCAATATGGGGCTATGACATGTGGGACCCACCGTCAGATTGATCAGTCAACCATCACTGTTAGGGATAATGTTGAGTTTAATAAATAAAAGAATTTCGAAAAATGATTAAAATGATTAAATCTTTAAAAATTAATAACTTTTAATCCGTAACTCCGATGGAAAAACTTATACATGAAAATTGATCAAACAAATACAATGAATAAGAATACGCTACCCCTATGCCCACCGCACCCCTATAACATACTGCACACGAGACTTTCCCCCTCCCGATCGTTTGTCCGGTAATCGCCAGGAGCCGGTAAAATAGCGGGTTAGACTCCTGTTTCATCTGCAACGTGTAGCACAACGCTAGTTTACCCATAGCTTAACGTTTACCATGTCTTGTATTTGTATTGATTTTATTGTCGTGTATTTATTGTTTCTCCCCCCCTTTATTCTTCGGTAGACCTCGTTGCTGCTGCCGACGACACCGTTGTCGAGTACGACTACTTCGTCGACGACCGTACCCCTACTACCGAGCTTCCAGGCAAGAAGAGACATTTTCCTTCCCGAGATATCGCTTATCTTTTCCATACATTTATTGCACTAGGCATTACTGCTGCTGCTGCTATGTTGCTTTCCTATTCAATTGCATAGCCTGTCATTGTCGCCCCTTGATGTGCCTTCCTCTATCCTATGCTGCCTTATAATTATATTATATTCAACAGTAAACCCTGTGCATTGTTAGCTAGGTTTAGAATAGAGGGTCGTGATTGTTGGATATATGCTCTAGAGGCAAATAATATATGATTATTCCAATATATCTAAGAAAGTTCATAACCAGTTTCATACCGTGCTAGAACTGTGTCAGTGAAACAATGATGCATGTGTGGTATAGAAAACCCCAGAGTTCCTAGTTAGCCTCTGCATCGATAACTAGTTCATGGTCAACATGATGGTCGTGGTTTCGCGATCATGGACAATTAAGTCTCTTGACTATGAGGTCACCTCACTGGTTAAGTGACGTGATGAACATTACCCAAAGTAAGCATTACAGCATGATCAAATCTTGTGAAGGTTCAGTGTTGTAATTACAGAACGTGGTAGACCGTTCCTTTGACCGTGAGTACGTGCATAATTGCTATCTTCCCGGATGCTTTGACCTACATCCCACCACCTGACTGAAATATGCGGGTCATAACGGTTGTATCTTGGGTATTCCGTGGAGATATGTTGAGGAGTATTGTCACAAGAGCGGGATTTGTCAATCCATATAATGGATAGATACTCGGGGCCCACTCGGTGAGATTCCATCCATAAAGCTGCAGCGTGTGACTAGGTCACGGGGATGAATATCACGGGAATGAGTGAATGAGGATTATTTCAGAACGAGGTTGAACCAGAGATAGGATGTCATTGATCGAATCTTGGAACAATCCAGTATCGCTGACAAAGGGAATGTTATACGGCGTAAGGTCCAATCGGTGTTTGATATCCGGAATGCACAGGGGTCATTATGGGCATCCAGGTCCCGCTGATGATCATTGACCGTAGCCTCATCTTGGTCATGACTGGAGTGTTCTCGGACCGTAGGGTAACACACTTAAGGGCTCGATGAAATCGGAGACCTTTTCGGAACCATCGGAGTAACCAGAGAATAAAGGAAACAACATCGGAGAAGTACCGTGTTGAACCGAACAAGTTCGGAGTGAACCGGAGGGTGTTCCGGAGCACCGGGAGATGGAATATTATGTTTTAGTTATTAATTAATTGAATTAATAATTAAAATCATTGTATTTCTAATTAATATGTGCAATGGGCCTTAGTGGAGAAAAAGGCCCATTAGGGGAAGAAATAAAAGGGTAAAAGAAAAAGAAAAAAAAGGGAGTGGGGGGAGGCGCCATGGGCCCTTGGGCCCATGAGGGTGGCGCCCCCTCTCCCCCTTTGGCCGGCGCCCCCCTAGCATGTGGGATAGTTCCACATTGCTAAGGGAGGGGGGTTGACTCCTCCCCTACCCCTATATAAAGAGGGCCATGGTGCACATATTTAATTAAGCCAAATGCTCAATAAATCGGATTAAATTAGTATTTACTCCAAATTGAGATCGGTTTTTTCTGGTCTTCTCCCCTCCCTTGTCTCTTTCACGGTGGGATCCCTAGTGTGAGCCTATAGTGGAATTGAGGCTTCTCTGCTAGAATCGGAGGCCGTCGTGCTGCCGAAGCTCCGTCCGGAGGTCTGCTTCCGCCACCTTCGCTGGATCGGAGAACAAAGGTCGTCATCGAGTCTCGTACGTGTGCGAGTACTACGAGGTGCTACACGTGTGGCACTACACCCATCCGGGTGCTCAACACAGCCAGGGGGCTGTGAAACTTGATCGGCTACATCAACCACCTTTGCGGGAACGTTTCCCGCGCAACGGACTACACCCCGAGGTATGTTATTTCCGCACTCCTTTCCGTTACGGTAATACGGCTAGCTAGATCTTGGGTTATGGGAACGCTAGTTAGAAAATTTTGTGTTTTCTGCTGCGAACCCCAACAGTGGTATCATGAGCTAGGTCTATGCTTAGTATTACTGTACGGATAGAACACATCGGGGATGTGGGCGTTGATTGTATGATTGTTACCCTCCCACGTGTACTTGTTAACATCTGCGGCATTGTTTGATGAAGCGGCCCCCGACCGACCTTACGCGTACGCTTACACGAGACTGGTTCCACGCTTGACATACGGCTTGTACCGTATAAAGTGGCTGGGGGGGTGTCTGTCTCTCTACTTTAGCGGATGTGGCATTTGCAACGGAGGGCCCCGTGCGGGGTTGTAATAGAGACAATCGTATGGTTGACGTTGTGGTTGACTCGTAGGTTAAAACCTGTTTAACTATGAAAGCCCTAGCAGCCACGTAAAACTTGCAATATACAACTAGACCGTCTAAACCTTGTATTGCTAAGTGGGGGCTATCATTCGTTTGTTTGTGATGTAGCGATAGCTTTGCTATGTGTTACTAGTAAGTAGTAATCGTCATCATAAAAAAAAACTAAAATGGAGACACTGTAGACTTAGTGTTGCCATAGCTCAGACATCTTAAAACTTGCTAGTATAGGATACACGACGGTAGCATGTGATAAGATGATCCCTCAACAAGCCAAACACAAGTATTCTACCGATGTGTGCACCGCCTGGAAGGTTCTCCCATATAGCTTGATGCTCCGTACATACCGGAGTTGTCCTACATATTCAATGGAGTTCGCATGAGGTTGGGTTCGGCAAGCCTGGCATATGCAGATATGGCCTTGCTGAGCAGCATATAACATGGAGGTTAATTTGGCGAGCCTAGCATATGTAGATATGGCCTCGGAATACTAGAGATCGAAAGATCGAGCATGAGTCACAGTATATATAAAGATAATGTGATCGCACAAGTTGTTGTCTACCTTTGAAACTGACCCGTCTGCCGTGTGATATTCGAGGTCGGGCAGTGAATCTGGATCATGTAATCACTAAAACTTACTAGGGATGAATTGTTTTAGTGCGAGCTCATTTATAATATGATTATATGAATTCATTGTTGTGAACTAGTCTTAATTGTGTTCCTTGCAATTATGTTTGTAGAAAATGAATGCACTAGAGCAACGTGAACTATCTTTCTTCATGGAAGGTGAAAGACTTAAAGAAAATGGGTCAAACTTTGCTGACTGGTACTTACGCCTTAGGACGTCGCTCAAAAGAGCAAACATCTTGTTTACAATAGAAGTGCATGTGGAAGAACATCCGAACGATCATGTTGGCGATCAAGGGATACTTGATCATTATGCTCGCCGACAGAAATGCTTCGTAGTCAGGAATGTCATGATCTTCAGCATGTCAGAGGTTTTGGGCATACAGTTTCAGGACACTGGCTCATATGACATGATGGACACGCTAAAGACAATGTTCGTACGTGAGTTCAGAGTTGCCAGTTTTGAGTTAGAAAGCAAGTTTCTATCTACAAAGATGGAAGAACGCACAAGCCTTGGTGATCACTTGGACAGGATGCATGAGATGTACCTGACCCTGGTGGAGGACTATGAATATTGGACAATGAACGAAAGCACCACAGAAGAGTTTGCAATAAACACGTTATTGCACTCACTCCCTCCGAGTTATGGTGATTATGTTCATAGCTATGTTGGAAGAGGAGCTAATATGAGTCTCCAGAACTTCATGACTGATCTCTTGGCCGCGGACATTGCTCCTATCGAGGATGCAGAAGTCGTGGATGGAGAAGGTATATACTTGATATACTTTATAAATGTTTACTCCCTTATACAACATTTGCAGTAAATGAGTATCTGATACTTATTCCGTTTTATGAAAACAGGACCTGCCGTTGCATGGACGGGAAGAGGTGAAATCGAGGATTGATGGATATCAAGTCAGTTGATGGCCAGCATGGATTCCGCCGAGACATCTATCATAGGAGATACTTAGAGTATTAGATAAATCTTATGTAATCATTATAGTATGAACACTCAGTTGTGTGTCTTGCATCTCGCGAGACAAAGTTATTCATGTAATGAGACAAGTCAGTTGTTCCATCTTTATGAATAAAAGTGTGCTTATACTTTGATTACGTCTTGATTTATGATATGATAGAAAGCATTTATAATACTGCTATTATTGTCAAGAAATATTCAATGTTTAATGATAAAGTTGTCTTGATTATAACAAGTCAAAGATTTGATTGCATGAGGTGACTTCATAACTGATGAATTCATTAAATGTATGATCTATTAACTTGTGAGTTCATTATCGAATGAAAGTCATAACTTGATTGCATGAGATGGATTAGATACACGATCTATGAACCTCTGCAATAAATATAACCATGACAAGGTTCTAGCAAGTAGAACTTGTGCCAATCATTATACATAAATGATGTACTAAATGGGCATGGGAGTTATCATTAAAGACTTCATATGATTAATTGAAAGTTGTATTCAATTTGAGATCATAAAACTGAGATTCAGGAATCACAGTGAGAAGTGAGAATACAAGGATACATATCACTACGCTACAATCCGAAATGATAAGTATTGATATTGACATAATGGGAGACTTGTGGAAGTTGTACCACAAACTACGATGGAAGTTGAAAGTGCTAGACTACTTAAACCATTCGTAGTCATACTAAACCGTAGTATGGTCTAAACGTTCTTTCCCCTAGCACTATAGTTATTGTCGAATAAGGTTGTTTAATTCATTAAGTTAAAACACCCACTTCATGAATAGGAAACCATCCTGAATCTAACGGGACATGATAGCTCCATAACTGATGGTGTTATAAGGTTTCTTAAAAGAAAGAATTTCTTTGTAATAAAACTACAAGCAATTGAAATTACATATTCTCCCCGAATAGCAAAATGTGTGTTGCTTGATTGGTAATGCGAGAAGAAGTCTCTCGACCCGGATCCAATGGGAGATAATGGAAACTTTGACCGGGGTATTGGACCTTGCCTTCAGAATATCAGAGTATTGCAACGGAAGCATGTTCCGCTGTAATGACACTGTATAAGGAAGGATATGCCATAGATGATTGATCTTGGTATATGAATTGAAGCCATTGTTGAATTTAGAAGGTTGTCATGAATACGTTCTGTACAGAACAATAATCATGAGTCTTCTTAATAAAACAATAAATAATAACATTGCTTGAGACACAAAGGAATGATGGTAGCCTAGAACACGAGGAGAAATGGAATAATATTGAGTTACATATAGGATGGCTCACGTCCCGTGAAATAAATCGGTTATTTCATATTCTCGACAAACTGGAGAGTTATTGAGAATAATGTAATGGGAATAAGGCATTATTTGGTTATGACCAAAGTTCAATGGTGATTGACTACGGAAACGTAGGAATGCTTTAATCAATAAAATATTTCATTTACACTACGATGGACCATAGCCTGAAATTGCATCTCAGTCAAATTTGGGATTTGAAAGAGAATTGCAATGGGCATGACGAAGGTTATTTCGTTAAAAGTATGGACTATAGTACCTCAAGACAGGAACCCTCAACCTTGATTTGATCAAGTGATTTTTTGATGACCAAAATATTGAGTGGGCCTGCAGTTTCATGAAACTGAGTGGGAGCTTTGAAGACTTCCCGGAAACTTGGAATGGAGAGGGCATTTTCTGAGTGGGAGCTTTAGAAGCATTGTCATTATGTGAGACATAGTGAACAATAAAATGACTTGATGAAAGCTGAACCACAAATATATGAGTATATGATGGATATATTTGAGTGGGAGCATGATCATTGTCTCAAACATATATGCATTGATATGTGTGAAGAATGATCTCATATGTATATATATGGATATGCATTGATTGTGTATATAGAGAATCGTCTTATATACATATGTGCATTATGATATATATCGAGCATAAGGCAAATAAAATACAAGATTGCAAGAATCTTCTTTTATGTGAAATACCAACACATTACACGTTAAAATCTATATGAGTAGATTAAGATACGGATAATGAAACGAAGTGAAGGTTGGAATAATCTTCTAAGACAAGAAACAGGTTCTTGTGGCTAGAAATTATATAATGGATGAAATCCAAATATCACAAGCAATGTCTTGATGGAAGAATAGAGATGCACCATGTACTGGACATGTGATCTTATATGTTCTTGACATATGATTCTACCATATAACATGCATTGTGAATCCAACAACAGAATGACTCAAAAGTTCTTGGAAGTAGAACAAATTCCGATGTGCTTTAGGAGTAAAACACAGAATCTGAATAAAGTCCATGCATTAGTATATGAGGAATACTGAGGACTATACTCTAAAATATAGAAAGGATAATAGACTTGAATGTAATGCAAGATTACAATTGCAAGCCATATTATGGGTCTATAAGAGAGATCACCAAAGACATGAAAGAAATGTGAGCAAAATTCACGGCACTACAAACGTAATACTACTTAAGAAAGTAGACGCATGGATAAAAGTTTAGCGTTAGAAGTATTGGACTTCTGGTTGAGTGTATTTCCCAGTATATATGACTAAGGATGAGTCTTCTAAAGACTGAACCAAGAGATCATTGGAGGATACTGTGAAATAATAGTCTCACTCTCCCGCGAAACTTATATCCAACCATTATATGATAATGAGTGGTATGTCAAAAGAGCTTTTGACCTGTAGCAGTTGCAAAGGAAACATACGAATCTGAATTGGTGCAGTTCGTTGACGAAACCTCTTCCATGAGCATGCATGATCAATGAACACTTATGTGATAAGATGATTATGATCGGAAAAATGCGGCTAGATTATTAGCACTCTAGTGCAAGTGGGAGACTGTTGGATATATGCTCTAGAGGCAAATAATATATGATTATTCCAATGTATCTAAGCAAGTTCATAACCGGTTTCATACCGTGCTAGAACTGTGTCAGTGAAACAATGATGCAGGTGTGGTATAGAAAACCCCAGAGTTCCTAGTTAGCCACTGCATCGATAACTAGTTCATGGTCAACATGATGGTCGTGGTTTCGCGATCATGGACAATTAAGTCTCTTGACTATGAGGTCACCTCACTGGTTAAGTGACGTGATGAAAATTACCCAAAGTAAGCATTACAGCATGATCAAATCTTGTGAAGGTTCAGTGTTGTAATTACAGAACGTGTTAGACGGTTCCTTTGACCGTGAGTACGTGCATAATTGCTATCTTCCCGAATGCTTTGACCTACATCCCACCACCTGACTGAAATATGCGGGTCATAACGGTTGTATCTTGGGTATTCCGTGGAGATATGTTGAGGAGTATTGTTACAAGAGCGGGATTTGTCAATCCATATAATGGATAGATACTCGGGGCCCACTCGGTGAGATTCCATCCATAAAGCTGCAGCGTGTGACTAGGTCACGGGGATGAATATCACAGGAACGAGTGAATGAGGATTAGTTCAGAACGAGGTTGAACCAGACATAGGATGTCATTGATCGAATCTTGGAACAATCCAGTATCGCTGACAAAGGGAATGCTATACGGCGTAAGGTCCGATCGGTGTTTGATATCCGGAATGCACATGGGTCATTATGGGCATCCAGGTCCCACCGATGATCATTGACTGTAGCCTCATCTCGGTCATGACTGGAGTGTTCTCGGACCGTAGGGTAACACACTTAAGGGCTCGATGAAATCGGAGACCTTTTCGGAACCATCGGAGTAACCAGAGAATAAAGGAAACAACATCGGAGAAGTACCGTGTTGAACCGAACAAGTTCGGAGTGAACCGGAAGGTGTTCCAGAGCACCGGGAGATGGAATATTATGTTTTAGTTATTAATTAAGTGAATTAATAATTAAAATCATTTTATTTCTAAGTAATATGTGCAATGGGCCTTAGTGGATAAAAAGGCCCATTAGGGGAAGAAATAAAAGGGAAAAATAAAAATAAAAAAAGGGAGGGGGGGGGGGGGAGGCGCTAGGGCCCATGAGGGTGGCGCCCCCTCTCCCCCTTGGCCGCCCCCCTAGCATGTGGGATAGTCCCACATTGCTAAGGGAGGGGGGTTGACTCCCTCCCCTACCCCTATATAAAGAGGGCCATGGTGCACATATTTAATTAAGCCAAATACTCAATAAATCGGATTAAATTAGTATTTACTCCGAATTGAGATCGGTTTTCTCCGGTCTTCTCCCCTCCCTTGTCTCTTTGATGGTGGGCTCCCTAGTGTGAGCCTATAGTGGAATTGAGGCTTCTCTGCTAGAATCTGAGGCCGTCGTGCTGCCGAAGCTCCGTCCGGAGGTCTGCTTCCGCCACCTTCGCTGGATCGGAGAACGGAGGTCGTCATCGAGTCTCGTACGTGTGCGATTACTACGAGGTGCTACACGTGTGGCACTACACCCATCCGGGTGCTCAACACAGCCAGGGGGCTGTGAAACTTGATCGGCTACATCAACCACGTTTACGGGAACGTTTCCCGCGCAACGGACTACACCCCGAGGTATGTTATTTCCGCACTCCTTTCCGTTACGGTAATACGGCTAGCTAGATCTTGGGTTATGGGAACGCTAGTTAGAAAAATTTGTGTTTTCTGCTGCGAACCCCAACAGTGATCACTCTGGTGAGTGAACGCGGATTACAAAATATTATAACTGCTATAGGTGCGGATCAATGCAGACGCCCTAAGGAACCTACAACGGCGAGACTCTCCTAGTCGCTTCAAGTTTGACTTACGAGTGGATGGACTTGTATTTCACTCTCGTCGCCGGCTCGGTAGCGCAGCACCACCGAGATGATACGAGGATATTCCTCTTTAGTTCATTCCGCTGATGTCTCGGTCGAACCTCTTCAAGTGTACCATCGAGGGCGATTCCTCCTGGTTTCACTGGATGGTAGGCACCTGAATCAATTGGTGACCTTAAAGGTAAAGAGTCGGGTGACCCAACGGTGCCCGCGCAGGGATTGTATCGGGACGGCATGACATGCGGATACCATCTTGGGCCTGGTCCTTGCTCGTTGGCCATGAGATACCCTGTAGTACGAAAGTCGAGCTCTTCCAAGAGCACACACGAGATAAGGTAAGGAGACGGTTCACCTTGTTGGTAACCTCAAGAGTTGGTGGGACGACAGGGAAGACACCGATGTACTGGTGGTCCTGGCTGCTGTCGTTGTCCGCGACTCACCCAGAAAGGGGCAACGATAACGGTTGTCCCGACAGATAATAATCAAACGACTAACGGTTCAGGTGGATGAATTGAGAGGCCGCAAAGGCTTGTACGCACTACCTTCACGTGGGATTACGGTGTGGGCCCTCCGCGTTGTGGTCTCGTTCGAAAGATCTGAAAGATGTCCAGTTCAGCATTGTGGCACGGTCGGATCCGCATCCATGATAGAGTTGTATGGTATCCACCGTCCTCACACCGACCGGAGAGCGAGGGGTGATGGCGCAAGACACCCTTGCGCTTAGGACTTTAGACCGGCGGGGACCTCTTTGATGAGTCGTAGGATGGGCCTCAGCGTGTCGGATAGCCTCGGTGGGGCATTCCCTAACAAGGTGTACGCCACCCTGGAGATCCGAGCGTGCAGGCTAAACAGTAGTGCACTCCTGCAGGGAAGATGATCTATTAGAATAACCGTGTCCACGGTAACATGGCGCTTTATGCTGAAGCCCGAGCCTACTAATACAAACTATTACTATTAAACTGTTGGTTCCGGTTTCTCTTCCTCGCATGGAAGTCGAGGAAGGGATCTCGGAGGCTTTGCTAATTATGAAAACTTATTATTATACAATGCTGGAGCAACTTATGCTGCATTGTTATTACATTCATGCTATTGAACTGTTGGCTATTCTCTCCTCATGCTGCAAGACTCATCGGAAGATGCTAGTCTTCGATAGGCCTAGCTTCTCTTCCTTATTCTGGATTTCTACCTTTCAGTCCACTATATATAGCCCCCTTTCCATTTGATACAAATGCATAAATGCTTAGTAGCGGACGTAAGTCTCGCGGGTATGCTAGATACTCACCCTTGCTTTATTTCCCCCTTTTTTGTTTTGCCTGATCGGCCGCTTCAGTCGACGTTGGAGCCTTGGAGTCAAGGAGTAGAAGATCGCCGGTGCTTGCTTCATCGTGGAACCCCCCCTCGACCAGGAGTAGTTTGGAGGTTCCCAGGCAGGAGGCCTCGCCTTTTCGATCGTTGTTGTTTCTGTGCTGGCCTTATTAAGGAAAATCAAGTGTACCTTGTGTCTATACTCAGTTACTATTTCTTCCGCTAACTTTGTGTTCTCGAGGTGTGTTTTCGAGCCCTCGTGGGCCTTGGCTTGTATTAAACAGCTTGTATTATTTTATTTGTAGAGTTGCGTTGTGATATCTTACCGTGAGTCCCTGATATCGATCGTGTACCTTGCGTGTATGATTACTGTACACGACTTGATTTTGGGGGCGTCTCAACCTTGTTGGTAACCGCGCGCTTAGACGGGATGACAGGGCAGGCCCCGACGTTACTGGTGGTCCTTGTTGCCGTTCGTTGTCCGTTGTGTTGTTAGTCACACAACGATAACGGTTGTCTGCGAGATAATATTAAAATGCTAAATGGTTTTGTGGATGACTTGAGAGGCCCGTTGGCCTGTACGCACTACCTTCTTGTGGGATAAGGAGTTATGGGCTCCCCTGCGTCGTAGTTTGTCCCAAAAGCTCTTCAGACGTCAGCAGTACCACGAGATGATTGCTGGGAAGCGGTGTTGTCTTCTTTGCTACAACAGGTGTACTTGTATTTGCTTTTGCTTCACCGGCCAGTCTCGTACCGTGCAGGAGCGTGGAAGGGTGAGGGACCTAGAACCCTGAGCGCATAGAATATAGTCCGGCGGATGGCCTCTCTGCTGATCCTAGGATGGGCTGCGCCGTGTCAGATAGCTTTGGTGGAGCGTTCCCTAACAAGGTGCCCGCCACCCTGGAGATCCGAGCGTGCAGGCTGAACAATAGTTGTAACATCCCAAATTTTTTAGAATTTTGGAATGTTAATAAATTAAATAGATAATGATTGTTTGATTGATGTGTTTGATTTTCTCTAGGATTTAAAACTTTTGGAGTTTATTGAATATTAAAAAGAGAGGGAATAAAATGACTTTCCCTAATATTCACCGTTGGTGTTTTGGAATTTATTATTTAAAAACAAAACCAACAAAATAAAATGAGAGAAGGTAATATGACTCCTTCAACATATGAAAAGTTTGGAAAAGGTTTTAAATCTTTATTGGAATTCTTTTGAATATTCAAAACATTTTTCAACACATGGCAGTTCGCTGGAGAGGATATAAAAGGACTTATCCCCATTTTAATTTGTCGAAAAATAGTTTAAAATATTTTGGGAGACTTTTTAATTTTACTTTGGAGTCATAAATATTTTCTAAAATTATTTTTGAAATTTATTTATGCTCTGGAAAAGTTTTTAAATCAATTTTCAGAGTTTTCGGTATTTTTAAAATGCCAGAAAAGTATTTAAAAATATTTAAAAATAAAGTTGCAAAGTTTTTATTTTTCTTTATTATTTTGGTCAAGCCAAAAACTTAATTTTATTTTTTTAAAAATATTGGTGAAGACGGAATTTGAAAATAAATTTCTGTGATTTTTCTAATATTGTTTTGGGCCTAACGGGCCTGCTCTGTTTCTTTTCCGCAGACCGATTTTGTAGTTATCTCGGATAAAAAAAAAGATTAGGGGCTGGCTATAAATTGCCCCGATTAGGGCTAAATTATTTTCGCTTAGCGTTTTAGGGTTAGCTCTAAATAATCCGCGGGACCCGTTGCCGCCGACGTCATCGCCGGAGCTTCGCCGGAAAGTTCGCCGGAGTTGCGTTTTCGCATTTTTTCGAGGTATTTCTTCGCGTGCCGCCGTGTGCCGCCGTCCCCACCTCGCCGGAGTACCCCGACACCCCTAGCCCCGCCGCGCCGCCGCCCCACTGGCCCGCCGTCGTCGCCGCCTCCGCTGGCCGGCGAGCCGCCGCTCGCCGGCGGCCAAGCGCCGCACCGCGCGCCTGGCCGCCCACCCGCCCCGCCGCCGTGGCTGGCCGCCCCTCTGCCACCGCGCCTGGCCGCCTCTGCCGGAGCCGTCCGAGCTCCATGGCTCCATGGCCCCTGTGCTGGCCGCGCGAGGAAGAAGATAGGTTAGAAAAAAAAAGTCAAGAAAAAAAGTTTCGATTTTATTTTTCCAGATCTGGATCCAAACCGCCTTGGGACCCGACCGCGTTTTTCGGAAATTTTTTATTTACGTACGGGCCCTTTTTACAGTAGAACCCCCGGTACCCCCGTTTTTCACCCGATACCGTTTTCGCGACTACTTCTTAACTGTAGCTCGGAATCGAGTGATTCCAGTTGCGTTGCGACCGTGTAGAAATTTTCTATCCAGTGGACCAAGTGTTACAGAAGTTTGAAGTTTTTAAATTTGGATCCCAAGCTGATCCAAATTTGGACTTCCGGCAGCCGTAACTTTTTACCGGTGCGCCCGTTTGCGCCGTTTTTTTTTGCGTTGGATCACTCGTTCCATGTACCTTCTGTTTATAACATGTGTACATGAAAATTCACAAGTTTATTGATCTGCTTAAATTCAAATTCATTTCGACGTTGCACCTGCTATGACCTGTGTTGTAGTATTCCGTTTCACGTGATTCTTTTTGCATATTGGATCATATGAGACATCTTATCGGCAATATCCACACACAATTCATATTGCCATGATATTTACCTTGATTTCATAATGCCTTGATCATACTTTTGTTTCGACAACTCTTTATCCGTTGACTCTCTCGAGTTCACGTTCCACCGATCACCTTCGAGCACATCCACACCTCTGCACTTCAAAGCTTTAGTTTTGTTACTAAAACCCTTATGATTGTTTTGTTGATCTTATGTTTTGTCATTGTGGTGTGAATGATTATTGAGTTCTTTCGTTGACGATAGATTGCTTGGAGTGTGACGGGTAGAGTTGACTGGAACGTGAGAGCGAAGATCTTCATCGAATGTATAAGGCAAGTGATGCTTTGACCATACTCATACCTATATTTTCTATATGCATTATGTTAGGAAATATCACTCTATTGCATGATAGATAGTTTATTTTACTGTTGCTGCAAAACCAGTTAGGATAGCCACATGTTTTGACTTGTCTACCGTAGATCAACCTAGCCGTGTTCTTACTTTATTGCTATGCTTTGTAGACGAGGTTGGGCTGTGAGAATTCATGGAGTGCATGTGAGCTATTTAATAAACCGTGTAGTAACTTTATAATAAATAGAAATCACTTCTGGACGGGCGGGTTGCATCCCGGTAGTTGTGCCTTGTCTAAGGACAGTGCCGGGGTTAAATGCACCCAATGGTTGTTTTGGTGGTGAACCGGGTGCGTCATGGCGAGTACCCTCTGACGCAGTGGGCGCCGTCCAGGCTCAAAAAGATCAGACATGCAATATTACTAGTAGCTTCCGGGTACAGCCACTGGCTATATGGGCTCTGGCTTAGCACGAGTACGTTGTGGGGAACCTGGCCCTGGTAGCTAGCTGATGTAGATGTGTGTTAGGTGTACCGGCTACCAAAGGGTGGAGGCAACCTCTTCAGAAAGTCTTTGTCTCAATCTTCGGGTTGAGTCCAGTGGGGAACGTGTACAACCTCTGCAGAGCGTATAAACTGATCATGATTAGCCGTGTCCACGGTTACGGACGAACTTTGAGCAACTAGTCAGTACTGTTGATGAATGATCTTGACAGATGAACACTTAATAATAATTTGGTTGGGGCAAGAGTAGCATGGGTTGCTGTGTGTTTCAAGTAGTAAGTTCAACTTAAAATTTTGACTAGTTTAGTTCAGGAGAAAATTGGCTTTCAGAAAAACTAAAACCATAAGCCTTTCCTTTGACTTACCTTGCATGTAGTTGTAGGTCCTTTATATAAACTTTTCCGTGTCACTTGCCGTACAAATCAGATGTACTGACCCGTTGTCGGGCTGTAACCTTCGGTGTTGCAGGTTTTTCAGACGATCAGTAAGGTGCGTTTAGGGGTTGAGAGTCTACACTCAGCATGTTCGCATGTGGCTGTTGATGGACTCCACGTTATTTGCTTTTGCTTCCGCTATATTTATATTGAATAAGCTAGCCTTGAGCTATGCAACTTGTTATTTATTTACTCTGGATCATACGTTGTAATAATGATGCACTTGTACTTTGATATTCATCTATAATACTGTGTGTGCCAGCGAGTTCGATCCAGGGATTGGCACTTGAGCACAGAGACTTCAATTCGGTGTGAATTGGGTCGTTACAGTAGTGCACCCCTGCAGGGAGTTTAATCTATTCGAATAGTCGTGTCCATGGTAACAGGACGATTTATGCTGAAGCCGGATCTTACTACTACAAACTACTACTATTAATCTGTTGGTTCCTGGTTTTCTTCCTCGCTGGGAAGTCGAGGAGGGGAACTCAGAGGCATTTATTATTATTAATCATTACAACTTACTATTATACAATGCTGCAGCAACTTCTGTTGCATTGTTACTTTATGCTTTAAACGAATTGTTGGCTATTCTCTTCTTGTGCTGCAAGACTCGTCGGAAGATGCTAGTCTTCGATAGGCCTAGCTTCTTACCCTTTGTAACACCCTCAGTTGCTGTAACAGTAATCATCATCACTGTTGACCCTCACTTTTTATTAATCACTGTTATTCCCTGTCCTTAATCAAACTTTGCTTCTGCCCTTTTCAAACCATGCTGGTTGGTAATCAAAACCCAAAGCCCAATGCATCTTGCTCATCAAGAAACCAAACCCTAGTTGAAACTACTTTAATTGGAAATTAAAACAAAAGTGCTCAAATAAAGTTGTTCCAAAAATCATGGAACTATTTTTGTAAATTGTCTAAAATCATTATAATCATGTTGGACCAACTTTGGTAATTGTTGGAGTTGCATAAAATTCTAAACAATTCAAACAGTAGGTTAAAACCCCTACTTTGGGCATTTAATATTTAAAATAAATATCTAAGGAATTTCTTTGGCTGCAATTTTTTTTGTGGCACCTTAGTAATATGTAACTCTAATTTACAAACACTAATAACCTTTTACAAAAATGCTAGGGTTAATAAATCAATTACAGAAGGTAATAGAATAATTAGCAACACAAAACAAATTGGAAAAGGCTAAAAACCCGCCCAGGGCGAGGCCCACCTCAGCCCAGCCCAAACCCTCTTGTCTTCTTCCTCCCCCAACCACCCCCAACTGCTCCCGTACGGGGGCCGCCGTGGGCACGCCGCTGCCAGGCCGGCCCCGCCCTTCACCTGCTCCCTGCCGCCGCGATCGCGATAAGAACAACCCCTTCGACCCCCTGGACACCTCCGTACCTCCATTCCCCTCCTCCTCTTCTCTCACGCTTCGGGAAAAGTTTCCCGAGCGCCGCCGTCGCCATTGCCGTGGCCAGACGTGGCCAACGGGCACGGCCCGCCCCGACGTGGTGTCCAGAGGCTGCGCCGTCGTCGTCTTCGTCGACTACAACATCCAATCGAGCACGGGGAGCACCACAGGAGCCGCCAGCGTCTTCTTCCCCCACCCCGGCCGCGGCCACCTCGACTTTGATTCCGGCCGCCTCAGCCCCTCCCCGAGCCCGCTGCCAACCCCGACGCGTTCGTGGTGAGCAGCTCCGTCATCGCCAACTGTCCGTAGTTGCTCGCGTAGCCCGTAGCATTTTCCCCTAACTCGCTTGCTCCGGCCGCCGTGGCACGTCGTCGTAGTCGTCGTTTTGGTTCGTCCCAGCCCGCGCCAAGTGCACCAGTAGGTTCCCCGTGGTGCGTGTGTTCGTTTTGGACCGGTAGTTAGCTCGATTTCGACTCGTATATGCATTCTCCATTGGAGCCCGACGCCCTTCGCCGCCATTGTTGAAGCTGCGCTCACTTCCGTGCGTCCCAGCCCGCGAGACCACTCCAGATCGACGCGGTTTCGAGTTCTCCGTCGACTGCCGCAAGCGGCGCCTCTTTTGGTGCTCGGAATCGAGCGCTAGCTCGAGTTCGCCGGAGTCTGCTCGCCGGCGAGCCGCCGGCGGGACGTCTGTGCCACTGACTTGTGGCCCCAACAGTCAGATGGGTCATTAGCGACTTGGTTAGGGCTTAATCACCCACTGACATGCGGGCCACCCCCGGGAAATCTTTTGTTAAGTAAATAAAATGGATTAAATGAGTATGTTAGTATGACAGGTGGGCCTAGCCCCCTTAACCCACTGTTAGTTTAAGCTAATGGTTAAATTAAAACCTGAGACACTTACACCTGGGCCCCCCTTGTCAGGTTTTTATTTATTAAAAGATTTAATTGGAATTGAGAGGCTGACATGTGGGTCCAGAGGCTTTTCTGATTTAATTAAATGTTTTGTAAATAACAGAGGCTGACATGTGGGTCCCACATGTCAGCACTGTTCTGGATAATATTTTGGATAATGTTTAATAAATAATAAAAGAAATCCAGAAAATCATTTAAATTGATTTAAACTTTGATATTCAATAACTTTTAAACCGTAACTCGGATTAAAAAACTTTATACATGAAAGTTGATCAGAAAAATATAACGAATACGAATACGCTATCCGTATGTCTACCACACCCCTCTAACACAACGAACATCGAACATTCCCCCTCCGGACCGTCTGTCCGATAAATTGTCCGGTACTGTTAGAGTGCCCGGATGAATTTATTCCGAACACGAATGTTTCTCGGAATAGATCAACAAGCACGGATACACCCCCCTTATGTTGTTCCGGTAACCACGACACCTCCGGCTTGATCCTTCCCCCTCCGGACACCCTGTCCGGTAATCATCCGGAGCCGGTAGTTCATCCTTAGATGAATTTCCGTTCCGAGCAACGTGCATTGCACTGCGTTAGAATACCGTTAACATTTCATCTATCATGTCATGCATCTGTTTGTATTTGCTTCTGTGTATTTATTGTTTCTTTCCCCCTTTAATCTCCGGTAGACCCCGCTGCCGCCGTCGACTACACCGCTGCTGAGTACGACTACGTCGTCGACGACCCTACTACTACCGTCGAGCTTGCAGGTAAGCAGAGCCATTTTCTTCCCCAGATCCGCCTATCTTTCCGTACTTTTCTTGCACTAGGCATTGTTCCTGCTGCTTCTACGATTACAATCCTATTCAACTGCATAGCCTGATTTTTGTCGCCCCTTGATGTGCCATCCTTTATCCTATGCTGCCTATTATTATTATTATGCATTATTCAGCAGTGATCCCTGCGCATTGTTAGCTAGATCACTCAGGGGAGTGAACGCGGATACAAATATTATAACTGTACATGTACGGTACATTGCAGACACCGTCTAAGGCTCCTATCTGGGTTATGCCTAGTCACCTCAAGTGTGAGCTATCAAGGAGTAATCCTTGTACTACACTCGAGGCTGACTTTGCCTTGCCGCCGTAGGGTCCTGTAAACGGTTGTCCTTCAGGTAAGAAGTCGGGCGACCCAACGGTGCCCGCGAGAGGTATTGCGACGGGACGACAGGGAGGGTACGACCAGTGTACCGGTGTGCTTGGCCCCTGATCGTTGGCCGCGAGAGTTACCAAACTACGAAAGTCGAGCTCCTCCAGGAGCACACGCGAGACAAGGTAAGGAGACGGTTCGCCTTGTTGGTAGACGCGGTGACTTGGTGGGACGACGGGGCAGGCACCGATGTACTGGTGGTCCTGGCTGCTGTCGTTGTCCGCGGGTCGGTTAAGTCGAGGCAACGATAACGGTTGTCACGCAGGTTAATTAAAATGCTAAATGGTTCAGTGAATGTCTTGAGTTGGCTATATGCCATGTACGCACTACCTACCCGTGGGAACTACGAGTTATGGGCTCCTCCGCTTCTTAGTGTCGTCCGAGGACTCTTCAGACGTCAGCAGTACCGCGGCCTGCGCCGGGAAGTGGTGTTGTCTTATTTGCTCGAGCGGTGGTGTCTTATTTGGATTTGCTTCAACTTCACCGGCCAGTCACGCACCGTGCAGGAGTACGTTCGGGTTGGGGTCCAAGGCCCGACGTACTTAGGATTTAGACCGGCGGATGACCTCTCTGTTGAGTTTGAAAGATGGGCTATGAAGTGTCGGATAGCCTCGGTGGAGCGTTCCCTAACAAGGTTCCCGCCACCCTGGAGATCCGTGCGTGTAGCGTAACACAAGTGCACCCCGCAGGGAAGATTAATCTATTCGGATAGCCGTGTCCACGGTAACAGGACGCTTTATGCTGAAGCTGGATCTTACCACTAGAAACTATTATTAAACTGTATGGTTCCGGGTTCTCTTCCTCGCGGGGATGTCGAAGAGGTGAACTCGGAGGCATTGCAAATTATTACAACTTATTATTATACAATGCTGCAGCAACTTCTGCTGCATTGTTACTTTATGCTTTATATAAACTGTTGGCTGATTCTTACCTCATGCTGCAAGATATCGTCGGAAGATGCTAGTCTTCGTTAGGCCTAGCTTCTTACCCTTGCTCTGGATTTCTGTCTTTCAGTCCACTATATACAACCTCTTCTTTCTGTTGATACAATGCATAATGCTTAGTAGCGGACGTAATACTCGCGGGTATACTAGATACTCACCTGCTTTATTTCCTTTACTGTTTTGCCTGATCGGCCGCTGCAGCCGACGTTGGAGCCCAGGAGCAGGAGTCCCCCGGAGGCGCCTACTACGACGTCGAGTTCCCCGTTGACCAGGAGTAGTTCGGTGGATCCCAGGCAGGAGGCCTCGCCTTTCGATCTGTATCTCTGATGTGATTTGTGCTAGCCTTCTTAAGGCAAAACTTGACTAACTATGTCTGTACTCAGATATTATGGCTTGTATGACTTATGTAATCGGGTCCGCGTGACCCCCTTTATTGTAACATGTTTGTTTATCCTTTTGTGTTTAGTGTTGTGCTGTGATATTATCACCGTGGCACCCTAATCTCAGTCGTGTACCCTGTGTGTATGATTAGTGTACACGGTCTGATTTTGGGGGCGTCACAAGTTGGTATCAGAGTCGACTGCCTGTAGGAAGCCACCCCACCACTACCTGGTCGATGTTGAGTCTAGACTTTGAAAAAACTATTTTGCTAACTTAATATTTGGCTTACGGGCCCACATCGATGTCACTACGTGTGATATCTATGGTATTAGGATCCTTTTCTCCTTACCTATGCTCTGGGAATCTGCTCTCTTATCCTTGCTGGTAAGTTTTACAAAAGCTGACATTAGGATCACGTTCTCTTGATTCCACCCGGCGTTTTTGGTGCTTCCCCCATTGATTAAGTCGTGTCGCAGGCGTTGTACGCCAGATCCCAGACCGCGGATCCCATTCTCATTCTGGGAAGGCCGCGCGTTCTTTGGCATCAACTCCTGTGGCCAACAGTTTTCTTGCGGCGTGATTGACATAGTGGAATCTATGTCGCGTCGTGTAATCCTTACCGCGGTCTGCGCGCCGCCTAGAGAGTCCTTTTTCCTTAATTTCTACGACGTTACGCTGCCCGATTTTCGATTGATTCTGTGTGCGAATGTGTATGTCTTATATGACTACTCCTTTATATATCTGCGCCTCCTTTTCGTTGTCGTTTTACTTCAGGCTTGATTCCGGTATCTCGTTAAATTTTCATCGCTGAAATACCCCTGTTAAATTCTAGCAGGATGGCTGGTCGTGGTGGTCGTGGTCGTGGTCGTGCTGCCAACGACCCATCTCCGCCGCCGGATTACATGGCCGGGATGATGCAGCAGTTCGAGATGAACCGTCAGTTCATGCAGAATATCATGGCTCAGTTCCCCCAGCCGAATCAGAATGGGCACCACCATCAGCATGCCACCGTGACTCTGCACGACTTCACCCGCCTCAACCCCACTATGTTCCGCAACACTGTTCAGCCGCTGGATGCTGATGACTGGCTTCGCGACATCACTCACGAGCTGGAGTCTGCTAATGTCGATCCAGCCGACTATGTGAACTTTGCGTCTTATCATCTGAAAGGCGCCGCTGCGCAGTGGTGGAGCACCCACAAGCGTTCCCTGCCAGTTGAAGAAGTCATCACTTGGGATGAATTTCAGTCTGCCTTCCGCGCCCGCTACATTCCTCAGGGGATCATGGATCGTAAGGCGGAAGAATTCCGTAACCTCACTCAGGGCGATATGACCGTTGAAGCCTATCAGCGCGAGTTCCTCAACCTCTCTCGCTATGCGGAAGGGGAGATCACCACTGATGCTCGCAGGTAGCAGAAGTTCCGTCGTGGTCTCAACCCAGAACTCAGGCTCGCTCTTGCCGTTCATGATTTCGCCAGCTTCGCCACCATGGTGAACAAGGCTATCACCGTCGAGACTGCCCAGATGGAGCACAAGAACTCTCTGAAGCGTTATCGTGACGTTGGCTCATCTTCGGGCGCAACGCAGAAGCGTCGTATCTGGCTCCCTACCAGTGTGACTCATTCAGCTGTCCCTGCTCCAAGGCCGTCTTATGCTGCACCCCGTGTGCCTCCACCACCGCAGATGCCAAGAGCTCTGCCTGCACCACCCAATGCTACACCCCTTCGTCCTCAGGATGGACTATGCTTCACGTGCCGCCAACCTGGGCATTTTTCCAGAGAGTGCCCCCAGAAACAGAAGCAACTGGTAGTCCACCCCGCTGGCCGTGGAAATGGTCGTGGCAACAGCAGGACCCCCAACTATAATACTGGGTCTGCCGCTTATGCTCGTGGACATGCTAACCACGTCAATGTTGAAGAAGCTCAGCAACAACCCGCTACCGTGATGGGTACCCGTCTCGTTAATTCCGTACCTGCTACTGTTTTGTTTGATACAGGAGCATCGCATTCATTTATGTCGGAAGCATTTGCATTGTCGCATAACTTTGCATTGGAAAAGATGAACCCACCGATGGTTGTTCGCACCCCGATAGGCCAATGCCGAACCACCAAGATCGTGCCCGAAACCATCGTTGAAATTGAGGGAATTGAATTCCATGCTTCCCCCATAGTCCTGATGTCTTCCACCATAGTCCTAATTCTGAGAATGGACTGGTTGAAATTCCACGATGCCGCACTTTATTGTGGCACCAAGTCTGTCCAACTTTTTCACCCCTCCGGCGAGATTGTTAACCACACCACCCGAGTTACCCGTAATGCTGAAACACAGATATTTATGATGAATGCTTTGAATGCCGCCCCCCTCAAAGGCATTGAGAACGTTCCAGTCGTTCGCGATTTTCCCGACGTCTTCCCCGAAGAACTGCCGGGAATACCCCCGATCAGAGAAGTTGAATTCGTCATCGACTTGAAGCCAGGAACTGTTCCTATCGCCAAGCGTCCTTACAAGATGCCGCCACATGAACTCCTTGAACTTAAGGAGGAAATCGACAAGGCACTTCAGAAAGGATTCATTCGCCCCAGTTCCTCAGCTTGGGGAGCACCTTCGCTTTTTGTCAAGAAGAGCGATGGCACAAACCGATTGGTCCAAGATTATCGGCCCATTAACCAAGCTACCATCCAGAATAAATACCCACTTCCCCGGATCAACGATCTGTATGATCAACTTGCCGGATCCAAGGTGTTTTCTAAACTCGACTTGAGGTTGGGTTATCACCAAATCCGAGTCCGTGATGAGGACATTCCGAAGACTGCCTTCATTACTCGCTATGGTTCATACGAGTACACCGTCATGTCCTTTGGCTTAACCAATGCTCCAGCCACCTTCTCCAGATTGATGAATTATATTTTCATGGAGTACCTCGACCAGTTCGTCGTGGTTTATCTGGACGATATATTGATATATTCCAAGAATGAAGAAGAACATGCTGAACATCTTCGTCTTATACTAGAGAAGCTTCGAGAACACAAACTCTACGCTAAGTATTCTAAGTGTGATTTCTGGCTTCCCGAAGTAACCTACCTTGGACATGTGATTTCCAAGGATGGCATTGCCGTCACCCCAGAACGTATCCAGGCTATTCTCGACTGGACTCCTCCCAAGACCGTCAAGCAAGTCCGCAGTTTCCTCGGACTCGCTAGCTATTGCCGCCGTTTTGTCGAGAATTTCTCCAAGATTGCCAGGCCTCTGACTAATCTGCTTCACAAAGGCGTCAAGTTTGAGTGGATAGATAAATGTCAAGGAAGTTTTCAAGCACTCAAAGACAAGCTAACCTCTCCCCCGGTGCTCGCTCCCCCTGATACTCAGAAAGACTTCGTGATATATTGCGACGCGTCTCGTCAAGGATTAGGCTGTGTCCTATTGCAAGAGGGCAAAGTGATTGCTTATGGCTCTCGTCAGTTGCGTGCTCACGAAGACAAATATCCAACACATGATCTCGAATTGGCAGCAGTAATTTATGCATTGAAGCTGTGGCGACATTACCTCGTTGGTAATCGTTGCGAGATCTACACCGACCACCAAAGCCTGAAGTACTTGTTTACTCGGCCCGACCTGAATCTCCGCCAACAAAGATGGCTCGAGACAATAGCCGATTTTAACATGGATATTCATTACACCCCTGGCAACGCTAACGTGATGGCCGATGCCTTGAGCCGCAAAGCGTATTGTTCTGAACTTGAGGTTCAGGTGCAACAACCCCTTCTGTATGAAGACTTTCAAAAGTTGAACCTCGAGATTGTTCCTCAAGGTTATGCGAATAACCTGGTCATCGAACCGGATCTCATCAAATCCGTCAAGGGTATACAGTTCTATGATGATTTCGTACACAAGATTAAGCGTGATATCGCCAATGGGAGACCCTCACCCTTCACCATTGATTGTAAAGGTGTGGCGTTCTACCAGAACCGTTTGGTGGTTACTCACAGCAAGGGCAGGCATGAGAACCTGGATATGACCCCGAAGGTCATGAGAGCGGCTCACGATACCCCGTTGTCCATTCATCCTGGAAGCACCAAGATGTACCAAGACATTCGTCAGCAATTCTGGTGGCCTAACATGAAGCAAGACATTGCCCGATATGTTTCTGAATGTGACGTTTGCCGTCGCGTCAAGGCAGAACATCAAAGACCTGATGGAACTCTACAACCACTCTCTATTCCTGAATGGAAGTGGGACAAGATCGAGATGGACTTCGTCACTGGTTTTCCCAGATCGCAGAAAGGCCACGATGCTATCTTTGTCGTCATCGACCGCTTCTCCAAGGTTATCCACTTTCTGCCAGTCAAGGAGACGATCTCTGCTAGTCAGTTAGTAGACTTGTATGTTTCCAGAATTGTGTCCCTCCATGGCATTCCATTGGAGATCAGTTCAGACCGTGGCAGCATTTTCACCTCAAGATTTTGGGATAGTTTCCAAGAAGCTATGGGAACTCACCTGAATTTCAGCACCGCTTATCACCCCCAGTCGCAAGGACAAGTCGAACGAGTCAATCAAGTGCTTGAAGATATGCTCCGAGCTTGTGTCATCTCATTCGGTAAGAAATGGGAGGAATCTCTTCCATTTGCAGAATTCTCGTATAACAATAGCTATCAAGCTAGTCTGAAGATGGCCCCCTTTGAAGTTCTTTATGGACGTAAGTGTCGAACCCCTCTGAATTGGTCAGAAACTGGGGAACGAACTCTCGTTGGTCCGGACATTATACAGCATGCTGAAGATCAGGTTCGCGTTATCCGTGAACACCTGAAAGCCGCTCAGTCCCGCCAGAAAAGCAACTATGACCGCAAGCACAAAGAAATGGTCTATCAACCTGGAGAGTATGTATACCTTCGTGTCACTCCCATGAGAGGCACTCATCGCTTCGGTATCAAGGGCAAGTTGGCTCCTCGCTACATTGGCCCGTTCCGTATCCTTTCCAGGAGTGGACCCGTGGCATACCGGTTGGAATTGCCGCCGAACCTCTCCCAAGTCCACGATGTCTTCCACGTGTCGCAAATCCGTCGCTGCTTCAAGGATCCTATCCGCGAAGTGGAGCATGATATGATCGAGCTGCAACAAGACTTGACTTATCAGGAACATCCGAGCCGCATTCTCGATCAGTCTGAACGTCGAACCCGCAACAAGACCGTCAAGTTCCTCAAGGTCCAGTGGTCGAATCATTCTGAAGATGAAGCCACTTGGGAACGCGAAGATCGCCTTCGCGATGAATACCCCGATCTTTTCCTCGCTACCACTTAAATTCTCGGGACGAGAATTCTTGTAGTGAGGGAGATTTGTAACACCCTCAGTTGCTGTAACAGTAATCATCATCACTGTTGACCCTCACTGTTTATTAATCACTGTTATTCCCTGTCCTTAATCAAACTTTGCTTCTGCCCTTTTCAAACCATGCTGGTTGGTAATCAAAACCCAAAGCCCAATGCATCTTGCTCATCAAGAAACCAAACCCTAGTTGAAACTACTTTAATTGGAAATTAAAACAAAAGTGCTCAAATAAAGTTGTTCCAAAAATCATGGAACTATTTTTGTAAATTGTCTAAAATCATTATAATCATGTTGGACCAACTTTGGTAATTGTTGGAGTTGCAGAAAATTCTAAAAAATTCAAACAGTAGGTTAAAACCCCTACTTTGGGCATTTAATATTTAAAATAAATATCTAATGAATTTCTTTCGCTGCAATTTTTTTTGTGGCACCTTAGTAATATGTAACTCTAATTTACAAACACTAATAACCTTTTACAAAAATGCTAGGGTTAATAAATCAATTACAGAAGGTAATAGAATAATTAGCAACACAAAACAAATTGGAAAAGGCTAAAAACCCGCCCAGGGCGAGGCCCACCTCAGCCCAGCCCAAACCCCCTTGTCTTCTTCCTCCCCCAACCACCCCCAACTGCTCCCGTACGGCGGCCGCCGTGGGCACGCCGCTACCAGGCCGGCCCCGCCCTTCACCTGCTCCCTGCCGCCGCGGTCGCGATAAGAACAACCCCTTCGACCCCCTGGACACCCCCGCACCTCCATTCCCCTCCTCCTCTTCTCTCACGCTTCGGGGAAAGTTTCCCGAGCGCCGCCGTCGCCATTGCCGTGGCCAGACGTGGCCAACGGGCACGGCCCGCCCCGACGTGGTGTCCAGAGGCTGCGCCGTCGTCGTCTTCGTCGACTACAACATCCAATCGAGCCCGGGGAGCACCACAGGCGCCGCCCGCGTCTTCTTCCCCCACCCCGGCCGCGGACACCTCGACTTCGATTCCGGCCGCCTCAGCCCCTCCCCGAGCCCGCTGCCAACCCCGACGCGTTCGTGGTGAGCAGCTCCGTCATCGCCAACTGTCCGTAGTTGCTCGCGTAGCCCGTAGCCTTTTCCCCTAACTCGCTTGCTCCGGCCGCCGTGGCACGTCGTCGTAGTCGTCGTTTTGGTTCGTCCCAGCCCGCGCCAAGTGCACCAGTAGGTTCCCCGTGGTGCGTGTGTTCGTTTTGGACCGGTAGTTAGCTCGATTTCGACTCGTATATGCATTCTCCATTGGAGCCCGACGCCCTTCGCCGCCATTGTTGAAGCTGCGCTCACCTCCGTGCGTCCCAGCCCGCGAGACCACTCCAGATCGACGCGGTTTCGAGTTCTCCGTCGACTGCCGCAAGCGGCGCCTCTTTTGGTGCTCGGAATCGAGCGCTAGCTCGAGTTCGCCGGAGTCTGCTCGCCGGCGAGCCGCCGGCGGGACGTCTGTGCCACTGACTTGTGGCCCCAACAGTCAGATGGGTCATTAGCGACTTGTTTAGGGCTTAATCACCCACTGACATGCGGGCCACCCCCGGGAAATCTTTTGTTAAGTAAATAAAATGGATTAAATGAGTATGTTAGTATGACAGGTGGGCCTAGCCCCCTTAACCCACTGTTAGTTTAAGCTAATGGTTAAATTAAAACCTGAGACACTTACACCTGGGCCCCCCTTGTCAGGTTTTTATTTATTAAAAGATTTAATTGGAATTGAGAGGCTGACATGTGGGTCCAGAGGCTTTTCTGATTTAATTAAATGTTTTGTAAATAACAGAGGCTGACATGTGGGTCCCACATGTCAGCACTGTTCTGGATAATATTTTGGATAATGTTTAATAAATAATAAAAGAAATCCAGAAAATCATTTAAATTGATTTAAACTTTGATATTCAATAACTTTTAAACCGTAACTCGGATTAAAAAACTTTATACATGAAAGTTGATCAGAAAAATATAACGAATACGAATACGCTATCCGTATGTCTACCACACCCCTCTAACACAACGAACATCGAACATTCCCCCTCCGGACCGTCTGTCCGATAAATTGTCCGGTACTGTTAGAGTGCCCGGATGAATTTATTCCGAACACGAATGTTTCTCGGAATAGATCAACAAGCACGGATACACCCCCCTTATGTTGTTCCGGTAACCACGACACCTCCGGCTTGATCCTTCCCCCTCCGGACACCCTGTCCGGTAATCATCCGGAGCCGGTAGTTCATCCTTAGATGAATTTCCGTTCCGAGCAACGTGCATTGCACTGCGTTAGAATACCGTTAACATTTCATCTATCATGTCATGCATCTGTTTGTATTTGCTTCTGTGTATTTATTGTTTCTTTCCCCCTTTAATCTCCGGTAGACCCCGCTGCCGCCGTCGACTACACCGCTGCTGAGTACGACTACGTCGTCGACGACCCTACTACTACCGTCGAGCTTGCAGGTAAGCAGAGCCATTCTCTTCCCCAGATATCGCCTATCTTTCCGTACTTTTCTTGCACTAGGCATTGTTCCTGCTGCTGCTACGATTAGAATCCTATTCAACTGCATAGCCTGATTTTTGTCGCCCCTTGATGTGCCATTCTTTATCCTATGCTGCCTATTATTATTATTATGCATTATTCAGCAGTGATCCCTGCGCATTGTTAGCTAGGATTAGATAGCGGGCCGTGATCACTCAGGGGAGTGAACGCGGATACAAATATTATAACTGTACAGGTACGGTACATTGCAGACACCGTCTAAGGCTCCTATCTGGGTTATGCCTAGTCACCTCAAGTGTGAGCTATCAAGGAGTAATCCTTGTACTCCACTCGAGGCTGACTTTGCCTTGCCGCCGTAGGGTCCTGTAAACGGTTGTCCTTCAGGTAAGAAGTCGGGCGACCCAACGGTGCCCGCGAGAGGTATTGCGACGGGACGACAGGGAGGGTACGACCAGTGTACCGGTGTGCTTGGCCCCTGATCGTTGGCCGCGAGAGTTACCAAACTACAAAAGTCGAGCTCCTCCAGGAGCACACGCGAGACAAGGTAAGGAGACGGTTCACCTTGTTGGTAACCGCGGTGACTTGGTGGGACGACGGGGCAGGCACCGATGTACTGGTGGTCCTGGCTGCTGTCGTTGTCCGCGGGTCGGTTAAGTCGAGGCAACGATAACGGTTGTCACGCAGGTTAATTAAAATGCTAAATGGTTCAGTGAATGTCTTGAGTTGGCTATATGCCATGTACGCACTACCTACCCGTGGGAACTACGAGTTATGGGCTCCTCCGCTTCTTAGTGTCGTCCGAGGACTCTTCAGACGTCAGCAGTACCGCGGCCTGCGCCGGGAAGTGGTGTTGTCTTATTTGCTCGAGCGGTGGTGTCTTATTTGGATTTGCTTCAACTTCACCGGCCAGCCACGCACCGTGCAGGAGTACGTTCGGGTTGGGGTCCAAGGCCCGACGTACTTAGGATTTAGACCGGCGGATGACCTCTCTGTTGAGTTTGAAAGATGGGCTATGAAGTGTCGGATAGCCTCGGTGGAGCGTTCCCTAACAAGGTTCCCGCCACCCTGGAGATCCGTGCGTGTAGCGTAACACAAGTGCACCCCTGCAGGGAAGATTAATCTATTCGGATAGCCGTGTCCACGGTAACAGGACGCTTTATGCTGAAGCTGGATCTTACCACTAGAAACTATTATTAAACTGTATGGTTCCGGGTTCTCTTCCTCGTGGGGATGTCGAGGAGGTGAACTCGGAGGCATTGCAAATTATTACAACTTATTATTATACAATGCTGCAGCAACTTCTGCTGCATTGTTACTTTATGCTTTATATAAACTGTTGGCTGATTCTTACCTCATGCTGCAAGATATCGTCGGAAGATGCTAGTCTTCGTTAGGCCTAGCTTCTTACCCTTGCTCTGGATTTCTGTCTTTCAGTCCACTATATACAACCTCTTCTTTCTGTTGATACAATGCATAATGCTTAGTAGCGGACGTAATACTCGCGGGTATACTAGATACTCACCTGCTTTATTTCCTTTACTGTTTTGCCTGATCGGCCGCTGCAGCCGACGTTGGAGCCCAGGAGCAGGAGTCCCCCGGAGGCGCCTACTACGACGTCGAGTTCCCCGTTGACCAGGAGTAGTTCGGTGGATCCCAGGCAGGAGGCCTCGCCTTTCGATCTGTATCTCTGATGTGATTTGTGCTAGCCTTCTTAAGGCAAAACTTGACTAACTATGTCTGTACTCAGATATTATGGCTTGTATGACTTATGTAATCGGGTCCGAGTGACCCCCTCTATTGTAACATATTTGTTTATCCTTTTGTGTTTAGTGTTGTGCTGTGATATTATCACCGTGGCACCCTAATCTCAGTCGTGTACCTGTGTGTATGATTACTGTACACGGTCTGATTTTGGGGGCGTCACAGCCTTATTCTGATTTCTACCTTGCAGTCCACTATATACATCCCCCCTTTCCATTTGATACAAATGCATAAATGCTTATTAGCGGACGTAAGACTCGCGGGTATGCTAGATACTCGCCCTTGATTTATTTTCCCCTTTTTGTTTTGGCTGATCGGCCGCTGCAGTCGACGTTGGAGCCCAGGAGCAGGAGTACCCCGGAGGCGCCTACTACTACGTCGATCCCCCTTTGACCAGGACAAGGAGTAGTTTCGGAGGCTCCCAGGCAGGATACCTTACCTTTTCGATCTGTATCTCTGATGTTATTTGTGCTAGCCTTCTTAAGGCAAAACTTGACTAACTATGTCTGTACTCTGATATTATGGCTTTTATAACTTATGTATTCGGGTCCGTGCGACCCCCTTATCTTGTAACATATTGGTGTATCCTTTTGTGTTTAGTGTTGTGCTGTGATATTATCACCGTGGCACCCTAATATTAGCCGTGTGCCCTGCGTGTATGATTACTGCACACAGAATGTATTTTGGGGGCGTCACAAGTTGGTATCAGAGCCGACTGCCTATAGGAAGCCACCCACCCACTCCTTGGTCGAAGTTGAGCCTAGACTTTGAAAAAACTATTTTGCTAACTTAATGTTTGGCTTACGGGCCCACATAGATATCACCCCATAGTTATATCTAAGGGATTAGGATCCTTTTCTTCATACCTATGTTCTAGGAATCTGCTCACTTATCCTTGCTGGTAAGTTTTACTAACTATGAAATTAGGATCACGCCCTCTTGATTCCACTCGGCGTTCTGGTGCTTACTCCTCGATTGAGTCGTGTCGCAAGAGTTCTGACGCAGGTCCCGGACCGCGGATCCCCTTTCTATTTCGGGGCAGGCCGCGCGTTCTCTGGCACAAACTCATGTGGCCAACAGTTTTCTTGCGGCGTGATTGACTTAGCGGAAGCTATGTCGCGTCGTGTATTCCTTACCGCGATCTGCGCGCCGCCTAGTGTGTCCTTTTTCCTTAATTTCTACGATGTTACGTTGCCCGATTTTCGGTTGACTCTATGTGTGGATATGTATGTCTTGTATGACTACTCCTATATATCCGCCCCCCTCTTCATTGTCGCATTACCCATGCTTATTTCCGGTATCTCGTTAAATTTTCATCGCTGAGATACCCCTGTTTAAATTTAGCAGGATGGTTGGTCGTGGTCGTGGTCGTGGTCGTGGTGCCAATGATCCACCTCCGCCGCTGGACTACAAGGCCGCGATGATGCAGCAGTTTCAAATGAACCAAGTGTTTATGCAAGGAGTCATAGATCATCTCCAGAACCAGAACCAGAACCAACACCAGAACCAACCTCCTGTGGTTACTCTGAGGGATTTCATGCGTCTCAATCCCCTACCTTCCACCAACCCTGACAGCCGCTGGATGCCGATGATTGGCTTCGTGACATCACTTGTCAGCTGGAGTTCGCTGGGGTGCACGCTGCTGATTACATCAACTTCGCGTCCTATTTCCTGCGTGGCCCCGCTGCCCAGTGGTGGGACACCCACAAGGGATTGCTAGCTGAAGTTACTGTCGTCACTTGGTATGACTTCAAGACTACCTTCCGTGCTCGTTATGTCCCCCAGGCGATTATGAACCGTATGAAGGCCAAGTTCCGCAACCTCCTTCAGGGCAACAAAACTGTCGAGGCATATCAGAGGGAATTCATCCGCCTCTCCCGCTCTTCTGCAAGTGACCTCGCAAATGATGCAAGTAGGCAAGAGAAGTTTCGTGATGGACTCAACTCAGATCTCCAGCTTGCACTGGCTTTGCACGTCTTCCCCGACTTCACCACCATGGTGAACCAGACTATCACTCTTGAGACCGCTCAACTTAGGTTCGGAGGTTTGCCGAAGCGCCCTCGTGATGCTGGCTCATATTCGGGAACAGCGCAGAAGCAACACGTCTGGATTCCGCACAGTGTGATGTGTTCAACTTCCCCTGCAC
The DNA here is from genome assembly GCA_950022295.1 of Bromus sterilis. Lineage (NCBI taxonomy): Eukaryota > Viridiplantae > Streptophyta > Magnoliopsida > Poales > Poaceae > Bromus > Bromus sterilis. Next base: position 267,075,759 of record OX465598.1, on the reverse strand, counting down.
CAAGGCCGTCGTATGTTGCACCCCGTCTGCCTCCTCCCACGCCGGGACAGCCGAAGACTGAGACTGCACCCCTCCGTCCTCAATATGGCCTATGCTTCAAGTGCCGTCAACCAGGCCATATTTCCAAAGACTGCCCCCATCGACAGAATCAACTGGTAATTCACCCTACTGGCCACGAAAATGGCCGTGGCAACAATGGGACCCTCAACTATAATACTGGGTCAAATGCTCATGCTCGTGGTCATGCTTACAACATTGATGTTGAAGCAACTCAGGAACAACCCGCTACTGTGATGGGACCCTCCTCGTTAACTCAATACCTGCTACTGTTTTATTTGATTCAGGAGCATCGCATTCATTTATTTCTGGAGCATTTGCATCTAAGCATGGCATATACCACGAAAAGATGCGTACCCCTTGGCCGTTAAAACACCCGTCGGCATGTGTCACGTTGACATGTTGGCACCTAACATCACCGTCGAGATCGAAAGGATTGAGTTCCTTGTCTCCCCACATATTTTGAAAACATCCACTATTGACCTTATCTTGGGGATGGATTGGCTGAAAGCCCATGACACCGCACTTTATTGTGGCACCAAGGTTATCCAACTCTTTCATCCTTCTGGCCCGATTGTGAGTCATACTGCCATTCTGTCGATGAATGCCGAAGCTCATATATATGCTCTGAATGCCTTGAATGTCGCACCTCTCAAAGGGATTGAGAAAGTTCCAATCGTTTGTGGTTTTACTGACGTATTCCCCGAAGAACTGCCGGGGATACCCTCGATTAGAGAAGTTAAATTCATCATCGACTTGAAGCCCGACACCGTCCCTATTGCCAAGCGCCCTTATAAGATGCCACCTCACCACCTCCTTGAATTGAAGGAGATCGACACGACCCTTGACAAAGGCTTCATCCGTCCTAGTTCCTCTGCTTGGGGAGCACCTTCTCTCTTTGTCAAGAAGAGTGATGGGACAAACCGTTTGGTCCAAGATTACCGACCTATCAACCAAGCCACGATACAGAACAAGTACCCCTCCCTCGGATCAATGATCTTTATGATCAACTTGTTGGATCCAAGGTGTTTTCTAAACTCGACTTGAGGTTGGGTTCTCACCAAATCCGAGTCCGTGAAGAGGACATTCCGAAGACCGGCTTCCTTACTCGCTATGGTTCATACGAGTACACCGTCATGTCCTTTGGCTTGACGAATTCCCCAGCCACCTTTTCCTGATTGATGAACTATATATTCATGGAATACCTCGACAAGTTTGTCGTGGTTTATCTGGATGATATCTTAATGTACTCCAATAATGAAGAAGAACATGCTGAACATCGTCGTCTTTATTGGAAAATCTTAGATACCACAAACTCTATGCTAAGTATTCTAAGTGTGAATTTTGGCTTCCCAAAGTAACCTACCTTGGTCATGTGATTTCCAAGGATGGCGTTGCCGTCAACCCCGAACGTATTCAGGCTATTCTTGACTGGACTCCGCCCAGGACTGTCAAGAAAGTCCGAAGTTTCCTCGTCCTGGCCAGCTATTGCCGCCGTTTCGTCGAGAACTTCTCCAAGATTGCCAAGCCTCTGACTAATCTGCTTCACAAAGGCGTCAAGTTTGAGTGGACCGATAAATGCCAAGAAAGTTTTCAAGCTCTGAAGGACAAGCTCACTTCTCCCCCAGTGCTTGCTCCCCCTGATACTCAGAAGGACTTCGTGATATATTGCGACGCGTCTCGTCAAGGATTAGGCCGTGTCCTAATGCAAGAGTGCAAAGTGATTGCTTATGGCTCTCGTCAGTTCCGTGCTCACGAAGAAAACTATCCAACTCATGATCTCGAATTGGCAGTGGTAATTTATGCATTGAAGATGTGGCGACATTACCTCGTCGGTAATTGTTGCTAGATATACACTGACCACCAAAGACTGAAGTACCTGTTTACTCAGCCCGACCTGAATCTCCGCCAACAGAGATGGCTCGAGACAATAGCCGACTACAACATGTGAATTTCTTACACCCTTGGCAAAGCTAACGTGATGGCTGATGCCCTGAGCCGCAAAGCGTATTGTAGTGAACTGAAAGTTCAAGTAGAGCAGCCACTTCTGTATGAAGAGCTTCGAAAGCTGAACCTTGAGATTGTTCCACAGGGATATGTGAATTCCCTTGTTGTTGAAGCAGACCTCGACAAAGACATCAAGTTCATCCAAAAAGCTGACCCGGATGTCAAAAAGATGAAGTGATATCTCTCCACAGGAAAGCCCTCAGACTACAGGTTTTCTGATGATCAAGCGTTGTACTTCAAGAATCGTTTAGTGGTTCCTAGCAAGGGAAATCTAAACTTGACTCCGGATGTTTTGAAATAAGCTCATGATACCCCGTTGTCGATCCGCCCAGGTAGCACCAAGATGTACCAAGACCTTCGTCAGCGGTACTGGTGGCCTGGAATGAAGAAAGACATTGCTCGTTATGTTGATGAGTGTGACGTTTGCCGTCGCGTCAAAGCAGAACATCAAAGACCTGCTGCAACTCTGCAACCACTCTCTATTCTTGAATGGAAATGGGACAAGATTGAAATGGACTTCATCGCCGGTTTTCCGCGATCACAGAAAGGTCATGATGCTATGTTTGTCGTCATCGACCGATTCTCCAAGGTTGACCACATTCTGCCAGTCAACGAGATGATCTCTGCTAGTTAGTTAGCAGACTTATATGTTTCTAGAATTGTTTCCCTCCACGGTATTCCGTTGGAGATCAGTTCAGATCATGGCAACATTTTCACCTCAAAGTTCTGGGATAGTTTCCAAGAAGCTATGGGCACTCACCTAAACTTCAACACCGCTTATCACCCCTAGTCGCAAGGACAAGTCGAACGAGTCAACCAAGTGCTTTAAGACATGCTTCGAGCTTGTGTCATTTCATTCGGTAAGAAATGGGAGGAATCCCCTCCGTTTGCTGAATTCTCGTACAATAACAACTATCAGGCTAGTCTGAAGATGGCACCCTTTGAAGTACTTTATGGACGTAAGTGTCAAACCCCTCTGAATTGGTCAGAAAATGGGGAACGAACCCTCATTGGTCCGGACATTTTTCAGCATGCCGAAGATCAGGTTTGCGTTATTCGTGAACACTTGAAGGCTGCTCAGTCCCGCCAGAAGAGCAACTATGACCACAAGCACACAGAATGGTCTATCAACCCGGAGAACAAGCTTACCTCCATGTCACTCCCATGAGGGGCACTCATCGTTTCGGAATCAAAGGCAAGTTAGCTGCTCGCTACATTGGCCCGTTCCGTATCCTTTCCATATGTGGACCGGTGGCGTACCGATTGGAATTGTCGTCGAACCTCTCCCAAGTCCACGATGTCTTCCACGTGTCACAACTCCGACGCTGCTTCAAGGACCCTATTCGTGAAGTGGAATATGATATGATTGAATTGCAATAGGACTTGACTTATCAAGAACATCCGAGCCACATTCTCGACCAGTATGAACGCAAAACCCGCAACAAGACAACCAAGTTCCTCAAAGTTCAGTGGTCATATCATTCTGAAGATGAAGCCACTTGGGAACGCGAAGATCGTCTTCGCGATGAATACCCCGATCTTTTCCTTGCTACCACTTAGATTCTCGGGACGAGAATTCCTGTAGTGGGGGAGATTTGTAACACCCTCAGTGTCTGTAACAGTAATAACTTATACTGTTGACCATTACTGTTGCTAATCACTGTTGCAATCATGCTATGATCATCTTTGCTTTTGATCACATTCCAAAAATACCTTTTGGTTAATATCAAAAATCATGTGACAATTAAACTTTGTCCAAAAATTTTACAACCACCTTTTTAAAATCACTAATAATCACTGGACCATGCTAGTATGGTTGTGGTAATTTATCAAGCTATGTAAAAATGCAAAAAAATCATGCCAGCAGCAAAACAACACCATTTGCAATTTCAAATTCCAAACAAATATCAAATGAGTTTATAAAAGTCCAATTCTTGTTGTGGCACTCTAGCAATTTACAATACTAATTATGGACTATGTTACATATTTTACAAAAATACAAAAGTATCTAAAACAATTAAATACAGAAAAGAAAACAACAATAAAAAGAAAAATATATATATATGCAAAAACCTTATCTACCGCACTGGGCAACAGGACCACCCTCCCCTCCGCTGGGACCAACCCACTCCCACCTCTCTTCTTCCCCGATCCCCTGTTCACGTGCGAGACCCCCCGTAGCCCTAACCCTAGCCCACCCTGTGCCATCTCCCCTTGCGCCCCCGTCTCCCTCTCCATTGCTCGGGCCCGAGCGCCACCATGGACGCGCCGGCGCGAGCACTCGCAGCTAGTGACCTCCCGAGCCCCAGCCAGTGTGTCTGGGAGGACCGCCGCGCACTACCTCTTCTCCTTGACCTCCCAGCCGTCGGCGAAGGCCACCGGAGACCGGGAATCAGGCCGCCGTCTTCCCCCACGGCTGCCTCACCATTGACGCGATTACGACCACGCCAAGCCCTCACCGCGCATACTGCCTTCCTCAACGATTTCGCGATGAGCTTCGGAGTCGAACGCCTCCTTCCCCCCATCGTTTAGCCGTCAGTGTAGCCGTTCTCGAGCATCCGTGCTCTGACCGCCGTAGGGCCTCGTCGCCGCCGTCGTTTTAGTGCACCCCGGCGTTCACCTCGTACCCCAGCAGATGCGCCGCGTTGCCCTCCGACTCCGCCCCTTAGCCGTGGATTTGGTCGCCGGGAACGCCCCGTTGTGCTCGCCGCCGTGCAGGCTCGCCGCCGGTGTGCCCTGCGTGGGCATGCTCGTGGCTAGCCAGGGGGCTAATCCCTTTGTTAATTAACCCCACCCCCATGTCTATGACATGTGGAGCCCTCTGCCTCTAATTAAGCTTCAAACCAAATTATATAGTGAACCCCCCCCCTTATGAGACTTACATGTGGACCCAGTCCATAATAACCCTCTGATTAAGTTAAAATAAATGATTAGTTAAGTCACTGAGAATGACAGCTGGGTCCCACTAGATTATTAGGTTAATGAAGTTGGATTATAAACAATATGTGTATGACATGTCGGTCCAGTGCATTACTTAAAATTAAAATGATTTATTTAAATAACCAGGGGCTGACATGTGGGCCCCCCTTGTCATATTACTGTTCTGGATAAGATTGTGGATAATGTCTAATTAAATAATAAAAGAAATCCAGAAAATGATTTAAATTTGATTAAAACTTTGAATTTAAATATCTTTTAAACCGTAAGTAAGAATCAAAAACTTTGTACATGAAAGTTGATCAAAAAAATATAAAGAACATGAATACGCTATCCGTATACCAACCACACCCCTCTAACACAACGAACACCGACATCCCCCTCCGGGCCGTATGTCGATAATCACCCGGAGCCGGTATTTCATCCCCGGATGAATTCCCGCTCCGAGCATAACACATTGTACTGCGTTAGAACACCGTTAACATTGCTTACGTCATGCCATTCGTCTGTTTTTATATGCTTGCTTTTTATTCACTGTTTCTTCCCCCCATTTATTCTCTGATAGACCCCGCTACTGTCGACTACACCGCTGCCGGGTACGACTACTTCGTCGACGACCCTACCCCTACCGTCGAGTTTCCAGGTAAGCAGAGCAATTATCTTCCCCAGATATCGCCTATCTTTCCGTACATTTCTTTCACTAGGCATGGTTACTGCTGCTGCTACGATTACAATCCTATTCAATTGCATAGCCTGTTTTTGTCGCCCCTTGTTATACCTTCCTTATCCTATGCTGCCTATAAATATATATATTATATTCAGCAGTGAGCCCTGCGCATTGTTAGCTAGGATTAGATAGCGGACCGTGATCACTCTGGTGAGTGGACACATATACAATATTATAATAGCAACAGGTACGGTACAATGCAGACACTGCCTAAGGCCCCCTAGCTCGGCTCTGCCGAGCCACCATCAAGTGTGAGCTATCAAGGAGTAATCCTTGTACTCCACTTGTTGCTGACTCTGTATAGCCGCTCTAGGTACCTGAGCAATGGTTGTCCTTAAAGGTAAGAGTCGGGCGACCCAACGGTGCCCGCGAGCGGTATTGCGTCGTGAATGACAGGGAGGGTACGACCGACGTTACTGGCGTGCTTGGCCCCTTCTCGTATCTCGCGAGAGTTACCAAACCACGTAAAGTCGAGCTCTACCAGGAGCACACGCGAGACAAGGTAAGGAGACGGTTCACCTTGTTGGTAACCGCGCGCTTAGATGGGACGACATGGCAGGCCCCGACGTTACTGGTGGTCCTTGTTTTTGTTCGTTGTCCGTTGTGTTGTTAGTCAGACATCGATAATAGTTGTCTGCGAGATAATATCAAAGTGTTAAATGGTTCGGTGGATGACTTGAGAGGCCTGTTGGTCTGTACGCACTACCTTCACATGGGATAAGGAGTTATGGGCTCCCCTGTGTCGTAGTTTGTCCGAAAGCTCTTCAGGCGTCAGCAGTACCACGGGCTGATTGCCGGGAAGCGGTGTTATCTTCTTTGCTGCAGCAGGTGTATTTGGATTTTATTTTGCTTCACCGGACAGTCTCGTACCGTGCAGGAGCGTGGAAGGGTGAGGGACCTAGACCCCTGAGCGCATAGGATATAATCCGGCGGATGGCCTCTCTGCTGAGCCTAGGATGTATTGCGCCGTGTCGGATAGCTTTGGTGGAGCGTTCCCTAACAAGGTGCCCGCCACCCTGGAGATCTGAGCTTGCAGGCTGAACAATAGTGCACCCCTGCAGGGAGTTTAATCTATTCGAATAGCCGTGTTCACGGTAATAGGACACTTTATGCTGAAGCCGGATCTTACTACTACAAACTACTACTATTAATATGTTGGTTCCGGGTTTTCTTCCTCGCTGAGAAGTCGAGGAGGGGAAGTCGGAGGCATTTATTTTTATTAATCATTACAACTTACTATTATACAATGCTGCAACAACTTCTGTTGCATTGTTACTTTATGCTTTATATGAACTGTTGTCTGTTCTCTTCTTGTGCTGCAAGACTCGTCGGAAGATGCTAGTCTTCGATAGGCCTAGCTTCTTACCCTTATTCTGATTTCTACCTTGTAGTCCACTATATACAGCCTCCCCTTTCCATTTGATAAAAATGCATAAATGCTTAGTAGCAGACGTATGACTCGCGGGTATGCTAGATACTCACCCTTACATTTATTTTCCCCTTTTTCTTTTTCCTGATCGGCCGCTGCAGTCGACGTTGTAGCCCAGGAGTAGGAGTACCCCGGAGGCGCCTACTAATACGTCGAGCCCCCCTTTGACTAGGACTAGGAGTAGTTTCGGAGGCTCCCAGGCAGGAGGCCTTGCCTTTTCGATCTGTATCTCTAATGTTATTTGTGCTAGCCTTCTTAAGGCAAAACTTGACTAACCATGTCTGTACTCAGATATTATGGCTTGTATAACTTATGTATTCAGGTCCGTACAATCCCCTTATCTCGTAACATATTGGTTTATCCTTTTGTGTTTAGTGTTGTGCTGTGATATTCTCACTATGGAACCCTAATCTCAGCCGTGTACCCTGCATGTATGATTACTGTACACGGATTGATTTTGGGGGCGTCACAAGGACCCCGGTCCATATTTCCACCACTGTTACACACTCATTTACTTCCTGCTTTTAATTTCTAGTTATAGCTATCACTATCTATTATCTGTTGCGTTGATCCTTTGTAAACGGCAAGGCCGGAGAGATTTACAACCTCTCTGTACTCGTTGGGAGAAAAGTTACTTTTTGTGTGTGAAGGTCCAGGTAAAGTAAGCAACCTTGAGTTGTGAAAGGCGCCATTGTTCACTTTACCACCTACTTGAAGTTATCGGAGTCCTACGGGAGACAATCTTAAACCTTGGTATCTTTGCCAAGGTAAATCTTGCTGCTACACTACATCCAACCTTCCACTTGGGGTAACCAACGAGGAGTTAGGATCAAGCAATTTTTGGCGCCGTTGCCGGGGACTCCAATCTTCAAGATAGGGGATTTGGACGCTATCTTTTACCTTTGCTTATTAGTCTTGTTAGTTTACCTTTCAATTTTTTTATCTTCGTGTCCTTTATCAAAAATCACAAAAAATATATTTTTCACACTTTCTACTACTATGGGTTCCACTGAAAACACTAAGTTGTGTGACTTCACTAGTCACCACAACAATGATTTTATCTGCACTCCTATTGCTACACCTGCTACTTCAACTACCTCTTATGAAATTAAACTTGCCTTGCTGAACCTTGTCATGAGAGATCAATTCTCCGGTGTTGGAGATGATGCTGCTTTACACTTAAATAATTTTGTTGAACTCTGTGATATGCAAAAGTATAAGGAAGTAGAAGGTGATATTGTTAAGCTTAAGCTTTTCCCTTTTTATTTAAGGGAAGGATCTAAAATCTGGTTTCAATCCTTGCCTAAGAATAGCATAGATTGTTGGGATAAGTGCAAGGATGCTTTTATTGGGAAGTACTACCCACCTGCTAAAATTATCCAATTGAAGAGTAACATTATGAATTTTAAGCAATTGGATAATGAACATGTTGACCAAGCTTGGGAACGCATGAAATCTCTTGTTAAGAAATGCCCTACGCATGGTTTGACTACTTGGATGGTTATCTGTAACAGCCTAGATTTCACAAAAATTAAAAATTTATTTTCGATGTGAATTGTTTGATTGTCTGATTTGTTTGCGGTGTTTGCATCCCCGATTTATCGATCAGCGATTATTTCCCCCCTCCTATCTTGTATCGGACGAAGACTGACCCTTGCCACCCTGACACTCGACCTTTGCGACACCAGGTTTCACCCGATCACCGTCGCGAAAACCGCACGAGACCAACCGTAGCCAACGGAACGAAAAACCCTGTTTAATAAGTAAATGAGATATTTTGATAGCGCGCCGGAGAGTGTTCCCGGAACGGTTCCAGCACTAGGTGAACGCCGCCGGCTCGACGCGCTGTTCGCGCAGTTCGAAGTTTTACCCGAATCGGAGGTACTGCGGACCCCTGACGGTCAGAAACGTGAGCACCGCGCGTGCGAGAGAAAAACCGTGGATGTTTTTGCAAACTGCCAGCCACCTGGGCTATATAAAGACCACCACACTCCCACCTAGTTCTAGGGTTTCCCGAAAGCCAAAATTCCAGCCACCCCCTCCACTTTGCCCAAATCTGACCAATAGACCCCTAATTTTCGTCCAACCCTAGTCCCAACTGATCCCGACTGTCCGATCGGGAAATCAGAGGGCTCCGGGCGTGCCACGTCACCCCTTCTCCAACCTCTCCTCCCACCTCCTGCCCGTGTACAGCACGCAGCCGCCGCCTCGCCTCCGGCCACCGGCAGCCGGCCACCTCCTCCTTTCCCCCGCGGCCTCCTCCCTCTTTCCTTCTCCCTCTCTTCCCCGCGCTGACCTCTCTCTCCTTCTCTCTGTCTGCAGGGCGCCGCCGCCATGGGGTCCGAGGCCGGCGAGCCCACCTCGAGCCGCCGCCTGGAGCTCGTCCCGTGGCTCGATCCGCCACCCCGCCGCCGCCGCGCCCGTTCCCGTCTGCCCCGTCGCCGTCCGCCTCCCTTGCCGGAGCCCGGCTCGCCGGCGAGCGCCGCCGTGGTGCGTCCCATGCGGGAGGCACGAACCGCCCGAGCCAGCCGGCCGCCCTCGCCCTCCAACGGCCACGTGGGCCATGGCCCACCTCCAGGCCGAGCCGGCCCAGGCCTCCCAGCCCAGCGCGCCAGCCTCTGCCTCCATGGGCCGAGCCCATCAGGGGTGAGGCCCTCTTTTTTTCCTTTTATGTTTTTCCTTTTTATTTATTTTTCTGCTAAGTCTGGAGATTATTGCTGCTGTGATCTGTTTTGCGACGTAATTTGCGGTAAATCTGTAGCTCGGATCGCGTTGCGCCCAAAAAGGAAATTGCTTAGATTTGTGTGTACTTCAATCCATATTTTGTGAGCATTTTGATTTGAGGCCATCTTGATGTTGCAAATCTGTGTTGAAGTGGGCATCAGGCCGTTACTTGCTATTATTTCCTGTTAAGTGCTGCTGTTATTATTTTATTGCAAGTTTGCATGATGATTGTGACAAATCCATGAGGCCTATTGCATTGATTCTTTTTCCTATGTGTTAAGCATCATGTGTACTTCATTTCCATGCTTTAACTTGTCATGTTTGGGTGCTTTAGCTATATTAAATCTTGCTCCAAAGTGGTGATCCTGATGTTAATGTGCTGCTGTTGCTGGAACTGTTAATTTATTGCAACTTCGGGTGACGGTTGCGTCTCAACCGTTTATCGGAATTGAGTGATTCCAATTGCATATTGTTAAGCATCATGTCTACTTCCATTATATGTATTGAATTGCCATGATATGCTTGCTGGTCATATAGTTATTTAGCTCCAAAGTTGCTATCCCGCTGTTTTTGACAGCCACCTCTGTTTTTCTCTAAGTCTGTAACGTTCCGATGCCATGTTGCATGCTTAATATCTTTTGATCTATGATGCCTATTTGCATGATTCTTTTTGCCATGCCTTCCCTGTCATGTCTACTTTAGTTCCATGTCATTCGTGAGCATGTTTGCATTGATTATCTTGTTTATGCATTGCTCTAAAGTGTGCTTCCTGATGTTGGCAGATTGTGCCCGTAACTTGTTTTGCTTGTATCTTTTTAACCGTAACTCCGTTTGGAGTGTGCCTTATATGTAACTTGATTAGTTTTTCGTGTACTTTGTTTTTATGATATTTTTTCTGTGGTTAACCAACCTAAAATATGGTTTAGGACAGAACAGTACCAAATGTTTTAATCATCGTGCGGCACTTAGTGGTATGCCATGTTTAGGTTGTGCCTCACTTAAATTGACTAGCATAGATAGTTTTCTTTATGCTTCACCTCTTGACATGTTTATGTGCTTTGCCATGATTGAGTGAGATGCCATGTTAACAACCTTTGTTGATCACCTGTAGCTAAACAACTTGAACCCTTGTAAATGTGCGGTATCGTCGTGTGTGACGAGTACTCCACTTAACCTGTTAGTAACCGCTCTCGACGGTAGGTGCGATGTCTCGTGTTGCCTTCTTGTTGATGCTTGCTCGTGTTAGCCTCGTAGTAATAGAGGGTTGCTCGTTGATTGCTTTCCAGTGTTTATCGTCTTGTGTGCTTCCGCGGGTACCTCTCGGAGACGATGCGAGCTTGCGATCAACTACACCTTCGGAACCCGACTTATCAACAGGAAAGGACTATGCATTACTTATGATCCATTCTATTTGAACCAGCGGTTTGCATGCTAGTCTAGGTTAGGTTCGATGTTTGATCCTACCACATGTTTACAGCCTCTTTCAAAACGATACAGCCATGTCCCTTCCCAGCAAACCTTGTACTGCTATGTTACTATTGCTCGTTGCTCAGCCCCTGCTTAGTATGAATGATTAGGATGCTACGATGTTACCCTGTTACTCCTTGGTTCGGGCTATCACATTATTATATTGTTGTTGATGATATGATTATTATAATGTTGACTATACTCGACGAAGGATGGAAGGTCTAGGCTATCCCGCCCCGACGCTTTGTTCCATTCGAGTCACCTAGGATCCGAGTTCCGGGTATTGGTTTTAAGACTGAGCGTGCCTAACCGCGTGTGGGATTTTATGGGGTCCCCTTTTCTTACCTACCTAGCTTCAAACATTTCTAGTGGTGGCCCAAGCTGATTTACCATTTGAAAACGTGTGTGTGCTGGTCAGCTGTCAGTAGTTTTTAAACCAACCCGGACCAGTGAGGACATAGTTCCCTTGCTGGACCACCTTGTTCAGCTGAGGACCTGTTTTCCCATGTGTGATGAACCGGCTATTCAAACCTGCGACAGACGGTAGAGACCAGATCGAGAGCGCGGCCGGCTCCTGAGCTGGATGTCGACGCACCGGGGGCCACCCGGATTTGTTCGTCGTTAGTTAGAGGGACCTGTCGTTTCGGATCTCTTGGAACTAAATCATAAAATGGTTGCCTGTGATGGGTAGCAACTGAGAGAGATGGGCGTGCGTGCGGAGCCTTGTAATGGGCAGTTGGTACACCCCTGCAGGGTTAAATCTTTTCGAGAAGCCGTGTCCACGGTTATGGACGACTTGAGACCTACTCCTTGTTCATAGACAACAACAACTGAGATAATCTTAAAATAACTTGATCAACGTGTGTGTGTGCCTTGATTGGTTCTTCTTCGCCAGGATGCGAAGAGGAGGACAAGGATAGGATAAGTGTTATGTTTGCGTAAGTATCTGATAGCAAGACTTGTTGGAGGCGAATCCTCATCGAATGCTTGGCTTCTTATCTTACTCTCTAGATCGTTAGCCACTTCATAAATGCTAGTGCGGAAGCAACCTCACCAATTACCCCTTCTTTATCGTAAACTACTATTTGTCCTAGACTGACGAGTGATGAAGTCCTTGCTGGGTCAGATGACCACTACAGTTGGATGCTGAGTACTTCTGTACTCATGATACTACCCCCAAACTCTTTTCAGGGTTCTTGATCGACAACAAGTATGGTGATCGACGTTTCACGTGGAGACTCGACGACGACTAGTTAGGAGGATCCCGGCGGAGGGCCTGGACCCGTGAGGTTATGGGATCGATGCTTTTCTCTTTGCCAGTAGGCATCTGATTGTAGTCTGTACTCAGACATGTATCTTCCGCTGATGTATTGTATTTAAGGTAGTTGTATGCCGATTGTATGAGATGTTGTATCCTTGTATCTGTAATGTTGTGATATCATGTTGGCAATCCGGGGCATATGACTTCGTCATATGTCACGGTGGGACCGATATGTGCTTCGTCCCCGGATCTGGATGGAAACATCTAGATCTGGAACAGTACCGCATATCGGGCCTTACATTATCCAGACTTTTTATGCATGCTTGAACTTTATCTCGCGGAACTTGTTAGATTCGGCCGCGGGAGGAACCTTTATGTCAACAACACTTGGTGCTGCCACAAAACTCCTAGATGAGATGATGATCAATTGTTCCCAATGCCACACCGAACAAGCTCCAATAGGTAGGAAGGTAAACTCTGTTGAGGAGATTTCCTACCTAAATGAAAAAATTGTTTTAATTATGTCTCTACTTACCAAGCAATCTCCTATTGATCCTCATGATGTCCCTTTAAATTCTTTGGTTTCTCAAGAACAAGTAGATGTGAACTTTATATCTAGAAACAACTTCAATAATAATGCTAATAGGGGTAATTTTGCTAGCAATCCTAGACCGTTCCCATCCAACAACTATGGGAACAACAACACTTATCCTAGCAACAAGAACTCCACTTCTTAATTAGAAAGCATGCTTAAAGAATTTATCACTACCCAAAAAGCCTTCAACAAGAGTGTAGAGGAAAAACTAGACAAATTAGATAATCTCTCTTTTAAGGTAGACAACTTAGCCCTCGATATTGAAAGGCTTAAAATTAGAACTTCTCCCCTCGAGGAGAGGAAGGCCACTCCTATCAATGTTATCCAATTGCAAATTAATGAAAACATTAGGATGATGGCTAAACTTAAAGAAAGATGGGCTAGAGAAAAAGAGGAAGAAGATAGAATTAAGAGCCTTACTACACACCACACTGTTGGTACTATCCAAGTTGTTGAGGATGCCCAAACTTTTAGCACCCAACACACTCCTAGTCCCATTGGACCTATTAATGGTGATGCTATTACCTCAACCATAGAAGAAGAAAATCCTATGAACATAGAGGCTTTTAAACAAGTGAGCCTAGATGACACCACTACCACCTTTGATAGTAGTGACATTGATTTTGATAGTTTCACCCTCTCTGAAGTTATTAGCTTACTACACAAAATGTCTAGAGACCCCCACACTAGCACACTAAATCTTGCCTTCACGGAGCATATCACTAATGCTCTCATTAAAGCTAGGGAGGAGAAGCTTAGAGTAGAAGCCTCCATACCTCGGAAACTAGAAGATGGTTGGGATCCTATGAGTAAAATTTAATTTAATAACTTCTCTTGTTATGCTTTATGTGATGTTGGAGCTTGTACCTCCGTTATGCCCAAAAGTATGTATGATATGTTTGAATTGAAACCTTTTGATCCTTGTTCTTTTGGTGTTCGTCTTGTTGATTCTTCCGTAAAGAAACCTTTGGGGAAGATCGAAGATGTTCCTATCATTCTCAATGACAGCTATGTTCCCGTTGATTTCACTATTATGGACATAGAGTGTGAACCTTTATGTCCAATTATTTTGGTACGTCCTTTTCTTCGCACCGTTGGTGCTGTTATTGACATGAAAGAGGGTAATATAAAATTTATTCCCTCTAAGAAATGGGATGGAACACTTCCCAAGGAAGAAGATTAAGTTACCTTTTGAGTCCGTTATTGGGAGGCAACCCAAGATATTTTTTACTTCTGTTTTAGTGGTCTTTATGATTGTTACTACTGTAGCAACATCATTGTATCTTTATTTTCAAGCTTTGTGCCAAGTTTAGCCTCCGATTGCAAGAAAGTTCAAAAGTTGTGACATGCTGTCCAGAAATCAGATTCTGTTCTTGGACGAAAAAATTCTCCTAAAATCACAGATCGTCTTTTTGATCTGAAGTTTTTTGAAAGCGTGCTCCATACAATCGGCTTTCGAGCGTCTGTTCTGAGTTTTTTGATTTGAGTTGCAGAAGTACCCCGAAAAAATTATTTAGTACCTTCTGTTCTATTTTTCACAGATTCTGCCACGTTTTGCCTTTCCTTGCTTTTGCAAGACTTGCGCTAGCTTTTTCTTTCAAATTTCTTTTGGAAATCTTGAGAAACAGTAGCCCTTAAATAAAATCTTTATTTCCTGTAGAGACGAATTATTTTATTAAGGGTACTAACCTCTCTAATCATCTTATGATGAGTTATGTATGAAGGGAGTTTTCAAGTGTGCGAGGGAAGATGATGAAAGAAGATCCTGGAGTGTCAAACGCTCAAGCTTGGGGACGCCCCCATGCATCCCCAATAAATATTCAAGGAGACTCAAGCGTCTAAGCTTTACCTCCATGCATCCCCTTCTCCATCAACAATCATCAGTTCGTCCTTCGTCTCACTATATTTGTATCACTTCATGCGTTATGTGCTATGCTTGGAGCGTCTCGCTCTTTAGTTGTCTTTAACTTTGTTTTCTGTTCATAACAAGTTAAAACCCAACTTACTTTGTGTGGCATACAAACATGCTCCACTGCAAACTAGAACACATCATAGGATTTTCATGCTTATATTTCTTTTGTTGTGTGTTCTTTATCTTTTCTTAGCTGCTGTCATGTTTAGCTCTTAGTTCTCATGTTTATCTTTTTGAAGAGCTTTATTTTAGTTTGCTGCTAGAACTCTCTTTAGTTTTCATGTTTATCTTGTTAAGAGAGTTGGTTGTTGCACTGAGTAGTGTCTTGACTTTCAGTAGGTAATTGAGGTTGCTATTCAATTGTAGTAGTAACTTGCAATAGTTTTGAGGTATTGTTGTGAGTAATGTTTGAACTTTTGGTGTCAAGATCACTAGCCTATTAGTGACAGGTGTCGTATTTTGGGCAATCCGTGTTTATTTTCAAAAACTAGTTGAGAAATCTAGCTGCTAGATGGATCACTAATCTTTGGAGGGACCGGATATTAGAGTACACTCACGTACCATGAGTCGAGAATGCGCAAGGATAACCAAACCCCCGTACAATCCTCCTCGGGGTACTTGTCTCTTTGTGAACCTCCTTATTAGATTGAGAGTTACCGATAATAAGTGCATGAGTTCTTCGGACTAATGTAAGTATTGAAAGTTGAGACTTCCACCTCCTCATATTTGCTAGCCTCTTCGGTACCGCACATTGCCCTCTTCTCACTCCGAGAGTTGGCGTCCACCTCGCCGGTGCATCCAAACCCTTGGCATTATAGGCTCTATAATCATAAATCTCCTTATATCTTTCCTCAAAACAACCACCATACCTACCTATCAAGGCATTTCCATAGCCTTTCCAAGATATATTGCCATGCAACATCCACCTTCTCATGACTTGATCTTCATGTCATACATGTTCCTGCTACACTGGCAGAGGCATACATTTGCATACATCATGATAGCTACATCTTCTTTATGTTGAGTACCTTGTAAAGTGTGAAGATCTTCTATACTTCTTGTAAAATAGAGTGTTGCCCTTAAGTGAGGAAAAGATCCCAAAGAGGACAAATTAAAAGATCCCAAATAGGACAAATGAGAGTTAAATAGAAAGAGCCATTGAGGCCACCAAAAAAATACAAAAAAATAGAAAAAAGAGAAAAATAAAATAAAAAGAGAGAAGGGGAAACACTACTATTCCTTTTGAAAGATCCACACTCGTACTCCCTCTTATACCTTGTACTTCATAGAGATGATCATATATGCATATAGCTATGTGGGGACCTTCAAACTATAGAACTTGGCTTGTATATTCCAATGATGAGCCTCCTCAAATGAGCTCTAGGTCTTCTTGAGCAAGCAAGTTGGATGCACCCCCACTAGTTCCATTGGAGAGCTTTTATAGCTCATATGTGCATCCGTTGCATGGCAATCCCTACTCCTCACATTATATCTATCATTTGGCCTTCTCTCGCCTATGATTGTCCTCATTGATGTCAGCCTTTCACACCCTTTTTGTCTTCCTCCTCCACCTTATCTCTCTCTTTGCCATCCTAAGTGTCAACTCTCGTGCTTACGCTCATCCGTTGCATGAGTGCTCAAAATATCGAAAGGGAGTGGATCAAATTGACTTGTACCTGGCTAGTGGCCTGGGGACGAGTCAAGATAAGATTCCAAAGAACACTGATACGTCCCAAACGTATCGATAATTTCTGCTTGCTCCATGCATGTTTTGTGTGATATTGCTATGATCTAGATACACTTTCATACACTTTTTTTTATCATATTTGGACTAACCTATGAACTCAGTGCAACCCAGTGCCAGTTTCTGTTTTCTGTTGTTTTTTATTCCAGGTTTCCCCCATATTAAAAGTGCTCCAAAAATTCGGGAAAATCAGATAAAATACCCGCACAACGGAAGCTTTAGGAACCCCGGAGGATGGCCTGGGGGCCACCACCAGGTGCCCAGGAGGCCACCTGGCGCGGCCTAGGGCTTGGCCGCGCTAGGGGGCGCCTGGACTCCTGGTGCCCCCCCTGGCTGCCCCCTTCGCCTATATATTCCCCGTGACGTGAAACTGCCGAAGAGAGAACCCTTTTTCGCGATCTCGCCTCTGTTCCGCCGCCGCCGCGCTTCCAAGATCAGGAGCGCCACCAGACTTCTTCCCGGCACCCTTCCTGAGGGAGGATCGACCTCCGGGAGCTTCCCCTCCACCATGGACGCTTCTCGGATGTGCCGAGAGTAGTTTCCTTTGGACCATGGGTCCGTGATCAGTAGCCATGTGATGTTCTCCTCTCCTCTTTGTTCTTCATGGTTTAGACCTCGTGAGCTTCCCTACATGATCGAGGCACATATGTAATCTTTCTGCTGTTGCTATGCTGAGTTTGATGGGATCTGATGGATTATGAGATTATTTTCAGATTGTGATAGAGTATTATATTTGGTTCTTATCTTTTATATTGTTGTTCCTAAGTAATTCTTGCATGTTCTCCGTTTCTTTTTATTGCTTTGGCCAAGTAGTAGCTATTAACTCCAAGAGGGAACGTTATGCTCGATTTTGGGTTCATGCCCCCTGATGACACGCTTGAGTGACAGAAACATGAGTCTAGGGGATGTTCTGTTGCCACAAGGGGGAAAACAATAGTGCTTGTAACCGCGGTTGCAAGGATTTTTTACTTTACGCAAAGTGCTTTTTAATGCAGTTGTCTGTTGCTTTGGGTTTACACTTTGGGTGGGGCTCACAACTTAATACTAGCGAGATGTTCTGGATAGATATCTCAAGGTGGATGATTAGTAGTAGATGCAGTTGGATTTCGGTCTACTTATTTTGGCGTACTGCCCATGCTTTTGAGCCTCTTCCTTTCTTTGTAGCATAGTTAGCATTGCGGTGCGTTTATAATCCTGTCAATTGCCCATCTGGAATTTGTTTACCTCGCGTAGCAGTTTTATCGCCTTTTGGGAGAGAGACATCACTAGTGAACATAACGGGACCCCGGTCCATATTATCATCACTGTTTACATGCTTATTTATTTTTCTGCTTTTACTTTCAGTTGCTATCATTATCATTATCCCTTGTGTTTTGATCCTTTGTAAACAACAAGACCGGAGAGATTGACAACCTCTCTGAACTTTGTTGGGAGCAAAGTTATTTGGGTCTGTGTGCAGATCCATGTCAGTTGCGCCGCTTACACCTACTTATCATCTCCGGAGTCCTACTGGTCGATACTTAACCTCGGTATCCTCACCGAGGGAAACTTGCCTCTACGCTGCATCTCACCTTCCACTTGGGGTAACCAACGAATGGCGAGAAGCAGTTATCCTCTCTCGCGTATCAAAGACTAAGTGTGAAACTTTAGTAGATTGAGTTCTCAACAAATACATATTTTTTCTCGTATTCCCATCCCCCACTTGTTGCACGCAAACACCATCTGGAGACGTTCGAGTCACGGACATTAAGAGATCTTGCTCCTTTATGTTCTTATGTTGCTTGTTTCAATGCTAATATAGAATCTTGTTTCTTATGACTTGAATTGAATTACATACCTTGATTGCTTTACTTACAAGTTGTTGTATGGTTGTTAGCATGTCACCACAGAAATTATGCTTGTTATCATTTACCTACTCGAGGACGAGCAGGAATTGAGCTTGGGGATGTTGATACGATCCAAACGTATCTATACTTTATGCTTCCTCCATGCATGTTTTGTGTGATATTGCTATGTTTTAGATACACTTTCATACACTTTTGATCATATTTGGACTAACCTATTAACTCGGTACACCTTAGTGCTAGTTCCTATTTTCTGCTGTTTTTATATTTCAGGTTCCCCCTGTATTGAAAATGCTCCAAAAATTCTGGGAAAATACAATAAAAAATCAGCGCTTCGGCAGCTTCGGAATCACCTAAGAGGGTCCAGAGGGGACCCACCAGGGCCACAGTCGCCCTCCCGGCGCGGCCAGGAGTGGGGCCGTGCTACGGGGCCACTGATACGCGAGAGATGAATTGCTTCTCACCCTTTGTTGGTTACCCCAAGTGGAAGGTGAGATGCAACATAGCGGCAAGTTTCCCTTGGTGAAGACACCAAGGTTGAGAGTATCGACCAGTAGGACTCCGACGATGATAAGTAGGTGGCAAGGACACAATGGCACAATTTTAGACAAAAGTTGCTTCCTGGACCTGCACACAGACACCAATAACTTTGCTCCCAACAAAGTTCAGAGAGGTTGTCAAAATCTCCGGTCTTGTTGTTTACAAAGGATCAAAACACAACGGATAATGAAAATGATAGAAGCTGAAAGTAAAAGCAGATAAATAAATGAGCGTGTAAACAGTGATGAGAATATGGACCGGGGTCCCGTGATGTTCACTAGTGATATCTCTCTCTCCCAAAAGACGATAAAACTGCTATGTGAGGTAAACAAATTACAGATGGGCAATTGACATGTTTATAAACGCACCGCAATGCTAACTATGCTACAAAGAAAGGAAAAGGCTCAATAGCATGGGCAGTACGCCAAAATAAGTAGACCAAAATCCAACTGCATCTACTACTGATCATCCACCTTGAGATATCTATCCAGAACATCTTGCTGGTATTAAGTTGCGAGCCCCACCCAAAGTGTAAACCCAAAGCAACAGACAACTGCACTAAAAAGAACTTTGCGTAAAGTAAACAATCCTTGCAACCGCGGTTACAAGCACCGTTGTTTTCCCCCTTGTGGCAACAACACATCCCCTAGACTCATGTTTCTGTCACTCAAGCGTGTCATCAGGGGGCATGAACCCACAATCGAGCATAACGTTCCCTCTTGGAGTGACTACCTACTACTTGGCCAAAGCAATAAACAACAACGGAGAACATGCAAGAATTATTTAGGAACACAAATATAAAAGATAAGAACCAAATATATTACTCTATCACAATCTGAACATAATATCATAATCCATCAGATCCCATCAAACTCAACATAACAACAGCAGAAAGATTACATATGTGCCTCGATCATGTAGGGCAGCTCACAAGGTCTAAACCATGAAGACCAAAGAGGGGAGGAGAACATCACATAGTTACTGATCATGGACCCATGGTCCAAAGGAAACCACTCACGGCACATCCGGGAAGCGTCCATGGCGAAGGGGAAGCTCCCGGAGGTCGATCCTCCCTCCGGCAGGATGCCGGGAAGAAGTCTGCTGGCACTCCCGACCTTGGAAGCGCGGCGGCGGCGGAACAGAGGCGAGATCGCGAAAAGGGGTTCTCTTCTCAGAAGTTTCACGTCACGGGGAATATATAGGCAAAGGGGCAACCAGGGAGCCCACTAGGGGTCCAGGCGCCCCTTGGCGCGGCCAAGTCCTAGGCCACGCCAGGTGGCCGTCTGGGCACCTGGTGGTGCCCCCCGGCCCTCCTTCGGGGTTCTGGAAGCTTCTGATGCAATGATTTTTTTATCCGATTTTCCCAATTTTTTGGAGCACTTTTAATATGGGGGAAACCTGGAATAAAAAAATAGCAGAAAACAGAAACTGGCACTAGGGTGCACTGAGTTAATAGGTTAGTCCTAATATGATCAAAAGTGTATGAAAGTGTATCTAGATCATAGCAATATCACACAAAACATGCATGGAGCAAGCAGAAATTATCGATACGTTTGGGGCGTACCAACATCCCCAAGCTTAATTCCTGCTCGTCCTCGAGTAGGTAAATGATAACAAGCATAATTTCTATGTTGACATGCTAGCAACCATATAAGAACTTTGAAAAGTAAAGCAATCAAGGTATGTGATTAAATTCAAGTCATAACATGCAAGAGTATATATTAGCATTGACACAAGTAACAAAAGAACATTAGGTGCAAGAGCTCTCGTTGTCTGTGACTCGAATGTCTCCAAATGGTGTTTGCGTGCAAGAAGGGTGTCGTGGGTAGAGTCCTGACAATAGATGTAGGGGTATGATAGGAGCTAAATGAATCTGTACGTAGAGTGGTTGATGCAGGGGGGATTATACAGGTTAGGCCTCTCCGTAGAGATAAAAACCTTAATCTTGTCCCAGGCTGACTGGGGTGTTCTTGCTCAGAGTTTGAGGAAAAAGTGTTGCGCGTGCCCGTACTGGATGAGGGGGGAGGCTTATATAGAGTGCGCCTCTGCCCCTTCAATGACTCAGTTTAATGGGTCTTAATTACAGGGTTAAA
Source organism: Bromus sterilis (assembly GCA_950022295.1). Taxonomy (NCBI): domain Eukaryota; kingdom Viridiplantae; phylum Streptophyta; class Magnoliopsida; order Poales; family Poaceae; genus Bromus; species Bromus sterilis. Next base: position 267,054,422 of record OX465598.1, on the reverse strand, counting down.
TGCGTATACTAAATACAGGAAACAGTCTATTCATTACAGCTAATAAAGGAGGAGAAACGCCCGCGGTCTTGAATGCTTCACGTCCGTTGCGTTCCTATCTTCCGAGTAATGAACATCTCACCGGTCCTCTTCTCCGAGTAACGAACTACTCGGATCCTGTTTGCTCTCCGAGTAGCTAACTACTCGGAGGTGGTCCTTATCTTCCAAGTAACGTGTTACTCGGAGACACTATGAGTTGGGCTTCTGAGATTGGTAAAGCTATGTACTTTTTAGTGATCTTATTTATTTGGTTGGGTGTGTTGGAAACCAAAGAGCTTGAGGGTACCCCTTGGTTTCCACTTCCTAAGGGTATACCTTTGGTATGACCACGACAGTAGCCCCCAAGTGCTTTCGGGTGCTCGCGATTGAGGTAGCTGACATTTGTCAGATTTCATGAGGTATGTGAAGGTTAAACTCAATAAGAGGCCCGAAAGGGCTTTATTGATATTTGCACTTTTCCCTCGAGCGTGGGTCGGGCAGGTTAAAGGAAAAATCTTGCGACACTCAAACGTGTCTCGGAAGAGGTGGACTGAGGCCTCGGAAGGCGTGTCTTGGAGTAAAAGGCCTTAAACTCCATATAAACCAGATTTGTAAAGTTCAATATCCTAAGGCATCGTAATGAGCCTTAGGTCATACCACATGGGATATCGATTCTTTACCCCCTGTGCCGGGTCATACTAATGGCTTGGCATTCTTCGTCAGAGATGGACCATTATCGAATTAACTACTCGGACTTTTACTTGAGCAGTTGGTAAGTGCAAGATTTTCCATTTTCCGTGAGCTTCAGGAGCATAGTTCCTTCATGGTTAGCTTACTTAGCTTCGATTGGTTCCCCCCTATCGTTGTTCCAAGTGACAGCTTACTCGGTTGTCTTGGGAGCTCAACAATTTCTTCCGAGTGATGACTTACTCGGAGAGTTTCGCCAATCGATGTTGTGTTTGGTCTTGAAATGTTGACAGAAATTCTTTCGAGTAAGTCGTTACTTGACGCGGCGTATGTGCCTTCCGAGTAGCCAGAACGGTCTCGGGCTTCGAATCGAAATCTAATTTGGTTTTAAATGAAAAGGATCATGTCTTGTCAGAGAATCTTCCCGTCAAGGTAGGTGGACACGCTGTCAGGTCTGTCTCCTCGATTCCCGTGGCGGTATTTTAGGATAATCATTAACTGCCCTATGGGGAAGTGGAGCGGTTTATGGGGAAGGCAACCGGCACGCCCGTAATGGGATGCAGATCTGATGCGTGGCGGTTGCCATGCTAAGCTATAAAAGCTCCCCCACGGCTCAAAACAGATCTGGGTCTTCTTCCTCTCACGCCTTTGCTCTCGCCCTTTCTCTCTCTCCCGTGTTCTTGCTTCCGCCGCCGGGGAGTTCTTCCCCTTCCTTGCCGGATGCTCGTGGTTCACCCTGGGAGGTCGCCACTCTCGCTGTTCCTCCGCCGCCGTCGGGACCATGTCTGCCGGGGAATGGCTCCCTTCGGTCGTGACGGAGGACATGCTGCTGGGGTACCAGGATGCTGGCCTGGTTCGTCGCGAGGGCTGCCATCTTCTCGCTCTTGGAGAAGACGAGCCTCTTCCAAGGGACGGTGAGCGAGTCATTCTTCTTTCGCATGTTGACCGTGGGTTTTCTCTCCCTCCACATCCTTTTTTCTTGGATTTCTTGGCTTTCACGGGCTCCCAACTTCATCACATCATTCCAAATGCTATTACCCTCCTCTCTAGTTTCTTCACCCTATGCGAGGGCTATTTGGGCATAGAGCCCCATTGGCATCTTTTTCGTACCATATACACCATTAAACCTCAGAAGGCTAAGAAGTCTGGGGAGGGCAGTGGCATGGAGTTCAATCACCTATGTGGTGGTTTGTTTTTGGCTCGGAAACAAGGGCTTCAATATTTCGCCTCCAGCTTGCCCGATTCTGTGAAGAATTGGCAAAACAATTGGTTTTATTGCAAGGTGGCGGAGGAACCTGGGTGCGCATGCTGCCCCCTTACTCGGACGTGAGGTTAACTTCTTCTCAGGGTTGGAATCCCCGACTCACCCATGCCGAGAAGTAGCAGGTGGTCCCATTGATGTGTGAGATCATAAGGTTGAAGAGGAATGGCTTGGATGCCATGGACCTGATCGCCACGTTTGTGATTCGGAAGATCCAGCCTCTCCAAGCTAGAGCTCGGGGGATGTGGACATACTCCGGGCTGCAGGATGACACTCAGTATAGTAGAACCGAGATGCCCCTGGATGAGTTTGAACTCCAGATGAAGATTATCACTAGCGTGACCCAGGGTCTGCAGCCGACGGGCCGAGTAAAACCTTTCCGCAGCGAGAACCCTCCAACCTTGGTATGTTGTCTTGTTTCCTATGTGCCCTGGGATGCATTTTGCCTTCTCGTTTCTAACTCGGACCTTTTGGGTTTCTTTGCTAGGATTTTCCCAGTTCCATTATCACATTCCTCTGGCTCTGCAACATCCCGCCGAGGAATATGAAGACAGTACTGCTGGCACAGGGATCGGAGTTGAGGCTGGGGAGGAGCTGGAGTCCGAGGTGGCTCGTGTTCAGGTGACATCCGAGCAGCGCTCGAAGAATAACCAGGACCACGAGTCGGCACGGGAAGGCCTTACTCGGACTCGTAAGAGGGCCCACCCTGCGAGTGGTGAAGAGGGCAGCGGAAAACTTCCGTCCTTGGGCTCCAGTTCTGGGAAAGTTGCACCGATGATGAAGAAGAAGCTTGTCACACTTGGTGGCAGGGAGGTGAACCCCTCGGGGGATGCTGCTGTCGACAAGGCCAAGGGAGCTGGTGTTGGTCCGGCCAAAGTTGCTCCCCCGAGGCGTACTTTAAGAACCGTTCACAAGTAATGTTGTTAGTTCCCTTGGACTTGGTACTTCATTGGTTTCTCAGTCTTTATTAACCGTTCCGTTTTGCAGTGTCCGTCCGAGTGGTTCTGAGTCACTTCCTGCGATTGAGGATCCTGGTGCTGAGGATTATGAGGATATCAGCACCTGCGGAGTGACTGACTTTCCCGTTATGGATACTATTCCAGAAGATGCTGTAGCTGTCGGTAGGGAATCTTGATCACGTTTGTTGGTTCTTTTGTTACTATGACTTCCTGCTTTTGACTCTCTGTTGTGTCTTCCACAAATATGGACATTGACTCCTCTGCAGGTCCGACTCGGATCGTGAGTGAGCCGGCCTCCACTGGGGTCATTCCTCCTGAGGTGATTATCCTTGGGGGAGAGGTATCACCTGAGTCTAGTCGCCCTACTGCCAGTAGCTTGCCTGCCCCTTATGCTGCACCTGAGGCTCCCGTTGAGAAGGTCGTTAAGGAAACTTCTGCCTTCCCAGCTACTTCTCAAGGGGATGTGCCTGCTGCTTCGGCGTCAACTCCATTCAGTACCCCAATTGAGAGTGCCATCATTGGTGGCCTGAAGGAGTCCTTGGTGAAGGAAACCCAGTTTGAACTGCGCCTGCGCGAGCTAGCTTCCGAGGCTGAGATGGTGAAGTCCAACATGCACTTAAGTACTTATGTAAGTTTTCTACCCAGTGGGTGTCCGAGTAGCTTCCTGGCCAAATTTTTGTTACTCTGAAGGTTTGAAACTTCCGCTGGGGACACTTCTTAGTGTACCCAGTGGGTCTAGCCCCCAAGGCTCCGAGTAACTTCTTGAAGTTATTCGGAGTCTTTTGATAGGAGTTAGTATTTTGATGAACTTTCAATGGGAGCACTTCTTAGTGCACCCATTTGGTGTAGCCCCCAAGGCTCCAAGTAACTTCTTGAAGTTATTCAGAGTCTTTTGATAGGAGTTATTATTTTGATGAACTTCCAGTGGGAGCGCTACTTAGTGCACCCACTGGGTGTAGCCCCCAAGGCTCCGAGTAACTGCTTGAAGTTATTCAGAGTCTTTTGATAGGAGGTTATTGTATTTTAACATGGTATTTCTTCCCCTTCGTAGGAGGGTTGCAAGCTTGGTTCGGCCTTTGTGAAGTTAGAAGAGGAGAGCGCAACTGCGAAAAAGGCGTACGAAGTGCTGCTTGAAGAGCACTATAAGCTGAAAAAGCAGCATGCTGAGGACAATGGCGAGTAATCCCGATATATACTTCGTTCGTGCCCTGGCTTTGGTATCTTTCTTCATCCTTTTGATCCTCTTAATATATCCTATTTTGGTGTGCTGCTGCAGAAGCGGCCAAGAAAGCTTTTGATGCGAAGTCAAGGAGAACGATGATTTTTTTGCGAAGATGAAGAAAGAGATAGATCAGGTCAAGAAGCGTGCCAAGGAGAAGAAGGCTTTGGAGTCAAACTTGAACTGGTACAAGAAAGCGGTGAAAGAGAACGAGGCCAGCATCGCAAAGCTTGAGTCCGATTTGGAGAAGTTGTCTGAGCCGTGCACCAAAGAGGAAGAAAACCACAAAGCCGAGCTGGAGACAACTCGGGAAGTGGTGAGAGCAGCTGAGGAGTATTGCGCCGGGCGGTTTGCCGTCTTTAGCGAAACTTTGTCTGGTGAGCTATGTAATATTTTTCTTGAGAATGCTTGGTATCATGCCCTTCTGTCCTATGCTAATCTTGTGTTGGTGCAACATATGGTACTGACCCGAAAGCCGAGCAAGCCTGAATGGCAGAGTTTGCTGAGATGATGAAGAGGGACAATTACACGCCAGTGACCACGGAGTTTGCTTTGGCTCGGGGGCTGCTGACCATGAGGTGCGCGAAGGCAAAGAGATTTGCAGAAGAGGTCATGGGTGCTACCCTTTCCCTGAAGAGCAGGCTATCTCCTGGCGAGGGAAGTAGAGTGAAGCTGGATACCGTCGTGCCCATCCTGCAAGAAGCTCCTCAGCAGTTGGCGCGCTAGAAACGAACTGCTGCGCGGAGTGGTGCAAACTATGCGCTGGCCCTAACCACAGCCCATTTTCTGGAACGAGTCCATAATCTTGAGAGGGTTGGTGGTGGTGATCCTAAAGAGGGTGAAAGCTGCACCTCCTTCCTTTCTCGATATGCCGAGACTGCCAGTCGGATTGCGCTGATGCCTGACCTGGACTTCTTCGTGGAGTCGACTGGTGTAGCAAACGAGTCGGACGAAGCTGGGGAGGAATGAGCGAGATCAATTAGTGTGGAGCGTCGCAAAAACTCTTTTAAATTTTCCTCGGAATGCCGAGTGGATTTGTAATGAATTTCGCCGTTGATGTTGTGCCCTGGGCACTAGACATGCTTTTTCTTAAGCTTATCTATGCGTGCTTCTGAAATGGTTATCTTAGGAGCTCATCATCCGCTTCCTAATATAAAGCAGGTTTATCCTTCCAACACTGGGTATTATCAAGGAGCTCATCAACCTAGTTCATCGTTTTAACGAGTTGGTTGATGTAGTTCTCACGGTTACCGGCATCACCACCCTCAACGTAGTGGTTCCTCTTCTTCTTTAGGCCGCCAAGCGGTGCCTTCAGCTTGAATGGCCAGAGGAAGTTGTTTGCCTCCTGGAAGTGTGGGCCACCGGTCAAGATCTCCTGAACAAGGTCCTCAATGCAGATGATGTTGTGCTCCCCCAAACCCTTGTCTATGACTTTGTTGTAGGTACTTAGAAAAGAAATTTCTAAGTTCTTAGGAAAAATTTCTAAGTTCTTAGAAAAAAATTCTAAGTTCTCGTTCGAGCTGTACGCAGCTCGGATGGGAACCTGATTTTAAAACATTAAGAAGCCCCGAAGTCTTTTGAGACTTGGTGAGTACATAGGAAAATTTTCTAAGTTCTCGTCCGAGCTATGCGCAGCTCGGATGAAAACCTGATTTGAAAACTTTAAGCAGCCCCCAAGTCTTTTGAGACTTTGTGAGTACTTAGGAAAATTTTCTAAATTCTCGTCCGAGCTGCACAGCTCGGACGAAAATCTGATTTGAAAACTTTAAGCATCCCCCAAGTCTTCTGAGACTTGGTGAGTGCTTAGAATTTTTTTTAAGTTCTCGTCCGAGCTGCGCACAGCTCGGATGAAAACCTGATTTGAAAACTTTAAGCAGCCCCCAAGTCTTTTGAGACTTGGTGAGTACTTAGGAAAATTTTCTAAATTCTCGTCCGAGCTGCACAGCTCGGACGAAAATCTGATTTGAAAACTGTAAGCAGCCCTCAAGTCTTCTGAGACTTGGTGAGTACTTAGAATTGCTCGTCCGAGCTGCGCACAGCTCGGATGAAAACCTGATTTCAGAATATTAAGCAGCCCCCAAGTCTTTTGAGACTTGGTGAGTACTTAGGAAAATTTTCTAAGTTCTCGTCCGAGCTGCGCACAACTTGGATGAAAACCTGATTTTAGAACATGAAGCAGCCCCCAAGTCTTTTGAGACTTGGTGAGTACTTAGGAAAATTTTCTAAGTTCTCGTCCGAGCTGCGGACAGCTCGGATGAAAACCTGATTTTAGAACATTAAGCAGCCCCCATGTCTTTTTAGACTTGGTGAGTACTTAGGAAAATTTTCTAAGTTCTCGTGCGAGCTACGCATAGCTTGGATGGCAACATGATTTTAGAACATTAAGCAGCCCCCAAGTCTTTTGAGACTTGGTGAGTACTTAGGAAAATTTTCTAAGTTCTCGTCCGAGCTGCGCATAGCTCGGATGAAAACATGATTTTAGAACATTAAGAAGCCCCCAAGTCTTCTGAGACTTGGTGAGTACTTAGGAAAATTTTCTAAGTTCTCATCCGACCTGGGCATAGCTCGGATGAAAGCCTGATTTTAGAACATTAAGCAGCCCCCAAGTCTTTTGAGACTTGGTGAGTACTTAGGAAAATTTTCTAAGTTCTCGTCCGAGATGCGCACAGCTCGGACGAAAGCCTGATTTTAATAAAAAAATGTAAAATAAAAAGATTGGACAAGACACGCTGTTGGTGCCGAACAATATTTTATTCAAGTCTTACAACCATACTTATGCATAGAAACGACGCAACAACTGGGCGTTCCATGCATGAGGCTCCTCTATATTATTAGTTACATCGTACAACCGATAAGCTCCGTTGCGCAGTACCCTGGAGCTCACATAGGGCCCTTCTCATGGGGGAGCTAATTTGTGATCCGAAGTTTGCTTGATTCGCAATACCATGTCGCCTTCTTGAAATGAGCGATCTCGGACATGTCGGTCATGATATCGGCGGAGGTCTTGCTGGTAGAATGCTGAGCGGGTAAGATCTAAGTTACGCTCTTCTTCCAAGAGATCAACACCATCTTGTCGTGCATCTTCGGCTTCGGCTTCAGTGTACTGACTTACTCGGGGTGCATTGTGCTTGAGATCGCTCGGGAGAACCTCCTCTGATCCATAAACGAGGAAGAAGGGGGTTGACCGAGTAGAGCGATTAGGTGATGTCCTCAATCCCCATAGGACCAAAGGGAGTTCATCGACCCAGGCGCCTGCTGCTTCCTTCAATTCTCTGAGGAGACGGGGCTTGATTCCTTTGAGTATTGGCCCATTTGCTCGCTCGACTTGGCCATTGGATTGGGGGTGTGCTACAGAGGCGAAATTAGCTTGAATGCCCTTGCTCCAACAGAATTCCTTGAACTCAGCCGAGTTGAAGTTTGACCCATTGTCTGTGATGATATTATGTGGCACGCCGAAACGATGTATGATTCCTTGTATGAAGCTAACTGATGTGGTTGAGTCTAGGGATTTGATTGGTTTTGCCTCTATTCACTTGGTGAACTTGCCCACTGCGACTAAGATGTGGGTAAAACCATATTTGCCTATTTTGAGTGGTCAAATCATATCAAGCCCCCATACTTCATACGGCCAGACTAGGGGGATTGTTTTCAACTCGGAAGCTGGTTTGTGTGGTTGATTCGCATATAATTGACATCCTTGGCAATCATCCACAATATGCCGAGCGTCGCTGAGGTCTTGAGGCCAGAAGAAACCCGCTCGGAAAGCTTTTGCCACTAGTGTCCGACTTGAGGCGTGGTGGCCACAGTCGCCCGCATGGATGTCTTGCAGTATACAACGGCCTTCGTCCTCGGAGATGCAACGTTGAGGGAGCTGAGTGTTGTTGTTTCTGTACAACTCTCCATTGATCACTGAGTAGGATTTAGATTTGCGGACAATCTGCTTAGCTTCTATCTCATCATCTGGCAATTCTTGCTTTTGCAGACAGGCTAAGATTGGGATGTCCATTCGAGAGGAATGACCTCCACATCGAAAACCATGTCAACTACTGCAGGTATATCTTCCTTGTTTGGTATGTTTTTGTGAGGCATCATATCTGGATCTGCCTACAGGAAAGGATCTTCTTTAACTGTTGGAGAGTGCAAATGTTCCAAATAAATTCTAGATGGGATCTGGCTCCGAGTAGATCCCAATTTGGCTAGGTTGTCCGCTGCCTGATTCTGAATCCTTGGAATATGATGGAGCTCTAGGCTATCGAATTTTTTCTCCAATTTTCTCACTGCTACATAGTAAGTTGTCATGGCTGGGCTCCGCATATCCCATTCCTTCATTACTTGACTTATCACCAAGTCTGAATCACCGAATACCATCAAGCTCCTGATTCTGAGTGAAATAGCCATTCTCAAACCATACAACAGGGCTTCATACTCGGCTTCGTTGTTTGTGGATGGGAAATGTATTTGGAGAACATATCTCATCTCATCTTTCCTTGGTGAAACTAGTACCACTCCTGCTCCTGCTCCATTCAGCATCTTGGATCCATCAAAAAACATTGTCCAATGCTCTGGTGTTGGTTGTGGAGGGTTTTGGACTTCAATCCACTCGGCCAAGAAATCCACCAATGCATGCGACTTGATTGCTTTTTTGGGTTGGTAATGGAGGTCATAGGGTAGCAAATCCAAACTCCATTTTGCAATTCTTCCCGTTGAATATCTGTTGTTCATGATCTCTGCAAGAGGAGCTTCTGATACTACTGTGATGGAATGGTCTTGAAAGTAGTGTGCAAGCTTCTGTGATGCTAAGTAAATTCCCATTGCCAACTTCTAGTAGTGAGGATATATTTGCTTGGATGGTGTGAGGACCTCGGAGATGAAGTACACAGTTCTTTGTACCTTCTGTGCCTTCCCTTCTTCTTCTCTTTCCACCACTATAGCAACGCTGACAACTCGTCTTGTGGCTGCAATGTACAATAAGAGTGGTTCTTTTTCTTGAGGTGCTGCAAGGACTGGCCGAGTTGATAGTTGCTTCTTCAGTTCTTCAAAGGACACTTGAGCTTCTTCAGTCCAAACGAAATTTGGAGATTTTTTCATCAGCTGATAGAGAGGTAGTGCTTTCTCTCCAAGTCTGGAAATGAATCGGGTGAGTGCTGCAAGGCAGCCTGTTAACTTCTGGACATCTCAGAGCTGCTGTGGTGGCTTCATGTTCTGGATTGCTGTGATTTTTTCCGGGTTATCTTCTATCCCACGCTCGGAGACCATGACTCCGAGTAACTTCCCGGCTGGTACACCGAAGTCACACTTCTCGGGGTTAAGCTTGATACTGTAGGCTCGGAGGCTCAGAAAAGTTTCAGCCAGGTCGGCCAGCAAACTGCTTCATTTAGCCGACTTGATCACGATATCATCCACGTAAACCTCAACATTTCTGCCAATTTTCCAAATCAAGCAGTTCTGCATCATACGTTGGTACGTGGCTCCTGGATTTTTAGGCCCGAATGGCATCGTGGTGTAACAGAAACATACGAATGGGGTTATGAATGCTTTTTTAAGTTCGCCTCGTTCATATAATCAGATTTGATGATAACCCGAGTACGCATCGAGGAAACATAATCTCTCGCAACCCGATGTGGAATCCACAATCTGGTCAATGCGAGGAAGAGGGAAATGGTCTCTTGGACAAACTTTATTGATGTGACGAAAATCAACAAAAGTTCTCCAAGTTTTATCTTTCTTCGAAACCATTACAGGATTTGCTAACCACTCGGAGTGGAAGATTTCCCTAATTAATCCGGCTGCTAATAGTCTGGCTATTTCTTGTCCGATGGCCTTCCTTTTCTCGGAAGAGAAACGCCTAAGGGACTCTTTCACCGGTTTTGCTTTTAGATCAACGTGCAATTTGTGCTCAGCCAACCCCCTTGGGATTCCAGGCATATCAGCAGGCTTCCATGCAAAGATATCCCAATTCTCACGGAGGAAGTTGATGAGCTCGAGTTCCTATTTGGGATCCAAGTCGGTTGCAATGTTGGTGTACTTGTCTTTATCTGTGGGATGTATCTGTACCCTCTTGGTTTCTCCGGCCGACTCAAACGAAGATGTTTTCTTTGGTTGCAGCAATTCGGATGAATCAACAAATTTCTTGTACTCGGCCAGTTCAACCTCAGCCATTTGCTGGTCGGCTATCAAGGATCCCTTCTGCAACAGTTCTTCAGCTTGCTTGTAGTCTTCCGAGATGGTGATCACGCCGTGTGGGCCGGGCATCTTCAGTTTCAGATAGATGTAGCATGGAATGGCCATCAATTTTTCATAGGATGGTCTTCCGAGTAGGCCATGATAAGCACTCGGAAAATCCACTACCTCGAAGGTGATCTTTTCTTTCCGGAAATTACTCGGAGTACCAAAAACCACATTGAGGGAGATCATTTCGAGAGTGTGCCTTTTTTTCCCGGGATGATTCCATGAAATTCCAGATAGCTTTTGCGAAGTTTGGACATTGGAATATTCATACTTTTCAGCGTGCTGGCATATAGAATGTTTATTCCGCTGCCTCCATCCATCAGGACATTTCTGAGCCTAAAGTTTCCATTCCCTGTCTCCACCAGATGATCAACAATCAGAGAATGCCTTCCAGGGTGAGGGATATGGGTATGGTGATCCAACTGGTCAAAGGTGATCGGAGTGTCGGCCCACTTCATGTAACTCGGAGTTGATGGGGCCGCCGAGTTGACTTCTCTGAACCTTATCTTTTCAACTCTCTTCGACTCCCGACCTGTGAAGATGACCAGCACACCGTCTTCTCTTGGGAAGCCTTCGCTGTCCAGATCTGGGCTTGCTGCCTTCTTCTTGCCAGTATCCTTGTCTTGCTGAGGTGCTGTCTTTGCGTTCTAGGCTGCTCTTTTGATCAGATGACACTGCCGGGCTGTATGTTTTGGAAGAACCAACTTTCTCTCAGCATGTCGGGTGGTGTGAAGCGGACAGGGCTGATCCAGAACCTCATCGTCGTTTGATGGTTTTTTTGACCTGGCTGCCACTCCTTTCGCGCCTGACCTTTGCCATGAATTCCTGAGGCATTTGCTACTGCGACCAACTCTGCGTCCGTTGGGGCATCTTCTTCTTTACGTTTTTTGTTGCCTCCAGTCTTCTGCTTCTGGTTAGGTGCCGAGTTGTTGCCTCCTCGGTGCTGCTAAGTTTTATGGCGAATCTCCTCTTCGCCATTGGCATACTTATTTGCTATCTCCATCAACCTTCCGAATGAGGTAACATGGGCTGATCTCGCCAACTTGAGACTCAACTCTCTGTACTTGAATCCATTCTTGAAAGCATGTATGGCTTGAAACTCGGAGACCCCCTCCACCGAGTTGTGAAGCGTGATCCATCTCTGAATATAATCCCGAGTGGATTCAGTATTTCCTTGCACACACAGCTATAGCTCGGCCAGACCTCTAGGCGTCTTGTAAGTCCCTTCGAAGTTCTTGAAAAAACCCTCTCGAGGTCTTCCCAAATCCAAATGCTACTGGGGGGAGCTGATTTAGCCATGTCCGAGCTGAGCCTTCTAGCATCAAGGGCAGATGCATCATGGCTATCTCATCTCCTCCCCCTCCAATTTGCACGACTATTCTGTAATCATCCAACCATGTCTGGGGTTTGGCATCACCTTGGTACTTATCTACTCCTTGAGCTATCCTGAAGTGAGGAGGAATGGGGGTAGACCGAATTCTCTCGCTGAAGCAAACTGGGCCTGTAGCCATTGAGGGACGAGCCTGATCGTTCCGATGGGACCTAGCGCGATCAACTCGGCTCTGCACCAGATGGCTTCGGGCATCATCTTCAACATCAGTATATCGGTTGCCTCGGTGCTGATGGACATCTTCTCTCCGAGGAGCGCCTCGACCAGACCTGCGAGCCTCATAGTCATCTGGTCTTCGGTACTCTACGTGCGGATACTGATCTTGGCAGTAATCTCCTCGAGGATCATCTCTGCGCCGGGGGGAGTTGTTCCTATTTTTCCGCGCCTCACCATAAGGCGTATACACTGACTGCGATGTTCCTGCGGGAGGAACCTGGGAATGGAACTGCTGCTGTGACTGACTGACTGCAGCGTTTTGATCTACTGCGGCTTGCAACAAGAACACCAAATGCTGAATTCCCTCCACTGCCGATCCACTGGGTTGTAGAGAGTTTGCAATCCGAGTTGCGGCGATGAGATTTTCTACTGGAGTTCCCATAGCTCGGAAGGGTTCTCGTCCTTTCCCTCGCAGCTGCCGACTTGTTCTGCTTTGCTTGAGCCGGGCGACTTCTCGAGCCTGACGCTCTAAGGTGTTCTCCAATTCAGCCAAACGCTCCCGCTCGGCCAGGTTGGTTAACCTAGACGCCTCCATGCCTCGTCCTTCTGGAGTACTTGTATCAATGGGAGTGTTCAGCAGACGCTCTGCTGCCTCTGCCTCCTCTTGTTCATCCTGACTAAGAGGCCAGGGATGCCGGCTCTATTCTCCGAGTTCTAACCTTCGGAAGGCAGACACGCGCCGAGTTGGCTCTCGACCACCAGCCCCGGACGGGCTGTTAGCTTCATCTCGGGCATGACCATCCCGAGCTGGTGACGGTTGAGGAGGTGGAGTTTCCGCCATGCACACTTCTGCGACTGCGACTGGACCGCCGCTGCTGCCCTCCTGTTCTTCATCTGGCTTGGGGTCTGATATTGCCATGCCTTCTTCTTCAGTCGAGTTGAACACATATAAAAGAGATGCTAACGAGCCTTCTCCTGCGATCAATTCATCCAGGGCCTTCTGGGCTGACTCCACCGAGTTGATGACTGCCACCTGTTGCACCTTGACTTGTATGTTGCGATGATGAGTGCGTGGCCGACCCGAACGCTTCTTATTATGGTGGACCGATAAGGGAGCTGGTGCTTGACGATGAGCCGATAATTGGAGGCGCAGAGCCCCCGATTCGTCAGCTCGGAAGTGGACGCTGCCTCTCGAAGGCAGCAGCTGCGCCTCGAGCGGTGAATTCACCAACCAAGCGAAATCATCAGCCAAGAAGGCTAACAATCCAAAAGAAAACAACTCGCCGACGATGAGCTCGGAGCCGCGAATTGACGAGGAGGATGAAGAAAACGCCATCTCTACTATTGTTGATCAACTCAGCGCCAACTGTCGTGGATAGAATCCTGACAATAGATGTAGGGGTATGATAGGAGCTAAATGAATCTGTACGTAGAGTGGTTCACGCGGGGGGGGGGGGATTATACAGGTTAGGCCTCTCCTTAGAGATAAAAACCTTAAGCCTGTCCCAGGCTGACTGGGGCGTTGTTGCTCAAAGTTTGAGGAAAAAGTGTTGCGCATGCCCGTACTGGATGAGGGGGGAGGCTTATATAGAGTGTGCCTCTGCCCCTTCAATGCCTCAGTTTAATGGGTCTTAATTACAGGTTTAAATGCGTATACTAAATACAGGAAACGGTATATTCATTACTGCTAATAAAGGAGGAGAAACGCCCGTGATCTTGAATGGTTCACGTCCATTGCGTTCCTATCTTCCGAGTAATGAACATCTCTCCGGTGCTCTTCTTCGAGTAACAAACTACTCGGATCCTGTTCGCTCTCCGAGTAGCTAACTACTCGGAGGTGGTCCTTATCTTCCGAGTAACATGTTACTCGGAGACACTGTGAGTTGGGCTTCTGAGATTGGTAAAGCTCTGTACTTTTTAGCGATCTTATATATTTGGTTGGGTGTGTTGGAAACCAAAGAGCTTGAGGGTACCCCTTGGTTTCCACTGCCTAAGGGTACCCCTTGGTTTCCACTGCCTAAGGGCACTCCAATGGAACTAGTGGGGGTGCATCTAACTTACTTGTTCATGAAGACCTAGAGCTCTTTTGAGGAGGCTCATCCTTGGAATATGCAAGCCAAGTTCTATAGTGTGAAGGTCCCCACATAGCTATATGCGTGAATGATCATCTCTATGGAGTACAAGGATAAGAGGGAGTACTAGTGTGGATCTTTCAAAAGGATAGTAGTGTTGCCCCTTTCTCTCTTTTTATTTTTTTCTCCTTTTTTGTATTTTTTGGTGGACGCAATGGCTCTTTCTATTTAACTCTCATTTGTCCTCTTTGGGATATTTTATTTTGTCCACTTTGGGATCTTTTATTTTGTCCACTTAGGGATCTTTTCCTCACTTAAGGGCAACACTCTATTTTACAAGAGGGTATATAAGATCTTTCACACTTACAAGGTACTCAAATCATAAAGAAGATGTAGCTATCATGATGTATGCAATGTATGCCTCTGCCAGTGTAGCAGGAACATGTATGACATGAAGATCAAGTCATGAAGAGGTGGATGTTGCATGGAAATATATCTCGGAAAGGCTATGGAAATACCTTGATAGGTAGGTATGGTGGCTGTTTTGAGGAAAGATATAAGGAGGTTTATGATGACAGAGCGTATCATGCCAAGGGTTTGGATGTACCGGCGAAGGTGGATGCCAACTCTCGGAGTGAGAAGGAGGCAATGCATGGCATATGAGAGGCTAGCAAATATGAGGAGGTGGAAGTGTCCACTTTCAATACTTACATTAGTCCGAAGAACTCATGCACTTATTATCGGTAACTCTCAATCTAATAAGGAGGTTCACAAAGAGACAAATACCCCGAGGAGGAGTGTATGGGGGTTTGGTTATCCTTGCGCATCATCGACTCATGGTACATGAGTGTACTCTAATATTCGATCCCTCCAAAGATTAGTGATCCATCTAGTAGCTAGAGCTCTCAACTAGTTTTGTAGATTTTGAAAATAAACACGAATTGCCCAAAATACGACACCTATCACTAATAGGCTAGAGCTCTTGACAGCAAAAGTTCAAACATTACTCACATCAATACCTCAAAACTATTGCAAGTTACTACTAAAATTAAATAGCAACCTCAATTACCTACTTTCAACACAGGACAAAACTCAGTGCAACAACCAACTCTTTTAACAAGAATAACATGAAAACTAAAGAGAGTTCCAACAACAAACTAAACAAAAGCCAAGGCTCTTGCTAAAGACAAACTAAGACTAAAACTAAACATGGCAGTAGCTACGAAAAGATAAAGAACACACAACAACAGGAAGATAAGCATGAAAAATCCTATGATGTGTTCTAGATTGGAGTGGAGCGTGTTTCTCTCCCACACAAAGTAATATGGGGTCTAACTTGTTATGAACAGAAAGCGAAGCTAAAGAAAACTAAAAATAAAACCTAAGAGCGAGACGCTCCAAGCATAGCACATAATGCATGAAGTGATAAAAATATAGTGAGACGAAGGACGAATTGATGATTTTTGATGGAGAAGGGGATGCACGGGGGCATCCCCAAGCTTAGATGCTTGAGTCTCCTTGCATATTTATTGGGGATGCATGTGGAATCCCCAAGCTTGAGCGCTTGACACTCCCGGATCTTCTTTCATCATCTTCCACCGCACACTTGAAAAATCCCTTCATACATAACTCATCATAAGCTGATTAGAGAGATTAGTACCGTTAATAAAATAATTTTTCCCCACTGGATATAAATATATTCTTGAATAGCTACTATTTCTCAAGATTTCCAAAAGGTTTTTCAAATAAAAAGCAAGCTTAAGGTTTGCAAAAGTAAGGAGAGACAAAACATCGCAGAATCTGTGAAAAACAGAACAACAGGTAGTATCGAAATTTTTTCGGGGCACTTCTGCAACTCAAATAAAAAAACTCAGAACATAATAAAGATTCACAATTGTATAGAGCATGCTATGTAAAAACATCAGCTAAAAAAGATGAAGTGGTGATTTGATCCGATTTTTTCCATCAAGAAGACAAAATCTGTTTTCTGGACAACATGTCACAACTTTGGCTTCCCTTATCATAAGAGGCTATAACTTGGCACAAATCTTAAAACTAAAGATACAATGATGTTGCTAAAGTAGTAACAATCATCAAGACCACTAAAAACAGATGTAAAAACATCTTGGGTTGCCTCCCAACAAGCGCTTTCTTTTACGCCTCTAAGCTAGGCATAAGGCAAAAGAAGAATCAAAAGTATCCAAGATCGTCGGAATCATAAAAACTTTCAAATTGATTCTCAATAAGCTCATTCTTCTTCTTCTTAGGAAAGAGATACTTACCTTTCTCCTTACCATGTAAGAGTATGTGCCTATTACCAATATCAATGAAGCCATTCATAGCTCAGAGGAAGTCCCTTCCAAGCATGATGTTACTTTGGTTTGGCTCCATGATGAAGAAATCCATAGGGGCAATCCTATGAAGGAATGCAACTTGGACTTCTTTTACCTTTACGTTAACCTATGAAATATCTCCATTAGCATTCTCATGATAAGATGACAATTTATCCATATCTAGTTTCAAAGAATCATAAAAAAATTTTGGCATAGTAGAAACCATGGATCCGATATCACAAAAAGAAAGGAAGTCTTGGTTAGAGATGCTAATCCTAACAAAGGGCTCCCAATCATCATCTATCTCCAACATTTCCTTCTTGTTGGACTTAAGTTCTTCTACCTTTCTCAAGTCTAGAGGATCCATCCTCTTTTCAATCGTGGCAAGTCTATCTATAACAGTATCAATACTATGATCATAAACAAAATAACTAGATATACTATGCAAAATATCAAGAGCTCTAGATTCATCACACTCTAAAAAGTCTCCTTCAGCTATAATATCAAGAGAGTGTTTACACCACTTAAAAATACCAAGGTAAAAATTTCTAAGCACAATTTTTATAGGTATCCAAGGAATAATTATTTTATGTGCTTCAGAAATTCTGTCCCATGCCTTCTTCATATTTTCTCCATCCCTTTGACGGAAATCGAGAACTTCCGAATCCTGCAAAGTATCAAGTCCTAACATGTTCATCTAAACAAGGAGGACTACTAAAAGCAAGATAAATAATTTTTTTTGTGATTTTTGATATAGGACACAAAGATAAAAACTGAAAGGTAAACTAACAAGACTAAAAAGTAAAGGTAAAAGGTAGTGGGCAACTCCCCTATCTTAGCACTCGGAGTCCCCGGCAACGGCGCCAGAAATTTGTTTGATACGCGAGAGATGAATTGCTTCTCGCCCTTCGTTGGTTACCCCAAGTGGAAGGTGAGATGCAGCGTAGCGGCAAGTTTCCCTTGGTCAAGACACTAAGGTTGAGAGTATCGACCAGTAGGACTCCGACGATGATAAGTTGGTGGCAAGGAAACAATGTCATCGTTTTAGACAAAAGTTGCTTCCTTGACCTAGACCTGCTCACAAACACAAATAACTTTGCTCCCAACGAAGTTCAGAGAGGTTGTCAATCTATTCGGTCTTGTTATTTACAAAGGATCAAAACACAACGGATAATGATAATGATAGCAACTGAAAGTAAAAGCAGAAAAATAAATGAGTGTGTAAACAGTGATGAGAATATGGACCGGGGTCCCGTGATGTTCACTAGTGATGTCTCTCTCCCAAAAGACGATAAAACTGCTATGTGAGGTAAACGAATTACAGATGGGCAATTGATAGGATTATAAATGCACCGCAATGCTAACTATGCTACAAGGAAAGGAAGAGACTCAAAAGCATGGGCAGTACGGCAAAGTATGTAGACCGAAATCCAACTGCATCTAGTACTAATCATCCACCTTGAGATATCTATCCAGAACATCTCGCTGGTATTAAGTTGTGAGCCCCACCCAAAGTGTAAACCCAAAGCAACAGACAACTGCATTAAAAAGCACTTTGCGTAAAGTAAACAATCCTTGCAACCGCGGTTACAAGCACCTTTGTTTTCCCCCTTGTGGCAACAACACATCCCCTAGACTCATGTTTCTGTCACTCAAGTGTGTCATCAGGGGGCATGAACCCCCAATCGAGCATAACGTTCCCTCTTAGAGTTACTACCTACTACTTGGCCAAAGCAATTAGAACCGGAGAACATGCAAGAATTACATAGGAACAAAAATATAAAGATAAGAACCAAATATATTACTCTATCACAATCTGAACATAATCTCATAATCCATCAGATCCCATTAAACTCAGCATAACAACAGTAGAAAGATTACATATGTGCCTCGATCATGTAGGGAAGCTCACGAGTTATAAACCATGAAGAACAAAGAGGGGAGGAGAACATCACATAGCTACTGATCACGGACCCATGGTCCAAAGGAAACTACTCACGACACATCCGGGAAGCGTCCATGGCAAAGGAGAAGCTCCCAGAGGTCGATCCTCCCTCCGGCAGGGTGCCGGGAAGAAGTCTGGTGGCGCTCCCGATCTTGGAAGCACGGCGACGGCGGAACAGAGGCGAGATCGCGAAAAGGGTTTCTCTTCTCGGAAGTTTCACGTCATAGGGAATAAATAGGCGAAGGGGGGCAGCCAGGGGGGACACCAATGGTCCAGGCGCCCCCTGGCGCGGCCAAGCCCTAGGCCAAGCCAGGTGGCCTCCTAGGCACCTGGTGGTGGCCCCCCGGCCCTCCTTCGGGGTTCCGGAAGCTTTCGATGCGTTGATTTTTTATCCGATTTTTCCCGAATTTTTTGAGCACTTTTAATATGGGGGAAACCTGGAATAAAAAAAACTACAGAAAATAGAAACTGACACTTGGGTGCACTGAGTTAATAGGTTAGTCCAAATATGATCAAAAGTGTATCTAGATCATAGCAATATCACACAAAACATGCATGGAGAAAGAAGAAATTATCGATACGTTTGGGACGTATCAGCCTCCTGTACCCATGGTCGCCCCCTGGCTTCCCCCCTTCGCCTATTTATTCTCCATCCTCCGAAACCCTCGAGGACAAAACCCCTTTTCGTGATCTCGCCTCTGTCCTGCCGCCGCCTCCGCGCTTCCAAGATCGGGAGCGCCAACAGACCTCTTCCCGGCACCCTGCCGGAGGGAGGATTGACCTCCGGGAGCTTCTTACCACCATTGACGCTTCCCGGATGATCCATGAGTAGTCCACCGTGGACCATGGGTCCATGATCAGTAGCTATGTGATGTTCTCCTCCCCTCTTTGTTCTTCATGGATTAGACCTTGTGAGCTTCCCTACATGATCAAGGCACATATGTAATTCTTTCTGCTATTGCTATGCTGAGTTTTCTGGGATCTGATGGATTATGAGACTATGTTCAGATTGTGATTGAGTAATATATTTGGTTCTTATCTTTTATATTTTTGTTCTTGAGTAATTCTTGCATGTTCTCCGTTGCTGTTTATTGCTTTGGCCAAGTAGTAGGTAGTGACTCCAAGAGGGAGCATTATGCTTGATTGTGGGTTCATGCCCCCTAATGACTAGCTTGAGTGATAGAAACATGAGTGTAGGGGATGTGTTGTTGCCACAAGGGGGAAAACAACAATGCTTGTAACCGCGGTTGCAGGATTGTTTACTTTATGCAAAGTTCTTTTAATGAGGTTGTCTGTTGCTTTGGGTTTACACTTTGGGTGGGGCTCGCAACTTAATACCAGCGAGATGTTATGGATAGATATCTCAAGGTGGATGATTAGTAGTAGATGCAGATGGATTTCAGTCTACTTATTTTGGCGTACCGCCCATTCTTTTGAGCCTCTTCGTTTCTTTGTAGCATAGTGAGCATTGGTTTGCGCCCATAATCCTGTCAATTGCCCAGCTGTGATTCGTTTACCTCGCATAGCAGTTTTATCGTCTTTTGAGAGAGAGACATCACTAGTGAACATCATGGGACCCCGGTCCATTTTTCCACCACTGTTACACACTCAATTTACTTACTGATTTTACTTTCTAGTTATAGCTATCACTATTTATTATCTGTTGAGTTGATCCTTTGTAAACGAAAGGCCGGAGAGATTGACAACCTCTCTGCACTCGTTGGGAGCAAAGTTACTTGTTGTGTGTGAAGGTCCAGGTAAAGTAAGAAACCTTGAGTTGTGAACGACACCATTGTTCACTTTGCCACCTACTTGAAGTTATCGGAGTCCTACGGGAGACAATCTTAAACCTTGGTATCTTTGCCAAGGGAAATCTTGCTGCTACACTACATCCAACCTTCCACTTGGGGTAACCAATGAGGAGTTAGCATCAAGGAGCCACCGCATGCCGCAGCAGCTCCGATCGCCACTCCAACACCCGCCGCCACCCTGGCACCTGCCGCAGCACACGACGGAGACTCTGAAACTCATTCCGACGAATACTACGACCCTGACCGATGACCGAACGAGTTCGCCAAGATGATCCGGAACTACTCGATCAATGACGGAATCGAGCTTGACCCAAGGTTCCACTCCCGTATAGAAGATCACTCAGAGTCGTTCCGCATCGAAAGAAGAAGAAGGCACACCGACTCACAGCCAAAGAGCGGCTGGATGGACTGTAACAGCCCAAAACTGACAAAATCCAGAAAATTTGCATTTTTTATTTTCCCATTTAGGGTTGATAATTTGCACATTTATTCTTTGCAATAATCCATGTGACAGAAAAATGCCAAAATATTTTTTCTTGTTATTTAAAAGGATTATTTCTATTTTTTTTCTTCCTTTATGGCTTTGCCATTTTCCCCATGCTTCATAGTCTCTCCCCTAAGCAATATCTTTTGGGTTCCATCATGTTTTTCCATGATTCAACTCCCTGCAAAAATCCCAAGAATTTAGCCCTTCCAGAAAATGGGGTTGTAGTTCAAAATGGCATTTGAATTAATTTAAATGCCACGTGAATTACTTAAATATTTTGACCCAAATCATTTTATAAAATTCCTATAAATCTTATGGATGAGGAATCATATTTTTATATGAGGTTTGATCATCCATTTGTATTTATTCTATTGAATTTTCTTGCTCTCATTTTATTAAGTGAAGAAATGCGGAGAAATTGGCAAAGAGCCATTTGGGCCCTTCCCTTCTTTGCAGCCCAACCTAACCCCTAAAAACCAGCCCACCTCTCTCCCGAGCTCAACTCCACCGCAGCCCCACCTGTCATCCCCTCCCCCTCGCCTTCTCCCTCACCTTTTCCCTCTCGACAAAGAAAAGCAGAGAGGAGGAGCCGGAGTGGAGCCCTCCTGCAGCCTCCTCTCCCCTCCCCTTTATAGCTGCGTCCTCTCCCGAACCCCAGCTTCCCCTTCTCCCTCCCAGCCGTTGCCATATCTTCTTCCTCTCCTCTGTTCTTCTTCTCTTCCAACCTCCCATGTTTCCTCTGAATCCCACATGGACAGGAGGTCCAGGAGCTCGATCGCACTGTTGATCGTCGTTGTCTTCGTCCAGGAGCTTTCGGGCGTCATCTCCAGCCTCACCCGTGACCTCTCCTTCATCCCAAGCGAGCCGGAGATCATCTCCTGTTTCTTCGCTGCGTTTGGTCGCCATCAACCCCCCTCGTCTCCGCCGAGCCGTCGCCTCCCCGAACCCCTGATCGATGACACCGGCAAACCCCCTTGTCAGCCTCCATCCCTCCTCCCCGTTCTTTTCTGCATCGCATAGGATAGCCGCAGGTCGCCGCCGTTCCTTTGATCTTCGTCTTGCCACCGCGACTCCCTGCGAGCAGGATGTGCGCGCACTGCATGTTCGGACTTCCCAGGTCGTGGTTTTGGCCGCCGGGTGCACACCCCGTTCACTTGCGTCCTCTCCATGCCCAGATCGCGACCCTGCATGCTCACGCGCGTGCGTGCATGATCCATGTAGCCCCATCTCGCCGTTGTCCTCTGCAGCCGACGCCATCGCACTGAAACCCATCTTCAGTTTCGATAGAGTCCGACCTGTCGATTACTTCAGTTTCGTTTTTGTTTCAGTTAGCGCTCTGTCGATGCTACTTGTTGCTTCAGTCTTGATCTCTAACAAGGTTCGAGCAGTAGTTCAGTGGTAGTGCACCCGAGGTTACAACTGTGAGGTCTTGGGATCAAATCGCAGGCCTCGCAAGGCACCCTTTTTCTCTGGTATTTTTGCTTCTTTCAGATTTAGTTATGCCCGCACTGTTGTTCTATGTTCAGTTAGGTCCCTTCTCTAATCCATAGTAGCAGCATAGCGTAGTGTCCTGTGGCCTTGGTTTGTATGCAAGAGATCCCAGGTTCGATCCTTGGTTGAAGTAAAGCCTCCCGTTTTCCCCGTAATTTTTTCTGCTGTTGCTAGATAATGATGGGCTCGGCCCAGTAGTTCTTCTTCGCCCATGGGCGCTAATTAAGCCCCGCGCAACCAGGTTCGGCCAGTTCGGCTAAGAGTCAACCCAGGGGAGGTTCCCCCCTTTTTCTTTTTGTGTTTGTTGCAAATTCCTTTAAATCTGCCATGTTTTCGCAATGCTTGTATTATGTGCATATTTGCCCCAAATATATCATGTCATACATGATTTTGGGGTAGAAAAATATGCTGAACGAGATGGTGCTGTTCACATTTCCATTTGAGCTTGCATTATTTTTGTGATGGTGCATTTTGCACATAACCCCTCGTAGGTTGCACATGGTGCGGTTCTTCCATTTTGTTTCCCGTGTTTCGAGCATCGTAGTTCCTCCGTTCATCGTAGCTTTCGGTAGCGTAGTCTCGCCCTTTATTTCATTGCTTGCAATAGATTAATTAGGTGCATCATACCATGCCATGTAATTTGCATATATTTAATTTAAGGAACCCCATCTCGAGGTCTATCTTCGTGAGTGGGCAATTCTTGTTCATGCCATGTTCTACATTCCTTGCTCTTGCCATGATCATGCATCGCAATAATTATAACATAAGGATCCTTAGGATCCATAATTCATCTACATAATGCATAAGAAGGTTGTCGGTAGCATTGCACCCTTGCTTCCCGATGCTTCATTTAAACTTGCCTAATCTTATGTTCATGCCATGATATTAAAATGACATGCATCATACTTGACCGTGCTTGTTTGTTCATTGCTTTCTTGTGTTGCTCCGTAGTAATAGATTGCATCTCGTTGATTGCTTTCCAGTGTTTACTTCTTGTGTGCTTCTTCGGGTAACTCTCGGAGACGATGCGAGTGTGCATTCGACTACACCTTCGACTTCCTCTTCTCCAGGTAAGGGGGAGCATATATCATGCTTATAACTTTCAGATCACTCGCGCCTAGGTGTAGGATAGAACGATTGCTTGATCCTACCAATTCATATTCATGCCTCTCAGATAAACCCAAACAGCCATGTCCTCCACATCCTAGCAAACCTTGTTCGGGTATGTTACTTTTCTCGCTACTCAGCCAATGCTTAGTATGCATGCTAGGATGTTATCAACCGTTCTCCTGTTAATCCTTGGATTGGGCTATCACATTATTATATTGTTTTTTAAGCTTTTATGAAAGTAGGGGCACCCCCCTACTGCCTTTAAATTAGATCAACAACAGTGAACCAATACAAGGGGAGATGGAATTACATGGTGGGGGGGGGGGAGGGAGGAGGGGGGGTTAGGAAGAAAAGACTAAACTCTAGGGTGTAGTCAGAAAGCTTCAAAAAAAGTTAGAGAGAGAGTACAAAAATCAGTTATGAAAGGCCCTAGGCCTTCGTTATTCCTATGCCTAAGAAGGTCAAAAACATACTTGAATCTTTACAGCCAGGAGTCCACTGATGGCTCAAAACCTCTAAAGTGTTTGTTATTCCTTTCCTTCCACAGACTCCAGGCCCCAACCATAAAGACCTCCATGAACATGGGCTTGCTCCACAACCTCTTCTCTTCATAAATGGTTCCAAGCCTGTCACCAATCAAGGGCCAACTCATGCCCAATCTACTCCAGCACTGCTGACTGAAAGGGCATGTGAACAAGAGGTGTTCCACTATTTCCTCAGGGGGGTTAGCATAGAAAAGGCAGCCATAGTTGTTGTCTTGCAGCGTCATCCCTCTTCTTCTGAGCATGTTGCATGTATTAAGCCTGTCTACTAGCAGTAACTAGGAGAACACTTTCCACTTGTTGGTGCAGCTCGATCGCCAGATCCATTTGAAGGAAATATCAGCCTCTTCATCCCGAAAGCAGTATAAGTAGTAGTTGCTAGAGGTGAACCTCCCACCCTGCCATATAGTGTCCCATACGTCCTTGGAGCCTGCCACCATCACAACATTTTCAGCAGCTTGTTGCAAACTCCTCAGCTCATCCACTTCTTGCGTCGACATGGGGAGGTGGAAGCTAACACCAATCGAGGCTGCAGTCAGCAAGCTCTGGACAGAGACATCCTCATCCTTTTAAAATGAGAACAAGCGCGGGAAATCCTTAGCTAGGGTGTTGGATAACCAGAGATCTTTCCAGAAGAGCACAGTACTACCATCCCCAATCTCCACAATCGTGATCGCTCTGTAGATGGGAGCAAGCTGAATGAGGTACTTCCACCAGAAGGAGCCACAGGGTCCAACAGCATGAGGGACTCCCCTAGAGTAGTGCGTAAACCAGACCAGTTGAACCCAGGGCACATCAGCTTTATTATAGAATTGTGCAGTTGCTTGAGGAGCAGTGCCTGGTTATGGCATTTGAGATCAATGACACCAAGCCCACCTTTGGATTTAGGATGGCGGACTAGCTCCCATGCAGCAGGCGAGCAGGGTTTAGTAGTCGGGTCATCTGATTTAACCCACAGGCATCGGCGGCGAAGTTTGTCCAGGTGGTCGATCATTTTTTACGGGAGCCGAATGGAGCACATAGCATAGATTGACAGGGACGTGATCACGGAGTTCACAAGGGTAAGCTTAGACCCGTAGTCAAGTAGGGAAGCAGCCGTAGATAGCCTCCTTTCCACAGACGCGATCATGGGCATGAAATCATGAACCGTGGGCTTGGTGGTGCCCATGGGCAGCCCCAGGTACGTGAACGTCATGCTCCCCAAAGTGCAGCCAAGCAAGCCAGCCAGAGCGGCAGTGGTATCAGCGGGCACGTTTATAGGCACTAATGTGGATTTAGAGAAATTGATTCTTAGCCCCATAGTAGTCGCGTAATCCTACAACGTACCTTTGATCTTCAGGATCTGATCTTGGTCTGCCGGTAACACAAGGATGGTATCGTCCGAATATTGGATTACAGGGTAGTCCCTGGAGCGGCGATTGGAGGTACCAAATCACCCGACCGCATTTGTTCATTGATCGCCGCCTGTAACAGATCAGCCGCAAGGACGAACAAGAGCGGCGATAATGGTTACCCTGACGCACACCACGACAACATTTGAACTGACGCCCTGGCGCCTCGTTGAGCAAGATGGATGATTTGCCAGAGGAGAAGATAGCCTCCATCCACCCCAACCATCTGGAGCAGAAACCCATACATCTCATGATCTCAATCATCGGTTTGTGCTCGATCGTGTCAAAATCTTTTGCGAAATCAAGTTTCAGTACGACAATGGGTTTACTAGAGGCCTTGCATTGATGCAGAAATTCAAACGCCCAGCCTAGACAGTCCTGTATAGATCTCCCTTTCAAGAACCCGTACTGGTTGGAGTGAACCAGCCCTAATATGAATCCCTGCAACCGGTCTACCAGAAGTTTAGTGATAATTTTCAGACAACAGTTCAGCAGAGTGATAGGACGATAGTCATTCGCAGTTTCAGGTGACTGGATTTTGGGGATCTGGGTGATAAACCCAGTGTTGAGGCTTTCTAAATCAATCACCCCAGCGTGAAAATCGTCGCAAAGTTTATAAAAGTCATGCTTTATAATGTGCCAGCACGATTTCAGGAAACCATCACTGAACCCATCAGGTCCCGGCGCTCTATCAGCAGGCATACGTCTGACGACCTCATCAATCTCTGCACGGGAAAACGGTACTGACGGTGCATCTAGCCCCTCCACCCGTTTAATGAGCCTGTGCAAATCAAGCACAATGTCCACAGCATTGGACGTGCCCAACCTGTCCTTGTAGGTTTGGTAGAGCAGCGCTTCCTTGGCCACATGGTCAGAGACCACCGATCCATCTGGGTTGTTTAAGGTGGCAATGGAATTTCTTTGGTACCTCTCAGTAGCAACACGATGAAAGAATTTGTTATTGCCGTCTCCAAAATTGAAGTATCTGACAGTGCAGTGTTTCTTCCAGTAAGTTTTCCTCCTATCCAGCAGGGTGATGAGATGATTCTTCAGGATCAGACAAAAATTGCTTTCAGGATAGAAAGTGGACGGCGGTCCTCCAACAGATCAAGGTCGGCAAGCACCTGGTTGGAGTTAGAGATCATCGTTGCAAGATGTGAAATTCCTTTACTCCATTTATTCAGTTCATATCTGAGGCATTTCATTTTTCTGCATAACAGAGCAGCCGAATTTGCGGCAAAGTGACGACGCGTCCAAACCCGTTCAACTGTTTCAAAAAACCCGGGAGCAGAGATCCAAAAATCCTCAAAGGGGAATATTTTGGCTTTAGGAATACTCGTTTGGATACAGAGGTAGCATGGCGACTAATCATAACCTGGTTTACCTAACGGCAACACCACCGTGTTGGGGTATTTGCTCGCCCAGTTGATGGAGGTAAAGTGCCAATCGAGTTGGAACAGCAGTGGATCCTGCTGCATATTACTCCACGAGAACGAACGCCCTTTGATGGGAAGGTCGCTAGCGATTGCGCGCGAATAAAGTCGTTAAAAGTAAGCACATCGTTCACATTTCCGCCAGCATGATTCCTGTTATCAGGTGCCCTGTAAAGATTAAATATCCAACCAGGAGCCAATCTTCACCATTTGGTATATCCAGGGCGAACAAACACTTAATAAAATCTGCTCTGTGAGGTCCAGAACACGGGCCATAGATATTGAGCAGAGGCCAAGTGTCACCGGATTGTGTAGAGGTGAAGTTCATGGCGAGAGCGAAAGAATTAACGAATTTAACTGAGCCCGAGAACACAGAACTCATCCAAATCACGCACAACCCCCCAGAATTACCAACCGAAGGAACAATGCTAAAACGATCAAACTTTTTGGGGCAACAGAGCTTAATAAAGTTCAAATCAAAAGACTCGCGCTTAGTTTCTTGCAAACAAACAATCGAGCATCTAGAAATTTCAACGACATTACTGACAGCTAACTTTTTTTCAGCAGAGTTTATCCCACGAATGTTCCAACAGAACATTCCAAGTCTTGTTGGGCTGCATTGAGCTTAAGCTTGCGGTGGCGGCTTGTCACTCTTCTGCCTGATCTTCTCCGCACTGAGATCATCAAAGGGGATCCCGCAGACCTTGGTCCCAATGAGTTGAATGGTGTGGATGGGGGTGTGCGGTGGAGGCGGTTCATCATCGTTGCCCACAACCACTCTCAGACCTGCAGACGGACGAGTGGTGCTAGAACGTGAGGTGATCGAGGGGGGCTGTTTAGGTTTAACTTTAGAGGGCATCTTTCAAGTGTCAGTGATCATGGGGATTTTAAACCCATCATACTTGTTGGAGCGGGCACTCCTTCTGAGCTGGAAAGAGTTGACAGTGGCCACCTCCGTCGACACCAGAGAGGCTAGTCTTGCACTGACGGATGTGGTCGCCGCAGGTTCCGCCACAGCATCACGGCGAGGCTCCCCAATCGTATTGGTGTCAGCGACAATCTCTAGTTCTGCAGGCTGCTTAGGTGCCAGATCATGACCAATGTGGGGAACCACAATATCTAGGCCCATAAGTTCAGGTGCAGACAATTCTTCAGCATGAGCAGTAAGAGTGCAGACATCACGTGGAATGATCAGGGGAAGCTGGAAGCGATCAGCAGCAAACAGCCGGAAAGACGCATGTAGACCAAAGAAGGTAGTCTCATGCGCAACCGCCAACATGACCTGGTGGAAACTCCGGTTCAGTTTGACCTGGAAACAGACCACATGTTCGACAATCTCCATCTGAGAGGCCAAGATATGCCTAGTATATGTCCGCAGGTATGTGCACCAAATCCATTCGAGGAACAGGGGAATAGGCGACACGTCCATGTCCTGATCAGAACCTCCTGCCCTCACAAATTGCAGTGAAGAGTTGCGTGTACCATGGACAAGGTCGCTGGCAGCAGAAGAAATCTCCGAGTACTGAGACCATTCGTCTTGGGGATCGTCAGTTATGTTGCTCTCAGGAGCGATCCCATCCATCAGTGAGGGGCCGTTGTATTGCAGGAATTGACGCAAGTTCAGACCCTGATAAGGTTCTGGTAGCACTGGCCAAGCACCCCAGCCATCATACTACGGTTGCACCTTGAATTCAGCAGCTACTTGCTCCCACGCAACATCTTCTTGAGCTTGCTGCCACTTCTGATGATCAAGAGCCCATTGTTGGGCAGCAGAAAGATAGGGGAGCTGGAAGGGGTGTTGGGAAGCATTCATCGGTGGCGGTGGCTCCTCAGTACCAGCAAGATCAGGGATGGTGCGACGGCCATTGAGAATATATACTGGAACAGTCCAAGAGCGACCCAGACTCGGTACAGTACTGCTCCTCCTGACCACAAGACTATGTGGCACCAACGCCAAGTCACTTATAATCACGCGAACCAGATCCCGCTCCTTGTTGTGCCCAGGGCGATGCCATAGATCCATCTTGGCGAAAGTGGAGACCGCCTTGTTGATATAGTGATTTTTCTGATAATCCATTAGAAAAGCCAGAAACAGAATCCAGGGCACATACTGAAACGGGCAGAGGCGCATATTGTATCCTTCATCGTGCGGCACGAGAGTAGTGCGTACAAGCCAAAAGGCTACTCAAGTCATCCGCCGAACCTGTTAAGCATTTTATTAATTTTCTGTCGAGACAACCGTTATCGTTGCCCCTTATTGAATGAGTCGCGGACAACGACAGCAGTCAGGACCACCAGTAACATCGGTGCCTGCCCTGACGTCCCACCAACTCGTGCGGTTACCAACAAGGTGAACCTTCTCCTTACCTTGTCTCGCGTTTGCTCTTTGAAGAGCTCGACTTTCGTACAACATGATACCTCTCGGCCACGAACAGCACCAGGCCCGCCGCACACTGGCAGAATACACCTGACCTGTCGTTCCGCTAAGATACCCTGCGCGGGCACCGTTGGGTCACCCGACTCCTTACCTGTAAGGACACCAGTTGATTCGAGTGACTACCATCAAGTGAAACCAGGAGGAATCACCCTCGATGGTACACTTGAAGAGGTTCGACAGAGACATCAGCGGAATGAACTAAAGAGGAATATTCTCGTATCACCCCGGTGGTGCCGAGACACCAGCGGAATGAACTAAAGAGGACTACCCTCGTATCCTCCCAGTGATGCTACGCTACTGAGCCGGCGAGAGTGAAATACGAGTCCGTGCACTCGTAAGTCAAACTCGAAGCGACTCGGTAGAGTCTCGCCGTTGTAGGTTCCCTAGGGCGTCTGCATTGATCCGTACCTGTTATAGTTATAATATTTTGTAATCCGCGTTCACTCACCAGAGTGATCACGGCCCGCTATTCTAAACCTAGCTAACAATGCGCAGGGTTCACTGCTAAATATTATATATATTTATAAGGCAGCATAGGACAAGGAAAGGTACATCAAGGGGCGACAATGACAGGCTATGCAATTGAATTGGTAAGCAACATAGCAGCAGCAGTAACAATGCCTAGTGCAAGAAAAGTACGGAAAGGTAGGTGATATCCGAGGAAGGAAAATGGCTCTGCTTGCCTGGAAGCTCGACGGTAGGGGTACAGTCGTGGACGAAGTAGTCGTACTCGGCAACGGTGTAGTCGACGACATCAACGGGGTCTATCGGAGAAATAAAAGGGGGGAGAACAATAAATACAAAGCAATAATGGCAATAGAAGTTCAAGACATGGCAAACACGGTGTTGGCGGTGTTCTAACGAAGTACAAGGTGTATGGCTTGGAGCGGGAATTTATCCGGGAATGACTCATCGGTACCGATTGATTATCGGACAGATGATCCGGAGGGGAAGGTTCCATGTCCTAAGTGGTAGATACATCTGACTGACATGTGGATAGTGTATCCTTGTTTTTTGATCCATTCTTAATAGCTTTCATGTTCAGAACATTTTCATCCGGAAAGTTTTACCGGCTCCGGTCGTCTGACAGACAGATGAACCGAAGGGGAAATGTTCCACGTTTGGTATGTTAGAGGGGTGTGGTGGATACACGGGTGGCGTATTCTTATGCATTGTATTTTTTTGAGTAACTTTCGTGTAGAAAGTATTTTGATCTGAGCTACGGTTAATTTTATATGATTTTCTAGAGTTTTAAACCATTATATAATCATTTCTCGATTTATTTTATTGTTTAATTCAAAATTATCCGCAATAGTGGGGTTGACTGATCAACTGACAGGTGGGACCCTGGTGTCATTGACGGGGCTCTAATAAAATAATTCATTTACATAAACAGTGCAAGGGGTCCAGCATGTCATTGCCCCATATCTGAATTTCACCAAAATTGGCTAAGTCTGTAAATCCCGGTTATAATTATACATTAGCCGTGTTCGGGAGGCTACGGTTTAGGGTTCCAATCCTCCGATGAACTTGTGTTCTATACTGACGGGGATCAACCCCGGCAAATCCCATGGTCAGGGACCCTAGGTTAGTCATGAGAGGCACAGGTTGGACGATAGCTCATCGGCAAACTAGAGGACGCGTTCCTGCTCGATATTATTGATGAGGGAGATGCCATTACAGTGGATGCCGAGGCTAGAGCGCTCAAGGCTAGGGTTACAGAACCATATTGGATGCCTTTGGCGTCGCCCCTCCTAGCCCTTATATACTTGGCTAGGTCTCGGGGAGTTCATCTTCGTTTACAGGTAAGCTTTCCTAACCCTAGCTTGCTCCGTACGACAGGTCTTCGCACCTTCCTTGTGAGTCGCAGACTCCTACGTCGGTGCCAATTAGCGGGCCAAGGTTGTATCTTCGTGGGCCTTCTGTCTTCAGGGACACCAGGTAGGCTTATCCGTAGGAGTCGTGGGGTCAACCCCTCGTCAGTAGCCCCCGAGTGCCTGGGGGACTCGAAGAGTCGCGCAGGGACTCGAATACATCCATTTGTCGGTCGTTTGTATGCGCGGTACAACCACGGGTCGCTGGCAGTCTTTTGGCCATGACAAAACCTGTTTTGAGGGATGCTAAGCTGAAAGGGCCCAAGGAGTCGACTGGTCGAGCCTTGGTGAATTGCGCTAGTGGAAAATACCGCAGTAGCCCAATCAAACCCACGTCCCTCGACGTGAGCTTGGAACACTGGTGTCGAGCAAAAGTCCTGCCGCTTTAGGTCTTACGGTGTTCATTTGCCGCCAGTAATGTGCATAGCCTAAGGCGCGTCCGCCCGGATTTTTCTATCATGCACAGCGCATGGAAAAGGTTGGGAGTGAAATCGCTCTTCGGCAAGTCCCAGCTCGGCCGAACTTCGCAGTGGGGTCTTACATACACGCTAATCTTGCGTGGCATCTGGGCATAGTGTGTCGTGTTCCAGGAATGTGTATTTTTTAGGCGCAGAGCCTAATAGTATTGCACCCGCTTGGAACAAAACATCAAGCGAGCTGTTCACTTATTCACCCGCGGAGCTTGTTTCGAGTGCTCCGGCGAGGGGTTCTTCGCGAGTGGTCACTCGAATGCCGTTTCGGCTCTTGAGGTGAGGGAGCACCTGAGACTCTTAGCGATGTATGATCTTGGCAAATGCATGTTTGTCTTGTGTCGGGTTGAGGGAGCACCCGAGACTCTCTTGAGTGCGAGTGGTCACTCGAGCACATTGCTGAGTTTTAGGCGGCTGCTCACCTGAGGCTCGGTTTTGAGTGGGTACGCTCCCGATGGGAGTTTAAATATATTTGAAAATGTGTTTAAGAAATCATTCTTGATGTCTGTTGGTATTCTTCGCCGCTTGTCAGGATAACGATGCCTCTGTTTGATGGCTGTCAGGGATGCTCCGCCAGTGAACCGTCACGTCTTCATGACCGGTCATAATGATGACCGTTGTGGCGTGCGGTAGGCGCTGGTTGAGTTTACGATACGCGTGTTGGAAACACGCGTGAATTGACGCGTCTCTTGCATAATGCGTCCCATGGGAAAGCATCTTGGTCTTGGAATCTGAGACGTCTGCGACATTTGGTCTTTGAATTAATTGCTGCTGTCGTCTTGGCTTCTCTGTGCTGGGGGATTTTTATTCTATAAATAAGCCTTTCTCTTCCACAGCGTTTCGCCTCTATCCAACTTGCTGCTTTTCCTCTTCCTTCTTCTCTTCTTCCTCTCATGGCTCCCAGGCGAGGTGTTGGCCGTGGCCGTGTTCGTCGTGGCCGTGGTGGCCGTACACCACGCTCATGCCGTGGTGGTTGCCATGGTACGGTGCCAATGCCTTCCTCCTCTCCCTTGGAGGAGGGATTCTGGCGCTATGATTTTCTTTTACGTGTTCGTGGTCAGAGCGCCAATCGCGTTCTTCTTCCCTCTGCTTTTTCCGTCATTGTCTCTGAACGTGGCTTAGATGGCTTGCTTCTGCATCTTCAAGGGAGCTGTCGATCTCCTTCTTATGTTGACTTGGAGGTTGATTGCTCCCGCTTGATTTTTCTTGGCTCTGGTTGAGTTTGTTTGCTCGGTGGTTGAATTTGCGAGATGGCGATATGCTCAGCTGTCGTTTTGACGGAGAAAGCACTGTCACTGTCCGCGCGTTCGACCCGAGCGGCAACAACATGGGTCCGCACTGGCAGGAGTCGAGCAGCGGCAGCTCCACAAGGTCGAGGATTCCTACGCCTGCATCTTCTACAGCTCCGTCTTCTGGCGACTCCTCAGGTGGTGATGCCGTCTCCATCAGCTCCGAAGAGGACATCGACGTTTAAGCTGTCGATCAAGCGGGCGCGCCAAGCGACCTTGTAGAACTGGAGGCGGCCTCAGCTTCGCCGGAAACTCGGAGAAGAGGCTGTGCAGCCGGAGAAGAAGGCGTGCAGCTGCAGCTGGAGAAGAAGCTGGTGGAGCAGGAGAAGAAGCTGGTGGAGCATCGACAAATAAGTCGAGCTTCACCCTTTTGTTATGTCATTGACATCCTCCGCTAGCTTCCTTTTTCCTTTATCTGTGGTGATGCTCTTGTACTAGAGTCGATTACCCCTCATGGGTAATTCCCTCTTGTAACAGGAGCTGCCTTCTATCCAAATGCAGTTGAGTCCTTTTATACCTTTATGGTTGAATTCAAGATGTGGTTGAGATCTTGTAATAAACTGTGTTTTCGACTCCTGTGATGCACTGTCTTCGACTCCTTCTGATAGCGCAGAATTTCTTTGATGCCATTTGATAGCGCGAAATGTCTTCAACTCCATCTGATAGCGTGAAATGTATTCGATTCCTCCCGTGATCCACTGACTTTAACTTTCTAGTGTGTTCTATCGGGTGCGCGGCAGCGCTCCCGATGGGAGTAGCCCCCGAGGCTACGTTTGAGTTGTAGAGTCAAACGTAGGCTTAAAAATTTGTGTATTTCCTCGCGGTTCAACTCTGGAGTAGTCCCCGAGTCTTGGTTGTTTGTCGTCCGGGTGAAGACTTGAAGATTACTACCTTGGTGTTTTTGAATAGGACCGTAGCGTGTCTCGGGGAATGCTTATGCCTGAGCCCCCGAGTTTTTAAGGTGAGCTCGCGTAGGTGGCGATAGCGTCTCTCGGGGGGATTTTGTGCTTAAGCCCCTGAGTGCTTTGGTTAAGATCGCGTAAGAGATGATAGCGTCTCTCGGGGGGATTTTATGCTTAAGCCCCCGAGTGCTTTGGTGAAGATCGCTTAAGTGGTGATAGCGTCTCTCGGGGGGATTTTATGCTTAAGCCCCCGAGTGCTTTGGCGAAGATCGCTTAGGTGGCGATAGCGTCTCTCTGGGGGATTTTAAGCTTAAGCCCCCAAGTGCTTTGGTTAAGATCGCTTAAGTGGCGATGGCGTCTCTCGGGGGGATTTTATGCTTAAGCCCCAGAGTGCTTTGGTTAAGATCGCTTGAGTGGAGATAGCGTCTCTCGGGGGAATTTTATGCTTAAGCCCCCGAGTGCTTTGGTTAAGATCGCTTGAGTGGCGATAGCGTCTCTCGGGGGGATTTTATTCTTAAGCCCCCGAGTGCTTTGGTTAAGATCGCGTAGGCGATGATAACGTCTCTCGGGGGGAGTGTGTGCTCGAGCCCCCGAGTGCTTTGGTTAAGATCGCTTGAGTGGCGATAGCGTCTCTCGGGGGGATTTTGTGCTTAAGCCCCCGAGTGCTTTGGTTAAGATCGCGTAGGCGATGATAGCATCTCTCGGGGGGAGTGTGTGCTCGAGCCCCCGAGTGCTTTGAGATGGAAGTATTTGGGCAACATTTATTTTATTGCGGTCGAGCGGCTACATGAGTTGCCAGTCATGTCTGACCGATGGGGACTATGGATAGAACAGTCGCAAGTTTGCTACGTTCCATGGGTTACCCACGTCTTCGTCTGTCTTCGGGTTCTTCAGCCTGTAGGCGCCACCTCCGATGACTTCTGAGACTATAAATGGTCCTTCCCATTGGGGGGAAAGTTTATGGACCTTCTCTTGTATCAGCCGTAGGACTAGGTCACCTTTGTTGAAGGTTCTAGTGCGCAAGCGACTGCTTTGGTAGGTGCGTAGCTTGTTCTGGTACCCCTCTGATTTTGCCAGGGCTGTATCTCTTGCTTCGTCAGTTGTATCTTTGTCATCTTGTAATTCTTCTTCTGTTTCTTCTTCTTTGTACCCGGTGACCCGAGGTGCACTCCGAACCTGAAGATGATCGATTTGATGAAGTTGACAGCCGTGAGGGCTGTGGAGCTGGTGATGGGCACTGCTTCGATCCATTAAGTGAACTTGTCGACTGCGACGAGCAGGTGTGTCCTTCCGCCCTTTGATGATTTCTTGAGTGGGACCACCATGTCGAGTCCCCAGGTGGCGAACGGCCAGGATAGTGGTATGGTCTTGAGCTCTGAGGCGGGGGCGTGTGTGGCCTGTTGGCGAATTTCTGGCAGGCGACACAACGTCGCACGATTTCCTCTGTGTTTTTCATGGTTGTCGGCCAATAGAACCTGGCTCGGAATGCTTTGGACACGAGTACTCGCACGGTTCCCGCAGGTGCCTTCGTGGATTTCGAGCAGTAGGGCTTTGCCGTCCTCTTCGTCGATGCACCTTTGGAGTATCTGGGTGATGTTGCGTTTGTATAGTTGTTTGTTGATCACCGTGAACGCCTTGGATCGTCGGCTAATGCGTCGTGCTTCGGCCACATCTTGCGGTAGTGTACCTTCGATTAGGAATCGGAGGAACGGTTTTGCCCAGACAGGTCCTTTGAGCTCTGTCGGAGCTGTGTTGTCGGGTGTGCTGGTGCTTGTGCCTTCTGATCGGCTTGCTTCTGCCACCTGCGCCAGGTCTGTTGCGTCCTCGCCGTCCACGACTGCTTCAGGTGCTGCTGTCTGTACCTTGATGGATCTCTGGCTGATGCTTCCGAGAAAAACGCCGGGTGGTATTGGTCCTCGGGTCGAACCAATGTTCGCGAGTTCATCAGCTTCTGTGTTATTGGCCCTGGTGATGTAGTTGAGCTCGCAACCGTCGAAAGTTCCTTCGAGTGCGTTGTAGAGCTTCTAGTAGGCCGCCATGTTGTCGGCTATTGCGTCGCAGTTTCTCATCATCTGCTGGACGACGAGATTGGAGTCCCCGTAGATTATGAGGCGAGTGGCTCCGCACGTTTTGGCCATGCGCATGCCATGGAGGAGGGCCTCGTATTCTGCTTCGTTGTTGGAGGCGTGACTGAAGTTGATCTGGAGGACATATTTTAGCTTTGTTCCTTTAGGGGAGATGAGCACAACTCCTGCCCCGTCTCCTTGTTGTTTCTTGGACCCATCGAAGAACATTGACCATGAATTTGATAGGTCTGGGGGGCCTGGTGTCTGAACCTCCGTCCACTCGACCAGGAAATCTGGGAGTACTTGGGCTTTGATGGCTGTTGGGTGCTTGAACTGCAGGTCCCGTGGGCTGAGCTCAATGTTCCACTCGGCGACTCGTCCAGTCGCTCCAGGGTTGTTGAGTATGTCAGCGAGCAGTGCGCTGCTCACGATTGTGATAGGGTGCTCGTCGAAGTAGTGGGACAACTTTCTTGAGGTCATGATGACGGCCAGTACTAGCTTCTGATAATGCGGGTACCGCTGCTGGGATTTGGTCAGGAGCATGCTGAGGTAGTAGATTGGTCTCTGGATGCTCTGGACCTTGCCTTCTTCTGTGCGTTCGACAACGAGCGTTGTGCTTACTACACTGTTGCGTGCTGCCACGTAGAGGTATAGCTTCTCTCATTCCTTGGGTACCGCCAGGATTGGTGGGGTCGAGAGTGTCTTTTTCAGGTCCGTGAATGCTTGGCGGGCTTCCTCCGTCCACTCGAATTTCACTCCTTTCCTGAGCAGCTGATAGAAAGGCAGCGTGCGTTCTCCCAGCCTGCTGATGAAGCGGCTTAGGGCTGCGAGTCTTCCAGTGAGTTGCTGTACTCCTTTGAAGTCGGTTGGTTCTTGCATTCGGGCGATGGCTTGGCCTTTCTCAGGGTTTGCCTCGATTCCTCGGGCAGAGACCATATAGCCGAGCAGCTTCCCCGTCGGTACGCCGAATGCGCACTTCCATGGGTTGAGTTTGATTCTGTATTTGTTGAGCGCTGCGAAGGTTTCGCGCAGGTCGTCGAGTAGTGTGGCTGTTTTGTAGGTCTTGATGACGATGTCGTCCATATAGACTTGCACATTTCTTCCGATTTTCTCTTTCAGGCAGGCCTGCATCATTCGCTGGTATGTGGCACCTGCGTTCTTGAGCCCGAAGGGCATGGTCCTGTAGCAGAATACGCCATAGGGGGTGATGAACGATGTGTGCTCTTCGTCTTGTTCCTTCATCCTGATCTGGTTGTATCCTGAGTAGGCATCAAGAAAGGAGAGTAGATCGCACCCTGCTGTCGAGTCAATTATCTGATCAATTCTAGGCAGGGGGAAGTGGTCCTTCGGGCAATGCTTGTTGACTGGTCCGTAGTCGACACACATGCGCAGCACGTTCGTGTCTTTCTTTGGCACCATCACTGGGTTGGCTATCCAGGTGGATTTCTTCGTTTCTCGGATGAACTGGGTGTCGAGTAACCGGTTGAATTCCTCTCCGATTGATCTGCGCTTGGGCTCCGAGAATCGTCTCAGAGCTTGCTTCACCGGCTTCGTGTTTTTCTTGATGTGTAGGGCGTGCTCCGCGAATTCGCGTGGTATTCCAGGCATGTTGGCTGAGCACCAGGCGAATATTTCCCACTCATCTCGAAGGAAAGCGACGAGAGTCGTCGCCTGCTCCTCTGGTAGGTGGGCGTACACGCAGACTGTTTTGTCCGGGTCCGTCGGGTGCACTTGGTGAGTGACTGTGTCGCTGTCGATGCTGAAGTCGCGTCCGTACTCCTTAGATTCGCTTCGGCTCACCAATGGGAAAATACTCTTGTCCGTCACCATGGCTATTTCTCTGAGTTCTTGTTCGGCTCTGAATGTGTCAGAGATTTTGTTAAAGTCACGGTCACATTGATCTGATTTGATGAAGCTTTCGTTGATCGTGAGGACTCCCGTTGATCCTGGCATCTTGAGCTTGAGGTAGGCGTAGTGTGGAACAGCCATGAACTGCGTGAATGCTGGCCGTCCCAATATGGCGTGATACTGCGATTGCCCGTCGATTACTTTGAACTCGAGGACGTGCTTTGCGAAGTTGCGTTGGTTGCCGAAGACAACTTCAAGTTCGACGACTCCGAGGGATGTGGCTTCTTCTCCCGGGACTACCCCATGTAACACGGTGCTCGATTTCTTTCATACTGATTGTGGGATCAGCATCTTTTGCAGGGTGCTGGCGAAGATGATATTCATGCTGCTGCCTCCATCCATGAAGACCCTATCCATGTTGTACCCTCCGATTTGTGCATCGAGCACCAGGGGCGCGTGCCCCGGTCTTGGGACTACGGGTGGGTGGTCGTCCTGTGAGAACGTGATGCTGGTCTCCGCATCATGTAGCTGGTAGACTTCGACTATATTTATGCTCTCGGCTGCTCTAGCTTGCAGGGTGTAGGCGTCGCGTTGTGCTTGCGGCACCCTTCCCTCTTGGATCATGAGCGTTGTCCTTGCAGCGGGCTGTGACCTCCTTTCGGGCTTGAGGGCGACGATTGTTCGGGTCGCCGGTTGCGCTTGTTTTCTTTCTACTTCTCCTTCTTGAGGTCGTCGGCTAGCTCGTTGAACAGGTGGCAGTCTCCCAAAGTGTGACCTGACCTGACGCGTCCCCAGTCATCCTCGAAGTTGTGGATCGTGCAAGGTCCTGCAAGCTGCTCTCTAACCGTGAGTTTGCTAGATCCGGCGTGCCTCTTCCTTCTTGAGATTCTGAAGATTTGCTCGTGATCCTTCGGGTGTTCGTGGAAGCGAGGGTCGGTTTCGATTCCTCGACTCGTATCTTGGTTCTTGATGAGGTTGGCGAATTCATCTGGCCTTCGATCTGGGTCATAGTACTCGCCCACCGCTGTCTCGGAGTCGCTGTCCTGGCTGGCGGCAGGTGCTCGTGCGACGGCGTGTCGTCGAGTGGTCGTCGGTTGCACGGTTGCGTGACGTGGCTCGTTCAGTGGGGCCTCGCCGTAGATCTCCCGTGCGCGCCTTTTGGGTCGTCGATTCCTTCTTCCTTGGCGATGGTTCTGCTGATCGCTGGTTTCGATCTCGTAGTCATCGTCTTGATGTGCGGCGAGTGCACGGGCGGCGGTGGGTTGTCGAAAGATTTGCGAGTCCTCCGCTGCGCGTCGCGGTTCGTCGAGTGGAATTCCTTCGTAGAGGCCTCTCACCGTTCTTCTGGGTCGTCGATTCCTTCGTTGCTGACGCTGCACTTGGCCGTTACCGTAGTATCGGTCCTGGCACAGCTGTAGCCAGAGCGATCTTGATGGGGTGGCAGAGATGTTCGCCGTGATCTTGAATCCTTAGAGTGGGCTAGATCTGGTCCTTGCCCTTGAGTAGTGGCTTGCTGAAGCCGGGACCGCCGAGATCGTGATCCCAACCTGTGTAGTTCCCACAGTCGGCGCCAATTGACGGGGATCAACCCCGGAAAATCCCATGGCCAGGGACCCTGGGTTAGTCATGAGAGGCACAGGTTAGACGATAGCTCGTCGGCAAAAAGGAGGACGTGTTCCTGCTCGATATTATTGATGAGGGAGATGCGATTACAATGGATGCCGAGGCTAGAGCGCTCAAGGCTAGGGTTACAGACCATATTGGATGCCTTTGGCGTCGCCCCTCCTAGCCCTTATATACTAGGCTAGGTCTCGGGGAGTTCATCTTCGTTTATAGGTAAGCTTTACTAACACTAGCTTGCTCCGTACGACAGGTCTTCGCACCTTCCTTGTGAGTCGCAGACTCCTACGTCGTTGCCAATAAGCGGGCCAAGGCTGTATCTTCGTGGGCCTTCTGTCTTCAGGGAAACCAGGTAGGCTTATCCGTAGGAGTCGTGGGGTCAACCCCTCGTCATATAATGATCTTTATCAGTTGTCAGTGATCTCAAATCCGGTACGAATGGCATTTTTAGTAGAGCACATTTACTTAATTAAATCTCGGTCCGAAAAGTGCTACTCGAGGCTAATTCCAGAAATCATTGAAAGATGCCAAGTTTGCTTGACGATTGCCACGGATCTATAGCTCCAATGGAGATACTCCTTATATGTGTTTTGCACCATATCAAAAGTACTTTCATGCCATGCCATCAAATGACCTGACAGGTCCCAGTACCTTGTTCATAAAAGACTCTAAATTAGCTATGACCCTAACTATTTTTCTGCCATCTTTTTGTTAACACAAATTCGCATTTTGTGAATTTCATAGGATTTAATTCATGCATCCAAAGAAGTTGGTCCAATAGAGAAAAATGGAGCTTGATACTTCTACTTTCAGTTCATAGTATTTTCATACCCATTAGAATTTATTTGCTATTGATTTGTTGCTGGTTTAGACGTTGTGAAAGGGGTGGCCAGTGTAGTTTTAGTTCCAGACTTTAGAAGTGACAGCAGCAGTTGGAGTAACATCCCGTAGCAGCAGTTGCGCATGCACACGACCATGGCTATGGTCGTGGCTGGCAGAAGCAGCCAGCAGGGCACGGGGTGGCACGTCCTAAGGCGGCCAGGGCACGGTGAGCACGGCGCGCGGCCGAGCGCGAGCCATGGCGCGGCCCAGCCATGGAGCACGGCGGCGAGTCCCGACGAGGGTGGAGCGGCTGGAAACAGGCGAGAGGGGTGGGGGTGACGCGTCCAGGCTGGCGCGCGGGAGCGTGGCTACGGGACGGCCGGGGCGTGGCCGTAGTGCGGCTACGAGGCGAGCGGAGACGGAGGGAGGGGGCTCACGATGTGGGGGGGGGGGGCGTCGCGGCGGCGCGAAGAGGTGGCGTGGCCACCAGAGGGCGAGCACGCAGAGGTGC
Source organism: Bromus sterilis (assembly GCA_950022295.1). Lineage (NCBI taxonomy): Eukaryota > Viridiplantae > Streptophyta > Magnoliopsida > Poales > Poaceae > Bromus > Bromus sterilis. Next base: position 267,014,050 of record OX465598.1, on the reverse strand, counting down.
CGGACCCGACCGTGGCCACGGCGGCGCCGAGGACCCGTGAGCCATGGCGGCTAGGGTTGGCCAGGGTGGGCGGCGCCAGGAGGAGGGGAGCGGCGAGTCAGGCAGTGGCCCATCGGCGACACGGTGGCTGTGGGCTCCAGGGGTGGCCGAGGCCGGGGGTGGCGCGGCGGTGCAGCACAGCGGCCGCAGCGGACGGAGGGAGGGGATCGGGAGGAGGGGAGTTCAGGCGAGAGAGAGAGAGAGAGAGATGGAGGGGGCGGCTCGGGCTGTTTACTAGAGCACCAGGGGGCAGAGGTGGGCTGGGACCGGTGGCAAGGTGCAAGGGTTGCCCAGGGCGAGAAATAACAATAGGTTATTTTCCCCTTTTTCTATTGTTCTTTTTATTTTGTTACACATTGTTTATTCTAGCAAAAGCATTTTTTTAAACAGTGCCACATGTTTAATTATTTAGGTTGTTAGGGAACGCTCCACCAAATCTATCCAACACGCCGCAGCCCATCCTAGGCTCAACAGAGAGGCCATCCGGTCGGACTATATCCTATGCAATCAGGGGTCTAGGACCCTCACCCTTCATACTCCTACACGGTGCGTGGCTGGCCGGTGAAGCAAAAGAAAATCCAAATACACCGCTCGAGCGAAGAAGACACCACTTCCCGGCACAGGCCGTGGTACTACTGACGTTTGAAGAGCTTTCGAATGAACTACGACGCAACGGAGCCCCTAACTCCTTATCCCACGTGAAGGTAGTGCGTACAGACCAACGAGTCTCTCAAGTCATCCACCGTACCATTTAGCATTTTAATATTATCTCGCAGACAACCGTCATCGATGTCTAACTAACAACACAATGGACAACAAACAGCAACAAGGTCCACCAATAACGTCGGTGCCTGCCCTGTCGTTCCGTCAAAGCGCGCGGTTACCAACAAGGCAAACCGTCTCCTTACCTTGTCTCGCGTGTGCTCTTGGTAGAGCTCGACTTTTCGTGGTTTGGTAACTGTCGCGAGATACAAGCAGGGGCCAAGCACGCCAGTAACATCGGTCGTACCCTCCCTGTCTTTCCCGTTGCAATACCGCTCGCGGGCACCGTTGGGTCGCCCGACTTCTTACCTTAGGGAAAACCGTGGTCCAGGACCCTAGGGCGGCTATACAGAGTCAACAACGAGTGGAGTACGAGGATTACTCCTCGATAGCTCACACTTGTTGTGGCTCTCAGAGCCGAGGTAGGGGCCTTTAGCGGTGTCTGCATTGTACCGTACCTGTGACAATTATAATTATTGTATTCGTGTATATATAGGCAACATATAATAAATGAAGGCACATCAAGGGGCGACAATGACAGGCTATGCAATTGAATAGGTAAGCAACATAGAAGCAGCAGTAGCAATGCTTAGTGCAAGAAAGTACGGAAAGATAGGCGATATCTAGGGAAGGAAAATGGCTCTGCTTGCCTGGAAGCTCGACGGTAGGGGTATGGTCGTCGACGCAGTAGTCGTGCTCAATAGCGGTGTAGTCGACGACAGCAGCGGGGTCTACCGGAGAATAAGGGGGGGGAACAATAAATACAAAGCAAGCATATGCAAACGGATGCATGACATGACAGATGCAATATTAACGGTGTTCTAATGCAGTGTAACGTGTTTTTCTCGGAAAGAGAATTCATCCGGGGATGAAATGCCAGCTCCGGGTGATTATCGACAAACGGCCCGGAGGGGGAATGTCTCGTGTTCGTTGTGTTAGAGGGGGGTGGTGGGGTATGGGTAGCGTATTCGTATTTGTTATATTTTTCTGATCAATTTTCATGTATAAAGTTTTTGAATCTGACTTATGGTTTAAAAGATGTAAAATTTCAAAGTTTAAATCATTTTTAATTCAAATTTTGAATTTATTTTATTTATTGAATAAGCATTATCCACAACAGTGGAGTTTGACCAGTCAACTAACATGTGGGTCCCACATGTGAGCCTCTGGTATTTAAACAATTCATTTTTATACTCTAAATAGGGGACTCGCCCCACATGCCATAGACTGATTTTAAACTAAATTCATTATATTTGTTAATCTAATAGGTGGGGCCCAGGTGTCAATGACACATGTCTATTTTAATTAGTTAATTAACTCCAGGGGTTATTTAGGTGGCTGGACCCACATTTCATGGTCTTAATGTTTTAATTCCAGTTATTTTAACAGAGTTAGTTATCTGGCGCAGGGGCCCACATGTCAGTGGCACTGGGTGGGTGATTAGTGCAAATGATCCAACTGACAACCTGGGCCCATAGGTCAGCCACACCGGGAGCTCGCCAGAGAAAGAGCACCGGCGAGGTCGACGGCGAGCTCGCTACAGGCCACACGAAGGTGCCCGGCCAGGCTTAATCGAAAGAGGGGACACACACAAGGAGTTTGGTGGCGGTGGCGTCGGCTGGGGTGGTCGGAATCATCGACCGCGACGAGGTTTGGTAGCGGTTAGTGGACGCGCCCGATGGCAACAACGATTACGTGGTGTGACATCCTGGATTTTGGAACTTTCTTTTTTCCAAAAACTTTTCTGATTTATTTCTGGATTTGCCATTTGATTTGATGTTGAGCACCTCTTTGGACTTGAAACTTGAGCATATTTTCTTTCCATGCTCAAGTGGACCTTGAATCCAAGCCTTTCCCATGTCATTCCATGGATCCATTCCATCCAAGCCACCATTTTATTCAAACCATATATTCCTTTTCCAATAAAAGGGATATTCCTATTATTTGAGGTTTGTGAAGCAATCCATATTTTGATTGCTCCATAAATCCCCAAATAATTCGCACATTCTCTTGTCACCATATCTGGCCAAATTCTCCAAAAAAATTGCATGGCCCAAGTGGATTGTTCCTCCAGAAAAATTCATTTGTCTGTGGGGGCAGATTGGAGCTTTGTGAAGGGAGTACCATTTCTCTTGATCCATTGCTGGTGAAACTTTTTGTGCCATCTCATATGATCATATCATGAGCCTACACCAAATTCCACCACATTTTGCCTAGCCAAACCCCGACAATAAATTCCCAATGTTTTGGTGCAGAAAGGGGCATTGTGAAGCAAGTGCATGATAGGGGATCCCATTGGCCTTGAAACTTTTTGTGCCTATTCCCACACCCAAACGACTCCACCAAACAAAGTTTGAGCCAAATCCAACTACACATGTGTATGCATCATCATGTGGAAGTTTCTGGTCAACAGGACACCTTGCGAAGCAAGTGTTAGCTAGGCTTGTCCAATGGCCATGAAATTTTGCAAACATGTGAACACCACCAAATAAACTCACTCCACCAATTTTCATCCAATTACAGAAATCCTATGAGATGCTAGCTTCAACTTTGCATTCTGGCCTATTATGACATTTGCAAAGGAAGTACTAACTACATTGCTCCATTTGTGATGAAACTTGGTACATATACTCCCCCTGCTATAAGATTAATCTCAGCCAAAAATTATGCATAGGGGATCCATGTGCAAGCTACACCAAAGTACAAACACCTTCGGCCTCCATGATACATTTGCAAAGGAAGTACCATGTATAGTGATTATTTTGAGCCCAAACTCCACACAACCATATTCCTTCCTATCCTAAGCCCAGAAGACAACCTGGCACCACCCCAATCCCCACCATGTGAGCTATGCTTCTGCTCCAAGTTTGTTGTATCCAACTTTGCAGTGAAGATAAGATCAAACCAGTGCACCATTTGGCCAGCCAGGCACACCACTGTGATCAGCACTCGAAGGACCCTTCCCTAAACAACTTTGGCCACGATGGAACCCTCCCCAGATAAACCTCCTCTTGGTGTCCGCGCTCTCGATTGCATCTGGCGTGCTCAGAGCGCGCTCCACGCGTGCCCGACGAGTCCACGTCGTGCTCCTGTGCTCCCCTGTCTTCTAGCTCGTGTCCCTCCACATCGCACGGCTTTGCGCCGCTGCGTACTCCACGTGCCACCCTCCCGAGCCCTCTCGAACCCTCTCGGCCTCGCCAGCTCACCCCACGCCGTTTCTGCTCTACACGTCGTCTTCCGGCCGAGCATCTCTGCCCCGGCTACAAGAAGGGCTTGCCCCAACATCCAGCAGCTCCCCAACACCTCCTAGCCCATCTCCCATGTCAATTTCACGCCGGAGCCCCGCCATTGCCTCCACGGCCACCACGGCCATCTCCTCCCTCCGGCCAAATTCCGGCCCTCCGATACTCACCCTCCCCTCAGATCGCGGCCCCAGCCACCCCAGGCCACCGCACCCCTGCCGCAAACCCCAAGCCTCGCCGAAGCCCTCCCCGCAGCCTCGCCAACCCGACCCCGTGGCCGCCGCACCCCGCCGTTGTAGTCGTCGCAGCAGGCGGCCCCGCGCAGCCCCGCGGCCACCGGCAGGCACACCCCGGTGAGGCGTGCTCGAGGGACACGCCGGCGGGCCTCCCCTCCCCGGCCGTCGACGGCGGAAGCGTCCCCGCGGCCACCGACGGGCACACCCCAGCGAGCCGTACCCGAGGGACACGCGGGCGGGCCTCCCCACCCAGGCTATCGACGGCGGCAGCGTCCCCGTGGCGCTCCCCTGTTCGCGGCCTGGAGAGGTAGAGGAGGAGAGAGAAGAGGTTGGAGGAGAGACGAAGTTGACGTGAGGGCCCCACCAGTCAGCCACATAAGGCCCCGGGCCCGCTTCCTTCAAGTGGAGGCGCATTTCGACCGAAGACGTTTTCCCTTCGAGGAAACGCATTCTGCTCCGCCATGGACAAGAATACGCTTTCCCTTCTGGAAAGTATATTTCCTTCCGCTTCAGCCCAAAAGTGCGCTTTCACTTATAGAAAGCGTATTCCACCCAAAAATCAGCCCCTGATCTTCCCCCGCTCATATCTCCGCAACCGTAAGTCCAAATGAGGCGATTCTTTTTGTGTTGGTTTCGTATCGAGATCCTCCTAGTTTTGGCATAGGTTTAATGCCATGTCTTGCTGTTGTTATTTGCTGGTCAAGCAAATGTTGTATTTGACCATTTTTCTTCGCGGTCGTTTTCTGAAATATTTTCAGGGCTTTGCTTGTGTTGAAGACCCGGAGCTTCTTCACAGCACTCTGGTGAAAGGCAAGCCACAATATCCTTTGCACCTTTGCAAATATTTTACATGTTTTAAAACGTGCCTTATACTTCGATGAATAATGATTACTTTGATACGTATTGATCATGTTATGCTCATATGCTTGATCACTTTGTTGATGCCATATAACTATATCATGTTTGATTATGCCATGCCATGCTTGACCATGTTATGATTCGGATATGTCCATATGCTTTCATACATGATGTGCCATGTTATGATCATGATAAGTTTTAACCATGTTGTTACCGTATCATACTTTGCTCATCTTAATATGGCCATGTTGCATGACATGTCTGGATCACGTTCATATAACTAAGTTAATCAACTAAAATATGATTTAATTCATGATGTGATTACAAATGTATCTTGGTGTGTCCCACTTATGTTGAAATGCCATTAGTTTAAATACTCATGTTGCACCTGATGCTTGTGTTCGCTATTGGGGATATGTTCCGTGCCAAGTTGATCAGGTGCCACCGAACCAGACTTATTTAGTGCAGCCACACTCGCCTGGATGGGGAGGCCTTGGCTCGGTTTGTCGGTGGGTTCTCTTATGCGTATCACCAAGGAGGAAAGGCTACGCGCGCGCGGTACCCTGGCCCGGTAAGCGGCAGTAGTCTTGAGAGCCGGTTATGTTATTGGGATCCCGTCCCCGAGTGGGACAAGTTTATGGACCATGCGATGGTCAGTTGCCATGCGATGGCTGGTGTGTCTGGAGGACACGGGGCTACCCAAGGCATGACTTGCGAAGTATGTCGGGTGATACGGTAAGGGATAAACGCGGTAGGTCGGTCTAGTTGGAGGAGTCCTAGTCCACTCCTATGGTACGAGTTCCGAGGTTCATGTGGGACAAGTTCCAAGGTATTGGATGGAGGAAGAGCTCCATAGTGTGGGTAAAGTGCAGAACCTCTATAGAGTTTCACACAAAACTATTCGAATAGCCGAGTCCACGGTAATGGACACAGTTCACAGTAGGTCACACATGATCAACATGAGTTCGGTGGGATAAGTATGGTAAGTTGATACGATGACTGGATTGGTTGGGTGGAAACGGAGGACACCTAACTCGTTGAATGGTCGTGCGACAACCTAGGTATGTTGATGGTCATGCGATGACCGGCGCTTGAGTCGGCAAGGACTCCGAGGTAAGCCACATGATCAGGCGGTGATCATGTGGGGTCCATGTGACCTTGAACGATGATTGATTGTGCATTAGTCTTAATGTTGATAAAATGATGATAATATGTTGATCATATGCTTTATGATAATTTGATTGCATGATGTTGATGCTCACATGTTCAATTCACTAATATACTTTAACCTATTGCCATGTTATTGTTTTCCCTTGTTGCATGGTTGTTGTGAGCTTGCAAGTACATTCAACGTACTGACCTGGCGTGTCATGCCAGACTTGCAGGCCTCGCGTTGGATGCGTAGGACGACGTTCCCGGTGTTTATGAGCTATATGGGGTCCCAGCCAGTGTCCCTATGGAGTGGAGTTCATCACCGTCGTCGTTGTTCTGCTGCTGAGTTATATCCCGCTGCTAGAGAGTTAGTCTGCTGCTTGATGTAGATCCGTGGCGAGCTTGAGGAGTAAGCTTGTTCTCCATCTCGCTCCGCCATCGTTATAATAAACCCCTTGTACCCGTATATTTGTTAATAGAAAGTTTTCGGTTCTATATCAAGCAGTGCCGTGTTCCAGAAGACTTTATCTCTGGGCTGGAGCACGGGGCGTTCCGGTCCTCTGATCCGGGGTGCCACAACGCTTGGTATGAGAGCATGACTGGCTGTAGGACCCGCTAGCCGCGCGAACGTTAGAAGGACATTAGATTGGCGCTAGAGCTATAGTTTATAGTCTTCCCGTGGATGTGTTTTCTTGCTGCATTTGTTTGCTGCATATAGATGGTATTCTTTCGCTAACCCGCTTCTCTGCTGAGTGTAGATGGAAGCCGTCCCGACGGACCAACTGTCACCCTCCTCCCCACTCAGCTTTTCCTATCTCCTCGCCAAAGTTTGGCGATGTCTCTATCCCAGTGATGAGATGCCGAGGTACCAGGTGTTCCAAACGCCTCTTGGAGGAACGGTGTTTGAGTACCGCGCCGAAGTCTTCTTGGAAGACAACCTGCCCCTTGGTAGGCATCTCTACCGCTTCCGTGGTGGACATGCCGCTACCACCGATCGTGCTATCCAACTCGCTGCTTTGGCAGGCCTCACGAGTCTTCGCCACCAGGAAAGCATGATGCAGTAGGATCGTGCCTTCCTCCTCTACCCTACCTTGGCCACCACCCCACATCGAACAAGGTTTCCTTGCCCTCCTGCGAAAGCCGACGCAGAGGTGATCAGTCTGTCCCGCTACGTGATCACCGCGTACACCCTCGTCTTCGAGCTAGCCCATGATGCAAGGCAGGCAAGAAGAGCTCTTGCTGCAGCCTCGGCTTCGGCAACTCCGTCGCCAGCCCCTTCAGTCTCCAGCGATCCGCCGATAGATCGTAGTGCCTAAGTTTCGCGTAGCTCGTGCTGCGTAGGTAATAATAGTAGTGCATGTTTCTTGTTGCATATTGGATGCTAGCAGTAATGTATGATATATTTCTATGTAAAACTGATGCACCTTCGATGTTATTGATCTTCGCTTCGTCGAATTTCTTCGTCGATCTCTTATTTGGTTTTTTTATGTCTAACAAGTGTGCTTTGCAGGTAGTATGTGACTCGGACGAACCATTGCTCACTTTCTCTATGGCACCACGCCTGGTTCTGAGCTGATTCGTTTTTCGTCCGTCCAGGGTGGCATGCCTATCTTACATTTCTCTTTTCAACAACCGCCTCGTGTTCTGAGCTGATTCATTTTCGGCCGTCTCGGGCAGTTGTTGAGTTTCTTTTCGCAGTGGAGACCCTATGTTCTGAGTTGTTTTGTCCGCCATTTTAGGGGACCTCTGCATTCTTTTTTATCAACGTTGTCTCATGCTCTGAGCTGATTCTTGGTCGACCGTCTTGAGCAGCGCTTGAGCTATTCTAGTAAACGTCCCAGATCTGAGTTGTAAAAACCGTTCTGGTGGCTACTGGGTTATTTGCCGGTTTTATGCAAGGGATTCAGATGGTCATCGACTAACGCTAAAACTTTTGAAGTCAGCAAAACGGGCACGGGGGAGGCTCGATGGCGGTGAATTTCCTCTGTGATGTCGCGACAGCGCAAAAAAGGGAACAACGACGCGTGCTCCATGCGGTGGCTCCGGGATCGATTATGTGCGCAGGTAGAAGAAGGCGACCACGGCGGTGCTCGTGGACGTGGCGGCTTGGCTTGAGGGCCATGCAGGTTCACGACAATGGCGACGACGGCGCCCGGGTGGTTTTTCCCCGACGGGTACAAGGCGAGGGAGGGGGATTAAGGTTAGGGTTTTGCCAGGGGGTCACCGGGGAGTACTTAACCACGACGGCGGCTCGGTAGCTTCGCGGTGGCGGCCATCACGCAGTGGCAGCCGTCGAGCACCATGGAGATGTTGCCACGCATGGCTTAGGTGAACAGAGGAGGGGGATGTCCCCTGGTGGGCCAAGTGGGCTGGTGGGGGGGCTGGGCCAGTGCACTGTGCACTTAGTGCACTGGCAAGTAGGTTAGTTTCTGTTTTATTCTTTTTATTTATTTTCCAACTTCTGTTCTATTCTATTTATTTAATTATGATACTTTTACATTTTTGTAAAATATGTAATAAGTTCCATAATTAGTATTGCACCCTGAGGCAGTGACACAAAAAGATAGGGCCACTAATAATTTGATTTAGCATTTGTTTAATTAAGCCATTAATAAGAATGGACTTTATGCTACTGTTTTTATTCGTTGGATTTATTTTATAGCTCAACAAATTCCCAAGGTTGGTTTATCATGGTCCACTGGTTTTTAGTCATCTTTCAAAAGTTCTTGAGCAATTTTTGGACAAGGTTTTATTTATCACAAGATTTTTAATAACAACCAAAGGGGCACTTTGAATTGAATTGATCCAAAGATGATCAAGGCATGCTTTGGAACAGTATTGGTCATTAACAAAATGATTACTGTTACATGACACTGAGGGTGTTACGAATCTCCCCCACTAAAGGAATCCTTGTCCCGAGAATCTTGAGCGGTAGAGGGGAAAGATCGGGGTATTCTTCACGAAGACGATCTACGCGTTTCCGAGGGGCTTCATCCTTAGAATGATTTGACCACTGAACTTTGAGGAACTTGGTTGTCTTGATGCTTGTTTTGCGTTCAGACTGATCGAGAATGCGGCTGGGATGTTCTTGATAAGTCAAGTCATGTTGCAATTCAATCATATCATGTTCCACTTCACGAATAGGGTCCTTGAAGCAGCGACGGAGTTGCGACACGTGGAAGACATCGTGGACTTGGGAGAGGTTTGACGGCAATTCCAATCGGTACGCCACCGGTCCACTTCTGGAGAGGATACGGAATGGGCCAATGTAGCAAGGAGCTAACTTGCCTTTGATCCCGAAACGATGAGTGACCCTCATGGGAGTGACATGGAGGTAAGCTTGTTCGCCGGCATGATAGACCATTTCTTTGTGCTTGTGGTCATAGTTTCTCTTCTGGCGGGACTGAGCATCTTTCAAATGTTCATGAATAACGCGAACCTGATCTTCAGCATGTTGTATAATGTCCGGACCAATGAGGATTCGTTCCCCAATTTCTAACCAATTCAGAGGGGTTCGACACTTACGTCCATAAAGAACTTCAAAGGGTGCCATCTTCAGACTAGCTTGATAGCTATTGTTGTACGAGAATTCAGCAAATGGAAGAAATTCCTCCCATTTCTTACCGAATGAAATGACACAAGCTCGAAGCATATCTTCAAGCACTTGATTGAATCGTTCAACTTGTCCTTGCGACTGGGGGTGATAAGCGGTGCTGAAATTCAGGTGAGTTCCCATAGCTTCTTGGAAACTATCCCAGAACTTCGAGGTGAAAATGCTGCCACGGTCTGAACTGATCTCCTACGGAATACCGTGGAGGGAAACAATTCTGGAAACATACAAGTCTGCTAACTGACTAGTAGAGATCGTCTCCTTTACTGGTAGAAAGTGGGCAACCTTGGAGAAGTGGTCGATGACGACAAAGATGGCATCATGACCCTTCTGTGACCTGGGAAAACCGGTGACGAAGTCCATTTCAATCTTGTCCCATTTCCATTCAGGAATAGAGAGTGGTTGTAGAGTATCAGCGGGTCTTTGATGTTTTTCTTTGACGCGACGGCAAACGTCACACTCATCAACATAACAAGCAATATCTTTATTCATGCCAGGCCACCAGTACCGTTGACGAAGGTCTCGGTACATCTTGGTGCTACCTGGGTGGATCGACAACGGGGTATCATGAGCTTCTTTCATAACATCCAGGGTCAAGTTTAGATTGCCCTTGCTAGGAACCACTAAACGATTCTTGAAGTACAACGCTTGATCATCAGCAAGCCTGTAGACTGAGGGCCTTCCTGTGGCGAGATATCGCTTAATATTTTCAACATCCGAGTCAGCTTTTTGGATGAACTTGATGTCTTTGTCGAGGTCTGCTTCAACAACAAGGGAATTCACATATCCCTGAGGAACAATCTCGAGGTTCAGCTTTTGAAGCTCTTCATACATAAGTGGTTGTTGTACATGAACTTCAAGTTCACTACAATAGTCTTTGAGGCTCAGGGCATCAGCCATCACATTAGCTTTGCCAGGGGTGTAAGAAATTCCCATGTTGTAGTCGGCTATTGTCTCGAGCCATCTCTGCTGGCGGAGATTCATGTCGGGTTGAGTAAACAGGTACTTCCAGCTTTGGTGGTCGGTGTAGATCTCGCAATGATTACCAACGAGGTAATGTCGCCACAGCTTCAATGCATAAATGAGTGCTTCCAATTCGAGATCATGTGTTGGATAGTTATCTTCATGGGAACGCAATTGACGAGAGCCATAAGCAATCACTTTGCGCTCTTGCATTAGGACACAGCCTAATCCTTGACGAGACGCGTCACAATATATCAGAAGTTCTTCTGAGTATCAGGGGGAGCAAGCACTGGGGGAGAAGTGAGCTTGTCCTTGCGAGCTTGAAAAATTTCTTGGCATTTATCGGTCCACTCAAACTTGACACCTTTTTGAAGCAGATTAATCAGAGGCTTGGCAATCTTGGAGAAGTTCTCAACGAAACGGCGGCAATAGCTAGCAAGTCCGAGAAAACTTCTGACTTGTTTGACAGTTCTGGGCAGAGTCCAGTCAAGAATAGCCTGGAACGTTCTGGGTTGACAGCAATGCCATCCTTGGAAATCACGTGACCAAGGTAGGTTACTTCGGGAAGCCAGAACTCACACTTAGAATACTTAGCATAGAGTTTGTGTTGTCGAAGCTTTTCTAGTATAAGACGAAGGTGTTCGGCATGTTCTTCTTCATTCTTGGAGTATATTAAGATATCATCCAGATAAACCACGACAAACTTGTCGACGTATTCCATGAATATATAATTCATCAATCGGGAGAAGGTGGCTGGAGCATTGGTCAAGCCAAAGGACATGACGGTGTACTCGTATGAACCATAGAGAGTAATGAAGGCGGTCTTCCGAATGTCCTCTTCACGGAATCGGATTTGGTGATAACCCAACCTCAAGTTGAGTTTAGAAAACACCTTGGATCCATCAAGTTGATCATACAGATCGTTGATCCGAGGAAGCGGGTACTTGTTCTGTATCGTGGCCTGGTTGATAGGTCAGTAATCTTGTACCAAACGGTTCGTTCCATCACTCTTCTTGATAAAGAGCAAAGGTGCTCCCCAAGCAGAAGAACTAGGACGGATGAAGCTTTTGTCGAGTTCCGTGTCGATCTCCATCTTCAGTGCAAGGAGGTGGTGAGGGGGCATCTTATAAGGGCACTTGGCAATAGGGATGGTGTCGGGCTTCAATTCGATGATGAATTCAACCTCTCTTATCGGGGGTATTCTCGGCAGTTCTTCTGGAAGACGTCGGGAAAATCACAAACGACTAGAACTTGCTCAATTCCTTCAAGAGGTGAGACGTTCAAAGAATTCATCATATAGATATGTGCTTCAGCATAACGGGTAATTCGGGTGGTGTGGTTAACTACCTCACCGGAGGGGTGAAAAAGTTGGACAGACTTGGTGCCATAATACAGTGCGTCATCATGGACTTTCAACCAATCCATTCCCAGGATGAGGTCTATGGAGGAAGACTTCAGAATGATGGGGGACACACGGAATACAACTTCTTCGATTTCAACGGTGGTATTGGGCACCAACATGGTGGTTCAGCATTGGCCTATCGAGGTGCGAACAACCATCGGTGTGTTCATCTTTCCAAGCATAAAGTTATGAGACAATGCAAATGCTTCCGACATGAATGAATGTGATGCTCCTGAATCAAATAAAATAGTAGCAGGTATTGATTTAACGAGGAGAGTACCCATCACGGTAGCGGGTTGTGCCTGAGTTTCTTCAACATCAATGTGGTAAGCATGACCACGAGTGTGAGAAGAAGACCCAGTGTTATAGTTGGGGGTCCTATTGTTTCCACGGCCATTTCCGTGGCCAGTAGGGTGAACTACCAGTTGATTCTGTCGCTCGGGCAGTCTCTAGAAAAGTGACCTGGGAGGTGACACTTGAAACATAGTCCATCTTGAGGACAGAGGGGTGCAGTGTTAGACGGAGCATTCTCAGCCTTCGGTTGTCTCGGCGGGGGCGGAGGCAGACGGGGTACAACATACGACGGCCTTGGTGCAGGGGCAGGTGGATGATACACGCTGTGCGGAATCCAGACGCGTTGCTTCTGCGCTGTGCCCGAAGATGAGCCAGCGTCACGGTAGCGCTTCTGCGAACCCTTGAACTTAGACTGAGCAGTCTCAAGAGTGATAGTCTGGTTCACCATAGTAGCGAAGTCGGGGAAGAAATGGAGGGCCAAAGCAATCTAAAGATCTGAGTTGAATCCATCACGGAATTTCTCTTGCCTACTTGCATCATCTAGGAGGTCGCTTGCAGCATAGCGGGAGAGGTGGAGGAATTCCCTCTTATATGGCTCGATAGCTTTACTGCCCTGAACGAGGTTGCGGAACTCGGCCTTCATACGGTTCATGACCGCCTGGGGGACGTAACAAGCATGGAAAGCAGCCTTGAACTCATTCCAGGAGACGACAGTCCCTTCATCTAGCGAGCTCTTGTGGGTGTCCCACCATTGAGCAGCGGGGCCAAGCAGGAAATAAGTCGTGAAGGTGACGTAATCAGCAGCGTGCACCCTAGCGAACTCCAGCTGACGAGTGATGTCACGAAGCCAATCATCGGCATCTAGTGGCTGTTCAGGTTGGTGGAAGTTAGGGGATTGAGACACATGAATTCCCGTAGAGTAACCACAGGCGGTTGGTTCTGGTCCTGGTTCTAGTTCTGGAGCTGATCTATCACTCCTTGCATAAACACTTGGTTCAACTGAAACTGTTGCATCATCGGTGCCATGTAGTCCGGCGGCGGAGGCGGATCATTGGCACCACGACCACGACCACGACCACCACGACCAGCCATCCTGCTAAATTTAATAGGGGTATTTCAGCGATGAAAATTTAACGAGAAGCCGGAAACGAGCAAGAGGTAAAGCGACAATGAAGAGGAGGCGCGGATATATAGGAGTAGTCATATAAGACATACACATCCACACATGGATTCAATCTAAAATCGGGCAGCATAACATCGTAGAAATTAAGGAAAAAAGACACACTAGGCGGAGCACAGACCGCGTTAAGGAATACACGACGCGACATAGCTAACGCTATGTCAATCACGCCGCAAGAAAACTGTTGGCCACATGATTTTGTGCCAGAGAACGCGCGGCCTGCCCCGAAAGAGAAAGGGGATCCGCAGTCCGGGACCTGGGTCAGAACTCCTGCGACACGATTCAATAGAGGGGTAAGAAGCAGAACGTCGGGTGGAATCAATAAGCTCGTGATCCTTATGTCAGAGTTAGTAAAACTTACCAGCAATGATAAGAGAGCAGAGTCCCAGAGCATAGGTACGAAGAAAAAGATCCTAATACCATAGATATCACAACGGGGTGATATCGATGTGGGCCCGTGATACGTCCCAAACGTATCTATAATTTCTGCTTGCTCCATGCATGATTTGTGTGACTTTGCCATGTTTTTCTTGAACTTTCATACACTTTTGATCATATTTGGACTAACCTATGAACTCAGTGCACCCAGTTGCGAATTCCTGTTTTCTGCTGTTTTTATATTTCAGGTTTTCCGGCCATTAAAAGTGCTCCAAAAATTCCGGAAAAATTATATATAAAATCAGCGTCACGGAAGCTTCGGAATAACCAAGACATGGCAGGATGGCCACCACCAGGGGCCCAGGAGGGTGCCCGGCGCGGGTCCCCCCTAGTCCGCGCTACCTGCCCTCCTGGCTGCCCTATGGCCCCCTCCTTTGGTCTATATTTTGCCCTCGCGGAGGAAATTCCTAATATCGAAGTAATTTTTCCAGAAGCAATTCCGATCTCCGCCGCCATCGCCGACAAACTTTGGGGGACTAGAATTCCTGTGTCGGCACCCTGCCGGGACGGGGAAGTGCCCCCGGATTCATCTCCATCGACGTTGCTTCCTCCCTCCATGAAGCGGGAGTAGTTCTCCCTCGGGGCTGAGGTTTCTACCAGTAGCTATGTGTTATTCTCTCTCTCCCATGATGTGATCTTCGTTGTGATCATAGGCTATGTTAATCTAGGGTGATCCCATGATATTTCCCCTTCCTCTATGTATTGGATTGATGTATTCACTTGATCTTATCTAGTATAATCCCCGAGACCATGGTGACATCGGTCTATTGGACATGGGTTAGAAGATTATTATCATGAGTGATTTCCTCTTTTGTGTGTTGATTGAAGATTGAGAGTCTCTTGGTGCTTCTCTTTGATTATCCTTGAGATATGTTGTGGTGATTGTGGTACTCTCTTTGGATGGCCGCGGTGATATTGGGAAATCCATAGATTGAGAACTATGAACTTTGAGGTGTGCATTTGTAGACCTACATAATTCTCTTCCTTTCTTGACCACAAAGTAATGACCTCCGAGTGCGTCTCCATTGCATGTTTTATGGGACATATCATGTGATTATACTATGTTAATGTTGTTGAGAGTTTCCACTAGTGAAAGTATGAAGCCTAGGCCTTGTTTCCACCATTGTTACACCATTTGTGCTCACTTTTGTCACATGTTTGCTTGCTGCACTTTTTCTTATAGTTTTATATTACTTTGATTTGCCACACCTATCACCCATATTTTACCATCTCTTCGCCGAACTAGTGCACCTATACAACTCCTAGTTGTATTAGGTGTGTTGGGGACACAAGAGATTTCTTGTATCTTAATTGCAGGTTTTCTTGAGAGAGACCATCTTCAACCTCTACTTCCCTGAGTTCGATAAACCTTAGGTCATCCACTTGAGGGAAATTGCTGCTGTCTTACAAACCTCTGCGCTTGGAGGCCCAACATAGTCTACAAGAATAAAAGGGTGTGTAGACGTCAAGCTATTTCTGGCGCCGTTGCCGGGGAGGTAAGGCTTGAAGGTATACCTTTAGGTCTTGCAATTAAATCTTTTCGTTTCTTGTTTTTATTTTCACTAGTTAGTCTTATGGAAAACAACAAAAATATTATGAGAGAGCTTTATGAGCTCTACCTTGAGTTGGGACATAAAGTGTTTGAAGAGAAAATCAAAAAGCCTATGGAGCTTCATTATTTGCACAATACTCATGTTAGTAGCAATGTTACTAGTATGTCTTCTTTGAATACCTTTGATTCTAATGATATGCAAAGTTATAAGCTTGGGGATGCTACGTTTTATGAAGATGATCTTTTTAGCCCACCCCCCCCATGTTTTGATGAGGAAATTTATTTTGATTATACTTTGCCTCCTATCTATGATGATTATTTTGATGACACTTATGCTATAAAGAATAAATGTTTGCAAGTGTATCATGATAAGAATGATTCATGTGATAGCTATTTCCTTGAGTTTGCTCCCACTATTACTACTGAGAAGGATTTTGCTTACGTGGAGAGTAATAAATTTTCTATGCTTGTGGATCATGATAAGAATTGTTTATGTGATACTTATATTGTTGAGTTTATTCATGATCCCACGGAAAATTATTATGAGAGGGGAACATATGCTTATAGATATTTCAATAATATCAAGTTCCCTCTCTCCATGATATTTTTTTTGAAGTTGCACTTATTTTGTCTTCCTATGCTAATATCTTTATACTTCAATGAGTTATTTCTCTACAAGATACCTTTGCATAGGAAGCACGTTAGACTTAAATGTGTTTTGTATTTGCATCTTGAGGCTCTCTTTTGTTCTTCAACTCTTATTCCTACGAGAGCATCATTAAAATCTTAAGCCTATCTCTGTGGCTATAAAGAAAGAGCTGTAGGGAGACAACCCTTGTTATCTTTATTTTGAGTTTTTACTTCTGTTTTTAGTGGTCTTAATGATTGTTACTACTGTATCAACATCATTGTATCTTTATTTTCAAGCTTTGTGCCAAGTTATAGCCCCATATAACAAGGGAAGTGAAAGTTGTGACATGTTGTCTAGAAAACAGATTATGTCCTCATGACGGGAAAAATCAGATTAAATCACCAGTTCATCTTTTGAGCTGAATGTTTTACACAGCATGCTCTATACAATCACGGAACTTTCGTATGTTCTGAGTTTTTTTATTTGAGTTGCAGAAGTACCCCTAAAAATTCTTTACTACCTGTTGTTCTGTTTTTCACAGATTCTGCCACGTTTTGTCTCTCCTAACTTTTGCAAACCTTAAGCTTGCCTTTTCTTTGCAAAAACCTTTTGGCAATCTTGAGAAACAGTATCTCTTCAAGAATATCTTTATATGCAGTAGGGAAAAATTATTTATTAAGGGTACTAACCTCCCTAATCAGCTTATGATGAGTTATGTATGAAGGGAGTTTTCAAGTGTGCGATGGAAGATGATGAAAGAAGATCCGGGAGTGTCAAGCGCTCAAGCTTGGGGATGCCCCCAAGCATCCCCAAAAAATATTCAAGGATACTCAAGCGTCTAAGCTTGGTGATGCCCCCGTGCATCCCCTTCTCCATCAACAATCATCATTTCGTCCTTCATCTCACTATATTTTTATCACTTCATGCGTTATGTGCTATGCTTGGAGCGTCTCGCTCTTAGGTTTTATTTTTAGTTTTCTTTAGCTTTGCTTGCTGTTCATAACAAGTTAGATCCCGTCTTACTTTGTGTGGGAGAGAAACACGCTCCACTTTCAAAATCTAAAACACATCATAGGATTCTTCATGCCTATCTTTTTCCTGTTGTGTGTTCTTTATCTTTTCGTAGCTACTGCCATGTCTAGTTTTAGTCTTAGTTTGTCTTTAGCAAGAACTTTGGCTTTTGTTTAGTTTGTTTCTATAACTCTCTTTAGTTTTCATGTTTATCTTGTTAAGAGAGTTGGTTGTTGCACTGATTTATGTCTTGTCTTGATTGTAGGTAATTGAGGTTGCTATTTAATTTTAGTAGTAACTTTCAATAGTTTTGAGGTATTGATATGAGTAATGTTTGATTTTTGGTGTCAAGAGCTCTAGCCTATTAGGGATAGGTGTCGTAGTTTGGGCAATCCGTGTTTATTTTCAAAAACCTACAAAAGTAGTTGAGAACTCTAGCTACTAGATGGATCACTACTCTTCTGAGGGGTCGGATATTAGAGTACACTCACGTACCATGAGTCGAGGATGCGCAAGGATAACCAAACCCCCATACACTCCTCCTCGGGATACTTGTCTCTTTGTGAACCTCCTCATTAGATTGAGAGTTACCGATAATAAGTGCATTAGTTCTTGGGACTTATGTAAGTATTGAAAGTTGACACTTCCACCTCATCATATTTTCTAACCTCTCCCGTGCTGTGCATTGCCTTCTTCTCACTCTGAGAGTTGGCGTCCACCTTCGCCGGTACATCCAAACCCTTGGCATGATACGCTCTGTCATCATAAACCTCCTTATATCTTTCCTCAAAACGGCCACCATACCTACCTATCAAGGCATTTCCATAGCCTTTCCGAGATATATTGCCATGCAACATCCACCTCTTCATGACTTGATCTTCATGTCATACATGTTCGTGCTACACTAGTAGCGACATACATTGCATACATCATGATAGCTACATCTTCTTTATGATTTGAGTACCTTGTAAAGTGTGAAAGATCTTCTATACCCTCTTGTAAATTAGAGTGTTGCCCTTAATTGAGGAAAAGATCCCAAAGTGGACAAAATAAAAGATCCCAAAGAGGAAAAATGAGAGTTAAATAGAAAGAGCCATTGAGGCCACCAAAAAAATACAAAAAAATACAAAAAATAAAAAAAATAAAAAGAGAGAAAGGGGCAACACTACTATCCTTTTGAAAGATCCACACTAGTACTCCCTCTTATCCTTGTACTTCATAGAGATGATCATGCATATAGCTATGTGGGGACCCTTCACACTATAGAACTTGGCTTGTATATTCCAATGATGAGCCTCCACAAACGAGCTCTAGGTCTTCTTGAGCGAGCAAGTTAGATGCACCCCCACTAGTTCGATTGGAGAGCTTTTCAGCTCATATGTGCATCCGTTGCATGGCAATCCCTACTCCTCACATCATATCTATCATTTGGCCTTCTCTCCTAAGATTGTCCTCATTGATGTGAGCCTTTCTCACCTTTTTGTCTTCCTCATGCACCTTCTTTCTTTTTCGCCTTTTAGGTGTCAACTTTCTTGCTCACGCTCATCCATTGCATGAGTGCTCAAAATATAGAAAGGGACTGGATCAGTTTGACTTGTACCTGGCTAGTGGTCTGGGGACGAGTCAAGATAAGAATCCAAAGGAGACTAAGTGTGATACTTTAGTAGATAGTAGTTATCAACAACCTTTTTTCTCTCTTTTTCCCAGTCCCCTGCTTGCACGCAAACACCATCTGGAGACATTCGAGTCATGGACAGCGAGAGCTCTTGCACCCTTCGTTCTTTTGTTGCTTGTGTCAATGCTAATATAGACTCTTGCTTGTTAATACTTTAATTGAATTGCATGCTTTGATTGCTTTACTTTTCAATGTTCTTATATGGTTGCTAGCATTTCACCATAGAAATTATGCTTGTTATCATTTCCCTACTCGAGGACGAGCAGGAATTAAGCTTGGGGATGTTGATACGTCCCAAACGTATCTATAATTTCTGCTTGCTCCATGCATGATTTGTGTGACTTTGCCATGTTTTGCTTGAACTTTCATACACTTTTGATCATATTTGGACTAACCTATGAAATCAGTGCACCCAGTTGCCAGTTCCTGTTTTCTGCTGTTTTTATATTTCAGGTTTTCTGGCCACTAAAAGTGCTCCAAAACTTCCGGAAAAATTATATAAAAAATTATCGTCCCGGAAGCTTCCGGAATAACCAAGACATGGCAGGAGGGCCACCACCAGGGGCCCAGGAGGGTGCCCAGCGCGGGCCCCCCTAGGCCGTGACACCTGCCCTCCTGGCTGCCCTATGGCCCCCCTGGCGCCCTCCTTTGTCCTATATTTAGCCCCCGTGGAGGAAATCCCTAATATCAAAGTACTTTTTCCAGAAGCAATTCCGATCTCCGCCGCCATCGCCGACAAGCTTCGGGGGACCAGAATTCCTGTGTCGGATCCCTGCCGGGACGGGGAAGTGTCCCCGGATTCATCTCCATCGACGTTGCTTCCTCCCTCCATGAAGCGGGAGTAGTTCTCCCTCGGGGCTGAGGTTTCTACCAGTAGCTATGTGTTCTTCTCTCTCTCCCATGATGTGATCTTCGTTGTGATCTTAGGCTATGTTAATCTAGGGTGATCCCATGATATTTCCCCTTCCTCTATGTATTGGATTGATGTATTCACTTGATCTTATCTAGTATAATCCCCGAGACCATGGTGACAGCGGTCTATTGGACATGGGTTAGAAGAATATTATCATGAGTGATTTCCTCTTTTGTGTGTTGATTGAAGATTGAGAGTCTCTTGGTGCTCGTCTTTGACTATCCTTGAGATATGTTGTGGTGATTGTGGTACTCTCTTTGGATGGCCGCGGTGACATTGGGAAATCCATAGATTGGGAACTATGAACTTTGAGGTGTGCTTTTGTAGCCCTACATAATTCTCTTCCTCTCTTAACCACAAAAGAATGACCTCCGAGTGCGTCTCCGTTGCATGTTTTATGGGAAATGGCATGTGATTAGACTATGTTAATGTTGTTGAGAGTTGCCACTAGTGAAAGTATGAAGCCTAGGCCTTGTTTCCATCATTGTTACACCGTTTGTGCTCACTTTTGTCACATGCTTGCTTGCTGCACTTTTTATTACAGATTTATATTACTTTGCTTTGCCACACCTATCACCCATATTTTACCATCTCTTCTCCGAACTAGTGCACCTATACAACTCCTAGTTGTATTAGGTGTGTTGGGGACACAAGAGACTTCTTGTATCTTAATTACAGGGTTGCTTGAGAGAGACCATCTTCAATCTCTACTTCCCTGAGTTCGATAAACCTTAGGTCATCCACTTGAGGGAAATTGTTGTTGTCCTACAAACCTCTGCGCTTGGAGGCCCAACATAGTCTAGAAGAATAGAAGCCTGTGTAGACATCAGCCCGTAAGCCAAATATTAAGTTAGCAAAATAGTTTTTCAAAGACTAGACTCAACATCGACCAAGGAGTGGGTGGGTGTCTTCCTACAGACAGTCGGCTCTGATACCAAATTGTGACGCCCCCAAAATCAATATGTGTATAGTAATCATACACGCAGGGTACACGACTGAGATTAGGGTGCCACAGTGAGAATATCACAGCACAATACTAAACACAAATAAGATAAAACTTTAAAGTTACAAACCAGGGATCACGACGATCCGAATACATAAGTTATACAAGCCATAATATCTGAGTACAAACATAGTTAGTCAAGTTTTGCCTTAAGAAGGCTAGCACAAATCACATCAGAGATACAGATCGAAAAGGCATGGCCTCCTGCCTGGGATCCTCCAAAACCACTCCTGGTCCTGGTCAGCGGGGGTCTCGACCTAGTAGTATCCGCCTCCGGGGCACTTCTTCTCTTGGGCTCCAACGTCGACTACAGCGGCCGATCAGGCAAAACAAAAAGGGGGGAATAAAGCAAGGGTGAGCATCTAGCATACCCGCGAGTCCTACGTCTGCTACTAAGCATTTATGCATTTGTATCAAATGGAAAAGGGAGGCTGTATATAGTGGACTGC
Organism: Bromus sterilis; assembly: GCA_950022295.1. NCBI lineage: Eukaryota > Viridiplantae > Streptophyta > Magnoliopsida > Poales > Poaceae > Bromus > Bromus sterilis. The sequence goes on along the minus strand of OX465598.1, from coordinate 266,992,640 downwards.
AAGGTAGAAATTAGAATAAGGAGAGAACAACCAATAGTTTAAGCAGTTAACAACATGAAGGTAATAACAATGCAGCATAAGTTGATGCAGCATTGTATAATAGTAAGTTGTACTAGATAACATTAACAATGCCTCCGAGTTCCCTTCCTCGACTTCCCTGCGAGGAAGAAGACCCGGAACCATAGAATTTAATAGTAGTAGTTTGTGGTGGTAAGATCTAGCTTCAGCATAAAGCGTCCTGTTACCGTGGACATGGCTATTCGAATAGATTAAACTCCCTGCAGGGGTGCACTAATGTTAAGCCTGCACGCTCGGATCTCCAGGGTGGCGGGCACCTTGTTAGGGAACGCTCCACCAAATCTATCCGACACGCCGCAGCCCATCCTAGGCTCAACAGAGAGGCCATCCACCGGACTATATCCTATGCGATCAGGGGTCTAGGAACCTCACCCTTCACGCTCCTGCACGGTGCGTGGCTGGCCGGTGAAGCAAAAGCAAATCCAAATACACCGCTCGAGCGAAGAAGACACCACTTCCCGGCGCAGGCCGCGGTACTGCTGACGTCTGAAGAGCTTTCAAATGAACTATGATGTAGGGGAGCCCATAACTCCTTACCGCACGTGAAGGTAGTGTGTACAGACCAACGGGCCTCTCAAATCATCCACCGAACCATTTAGCATTTTAATATTATCTCGCAGAAAACCGTTATCGATGTCTGAATAATAACACAACGGACAACAAATAGCAACAAGGTCCACCAGTAACGTCGGGGCATGCCCTGTCGTTCCGTCAAAGCGCCCGGTTACCAACAAGGTGAATCGTCTCCTTACGATGTCTCGCGTGTGCTCTTGGTAGAGCTCGACTTTTCGTTGTTTGGTAACTCTCGCGAGATACGAGCAGGAGCCAAGCACGCCAGTAACGTCGGTCGTACCCTCCCTGTCTTTCCTGTCGCAATACCGCTCGCGGGCACCGTTGGGTCGCCCGACTTCTTACCTTAAGGAAAACCGTGGTCCAGGACCCTAGGGCAGCTATACAAAGTCAGTAACAAGTGGATTACGAGGATTACTCCTCGATAGCTCACACTTGTTGTGGCTCGGCAGAGCCTAGGTAGGGGCCTTTAGCGGTGTCTGCATTGTACCGTACCTGTGACAGTTATAATTATTGTATCTGTGTTCACTCCCAAGAGTGATCACGGCCCGCTATCTAATCCTAGTTGACTAACATTGCGCAGGGCTCACTGCTGAATACCATATATATATATATATATATATATATATATATATATATATATATATATAGGCAGCATAGGATAAAGGAAGGCACATCAAGGGGCGACAATGATTGGCTATGCAATTGAATAGGTTAGCAACATAACAGCAACAGTAACAATGCCTAGAGCAAGAAAGTACGGAAAGATAGGCGATATCTAGGGAAGGAAAATGGATCTACTTGCCTGGAAGCTCGATGGTAGGGGTACGGTCGTCGACGCAGTAGTTGTGCTCAGCAGCGGTGTAATCGACGACAGCAGCGGGGTCTACCGGGGAATAAAGGGGGGGCAGTAAATACAAAGCAAGCATATGAAAACAGATGCATGACATGACAAATGCAATATTAACGGTGTTCTAACGCAGTGCAACGTGTTTTTCTCGGAGCAGGAATTCATCCGGGGATGAAATACTGGCTCCGGGTGATTATTGACAGACGGCCCGGAGGGGGAATGTCTCATGTTTGTTGTGTTAGAGGGGGTGGGGGTATGGGTAGCGTATACGTATTCGTTATATTTTTCTGATCAATTTTCATGTATAAAGTTTTTGAATCTGACTTACGGTTTAAAAGATATTAAATTTCAAAATTTAAATCATTTTAAATTCATTTTATGAATTTTTTTTACTTATTAAAAAAGCATTATCCACAAAAGTGTAGTTTGACCAGTCAACTGACATGTGGCTCCCATATGTCAGCCTGTATTTAAACAATTCATTCTTATACTCTAAATAGGGGACTGGCCCCACATGTCATAGACTGATTTTAAACTAAATTTATTTTATTTGTTAAACTAATAGGTGGGGCCCAGGTGTCAATGACACATGTCTATTTTAATTAGTTAATTAACTCCAAGGGTTATTTAGGTGGCTGGACCCACATATCATGGTCTTAATGTTTTAATTCCAGTTATTTTAACAGAGTTAGTTATTTGGCGCAGGGGCCCACATGTCAGTGGCACTGGGGTGGGTGATTACTGCAAATGATCCAACTGACAACCTGGGCCCATAGGTCAGCCACACCGGGAGCTCGCCGGAGACAGAGCGCCGGCGAGGTCGACGGCGAGCTCGCTACAGGCCACAGGAAGGTGCGCAGACAGGCTTAATCAAAAGAGGGGACACACGCGAGGAAATTTGGTGGCGGTGGCATCGGCTCGGGTGGTCGGAATCGGCGACGGCGACGAGGTTTGGCGGAGGTTAGTGGACGTATTCGACGACGACGACGATTACGTGGGCTAGAATGACCCTTCGCTAGCTGGACGGGCTCCTGGGAACACGTGATGCGCGAATGCACGTTCGGCCGGCCAAAGGCGTGTGCCAGGCCATAGCGGCGAGTTCCACCACGGCGGCGAGCTCACGGCAACAATGCCGGCACGGGCTACGGCGAGGAGGAAGGCCAAGGAGAGGTTAGGGACGGCGCGGGAGCTCACCGCGGTCCTGTAGGTGAGCAAAACGGGCGCGGGAGGCTCGACGGCGGCGAATTTCATCAGTGATGTTGCGGCAGTACAGAAAAGGGAACGGTGACTCGTGCTTCGTGCAGTGGCTCCGGGATTGATTCCGTGCGCAGGTAGACGAAAGTGACCACGGTGGTGCTCGTGTACGTGGCGGATTGGCTTGAGGGCGTAAGTGGCCGCGTAGGTTCACAACAATGGCGACGGCGGCGCCCGGGTGGATTTCCCCCGACGGGTACGAGGCGAGGGAGGGGGATTAGGGTTAGGGTTTTACCAGGGGGGTCGCCGGGGAGTACTTAACCACGACGACGGCTCGGGAGCTTCGCGGCATGGCTCGGGTGAACAGAGGAGGGGGATGTCCCCTGGTGGGCCAAGTGGGCTGGTGGGGGGCTGGGCCAGTGCACTGTGCACTTAGTGCACTAGCTAGTGGGCTAGCTTCTGTTTTGTTCTTTTTATTTCTTTTCTGACTTCTGTTCTATTATGTTTTATTTAATTATGATACTTTTATATTTTTGTAAAATATGTAATAGGTTCAATAATTAGTATTGCACCCTGAGGCAGTTTCACAAAAAGATTGGGCCACTAATAAATTAATTTAGCATTTGTTTTAATTAAGCCATTAATAAAAGTGGACTTTAGGCTATTGTTTTTATTTGTTGGATTTATTTTATAGCTCAACAAATTCTCAAGGTTGGTTTATCATGGTCCACAGGTTTTTAGGCATTTTACAAAAGTGTTTGAGCAATTTTTGGACAAGGTTTTATTTCTCACAAGATTTTTAATAACAACCAAAGGGGCACTTTGAATTGAATTGATCCAAAGATGATCAAGGCATGCTTTGGAACAGGAATGTTCATTAAAAAATGATTACTGTTACATGACACTGAGGGTGTTAGATTGCGCCTCTTCTACCCATAGATTACCTATCGGCACTTTTGCCCAGCAACGCAATATCGGCAACAACATCGATAGGCAACTCATGTAAAAACTTGTAGCAATAAAAGTTGTGTTGCCCAAACAACACTACTTTGGCACTCGGGGGCTTGAGCGCGGACTCCCCCCTCGAGGCGTCTTTCGCTCACGCGATGACATTACTTTGGCACTCGGGGGCTCGAGCGCAGACTCCCTCTCGAGGCGTTTTTCGCTCACGCGACAACACTACTTTGGCACTCGGAGGCTCGAGCACAGACTCCCCCCTCAAGGCGTTTTTCGCTCACGCGACGACATTACTTTGTCACTCGGGGGCTCGAGCGTAGACTCCCCCCTCGAGGCGTTTTTCGCTTACGCGACGACATTACTTTGCACTCGGGGGCTCGAGCGCAGACTCCCCCCTCGAGGCGTTTTTCGCTCACGTAACAACACTACTTTGGCACTCGGGGGCTCGAGCACAGACTCCCCCCTCGAGGCGTTTTTTCGCGCATGCGATGGTGCTACTTTGGCACTCGGGGGCTCGAGCGCAGACTCCCCCTCGAGGCATTTTTCGCCCATGCGGCGACACTAATGCAGCGCTCGAGGGATCGAGCGTAGACTCTCCCTTCGGAGCCTACTCTCTCTTAACACTACCTGCACCTTCGCACTCGGGGGCGGAAACACATACCTCTCCCCCGATGTGTCCTCTCACCCACAGACGTCAAAAAACATTCTTCAAACTCAGGGGCCTGAGCACGGACTCGCTTCGACACTCCCATTCAAGCAAGCAATTCTCTTCCTTAACACCCAAGGACTCAAGAACTAAAAACCTCCTTTTTTACTTAAGGAGTTCTTCCCCACCTCGACGATTCGGCATCAGCAAAATCTACGACCAAAACCAAGGACAAAACAACACCAACCAGGACAACTTTCTAAAGTCTCATCCGATCACAAGTGATCGCCTAAAGACTCGGGGGCTACTCCCATCGGGAGCGCTGCCGCGCACCCGACAAGTTTCGAAGTGCAATACAAGCTAAAGATGGTACCGGGATGGAAGTATATTCTTAGCCTATGCCCGACTCTACAAGTCGAGCATAGCCTCGGGGGCTACTCCCATCGGGAGCACTGCCGCGCACCCGATGTGGCTGAAAGGATAAAAGGACTGCAGGTCTCAGGATACAAGGTTCAGTACTCGAAGACATTTTCCATTACGTATCAGAGGGATACAAGGTTCAGTACTCGAAGGCATTTTCCATTACATATCAGAGGGATACAAGGTTCTGTACTCAAAGAAATTTTCCATTACATATCAGAGGGATACAAGGTTCAGTACACGAAGACAATTATCTCAGCTACACATCAAAAGGACTACAAGTCTAATCATTACAAGGAATTATGACTTCTACATGTCTGCACATCCTGAGATAATTGGCACTTTGGTGCACATCTTAACGACCATCATCACGGACAAAGAGTAATCCCAAGACTGCAAGGAGAAATCCTCCCACCTTCATGAGCCTGGCGACCTTTCCTACCGACGCACCCACTTGGTCGATGGCTTTCCGAGCCCTCCCTAGAACTAGAAGAGCAAGCACCACCAATCGAGGAGTCGACAGAAGATGAAGCCATAGGGGAAGAAGCCAAAGTACCCCTTGATCCACCAGAGCTGTCACTGCTTGAGTCATCCCAATACGGGTCCAGACGATTTCCACTGGCATCAAAAGATAAACAGTGAGAGTATCTTCACCATCAAACCTACAACAAAGGCTATCTCCATCGCGCAAATTCAGACGGTGAGAAAACGGCCTCCAACCAGACCCCAAGAAAATCAAGAACGACCTATTAACCTCAAGCTCTATCCATAAAGGAGATCAAAATCATCCTTGAAGCCGAAGCCAAAGGCCTGTCAAATTGAGCTCAGAAACAATAGTAGAAAAAGAAAACGTAAGTAGGATTCGGGTAGCAATCCGGATAAGAACACGTAGAAGAAAGTCGTAGCGCCAGACACCCTCCTCCACAGAAGAAGGAGGAGGCGCCTTTGCAGCCCCACCACGTCCACGACGGGAAGAGCAAGGTGTGCGGCCACCATGACCACGTCGTCCATGACCTCGGCCGTCCATGCCACGAGAAGAACCAGCCCAGCCGATGGGACCAATACATTTTGGTACCATGTCAAGCGAACCAAGGAGAAGAAGAAGAAATGCCGAACACAAGCAAGAAGCAGTGGGTATTTACAGTGCAGGTCGGGGTAAAGCAAGGAAAATATCAAGAAATCCAAACGGCTCTACCATTAAATCAAGACCAGAACATGTGGCGATATGATAACCCACAACTGTAGGGGGTCGAGATAGTCTTCGAGGGTAAGAATAACCCAGTTTATAGATTCGACACAAGGGAACTAAAGGATACTCACAAGATTTAACAGTTGAGTTGTCAATTCAACCGCACCTGAAATACACTTGCTTGCAACGAAGTATTAGTAGAAATGGTTATATGGAAGTGATGGTGGCAACGAAAATAATGGAGGTGAAACAACAAAAGGAAAACAGCAAAAGTAAACAACTAGTAACCAGCAGGATTGAAATACTGTAGGCTAGGGAGATGGATGGTTGGACGTTGCTTGGATGAGAGTGAACATGTAATAGATTCTAACACGGGGAAAGGCACACAGAAGAGCAAGGATCATCTAGGCAATATCAAACATTAGGCATGCATCCCAAGGTAGTTGTACGTGCTTGCAATAAGAACTTGCACAACATCTTTTGTCCTACCATCCCGCTACGAATGGGGGCCAAAAGGAACTTATGGAGATTAAGGTGCTCCTGTCAAAGAGCACTGGAACAAATCATTAACACTCAATGGATACATGAAATCCTCAAGTTATAGTCCATCCCCTTTGGTGTCCCAAGCTGTCACCATTGGCATCGCCAGTTCCGGACTACAATAGGTGCATACAACTCATAGATAGGATCAAGAGCACAAATAAACTCATGAAAACACAAGTGGTACAGATCTGAAAACATGGCACTCGGGCCCAAAGTGACAAGTATTAAGAGCAACAAGTTGTAGCAAAGATGATAAACACCAAAGTAGATGATAGGCAACATGCCCCCAACAATCTTACGAACTATTATATGATCTAACTCATCCAATCCCTATCATCCCCTTTGCCTACAGCAAGGAATTACTCACACACGAAAGGAGAAGTCATGGAGGGATGATGGAGTGGCGATGGTGATGACGATGGTGATGATCTCCCCTCACCTGAGGCCAAAATAGCCTCCAGATTAGCCCTCTCGAACAAGAACAGAGGGTGGTGGCGGCTCCACGAGGGGAATTGGGAAAACAACTTCTGTTCTGGGGTTTCCTCGCGAAGGGTAAAAATAGGGGCCAAGGTAGGTCACCAGAGGGGGTGGGACCCACCCAGGAGGCCTCCCGGGGTGGCCAAGAGGGTGGCCGCGCCAGGAGGGCGCCTGGGGCCCCCTGGCCCCCCTCTGGACCATCTTCTGGTCCGGGAGTCCTTCGGGTGCATGGATTTTCTGTATTTTTTCTGAGAAATTTCTGAGGTAACTAAAAATCCATATTCCTGCACACGAGAAAACCATACAGGCAGCTCTGATGAAAACAGCGCCAGTCCGGGTTAGTTTCGTTCAAATCATGCAAGAATGAGGCCAATACAATAGCAAAAGTGTTTGGAAAATTCGATACGTTTGAGACGTATCAACTCCCCCAGCTTAGCATATTGCTTGTCCTCAAGAAATTCAGTTCAACGAACTGGACGCGATAAATAAAACTTTGACAAACTCTTTTGCTTCATTAGATGTATATAAGCATGCACTACGAAAAGAGTTTAGCAAGTATTGGAACAATGCTACAGGGACAATGCACGAAGGAATCCTTCTTTCATGTGATCAACCACAAACAACGAAGAGTAAATAATATGCTACTGAAAATCAAGACAAGATCACAATGCACATAGCTTGAACAAAATAGAGTGGTATCTCTCTAGCCTCCATGAGTGAAGCAAAACATAAATGCAGAAACTCCTCCGGAGTTCTAAAGGAGACTAGAACTAAGAATTTCAGAACAAGTAATATCACAATCATGCAGAAGACAATGTGGTAATTTGGGACAATGCACATTACACTCTGTAACGCCCTCAGTGTCATGCTACAGTACTCCCTTGTGCTAATGATAAATCATCATGGTTATGCTAATAATGATCATCCTTGATCATGGCTTGTCCAAACTCAACCCAAATAAAAATCCCAAAACAGAGTGGTAACTCAACTTCAACCAAAAGATGCAAATGCCAGTCTTATATAGAAATGTCCCTAGGGTAGTTAATGATCCCAAAGCAATTAAAATAAATAAACCAATAACTCCTAAATATCAAATTGCCCCTCGGAATTAAAACAAAGTGGAAAATTAAACTTGAACCAAAAGTTATGCAATCTATTTTATTAATTTCCTAAAAGTCAGTAGGTGATATTTAAATAGCATTGGTATGTTATCTTAATATTTGAATATATTAAACCAATCAAAACAATGCCTAAGATAACCCATTTAATCATTCGGTAATTAAATAAAATGAAATCGATTTTATTTGGTGCTCAAACTTTTCATAGCATTATAATAATGCACAAAATTAATAATGGGACAAGTAACATATTTTATAAAAACCATTAGTTGGCTAAAAAAATAGAAACATAATATATATATATATATAAACTACAAATAAAAAAACCGGCCCAGGCTAACTAGGTCTAGTCCCCAGCCAACCCAGGCCGGCCCAGCCAACCAATTAGCCCCTGTCGGCCTAGACAGAGGGAGAGGCCGAGCCGCCCTTATCCACTCCTCTCTCTCTTGCTCGGACTCTCTCTCTCTCTCTCCCGACTCCATCCTCTCCCGATCCCCCGACCCCCCCAGCAACCGCCGGCGGCGCTTCCGGCCACCGGTGCCTCCCTACGCCCCACCATGAGACGCCCTACCCCACGCCGGCTGCTCCCTCGACCGCGGTCGCCCCTGCAGCCCGGCTCCTCCTCGCCGCTCCTCTTGCTGCTCTGCGCCACGCCCTCGTCTTACGCCCAGCGCCGCTTAGGTGCTCGCCGACCTCGGACGCCCCTGGTGGCCCTTCTCCATCACGACGCGCCGCCGTCGCTCCCCTGTGAGCACCCCCCCCCCCTCTCTCCCTATGCACGCGCTTGTTGCGCCCCGATCACGCCCGAACCCGCCACCGTAGACGTCCTCACCGCCCCGCGACCAAGCGCCGGCTGTCCCCTGGCCACGCCAGCAGCCCCTCAGTGGCCATGCCCGTGCGCCCCCCTGCACCTCGCCCCTGCTTCTCATGTCCATACCCCCCTGCGTTTTGTGCTGTTGTTGCTGATGGATGTCCCCCGATGTGATGCGTTGTTTGCTGCTGTAACTGAACTTGCTAGTGCTGCTACTGCACCACTTTGAGAGCAATCAAACATCAGCTAACCCAATACAAAAATAGCTGAAAATGGTATGAATTGAAAGTAGATGTATCAAGCTTCAATTTGTTCCATTGGAGCAACTTTAGAAAATGCACGGATTATTCCTACCAAATTTGCGAAATGCGGATTTATATTAAATCGCAAAACGAAGTTGACCCGATGACCAATTTGGTGCTATGGTTGAACTTGCTGTAGGTATCTGTCTTGCCATCGAAGGACATGGCATGAATGTACAAATGTTATAACGCAAAACACGTGTTGGATGCATCTTCATCTGAGCTACGGATCAACGGCAATCATCGGATGAACTTTGCATCTTTCAACAATTTTGAGAATTAACGTCGGGAAGCACCTTTCCGTCTAGGTTTTAATTGAGTAGATGAACCCTAACCTAAATACCATTCGTACCGGATTCAAGATCATGGAGAACTGATAAACTTTCATATAAGGCACTAACTCTGCGGATGAGCCGAACCCAAGACCGTAGCCCTTCGAAGACGCTAATAGTTGTTAAAACCGGAGTTCCCTCAGACTTAACAAAATTTCAGTGAAATCCAAAAGGGGACAATGACATGTGGGACCCCACTGTCAGTTTGACCTGGTCAACCCCCTCTATGGATAATGTGGGATTTAATATTAAAAGAAATTCAGAAATTCTTTTAAAAATGATTTAAACTTCAGAAATGAATATCTTTTAAACCGTAACTCGGATTGAAAAACTTTATACATCAAAATTGATCAGAAAAATACAAAGAATAAGAATACGCTATCCATACCCTCACCAAACCCCTCTAACACACCGATCATCGACATTCCCCCCTCCGGGCTGTTTGTCGATAATTCCCGGTGCCGGTAAAAACCTGCCGGATGAATTTATTTCGAACACGAAAGTTGTTCGGAATAGTTCAACTAACACGGATACACCCCCCTTATCTTTTTCGGATGTCCACGACACCTCCGGCATGATCCCTTCCCCCTCCGGATCATCTGTCCGGTAATCAACCGGTACTGATGAGTCATCCCCGGATAAATTCCTGCTCCGATCAAATCACCGAACACTTCGTTAGAGCCCCGTTGCTTTGTATCTTCTATGTCATGCATTTTTATTTCTATTATTGCTGTGTATTTATTGTTTCTCCCCCTTTATTCTCCGATAGACCCCGTTGTTGTCGTCGATGACACCACCGAGTACGACTACTTCGTCGACGACCGTGCCCCTACCGTCGAGCTTCCAGGCAAGCAGAGCCGTTCTCTTCCCCAGATATCGTCTATCTTTCCGTACATTTCTTGCACTAGGCATTGTTACTGCTGCTGCTACGTTGCTTACCTATTCAATTGCATAACCTGTCATTGTCGCCCCTTGATGTACCTCCTTTATCCTATGCTGCCTATTATTATTATTATGCATTATTCACCAGTGAGCCCTGCACATTGTTAGCTAGGATTAGGTAGAGGGCCGTGGCCACTTAGGGGAGTGACGCGGATACAAAACATATACAACTCCAACAGGTACGGATCAATGCAGACACCCTAGGGAACCTACAACGGCGAGACTCTGCGGAGTCGCTTCGAGTTTGACTTACGAGTGGAATGGACTCGTATTTCACTCTCGTCGACTCAGTAGCGTAGCATCACCGGGATGATACGAGGTTTACCTCTTTAGTTCATTCCGCTGATGTCTCTGTCAAACCTCTTTAAGTGTGCCATCGAGGGTGATACCTCCTGGTTTCACTTAATGGTAGGCACTCGAATCAACTGGTGTCCTTAAAGGTAAGAGTCGGGCGACCCAACGGTGCCCGCGAGAGGTATATTGTCGGGAACGACAGGGAGGGTACGACCGACGTTACTGGCGTGCTTGGCCCCTGCTCATATCTCGCGAGAGTTACCAAACCACGAAAAAGTCGAGCTCTAACAAGAGCACACGCGAGACAAGGTAAGGAGACGGTTCACCTTGTTGGTAACCGCAGTGACTTGGTGGGACGACAGGGCAGGCACCGATGTACTGGTGGTCCTGACTGTTGTCGTTGACCGCGGGTCGGTTAAGTTGAGGCAACGATAACGGTTGTCACGCAGGTTAATTAAAATGCTAAATGGTTCGGCGGATGACTTGAGAGGCCCGTTGGTCTGTACGCACTACCTTCACGTGGGATAAGGAGTTATGGGCTCCCCTGCGTCGTAGTTCGTCCGAAAGCTCTTCAGACGTCAGCAGTACCACGGGCTGATAGCCGGGAAGCGGTCTTGTATTCTTTGCTGCAGCAGGTGTGTTTTGGATTTGCTTTTGCTTCACCGTCCAGTCTCGTACCGTGCAGGAGCGTGCAAGGGTGAGGGACCTAGACCCCTTGGCGCATAGGATATAGTCCGGCGGATGGCCTCTCTGCTGAGCCTAGGATGAACTGTGATGTGTCGGATAGCCTCGGTGGGGCGTTCCCTAACAAGGTTCACGCCACCCTGGAGATCCGAGCGTGCAGGCTGAATAGTAGTGCACCCCTGCAGGGAGTTTAATCTATTCGAATAGCCGTGTCCACGGTAACAGGACGCTTTATGCTGAAGCTGGATCTTACCACTAGAAACTATTACTATTAAACTGTATGGTTCCGGGTCTTTTTCCTCGCAGGGAGTCGAGGAGGGGAACTCGGAGGCATTATTATTATTAATCATTACAACTTATATTATACAATGTTGCAGCAACTTCTGCTTCATTGTTACTTTATTGCTTTACATGAACTGTTGGCTGTTTCTCTTCTCATGTTGCAAGACAACGTCGGAAGATGCTAGTCTTCGATAGGCCTAGCTTCTTATCCTTATTCTGATTTCTATCTTGCAGTCCACTATATCTACAGCCTCCCCTTTCCGTTGATACAAATGCATAATGCTTAGTAGCGGACGTAAGACTCGCAGGTATGCTAGATACTCACCTTTGCTTTATTTCCCATTTTTCGCTTTGCCTGATCGGCCGCTGCAGTCGACTTTGGAGCCCAGGAGCAGGAGTACCCCGGAGGCAGATACTACTACGTCGAGACCCCCGCTGACCAGGACCAGGAGTAGTTTCGGAGTCTCCCAGGCAGGAGGCCTTGCCTTTTCGATCTGTATCTCTGATGTTATTTGTGCTAGCCTTCTTAAGGCAAAACTTGACTAACTATGTCTGTACTCAGATATTATGGCTTGTATAACTTATGTATTCGGGTCCGCGTGACCCCCTTTATTGTAACATATTGGTTTATCCTTTTGTGTTTAGTGTTGTGCTGTGATATTTTCACTGTGGCACCCTAATCTCAGCCGTGTACCCTACGTGTATGATTACTGTACACGGATTGATTTTGGGGGCGTCACAAGTTGGTATCAGAGCCGACTGCCTGTAGGAAGCCCCTAACCACTCCTCGGTCGAAGTTCAGTCTAGACTTTGCAAAACTACTTTGCTAACTTAATGTTTGGCTTACGGGCCCACATCGATGTCACTACGTGTGATATCTTTGGTATTAGGATCTTTTTCTCCGTACCTATGCTCTGGGACTCTGCTCTCTTATCCTTGCTGGTAAGTTTTATTAACGCTGACTTTAGGTTCTCGTACCTCCTGCCTTCCGGAGACCTCTGCATTCCCGATGATCGACTGATTCATATGAAGATCCCGACGATTACGCTTCGATAAATTCCCGAGAACCTACGTGTTCATCGCCTTTGCAATCCCCTGCCACCTATAAGTCCGTATGGATGATTGCATCCATCTTCTGATCTGGGAGACACGATTCCCTTGTACTTCAGCATCAAATTATTCCGATGCTTCTATCACCCGATGCCTTTGCATTCTTTCTCCTTCTGGTTGAGTGCCGATACTCATATCAGATTCTTTGTGAACCACCCGACTTTTGGTGGATTATTATCCGACTAATCCTACATGGCTTCTTCCATGTGTCAATTGGATTCATCGTGTGAAATACCATCCCTGCCCCTCGATGATTTGTATTATCATTGACAATCTCCCTTGACTCTCTGCCAATACAACTTGGTCGTGTATATCTTGCTCTGCTTTCCCTTGGGAAAGATATACACCTGATACTTGTGTATCATCACATTTTCCTTTCCATTGCTCTGTTTAACCTTTCTTGTGATATAAATTATCTGAGCAGTGATAATTCCCATACTTATGTAAACACCTCGGTGTGCAACCTCATTAGTAGCACCTTGTTTCCATTGTTGATGACATTTCGGTAACCACCAATGGACGAGAACTTTGCCAATTGGTCGCCTCGTCTTAACGAGCAGAGAAATGGTTCTCTTTGTTCCTCACCCTTGGTACCGATGTTGTTGCCGACATCGCCGACAAACTGTTCTCTGGCAGACCTTGCGTCGTGATCGCATAACATGTCACCACCCTCCCTATTCTTGGTGGGCCCATAACCCACAGTTCCACAGAATCGAAACCTGACTCTTTTGTACATCACCGTTCACAAGGATTATTCCTCATGCTTGACCTCGTATGGCATTCACGAATCACCTACAATGTGATATTCGGACCGATATCAGACGCAGTGCTTATGCCAGATGCTTTGGACCCCCTTTACATCATCCGCAATCGGCATCGAATGCATGCCTATCCTCCTGAGACTTCTCGTGCGTTCTCTTATTCTCTCGATGTACTGCGCATACCCCGGTAATCCGTCGTGACCCTCGGATGCAACCCCGTTTGCCTAATTGCTCCTAACATCACCCTCGGAGTTGAAGGAGTTGGGCTCCTTGCTACCCCCACCCACATAGTCTCAAGTCGGCCACCATCAACCTAGTTTTGGTGATGGTTTGGTTGAAAACCCACACGGCTGCAATCTATTGAAACACTAGAGTTGTTCAACTTTTCACCCTTCGGTGAGATGGTGAACTGTACCATGACCTCTAAAACACAGTCCAGTTCGTTAAAGTTCGGTGGTCAAATCATGTTGAGCATGAGGCCACTCCTGAACGTGAACCTCGCCTTCGCGAAAAATACGGATTTTTTTTTCTTCCACCACTCAAATTCTCGGGACGAGAATTCTTTGTAGTGGGGGAGATTTGTAACACCCTCAGTGTCATGCTACAGTACTCCCTTGTGCTAATGATAAATCATCATGGTTATGCTAATAATGATCATCCTTGATCATGGCTTGTCCAAACTCAACCCAAATAAAAATCCCAAAACAGAGTGGTAACTCAACTTCAACCAAAAGATGCAAATGCCAGTCTTATATAGAAATGTCCCTAGGGTAGTTAATGATCCCAAAGCAATTAAAATAAATAAACCAATAACTCCTAAATATCAAATTGCCCCTCGGAATTAAAACAAAGTGGAAAATTAAACTTGAACCAAAAGTTATGCAATCTATTTTATTAATTTCCTAAAAGTCAGTAGGTGATATTTAAATAGCATTGGTATGTTATCTTAATATTTGAATATATTAAACCAATCAAAACAATGCCTAAGATAACCCCATTTAATCATTCGGTAATTAAATAAAATGAAATCGATTTTATTTGGTGCTCAAACTTTTCATAGCATTATAATAATGCACAAAATTAATAATGGGACAAGTAACATATTTTATAAAAACCATTAGTTGGCTAAAAAAATAGAAACATAATATATATATATATATATATATAAACTACAAATAAAAAAACCGGCCCAGGCTAACTAGGTCTAGTGCCCAGCCAACCCAGGCCGGCCCAGCCAGCCAATTAGCCCCTGTCGGCCTAGACAGAGGGAGAGGCCGAGCCGCCCTTATCCACTCCTCTCTCTCTCTCGCTCGGACTCTCTCTCTCTCCCGACTCCATCCTCTCCCGATCCCCCGACCCCCCCCCAGCAACCGCCGGCGGCGCTTCCGGCAACCGGTGCCTCCCTACGCCCCACCATGAGACGCCCTACCCCACGCCGGCTGCTCCCTCGACCGCGGTCGCCCATGCAGCCCGGCTCCTCCTCGCCGTGACCGCCCCCGCTGCCGGGCCGAGCGTGCCATCCCCGGCGCTCTCCGCCACGGCCCCTCGACGCCACCCCCACGCCCTTGCCACCTCGGCGCGACGCCGCCCTGCGCCCCTGCCGCCATGGCCTCGGCCGCGCCCGGCTGGTCTCCCACGACGCCATCACCTCGCCATGGTGGCCGCCATGGCCCGACCGTCTTGCTGCTCTGCGTCACGCCCTCGTCTTACGCCCAGCGCCGCTCAGGTGCTCGCCGGCCTCGGCCGCCCCTGGTGGCCCTGCTCCATCACGACGCGCCGCCGCCGCTCCCCTGTGAGCACCCCCCTCTCTCCCTATGCACGCGCTTGTTGCGCCCCGATCACGCCCGAACCCTCCATCGTAGACGTCCTCACCGCCCCGCGACCAAGCGCCGGCTGTCCCCTGGCCACGCCAGCAGCCCCTCCGTGGCCATGCCCGTGCGCCCCCCTGCACCTCGCCCCTGCTTCTCATGTCCATACCCCCCTGCGTTTTGTGCTGCTGTTGCTGATGGATGTCCCCCGATGTGATGCGTTGTTTGCTGCTGTAACTGAACTTGCTAGTGCTGCTACTGCACCACTTTGAGAGCAATCAAACATCAGCTAACCCAATACAAAAATAGCTGAAAATGGTATGAATTGAAAGTAGATGTATCAAGCTTCAATTTGTTCCATTGGAGCAACTTTAGAAAATGCACGGATTATTCCTACCAAATTTGCGAAATGCGGATTTATATTAAATCGCAAAACGAAGTTGACCCGATGACCAATTTGGTGCTATGGTTGAACTTGCTGTAGGTATCTGTCTTGCCATCGAAGGACATGGCATGAATGTACAAATGTTATAACGCAAAACACGTGTTGGATGCATCTTCATCTGAGCTACGGATCAACGGCAATCATCGGATGAACTTTGCATCTTTCAACAATTTTGAGAATTAACGTCGGGAAGCACCTTTCCGTCTAGGTTTTAATTGAGTAGATGAACCCTAACCTAAATACCATTCGTACCGGATTCAAGATCATGGAGAACTGATAAACTTTCATATAAGGCACTAACTCTGCGGATGAGCCGAACCCAAGACCGTAGCCCTTCGAAGACGCTAATAGTTGTTAAAACCGGAGTTCCCTCAGACTTAACAAAATTTCAGTGAAATCCAAAAGGGGACAATGACATGTGGGACCCCACTGTCAGTTTGACCTGGTCAACCCCCTCTATGGATAATGTTGGATTTAATATTAAAAGAAATTCAGAAATTCTTTTAAAAATGATTTAAACTTGAGAAATGAATATCTTTTAAACCGTACTCGGATTGAAAAACTTTATACATCAAAATTGATCAGAAAAATACAATGAATAAGAATACGCTATCCATACCCTCACCACCACACCCCTCTAACACACCGATCATCGACATTCCCCCCTCCGGGCTGTTTGTCGATAATTCCCTGTGCCGGTAAAACCCTGCCGGATGAATTTATTTCGAACACGAAAGTTGTTCGGAATAGTTCAACTAACACGGATACACCCCCCCTTATCTTTGTCGGATGTCCACGACACCTCCGGCATGATCCCTTCCCCCTCCGGATCATCTGTCCGGTAATCAACCGGTACTGATGAGTCATCCCCGGATAAATTCCTGCTCCGATCAAATCACCGAACACTGCGTTAGAGCCCCGTTGCTTTGTATCTTCTATGTCATGCATTTTTATTTCTATTATTGCTGTGTATTTATTGTTTATCCCCCTTTATTCTCCGATAGACCCCGTTGTTGTCGTCGATGACACCACCGAGTACGACTACTTCGTCGACGACCGTGCCCCTACCGTCGAGCTTCCAGGCAAGCAGAGCCATTCTCTTCCCCAGATATCGTCTATCTTTCCGTACATTTCTTGCACTAGGCATTGTTACTGCTGCTGCTACGTTGCTTACCTATTCAATTGCATAACCTGTCATTGTCGCCCCTTGATGTACCTCCTTTATCCTATGCTGCCTATTATTATTATTATGCATTATTCAGCAGTGAGCCCTGCACATTGTTAGCTAGGATTAGGTAGAGGGCCGTGGCCACTCAGGGGAGTGACGCGGATACAAAACATATACAACTGCAACAGGTACGGATCAATGCAGATACCCTAGGGAACCTACAACGGCGAGACTCTGCCGAGTCGCTTCGAGTTTGACTTACGAGTGGAATGGACTTGTATTTCACTCTCGCCGACTCAGTAGCGTAGCATCACCGGGATGATACGAGGTTTACCTCTTTAGTTCATTCCGCTGATGTCTCTGTCAAACCTCTTTAAGTGTGCCATTGAGGGTGATACCTCCTGGTTTCACTTAATGGTAGGCACTCGAATCAACTGGTGTCCTTAAAGGTAAGAGTCGGGCGACCCAACGGTGCCCGCGAGAGGTATATTGTCGGGAACGACAGGGAGGGTACGATCGACGTTACTGGCGTGCTTGGCCCCTGCTCGTATCTCGCGAGAGTTACCAAACCACGAAAAAGTCGAGCTCTAACAAGAGCACACGCGAGACAAGGTAAGGAGACGGTTCACCTTGTTGGTAACTGCAGTGACTTGGTGGGACGATAGGGCAGGCACCGATGTACTGGTGGTCCTGACTGCTGTCGTTGACCGCGGGTCGGTTAAGTCGAGGCAACGATAACGGTTGTCACGCAGGTTAATTAAAATGCTAAATGGTTCGGCGGATGACTTGAGAGGCCCGTTGGTCTGTACGCACTACCTTCACGTGGGATAAGGAGTTATGGGCTCCCCTGCGTCGTAGTTTGTCCGAAAGCTCTTCAGACGTCAGCAGTACCACGGGCTGATAGCCGGGAAGCGGTCTTGTCTTCTTTGCTGCAGCAGGTGTGTTTTGGATTTGCTTTTGCTTCACCGGCCAGTCTCGTACCGTGCAGGAGCGTGCAAGGGTGAGGGACCTAGACCCCTTGGCGCATAGGATATAGTCCGGCGGATGGCCTCTCTGCTGAGCCTAGGATGAACTGTGATGTGTCGGATAGCCTCGGTGGGGCGTTCCCTAACAAGGTTCACGCCACCCTGGAGATCCGAGCGTGCAGGCTGAACAGTAGTGCACCCCTGCAGGGAGTTTAATCTATTCGAATAGCCGTGTCCACGGTAACAGGACGCTTTATGCTGAAGCTGGATCTTACCACTAGAAACTATTACTATTAAACTGTATGGTTCCGGGTCTTTTTCCTCGCAGGGAGTCGAGGAGGGGAACTCGGAGGCATTATTATTATTAATCATTACAACTTATATTATACAATGTTGCAGCAACTTCTGCTTCATTGTTACTTTATTGCTTTACATGAACTGTTGGCTGTTTCTCTTCTCATGTTGCAAGACAACGTCGGAAGATGCTAGTCTTCGATAGGCCTAGCTTCTTATCCTTATTCTGATTTCTATCTTGCAGTCCACTATATCTACAGCCTCCCCTTTCCGTTGATACAAATGCATAATGCTTAGTAGCGGACGTAAGACTCGCAGGTATGCTAGATACTCACCTTTGCTTTATTTCCCATTTTTCGCTTTACCTGATCGGCCACTGCAGTCGACGTTGGAGCCCAGGAGCAGGAGTACCCCGGAGGCGGATACTACTACGTCGAGACCCCCGCTGACCAGGACCAGGAGTAGTTTCGGAGTCTCCCAGGCAGGAGGCCTTGCCTTTTCGATCTGTATCTCTGATGTTATTTGTGCTAGCCTTCTTAAGGCAAAACTTGACTAACTATGTCTGTACTCAGATATTATGGCTTGTATAACTTATGTATTCGGGTCCGCGTGACCCCCTTTATTGTAACATATTGGTTTATCCTTTTGTGTTTAGTGTTGTGCTGTGATATTTTCACTGTGGCACCCTAATCTCAGTCGTGTACCCTGCGTGTATGATTACTGTACACGGATTGATTTTGGGGGCGTCACACACTCAGAATGACAATTATGCTCTCAATAGTTGGTGCTTTGAAGAAAGAAGGGGAGACTCTTGAACCGCGGCTTTTGGCAAGGTTGAAAACCCGTGGCTGGAAGCAAAGACTAAACATGTAACAGAGCTTGCAGTTTTTGAAAACAGAGATAAAATTCTTTTTGGGAAGTGCAACTTCCCAGTCAATGATAGACGGTAAAGATTTCTCAATATCTCCCATACCAACCACATTAATGGCGGTTCCCATGCTTTTTTTTGCTTACACTTATGTTCCCTTATCCATCTATCATTTGACGGTCTATGGTGCCTTTTATTTTGCCTCAAGTATGGAAGGAAAGTTTTCGTTCCATCTATCATTAGCAGCATTTGACCCATTTCATTCCATCATCAAGTAAAATAAAATATGTTTTATTAGCATATTCCATTAGTTCATAATAAGTTTTATATTGTGCTATATCTGTATTAAGCGGAAACATTAATACACGTGTGCTATAAAACAACCAGGTCCCTAGTTAACCCTAGCATACTAGTCCATTGGGAAATTGATGATCAAGGTTTCCTGATCATGAGAAATTAAGCTGTTGACAATGGAGTCATGTCATTGGGAGAATGATATGATGGACACACACCCATCAGAAGTGTTGTGATGTGATCAAGTCACATAGTTCGACATTGCGCTAACTATAACGTAGTGACCAGATCCTTTGACCGTAATGATCATACGTAATTTTCATCTATGAGGAGACTTTGATTTATATCCCACCACTTGACTGAAATATGCTAGCCATAACGGTGCACTTTGGGTATTCCGAAATAGATGGTTGATGAGTATGCAAAATAGATCAAAGCGGGATTTTTCCATCCGAGTAACGGATAGGTACTCTGGGCCCACTCGGTGATATTGCATCATAAAGTTTGCAAACGTGTGACTAGGTCACGGAGTTGTAATATCACGGGAACGACTAAACTTGTTTGTTGAGAACGAGGACGAACTAGGTATATTGGATACCGATGATCAAACCTTGTACAAGCAAAGTACCATAGGACAAAGGGAACAGGCACACGGTTAACGGATCCAACAGCGATTGAAGTTCATTCGATGGAAGCTTAGGGGCTATCAAAGATTGTAACCAGGTCCAATTGATTAGTCATTGATCCATGAGATTGTCTCGATCATGTCTGTTGTTTCCCGGACCGTAGGGTGTTACACTTAAGGGTATTCGACGCAGTAAGGATTGATTCGGGATCACCGGAGAAATAAGAGAGAACACCGGAATTGTTCCGGTGAAGGCCGGAAGTTGTTCTGGGTATTTTGAAAGGTTCAAAATATATTTAATAATGTTTAATTAATGTTTTATTATTTAATTATCTGAATTAAATATTAAAATATAATTAAAATGAATTAAAAGGCATATGGGCCTCATAGGGCCCATTAGGGGGGAGAGGGAGTCCTCCCCCATGGGCCATGGCGCCATGAGGGGCCCACCCCCCTTATTTGGTGCGCCACCCCCCTCCCTTGGGATTATTCCCACCCCGGAAGTGGAGGGGGTGGCACCCCTCCTTATCCTATATAAGGAGGGGTAGAGGTGCCCTTTTAATCATCATATTTTGAGAAAAATTCTCTTCTCTCTCTTCCTCCTTTCTCCTTCCTTGCGTGGACTCCCCTTGTTTGGACTCTATACTTGGTTGGGGATTTCTCCACCATACGCAAAGCGTCGTGCTGCTGGAATTGGGATCCGAATCCATCTTCTTTCCGCTGCTCTACTGGTTCAGAGCCCGGAGGGACGTCGGGTATACTGTATGTGTATAATCCCGCGAGTCACTACACTTGTGGTGCTACTTCGTCGTCGTGGCCGTATCGCGAGGTCTTCATCGGCAACGTTCCGACGGGGACGTAATCCCGTCATCGGTCTCAAGGACCGGGTGGCTACCGGAGTCATTGTGGAGCTGCGCGGCATCGGGGATTGCTGGTACGACTACACCAACCACGTTCACGTGGGAACGTTTCCCGCTTAAACGGCTACATACTGGTATGTGATCTAATTCCATCTGTTACTTCCATCGCCATAGCATAGGTCTTGGGATTGGGTATCGTAGGTTATGAAAAATTTGTGTTTTCTGCCCTGAACCCCAACAGTGGTATCATGAGAAAGGCTATGCGTAGATGTATTGTACGGATAGAACACATCTAGTATGTGGCATCAATTCTCCAATTGTTACCCTCCCACGTGTACTCATTTAGCATGGCGGCAATGTCCTGATGAAGCGTCCCCGACCGACCTTACGCGTTTACGCGAGACTGGTTCCACGCTTGACATATGGCTTGTACCATATAAGTGGTTGGGGGTGTCTGTCTCTCTAACATTAGCTTTGCGAAGAAGTTTGCAACGGAGGGCCCCAACAGGGGTGTAATAGAGATAATTGCAGGATTGATGTTGTGTCTTGTTTTCATAGGATAGAAACGGTTCTTTTCGCAAAACCCCTACCATCCACATAAAACTTGCAAAAGATAAAGTAGAAAGGCGTTTTCAACTTTAATTTGCATGTCGGGGGGGAATCATAGCATGTATGATTTATATTGTTGCATCCTGTTTTGCTAATATGTTAGATATACGACGGTAGCATTATAGGATGATCCCTCACTAAAACCAACATAGTGTGCTTACCCTAATGAGCACCATCTGGAAAGTTCTTCATTATGGAGGCATCACATGTCACACGGATGTCAAACATTTTTACGTTCACAAGAGATGGGTGTAGCAAGCCTAGCATGCCCAGAAGCATGGCCTTGCATGACACAGCAACAAATCACATAGGGTGTGGTGGCGAGCCTGGCATGTGCAGACATGGCCACGGGACACAAGAGACCGAAAGGTCGAGCATGAGTCACATGGATGATGTGATTGGCATGATGGCCTACCTTGAGAATATACTGATGGTCGTGTCACAGGGGGGAGGTATAGTTCTCAAGGATTGTGTAATCACTTAGCATAAACTATGAGGGATGTTTGTCTGAGTGGGAGTTCCAGAATTGTTTTAGAAACATGAACTCCATATTATGAACTTAATCTTCATGTCTTAGCAAATATCAATGTAGATAATGTCATACCCAAATGTTTAAAACTATGGCTCTTCTAGTGTGATGTAGAACTTAAGGTAAATGGGTCTTACTTCATTGATTGTTACCAACACCGTTAGAGACATACTCGTTAGTAATGACTTACTAAACATAATACGAGAACTGCTAGGAGATACACCAGATAACTCTGTAATTAAGGAAGATGATGATGAGCATCGTACTCACCGTCACTTATGAATGACTGTCCAATACACCATACTTCATTCTATGAATATGAATTGTGAATGCATGTTAACCAACACGTATGACGTGCTAGGTGAACTTGAAAGCACTAGGTCACAAATCAGAGTAATGGAATATGAGTATATGGATGGGGTTTCTTTCAACCATGGTGGAAGGAACAACCTGCTGAGAAAGTCACTTGCAAAATGTATAAGATACATGAGCACCTTGTGTATAACTTGGACTACTAAATTGAATGGTTACTTTGCGATAACTAGGGAGTTGCATCCGCTTCCTCCCAGCTAAAAAGACCATGTCTAGACTATGTCATGAAGGAGAATCGTTCACCTGTCATGAGATCATGGTAAAAGTTGAGAACTTTAAAGGTAGAACCAATGCAGGAATAGTCATTGACGGAGAAAGTATATTTGATATACAAGTTATAAATGTCTTTCCCCACAAAATACTAATTGCAGTTGATCAAGTATTTGATGCTTGAACTTACTACTTGAGAGTGTCTTCGAAGGGATGAGGTGACAATTTGTGCTGACGATAATCAAGATAGTTGATGGTCGAAAACACTCTCCCTCTACATCTATCAATTGATTAATATATGAATAAATTTATGATCATTTGAGTGTGAACTTTATTAGTGTGTCTTGCATCTTGCGAAGACAATTATTCATATTAGTGAGAAACAAGTTAGTTGTTATCATTTTATGAGTGATATCTTTTATGGTCACATTACGATTATGAATGAGTTATTCTTATATTGATGATAGTAGTTTGATCATTTATAAGAAATATTGTAATACCAAGAAATTATCCAAACTTAATAATGACACTACCGTTTAAGTCATGAATGGTTTGATGAAGTCTTGGGACTTGATCTCTTGACACATGAAAACCATGCCTTTTTAGGTGAGATGACTATAACCTCGCATTCTGGTAAAACGGAGTGTGTACTGATTGTTGAATATCATACATTGTGATGTATCGTATATCAGCATGTAGTGAATTTCATTATTTCGTAAACTTTGTGTTTGGACTTAGATGAATATGTGTATTCACTAATGAAACATGAGTCTGAAATAATTTGATATGTCAAAAGGGAGTTCAGAGTAAAGATGGATATTAAATTAACAAGAAAGACAAGTCTCTACGATTTGATCAAAGTGACAAATGTTTTGAGTTAGTCTTGGGCATATAGAATTGTGAAAGTTGTTTCACAAATTACAATGTTTTTGAGACATTTCAATGTGGATTAATGTGCCTGAACATTATAATCATACTCTATCGAATAGTGTATGGTCTAAGTTATCTCTTACCAAGTTACGTTATTATTTTTTAGAGTTATTAATTTAATATGCAAACACTCACTTCAGTATAGGGAACCATCTAAGTTCGTGGAAACCAACTGTCGTCGATATATGACGGCAGATGCCATGGGGATGGCTAAAGTGAGGGGAAGACACGAGGGAGAGAATGTCGATGGTGCCGGAATCGGGTTGGGCACAAGCACGGTGAAGACACCACGATGTACCCAGGTTCGGGGCTCTCCGGAGAGATAACACCCCTACTCCTGCTTGTCTCTTATATATCAATGAAGGAACTACAATAACTGCTCTTCTATCTTCTCAGGGGAAGGAGTAAACCGCCGCCGTGGGCAAGGTCCTCTCCTGCTTCCCTGAGGTGTGACTACGGGCAGTAAATGAACTGAAGGGGGAATGAGCTAATGAGATCTCAGGTGTGGCGTCCCTCGCGCAGGAGGGGTACCCTGGCTCTTATAGTGTGAGTCCAGGGTACTTTGGTAACTTCAGTGCCGAATGGGCCCATCCGTCATCCTCTAATCGGCCTGGGCCCACCGACTGCTCCTCTCCGGGTGACCCGGAGCCTACGAGCGGCGGCCCATGCTGCTACCTCGTAGAACCTACAAATGAACAGTGGAGCTAGAGGGTGCGGTCTTGTCGGCCTGTCCGCGGAATCGGCGGGGAGGTCGACAGCGTATCTCCAGCAAATCCTCGACAGGACCTGGCCTTCCTGCCACCCAGATATCTCGGGATATGGCATTTATGACCTCGTAATCATACCCCCGACTGGGTGGTAGGTTTCTCCGATTGCGCCTAGACCGACTGGTGGTTCCTGGTGGGGTCGATTGCTCTGGGCAATCGGCCTTCTAGGAATCGGCCTCGGTTCAGCTGCGGACCAATCGGACGAATGTCTGATAAGGGAAGGGTGGGCCGATTGCGCCTGGGCCGACTGCTGGCATTTGGTATGGTCGATTTCCTTGGAGCAATCGGCCGTACCTCCGCCCAGCTCGGCCCAGCTGCAGCCCAATCGGCCCATCCTTGTCTTGAAAGCTTGCTTCCGCTTGGGTTAGCCTACCCGGGTACCAATCCCCCGACAGTAGCCCCTAAAGTTGTAAAGGTCCCACGGTCACTTGACCGCGGGGCCTTTGCAGCTTTTCAATATGTCTTGACGTTTTCCGACTGCTATGGCCTCCTCGAGTACGTCACTCCGAGCTCGTCGGCCGACTCGGAGATCACACTCGGCTGACCCCACTTCCACCCGATTGGCCTTGGGCCCTTCTCACTTCGTGTCTTCATTTTCTGGCAAAAATATCTTCTGTCGATTGCGCTCCAACGGTTACCTCCGACTCGCCCACGATGTGATCAATGAGTTGGGACCCACGACCCACGCGCGACGTGACATAACTGCAGGAGCTGACCCCCACGTCGCACGCCTCGCCTTTTGCGCCGGGATCCTTTGTGCTGATTTGTCGGTTGGCCTCCCTGTGCCCTAGGCCACACCGGGCCACACGACCGCAGGGTCATCCCACTCCCCTCCCCCGCCGCCCATATAAGCCACCGGGGGGGGAGCCTCGCCTCTTCCTTCTCCCCAAAGCCTCCTTCACCTCTAGCTTTCTCTCTCCGCGCCATTGCTGCTCCTCGCGCAAATCTTCTCTCCCGTGGACCTCTGCTCTCCAAGTTGCTCTAGCCACTGACTTGTGTTCCTCGCCGCCTCCGCCGCCGCCGCAGCAGTTCATCGGCGTCGTTCTCGTGCTCCGCCTCAATCTTTTTCCTCTTCTTCCTCTTCTGCGAAATCCATGGCGCCGCGACGGGACGTATCGCAGGCGAGCCGCGGGTGCTGGAAGGGATCCCAGGCCACCACTGTCGCCGTCGAAGCCCTGATCCGCGCCCGAAAAATGCCTGCGGGAGTCGAATGGCGGATTCCCAGCAAGACCGAGGTCATCCCCAGCGTGCCCACGGGCGAGAGGGTCGTGTTCCTCGCTCACTTCGAGCGTGGATTCGGCCTTCCCGCTAGCGCCTTCTTCCGCGAATTCCTCGACTTCCACCGACTTCAGCCTCACCACCTTGCAGCTAACTTCATCATGAACCTCTCCGGGTTCATGACACTCTGCGAGGGGTATCTCGGCTGCCGACCCAGCATCGCGCTTTTCAAACGCTTCTTCAACCTCCGAGCCCACAACGCTCGAACGGGAGAAGTAGTGGCCTCCACCATTGAAGGCGGCAAGCCAACCTATCCGACTGACATGACCGACTGCGGCAGTTGCCTTGCTGCAGCCGGCAAGTCAAAATATCCGAGCCCCGACATCGTCCAATCCTGCAAGAATTGGCAGACTTCGTTCTTCTACGTCAAGTCTCCTGATCAGGGCCCCGATCTCCTCAATTTGCCCGAGTTCTCACTCGCCAGGCCGGTTGAGAAGCATCAGTGGTCCCTGAAACACGGCGCTGGAGATTGCGATGTCGACACCCAAGCCACCAGGGTCACCCAACTGGAGCGAGAGGGACTCCTCCCCACCGACTTGGTAGCTGCATGGCTTCATGCTCGGATTCTTCCCTTGCAACGCCGAGTGCACCGCCACTGCGACGTGTCGGGACCTCGGGATCCCACTCGGCTCTGCACGTGGGAGGTGACGACAGAAATCCTTTGCGCCCGATTGAAGGCCATCACTGCTAGCGCGCTGCCTGATCCTTTCCGATTCGGGCTTGACTACCTCACGCGCCAGCGGAAGCCGCCTGTGGTATGCTCCGATTACATGCTCTTCCGATTGCTTTTCTTTTCCGATTGCCCTGACTGCTTATACCTCCTTCTCAGCACTTCATTCAGTCCGACCTCATGGAAGACGGCCAGGAAGCTGGCGTGTATGCCCCTGATCGGACGGAGGAGGACCCCACCGACCTCGAGTACAACGGCGAGATTCCTTCCGCCGAGTCCAGTGGGGATGATGAAGACGATGACGAGTCTTCCGGAGAATCCTTCGACCCCATGGATGCTGATGATGATGACGCCGAGCGCGCCAACCCTCCGAAGACCAACACTCGGCCGCCAGCTCAAGGGGGTACGCCTGACCCTTCCCTTGAGCAGATTTTGGCTGAGTGGAGTGATGATGATAGTGTCTCAAAGGGTAATGGTTCCGATGCAGCTCCTCCAGCCAGGCCTCCAAAGGTGCCGGCCAAGCGCACCTCGGCCGTCGGCTCCTCCTCTGGTGTGGCTTCTAGCCAAGTTGCCAAGGCCAAGCCGACTGCCAGCAAGGGAAAACAAGTCCAAGAGACAACAACTCGGAGGCCGACCGTCCAGGCGCCGCTGAACGTCACTCCGCTTCGCTGCCGAATGCCCACTGGCGCACCCAGGACAATCGGGTATGCTCTTGTCTTTATGCCTCCTGCTTCACTACCTTTGCTTCTACTGATTCTTCTCCCTTTCTTCTTTCAGGGAGCCGATTGGGCTTGATGAAGTTGACACCGACATTCCCGTCCGTGCCCGACCCGTCATCTTGCCCGCTGCCTCTGCTGCTGCCGTCCACAAGCGGCCGGTACCCGCTCATCGCTCCTCCAATGACGCCGAGCGCGCTGCCAAGAAGGCCCGTCTTGCGGCGACTTCGAAGACCTCTTCTTCCACCCTTGCCTCCCCAACTCTCAAGGACGCAGCCGGCCGGGTGGCTCCTGGTGGTGGAGGAACGCAACCGGCTGACCCGATTGCCCCATCTCCACCGCGCCGCTCCAACCCAGCTTCGCCTGCCGCAACTTCCCCTGCCGCAATGACCGCATCTGATACACCGGTGGTGACGACCCCATCACCGATTTTAGTGTCGGCACCACCGGTAGCCTCCACAGTTCCGCCTGCTGTACTACCTGATCCACCGATTGTGACGATCCTGCCGCCAATCGTTGCTACCACTTCTTCTCCGACTCGCCCGGTTGCGCCGCCGCCGCAATCGGGTGAGTCCGGTCCTTCACCAACGTCCGTGCCGCCAGTCCTCACCACTACAGCTTTCGCCATCGTTCCTACTTCAGCGCCACCGCCGATTTCCTCCCCCTCCGAGATTCTTATGCGCTCGGTGGATCACTTCCGAGCCGAGTATTCTCGCGCCCGTCATGTCGGCGCTGAGCCTGATGCTTCGCATTGTCCTCGGGATCCCGTGACGAGCGCACTGAGCCAGGTGAACGAATTCGCCGAAGCCCTTGCTCGGGACCTTCAACAGCTAACCTCTCACCATATGGTAAACTCCTTAACTTTTCCTTCTGTACCTCTGTCCTATCTCGGCAAATTTTCTTCCGGTGGGTGTGCGCAAGCGCACCCAGTGGGTGTAGTCCCCGAGATTCGGGCCGATTGGTTACAATCGGTTCGGATCTTTAGCATTTTTTGCTTTATCGTTTGCCTTCCTCAATCGGTAGACTTTCTTCCGGTGGGTGCGCGCGCACCCACTGGGTGTAGTCCCCGAGATTCGGGCCGATTGGTTACAATCGGTTCGGATCTTTAGCATTTTTTGCTTTATCGTTTGCCTTCCTCAATCGGTAGACTTTCTTCCGGTGGGTGCGCGCAAGCGCACCCACTGGGTGTAGTCCCCGAGATTCGGGCCGATTGGTCACAATCGGTTCGGATCTTTTTCACTTGTTGCTTTATGTCTGACTCCGTCTTGCTGTTCATCACAGGCTGTCATGGAAGAGAAAAGAGTTGTCTTCAAAAAACTCCTGGAAGCTTATACTGCCAGCCTTCGAACCCTCGCCCAGGCCCAGCTGCAGGTTAATAATCAATCGGCTGAGATTACTAAGCTAAGAGGTATCCTCTATCTCACCGCTGTCTCTTCTTCACTTGAAAACCGCTCTGGTACTGAAATCTTCGCGCTCTCTCGTAGCTTCTATTCCTATGGTAAATGATCTTCAAGGCCAAATTGCAGAATTGGCTACAGAACTTAGCCAACAAGGTCCAGCCCTTGATAAAGCCACCGGGGAGGTAACTCGGCTGCAGGGGATAGAGAAAGATTTGAATCGGACTATTCACGGCCTCCAATCTGAAATGGCTGCTCTTGAGAAGAAACATCTGGCCGACATCGCCGCAGTGACAGCTACTGGTGATGGGCTTCTTGCTGAATGAGATGCTGCCGTCGCCGCCCGAGTTGCTCTGCAAACTGAAAGGGATGAAGAAATTTCTTCCCGAGACTCCATTCGCCGAGATCATGACGAGCTTGTCGCCAAGTTCGAAGAACTGGAGAAGCGCATCTCTGAGGAGACCACCCGAATGCGCCGCCGAGCCAAGGGCTTCTGCGATACATTAACCGACATGGACCTCCTCCTTGGCCGTGAGTCTTCCTTGTTGCCGAGTGCACTTTCCGGTTGCTTTCTTCTCTTATCTTATTGCTTATGCTCTTCCTTCTTGATGCAGAAGCTTGGCCCGAATCTGAAGCGGCTGCTTATGCAGCTGTCGCCAAGTCCCGAGAGGATACCATCGCCGCTGGAGGGACCTGTGACCGTGCAGATAACGTCTGGACCCGGCATGAATATCTGATCGGCACCCAAGCCCGCATTCCTATTATCCAAGGAATTTCCCTATCCTTCAAGCTCGGGATTCTGAAGATTGCTGAAGCGCTGTGGTCGCCGACTGAGCTCAAGGCCGGACTCCAGAAGATGAAGAATGCTGCCGACTCCTCCGCCGAGACCCGTGAGGCAGACACTCAGGATGACGAGGATTCTGACCAAGGGGACACTCCGAATGCCACCACTGAGCAAACTCGGACTCTCCTTAAGGCTATCCCACGTCGGATCGACGTTTTGCTGAATTCTGCCGGAAGGACTGGTGCGGAGACCGCTCTTCATACTGTGTTGTCTTGGTACCCTCAAGTGAAGCTCTCCCGATTGCACAGCCTTCGAGACAATGCCTCTGACCTTCTTGAGAAAACCTACGTCGAAGTCAATCGGCTAGCCAGCACGATGGTGAATTGGTTTTCTCCTTACGAGTATACTCCGTATCTCGACCAGGGAAGGAAACCGCTCCCTGCCTTTACCATCTCTGGCCTGGCCGAGGAGCTCTCCGATAGCGGCTCATCCCAAACGTCTCCGAAGTCTAAACAGACAGGTGCTGCGACTTCTGAAGCTCAATCGGACCCATCTGCTCCACCTTCTAGCTCAGTGCCTCCGACTGCTTAAGCTATGTTATCTTCAATTTGTATTCCGACTGCCCGCTTGCAAGACATATTTTTAATTCTGTCGACACCTACTGGGTGTGACTTTGGATGTAATGACATTATTCGGCCTTGGGCCTGTTACTTTTGATGCCATCCGATTGCTTGTTCGTCACTTTTGCATGTGCGATCGACTTTGCGTCTTTGTCGGTTTCCTTTATCGGCTACACTTGGGGATGTCTGCTGTGTCGACCTTGCTGCCGTCATGCGTTCTGCAATCGGATCAACAGTAGACATCCGGCCAAGGTTCGATAAGTTTTCATTTTTTACACGACAAGATTTTTACCGCAAAGGATTCTGCAATATCAAGCACCGATTGCTTGCTACAAGGTCCGATATCCTGATTTGCGACGCAATCGATGACTCGGGCCTGTCGACTGCCCTTGGTGGCCTCTTTCAAATTGTTTCCCGGGAATTTGTACTACCGACTGCCTCAACCGCCACCCTTCTCAAAGCCACAAACCTTTTAGTGATTTGCGCTCGAGCTAAGTGTTCGATTGAGGGCCAGCCTGCAGTCCCCGTGCCTCGACGGCTTATTTGCTTGACCTCGCGGTCGGCCAGTCCCCGAGTGTGCTACGCACATCTCGGGTACGACTGAGCGTTGCCGATTGAGGCTAGATCTTCGAATGAAATTATACAAAAGTACTCGAATGCTCATTTTCAGAGACATGATAACTTTTACTGACTGTTTGCCGAATGGCTTACATAAATTTCGGCCGCTCAACTATAGAACGGACACAACAGCTCGGCGTTCCACGGCCGCTCCGTCTCTACTCCTGACGTGTCCTTGTGCCGAGTGCCCTTGGTGCAGTCGATTAGATAATAGGAATTGTTCTTGAGCACCCTGCTGACAATAAATGGCCCTTCCCATGGTGAGGATAGCTTGTGCTGCCCTTCTGACTTCTGGATTCGGCGTAGCACCATGTCTCCCTCTCGGAAAGCGAGAGGACGAATCTTCTTGCTGTGGTAGTGCCTCAACTTCTGCTGGTAGACTGCTGACCTAGACAAGGCCAACAGACAAGCTTCTTCTTTGAGGTCGATGCCGTCTTCTCTTGCCAATCTTGCTTCTTCTTCTGTGTACAGGGCGTGCGGAGGTGAATCAAACTCAATGTCGGAAGGGATGACTGCTTCTGAGCCATACACCAGGAAGAAAGGAGTGAATCCAGTCGACCTGTTTGGAGTGGTCCTCAAGCTGAACAGTACTGCTGGAAGTTCATCGACCCATGCTCCGGGTGCCCTCTCAAGTGGCTCTACCAATCTGGGCCTGATACCCGATAGGATTAGTCCATTTGCCCTTTCGACTTGACCATTGGACTGTGGGTGTGCCACAGATGCTAGATCGAGCCGAATGCCTTGCTGAGACGCATATCGGGCCAGCGCCCCCTTTGCGAAGTTTGTGCCGTTGTCGGTGATGATGCTGTTAGGTACACCGTATCTGCATACGATGTCGGCCACAAACCGAACCGCAGTCGGCCCATCCAACTTTTTGATTGGTCTTGCTTCAATCCACTTGGTAAACTTGTCGACTGCCACTAGGAGATGTGTCATGCCACTCCGAGCTCTCTTGAATGGTCCGACCATGTCCAAACCCCAAACTGCAAATGGCCAAGCTATTGGGATGGTCTTCAGTGCCGATGTTGGCTGATGACTCTTTGCCTTGAATCGCTGACAGCCCTTGCACTGCTTCACCAGATTTTCAGCCGCTGCGAGTGCAGTTGGCCAGTAGAAACCATGTCGGAAAGCCTTGTTGGCGATTGCCTTTGCTGACGCGTGAGGACCACATTCACCTGATGGATGTCTCTGAGCAGCTCCAAGCCTCTTTCCTCTTCAACACACCTCTGGAGGATACCAGTTGCACTCCTGCGCATCAGCTCATTGTTGATTATTGTATACGCCCAAGATCTGCGGCTGATCTGCCTGGACTCTGCTAAATCTGGTGTGAGGATCCCATCTGCTAAGAAATCTCTAATCGGTTGTGCCCATGACGGCGCACTGACAACCACCATTACGGCCGCATGCTGAGGTGGGACTTCCTCTTGGATCTCGGCCTCTTGACCACTGACCTCCTCGATCTCGGCCACTTGGACGTCTGCCATTTCGACCTCTACTTATGAACTGCCGACTGCGGCGTCTGGCACGCACTCGGCAGCCCCTGGTGCTGACTTCTCGTCTGGAGCTGGAGATTCATCATTGCACTCGGCAATTTCTGATGTCATTGGCTCTTCGGAGGTTGTGCCTTCTAGTGCGGCCTCCGCTTTCTTCCCTTTGCTCTTCTTCTCCTCTGTATCCCCTGGCTCGCAATCGGCAGCCCCTGGTGCTGTTGCCGAGACACCCTGGGCGCTGGACTGCTTCTTCATGGCTGCAGGTTTGGTCGGTTGAACTTCTTTTGCCTTTCTGAGTGCTTCGAGATCGGTCTCCGAGATAAAAATGGACTCGGACTCTGGGGATGGAATGATAGATGGCTTCTTGATATGCTCCAGAGATACGCCTGGTGGGATTGATTTCCTTGTGGAACCTAACTTGGACATTGCATCTGCTGCTTGGTTGTTTGCTCTCGGCACATGATGGAACTCGCAACCTTCAAAATATCCGCTGATCTGCTGCACCAGGAATCGATAGCTTGCCATGTTAGCATCTTTTGCATCCCAGGTACCCGAGCACTGCTGTACCACCAGGTCAGAATCACCAAAGCACTCGATATTCCGAATACCGATTTCCTTGGCAAGCTTGATACCATGCACAAGGGCTTCGTACTCGGCGACATTGTTTGATGCTGCGAAGTGAATCTGAAGCACGTACTGCAACTGATCTCCTCTTGGGGAAGTGAGTACCACCCCAGCCCCTAGGCCATTCTTCATCTTGGAGCCATCAAAGTGCATTCGCCAGCAATCCGACATTGGGAGTTGCGGCATGTACTGAGT
Source organism: Bromus sterilis (assembly GCA_950022295.1). Lineage (NCBI taxonomy): Eukaryota > Viridiplantae > Streptophyta > Magnoliopsida > Poales > Poaceae > Bromus > Bromus sterilis. The sequence continues at coordinate 266,959,944 of OX465598.1, read as the reverse complement.
TTCAGCCCAGTCCACCAGGAAATCGGCCAATGCTTGCGACTTGATTGTCGTCCTAGGTTCATACTGGATGCCGTGACTGGCGACTTCAATTGCCCATTTTGCCACCCTTCCGGTTGCATCTCTGCTTCCCATGATGTCGGCTAATGGGGCCGAGCTGACAACTGTGATCAGGTGAGCTTGAAAGTATGGCTTCAATCTTTTGGCTGCCATGTACACTCCATAGCACATCTTCTGATAGTGAGGGTAGTTCTGCTTGGATGCCAAGAGCACTTCGCTGATGTAATACACTGGGCGCTGGATTTGCTGTGCCTTGTTCTTCTCGGGCCGCTCCACCACCATGACTGCGCTGATCACCCGATTGGTTGCCGCAATGTATAACATCATTGGCTCCTTCTCAATCGGGGCAGCCAGGATTGGTGCCGTGGAGAGCATGCGCTTGAGTTCTCGGAATGCTTCGTTTGCTTGAGGGGTCCATGTGAACTTCTCGGTCTTCTTCATCAGCTGGTATAATGGGATTGCCTTTTCACCCAGCCGACTGAGGAATCGGCTGAGAGATGCGAGGCAACCGGTGAATTTCTGCACCTGCTTCAGGGTCTTGGGCTGCTCCATGCGCTCTATTGCGGCTATCTTTTCGGGGTTGCATTCGATTCCTCTCTCGGAAACGAGAAACCCCAACAGCTTGCCGGCTTGGACTCCAAACACACACTTCTCCGGGTTGACCTTGATCTGATAAGTTCTCAAATTCGCGAATGTTTCTCTGAGATCATCTAGCAATGTGATCCCCTTTGCCGACTTCACCACCAAATCGTCCACGTATACATGGAGATTCCTGCCGAGTTGGGAATGTGTGCACCTCTGAATTGTGCGCTGATAAGTGGCTCCTCCGTTCTTCAGACCAAAAGGCATGGTGATATAACAATAGGCCCCAAAAGGGGTTATGAATGCAGTTTTGATCTGATCTTCCACAGCCAACTTGATCTGGTGATATCCAGCAGTAGCATCCAGAAAGGACAACAGCTCGCAGCCGGCCGTAGAATCAATCACTTGATCAATACGGGGCAGAGCAAACGGATCTTTCGGGCATGCTTTGTTCAGACAAGTATAATCTATACACATACGCCAAGTCTTGTTCTTCTTCATGACGAGGACTGGATTCGCCAGCCACTCGGGGTAAAACACCTCCATGATGAAACCTGCCGCTTGCAGCTTCGCAATCTCTTCACCGATTGCCCTTCTCTTGTCCTCAGAAAAACGTCTCAGGGGTTGCTTGACCGGCTTCGAGCCTGGCCGAATGTGCAGCTTGTGCTCGGCGAGTTCTCTCGGAACACCAGGCATGTCTTGTGGAGACCATGCAAAGATGTCCCGATTCTCACGGAGGAACTCGACGAGCTCGCTTTCCTATTTATCGCTAAGTCCAGCTCCGACTACAACGAACTTGGTTGATTCGGAGGGATCTAGAGCGATCTTCTTGCTGTCCTTGGCTGACTGAAAAGCCGATTCCTCATCTACTCTCTTTGCTGGGCCAACCGGAAGTGGATTCTTGCTTTGTGCTTGCGCCATTGCAATGACTTTGCCGAGCTGGCACTTCTCCGTCTCCACCACTAGGGATTCAGCCAAACTGCTGCCAGCGGATGTGCACTCGAGGGACTTCCTGAAGTCTCCGGTGACTGTGATGACACCGTTTGGCCCCGGGATCTTCATCTTCAGGTATGTCTGCTGTGCATTGATCATGAACTTGGCAAATGCTGGTAACCCCAATAGGGCATGGTAAGGACTGCTGAGGTCGGCCACCTCAAACCAAATCGGCTCTCTCCTGAAATTTTCTTCCGTGCCAAATATGACATCCAGCCGAATGCGACCCATGGGGGTGCACGACAGTCCAGGAACAATCCCATGGAATGTCGTCCGACTGCGCTCCAGGTCCCGCTCTGTGAGCCCTAGCTTGAGCATTGTATCTCTGTACAGAATGTTGATTGTGCTTCCTCCATCAACTAGCACTCGAGAAAACTTGCATGAAAATCTTGGTCCTGCAACCAGAGCGTCCACCACCAGCGGATAATTGCCTGGATGCGGCAAAATGGTGGGATGATCTGCTCTGTCCCAGGATATCGGACATTCGGACCAGTGCACAAATTGGGGAATCGGCGGCATGGTGGCATTGACTTCTTGGGCTCGGGCTCTCCGACTACCCTTGTCTCTGGACTCGCTGGTAAAAATCATGTAAGCCGCATCCTGCTGCGGGTACTGGTTCTGTTGCTGAGGTGGTCCTCTGTTCTGGGGTGGTGGTGGTGGTGGTGGTAAAGCTTCTCCCTTTGCAATCCTTCTCACGAAGTCACACTGCCGAGTGGTGTGCGCAAACGGCCTCCCAGGCGTGCTGTGAAATTTTCATGGTGCGCCCAACATATCCTCGAATGTGTATTTGGGCTTCATCTGCCCTGGGGGTCTCACATTTGGTCTCATCTTCCGACTGCCTCCTGCAGCCGCTCGATCTTCCTCATTTTGGACAGCGGCCACCTGCCGACTGCCATACTGGGAATCAGGCTGCTCGTCCTTGCGCTTGCCGTTGTTCTGCTGGTTGTTGTTGTTGTTGTTGCGATTGTTCTCTCTTCTTTCCTTCCGACTGAGGCCTTGGTTCCCTGTGTCCGACTGCGGAGCCCCTGGTGATTGGATCACACCTCCAACTCCGAGTTGGATAGGGCGCATCGCAGAATCGGACATAGCGAACGCATTTGCCACCTTCATAAGCTCAGCGAGCGACGTGAAGTCTTTGCGGAGCAGCTTGTGCTTCAACATTGAATCCGCCAGGCACCCATCAGTAAAATACTGAATGGCCTGGATCTCATGGACTCCTTCGCATGAATTCTTCATCTTGATCCACCGAGATAGGTAATCTCGGAGGGGCTCGTCCTTGCCTTGCACACACAAAGCTAACTGCCGTGGGAGGTTGGGCCTCTCATACGTGCTTGTGAAGTTGTGAATGAATGCGGTCGTGAAATCCTCCCAGCAATTCACATTGTCCTTGGGCAAACTGTTCAACCACGTCCGCGCTGAGCCTTGCAGCATGAGAGGTGCGTAGCGGACTGCTACACGCCGATTGCCTCCTGCAATGCGGACTGCCGTCAGGTAGTCGGACAGCCAATCTTCCGGTTTCACCGAGCCATTGTACTTGGGAGTGTCTCTCGGTAATGTGAAGCCTTTCGGGAATCTCTCCGTCCGAATGCGGTGACCAAAACATGATGGGCCAGCTTCTCCTTCTTCATCTTCCTGAGCTTCCTTCTCTAGGAGCTCAATGCAATGCCTTGCGTCTTTCTGGCCGATTTGGCGAGGGCCAAGTCAGGTACTGATTGCTGGTCTTGGCGCCGATTGCTGCGGCATGACATGGCGCCTACTGTTAACAGCTGGCTCTTCCATTCTTCTGCTTGCTGCTGGGGGTGGCTGATTGCTTCTGACCTTGCTGTCGTGCCGATACGGTGCAGGTTGATGCCTGTCCTGGCGCGATGCATTCGGTCGCTGGCTAGCTCCCGCATTCGGCCTCACAGTTCCTCTTGATGCCCCTGGCTCAGCATTCTGATTGCCCATTGCCACAAGCCGCTGCTCTTTTGCGGCCGCTATCAGCTCACGCATTCGGCGCAACTGTTCGCGCCGCTCATCTCCTTCCAACTCTTCCAGCTCGAGCGCTATCTGCTCGGCGGCTCTCAAATTCTTGTTCGGTGTGCTATATGTTGGCCTCTGGATGAATGCCGACTGCGCTGGCTGCTCCGGTCGCACCGGCCTTCTCGGACGCTCCGGCTGCCCAGCTCCTGATAGCTGTTGGTTGACTGCTCTTCCTCGGCTTCTCAGGTCTTTCAGGACTGCGGGCTCAATCGGCCGGCGCGGTCCTGCATGAGCTGCGTTGTACTCCCTTGTGATGGCTCCTAGCCGACGCTCTTCTGCCAACACTTGCTCAGCCCTGCGAGCCAGAGCGAGCCGTGCTGTTTCCAGCTCGGTGTGCACCTGCTCCGGATCACCATTCCGGTTCACAGGTGTGTATAACACATCCCGCAACGCACTGGTGCCGATTCGCTCTGCCGCGTCAGCTACTTCCTTGGCCTTCCTTGCTGCGCTTGCCGAATCACGGTTGGTCGACGAAGATGCTCCCGCCATCATGACCGCGGCGTGCAGTCGGTCCTCCTCTCGGCCAGGTGCTGCGATGCAGCCCCTGGTCGAGAGCGGATCTGTAGCACACGAGAAGATGCGGATGTCTCTAGGATATGCCTCAGGGAAGCTGCCAATGAAGAGACGATGACTTCCCACTTGCAGCGACACTCCCGGGCGGCAAGGGTGCTCCAGCCCTGTACCGCGCCGAGTAGTCCACTACATGATCGATTGCCCCACGCCTCAGAATCAGGCCGGAGGCGTGGCTACCGCCGGATGCAGAGGAAAATCCCGTCCGGATCTTGACTCCAGTCGACGCCTCGGTCTGCCCCACGGTGGGCGCCAACTATCGTCGATATATGACGGCAGATGCCATGGGGATGGCTAAAGTGAGGGGAAGACACGAGGGAGAGAATGTCGATGGTGCCGGAATCGGGTTGGGCACAAGCACGGTGAAGACACCACGATGTACCCAGGTTCGGGGCTCTCCGGAGAGATAACACCCCTACTCCTGCTTGTCTCTTATATATCAATGAAGGAACTACAATAACTGCTCTTCTATCTTCTCAGGGGAAGGAGTAAACCGCCGCCGTGGGCAAGGTCCTCTCCTGCTTCCCTGAGGTGTGACTACGGCAGTAAATGAACTGAAGGGGGAATGAGTTAATGAGATCTCAGGTGTGGCGTCCCTCGCGCAGGAGGGGTACCCTGGCTCTTATAGTGTGAGTCCAGGGTACTTTGGTAACTTCAGTGCCGAATGGGCCCATCCGTCATCCTCTAATCGGCCTGGGCCCACCGACTGCTCCTCTCCGGGTGACCCGGAGCCTACGAGCGGCGGCCCATGCTGCTACCTCGTAGAACCTAGGAATGAACAGTGGAGCTAGAGGGTGCGGTCTTGTCGGCCTGTCCGCGAAATCGGCAGGGAGGTCGACAGCGTATCTCCAGCAAATCCTCGACAGGACCTGGCCTTCCTGCCACCCAGATATCTCGGGATATGGCATTTATGACCTCGTAATCATACCCCCGACTGGGTGGTAGGTTGCTCCGATTGCGCCTGGACCGACTGGTGGTTCTTGGTGGGGTCGATTGCTCTGGGCAATCGGCCTTCTAGGAATCGGCCTCGGTTCAGCTGCGGACCAATCGGACGAATGTCTGATAAGGGAAGGGTGGGCCGATTGCGCCTGGGCCAACTGCTGGCATTTGGTATGGTCGATTGCCTTGGAGCAATCGGCCGTACCTCCGCCCAGCTCGGCCCAGCTACAGCCCAATCGGCCCATCCTTGTCTTGAAAGCTTGCTTCCGCTTGGGTTAGCCTACCCGGGTACCAATCCCCCGACACCAACACTATATAAGTCCTGGTGTATTGTGGTTTCTAGGAAACTTAATTTATATGATAAATTATCTTTGTAGTGTATCCTTAGACAACTATGGATGCATCTTCCACAACTAGAACCAAAAGGAGAAAAACTTTTGTTGCTAAGTGTTTTTGTGTTTGTCAAGAATTGTTCTTGATAAATGTGGTAATGGAAGAAAAGTGAAAGTTCAACCAAGGTGATTGACCTTGCCTACAAATGTCAGGGTAGCGCAGCGGAATATGTTCCGGAAGCAAGACTCTACATTTAGAGGAGAAACTGATGATAATGATCATGATGTTTTGATGGAATCTTTTACTGAGAAAAGTAGGGTTCAAGAATACATGTTTTCCCCTTGTGCAAAATGATATTCATGATTCACTTGTCAAGTTAATGAAACAAGACATACCTACGAACTACAAAGAAGCGATGGTGGACCTAAGTACGAGATATGACTATGAGTCATGAAATCCTGTATTGAGTTACATTTAAGATTGCTTGAATCTTATCGAGTAAGGATGTTACTTGACATTCTCAATAACTTCGAAGTTATGAGGAATAAATGTGAACATCAAAGAAGACATCAATATTAATTTGTACAAAGATTGTTTCTGACAAATTCAATAAGTTGACTACAATATGTAGCAATGCTTGAGTCAATGGGATATTCACTACGATTAATCCAAAATGTTATCAATACCGTGACTTCCTCAAATCCTTCATTTGAAGAAGTGTTGTAATTGGTACAACAAGAAGGTTTTGAAAACATATGGATGTTAGTTTCTCATGAAAGGAATTCTCGATTTGATGAATGATCAAAGGATTTTGGAATTAGCCAAAATATCGAGGAAACATGCATTTTGCATGAAACTGAGTGGGAGCCATGGGGTTAGTGTCCTAGTCTTATATGTGTCTGACATATTTGAGTAGGAGCCATGTGGACGTTATCCATATCTTATATGTGACTGGCATATTTGAGTGGGAGCAATATGAGTGTTATCCTAAGACTTAATATGTGCATTACATATTTGAGTGGGAGCATGATAACATTCTCATATATGGATAACATATTATGAATGGTGTAGTTGGTATTAATGATTATGAATCTTTCATAAATGAAGATGAATAAGTATTAAGCATTGAAAATCTATTAAGATAGATTAATGTGTTTAATAACATTGATTCGGAATACTTTCCTGGATAAGATTCTGAAGGAGTTCAGAATGGGACAAGTCAAGAAGTAGTTCTTACTTGTATATCCAAGAGAAGTATCGAGTTAATCTCAGTACAAGAACAATGGTTAATTAAATGAAAGAAATGGATGTGCTAGATCCTCTATGCCTTTTTCATAGGTTCTTTCATATAAAACCAGAGTTATGTACTCGACGTAATGTGACCCAAGTTCTTAGTAGTAAGAACATGTTGTGATATGATTTATGAGTAAATCATTGAACAAAGAGTTAAGTTTATCCTTCATTATATGGAGAGAACTGAGGATACATCTCAAATTTGTAAAGGATAGTGGACTTGACCATAAATGTTATGCTGGCTCAAGTTGTGACACTAACCTAGAAAATTGAGATATCATATTAATGAATGCCTAAGTTGAAAGAAACATGGTTAGACATAAAAGTTGCATACAATGCACTAATGATTAAATCTATATTGATGTGGCTGCTTTAGAAGTGACAGGAGTTATAATTTGGCTTTAGAAGTTCGACTTCTGACTGAGTGAGTTTCAGTGTGCATGAATATGGGAAAGTCCTCGTGACCCACCGGATGTCATTGCTGAAACACAGCAAACGAAGTCTCACTCTACCGCCAGATATATATACCTCATCATTATAAAGGATAATGAAGTAATGTCAAACTAGGTGACATTAATGATTTGCAAAAGACATACGGATCTGATTGGTACCCAGACTGTTGATACAACCTTTTCCACAAGCGAGCATGATCTATAACCATATAGATGATATGGAGTTATGATCCACAGAAAATGCAGCTAGATTATTTGTACTCTAGTGCAAGTGGGAGACTGTTGGGAATGTGCCCTAGAGGCAAATAAAATATGTTTTATTAGCATATTCCATTAGTTCATAATAAGTTTTATACTGTGCTATATCTGTATTAAGTGGAAACATTAATACATGTGTGGTATAAAACAATCAGGTCTCTAGTTAACCCTAGCATACTAGTCCATTGGGCAATTGATGATCAAGGTTTCCTGATCATGAGAAATTAAGCTGTTGACAATGGAGTCATGTCATTGCGAGAATGATATGATGGACACACGCCCACCAGAAGTGTTGCGATGTGATCAAGTCACATAGTTCGACATTGCGATAACTATAACGTAGTGACCAGATCCTTTGACCGTAATGATCATACGTAATTTTCATCTATGAGGAGACTTTGATTTGTATCCCACCGCTTGACTGAAATATGCTGGCCATAACGGTGCACTTTGGGTATTCCGAAATAGATGGTTGATGAGTTTGCAAATAGATCAAAGCGGGATTTGTCCATCCGAGTAACGGATAGGTACTCTGGGCCCACTCGGTGATATTGCATCATAAAGTTTGCAAATGTGTGACTAGGTCACGGAGTTGTAATATCACGGGAACGAGTAAACTTGTTTGTTGAGAACGAGGACGAACTAGATATATTGGATACCGATGATCAAACCTCAGACAACCAAAGTATCGTAGGACAAAGGGAACAGGCACATGGTTAACGGATCCAACAGCGATTGAAGTTCATTCGATGGAAGCGCAGGGGCTATCAAGGATTGTAACCAGGTCCAATTGATTAGTCATTGATCCATGAGATTGTCTCGATCATGTCTGTTGTTTCCCGGACCGTAGGGTGTTACACTTAAGGGTATTCGACGCAGTAAGGATTGATTCGGCATCACCGGAGAAATAAGAGAGAACACCGGAATTGTTCTGGTGAAGGCCGGAAGTTGTTCTGGGTATTTTGAAAGGTTCAAAATATATTTAATAATGTTTAATTAATGTTTTACTATTTAATTATCTGAATTAAATATTAAAATATAATTAAATATAATTAAAAATGAATTAAAAGGCATATGGGCCTCATAGGGCCCATTAGGGGGAGAGGGAGTCCTCCCCCATGGGCCATGGCGCCATGAGGGGCCCACCCCCCTTATTTGGTGCACCACCCCCCTCCCTTGGGATTAGTCCCACCCCGGAAGTGGAGGGGGGGTGGCACCCCTCCTTAGCCTATATATGGAGGGGTAGAGGTGCCCTTTTAATCATCATATTTTGAGACAAGTTCTCTTCTCTCTCTTCCTCCTTTCTCCTTCCTTTCGTGGACTCCCCTTGTTTGGAGTCTATACTTGGTTGGGGATTTCTCCACCATACGCACGCCGTCGTGCTGCTGGAATTTGGATCCGAATCCATCTTCTTTCCGCTGCTCTACTGGTTCGGAGTCTGGAGGGACGTCGGGTATACTGTATGTGTATAATCCCGCGAGGCACTACACTTGTGGTGCTACTTCGTCGTCGTGGACGTATCGCGAGGTCTTCATCAGCAACGTTCCAACGGGGACGTAATCCCATCATCGGTCTCAAGGACCGGGTGGCTATCGGAGTCATCGTGGAGCTGCGCGGCATAGGGGATTGCCGGTACGACTACACCAACCACGTTCACGCGGGGACGTTTCCCGCTTAAACGGCTACATACCGGTATGTGATCTAATTCCATCTGTTACTTGTATCGCCATAGCATAGGTATTGGGATTGGGTATCGTAAGTTATGAAAAAATTGTGTTTTCTTCCCTGAACCCCAACAGAAACAAGATGCTTGAAATCGTTGAACGTTGGATATCCTTCGTGTCTTGGATGCTAAGAGTTGAAGAGAGTCCTCAGCTCGGTGGGCTGAGAGTTCATCTTTGTCGTCTCTCCAGGGTTCGTCACACCTATTATTTCACTAAATTTTGCCAAATGCATGGTCAAAAGATCATCTTAAATTCTAAACTCAACAATAATAGCATCATGATTATATCTAAAACTATTAGTAAAATAGGAGGTGAGTTTGCGATCCTGAGTAACACAGCATGTTGCAAGCTGTGTCAAACCTGCATTAGCACAAAGGTTGTAAAACTTCTCCTTGATACCTGCAGCTTCAAGGAAAACTTGGCACAGATACGTCATTACACGTGCCGGACTTGTCTCTTATAACAACTCTAGGGGCACGACATCCTCATTGTAGCTCACCCTAGCAGTTGAAGATGAAGTTGAAGCTCTAGTAACTCGATCGGTACGCTCAGGCTTCTTCTTCCCAAGCCATTTTCCTAGAAAACTCATTTCAGAGAGTATTTGTTCAAAATTTCAGCTCAAACAATAGGTTGTAGAGAGAGATCAAAGTTCCGGGTAGAGAGCAGCAAGAATCGAGTTCCAGCTGAAGAACTCGTGTTTTTGGGGAGAAAGAAGGAGAGAGGAGGAAGACTTACCTGGGTGGCTGGCCTGGGGGGCCCAGGCGCCCTGTGGGAGTGGCCAGGGGCCAGGTCGCGCCACCTGGCCGCCTGGACTAGGGGTGGCCCCCCTGGTCAGCCTCAGGTGCCTCTGGGTCCCTTTTTCTGTAGGAAAATTGTTTTTTATTTTTGCGGAATTTTTCTGACAACTTCAAAGTTGAATTATTTTCGAAGTTCAAAAAGCTACAGAACTTCCTAGAAACTTGAAACAGTGGTTAGACATGTGAAGCTTCAAAAACATAAAACTTTCGTACAACAAGGAGAACAAAAGCTAAAGGAAATGAAAACATAACAAGCTCCACTTTTTACCTATATAAAACATGCTAGCTAGCAAGATTGATCAAGTCTTACCAACAAACCGGCGATATATAGAGCAGAAAGTCTCACCTCTTATAAAGTGATCATTGTACCTTTAGTTTAATGGACATTCTCCCCACCAACATGCTCCCATCCTCGGGCATGTCAAGCATAACAAAATAGGTAAGGATTAAGCAATTAGCAACTTCAACAGGAACATCTTTACAAATACCAATCGGAATGGCTATTGACTTTTCAGCCATCTGAAGAGAGATATCTATAGGGATTAGTTTATCTAAACAAAGCCTCTTGTAAAGAGACAAAGGCATAACACTCACTCCTGCACCAAGATCACCTAAATCAGTTCTGACATAATTATTCTTTATGGAGCAAGGGATGGTCGGTATACCTGGATCACCAAGATTCTCAGGGATCTTGCCACTAAAAGAGTAGTTAGCAAGCATAGTAGATATTGCATCATTAGGGACTTTTCTTTTGTTAGTAACAATATCTTTCATATATCTCAAGGACGGAGGTAACTTAATAGCATCGGTCAAAGGAAGTTTAAGAAAAAGAGGTTTCATCCACTCAAAAAACTTATTTTAGTGTTCTTCCTCTTTGGTTTTGAGAGACTTACATGGAAAGGTCATGGGTTTCTGCACCCATGGTTCTCTTTCCTTCCCATGTCTTCTTGCGATGAAGTCTTCTCTAGTGTATTTCTTGCGTTTATCGGGTGCTTCTTCTTCTCGCACCTTGAGAGGATCATTCTTCTCATTCTCCTTATCGGGTTCAACATCGTCTTCGGTTTCAGCATCGAAGGTAGATATACTTTTTGGATCAACAACAGTCTCTTCTTCAACTATGGGATCATTTGAGTTGTCAGCTTCCTTGTGTTTCTTCTTCTTCTTCGGAGAGCTAACAATTTCTTCTTCCTGCATTTGAGAATCTTGCTCCATCCTCTTCGGATGCCCTTCTGGATAGAGAGGGTCCTGGGTGTGTGTTCCACCCCGAGTCTTTATACCATAAGCCTGCAAACCATTTTGTTTGGCATAGTTAGCAAGCAAATATTTTTGCACATCAAAAATTTGTTCAAGCTGAGTTTGAACCATATGAAAATGCTTAACGAGGCATTTAACATCATTAACAGTTCTACCTAGAACATCAAGCAAACTTTTGATATCAAGGGTATTATCATGCAACTGACTTTGTATCCTCTCATTAAAGTGATTTTTCTTCATAATAAAATTATCATGCTAATCTAAACATTGATCAGGAGGCTTACCTTCAGGGATGTCACTTGCATTGAAATCTAAAAGAGAGTGTACCTCTACCATAGGAGGGTGAGTAGTGGGCTCACACAACTTCTCACTAGGAGGTAGATTTTTCACGTCTTCGGCTTTAATACCCCTTCTCTTTTATAGACTTCTTTGCTTCTTGCATATTTTCGGGGCTTAGGACAAGCATGCCCCTCTTATTTGGTGGTGTGGGTGGTTCAGGGACGGACCAATCTTCGTGGTTCTTGGCAATCTTGCCCATTAGTTCTTCAGCATCGTCCGGTGTTCTTTCCCTGAAAACACAACCAGCACAACTATCCAAATATGATCTAGATTCATCGGTTAGAACAACATAAAATATATCAAGTAATTCATTCTTACGAACTCCATGTCCCGGTCTAGCCTTGATCAAACTGCAATACCTCCCCCAAGCTTTAGGGAGGTGCTCATCCTGCAACTGTTTAAAGTTATAAATTCTTTGTAAAGCAGCATGTTGCATGTGAGCAGGAAAGTACTTATCAACAAAAGATTGAGATAAGTATTGAGGATTCTTAATGGAACCACATGGTAGTGCATCATACCAGGCTTTAGCACCCTCCTTCAAAGAGAAAGGAAGAAGCTTAGTCACATAAAAGTTTCGTATCTTTTCATCGGTAGTAAACAAGCCACCCAACTCAGTGAGTTTGGTCAGGTGTGCAATAGCATCATCATTTTCTCTGCCATAAAGGGGTCAGCTTCAACTGTAGATATAAGTGAAAGATCAACAGAGAAATAAAAATCAGGATCATTGATGCATATAAGAGATGTAACAAATTCAGGATCACGAGAAAACTTGTTCTTCATAGAATGCTTTGCAAGCAACTTCTTCACAGCACCGGGATCAGAGTAATCACAATCTCTGAGTTCCCTACATAAATCATCATAAAGCACAATATAATCATCCTCAAGGAGTCTCTCCTTGAGGTCACTCAGTTCAGGATAATCATAAGTTCCACCAATAGGGTAGTGAGTAACAGGAATTTCAATTTCAGATTGTTTGGCAGCAGCAGCGATCTATGTCTCAAGATAGTAACCAAGTGAACCAATATCATCAAGGGTAGTAGTAGCATCATCAAAAATGTTGGACATATTACCAGACTCAGCAGAAGTAGCATGTGGTGGTGGTGAAGCAAACTTACTTATAACTGAAGGTGAATGAAGTGTAGCACTAGTGCTCAAAACAGTACCTTTTCTTGTACGGGATGGTAAGATCGGAACCTTGGGGTCTCCTTTCTTACCCATAGTGGCTAAAGTGCAGCAGGCAGAATACTTCAAGTAGACTTGTAAATAAAGCTATGCTCCCAGGCAATGTGCCAGAAAACAGTACTTGATAACCCACAACTGTAGGGGATCGAGATAGTCTTCGCGGGTAAGAATAACCGAATTTATAGATTCGACACAAGGGGAGCCAAAGGATACTCACAAGCTTTAACAGTTGAGTTGTCAATTCAACCACACCTGAAATACACTTGCTTGCAACGAAGTATTAGTAGCAACGGTGATATGGAAGTGATGGTGGCAACGGAAATAGTGGCAGTTAAACATTAAAAGTAAAACAACAAAAGTAAACAAATAGTAACCAGCAGGATTGAAACACTGTAGACTAGGGATATGGATGGTTGGGCGCTGCTTGGATGAGAGAGAACATGTAATAGATTCTAACAAGGGGCAAGGCACACGGAAAATGAAGGATCATCTAGGCAATATCAAACATTAGGCATGCAACCCAAGGTAGTTGTACGTGCTTGCAATAAGAACTTGCACAACATCTTTTGTCCTACCATCCCGCTACGAACGGGACCAAAAGGAACTTATGGAGACTAAGGTGCTCCTATCAAAGAGCACCGAAACAAAGCATTAACACTCTATGGATACATGAAATCCTCAAATTATAGTCCATCCCCTTTAGTGTCCCAAGCTTTCACCATTGGGATCGTCGGTTCCGGAGTACAATAGGTGCATACAACTCATAGATAGGATCAAGAACACAAATAAACTCATGAAAATACAATGGTTCAGATATGAAAACATGGCACTCGGGCCCAAAGTGAAAAGCATTAAGAGCAACAAGTTCTAGCAAAGATGATAAACACCAAAGTAGATGATAGGTAACATGCCCCCTACAATCTGATGAACTATTACATGATCTAACTCATCCACTCCCTACCATCCCCTTTGCCTACAGCAGGGAATTACTCACACATGAAAGGAGAAGTCATGGAGGGATGATGGAGTGGCGATGGTGATGACGATGGCGATGATCTCCCCTCACCGGAGGCCAAAACAACCTCCAGATTAGCCCTCCCGAAGAAGAACAGAGGGTGGCGACGGATCCGCGACGAGAATTGGGAAAACCTTCTGTTCTGGGGTTTCCTCGCGATGGGTAAAATTAGGGGCCAAGGTAGGTCACCAGAGGGGGTGGGACCCACCCAGGCGGCCTCCCGGCACGGCTAGGGGGGTGGTCGCGCCAGCAGGGCGCCTGGGCCCCCCTAGCCCCCCTCTGGCACATCTTATGGTCCGGGACTCCTTCGGGTGCGTGGATTTTCTTTATTTTTTCTAGGAATTTTCTGAGATACCTAAAAAATCCATATTCCTGCACACAAGAAAACCATACAGGCAGGTCTGCTAAAAACAGCGTCAGTCCGGGTTAGTTTCGTTCAAATCATGCAACAATGAGGCCAAAACAATAGCAAAAGTGTTTGGGAAAGTAGATACGTTTGAGACGTATCACGATACGGAGTCCAAGACAAGATGCCTCTTCGCATCCAAAAAATACTTAATAAAGGAAACATCAAATATCGCGTGTTTCCCATACACGCATCGGAAACCTAACAGGCAGCAGCAGTGCAGAACGTCATAATGGCCGAACAGAAGACGCGACGGTTCACAAACCAACCACCGTCATCAAGCACGTCACCAAAAGCATCATCACGTTGCCTGACATTATGGCAGCACGGGAAGGATTGATTTAAGACAAGCCACTGCCAAACTCGAACACTGGAACGATTCCCTGCTTTTTTGGTCATTCATTCAAAACTTTTTCAAACACAATTCAAAAAATTTACTACTAATGGGAGCGCCCTCTCTATTCTAAAACAGAGCATAGATCAAGCCTCGAGGATGCGAGTGGCTACTCCCCTCCAACAAGAACAAATTCATCTACAGAGTTCGGGTGTTCCCTCACCCTGAGGACGAAGTGCTCGAGTGATTACTCGCACAAACAAGAACAAATACCCCTATAGAGTCCGGGTGCTCCCTCACTCAGAAGATGATGCAGTACTCAAGTGGCTACTCGCACCAAACAGCAAGACCCGATCAGTATCTAGAAGGACAATCTGCCCAGGCACTCGAGTGCTCCACGAGTGCCTGCACGACTCGCTCACTCGACGACTATCTCAGTGGGTGCATCTCTTATCAACTCATCGCCTGAGCTCGCAAATGCTCCGCGAGTGACTACTATTAGTCCACTTGATTTGTTTATCCAAGTGGGTGCATTTCTAATCAGGATACGCGCTTCTATAAAAAATGATGCCTGGGTCGCGACACACTGCACCCCAGATGCTGCGCAATCTCGCGCGTAGGGCAGACCCCGCTGCACAGTCGGTCGGGCCGGGACTTGCCACAACGTGACTTCACTCCCGATGTTTTCCATGCGCGATGCATGAAGAAAGTTGAGCCAATAAAGGACGCGTTAAGGCTATTTGCTGAGACCGGCAGTATTGATCCTATAAGACCTGCAGCGGCATGGACTTTGCTAGACACCGGTTGTTTCCAAGTCCGTGTCAAGGGACACGGGCTTGATTGGGCTATTGAGGTATTTTCCACTAGCGAAATTCACCAAGGCTCGACCACTCGAATACCTTGGTCCCTTTCAGCTTATCATCCCTCGAATAAACTATCTTTTGTGGCTAATGATCGACGACTCGCAGCAGCGGTGCATGCATGAAGACATGCGATTATGGATTCGAGTCCCTACGCGACTCTTCGAGTCCCCCAGGCACTCAGGGGCTACTGACGAGGGGGTGACCCCACGACTCCTACGGATGAGGGTACCTGGTGTGCATCAAGACAGGAGGCCCGCTGGAAGCCTCGACCGGCCCACAATTGGCCCACTCGAGGCACCGATGTAGGAGTCCTC
Organism: Bromus sterilis; assembly: GCA_950022295.1. Lineage (NCBI taxonomy): Eukaryota > Viridiplantae > Streptophyta > Magnoliopsida > Poales > Poaceae > Bromus > Bromus sterilis. Next base: position 266,944,217 of record OX465598.1, on the reverse strand, counting down.
GAAGACTATGGAAGCTACGACTTGGCGTCCAAGACTAAAACTAAACTAGGCAAACTGTCTCTGTAAACCTAGTTGGACTCCTTGCGACCCAGCCTGGTATATAAAGGCTGGGAGAGGGGACGTCTAGGGCATCCAATCTCATAGCAACACCTCCGGTCCCGAGCGAACTCGCCTCGACCTCCACTGTAATCGCCTCCATCATAATAAAGAAGAGCAGGAACTAGGGATTTCACCGCTCGAGAGCCCTGAACCTGGGTAAATCTCTGTCTCCTGTTAGCCGACGAGTATCGCCAACCTGCACATCTCTTCTACGGTCTAACCTAGGGTTCATAAGAATGAAATTTGCTGAGGTCAATCCTCGTCAATAGTTCTATCCTCAAGGTTTTTTTGGTCATAGTGGTCAAAACGATTATCAATAGGGGTGAGGTAGTGTTTCCTTATTCTTTTTTATATGAATTTGAATTAGTTCTTAATTGATTCAATTTGAGATTTTTAAGATATGTGGCTAAGATCTCCATGAAAGGTTTCTAAGTGACATTCTTTTTTTTCAATGTAAGATTTAAGAAGGGAATCCACGAAACAATATATAGACTTTCTAATTATCATACATTTTTTATCATACATTACCTACATACACTAAAGTAAGAACTACTTAATTGTAGCAAGAATCAAATTGAATAGGTCGATCAAAAATCAATTTAGGAGTTGTGTTATGGATAACGTCTCTTCCTTTGTAAATTCCAAAAAATCATGCTGGCCAAGTATGGTTGAAGGTTTATGACTAACCCTGACTTACAATGGTTTCCTTTTCACGATCTCTAGAAAGATAAATTCATCATATACATGGAGGGAAATTTAGCATGGCAGTGATGCTCTTAAATATTTCTCATCAAGAGAGATAATAATGGATCATATATTTATGTGTGGGATGAACCTTGAATCCCATCCAATAATGGCTTGAAGCATCCGATCAAATTGTGTGCCGCTATGTTATCGTTGTAAGTGAACTATTGCTTGAAGATAGTAACTGATGGGATGGATAAAAGCTAAGGTTGCATGTGCCAAGGTGATCAGTGTATCCCAACTGCTATAGGAGTGGATTATATCGGGCGTCAGAGGTAGTAAATACATGGCCTCTTCTCGGTGATATCGGATTATCACTTGTTGTTCACTTTTGGGGTCTAAGGGAAGTCAATCAACAACATGGGGTAATTATAATAATTTTTTGGAAAGCTCCGTGAATATTGTAAGTACATTCTAAAGTATAGTCTTTTGATGGAAGATAATCAATTACTTCATGTCATGCAGAGAGGTAATCCACGGAAAACACATGGAAATAATTCTCTTTCTTGAAGAATATGGTGTAGAGAAAGATGTGTTGAAAAATTGCACTCATTGATTGGACATAAATATTTTGGCTAGAAATCAACAAGATATCAAGAGAGAGAATATATGACCCTCATTCATGTGATATGCATATTGTAGAGGGAAACTTTAATCTAGTTGAGAATGCTTGCATTATTGTCCGCATTATGTGGACAATCTGGAAGGCTCAAAATGACTGGTTCATTGGGAGAAATAAAGGAGCTCGAGGATGTGTTGGGTTGCGGATATTGTTCATGATATGTGGAATTCCAGTCTTGATTGGAATGGTAGTGTCAAAACAAAAGTGTGAGCCCGTGGAAACCTAGTGATCCCGGTGTTCTAAAAGTTAATGTGAGAGTAGCTTTTTTGTTTCTTGCACATGAAGGATCTACATGTGCCCTTTGCACGAAAGAACGACTAATATATTGTGCAACTATTAAGTTGAAATGGAGTATATATGCAAAAGGATGGTAGAATTGACAATATATATTTAGAGAGTTAAATCTAAGAAGGCTAAGTGAATACTTTTTTTGATAAAGTTAATGAGTGAATGTTCCCTCGCTTACTCCCTTTAGTGACGAAGGCTCCAACACTAATTCCGTGAGATGCGGCGCAATGAAAGTGGGGCCCCAATGCATGCACGATCTTCGTGCTCGAGGTGTCTCTTCTGTGATTGTTAGTTCTAGATGCATCATTTTTAACTTCACATATTTGAAGAATTAAGATGCGAGGTATCGTTTGGGGAGTTAAATTATATGGGAGGGGTTAGAAATTCTCTTAGGATCCCAAGAAACTATTAAAAACAAGGAAAAAAATAGAAAACCTTCTTTCTCATTCTAGTTTTTTATAGAAGCGCTTTCTCATTCTAGTTTTTTTTAGAAGCGCTTTCTCATTCTAGTTTTTTTGTAGCGGTGCTTTGTCATTCTAGTTACGTCTGCTGTTTGTGATATAACCCACCTAAGTAGTCACGCCCGGCTTGTAATGTCGTTTTTTCCTTTTGTTCGGAAAAGTCTATTTATCGCTTGCGAGCGTCCAAAAAGTAGGATGTTTGATGAAGAAGCGCAGTTTCTGACGACCCGACCCACAATTCCACTTTAGCGTTTTGTTTTATTTTTCATTTCTTTCATATTTGTATTATCTTTTATTTTTTACTTTTTTCATAATATATGGTGAACTTTTTCGGATATACACTAAACTTTGTATATTGTATGGTGATTAATTTTTAATACACACCGAATCTTTTTTAATATAAAATAACTTTTTCATTATACACTGAAAATAATTTTTAATGCACTTTGAATATATTTTAATAAAAACGAATTATTTTTAATATATATTTAATTTTTGGATTATACAATGATTTTTTAATACACATAGAACATTTATTCAATATAGAATAAACGTTTTTTGATACACATTGAATTTCTTATATTATACAATGACCATGTGTTTAATACACATCAAACATTTTTCAATATAAAATAAACTTTTTTAATATGCTTTGATTTTTTTATATAAAATACATACTTAAACTTTTAAAAATAATACATCTAACTATTGAAAAATAACAATCTTTTTTATAAAATAGATTAGAAAACCATAAAAGAAAATATCACGACAAAAAACCCTCATGCGGAGGGTGGGCCAGCCTATGGGAACTTTTCCCTCAGCAAAAGCGCCTCTTCTGTATGATAATTATGCAGGGTCTCTCAGGAAAAGTAAGATCACGGAACACAGCTTAGGGTTCAATTCAGACGCAGTGGCGTAGCCATGTACTAGTTGTGTTGTTAGCTGACTACACAGTTTTTTGATAATATAGGCTTGAACCAAGCAAAAGATAATTAAAATATTTGAAAAATACGAGTATTTGACTACACAACTTTGTCTTGACTACACAAAGTTTAACTCCTGGCTCCGCCACGCCACTGTTCAGACGGACAAGACGGTAGACAGACTTATACCAATATACAAAAAATTAGTTTTTGTATCAGTTTGCCAAGTCATTATCCAAGCATCAACTTGTCATTTCTTGAAGAGAGCTAGTACTAATTTTCAGGGTTTTTTACGTTCAAATTTTTTTCAGGTTTTTTGCGAATCTTCAGGGAATCTTGTTGGACATGTCAGCTATTTTTTTTTTGAAACTGTCACGGGGGGGGAGAACTCCCCACCTGAATTTGATCTCATTTCAAAAGAAAAAATTGATCCAGTTTATAAGGAAAACCGGATTACAGAGCGACCCAATTTATGAGGAAAACTGGGCCAAAAAACCTCACAAGCGAAGAGACCTAGTCTACCACATGACTGAAGGCTTCATTCGCATGGAGCACACCACCAAATTCGGAGCCGCTGCTCCGGCGTCCCCCGCTCACAGGTGAGCCGCAACGCCGCACGACACGACCGCCTTATAGCCCACGCTACACGAGACGACCGGTTGCAGACCAACATTGCGCCAAAATCCGAGGCCGCTACCTCGGCGTACGAGTCCGATCGATCCCACGGATCGCATCGACCGGGCCGACGAGCTCGCCGCCCATGCAGCACAAGATCGACACCCAAGTAATACGGAGCCGCAGCCCCACCCCCTAAGGCCACCACTGCATTACCTTCTGAGGCCGCTGCCTCAGCGCACATCCACCATCCGGAGCCGCCGCTCCGGCATCCACGAACCACACCCGGGAAGAGCTCGAAGAAAGAATCCACCACAAATACAGAACTCACCACTGCCACCAACCAACCTCCGCTGATCTCCATCGGTTGATTCCTGCTCCAAAATGATGCCCACAAGAGGGGTACGACGCTAAACGCCGCCATCATCCGATCCGAGAGAGCACGGATCTAAGGTTTCCCTCGGAGCAAGGGACGAGGATGAGAAGAGTGCAATACCACTGCAACGCCTTCAAGAAGGTAGCGACGCCCGCGAGCGCCGCCGCTGCAGGCACCGACCATAGCCGGTGACAAACTTTCGCCTGGCTTCAACCCTCTTCCATTGTCCACACCAACCGACCCGCCATGACCAACACCAGCCGTCATGAGCCGAATCAGCCGAAACCAACCCCTCTTCATACCGAGCAAATTTTTAACCGCAAATGTCAGCTATTTTTAACACGCATGGAGTGGGTTAGAACGTAATCTGCGTGTAACGAACGGCTAACTGATAGCACCCTTTTATCCTCTGACGTACAAGCGACAGTAGCAGTATTTTTGTATTACAGTTACATATTTTCTGATATCCTTTCAGTCGCACTCACGTTCTTGTTAGAAATCCTGTTGTCGACCTGCTCCATTCAAAGACGCGTTTAGAGGACACAAGTAAATAATACGGTCGTTAGCATCTGTCGTCCAAACCGTTATATGGGAGTACAATTCAGAGATAAATACATTCCGCAAATCAAATATTACAGAGATGAATACAGACCATTGACCATGTGCTCTGTGATTCGTCGAGGGACTTTTTGTGTAGTTTGGACTTCTGGAGGTTTCTTGTACGGGCCTACTACTAGTAGCGAATCGGATGATTGGACGACTTGAGTACCTACCGCTTGCCGGCCGAAATGGATGAAGCTCCTTATTTTGCATATAAGAGACCGGCTGATTCCTGTTGGCTAAATATCTGCAACTGCTGACATAAATTGCTTTCATCAAAGAAACAATCCTACGCTAGATAAATTAAATATCAATGGATTCATCATCAAATGAAGTTTTTTAAACACATATATGTGATGTTATCATACTATTACACATATTTCGTTAGTCAAACTGAAGACTAAATCGTAAAAACCCTTGTCCGTCTTACAAATCTTCTACTAGTTTATGCCGGGCTTAAAAGAAGGACCCTCAGACCATCTAAGGATCGAATGTGGCTGATATGTAGACCCAAGGGCCTCTTGAGCATTCAATTTCTTTTTTTCACTCTCGTGTAGCTAGACTGAGGCGCTGATTGTGGCCCTATGAACAACCGGTGTTGGGTGTGGATGATTTGAGTGAGCCTCTAGGAGGCTGGGAGCACTTTTGACCTTCAAATAATTCCACTAGATTTTTGTCCATACGGTTAGATCCCAACAGCCACACACAGGTGTGCAGCTGCCCTATCGCCTCTCTTTTTTTCCTTTGTAAAATAATGGTCTTTTTTGAGCTACACAACAGTTTACTCAATATTGATACTGTCAAACTTATCAATATGCAGAAGCACTCAAGAGTTCTTCTCAATAGTGGTTACCCTTGCTTATAATAAATTTACAAACTGTACACTCAAGACTTACTTAAATTGACACCGTTAAAATCATAGTCAGAAGCACTCATTTTTGTGAGAGAATATTCAATATTATCATCATTGTGATGTGCTTTTTTTCATGCTTTCTACAATTACTTCATGTTTTCGAATTTCATTAGGTATGACGTTTTATGTAAAAGCTACTGTTTTTTTTTAACAAACTCAACAACATGTTTTGTACTGTAATTTTTTTTATTTTGTTATCTTTTGATGATGTGTAGCTTATTTGGCTCACCTTTATTAGTTTATTTTATGTACATTTTCATGCAGTCTAGGGTTCAATTTGTGCCCATGTCATTTCATCTAATGTCTGTACTGCCCTTATGCACCTGAAACATGTTTCAACTTTCCGATGTTGTGTCGTACAAAACTGCCTCTATTAAACACTGTTAGGCTTCAAGATATCAATGTATTTTTTTCCTTTTGAGCAGATATTTTATGCTTCAAGCACGCATCCGTGGCACATTGTCCCGCGGTCAGAACAATGCATGGGCGCGATTCGACGACCTCCTGTGGCCGTTGGCGGAGCGGTTCCGCGTTATGGAGCGCGAGCTCATCGCGAACAAGGAGGTCGTGGCGGCGGGTGAGGACGGCGCTGGCGAGCGTCTGCATGCCACGAGGAAGGACTGCAACTACTCGTTCCCTGTGATGAACTCCGCCTTGGAGTATCACCTCGGGGTGAGCAAGTAGATGGCGGCGCCGGCGTGAAACTTTTAACAGGAGTAATCGTGAGTCAACAAGTGACTCGAGCCCAACGCAAAAAATGCATGTGGGGTCTTTGAAACAGTTCGAATCATTTCGACCACTGCCCCCCCCCCCCCATCGTGAATTTTTTGTCATTCTAAAGTCCAGCATAGTTCCACCAATCTATGTACCAACGAATAATTAACTTTAATATATGACGTTTCAAATGACAGATCTATTCTGCTGCCATATTCTTTTTAGGGTGAACCACATCCCATTTATACAATATAAAAATTTGTCGGCTCTGCTATAGTTGCTCTCACAGCTAGGCGCGGCGGAGCGCGCCCGTTCCATCTAGTTCAGATGTAGGGTGTATGAAATTGATGTCATCTTAGCTAACTATAAACCGTTCCCTAAAATGGTGGAAAGACTCTTACGAAGAATAAGCGAGAACTCTTTTCTTTCTGTTGAACAAGCGAACAACTACTGAAAGCAATCTACGCCTGATTGTTGTGAATAAACTACACATTATCTGCAGAGAGGACATGTATTCTTTCCACATTTCAGACGAAACTTAACAATGCAGAAGTATTTTAATCCGTATGTGCTGTCAGCCTATGACATCATGCATACATTGGGAAGAAGACTAAATAAATGGGATCAGTGCAAAGGGATTGTTTCAATAGTCAAGACTTGACACTCTTGGATAAACTCAAAGCCAGAGAAAGTCCCATGCGTTATTTTTCTTATTAAGAAAGTCCCAGGCAGGTACGGTACACAGAAGGCTGTATAGCAACAACTCATAAACTGCATCAGCGGGCCTTGAGTATTTAAAATAGGAAGAGTTCTATTGTCTCTCGATCTTACAAGTACACGCAACCTTCATTTAATAACGTTTTCAAGTTCAGCAAGGATTATAAAAAATCTAGAAAATCCAGATCGGAACACAGAAGACACTTATCCAATAACTTCGTTAGTTGTGCAGATGAACATTTCGACGTACTTGGTATATGCTGGACACCGATGGTGATAAAAAAAAGGTCATCACCGGTATAGTTTGTTCCTTTTTTCTTTTTTTTGGAAAAGGGTATAGTTTGTTCCTACTATCACTTAAACCCAGATGGTCAATTCAACATCTGAAGCAGAACAGTGCTGAAGCCGCAAAGGAATTACACATATATGTGATGTTATCATACTATTACACATATTTCATTAGTCACACTGAAGACTAAAACGTAAAAACCCTTGTCCGTCTTACAAATTCAGATGTAGGGTGTATGAAATTGATGTCATCTTAGCTAACTATAAACCATTCCCTAAAATGGTGCAAAGTATCTGTACGAAGAACAGGCAAGACCTCTTTTCTTTAAGTTGAATTCATACAACTACTGAAAGCAATCTACGCCTGATTGCTGTGAATAAACTACACATTATCTGCAGAGAGGACATGTATTCTCTCCACATTTCAGGGAAACTTCGCAACCCAGAAGTATTTTAATCCGTGTGCGCTATCAGCTTATGACATCACACATACATTGGCCACAAGGACTAAATAAGTGGGAACAGTGCAAAGGGATTGTTTCAATAGTCAAGACTTGACATTCTTGGATAAACTCAAAGCAAGAGAAAGTCCCACGCATTTTTCCTTTTAAGAAAGTCCCAGGCAAGTACGGTACAGAAGGCTGTATAGCAACAACTCAAATTGTATCAGCGGGCCTTGAGTGTTGAGAAAGGATAATCTTGTATTTAAATTAGGAATAATTGTATTGTGTCTCGATCTTAAAAGTATATGCAACCTCCATTTAATAACGTTGTCTAGTTCTGCAAGGGTTATACAAAATCCAGATTGGAACACAGAAAACACATATCCTTATATCGCAAAAAAAAGAAAACACATATCCAATAACTATTTTAGTTGTGCAAACGAACATTTCGACATACTTGGTATATGCTGGACACCGATGGTGATAAAAAAAAAACTCATCACCGGTAATAGTTTGTTCCTACAATCACTTAAACCCTGATGGTCAATTCAACATCTGAAAAGCAGGACAGCTCTGAAGCCGCAAAGGAATAGTCCATCAAAGTGAATATATGTGTTCCTGGTGATTGCACGGCAGGATTAAATGGCCTCTTGCAAACGTTGACTACCGTATTGGAATAGTACTGTAAGAGGAAAACTAGAAGTCATATAGACATTGTTCCGACAGTATCCCACACGAGTCAAACTTGCGTGCAGAGTGGCTTTGAATCATCTAATTTGTGTACTACTCCGTACCTTGGAAGAACAAGAAATTTCCGAATACTGATCAAATGTACTAATAATACATCAAAAGTCTATAAAATAATAATGTTGAAATGGGTTCGCTCCAGGGATAGCAGATAGTAGGAAAGATAGCAATTTAGCAGCAGTTCCACGCCGGCAAACACATGGAAACATCCCTTTAGCAAAAAAATAGATGTGAGGGAGCAGAACCAATGGCACTAGACAGTTTTCAAATTCAAGCATTGGCGCTATCCCATTTCAGGCGCGGGTTTACACGCATCCGAGCTGGCCGTGGACTATAGAAAAGGACGACCTCGACCGTCTGGTTATATATTTTGAGGTCAGGTCACGAGGAAAGTTCCAAAACCGATCAAGGTAGCACATATATGTCATGTGCGTGGATCAGCTCAGCCGGACCTCACCTGCCTAGGTCGTCGCAACCTGCAGGATCCCACGCACGGACGACGGCGACCCGGCCGGATGTCTGTCCGACGAGTAGGACGGCTGAAACCATCCGGTTCTCATGGGTTTTTCGGAGGCGATCGATCCCGGCCTATGCGGGACGCGTAGAAAAAGCTGGGAAACTATTCAGTTAGACCGGGCGCACCCGCCATTTCCCACACATGCATTTTAATAGTATGTTTCTAGTAGGTCAACCTCAACGTTGCCGTCGCAGTCCTCCACGTTTCCCCGACGAGGCCATCATGATCATCTCCGTCCTCTCGGTCCCGCCGTGATCGATCGGCAGGAGGGAATTTCCCGTGCACCTTCCCTTTCCCCGGCCCCGCCACCACCAACTCCGACCAACGCCCCGCCGCAACATATATAAAGCCGGTACGCACGGCACCGTGGATCCTCCCTCCCTTCCCCCGCTTAACCCAGTCACCTCTCACCTGCGTTTTCTCCAGCATGGCGTGCTGCGCTTCTTTGCGGGGCTTCTTCGTCGTGTTGCTTCTCTGGCTCTGCGCCGCCGGCGCCGTCTGCGGCGCGAGGGAGCTGCAGCCGCCGCTGCGGGAGCTGGAGGAGCAGCTTATGGTGTTGGTGGTCAAGAACTACTCGTACGCTTCCTTCGACCGGAAGGACTCGGACACCCTGACTGTGCTCAAGGACGCCAGCATCAACGGCGGCGCGCTCCAGCTCACGCCGGACACCCTCAACAACGACGGCTACCTCGTCGACAAGTCCGGCTCCGTCCTCCTCAAGCAGCCCTTCACGATCTGGCGCCCTCTAAACGCCGACGAGATCCCCGGCGTTGGCAACGGCACCGGCACCGGCCGGCGTGCCCGTGTCGTGTCGTTCAACAGCACCTTCTCCATGAACGTGTTCTACAGAAATCCTGTCCCCGGCGAGGGCCTGACGTTCGTCATCGCGCCGTCGCTCGACGAGCCGCCTCCGGGCAGCCACGGCGAGTTCCTCGGCCTCACCAACGCCACGCTGCAGGCCGCCGGCCCGTCCAAGAACCGTTTCGTGGCGATCGAGTTCGACACCTTCAACCAGAGCCACGACGCGAGCGACAACCACGTCGGCCTCGACATCGGCAGCGTCGTGTCCAACGCCACGGCCAACCTCGCCGACTTCAACATCACCATCGCCACGCGCAACCCGACGCCCGCCAATTACACCGTCTGGGTCGAGTACGACGGCGTGGGCCGGCGCGTCACGGTGTACATGGGCTCCAGGGGCAAACCGAAGCCGGCGACCCCGGTCCTGGCCAGGCCGCTGGACCTCAGCGAGCACGTCCCCGAGCAGGCGTACATCGGCTTCTCAGGTTCCACCGGCGCCAACTTGGAGCTCAACTGCATCCTGGACTGGAACCTTTCGATCGAGACCTTCCCTGAGGAGGATGAGAAGAAGGACTGGATAATCTTCGTTGCCGTCTTCGCGTCCGTCGCCGTGGTCGCCATCGCCATTGCCGCCTTCTTCCTGGCGAGGATGTCGCGGGGGAGGCGGGAAATGCAGAGGAGCCAGACGCGGCTGGGGCACACGCTGAGCCACCTCCCGGGGATGCCCAGGGAGTTCGCGTACGACACGCTGAGGAAGGCCACCAAGAACTTCGACGAGCGGCTGAAGTTGGGGAAAGGAGGCTACGGCGTCGTGTACAAGGGCACGCTCCCCGCCGAGGCCGGCCAGACGGAGGCGACGGAGGTGGCCGTGAAGAAGTTCATCCGGGATGATGCCCGGTGCGTCGAGGACTTCGTCAAGGAGGTCGACATCATCAACCGCCTGCGCCACAAGAACATCGTGCCCCTCATTGGTATGTACACGAGACCAGTAGTACGATCAAACTCCGTTTAACATTTTCAGTCTTTTTGAAATTTCTCCAACGCGCAACAAAATAGTTAAGCTTTAGCTAGTGGTGATTTTAAACGTCTGTTTTGCATCTTTTTGTTGCAGGTTGGTGTTACAAGAAAGGGCAGCTGCTGCTGGTTTACGAGTACATGCCGAACGGCAGCCTGGACCAGCACCTCTTCCGGCGCGGCGGCGGCAATGGCGCCCAGGAGGAGCGGGCGGCGCCGCTAACCTGGGCGAATCGCTACGCCATCGTGGCCGACGTTGCGTCCGGGCTCCACTACGTGCACCACGAGTACGGCCGCACGGTGCTCCACCGCGACATCAAGGCCAGCAACGTCCTGCTGGACTCATCGTTCTCGGCGCGGCTCGGGGACTTCGGTCTGGCCCGCGTCATCGACTTCGATCGGAGCTCCTTCACGGACATCGGCGTCGCCGGCACGCGCGGGTACATCGCGCCGGAGTACTCGGTGGGGCACAAGGCCACGAGCCAGACGGACGTGTTTGCCTTCGGCGCGCTGGTGCTCGAGATCGTCACCGGCCGCTACGCGCTGCTCGGCGACGCCAGCTGCCCGCTGCTGGTGGACTTCGTGTGGCGGATGCACGGCCGCGGTGCGCTGGTCGGGGCAGTGGACCAGGACCTCGGCACGGCGGGGTACGACGCCGACGAGGCCATCAGGCTCCTCCTCCTCGGGCTGGCGTGCAGCAGCCCCAACCCCGGGGACAGGCCCACCATGCCGGAGGTGCTGCAGATCGTGTCCAAGTCGGCGCCGCCGCCGGAGGTGCCGCAGTTCAAGCCGACCTTCATGTGGCCGCCGGAAGGTGGGGCGCCGCAGTTCAGCCTGAGAGACATCGAGATGACGACGAGCAGCGGCGGCAGCTACGTCGGCGCAGGCAATCGTTCGTCGGCACAGGCAGCTACGTCGGAGACATCCTACGACAGCTTCCGGGCACCCTCCGCACCCAACAACACCGAGGAGTACTTCCCGGCGCTGTCCTCCGGCCGGTGACCTAGAAGTAAAACTGGCCATGAACAAAACTTAACCACAGTAAATGTAAATACCTGTACATATTACCATGTGCTCAGTAGTACTACTGAATTGTTCTTCATTAGTTTGCTGGAGCTAGGGAATGAGAGGTACGTGGTGCTCTGAATCACAAGCAAGAGATTTTAGCCTTGCAGAGCCAGAAGAACTAGCTAGTCTTTTGTTTCTTCAGAAGTGAGGCTGATGTTGTTAATATGCTTTGTTTATTGGATTTGGTTTCATATGTAACAAAGAGCCAAAAAATGTTGTGATAATGTGAAGAGGAGAACCGTATTGATCCAGCATGTATTAATTTCTCTATGCTAGATATAGTCATAACTTCTTTTCGGGTAGAATGTGATCCCTTTTTTTAGCATTTTTGGGTAGAATGGACATCCTTTTTAGGAGAAATGTGTTACTTCCTCTCTCTCATATTTGTTATCGCTAATTTAGTATAAAGTTACACTACATCAACAAAACTAATCTATAATATCTAAATAGGTCAACCCCACTAACCTATTTATCTTGACATGCAAGCTATCCACATTATCAAGTAGTTTTATAATGTAAAAACTCTTCCACTAACTTTTCATGCATATGTCTCATTAACTTTGCATATGCATGCAACCTATCACAAATAAATAATAATTTGTATGCACTCAACTTCATAATTTATAGCAACTTTTTTTTATGGAAAATCAAGTTATGAGTTACGTCGCATTTTATTTATCTATATGACATTTATTATAAATACATATTTATAGTTGCTATCATTGTTTTAGGTTTAGCTAAGGGTGGACACGTTTTCACTATCTCTACTCAACATTGTTTTTGTCTCATATCATCTCATCGATATATTGTCAAGTAACTTAGTTAACAAAACAAAAATCAAACTCATTTTTGGATTTTGCATCAAATTTTCTTAGATTTGTTACTTTAAACAATATTTCTTCCAAAAAATAATTTATAATCAAATTATACTATGTTTCATAATTTTTCACATTTTTGAAAACATAAAATTCTTTCTTAACAGTTCCATTATGAGTTACGTCGCATTTTATTTTTATACATGATTTTTTTATAAATACATTTCCATAGTTGCTATCATTGTTTTAAGTTTAGCCAAGATTGGGCACATCTTACTTTCTCTACTCAATGTTGTTTTTGTCTCATATCATCTCAATGATATATTGTCAAGTAACTAAATTAACAAAACAAAAATCAAACTCATTTTTGAAATTTTCATCAATTTTTTTTATATTTTTTTACTTTAAATAGTATTTCTTTCAAAAGAGAATTTATAATCAAATTATACTATGTTTCATAAACTTTTAGATGTTTTAAAACATCAAATTCTTTCTTAACAGTTCCTGCAGCAACGTGCGGGGTATCATCTAGTATAGAACAAAGGGAATATGATTTAATTAATCAATAATTATGGGATAATCCTCCTTCTAACCGTTACGGCGGTACCCTCACCCCCCCCTCCCCCTGCGCCCTTGTTTTTGCGTCTGTTTCCGTTGTATATATGTATTGATCTCTATGAAATACAATTGTTCGATCATTCATTCAAATCGACTCACAACACTTTATCAGCATGTTAAAATTGCATCAATACATATCTCTACTCCTATAAAAATGGCTGTTGGTGATGATGGTGTGCCTGCCTTGGTATGATCTCTGCGGTCTGATCTAGAATGTAAGGCTGAGATTAAAACCTGTAGTCCTCGAGCCACACAGACGTCTGAAACACAACCCCGATAATCTCGAAGTTTCTCCTTCCCTCACGAAACAAACTTCCAGAGCCCTCCCAAATTTTTCGCCGCCGGCCCCTTCACCCTCTTCCACACCGATCGCCGGAGTTGAGTATCCTCCTCTTTTATATATTTAGTTAGAGTTAGGGTCTCAGTAGATCGGATTTTGCCTTCAAACTTCCCTACGTATCTCTCCTTCCAGATCTGGATGCACAGGCCGTCGGAGAGGGATCCATGGTGGCGGTTGCTGCCATGTCCAAGTTTCTCTGTTCTCCCATCCCGCCACCTTCCTGGTAAACTATGCAAGAAAAACAAGAGGAGCCCAACTCCCAGCACAATCGATGCAAGCGCACACAATTGAGAGTGACATTTTCTTCTTCTCCCTCAGTGATATTCCACATCAACCCACCAATAAAGATGGTTGCGCCGTCTAATCCTGCGCTCCCGGCCACCCGACAAGAGGTCCAGGTCGTCGTTGCCAAGGATGTCGGGCTGCAGGCGCTCCACGCCGTTGTTCGCTGGCGTGCGATGCAGCATGCTGAATGCCGTAGGTGCCGGCTTGTACGCCAACACGAGCCCGAATACATTAGCCTCTTGCGGTCATCCAATGTAGATGAAGAATATCCCGTGTTTATTCAGACGAACATTGCAAGCTCTGAAGTTTGAACCATATGTATGAGTACGTGATGCCCTGCCTCGGTTCTCAGGTTCCAGTTCCCGAGATATGCAATCCCATTGGCACAGTGTCTTCCCGTGCAGCGGAGTGTTGGCACTCCTTTCTCAGCTACGATTGATGCGTCGTAGCTTCCGTGCTCCGCCTCCTAGCAAGAATCGCCGCAGCAAATATATTTCATCCTGAGATTGCATATGTGATTTGCTTATTTTATCAACTTCAGATCTTCAGTAGTTTAAGATATTTTTAAAGATACAGTATATGTACTAATTAGTAGCTTTATAATTGTATGATCACCATGAATTATTACTTTAAGAAGATTAAACAGTCTGCTCTAGCAAGGTAATGCAAAACTGATTTAACAAGAGAAGTGAAGGTGATCGCCAGGCTCTTGCCTTGCCTATGATAAGAACATAGATCATGTTAGATCACTAAGTTCTCTTTTGCAACTATTGGTTATTATTGTTCTGTTCTCAAATACAGAAGTACACCTGATTGTTACATGCGCTAGATTAACGGAAACACAATAAGTTGCATGTAGATAATTTTTTGTATAATAGTACTGCAAAATTGAACAATACCATCAGATGAAGCTTGTATATATGCTTTAGATGGTGAGCTCAAAATTGTTGTTAACTAGCATTTCCAATATTTCAGAGCTGCTACTTTATATGCAATATTTAGGTGGGTGGTCTGTATTTCAAATTTCCAATAAGTAATGCAACTCTGTCGCCATTCATGATTGATGACCTATGCCCTGCAGAGAGTAATTAGTGTTTACCTCATGCATTATGTGGCATATTGTAGTTGTATTGTATGCCTCTTGTATTATTTTCGCCGATGACATATGTATATAGCAGATTATTATTGCTAAATGTTGTGCCTAAAGTGTTGTCTTGCTAATAGTGCCTTCCTCTCTTTCTGTCAAAGTGACACTTCTATGTCAGTTTTATCTTATTTTGCTCTATATTCATTCCTTGTGTTGATTTCACATTGTTTATATATGCAGATGCATGTCGACCTGCCCTCAGGTTGAGAGGAACCATATTATCTTCCGCATATTACAATCTGCATATGTCAAAAATCCGATATTGAAGTATCCGCGCGCCTCAATTTTACTTGCAGTCTAATCATCTTGCGATGTAGTAATTTCAGGGGATAGAGAATCAGAGACGCAACTCTCCAGTATCTTCTCAAAAAAGGCTTTCACCCCGCTTTATATATAAAGCAACGACCACACAATCATCCACAAGTGCCAAACGGAACCAAAAGTCAGCTGGGGCAACAGCACAACACGCCCAAGAGAAAGAAAAAAAAAACCCGGAGACGCAACAGCCGTCACCGGGGCCAACGGCCCAACAGACTCATGAAGCCAAGGAAGATGAAGCGAGGCGCCGAGCCGCGGACGTCAGGGCCTCAGTCATGCGGGTGAGGAAGTCTCTATCCTTGCGCCTCGAGAGCGGGCGCCACTGCTGCAAGAAAGCCAGGAATTTGAAGAGCATGTCAGACGCACGCCGTATGAGGACATGCTCAATCACCATCTTGTTTCTAATCGTTCAAAGGGTCCATGACATAGCCGCAAACACAAGCCAGAAAAGGCGCCTCCTAATGTTGGTCTGGTGTGCCCGAGCCTGGAGAAACTCAGCAAGGTCAAGGGCCTCCCAGTTTGGCCCCAATGCCTCACGAATGAAGCTCCACATAAATCGGGCCGCCGAGCAGGCGAATAAGATGTGATGGCCCGTCTCCGGGACATCACACAAAGGACATCTACCATTCCCGGGGCCCTGCCGTTTACGCACTTCCTTCCCAGTGAGGAGGCGGTCACGGAGGAGCTGCCATAGGAAAATCTTAATCTTCAACGGGGCGGGAGTTTTCCAAAGATGGTCCACCCACGGGAAAACCGGAGATCGGCAGAGGGCCCGGTACGACGAGGCAACCGAAAAGGACCCCGAAGGGTTAAGTGACCAAGACATACGGTCAAGACGCAATGGGCGGTCAGAGGGAAGCATAGCTATGAGGGAAGCCCAGGCCGCCGCTTCCTCAGGGCCAAAAGTACGCCGGAAGGAGACATTCCATCGTCCCCCGGCCCAGGCCGCCGACACCACAAGCTCCGGGTCTGAACATATCGCAAAGAGGCCGGGGAAAATGACATGGAGTGGTGAATCTCCAACCCAGCGGTCAAGCCAAAAGAGAGTGCCCGTTCCATCACCAACGGATATGGATAGCCCCAGGCGTATCTCGGTCTTAATGGTCTGGATGGCCCGCCAAAACTAGGACCCACCCCTAGTCTGGCACGCAAGGAGCGGCTTGCCCCGAAGGTACTTAGCCTTAATGAGCCGAAGCCACAGGCCCCCATCCTCGTTAAGGATGCGCCAAACCCATCGCAGCAATAGGGCGATATTCATACGACGGGAGGCTGTAATACCAAGACCCCCATACGATTTGGGGAGACACATGTCAGCCCACTTCACCATATGGTATTTGGGCCTGCCGTCCGACCCCTTCCAAAAGAATCGAGCTAAGTCTCGATCGAAGGCAGCATGGACGCCTTTTGGAAGGAGGAAGAGGCCCATAAGATACATGGGGAGGCTCGATAGACCAGCCTCAATAAGGATAGTCTTACTCCCCTTAGAGGTGCACTGGCCCATCCACGGCTTCGACCTAGAGGCGACCCTCCCCACAATGGGGTCAAAGTTGCGGTTATGGAGGCACGATCCCGAGAGAGGCATACCCAAGTAGGTAATCGGGAATGTGGACAATCTACAGTTTAGGTTGTCCGCAATCCGCTGCCTATCCTCTTCAGAGTATCCTAGCACCACAACCTCACTCTTATCAAAGTTGATCTTCAATCCTGACATAGCCTCAAAGCATAGGAGAAGGAATTTAAGGTTGATGATATCGAGGTCAGATCCCTCAACCATGATCATCGTATCATCAGCATACTGGAGGTGGGTAACTGATACGTCCAAAATGCATCACTATTTTATATAGTAATTCTTTCTTATTCATTGATATATTTCATGATATGATGCTATTCTTATGTTGTTTTGGCTTATTTTACACAGTTTGCAACTTTCCGGTGCCGAAGCAGCAGACGCAGGATTCAGCGGTAAAAAGTGGACGCTGAGTTGCTGAAGAAGAATACCTCCAAATTACCTGAAAATCGACGGAGGATATTTTCCAGAAGGATCACGAAGACACGCAAAAGAGCGACTAGAGGGGGCCCATAGGGTGCCTAGGCGGCCACCTGGCGCGGCCCCCACCCTGGCCGCGTCGGGAGGGCGCCTAGACCCCTAAGACCACTCCCGGTTCCCCCCTCTGGCCTATATAACCCACATCATCCAGAAACCCTAAAAAGGGGGGGTTTACGGAGTTCCGCCGCCGCTCCGTGGCAGAAACCTACAGAGAAGAAAAGCCATCTCTGGCGGGCAGATTCCGCCGGGGAGATCACCTCCCGGAAGGGGAGATCATCACCATCGTCACGGGCATCGTCGAGATCATCATCAACATCATCCCCATCACCAGCACCATCTCCACCTCCATCCAATCTCGCCTCACAATTGCAACTTGTGTTGTAATCTGTACTATCTATCCTCTCTACTCTATCGGTGTTGATTACTACTTTGTGGTGAATGCTATTGAGTTTTGTTGGAGAAATATTATTGTGTCCAGATTGTTTATCATCTATTTATCCCCACTGATCATGATCTCTTTTATGTCTTGTGAGTAGTTACTTTAGTTCTTGAGGACATGGGAGAAGTCTAGTTGTTAGTAGTCATATGATGTTGAAGTAATATGTGTTGTTTGATATTTAAGTTGTGTTGTTATTTTCCTAGTGGTGTTGTGTGAGTCGAACACTCAAAACTTCGCCTTATCAAGGACCTAGGGGAATACATTGTGTACAAAGAATGCTTACGGTGGGTTGCCGGAGTGACAGAAACCTAAACCCCAGTTTGCACACTTTTGCACAAGGGAACAATGGATCACCGATCGTATTGCTATGGTTAGGCTTTTGCCTTAATTACTATCTTGTATTTGCGGATGCTTGCAAGGTGTTTAATCATAAGAGTGCACATATCTTATTCTAGAGGGTGTACTAGCATAGATCCACCCACTCAACACTTATCAACACAACACATAGTACTGATACGGAATATGGCGAAAGCACATGACTACCTCTCCCTGTGTCCTCAAGAACACTTTAGCCTTTATAAGTTCAGTTGCTAGGCCTCTCCTTTGCTCAGAAAGGATTGGGCCACTCGTTACTCTCCAGTGTCTTTTACTTTGCTCGTTTTTACTTTCCTGTTGCTTATACCAAGAAAACCCCTAAAAAGTTATCTTTCAGTGCTTGCAGTTATCTCCTTGCCAAAGTCACTTGCTATTACCTTCTGCTCCTCGTTGGGTTCGACACTCTTACTTATCGAAAACGCTGCAATAGATCCCTTACGGTTGTGGGTCATCAAGTACCGTTTTCTGGCGCCGTTGCCGGGGAGGCCAGGAGGTGTAGCGCTATTAGTAAGTGAAGCTGGTAAGGAAGTTTTTATATTTCTGTTTTTAGTTTTGTTGTTGCTGCTTTTGTCCTTATGGACACCCCTACTCTTGGATCGTTGTTCTTGGGGAATCGCCCCACAACTAAGGTAGTCACTCCTGCCCCTGCTGAAATTGTGCCTTATAAGATACCATCTGGTATTATCGATTATGTCTTAGCTAATCGCTATGCAGGAGACAGACATCCAGGTGAACACTTGCTATATTTATCACGACTATGTTCATTATTCAAGCTTGCAGGTGTGTCACTGGAGTTTGTTATGAAGAAATTATTCTCCATATCGCTTACGGACAAAGCTTCAGATTGGTATAAGCTCCTCAATAACTCATATTCTCTTAATTGGGAAGAGCTTATGTCTCTCTTTTATACAAAGTTTTACCCTCTTCATGAAGTTCATCGAGACAGGAATTACATCTATAACTTTAGGTCTCACGACGGAGAGAGCATCGCTCAAGCTTGGGGGAGACTTAAATCCCTAATGTTCAAATGTCCTATCCATAAGCTCCCCAAAGATATTATACGTACAAATTTTTATGCCAGGCTTTCTCGTCAGGATAAGGAAATGCTGGATGCCTCCTCTAGCGGGGTATTTCAGACAAAGAGCGTTGAAGAAAGATGGGATCTCATCGAAAGGATCCAGAGGAATACTGAAGACTGGGAAATCGATAAAGGTATTGAACCTGCTATAAATTATGAGCATGATTATATTGAGAGCTATGTGAAAACTGATTATTTTAATACCTTTTGCTCTAAGATTGGTCTGGATTCCCATCTAATGATTGATTTTTGTAAGAACTTTACCTCTCATGTTGATTCTTCCAAGATGAAGAAGGATCGGTACCATAAGCCTTTCAAAGAAGTGCCTATTGATATTCACGTTGCTGATCCTATTTTGCCTGCAGTTATATATGAACAACCCCCTTTTCCTTCAAGGATAAGGGAGCACTCTTTTGTGACAGGCATAATAAGTAAAAGTGAGAGAAGAACAGGCGAACCTGAGGACCAGATCAGAGTCGATCCTCAAGTTGCGATGGTTAAAGATTTAGTTACTAATGATGTTTCAGATTCTATTATAAATTTTTGTGTTGTTTCAACTAACATTGTCACAGCCAAGAATAAAAGCCCACTTCCAGGTACACCAGTTGTATCTGTTAAAATAGGAGATCACAATTATTACGGGCTATGCGATCTGGGATCAAGTGCTAGCGCGATTCCTTATTCGCTTTATCAAGAGATCATGGGTGAGATTTCACCCTGTGAACTTGAAGAGATTGATGTTACTATTCATCTTGCAAACAAAGCTACTATCTCTCCTATTGGGATTGTGAGAGATGTTGAAGTCCTATGCGGAAAGGTAAAGTATCCTACCGACTTTCTCGTACTTGGTTCAGTGCAAGATAGTTTTTGTCCTATTATTTTCGGTAGACCTTTTCTCAGAACCTGTGGAGCTATTATAGATTGCAAGAAAGGTAAAGTTTCTGTTGAATTCAATGGTGAGCCATATGAATTTAAATTTTCTAAGTTTTCCAAGCAGCCTCGTGGTACTGAATTACCTAGTGATGATAAAATTATTGAAAGTATTGTTTCTATTGCTATTCCCCCTAATGATCCTTTGCAGCAATACATGGAGGACCACGAGAATGATACTCATATGCAGGAAAGAAATGAAATTGATGAAATCTTCTTGAGACAACCTGCTATCCTGAAGCACAACCTTCCGGTTGAACCTTTAGGAATTCTATCCAAACCAAAAGAAGACCCGGTGTTTGATCTCAAACCTCTTCCCGATACGCTCAAGTATGCTTATTTAGATGAAAAGAAAGTATATCCTGTTATTATCAACTCTAACCTTTCAGGATATGAAGAAGAGCGACTATTGGAAATACTTCGTAAACACCGTGGTGCAATTGGCTATACCCTTGATGACCTTAAGGGAATTAGTCCATCTATCTGTCAACATACTATCAACCTTGAGCCCGATGCTAAACCTGTTGTTGATCATCAACGACGGTTGAACCCGAAGATGATGGATGTTGTAAGAACCGAAATTCTCAAGCTTCTAGACGCATGTATTATCTACCCTATAGCTGATAGTAAGTGGGTAAGTCCAGTTCATTGTGTTCCTAAGAAAGGAGGGACAACTGTAGTCCCTAATGATAAGAATGAACTAATACCTCAGAGAATTATTATTGGATATAGAATGTGTATTGATTACAGGAAGTTGAACAAGCCAACTAGGAAGGACCACTACCCGCTGACCTTTATTGATTAGATGCTTGAGAGGCTGTCGAACAACACCCACTTTTGCTATCTTGACGGGTACTCTGGCTTCTCTCAAATTCATGTTAACACTACCGATCAAGAGAAGACCACTTTCACTTGCCCTTATGGTACTTATGCTTATAGTCGTATGCCTTTTGGTTTATGCAATGCCCCTGCTACTTTTCAGAGATGTATGTCTGCAATATTCCATGGTTTGTGTGAGGAGATTGTGGAAGTCTTCATGGACGATTTCTCCGTCTATGGAACTTCCTTTGACCACTGTCTCCACAATCTTAATAAAGTTTTGCAGAGATGCGAGGATACAAACTTAGTTCTAAACTGGGAAAAGTGCCACTTCATGGTTAACGAAGGGATCGTGCTTGGCCACAAGATTTCCGAGAGGGGAATTGAAGTGGACAAGGCGAAGATTGAAGCTATCGAAAGGATGCCCTATCCAAGGGACATTAAAGGTATTCGTAGTTTTCTCGGTCATGCTGGTTTCTGTAGAAGATTTATTAAAGACTTTTCTAAGACCTCGAGACCCCTCACTAATCTTCTCCAGAAGGATGTTCATTTTGTATTTGATGAAGATTGTAAGGAGGCTTTCGAAGTTCTTAAGAAAACTTTAATAACCGCTCCTATAGTACAACCGCCTGACTGGAGTTTGCCCTTTGAAATTATGTGTGATGCTAGTGATTTTGTTGTTGGAGCTGTTTTAGGACAAAGGGTTGATAAAAAATTGAATGTTATCTATTATGCTAGTAAAACCCTTGATAGTGCTCAAAAGAATTATGCTACTACTGAGAAGGAATTCTTAGCAGTAGTGTTTGCTTGTGATAAGTTTAGGCAGTATATTGTTGATTCTAAAGTTATTATTCATACTGACCATGCTGCCATTAAGTATCTTATGACAAAGAAGGACACCAAACCAAGACTCATCAGATGGGTACTCCTTCTTCAAGAATTTGATTTACAGATTGTTGATAGAAAAGGAGCAGACAATCCGGTGGCGGATAATCTTTCAAGGATGGAAGATATACCACATGATCCCATCCCAGTCAACGACAGTTTTCCAGACGAACAACTTGCCGTTGTTAAAGTACAATCTATTTCCGATCCTTGGTTTGCAGATTATGCTAATTTTATCGTTGCAAAGTATTTGCCTCCAGGTTTAACATTTCAGCAAAGGAAGAAGTTCTTCCATGATTTGAGGCATTACTTTTGGGATGGCCCACATCTTTTCAAAGAAGGTCCAGACGGGATCGTGAGAAGATGCATACTGGAACACGAGCAAAAGGACATTCTCAAGCAATGTCACGATAGTCCCTATGGAGGACATCAAGCCGGTGAGAGGATCGCACATAAGGTTCTCCAATCAGGTTTTTATTGGCCTACTCTCTTTAAAGATGCTAGAAATTATGTTTTAGACTGTGATAAATGTCAGAGAGTTGGTAACATTAGTAGAAGGAATGAGATGCCTATGAATTACTCTCTAGTGATTGAGCCTTTTGATTGCTGGGGTTTTGATTTTATGGGTCCTTTTCCTTCTTCGCACAAGTACACTCACATATTAGTTGTTGTTGATTATGTAACCAAGTGGGTTGAAGCAATCCCCACTGAGAGTGCTGATCACAAAACATCTTTGAAAATGCTCAAAGATGTAATTTTCCCTAGGTTTGGTGTACCTAGGTATCTCATGACTGATGGAGGATCACACTTCACGCATGGAGCTTTTAGAAAAGCTTTAGCCAAGTACGATGTCAATCATAGAATTGCTTCACCGTACCATCCTCAAACTAGTGGGCAAGTTGAGCTCACCAATAGAGAGATCAAGTTGATCTTGCAAAAGACAGTTAACAGAAATAGGAAGGACTGGTCAAATAAGTTAGGAGATGCTTTGTGGGCATATATAACTACTTACAAAAACCCCATGGGCATGTCTCCCTATAAAATGGTCTATGGCAAGGCTTGCCATTTGCCATTAGAGTTAGATCACAAAGCTTTCTGGGCTGTTAGAGAGCTTAATGCTGACCCAAAGTTAGCTGGTGAAAAGTGTCTCATGAACTTGACTTCTCTAGATGAGTGGAGAAGTGAAGCTTACGAGAGCGCTAAAATGTTCAAGGAAAAGGTAAAGAAGTGGCATGAAAGGAGGATTCTGAAAAGTGAATTTAATGTTGGTGATAAAGTTTTATTGTTTAGATCCCGTTTCAGGTTTTCTCCAGGTAAACTACTTTCCAGGTGGGAAGGGACATTTCATATCGAAGAAGTCTACCGGTCTGGTGAAATCAAGATTAACAATTTTGAAGGCACCAAACCTCAAGTTGTGAATGGGCAAAGACTCAAGCATTACATGGAGGGAGATCCCGTCAATGTTGACGTAAACATAATACGCACAACAACTCATGAAGAACATGTTGCAGCCCTGTTTCAGACACCGACAGAAGCAGAATAAGAAAAGGTATGTATTACGGTAAGGAAACATCGCGAAACCGCCATAAATGTTCCATATTATGAGTTTTTGCAAAATTAGGAAAATTCGAGGCCTAAGTGGAGCCGGAGAGGAGCTCCAGGGGGCCCAGGCGCCCCCCTGGCGCGGCCTACCTCCTGGCCTCGCCGGGAGGCCGCCTGGGCACCCAGGAGTCCGTCTCCGACCCCACTTTGGCTCGTTACCTTCCTTTTGTTGCAGAAACTTTTGCTATATATTTTCCCGGATCGTTCCGGCAACGTATCTCGCGATTTCGTGTGTTTTCTCTTCAATCTGTTTCTGCCAGGAAATCTTTTAGCTAGACCTAGGTGCCATGGCTTCCCCAAGTTCCCCCAAGGACAAGTTCGTCGTCAACGTCATCAACCCTTACCTCGCTGAGGTGAAGAAGCACCCTCAGGTTGTTCGGATGGAGGACGGTGTCCTCCATCAAGAAGATCTGAAGGGACCTGTCAAGGAGGGGAGCATCCAGGCCAGGCTAGAAGAACTGGAGCAAGAAGTCTTCAAGTACAAAAAGATGATCGAGCGGGGTGTTGAAGCCAACTTCGACCTCATCAATGATCTGAAGTCTTTCTACAAGAAGGAGATGAAGGAGATGAGGAAAAGCATCACCGCATCTGAAGAAAGAATTGAAGAGCTCCAAGGGAAAATTTATGATCTACATCACCAGAACTGTGATTATGAACTAAGGTTTATGCACATGGGTATGGGTGCTGCATGCAGGATTCAGGAGACAAACTTCTCATATGAGACTGGAGAACCCCTTCCATGGAAGCGCTTCGCCAAGGACTACGTGATCAACAACAATAGGAATGAGGAGTGAAATCTCCTTGGGTAATGGCATCCCCTTGGCTTGTTCCAAGCTTGGGGGAGTGCCCGGTATCTTTATCTTTATCTTAGTCTTTTAGAGTCAAGTAGAGTCATATCATGTCTAGGGAGGTTATTATATGAAATAGGTGTTTGCATCAAGGTCTATCACTCCTTCTGTGGAGAGATTGTATCCGTGAGTGTGGAGTCGTCTATAATGGAATATTAATGAGAAGTCTATTGGTTTCTTCGCTGCACTCGGTATTCTCTGCACGCAATCGGCCTCATATGATGATTCTTATGGGGAGTATTGACCTTATATCAGGTATGGCTTTGAAAACTTTATTTAATTTTGGCAAACATAGCTTTGGTCATGACAACATGCATGTTTTCTCAAGTAGCGACATAGCCAAAACCTTTATGTTATTATGCTTGAAGTGTTATGTTGACAAGGAAGAAAACTTGATGTGTTATGCTTACCTTAATGTTTATGCCTTATATGCTTTGCATCTAAGTTAGCATCAATTGTCTGTTCTCTCAAAGCCTTTGCTAGCCAAAACTCTTTGCCAAGTAGATTTCTGCTTGTGCATCCATACCCTGAAACCAATATCTTTCATATGAGTCCACCATACCTTCCTATTCGTGGTATTCCCCTACCACTCCTATAAGTATAGAATTTATGTGTTATCCTTAAATGTTCAAAATCTTATGTTTTGTGCCTCTTGTTTATCTCATGAGGAAGTAGTAGGCAATTCATGATCTTCTTAAGTTGGACAAGTTTTACCCAGGGATTGCATGTCTAATCTGCAAACCCATAATACGAGGAGGAACTGGCATGGGTGCGCCCTGCTCGAAAGATAATATAACAAACAAACCCTCCTTCACGCTTGGTCTATGAGAAATCAGAAACTTTGGCAGTGATAAACAAAGGAGATTGAGGGGATGTGATCGTCCCCACTTGGGAGCCGTTCCTCGAAACTTGTTCATCTTGAGAAGTAATTGAGCTATCTATTAGCATTCGTTGACAAACTATGCACCTCCCAAAATCTTTTTTTATTCTGTTTGATTTAAGGATAGCACATGAGTTCTCCCTGCTTGCCCTTAACAAGGCCTTTCATCCACCTTCATGTTTAGTCAGTTGTCCCACTTCCTTCTTTTCTCTAAGAGAACATACATTTGATGTTGATGAGGATTCATCCATATAAAGCTGCATTAAGTTTTGCCATGCCACATCCTTGTTGACATTATCTTTTGATAAGTAAGTTGTTTGCAAAAGCTTATGCCAAGCAAGCATCTTCCTTTGTGTTAGCATTTGCATTTCATGACTAATAACATGTTCTTTCAAAAGCTTTAAAATTGTTTCATTAAAAGAGAAAGAGCAAAAGTAAAAGTTATTAGTTGTCCTTTGACCAAGGATATGTTTGCCATAATTTGATGAGTTTCCTCAGCCCTACTTTTGATTATGATTGTTATTACTTTCTCATAAGGGCCTTATGAGTTGAGGTTGCTGTCGAGGATGCTTAAGTTTGATGGAGAAACCTTGATGCTTCTTGTCCGTATTCTATTTATCGACACTTCACTCTCTAAACTTGTGGACAGGTTTACCGAGCTCAGTATTCGCTTGGGGACAAGCGAGGTCTAAGCTTGGGGGAGTTGATACGTCCAAAATGCATCACTATTTTATATAGTAATTCTTTCTTATTCATTGATATATTTCATGATATGATGCTATTCTTATGTTGTTTTGGCTTATTTTACACAGTTTGCAACTTTCTGGTGCCGAAGCAGCAGACGCAGGATTCAGCGGTAAAAAGTGGACGTTGAGTTGCTGAAGAAGAATACCTCCAAATTACCTGAAAATCGACGGAGGATATTTTCGAGAAGAATCACGAAGACACGCAAAAGAGCAACCAGAGGGGGCCACAGGGTGCCTAGGCGGCCACCTGGCGCGGCCCCCACTCTGGCCGCGCCGAGAGGGCGCCTAGACCCTTGGGACCACTCCCGGTTCCCCCCTCTGGCCTATATAACCCACATCATCCAGAAACCCTAAAAAAGGGGGTTTTTACGGAGTTCCACCGCCGCTCCGTGGCGGAAACCTACAGAGAAGAAAAGCCATCTCTGGCGGGCGGATTCCGCCGGGGAGATCACCTCCCGGAAGGGGAGATCATCACCATCGTCACGGGCATCATCGAGATCATCATCAACATCATCCCCATCACAAGCACCATCTCCACCTCCATCCAATCTCGCCTCACAATTGCAACTTGTGTTGTAATCTGTACTATCTATCCTCTCTACTCTATCGGTGTTGATTACTACTTTGTGGTGAATGCTATTGAGTTTTATTGGAGAAATATTATTGTGTCCAAATTGTTTATCATCTATTTATCCCCACTGATCATGATTTCTTTTATGTCTTGTGAGTAGTTACTTTAGTTCTTGAGGACATGAGAGAAGTCTAGTTGTTAGTAGTCATATGATGTTGAAGTAATATGTGTTGTTTGATATTTAAGGTGTGTTGTTATTTTCCTAGTGGTGTTGTGTGAGTCGAACACTCAACACTTCGCCTTATCAAGGACCTAGGGGAATACATTGTGTACAAAGAATGCTTACGGTGGGTTGCCGGAGTTACAGAAACCTAAACCCCAGTTTGCACACTTTTGCACAAGGGAACAATGGATCACCGGTCGTATTGCTATGGTTATGATTTTGCCTTAATTACTATCTTGTATTTGCGTATGCTTGCAAGGTGTTTAATCATAAGAGTGCACTTATCTTAGTCTAGAGGGTGTACTAGCATAGATCCACCCACTCAACACTTATCAACACATCACATAGTACTGAGACGGAATATGGCGAAAGCACATGACTACCTCTCCCGTGTGTCCTCAAGAACACTTTAGCCTTTATAAGTTCAGTTTCTAGGCCTCTCCTTTGCTCAGAAAGGATTGGGCCACTCGTTACTCTCCAGTGTCTTTTACTTTGCTCGTTTTTACTTTCCTGTTGCTTATACCAAGAAAACCCCTAAAAAGTTATCTTTCAGTGCTTGCAGTTATCTCCTTGCCAAAGTCACTTGCTATTACCTTCTGCTCCTCGTTGGGTTCGACACTCTTACTTATTGAAAACGCTGCAATAGACCCCTTACGGTTGTGGGTCATCAGTAACACCCCCATCAGGTATAAGGTGTCCCACAACGCCATGAATGTGGGCCGCCATCCTAGCTTTGTCCAGGATGGTGGCAAGCGCGTCGACCGCAACGTTAAACAATAGATGGGAGATAGGGTCCCCTTGTCTAACCCCCCAAGACGACCTAAAGTATGGCCCCACATTGGCATTAATATTAATCGCAGTGGAGCCCGAGCGAACAAGCTGCATAATCCAGCAGGACCACCGGTCGTCAAACCCTCTGCGGTCCAGGGAAAGACGAAGAAAGGACCAATCCAGGCGATCGTATGCTTTCTGGAAGTCCAACTTAAGGAAAACCCCACGTTGATTTCGAGCCTTAACCTCATGCACAATCTCATGAAGGGTCAAAATACCATCATGAATATATCGACCCTTCATGAAAGCAAACTGATAAGGATGTGCGATGCAGTTGGCAATCGGTGCTAGCCTATCTGCGCACACCTTCGCAAAGATCCACTCGATCACGTTTGATACCGTGATGGGGCGGAACATCCGAATATCCGTAGCCCCAACTACTTTGGGGATAAGGGTAATAATCCCGTAATTCAGCCTAGCCATATCCAGGGTTCCAATGTAGAACTCCTCGAACATTGGCATGATAACCGACTGAAGCTGGGGCCAGAAGCGCTGGAAGAAGGAGACCGGTAAACCATCGGGGCCTGGAGAAGAAGCGACCTTCATATTATCTAGGCCCCCTTGAACCTCCTCCAAGGTAAACGGGGCCGTAAGGGCAAGGTTCTCATCCGGCAACACCCGCTCTTGCACGGGCCAGAAGTCTGCGTCCAGAGACACCCCGGATCCGGGTACGGCAGTGAAAAGCTCCTTATAGAAGGAGTAGATATGGTCTGTGATCTGGCCGATGTCCTCTAACAAGGTACCACAACCCACAAGCAAGGAATGGAGTGGCGACACCTTCGCCCGTTGGCGATGGCATGGAAGAACTTCGTGTTGGATTCGCCCCGAAGGATCCAGCTCCGACCGCCCCTACGTCGCCAGAAGAGCTCCTCCCCCTCGAAGATTACCCTCAGGGAGGCCTCCAACGAGTATTTGTGCATCCAGCCATCCGGAGATAAGCCTCCGGTATCAGCCTGACAGTCTAGGGCCCTGATATGGTCCAGGAGGGGCCCTTTCTGGGCCTTAAGGTCGGGCCCTAGGTTAGCGCCCCAGCCGCGCAAGAACTGACGAATATCCTTGGCACAGTGGTGCCACAAGTCCACCGCATAATAGAGGCGCGGAGGAGAGAGGGTAGAGGCTAGCCACCGGGCCCTAACCGCGTCCGGAAACCCCTGCTGTAGGAACCACGATTCCTCAAAGTGGAAGCGGCGATTGAACGGGGGGGCCCCCTCTCCAGAGTCAAGGAGGAGAGGGGAGTGGTATGATCCAATTCGAGTGATAAGCCTGAGAGATCCCAACGGGTATGTGATGGCTTCTCGCCCTTCGTTGGTTACCCCAAGTGGAAGGTTGAGATGTAGCGCAGCAGCAAGTTTCCCTCGGTGAAGATACCAAGGTTTGTCTCTAGTAGGACTCCAGGGATGATAAGTAGGTGTCAGCGGCGCAACTGACGTGGACCTGCACACAGACACAGATAACTTTGTTCCCAACGAAGTTCAGAGAGGTTGTCAATCTCTCCGGTCTTGTTGTTCACAAAGGGTAAAACACAAGGGATAATGATAGCAACTGAAAGTAAAAGCAGGAAAGTAAATATAGCGTGGAAACAGTAATAAGGATAGGAACCGGGATACGTGATGTTCACTAGTGATGTCTCTCTCCCAAAAGACGATAAAACTGCTATGCGAGGTAAACAAATTACAGAAGGGAAATTGACAAGATTATGAACGCACCGCAATGCTAACTATGCTACAAAAGAAAGGAAGAGGCTCAAAAGCACGAGCAGTACGCCAAAATAAGTAGACCGTAATCCAACTGCATCTACTACTAATCATCCACCTAGAGATATCTATCCAGAACATCTCGCTGGTATTAAGTTGCGAGCCCCACCCAAAGTGTAAACCCAAAGCAACAGACAACTGCATTAAAAAGAACTTTGCGTAAAGTAAACAATCCTTGCAACCGCGGTTACAAGCACCGTTGTTTTCCCCCTTGTGGCAACAACACATCCCCTAGACTCATGTTTCTCTCACTCAAGCGTGTCATCGGGGGGCATGAACCCACAATCGAGTTCAACGTTCCCTCTTGGAGTCACTACCTACTACTTGGCCAAAGCAATAAACAACAACGGAGAACATGCAAGAATTACTTAGGAACAAAAATATAAGAGATAAAAACCAAATATATTACTCTATCACAATCTGAACATAATCTAATAATCCATCAGATCCCATCAAACTCAGCATAGCGATAGCAGAAATATTACAAAAGTTCCTCGATCATGTAGGGCAGCTCACGAGGTCTAAACCATGAAGAACAAAGAGGGGAGGAGAACATCACATAGCTACTGATCACGGACCCATGGTCCAAGGAAAACTACTCATGAGACACCCGGGGAGCATCCATGGTGGAGAGGAGACTCCCGGAGGTCAATCCTCCCTCCGGCAGGGTGCCGGGAAGAGGTCTTCTGGTGCTCCCGATCTCAGAAGCGCGGCGGCGGCGGAACAGATGAGAGATTGCAAAATAGGGTTCTGTCTTCGGAGTTTCCCCGTGACGGAGAATAAATAGGCGAAGGGGGCAGCCAGAGGTGGACCAGGGGCCCCAGGCGCCCCCTGGCGCAGCCAGGGGTGGGGCCACGCCGGGTGGCCGCCTGGGCCCCCCTGGCTCCCCTCTGGCCCCTCTCAGGCTCTTCGCGAAGCTTCCTGTACGCTGATTTTTCCTGTATTTTTCCCGGAATTTTTCTGGCACTTTTTATATGGGGGAAAACTGAAATAGAAAAACAGCAGAAACAGGAACTGGCACTGGGGTGCACTGAGTTAATATGTTAGTCCAAATATGATCAAAAGTGTATGAAAGTGTATCTAGATCATAGCAATATCACACAAAACATGCATGGAGCAAGCAGAAATTATAGATACGTTTTGGACGTATCAATATGCCACCTCCCATTCAACAGAGACCAGGATCCTATCCAACACACTACGAATGGGGTCCTGCCGATTATTAGACCACGTGTACCGCCCCCCAATTTGCTCCAGCTCACGGAGGGCGAGCTGGGCGATGCATTCATTGAACGCCCGCATCTTGGGCACATCAACGATCTCGGAGCTCTTCTCCTCCGAGGAGAGAATGAGGTTGAAGTTGCCGGCCACCACAACCGGTAGGTGGGATCGAGCATCCTTATCCCTCAACTTAGCGAGGAAGGCCGGCGAGCGGCCATGATCAGTAGGGCCATACACAGTGATGACGTCCCACCTAAACTGGGAGGTACGATCCGTGATGGACATACTAAGAAAGAACTCGCAACGGTCCATGTCCTCCACTTCAAACTTATCCTCATTAATGCCCATCAAAATGCCCCCCGAGTGACCGTTGGCAGGAAGCCACTGCCACGCAAATTTGCGTGGGGTTAGTTCCTCCAATTCCGAAATGGAGAAATCCTGCCGAATGGTCTCCTGAAGGCGAACAATCAATAGCTTCATCACGAATGTAGTTGATCAGCTGCTTGCGTCGGCCAAGCTGACCGAACCCACGGAGGTTCCAGCAGAGGAACCTCATTCGGACGTCCCCGATGACCCCCTACGCGGGGTTCGACGAGCCCCACAAAGAGTCGGGGGCTGGGACGACCTAGAACGGGTATGACCCCGTATGCCCTCCAGCGGGGCATCCGGGGAAGGGGCCCGAGCAGCGGCAGCGGTTCCCCCCCTCGGCAACCTCCCACGACGATTCGGGGGTGTAGAAGGAGCCATGGGCGCGCTCTCCACACGCGAGATGTCCACCGGAAAATTTGGGGTAGGACCCATCTGTGGGTTCGCCTCCCCAGGACGAACAACCCCGATCATGGGGGACCCGTGCTCTCTATGCACAGGTTCCTCGGTATCGGTGCTACGAAGACGAGCATCTTCAAGGTTTGCCCGAGCCTCAGCAAGGGCTCCCTCGAAGCCCTCCTTGACCTGGATGGCCGCAATCTGCTCAAGACGGGGCCCTCTTTCTCCCCGGAAGACAACACCACAATCATCGGCCACCTCGGCAAGGTGGGATAGGGGGACCCCACCAAGAATCGCAAACCTAGAACCGGACGAACAGGAGAGAGGCGAGGATCGAGACGTACCAGGGTCAAGGTTGCGCGAGGCGGCACGCGCCATAGCCCGCTCCGCGATCGGTGGACCACCATCCGTGCCACCCAGCCGAGCGCTGTGGAGCGAGCCTTGGGGAGGGGATGGCTGGCGACGCCGAGAGTACACGGGAGAGCTGGTGCATGTCGTGACCAGGGCCACAGAGGCGGGCAGCGGCGAGATCGGCCCCGGGGTAGGAGACCGCCCAAACGCGGGGTGGGGTGAGTCCGGGGCGAGGCCGTAGCAGACGACCCCCGGGGAGCGTGGAGAAGAGGGTGCGAGTACCTCCATTCCCACACTGACTGAGTCCTCCCCATCGCCCCCCCTCCCCCAGCCAAGAGAGCCGGAGATTCCACACGAACGATGTCCTCGGCCACCGCATCCAAGACGGCCGCTGACTGACGAGTGTCCGCCGCCCGGGGGGGGAGGGCCACCAGACGACCGGGGGGAAGACCGATGCGATGGGCGGGACCTTGCGCCACCAGTCCGACCATCCTCCTTGCTGGACTCCGTCTCAGAGCCATCCGAATCCTGAGGGTCCTCGCCAGACCCAGGAGGGGGTCCCAGCGGAGGCGGCAGAGAGCCCTTAGGCATAGCCTCCAGTGCCACCAGGTCGAGGAAGAGGCGAAGAGTCCGGCCCACAGTGCCAAAGAAGAACGGAGGTAGGGCCAGACCATCCAGCTTGTACGGGTCCGGGCATAGCACCTGGATGCGAGCCGGGCCATCTCCCGGCAGAGAGTCCTCATCCACATCAACAATCTTGCCCACCGCCTCAGACACAGCCTTGATGATGTGGGCCTTCTTAGCCTCCACGGGCAGACCATGAACAAACAGCCAGACACGGTAGAGGGAGGCCGTAGCCAGCGGGTCCCCAGAAGCCTCCCCAATAGTGACCCTGATCCCATGGATCCCAATGGTAATCACCCCAGATCAGGAACACATCCGCAACATCTCGGCGGAGGGTAATGCCACCGCGAAGGTAGAGGGGGAAATCTCCCGCATCACCCACGAGAACTGAGACCCTCGAAAGTCGCCGATGTAGTCACACAACTCAGCACGGATGACATCCGCAGTAATAGCCACTGCCAGCTCACGGCCCTGATCCGGAACAACGGAGATGATGGCCTGGTGAGGCGGGGTGGGGATGGAAGCAGACTCCATGTTGATGTAGTGGAATGCCCCATCCACGCCGTGGCCGAGGAACTCCAACACCATGGGGCAGCGGGGCGGTGCCTCACACTCCGAGCGGAAATGACCCGCCACCCCACAGTTGAAGCACATCTGGTCGGCGCGCGCCTGACCACGCCCATCACCGCGGGGCAAGGGGGTCGGCGATGCCGGGGGAGCGGCGACATCCCCACCGTCCAAGGGGGTCACCGCCCCCAACGTGTTAGCCGGCAGCGTCTTCTTCTTCTTGGACTTCTTCTTCTTCGGGCCCGAAGGCTCGGGGCCAGTAGCAGCACGGTGGGGAGGGGAGTACCGCGAGGGAGGTGATCCACCCGACCGCCGGGAGCCCTCGCCACCATACCCGGCAGAGGCCAGCTTCTCTCGAGCCCGCCATGACCCCGCGGCGCGGTCCTGACGCCACGATGGGGAGCGATCAGACCGGCGCTCAACCGGGCGGGACGGGGAACCCGAGCGGCGGTCCAGCTCATCCCGAGACATCCCGCGGGAGCCCTCAGCGTCAGGACGAGGGGTCGGCCGCACCCTGGATTCCGCCGCCATCGGAGCCGAGGCCTCCAACTCCTGGCAAAGGGCAACCTCCCGCTCCAAATCGGCCACCCGACGATGAGCCTCTTCGAGACGCCGCAGGTCACCACGCGAGCCGGGCAGTGGGAGCCGCGGGTCCCGCTATGGGTCGTGCCTCGGGGGTCTGTACAGGGCCCTGCCGGCTCCCTGTTCGTCGCGTGATGGAAGGGCGAGGGCCTCCCTGGCCGAGTCGCCGCCGGTCGGAGAAGGGGAACGGAGCCGGGCCGGGGCCGGGGCCGGCGAGCTGGCGCGCCAGAACCTGGGGGAGGGGAGGGAGGGAGCACGAGGGGGCACGGTCGAGGAGGACCCGTGGTGGGGGCGCTTGTGCCGCACCCCACCGTCGCCATGCTCACGCGCCATGACAGCCTCGGCAAACGTCCGGGAGAGGGGGGCGGAGGCGGCGGAGGGAGCAAGGCAGAATGGAGGAGGGAGACGGTAGACGCTCGGTGGCGGCGCACGTCGTCACGCGATGCAGGGAATCGGCCCCGCGACGCGTCCACGGGCCGCTGGATCCATATCCAACAGTCCGGGTCGGTCGGCGATAGGAGCCAGGCACGGTTTGCCCTAGCAACCGCCAGGCGGGCAGTGACGAGGGGGTGACCCCACGACTCCTACGGATAAGCCTACCTGGTGTCCCTGAAGACAGAAGGCCCACGGAGATACAACCTTGGCCCGCTAATTGGCACCGACGTAGGAGTCTGCGACTCGCAAGGAAGGTGCGATGACCTGCCGTACGGAGCAAGCTAGGGTTAGGAAAACTTACCTGTAAACATAGATGAACTCCCCGAGACCTAGCCTAGTATATAAGGGCTAGGAGAGACGACGCCAAAGGCATCCAATACCATCTGTCACCCTAGCCTTGAGTTCTCCTGCCTTGGCATCCACTGTAATCGCATCTCCCTCATTAATAATATCGAGCAGGAATGTGTCCTCCTGTTCACCGACGAGCTATCGTCCAACCTGTGCCTCTCATGACTAACCCAGGGTTCCTGACCATGGGATTTGCCGGGGTTGATCCCCGTCAGGCCGCCTCCTGGGCCTCCGCCAGAGAAGAACCGGCCCAACTTGCAGCCACAGGCCGACCCCCCCCCCCCCGCGCGCGCCACCATCTGTCCCCCGCCAG
Source organism: Bromus sterilis (assembly GCA_950022295.1). Taxonomy (NCBI): domain Eukaryota; kingdom Viridiplantae; phylum Streptophyta; class Magnoliopsida; order Poales; family Poaceae; genus Bromus; species Bromus sterilis. Next base: position 266,909,510 of record OX465598.1, on the reverse strand, counting down.
GCCGGGGTGGGCAACGGGCCACGGCCCAGCCCAGCAGCACTCGCCGGCCCCATCCAGGGGAGAGACCGCTCTCTCCCAGGGCGAGAGGGCTCCTTCCGCGACCCCGCCGCCGGGAACCAGAGGGCCATCACCGCGTCGGCCGCCTTCTACGCAGCTAGCTTGGGTGGCGCCGGGGAGGGGGGACGGGCGCAGCTTCACCGCCGCCTCTAAGTCCGCCGCCTCACGCAGAAATCGCCAGAGCGCCTCATGGCAGGGAACGGACCGAGCAGGAGCCAGCGGAGGGGCACGCCGCCGGCCGGGAGCGTGCCGAGCAGCAGCCAGGAACTCACCGAAGAGGGGCGGCGCAAGGGAAACCGGCATCTCCCGACGGCCAAGCTCCTCCCCGTCCTCTATCGCGTCGGCCCAGCGAAACGGAGCAGGGGAGGGAGACCAAGAGGGCGGCCTCGCCGCAGCGGAGGAGGCAGAGCAGTCCCCGAGCGGCCCCATCAACTCTCCAGTATCTTCAGTTATTGATTATATTAATAAAACTCAAACTAGGCATCTCTTATCTAGAGGGATGTTATTATCTCTAAAAAGATAAAGAGCTCCAGCTTCCTTTATTTAGTGGAATACAGGGGTATTTTGTACTAGATCACTTATGATGTGATACGTTCTAAACATGGCCTTCGTGACCTATGCAACAAAAAAAATCTACTTCTCTTACTAATCATTAGATCTTTATACGTTTGCTTGAATGTCTTAATGTCACTGCTATTGCCAGTTAACTTATGCTGATAATTTCATGATATATGGCAAACATTTTAGACTAGAAAAACTTAATTTGTACAGAGGATAAATAAGGGATTGTTAATTTTGGTACATGAAGTTGATGCTTGTGTCATATTCCACTTGTTGTGCAAACCAAGGTAATGTTCTCGCATAAAACCTGCTAAGGCAATGTCCTCTTATTTCTACTAGCAAGAATTTGATCATAAACATGCGAATGAAATGTGACGCCCCCAAAATTGGACTGTGTACAGTAATCATACACGCAAGGTACACGATCGAGATCAGGGACTCACGGTGAGATATCACAACACAACTCTACAAATAAAAATAATACAAGATGTTTAATACAAGCCAAGGACCACGAGGGCTCGAATACAACAACTCGAGAGCGAGTTAGCGGAAGCAAAAGTATCTGAGTACAGACACAAGGTACACATGATCTGCCTTAAGAAGGCTAGCACAAAAACAACAACGATCGAAAAGGCGAGGCCTCCTGCCTGGGAACCTCCAAACTACTCCTGATCATCGGGAATCTCCATGTCGTAGAAGGCATCGGGGAGCTTCATGTTGCGGTGGTGGGCATCGGGGATCTTCTGCTCCTAGGCTCCAACGTCGACTGCAGCGGCCGATCAGGCAAAACAAAAAGGGGGAAATAAAGAAAGGGTGAGTATCTAGCATACCTGCGAGTCTTACGTCCGCTACTAAGCATTTATGCATTTGTATCAAATGGAAGGGGAGGCTGTATATAGTGGACTGCAAGGTAGAAATCAGAATAAGGATAAGAAGCTAGGCCTATCGAAGACTAGCATCTTCCGACGAGTCTTGCAGCACAAGAAGAGAATAGCCAACCGTTTATATAAAGCATAAAGTAACAATGCAGCAGAAGTTGCTGCAGCATTGTATAATAGTAAGTTGTAATAATTATCAAAGCCTCCGAGATCCCCTCCTCGAATTCCCTGCGAGGAAGAGAAACCGGTACCAACAGTTTAATAGTAATAGTTTGTAGTAGTAGGCTCTGGCTTCAGCATAAAGCGTCATGTTACCGTGGACACGACTATTCGAATAGATCAAACTCCCTGCAGGGGTGCACTACTGTTCAGCCTGCACGCTCGCATCTCCAGGGTGGCGTACACCTTGTTAGGGAATGCCCCATCGAGGCTATCCGACACGCCGAGGCCCATCCTAGGGCTCATCAGAGAGGTCCCCGCCGGTCTACATCCTAAGCGCAAGGGGGTCTATCACCGTCGCCCCTCACCCTCCGGGTCGTTGTGCGCCAGGTGATCCAGGATGCGGATCGACCCAACCACAATGCTGAACTGGACGTCTTTAAGAGCTTTCGGACGAGACCACAATGCGGAGGGCCCACACCGTAATCCCATGTGAAGGTAGTGCGTACAGGCCTTTGCGGCCTCTCAAGTCATCCACCTAAACTGTTAAGCATTTTATTATTATCTGTCGGGACAACCGTTATCGTCGCCCCTTATCTGGGTGAGTCGCGGACAACGACAGCAGCCAGGACCACCAGTACATCGGTGCATGCCCTGTCGTCCCACCAACTCTTGCGGTTACCAACAAGGTGAATCGTCTCCTTACCTTATCTCGCGTGTGCTCTTGGAAGAACTCGACTTTCGTACTACAGGGTATCTCACTGCCAACGAGCAAGGACCAGGCCCACGATGGTATCCGCCTGTCGTGTCGTCCCGATACAATCCCTGCGCGGGCACCATTGGGTCATCCGACTCCTTACCTTTTAAGGACACCAGTTGATTCGAGTGCCTACCATCAAGTGAAACCAGGAGGAATCACCCTCGATGGTACACTTGAAGAGGTTCGAGAGAGACATCAGCGGAATGAACTAAAGAGGTAAACCTCGTACCATCACGGTGATGCTACGCTACTGAGCCGATGAGAGTGAAATATGAGTCCATTCACTCGTAATTCAAACTCGAAGCGACTCGGCAGAGTCTCGCCGTTGTAGGTTCCCTAGGGCGTCTGCATTGATCCGTACCTGTTGCAATTATAATATTTTGTAATCCGCGTTCACTCACCAGAGTGATCACGGCCCGCTATTCTAAACCTAGCTAACAATGTGCAGGGTTCACTGCTGAATATTATATATATTTATAAGGCAGCATAGGACAAAGGAGGGTACATCAAGTGGCGACAAAAACATGTTATGCAATTGAATAGGATTGTAACGTAGCAGTAGCAGCAATGCCTAGTGCAAGAAATGTACGGAAAGACATGCGATATCTAGGGAAGAGAATGGCTCTGCTTGCCTGGAAGCTCGACGGTAGGGGTACGATCGTCGACGAAGTAGTCATACTCGACAACGGTGTCATCGGCGGCATCAACAGGGTCTACCAGAGAATAAGGGGGGAGAAACAATAAATACACATCAATAATAGCAATACAAATTCAATACATGGCGGAAACATTGTTAACGGTGTTCCAACGCAGTGCAAGGTGTATTGCTCGGAGTGAGAATTCATCCGGGGATGAACTACCAACTCCGGGTGATTATCGGACAGATGATCCGGAGGGGAAGGTTCCATGTCAGCAGTGTTAGAGGCATCTGACAGACATGTGGATAGTGTATCCGGGCTCGTTGATTCATTCCAAACAACTTTCATGTTCAGAACAATTTCATCCGGAAGGTTTTACCGGCTCCGGTCGTCTGACAGATGAACCAGAGGGGAAATGTTCCATGTTCGGTACGTTAGAGGGGTGTGGTGGGTATACGGGTAGCGTATCCGTATTCATTATATTTTTCTGAGTAACTTTCATGTATAAAGTATTTTGATCCGACTTACGAATTAAAAGATATTGATTTTTAAAAATTTAATCATTTTCTAGAAATTCTTTATTATTATTAATTCAACATTATCTACAATAGTGATGTTGACTAGTCAAACTAACACAGAGGGTCCAGAGTTAATATATTTAAATAAAACATTTCTTATAATTAAAAAGGCTAGGGCCCACTTGTCATAGACATCGATTTTGGAACCCACTGAATTTTGCTAAGTCTAAAGAACTCCGGTTTTTACATTCATTAGCGCCTTCGGAAGGCTACGTTTTAGGGTTCCACAACTCCGATGAATTTGTGTCATATACCAATCTTTATCAGTTCTCGGTGATCTCGAATCCGGTACGGGTGGCATTTAGGTTAGGGTTCCTCTGCTTACGTAAAACTTTGCCGGAAAAGTGTTCCCGACATTAATTCTTGAGATTGTTAAAATGTGCACAGTTTGCCCGATGACTGCTATTGATCTGCAGCTCAGACGGAGATACATCCAATACGTGTTTTGCGCTACAACATGTATACAATCATGTCATGCCCCAGGTGGCATGACGGATGTGTGTACCATGTTCAGCCACCGCGCTAAAGTGGTTATCGGGGCAACTCCTATTTGTTGTTTAATAGAAATCTGCATTTTGCAATTTTTATTGGATTTAATCCGTGCCTTAGAAGGTCCAATGAAACAAAACGACGTCGGTTATGTCCACTACATGCCCATATAATTCTTAGCTATATCACTTCTTGTTTGCTATTACTTGTCGCTGTCCAAAGTTAGCGTCTAGCAACAACATTTTTACACTTAACCAATTTTTTTCAGGTTGAGTTCAGCAGCAACAGTAGGTTCAGTAGCACACGAGCAACAAGATCAGGGGGAGCGGGGGCGCACGAGGCCACGCGCGGGAGGGCGCTCGTGGTGGCGCGGCCGGGCGTGGGCGCACGGCCAGGGCGTGGGGCGCGCGGACAGGGGTGCCAGGGGCGGCCAGCTCGCAGCCGTGAGCATGTAGCGACGCTGCGGCTCGAGCTACGGCCATGGCGGCCACGACGGAGCACAGTCTGACGGCGACCAAATTAGCAAGGGAGAGGGGGGATTCGAGTGGGGGGCTCACGGCGAGGTTGTAGGGGTGCGGCAGCGTGCTCGGTGAGGCCGGAGGAGGCGTGCAGCGGCGGGAATCGTCGTCGATGTGCCGCGGCGACCGGCGGAGGAAGGGGCGTGATTCTGGTGAATAAGGGCGTCCCAACTCGAGCTAGAGGGCGAGGACGGTCCAGTAGAGCACGGCGAAGCAGAGGGACACGTCGGGGAGGAGTGCCGTCACCGTTGGTCGCGGGTGGTCACCAGCAATGGCGATGGCCATGTGGCGGCTCCCGCGAGAGGAGGACGCGGAGATTGAGGAAGGAGGCGGCGCGTGGGGGGCAGTGGGGCGGGCTAGGGTTTTGGGGGCCAAGGGGGGCGCGGGGGAACTTATCCCCCGCCGGCGAGCCGTGGATGGCTGCCACGCAGGGGATGAACAGCGTGAGGAGAGGGAAGGAGGGGGGGCGGGGGGGGGGGGGGGGGGGGGCTGGCTGCTTGGGTGGGCTTCACCCAAGGCGGGGAATAGTTCGTTTCTTTTTTTTCTTTTTTTCTTTTCTGTTCTAATAATTTTAAAAAAATTGCCACATTTTATTTTAATAAAATATGGTACTGGTTCAAATAATAGTTTTACATGATAATATAGTGCCACAAAAAGATTGGGCACTAAATAAAATCATTTAGATTTTGAATCATTTAATATGAAGTAAATGTTGTTGTTTTGCTACTGTTATTATTTATTTATACTATAAAAACATTGTAATAAAATTCCATGGCTATTTTAATATCACCTAGTGATTATTTAGCATTTATAAAATTGGTTGCATAATTTTTGGATCAACTTTATATTCCACTTTATTTTATTAAATTTCTGGGGAAAATTAATATTTAGAAGTTATTGGCTTTATTTGTTTTAAATTGCTTTGGAATCATTTACAAGTAAGAACATTTTATTTGATTCTTTGCCAAAGTTTCATCTCGACTTGCATTTGAATTTTTGAATTTAGATTTGATTTTAACCAAGGGCAATTAAGCTTGGCAAACATGGTGACATGGAATCCTTAGACTGGAGTTACTGTAGCATGATTATCGGGGTGTTATAGGAAATTTCCTCTTATTTCTACTAGCAATAATTTCATCATCAAATTATCATTCTTTGATTTAAAGGTTAATCATATTGGCCAAGACTACTATGAGCCCACCACATGATTTTTTAACTGTAAAGGGGAAGGGGTGAGTCCTGGACGGTGATAACTGCCGAACGTTCGGGCCATCCCTGCAGGCCCGAACGCCCGGCTAGTATGGACTAGTGCAGCTAGTACTATTAGTGCAGCTTTTAGCTTTTTCAAATTTTAAAAAGTTTTATCTTTCAAATAAAAATTCCGTTCAAAATTCCGTTTTCACTATTAAACCCGTCGCGACAAGATCTTCGAAACTAGATCCCATATCGATATGTTTCGACAACTTTTTTTCAGGTTAAAAATTGCCATGTCTATTGCACTTAAATTGTCACGCTGTTTGCACTAAAATTATCATCGTTTCCTTCAACTACGTTTTTTTGTATTTTTTTGTTCGACGTTCTATGTAAATTTGTCATAATTCATAAAATAAAACTTTATAAACTTACCTTGGGTAAACACATGTTTATTTTGTCATGGAAAAACATATCTTAAATTGCCATGGAGAAAGATATGTTAAATTTGTCATGGACACAAAAAGGAAATAGTTTACCATTGGTAGATCGAAAAAACTTGGGATGCTGATAACTACCACATGTGTGACACGAGTACATGACAATCCCTGATGTTTTAGTAATGTGAGGGTGGCAACTTCAAAGTTGTAGACGTTAGTCATGTGAATAAGAATTGCCATGTCCTATGAATAAGAATTGTCATGTCCTATGAATAAAATTGCCATATATATGAGTCACTTCCGCCCACGTGTTTTTCCAGATGCTAATTTTAGGTGTACATAGATGGCAATTATTAGCCAAAGTTGCCATATATTTAGTGAAGTTGTCATGTTTTAGTAGAAGTTGCCATCTCACATGTGTTAAAGTTGTCACCAAAGTGTGTGATCTTGCCATCTTTCCACCCACACTTGTGGCACGTTTTATGGCAATGCTGATACATGTGTGAGACTAGCACATGGCTATCTCTGATGTTTTTTTATGGCAAGTTTAGTTATGTGAGGTGGCAACTTGAAGTTGTAGACGCTAGTCCTACGAATAAGAATTGCCATGTCCTATGAATAACAATTGCCATGTCCTATGAATAGAAATTGTCATGTCATATGAATAGAAAATTCCATGGGCACAAGAAAGAATCGCCACCAGAGCAGCAACACACCGTCGACAAACTCTTCCCCCGATCCATGTCCCCTCCCCCACCGTCACGCTTGAAATGCGTCAGAGGATCTCCTCGACGCATTCGTAACCTAGAAGACTGTCACGTCGCGCACACCTCCCCCCGCTCCAGATATCTGCTCGGGGTCCACTGAGCATCACCACAGCTCTTTCGGTCATCGACGATGAGTCAAAAGGTGTTAAAATACAATGGTACCTTTAAAAATATTGAGAAAAAATAGATGAAAGGAATCATGTCAACTTTAGTGTAAACAAGATGGCAATTTCAGTTTAAACAGCATGGCAACTTTTGGTCCGAAAAAAAAGTTCTCGAAACATATCAATATGACATCTAGTTTTGAAGACCTCGTCGAGACAAATTTAATGGCGAAAACGGAATTTTAATCGGAATTTTTATTTAAGAGATAAAACTTTTTAAAATACGAAAAACGCAAAAGCTGACTTTTGGATGGATGGATGTTTTAATTTTCGTGCGCGTGCTAATTGGGCGTTTGGGCGTGGGGTAGCTGCCCGAACGTTCGGGCGTTAGCATTTCCCTTTAACTATTCTTATGCTGACGAAACATGAACTGTGTTGCAAAAAATACAAACTTTGTTGGCAATTGTAATATTGATGGACTAATAAATATAATTAAGATATTGTTCCTTGTATGAAATTTTCAATTCCCTTTATTGTTTGTGATTCATAGTACTAGGATACTATTAATAGTTACTGCGTTTGTTAGAAATGAGCGATTAGAAATGTTATGTTTTTTATGTGATGAAAAATTGTGTGCTATGGTGAAGAGACGTGAAGTGGAGCCAAGTTGGGTGATGGGTGGAAATGGGAGAGATATGATGGCAGTAAATAGCATGACAAAATATATATTGGCACATTTGTACACTATGAAATCGAATCGTCCCTTAGTTATATAAATTTATTGTTTCGTAGCAACGCACGGACAACTAACTAGTGTTGACGCGAATCAAAGTGTGGTTAAGTTGGTCAGTGGGATAGTGGTATCCCGAACCCACCAGAGTTCAAATCCTAGATTTGACATTGATGTCGCATTTTCCAGGATTTATTCTAGGCCTTCCGGCGATGCGCTTTTAGTGGGAGAAGACGTTCCCGTCGAAGACGAGGTGGTGACTTCATTAATTTCAAGATGATGTGCCGGCTCAGTATTGCAAAGATGCTCATAGGAATAGGGTGTGCATGTGTGCGTTCATAGGAGTGAGTGTATACTCGTGTATGTAAGCGTCTGCGTTGTACTGTGTTTTCTCTTAAAAAACAAAACTAACTAGTGTTGACATAAAGAGTCAGCAAACATCATATTTTAATATTTTACAAATTACTAACAAGCACATATGCAAAAACTGAAATGGTTAAAATGATTAAGAGGACAACCCCGACAATGGCAACCCCGACAACTACCACGGGCACACCCACACACGAGAGAGGATTCTAACTAGTTAAGGTCTAATTAGCTAGGATTGTAAAAAAATAAAAAATAAATATGAGGTGACGATTATGAAAGGAGCTGGGGAGGGGGTGATTCTGGGAGAATGGCCCAAAAGAACTGGGCTTACATCTCGCTCTCTAGCTCTCTCCTAGCTCCTCATTGGAGACTACCACCTTCTTCCGCAGCGACACACGTCGAGCTCCTTCTCTGCCGTCAACACATGCTTGACGTTCCTTGGCGACAAACGTCGTCGATGTCGCTGCGCTCACACGCGAGCCTTCTCGAACGCTGCTTCATGGCGTCGCATCGCGCCGATGCGGCCTCCACCGTCGTGCAACACCCCCATGGTTCCACGCTCGTTGTGGCGCCATGCATCCCCATACGCCGACACATGGCCCGAAGCTCCATCGTGTAGCCGCATCCGCGTCCGCCATGCTCGCTACATCATCTGTCGACATACTATCACACGCCTGGCCACAACCCATCTTGACTCGAACTCTCCTCTTTCTCTTTTCTCCTCCCGTCCTTATCCTCTCGCCTTTGACTGTCTTCCTCATCTTCTCCGCCCCAGATCCAGCCATCTCTACTGCCGGCGGCTATGCCGCTCGGTATAGAGGTGTGCTTGGAGCCTGGTGGCGTCCTGTAGTTAGTAGATGTAGTTTTAGTTTGCCCTATGTGGATATGGCTCGATTCTGATGCTTGCAAGCAGTGTTGGAACGGGAAGGCTGCGATCTACTTGCTGGCGTTCTTGGTGGGCGGCGGTGGTGGTCGAATCCGACCAGAGCTCTCTAAATAAGCTTGTCCTCTGGTTCCGGGCTGTTTTTCTACGGCAGGTTGTCGTTGAATCCATTTTTGGCCATCAAGGTGATGGAGGATGGGTTGAGCAGCGACCTGCTTGTGGTGGATTTGCTCGTTTGGTAAGATTAGTTGCTGCAATATTCAGGAGCTCAATCTCGACGGTACTTCGACGACGACCTCGGGTCGCTTCGCCGTCGAGTCTTATGGCCGAATGGCGGCTGCTCCATGCTTCGACGTTCGCGGCAGATCTTTGGATCATTTGTCGGCGTCAGCACTTGTTCAACCTCCTGGCCGGTGTGCCTAATGGGAGGCTCTTCTGCTCGGGAAGCTCGGCGTTCTTCGGTTCCGTCGTCCCAAGTGGCGTAGTCCCCGGCGGCGGCGGTGCTGGCCGTGACCGCTTTGGCGTAACATCGGTGGTCAGGGACCTGATTGTTTTTCCTTTTTTAGTTTCAGGGTCCTAGGTCTAAGTTCTGAGCTCTGGGTTGTATTTTTCTGCTTTCAAAGGGGCTTCAATGTAATTTGTACCACCGATCTAAATTAATACTAACATCCTTCCTTGTTCAAAAAAAAAACTCGAACTCGACCTAAAATACGCGGTGGACACATACACGCATAGTACTACACGAACACTACCTAGGGGCCCTCACACCGGTTGCCACCGTTCTGGACTTACCTGACGCACACACGTTGGTCACCACCTATGCAAGTCATGGCTTAGGGGGTTGAATGTAAGGAATAAACCATGGCGGGTGTGCCCATGTCCGTGGTGTGCGTGTGTCCAGTTGTGTTGCGGTATCACCATTTTCTTATGCTCTCCATTAATTTCCTAACTTTCCAACTCTCTCTCATGAAAAATATTACTGAAATTGACTCTGAAACCACCTCCAGAATAACCAGAGCTATTACCTTTGCACTTGTAGTGGTATTTTGTGTTTTCTTTGTTCCAGCCCCCTCCGCTGATTGCTAGCCATGTCTTCCGTTGCCACACTAAGAGGAAGCCCTAAATCTGGTAAGGAAAAAAAACTTCTCCCTCCCCCTCCTCATCCTGATCTAGATAAAAGAAGGTAAAGGTGAAACTATTAGGGCAACTCCAACGCGTCGACGCAAACGGACGCGCGATTTGTCCGGATTTAGTCCGTTTGCGTCGGCTGGAGCGTCGGTGTCCGCGCGCGTCCGCGCTTCTGTGGTCACTTTGGTCAACACGCGAACGCATTTGTGCGTTGTCTGCACGTCGGCGCCCAATATACATAATTTTTATAAATTTTCATCAAACATAGTCTCAAATAACAAGTTTAAACGCACATCAAATAAATAGTTTTACAAACCCAAATAAACGTAGTCTCAAATACTTTATTACAACCAAACTGAAATTAATAAAAGTTGATACATCTACTGGTTGCCAACATGTGTCCACATATGGTCAACCAAATCATCCTGGAGCTGAATATGTTTCTGATAATCTCGCATCTCGGCATGAAACTGAGTGAACTGTGCAAACGTAGCAGGTAAATGCTCAGGCTCAACATTTGTGCCCTGAAACTGGAAGCCCTGTTGGGCAATATCCTCTGGACGCTCATCCTCTACGATCATGTTATGCATGATCACACAAGCAGTCATCACCTCCCACATCTTCTTTGAGCTCCATGTTCTAGCAGGATGCCGAACAGTAGCCCAACGGGACTGAAGCACACCAAATGCACGCTCTACATCTTTTCTTGCGCTCTCTTGTGCTTGAGCAAACCTAGCCCTCTTTTCTCCTTGGGGGTCTGAGATTGTCTTCACAAGGGTTGCCCATTGAGGATAGATACCATCTGCAATGTTAGAGAATCGACACGCAAATAACAAAGAAGTAGAACGAAAAGCAACACAGGGGACACGCAGATTTAACGTGGGAAACCCTTCCGCGGAGAAGGGAAAAACCACGGGCGCCAGCCAGCGAACTATTCCTTATTGTGGAGGTGTCACAAACGCCGAGGGATTTACAACTTGAGGAACTATCCCGTGTGGCGGCTTACAAGGTATATTTATAGGCGGTAGGAGAGACCTAGGCCAACACTGATCCGTACCACGACGGGCCTCCGCTCCGCTCCGTCAGAAGTTTCCTCTTAACTTCATGAATGAATTTGGATCAACTTCAACATGAAAGATAGTATCCCTTGTTGTACTGATGGTCATTGACCTCAAAGTTAACCTCGGGGTTATGCCCTTCAGCTAGTGTAGCAAACACAGGAGATCTCTGAAGAATATTGATGTCATTATGAGAACCAGCCATCCCAAAAAAAGAATGTCATATCCAGAGATCCTGAGATGCCACCGCCTTAAGTATGACCGTGAAAGCTTTCACATGACCTTTGTACTGTCCCTGCCAAGCAAATGGACAGTTTTTCCACTCCCAATGCATGCAATCTATGCTGCCGAGCATTCCCGGAAACCCTCTCTCGGCATTGATTGCTAACAATCGAGCAGTATCGGCCTCATTTGGTTCTCTCAAGTACTCTGGACCGAACACTGCTACCACAGCCTTGCAAAATCTGTAAAGTGATGCAAGGCACGTGGGTTCACTCATTCATACATACTCATCTATGAGATTGATGGCTTCTCGCCCCTTCGTTGGTTACCCCAAGTGTAAGGTTTGAGATGTAGTGCAGCAGCAGTTTTCCCTCGGTGAAGATACCAAGGTTTGTCTCCAGCAGGACTCCAGAGATGATAAGTAGGTGTCAGCGGCGCAACTGACGCGGACCTGCACACAGACACAGATAACTTTGTTCCCAACGAAGTTCAGAGAGGTTGTCAATCTCTCCGGTCTTGTTGTTTACAAAGGATAAAACGCAAGGGATAATGATAGCAAATAAAAGCAGTAAAGTAAATGTAGCGTGGAAACAGTGATAAGGATATGGACCGGGATATGTCATGTTCGCTAGTGATGTCTCTCTCCCAAAAGACGATAAAATTGCTATGCGAGTTAAACAAATTACAGAAAGGAAATTGACAGGATTATGAACGCACCGCAATGCTAACTATGCTACAAAAGAAAGGAAGAGGTTCAAAAGCACGGGCAGTACGCCAAAATAAGTAGACCGAAATCCATCTGCATCTACTACTAATCATCCACCTTGAGATATCTATCCAGACCATCTCGCTGGTATTAAGTTGCGAGCCCCACCCAAAGTGTAAACACAAAGCAACAGACAACTGCATTAAAAATCACTTTGCGTAAAGTAAACAATCCTTGTAACCGCGGTTACAAGCACCGTTGTTTTCCCCCTTGTGGCAACAGCACATCCCCTAGACTCATGTTTCTGTCACTCAAGCATGTCATCGGGGAGGCATGAACCCACAATCTAGCACAACGTTCCCTCTTGGAGTCACTACCTACTACTTGGCCAAAGAAATAAACAGCAACGGAGAACATGCAAGAATTACTTAGGAACAAAAATATAAGAGATAAAAACCAAATATATTACTCTATCACAATCTGAACATAATCCATAATCCATCATATCCTATCAAACTCAACATAGCAATAGGAGAAATATTACAAAGGTGCCTCGATCATGTAGGGAAGCTCACGAGGTCTAAACAATGAAGATCAAAGAGGGGAGGAGAACATCACATAGCTACTGATCACGGACCCATGGTCCAAGGAAAACTACTCACGAGACATCCGGGGAGCATCCATGGTGGAGAGGAGACTCCCGGAGGTCAATCCTCCCTCCGGCAGGGTGCCGGGAAGAGGTCTTCTGGTGCTCCCGATCTTGGAAGCGCAGCGACGGCGGAACAGAGGCGAGTTCGCGGAATAGGGTTCTCGTTCTGGAGTTTTCCCGTGACGGGGGATAAATAGGCGAAGGGGGGCAGTCAGAGGTGGGCCAGGGGCCCCAGGCGCCCCCCCTGGCGCGGCCAGGGGTGGGGCCGCGCCGGGTGGCCGCCTGGGCCCCCCTGGCTCCCCTCTGGCCCCTCCCGGGCTCTTCTGGAAGCTTCCTGTACGCTGATTTTTCCTGTATTTTTCCCAGAATTTTTCTGGCACTTTTTTTATGGGGGGAAACTGAAATAGAAAAACAGCAGAAAACAGGAACTGGCACTGGGGTGCACTGAGTTAATAGGTTAGTCCAAATATGATCAAAAGTGTATGAAAGTGTATCTAGATCATAGCAATATCACACAAAACATGCATGGAGCAAGCAGAAATTATAGATACGTTTTGGACGTATCAGAGATCACCAGGAACTCCATATGCAAGCATTCAGATGGTAGCAGTACACTTTTGATAAGAAGAAAATCCAATGTTGCCTAGTGCATCTTTTTTGCATCTGAAGTAGTCATCATATTCTACCACTCCTTCCCTAATGCGATTGAACACATGCTTAGCCATTCTAAACCGACGGCGAAAATGTTTAGGACCATACAATGGTTTTAGCACCTTAAAGTAATCATCCCACAACAGCACGTGCCCAGTAACTCGGTTGCGATTCAAAGCAGGTTCATGTCCTACAATCGACCCTCTAAACAACGACCGCTGATTTTCAATATGGTTGTTTATGATCAATGTCGCCATCACCAATTCTTCATCATCACTAGACTCATCCGACGAACAAAAAAAATGCTCGAAGAAAAACTCATCACCACTGTCCATTGTACCTTGTGGGCAAAGCGTCGAACACCTTGCAAACGCGGTGAAGCAGGGGGAGACGCGCGCCGGAGCGATTGCGCGCCTTCCACATCGGCGCACGACGCAGAGACGGTCGATGCCGACGAAGGAGTCCGGCGTTGGGGACGGTGAGACAACGGAGTCGGGGCGGGGAAGAAGCGCAGCACGGGGAAGGGGCGCAACAGCCGCGCAAGTCCGGCGACTGCCCGGCAAGGAGAACAAGCGTGCGTGAAGGACAACCGGCGTGGGTGCTCGTGGCGGCGAGTGCTACCAGTTCGCGGAGGAGATACAACCGGCGCGGGTGCTCGCGGCGGCGACCACAAGCGGATGGAGCTGGCGGCGCAACTGGTGTGGAGGATAGAGTGATTCTTCGCCCAATGACGAGTGGGCCAGGGGAGAAGGAGTGGACGCGACGCAGACGTACGGAGCGTGTCCGCGTCGACGCAAACCAGGCCCAAATTTGGGCCGGAAATGGGTCAAAACGGACAAGAAAACGGACGGGCGTCCGTTTGCGCCGGCGCGTTGGGCCGCGATTTCTGTCCGCGCCGACGCAGCCGGACCAAAACGGATAGAAAAATGTGTTTTGCGTCGTGGCATTGGAGTTGCCCTTATCTTCCCTCATGTCCTCCTAGTGGGCTTTAGGTATTTCTTAGTATGGTTGCCCCTTTTTCACTTTCTGAATAAAGGCCAGGACTAATTCAAACCCCCAAACCGCATCCCTCTATTACTCCCTCCACAAACGAAAAAATTAGCAAATCTGTAGGGTTTTCAGGGTGCGGGGTATCGTCAAGATACATTTGAGTAATAGCATGATAGGGATCGATGCTTACAACATTTAGAACCGCATGACTCTAAAAATATATCACCACTATCACATCCAAATCCTGACTTGTGAACCCTCACACATTAGTGGTTTATCAGGTCAATATCTTCCTCATCAAAATTTAGGGATGATGCGCCCACACATTGGGTGGCACTAATGGGGGAATTTGAGCATGAAGGGATAATACTCTTCTTTTGTGTAGTAAGATATCCACCGCTACTAAATTTATCGCTATTCAATCCAGCACGCAAACTTGAAGGTGAATGCAAGTATTTGGTGGGAGATTCGATATTACCATCGCTTAAAGAGGATCCAACCCCGACGTCCAATGAATCCTTGTCAGACTCCTCTCCGACTAGCAGCTAGATGCGGTCGCTAGTCGAAGAGTGGCCTACTCCGCCATCGCGGAGCGAGCCAACGCCCGGATGCTCTCAGAGCATCGAGGAAAGAGCGAAGAGCGATGTGGTAGTTGTGTTACTTCTCGGGAGCGAGCCCTTCGAGGCACCGAGACATCGTCTTTGATCTGGATGGATGCCATCTACGAGCCCGAGGTCGATACGCCATCATCCCCGTCACTGCTGAACACCTCCTCCGGGGGGGGCTCGATCTGAGAGCGAACTTCCTACTATCGCCACCGCTGAGCACGGATCAATGAGTCGGTCTCCTCCATCGCCCTCATCATCACGTCAATTGGATCGAGGGCTTGACCTTTGAATAGTCACGCGAGCTCCTTCATGTTCACCCGACGAGAGACCTCCATTGTAACAGCCCAGTTTTCACACAAAAATTAAAAATTTGTTTTCGGTGTGAATTGTTTGATTGCCTGTATTGTTTGCGGTGTTTGCTTCACCGAAATAATAATCGGTGAATACCCCCCCCTTTTATTCTCGTATCGGATTGCGTGACCGAACCCTTTACCCAACGGCACATGACCTCGTTGCGGCATCGGGTTTCACCCGAGCACCGTCGCAACTTCCGGCACAAGACCAGCCTTCACCATCGGTGCGAAAAACCCCCATTTATATTTAGATGGGTTATTCTATCGGGAGTTAATCGTCGTCTCGGTTGGGCGTGAAACGTTGTAGACGATGTGCTTACAGTGTGGCGATGTTGTGTTTCAAATTTCGTGCGAGTCCGACTTCGTCGGGTAGGTAAACGTTCGGATGTGCTAGGCATAGTAGCCGGTGTAAGCCCTGTGGCGTATTTTTTCAAAATGTCGCGCGTGCCTTTAGCTGGACCCTCGGATTCCCCGCTTATCTTCAGATTCTAGCCCACCCGAAAAACCGGACCATTGTGTGGCCCAAAACACCCCCAAACACCCACTTGCTATTTATAGCAGTGCTACCCCTACGTAAACTACACAAACCCTAGCCGCCTCCCACCTTGTTTTCAGCAGCCAGCCAATCCCACCTCCAGCTCCAGATCAGCCGATCTGGGCCGTCAGATCCAGATCGAACGCCCCACGTCGTGCCACGTCACCACAATCAACCCTCCCGTGGGGAGCTCCTCTCTCCCGAGCAGCCTCGCGCGTGGACGCCCTGACCCGCCGCCGCTGCACTCCGGGCAGTGAGCCGCCGTGCATCCTCCCGACCAGGTCGCCGGCCTCCTCTCTCCCTCTCCTCCTTTCCCTCTCCCTTCCCCTCACCTCCCTTCCCCTCACCTCCGTTCTCCCTCGCAGGTACGGGAGCCGCCACCCGCCGCATGATGGCGCCATGGCCGAGCTCGGCAGAGCTCGCGACACGCCTCCCCGTCGCCCGCCAATGGCCGCCGCCGCCCGGATCTTGCGCCCCCTCACCGGACCTCCCCTCTGCGCCTCCTCCTCAACCCCCAGGCGCCGCCGCTTGCCTTGCTGGAGGCCAAGCCGGCCGCCACTGCATGCCGTTGGGCTCGGCCGCCCCGATCCGATCTGGATCGGGCGAGCCAACCGCCTCCGCTGCTGGTGGGCCGGCCCAGCCGACGCCTCCCAGCCCAGGCCGCCAGCCACTGTTGGGCTTGGCCCAGTGGTGATCAGCCCCCCTTATTTTATTTTAGTTTTTTTCCTGTTGCGTTAGTGGGCTCGGCCCAGTAGGCCTTTTACTTTTTTTTCGTTAGATTAAATTGCAGATTGTTTTAGTTTTTTTGCGGTGCCCGTAACTTTTTAACCGTAGCTCCGATCGCGACGCGTAAAACATTGAAACTTGCTTAGTTTTTAGTGTAGTTTAATAAAATGTGCTCCTTTGCCATGTTTGAATTTGTTTACATGTTGTTTGACTGCTAATTACAACTGCTTGCCACTGTAAATTGTTTCTTTAATAACTTTTTAACCGTTGCTCCGATTAAAATGTTTCTTATATGTAACTTGACTAGAAATGCATGTAGAATGTGTTTATGCTGCTCTTGATTTCTAATAACAAATATAAAATTATGTTTAGGGAAGAACAGTACCAAATGCAATAATTATCGTGGGGTCCGTAATAGTTGCCATGTATAGGTTTTATCCCCACTTAAAATGACTAGATTAGATAGTTTACTTTGTGCTTCACCTCTTGCCATGATTGTGTGACATGCCATGCTTGCTTGAGTTGCCATGTTAATAACCGTTGGTTGATCACCTGTAGCTAAGCAATTTGAACCACCATAAATGTGCGGTATTCGTCGTGTGTGACCGATACCCCACTTAAACTGTTAGTAACCGTTCTCGACGATAGATCCGTATCGCGTTGTTGTGCCTTGTGTTGTCTCTTTGATCTTGTATTGTTCCGTAGTAATAGTGGTGCACCGTTGGTTTCTTTCCAGTGTTTCCTTCTTGTGTGCTACCGCGGGTACCTTTCGGAGACGATGCGAGCGTGCGATCGACTACACCTTCGGAACCCGACTTATCAACAGGCAAGGACTATACATTACTTATGATCCATTCTATTTCAACCAGCGGTTTGCATGCTAGTCTAGGTTAGGTTCGATGTTTGATCCTACCACATGTTTACAGCCTCTTCCAAACCGATACAGCCATCTCCCCTCCCAGCAAACCATGTACTGCTATGTTACTATTGCTCGTTGCTCAGCCCCTGCTTAGTATGCATGCTTAGGATGCTACGATGTTACCCTGTTACTCCTTGGTTTGGGCTATCACATTATTATATTATATTGTTGTTGATGATATGATTATTATAATGTTGACTATATTCGACGAAGGATGGAAGGTATAGGCTATCCCGCCCGACGCTTTGTTCCATTCGAGTCACCTAGGACCCGAGTTCCGGGTATTGGTTTTAAGACTGAGCGTGCCTAACCGCGTGTGGGATTTTATGGGGTCCCCTTTTCTTACCTACCTAGCTTCAAACATTTCTAGAGGAGGCCCAAGCTGATTTTACCATTTGAAACCGTGTGTGTAACTGGTCTGCAGCCAGTGGTTTTAAAACAACTCGGGCCAGCATCCTTTGTTGGTCCACCCTTGTGAGCTAGGGAAGTCCCTGTTATATAGGTGAGGCTAACCCCGACCTTAGCCATACGGAAGAGTCCGATCCGAGAGCGTGGCCTACTTTTGGATTGGGTGTCGACTCCCCGGGGGCCACCCGGATTTGTTCGTTGTTAGTTAGAGGGACCTGTCGTTTCGGATCTCTTGGAACTAAATCATAAAATGGTTGCCTGTGATGGGTAGCAACTGAGAGAGATGGGCGTGCGTGCGGAGCATTGTAATGGGCAGTTGGTACACCCCTGCAGGGTTAAATCTTTTCGAGAAGCAGTGTTCACGGTTATGGACGACTTGAGACCTACTCCTTGTTCATAGACAACAACAGCTGAGATAATCTTAATATACTTTGATCAACGTGTGTGTGCCTTGACTGCTTCTTCTTCGTCGGGATGCGAAGAGGAGGACAAGGATAGGATAGGTGTTATGTTTGCGTAGTAGTTGATATCAAGACTTGTTGGAGGCGATTTGTGACGCCCCCAAAATCAGACCGTGTACAGTAATCATACACGCAAGGTACACGATCAAGATCAGGGACTCACGGTGAGATATCACAACACAACTCTACAAATAAAAATAATACAAGCTGTTTAATACAAGCCAGGGGCCACGAGGGCTCGAATACAACAGCTCGAGAGCACAAGTCAGCGGAAGCAATAGTATCTAAGTACAGACACAAGAATACAAGGTTGCCTTAAGAAGGCTAGCACAAAAACAACAACGATCAAAAAGGCGAGGCCTCCTGCCTGGGAACCACCAAACTACTCCTGGTCAAAAGGGAACTCGACGTCGTAGAAGGCATCGGGGATCTTCATGTTGCGGTGGTCGGCATCGGGGATCTCCTGCTCCTGGACTCCAAGGATCCAACGTCGACTGCAGCGGCCGATCAGGCAAAACAATAAAAGGGGAAAATAAAGCAGGTGAATATCTAGCATTCCCGCGAGTCTTACGTCCGCTACTAAGCATTATGCATTGTATCAACGGAAAGAAGAGGCTGTATATAGTGGACTGCAAGATAGAAATCAGAATAAGGGTAAGAAGCTAGGCCTATCGAATACTAGCATCTTCCGATGAGTCTTGCAGCATGAGGTAAGAATCAGCCAACAGTTTATATAAAACATAAAGTAACAATGCAGCAGAAGTTGCTGCAGCATTGTATAATAGTAAGTTGTAATAATTAGCAATGCCTCCGAGATCCCCTCCTCGACATCCCAGCGAGGAAGAAAACCCGGAACCATACAGTTTAATAATAATAGTTTGTAGTGGTTGGATCCAGCTTCAGCATAAAGCGTCCTGTTACCGTGGACACGGCTATTCGAATAGATTAATCTTCCCTGCAGGGGTGCACTTGTGTTACACTCCATGCACGGATCTCCACGGTGGCGGGAACCTTGTTAGGGAACGCTCCACCGAGGCTATCCGACACTTCGTAGCCCATCTTTCAAACTCAACAGAGAGGCCATCCGCGGGTCTAAATCCTAAGTACACCGGGCCTTGGGCCCCAACCCGAACGTACTCCTGCAAAGTGCGTGGCTGGCCGGTGAAGTTGAAGCAAATCCAAATAAGACATCACCGCGCGAGCAAATAAGACAACACCACTTCCCGGCAATCAGCCCGCAGTACTGCTGACGTCTGAAGAGTCCTCGGACGACACTACGAAGCAGAGGAGCCCATAACTCGTAATTCCCACTGGTAGGTAGTGCGTTCATGGCATATAGACAACTCAAGACATTCACTGAACCATTAGTCATTTTTTAAACTTGCGTGGCAACCGTTATCGTTGCCTCGACTTAACTGACCCGCGGACAACAACAGCAGCCAGGACCACCAGTGCATCGGTGCCTGCCCTGTCGTCCCACCAAGTCTCTGCGGTTACCAACAAGGTGAACCGTCTCCTTACCTTGTCTCGCGTGTGCTCCTGGAGGAGCTCGACTTTCGTGGTTTGGTAACTCTCGCGGCCAACGATCAGGGGCCAAGCACACCGGTACACTGGTCGTACCCTCCCTGTCGTCCCGTCGCAATACCACTCGCGGGCACCGTTGGGTCACCCGACTTCTTACCTTTAAGGACACCGGTTGGTTCGAGTGCCTACCATTAAGTGCAACCAGGAGGTATCACCCTCGATGGCACACTTAAAGAGGTTTGACAGAGACATCAGCGGAATGAACTAAAGAGGTAAACCTCGTATCATCCCGGTGATGCTACGCTACTGAGCCGACGAGAGTGAAATACGAGTTCGTCCACTCGTAAGTCAAACTCGAAGCGACTCGGCAGAGTCTCACCGTTGTAGGTTTCCTAGGGCGTCTGCATTGATCCGTACCTGTTGCAGATGTAATATATCGTTCACGCGATCACTCCCATAGTGATCACGGCCCGCTATTCTAAACCTAACTAACAATGCGCAGGTCTTACTGCTGAATAATGCATAAGTAATAATAGGCAGCATAGGATTAAAGGAAGGTACATCAAGGGGCGACAAAATCAGGCTATGCAACTGAATAGGATTGTAATCGTAGCAGCAACAGTAACAATGTCTAGTGGAAGAAATGTACGGAAAGATAGGCGATATCTGGGGAAGATAATGGCTCTGCTTGCCTGGAAGCTCGACGGTAGGGGTACGGTCGTCGACGAAGTAGTCGTACTCGGCAGCGATGTAGTCGGCGGCAGCAACGAGGTCTATCGGAGAAAAAAAGGGGGGAGAAACAATAAATACACAACAATAGCAATACAAATGTATGACATAGAAGATACAAAGCAACGGGGCTCTAACACAGTGTTAGGTGATTTGCTCGGAGCGGGAATTCACCCGGGGATGAAATACCGGCTCCGGGGTAATTACCGGACAGGGAGTTCGGAGGGGGAAGGTACCATGACAGAGGTGTCGTGGACATCCGACAAACATGTGAAAGGTGTATCCGTGTTAGTTGAAACAATCCGAACAACTTCCGTGTTCAGAATAAATTCATCCGGATAGTTTATCGGTATCGGGCAATCATCGGACAGACGCTGCCGGAGGGGGACGGTTCGATGTTCGGTACGTTAGATGGGGGGTCGTGGGTGTACGGGTAGCGTATCCGAATTCGTTACATCTTTCTGATGAACTTTCATGTATAAAATATTTTCATCAGACTTACGGTTTAAAAGATATTTTAATATAAAGTTTTAAATCATTTAAATATTTCTGGTATTTCTTTTATTAAATAAATAAACATTATCCAAAATAGTGTATGTTGACTGATCAACCCTGACAAGAGAGTCCCACATGTCATACTCTGAAATTGTTTCAATGGAACAAAAATAAACTTGATTAGGCCTAATATCTACACATAATAATTTTATCCATTTTAAAAATCGTTTGCTAGTTGTTTTTTGTTAGTGATCTTCTGCTATTTAAATGGGCAGGGCAGCAATAGTTAGCAGCTGCAGTAGCACCACAAGCATCAGCAACAACAAAAGGCAGCAGCTGCGTTGTGGTGCAAAAAAAAGAACTGGGAGGTTTATACGTCCCAGGAGGGAGTCGAACGCAGCACCTCACAGGTGTAGAGCAAGTGCACGCGCCACTACACCACACTAATTAGTCTTGACAGAATTCAAGACTGAAACTATATAACCAAACATAGGTGGCGCTACTCTGAATCTTACAAAACTGAAGAAAGATTCAGTGTCCAAACCCTGAAGAAATCGAGCACTAGCGCAGAGGATGGACAGAGTGGTCACGGGGGAAGCACGAGGAGGCCATGAGCGGGAAGGTTGGCGCGCTGACGCGGCCGGTGGTGGCCGGCGGCACAGCCAGACTTGGCTGCTATCACACACACACACACACAACACATACATGCACACACACACACCAGAACGCACGCAGCAGCCATGGACGACCATGACTTGGATGTGGCTAGCACGCAGCAGCAGCAGCGCTGCTGCGGCTGCCGGAGGCAGGGACGGGGGCGATCGGGGCAGACCGCGGCCACGCATGACGAGCGCGCGCAAGGTGCATGCAGGCGCGGCCAAGGGTGGCTATGGGCGGGGCTGGAGCGCGCGTGGACACGGCAAGGGCCGTCCACGGCGCGGGGAGCGCGCGGCCAGGGCGTGGTCCGGGGCAAGGGTGCGGCGAGCGACGCTGGTTCATGGCAGGCGTGCACACGGCTCATCGGAGAACGGCGACCTACGGCACGAATCAAAAGGGGAATAAGGGGAATCGGACGAGAGGCTCACTGGGAGGCTCGATGGGGTCTTGGGGAAGCGGGGGAAGCTGCGAGGGCAACGAATTCGTCGACAATGGCGCCGCGGCCGTGGCGGGAGGGGTGGCGCGATTCCGGCGATGTGGTGGCCTCCGAGTGCGACTTGATGCAGGGGACGAAGGAGAATTCACCGCTGGTGCTCCGGGACATCGTCGTTCGTCGGGGGAGAGCCTGGCGCAGCGGATCGACGGGGACGCGCCCACGGTCGCGCTCGCTGCGGAACGGGATAGGAGGAGAGAGCATCGGGGAGGGGGAGAGGAGTGAGCAGGGGGTTAGGGGGGGGCAGGTGGTCGATATCATCACCCACGTCGCACAGGGGAGGAGAGGGGGGTCCGGCCGCGGCTTCCATGGCCATGGATGTGCCACGGCACGGGGGGCAGGTGGGGAGGGGACGGGGGCAGGTGAGAGGACGAGGAGAGAAGGGGTGGGCTGGGTGAGGCTGGGCCCGATGGGAAGTTGTCCAGGGCGAGTTTTAGTATTTTTCCAGTTCTCCGCATTTTGTAACACATATCCCTCTGTTGTATTTTATTTAAGCTAGAAATTGATTTTATAAAAAGGTGCAATTAGTACTGATAATAGTGTTGCAATGTTTAACACTGCCACAAAAAGTTTGGGTTTAATATAAACTCATTTGGTATTTTATCAAAATTATAAACGATTAAAATGGACTGTTTGGCTACTGTTTGATTTGTTTAAGATATTTAAATGTTATATTAAATATCTATGGCTATTTTAATATGACCTAATGACTTTTAAAAATTTAATAAAATGGTTTACACAATTTTTGGATCAACAAATATTTCCACCTTTTATTTAATTACCAAGGTCAATTTAATACCCAACATTATTGGTTTCTCTATTTAAAATTGAATTGGGATCTCTCAAAATTCTAAGAATAATCTCACTTGTTATTTGCAAAGGTTTCAACATGCCTAGCATTTGCATTTTGATAGAAGACGAGTTATCACTTGTTTTGGAATTTTTACCTGGGTTGACTTTGGACAAGCCACCATTTGTTTAATATTCAATAAAAGACAATTGAGCTTAGTAGTGATTTCAATTCACCAGGGGCTTGGACTTGTTTGGATTCTTGATGATCAAGGTCCATGGCCACATTGGTTTCAATAACATCTCAAGGGCATTTGGAAATTGAATTGACCCAAATTGATCAACGCAGAAAATTTTGGAACAGTAATGATCAACGGTGATCCTGATTACTTTTCACTGACAGTGAGAGTGTTACAAATCTCCATCACTACAAAGAATTCTCGTCTCGAGAATTAAAAAGTATTCTATGGGGTAGAGTTTTGGTTTCGTATTCTAGCGATCCTTCTGGTGCTTGTTGTCCTTCTCGAAGAAGTTAATCCTTCACGATGAATTTAATCCTTCTCGTTGACGTCTTCATTTTCTGCTTCGGTGCATCTCGACGAGTTGTCACCCTTTCATCGGAGTCTTCATCGTACTGGCGGATAGGGTAGGAGGAATTACTTAAGGGGGTCGGATCGATAGAAGATAAACCAAACGGGGTTGTCCAAGGGTATGGGGTACCAAGCACCTCCCGAGTTTAAGCTCAGGGAAGCACATCCAGAGAAATTAAAGAAGGCATATGAAGTTTCAAGCGGATATGCAAGCATTCAAAGATGATAACGGAGGATGAAAAGGGGTCCAGAGCATCAGGCATAAGCACTGAGTCTGATATCGAACTGAATATCACAAGGTAGAGGGCTCGTGAGTTGCATACGAGGTCAAGCAAGAAGAATATCCTCGAGAACATAAAGGTACAAGAGAGTCAGGTTCCGATCCTGTGGAACTATGGGTTATGGGCGCACATTGAATAAGAAGGGTGGCGACAAACAATGCGATCAATTTGCAAGGTAAGTCAGAGAACAGCTTGTCAGCTATGTCGGTAACAACATCAGTGCCAAGGGCGAGGGACGCAGAGAACCATTTTCCTGCTCGTTAAGACGAGGCGGACCAATTGGCAAAGTTCTCGTCCATCGGTGGTCACCGAAAAGTCATCAACAATCGTAACAGGTGGTACGGACAAAGTAGTACACTAAAGTGTTTACATAAGCAGGGAATTATCACTGCCTAGATAATTTATATTAAAATAAAGATTAAACAGACCAATGGAAAGGAAAATGTGATTATACACAAGCATTAGGGGTATATTATTCCCAAGGGAAAGCAGAGCAAGATATACCTGACCAAGTTTGTATTGACAGGGAGTCAAAGGGGGTTGTCAATGGTGACACAAATCATCGAGGGGCAAGAATGGTATTTCCCCCAATGAATTCAATAGACACATGGAAGAGGCAAAAATTCTAATGATGACCACGACACTTTATGTCGAGAGGTTTCAAGAGAATGCAATCGAATAGCATAGCAAAAGGTAAGCGATGTTCTCGGTTGACGACAACCCAGAACCCATGGAGTGGTTACGACAGGGATAGGCATTATTTCATCTCAATTCATAAGATGTAGTGCAAAGGCATGATATCCTCGAGATACAAGGAGTAATACTCGAAGGTAGAATGGTGGGTCATAGGTGTAGCAGAATTTACACCAAGGGGGTTAATTATCTTTACGAGGAGCTTTCATGATAAGTTATACATAGTATCCATGGGTATGAACACAAAGGTTCAGGGTCGACTCCCACTTCTTCAATGCATAGCCTCTAATTCACTTATCGCTCACATGAAGGTTGTAGGATTGCAAGCTCATCTGACGGAAGGCCAGTAGAGTATAACCCACATAAAATTTGGGTTCATCAGATTAGGGGAAGCATATAGGGTTAACCCATTGGGGGGCATTTTGAAACCCTTGCAACAAATATCATAAGCAAGGGATACAAGTTCGAAACAAGAAGGCTGACGACACGGAGCAGATGATACCATTTTTCACAGGCATTTTATATCAGAGGAAATTCGTCAATGACTTAGGACACAAGGGGACGGCAGGTAGTAATCCACCAAAAAGGCAAGGCGGCGTACAGAGAGTCTGGTATGAGTATCGGTACTCAACCTTGAGAAAAAGAATGCCAAAGCATTGGGGATAGAAGCATCAGAAAAATTTGATGCTTAAGTACAAAGGAATTATGACTTCCATATCGGTGTATCAGATTCAGATACATCGATCAAACAAGAATAAGTTGAATAGAAGCTTGAAAGTTAATCAATTAAGGTTTGATTTACCGGGAACCAGCTCATGTCCTGAATGACGTCTGAGCCAGAAGAATGGATTCATAGGGATCAACTGATGATTGCGTGCACTAGCACACACGATGATTCAACAGATCAGAATGGCAGTGCCAAGGGAGGTCATCAAAGACTACAAGACAAACGGGATTAACCATAGTGCAAGCAAGTAAGAAGAATCTCCAAAGCAGTAGGCTGCCAAGGATTGTCGCGAGATCGAATAGTATTTCAAAGTATTTTTGGGAATCACAGGAACAACTTAGGATGAACGGATCCTCGATAAAGGTGAGGAATTATCCGCAGGGTGAAAAGAAGCTGCAAGGCAGTAGGCTCAAAGGATTCCCGAATTAACGGAAAGTATTACGATGCATCTTGTGAACACAAGATCAACTGGGATTGAATGGATGAACGGAAGGTGTATGTGGTTATACATACGGACTTATCGGTGGCAGTGAATTGTAAAGGTGATCGGCACATATGATCTCGGGAATTTTATCGGAGAGTAATCTTCGGCATCTTCTGGTGAATCCAATGATCATCTGCAATGAGGGGCACTCAGGAAGGAAAGTAGTCACGAGAACCTAATGTCAGAGTTAGCAAAATCTATAACCCGAAAAGAGGAGAGAGCAGAGTCCCAGAGTAAAGGTACGGAGAAAAGGATCCTAATACCACCCAGTTGGCGACGTGGGCCGATAAGCCACACGACACTGTTAGTAAAGCAGTTTTGCAAGGACTAGACTCGACTTCGACCAAGGAGTTGGAAGGGGGTATCCTACAGGCAGTCGACTCTGATACCAACTTGTGACGCCCCCAAAATCAGACCGTGTACAGTAATCATACACGCAAGGTACACGATCAATATCAGGGACTCACGGTGAGATATCACAACACAACTCTACAAATAAAAATAATACAAGCTGTTTAATACAAGCCAGGGGCCACGAGGGCTCGAATACAATAGCTCGAGAGCACAAGTCAGCGGAAGCAATAGTATCTGAGTACAGACACAAGAATACAAGGTTGCCTTAAGAAGGCTAGCACAAAAACAACAACGATCAAAAAGGCGAGGCCTCCTGCCTGGGAACCTCCAAACTACTCCTGGTCAAAGGGGAACTCGACGTCGTAGAAGGCATCGGGGATCTTCATGTTGTGGTGGTCGGCATCGGGGATCTCCTTCTCCTGGACTCTAAGGATCCAACGTCGACTGCAGCGGCCGATCAGGCAAAACAATAAAAGGGGAAAATAAAGCAGGTGAGTATCTAGCATACCCACGAGTCTTACGTCCGCTACTAAGCATTATGCATTGTATCAACGGAAAGAAGAGGTTGTATATAGTGGACTGCAAGATAGAAATCAGAATAAGGGTAAGAAGCTAGGCCTATCGAATACTAGCATCTTCCGATGAGTCTTGCAGCATGAGGTAAGAATCAGCCAACAGTTTATATAAAACATAAAGTAACAATGCAGTAGAAGTTGTTGCAGCATTGTATAATAGTAAGTTGTAATAATTAGCAATGCCTCCGAGATCCCCTCCTCGACATCCCAGCGAGGAAGAAAACCCGGAACCATACAGTTTAATAATAATAGTTTGTAGTGGTAGGATCCAGCTTCAGCATAAAGCGTCCTGTTACCGTGGACACGGCTATTCGAATAGATTAATCTTCCCTGTAGGGGTGCACTTGTGTTACACTACACGCACGGATCTCCAGGGTGGAGGGAACCTTGTTAGGGAACGCTCCACCGAGGCTATCCGACACTTCGTAGCCCATCTTTCGAACTCAACAGAGATGCCATCCGCCGGTCTAAATCCTAAGTACGCCGGGCCTTGGGCCCCAACCCGAACGTACTCCTGCACGGTGCGTGGCTGGCCGGTGAAGTTTAAGCAAATCCAAATAAGACACCACCGCGCGAGCAAATAAGACAACACCACTTCCCGGCAATCAGCCCGCAGTACTGCTGACGTCTGAAGAGTCCTCGGACGACACTACGAAGCATAAGAGCCCATACCTCATAATTCCCACGGGTAGGTAGTGCGTTCATGGCATATAGCCAACTCAAGACATTCACTGAACCATTAGTCATTTTATTAACTTGCGTGGCAACCGTTATCGTTGCCTCGACTTAACTGACCCGCGGACAACGACAGCAGCCAGGACCACCAGTACATCGGTGCCTGCCCTGTCGTCCCACCAAGTCTCTGCGGTTACCAACAAGGTGAACCGTCTCCTTACCTTGTCTCGCGTGTGCTCCTGGAGGAGCTCGACTTTCGTGGTTTGGTAACTCTCTCGGCCAACAATCAGGGGCCAAGCACACCGGTACACTGGTCGTACCCTCCCTGTCGTTCCGTCACAATACCACTCGCGAGCACCGTTGGGTCACCCGACTTCTTACCTTTAAGGACACCGGTTGGTTCGAGTGCCTACCATTAAGTGAAACCAGGAGGTATCACCCTCGATGGCACACTTAAAGAGGTTTGACAGAGACATCAGCGGAATGAACTAAAGAGGTAAACCTCGTATCATCCCGGTGATGCTACGCTACTGAGCCGACGAGAGTGAAATACGAGTTCGTCCACTCGTAAGTCAAACTCGGAGCGACTCGGCAGAGTCTCGCCGTTGTAGGTTCCCTAGGGCGTCTGCATTGATCCGTACCTGTTGCAGATGTAATATATCATTCCCGCGATCACTCCCAGAGTGATCACGACCCGCTATTCTAAACCTAACTAACAATGCGCAGGGATTACTGCTGAATAATGCATAAGTAATAATAGGCAGCATAGGATTAAAGGAAGGTACATCAAGGGGAGAAAAAATCAGGCTATGCAATTGAATAGGATTGTAATCGTAGCAGCAGCAGTAACAATGCCTAGTGCAAGAAATGTACGGAAAGATAGGCGATATCTGGGGAAGAGAATGGCTCTGCTTGCCTGGAAGCTCGACGGTAGGGGTACGGTCGTCGACGAAGTAGTCGTACTCGGCAGCGATGTAGTCGGCGGCAGCAACGAGGTCTATCGGAGAAAAAAAGGGGGGAGAAACAATAAATACACAACAATAGCAATACAAATGTATGACATAGAAGATACAAAGCAACGGGGCTCTAACGCAGTGTTAGGTGATTTGCTCGGAGCGGGAATTCATCCGGGGATGAAATACCAGCTCCGGGGTAATTACCGGACAGGGTGTTTGGAGGGGGAAGGTACCATGACAGAGGTGTCATGGACATCCGACAAACATGTGAAAGGTGTATCTGTGTAATTGAAACAATCCGAACAACTTCCGTGTTCAGAATAAATTCATCCGGATAGTTTATCGGTATCGGGCAATCATCGGACAGACGCTGCCGGAGGGGGACGGTTCGATGTTCGGTACGTTAGATGGGGGGTGGTGGGTGTACCGGTAGCGTATCCGTATTCGTTACATCTTTCTGATGAACTTTCATGTATAAAATATTTTCATCAGACTTACGGTTTAAAAGATATTTAAATATAAAGTTTTAAATCATTTAAATATTTCTGGTATTTCTTTTATTAAATAAATAAACATTATCCAAAATAGTGTATGTTGACTGATCAACCCTGACAAGAGGGTCCCACATGTCATACTCTGAAATTGTTTCAATGGAACAAAAATAAACTTGATTAGGCCTAATATCTACACATAATAATTTTATCCATTTTAAAAATAGTTTGCTAGTTGTTTTTGTTAGTGATCTGCTGCTATTGAAATGGGCAGGGCAGCAATAGTTAGCAGCTGCAGTAGCACCACAAGCATCAACAACAACAAAAGGCAGCAGCTGCGTTGTGGTGCAAAACAAAGAACTGCTCATTGCGGTGCAAAACAAAGAAACAAAATGGAAGGTTTATAAGCAACAACAAAAGGCAGCAGCTGCGTTATGGGAGGTTTTTACGTCCCAGGAGGGAGTCGAACGCAGCACCTCACAGGCGTAGACCAAGTGCATGCGCCACTACACCACACTAATTAGTCTTGACAGAATTCAAGACTGAAACTATATAACCAAACATAGGTGGCGCTACTCTGAATCTTACAAAACTGAAGAATGATTCAGTGTCCAAACCCTGAAGAAATCGAGCACTAGCGCAGAGGATGGACAGAGTGGTCCACACACACAAAACACATACATGCACACACACACTAGAACGCACGCAGCAGCCATGGACGACCATGACTTGGCTGTGGCTAGCACGCAGCAGCAGCAGCGCTGCTGCGGCTGCCGGAGGCAGGGACGGGGGCGAGCGGGGCAGACCGCGGCCACGCATGACGAGCGCGCGCAAGGTGCACGCAGGCGCGGCCAGGGGTGGCTATGGGCGGGGCTGGAGCGCGCGTGGACACGGCAAGGGCCGTCCATGGCGTGGGGAGCGCGCGGCCAGGGCGTGGTCCGGGGCATGGGCGCGGCGAGCGACGCTGGTTCATGGCGGGCGTGCACACGGCTCATCGGAGAACGGCGACCTACGGCACGAATCAAAAGGGGAATAAGGGGAATCGGACGAGAGGCTCACTTGGAGGCTCGATGGGGTCTTGGGGAAGCGGGGGAAGCTGCGAGGGCAACGAATTCGTCGACAATGGCGCCGCGGCCGTGGCGGGAGGGGTGGCGCGATTCCGGCGATGTGGTGGCCTCCGAGTGCGACTTGATGCAGGGGACGAAGGAGAAGTTACCGCTGGTGCTCCGGGACATCGTCGTTCGTCGGGGGAAAGCCTGGCGCAGCGGATCAACGGGGACGCGCCCACGGTCGCGCTCGTTGCGGAACGGGATAGGAGGAGAGAGCACCGGGGAGGGGGATAGGAGTGAGCAGGGGGTTAGGGGGGGCAGGTGGTCGATATCATCACCCACGTCGCACAGGGGAGGAGAGGGGGGGGTCCGGCCGCGGCTTCCATGGCCATGGTTGTGCCACGGCACGGGGGGCAGGTGGGGAGGGGACGGGGGCAGGTGAGAGGATGAGGAGAGAAGGGGTGGGCTGGGTGAGGCTGAGCCCGATGGGAAGTTGTCCAGGGCGAGTTTTAGTATTTTTCCAGTTCTCCACATTTTGTAACACATATCCCTCTGTTGTATTTTATTTAAGCTAGAAATTGATTTTATAAAAAGGTGCAATTAGTACCGATAATAGTGTTGCAATGTTTAACACTGCCACAAAAAGTTTGGGTTTAATATAAACTCATTTGGTATTTTATCAAAATTATAAACGATTAAAATGGACTGTTTGGCTACTGTTTGATTTGTTTAAGATATTTAAATGTTATATTAAATATCTATGGCTATTTTAATATGACCTAATGACTTTTAGAAATTTAATAAAATGGTTTACACAATTTTTGGATCAACAAATATTTCCACCTTTTATTTAATTACCAAGGTCAATTTAATACCCAACATTATTGGTTTCTCTATTTAAAATTGAATTGGGATCTCTCAAAATTCTAAGAATAATCTCACTTGTTATTTGCAAAGGTTTCAACATGCCTAGCATTTGCATTTTGATAGAAGTCGAGTTATCACTTGTTTTGGAATTTTTACCTGGGTTGACTTTGGACAAGCCACCATTTGTTTAATATTCAATAAAAGGCAATTGAGCTTAGTAGTGATTTCAATTCACCAGGGGCTTGGACTTGTTTGGATTCTTGATGATCAAGGTCCATGGCCACATTGGTTTCAATAACATCTCAGGGGCATTTGGAAATTGAATTGACCCAAATTGATCAACGCAGAAAATTTTGGAACAATAATGATCAACAGTGATCCTGATTACTGTTCACTGACAGTGAGAGTGTTACACGATTCCTCATCGGATGCTTGGCTTCTTATCTTACTCTCTAGATTGTTAGCCACTTCATAAATGCTAGTGCGGCAGCAACCTCACCACTTACCCCTTCCTTACCGTAAACTACTAGTTGTCCTAGAATGACGAGTGATGAAGTCCTTGCTGGGTCAGTTGACCACTACAGTTGGATGCTGAGTACTTCTGTACTCATGATACTACCCCCAAACTCTTTTCAGGGTTCTTGATCGACAACAGGTATGGTGACCGACGTTTCGCGTGGAGACTCGACGACGACTAGTTAGGCGGATCCCAGCGGAGGGCCTGGACCCGTGTGGTTATGGGGATCGATGTTTTTATCTTTGCCAGTAGGCTTTGATTGTAGTCTGTACTCAGACATGTATCTTCCGCTGTTGTATTATATTTAAGGCAGTTGTATGCCGATTGTATGAGATGTTGTATCCTTGTATCTGTAATGTTGTGATATCATGTTGGAAATCCGGGGCATATGACTTTGTCATATGTCGCGGTGGGACCGATATGTGCTTCGTCCCCGGATCTGGATGGAAACATCTAGATCTGGAACAGTACCGCATATCGGGCCTTACATCCATCGTCATCCTCGCCAAGGTGCATGTGCGAGGGAACCAGTCGGTGATATCCATGAGGCGCGCTAGCTTCACCGGGTTGATGGCCACCAGCCACACCATCTTTACCTCCCACTCCGCCATCTCGATCCGGATCACATCGAGCACCTCGTCTCTTTGACTTTTTTTTAGGGTAAATGCCACTCCGGCAGCTTATATTTCATGTGAAAATAGAACTACATCATTTGCAAGCAGATCGTTGAGAAAAGCCGGGGGATCATCAGTCCACGCAACCGTGGTTGATGCCTCCGCTTTCCTCGCTATCTCATGTGTTGCCGAATTGGCGTTTCTAGGACAATGACAGTAAGAAACCGAATTAAAATTTCTACTAAGGAAAGATTACTCCTCAAAGATTGCAGCAGCAGCTCCCAGCGAATTTCCTCCGTCTTGCATCACCAGCACGACCTCCGGGAAGTCAAGCTCCACCTCAAGAGCAGTGCAGCCCAAGTCTGCCGCCAGAAGGAGACCATTTCTTAGAGAAATGGCTTCCGTAGTCGCCGCGTCTGAAGCAAATGGGAGCCACGTGCAGGATGTTGCCACGAAGAACCCTGACGAGTCGCGAATGATCGCACCCGTAGCACCCACTTCTCGGTCCTCATGGTAGCTGACATCAACATTGAGTTTCTGGGCGCCCGACCTGGGTTTTATCCATCTCGTCTTGATCACCGCCTTCTTCTTGTTATTGTATGCTTTTGTTAAATTCTTTGTGATAGTGGAAATCTCCAACGCCGATTTAGCCGGGTGCAACACATCCTCGCCGTGCGTCTTCTTCGTCCGCTCCCACCATATGTACCATACACCGACCTCCACCAAAGCAAGTCGGCCTCGGTCTAACCAGTGTAAGAGATCTCCAGCCGCGCCCCAAGAGGCCCCCAAGGCGGGGTTTTTTGCGCCGGGCGGACAAAACTCGCCCAACCACGCCCCCAAGGGCCCAAATAGCGCCGGATTGGGCCAAAACTGAGTCCGGCGATCCCAAGCCAAACCCGGCGCTGAGGGTCGCTTGGGGCGCCGGATGAAATGAAACGGCGCGAACATGGGAATATTTCGCGCGCGTCCTTTCCATGGCCCCACCTGTCGGCGTCTTTCCCATGCGGCGCACTCATCTTCTCGCCTCGTCTTCCTCGCTCCTGACGCCGCCGCAGGGGAATCAATGCGACGTATGAGTCCAGTCCAATCGCCGATGCAGGGGAATCAAAGCGTCGTGGAGTAGTCGAATCGCCGCCCTAGAGCCGCCGCGCGTCCCGCCGCATGCACACCCCCCGCCGCTATATAAAGCGGGCTCGCCGTCGAGAGGCACCGCACACTCTACCCTCCTCCTTTCCTCCTCCTCCTCCTCTCGCCGCACTCTGCTCCTCATCATGAACGCCAACCGCCGCACCCTCACCCGCGCTGAGGCAATCCTCCTGGCCCAGGGGAACTACCCCTGCCCGCCGGACACGCGTCCACCGCACGGCTGGGCGCTCAGTGCCGCCGGCGTGCCGGTGCCGCCGGTGCCTCATGGGGCACACTTCGACCGGGAGGTCCTGGCCATCCGCGCCACCATGACGGAGGCCGAGCTCGCTGACCCAGCGAACGCGGCGGACAACGTTGCCCGCTGGGCGGCGCACTTCGAGGAGCGCCGCAACCAGGCGCTCGCCTCCACCGACGGGCTGGAACCGGTGTCGGGCCGGATGAACCTACACGGGCGGCGGCTGTGGTGGAGCGCCGAGGGGCGCACACTCGTCGACGTCCTCTACCACATCGAGGACGGCAACGAGCCGCGCCTCAAGTACCCGTGAAGGGACGGCGGCGAGTGGCCGCGACGGTACCGCAGGAGGAGGCGACGACGGCGAGCAGTGACGACGGCCTAATAATTTTTAATTTGCTATATATGTAATAAATTAAACCTAAATATTATGAAGTTCGCTGAATTTCGTCTATGTTTGGTGAAATTTGGGCGAACTTGGGAGGCGCCCTGGGGACGCGGCTGGGGAACCCCCCCCCCCCAAGCCGGTTTCGCCGCCCGAGCGCCTCCAAGCAGCGCTAAAAATAGCGTCGAAGGGGGGGGGGAACGGCTGGAGATGCTCTAAAGAGTTTGAACAAGATTGGGTCAGAATGGCCTAAGCTTGTCCCAACGTTATTCAGGGTGTGTTCAAAACCTAGCCGTCTCCATATTTCCCTCGCTCTCTGGCACTGAAAGAGGGCGTGGTTCACCGTCTCACAGTCCTGTTGACACCTCGTCTCTTTGACTTCGTCATTTCACGAAACGAGAGTGAGGAACGAGGAACGATGGAGTGTGTGTGGAGAGAGGGGGGAGGGGGTGAGGTGGAGCGGGAAATAGGCAACCCAGGAACGATCACCATCACAATGAAACCTTCTGGGATGTCACATTAGACAACGCACCGTGCCATTGGAACAATCGCCCGCCCCGCGTCGCCTGAAAAATCATCTGTATACCGGCCAGCGTGTGGCGAAACATCTCCCTGCACCTGCCTCCATTTGCCTTGATGCTACGTGATCATGATGGTTGATCATACAATTTTGCTAGCTGGTTTCTGCTACTTTATCTGTTTTAAAAAAACGGTCGTAGCTTTAGTACAACTTTGTACTAGAGGTAGATTGCATGCTCTTATCATGTCTGCCAAAGTGCTCGTCATGACGCCTCCAGCTCGCATCTTTTTTGCACCCAATGATTCTCCCGGGCGGTTCCGCATACTACTATAGTTCATGACTTCACACTGCAAAGTCAAATGATGAACTGATCCCTTGTAAAGAAAGTTCTATTCCCTGGACAACCCGGGTAAGAAGACGGTTGTGCATCAGCGCATGTGCAGCCTACCGAAGCTGGATCGAGCTCCCCCTGCAGTATTGCCCAGTGACTGACTTGCGGGCCCGGGGTCACACGTCAGTGACCCTAAGTCATAGGGCAGTACTGCAGTGGATCCGGTTCCCCGAAGCTGGGGTTGGTTGATAGGATCAAATTAACTCTCAGATGGTTTCAAAAAAAA
This sequence comes from Bromus sterilis, assembly GCA_950022295.1. Lineage (NCBI taxonomy): Eukaryota > Viridiplantae > Streptophyta > Magnoliopsida > Poales > Poaceae > Bromus > Bromus sterilis. The sequence goes on along the minus strand of OX465598.1, from coordinate 266,874,514 downwards.
AACTCTCAGAAAAAAAAGTCCTGGCATTGAACCGCCTGAACTACAGTTTCTTTCCCCCACACTACAATGCTCATCGTTGTCGGACACCATTCGTTACGTTTGATGCCGTGCGTCATGCCAGTGCGTCAGAAACCTTGAAATAAAGGAAAATCCAGTCAGCTGTTGACCGGCGGTCGCCGTCGCCACCCTCCCCGTTGGCCAGGCGCCCGTGAATGAATGAACACCTTGTGCCGTCTCCTTCTTGCTCCGTTCCTACAGCAACAAACGTATAATGGTATGCTGTCAAGAGCAAAGAAACAAACGAACGAAGGAACAATGACGGGGAAGTACTGACGGTTGGTGAAGCCGGCCACATCAACCTTCGTTCCTTTTTTTTTTTTTGAAGGGTCCACCTTCGTTTCTTTGGTCAGAGGAGGAGCACAAAATTAGTTCTTTCCTAACCAATAAAGAGAGGGTTTGATGCACAAGTTTGTTCTGGCTCATCAGGATACTGCTAGTGCTAACCACTTGGCTAGCTGCTAGTACTACTATACTACTAGTAGAGTCCAAGGAGCATCACCGTCGTTGCTCCGGCCTAAGAGCATATAAATCTCGTCTTAAAGAAAACAAATGGGATGGTTTGATGCCCAAGAGCGCTCAAGGACTACCGGTAGTAGCACTATAGTCCAAAGTTCTGAAGAGCAGCGCTCTACACGCAACGCATGTCCATTTACCAACGCTAGATGAAGGGCAAAAGAGTACCAAGTTCTCGTTGATTGTTAATTTACACTGAGATAAAGCATAATCAGGACACATATTTGAACCAGCTATTGAAAGCATTAGTCTTAAAGCATACTTAGGCCTAGTCATAACAACAACATGCGTGTCCTCCAACAATAGCAAAATCAAGAACCAAACAATAATAACACACATTAATTAATCTTCACATACAAATAGTTCATCTAATAGGCGCGCGCCGAGGTCTCGATTGCCAGGACCTGGACCAGGTGTTGCTCCCCTGCTCATGTGCTGCTGGAGCTCCCCTGCTTCGTGTGCTACTACTGCTGCCAGAGCTCCACTGCCCATGCTGCCGCTGGTAAGAAGCACCCCGAGCTCTACCAAGGTGAGTAGGGGGTGACCAGCACCCCATGCTCCCACCGACAACCATCACCAGGCCCCTGCTTGTGTTAACAAGGAAGAAGAAGAAGAACGTATACTCAATCAAATTATTTCAAATTAATTTGTTTCAGACCAAATTACTCCAATGAACAGATGAGATTAAATTGAATGGTGAATAAAGAACAAGTTAAGCTATCTGAAGCTGATTGAATGGTGAATACTGAATAAATTAAGCTATCAACTGATCAAATTGCAGGTCAAGCTATCTAAAGCTGAGCTGAATGGTGCTGTAAAGATGAGATAAATTGAACTACTGACCAAACTGAAGCAGATTATTGATGTACAATGTTACATAAATAAAGCTATTATTCTCAGTATGAAGCACTAAAGAAACCATTTAGCTTCTGATTTCCTATAAATCTTTAAGCTTCTACTCCCTCCGTTCTAAATTACTTAACATGGATTTAGTGCAAGTTTGATTTAAACTTGAAAGCCATGTCAAGTAGTAATTTGGAACGAAGGGAGTATTTTCCTGTAAATTCTACAACCATGCAACCAAAGCTAAATAATTACAGCAAAAACATAGCATGTTGAGCCCTGGTGGGAGAGATCAGAGGAGGAGGAGCAGTGAAGAAGAGAAGAGGGCCGGGGGAGGAGGAAAAGGAGAGGAGGGCTCACTGAAGAAAGAGGAGAGGAGAATCCACCAACGATGCGTCATCTGGTATATATTTTAATTGGTACTCTCACTGCAGCAACTCTTGGGAGAGTTCTCATAGGTTTTGAAGATGGTTTTACTTCTGCCGCTTTCGATACATCCTTCTCAAGAAGAAAGAATAAAGATGATATTAAGTTTAGGTTACAGTATATATTCTTGCTTCTGATCACATCTCAAAACAAATAACTCTATATAAATTCATTCAATTAGAAAACATCCAATTGAAGTAAAACCAGTGTTGGAAACAATGAATCAACACTTGAGAAAAGGTAATAAGTTTAACCATTAACTTGTCGATGGAAACCAAAATCACTTGTTGCATTTTACCTAGAAGTTTGATAGAACATGCCCAAAGAAAAGGTAACTGTCACATGGGCAGATCTTAGTAGCACAAAAAAATGTCGCCATGACACACACACAACCATATAAAACAAAAGGGTGGTCAACCAATTAGTAACTATGGGCGCAATTTTTTTTGATGCAATAGACAACAGGAGATTAGAGTATAAAGTCATGTCTGTTTTCCCTAAAGAGGTTATACGATAAAACGGACTTCTAATTAATAAACTGGGAGGAATATTTTTCCTCTGTTTAAAGACCACAATTTAATATAGTTGTCTATAATTTTATTAAGCAAACCATATACATAATTAGGACAAACATGCATGTCTAGCCAGCCATACATGAATAACTTTCCTCAGGTAATTCTTATGAAGATAAATTGGTTTTAACTCTAGAAAATGGATTATTCTGGCAATCATCTTGGTAGAAGGAGGCTAGCTCGCTGAGCACCGGTGTAACACCCCAGGGCCAGTAACAGTAATCACTACAGTGATCCCCTTGGTAATGATCATCACTGTTGTTAATCAAGCCATGGTCACCTTTGATCATAGCTCTGTCAATTCCAACCCTGATAAAATTTTCAAATTGGGTGGGTTATAAATCTTGCTCCAAGAATTTTGGGAGATTATAAGTCACCTTGCAAATAAATAGACCAAGTCATACCTAGACTTTAGAATAATCCCAAGTCAATCATATTTATGAAACTACTAGTGGTGGGTTATTAAATTGTCCCTAAGAAATTAAAATAAAAGTGGAACATAAAGTTAAACTAAAAATTGTTAAAACAATTTTATTAAATGCCTAATAATCTTTAGGCCACATTAAAATAATAGTGGGAATTGATTACAAGGTTTAAATATTGTAAACAAATCAAAACCATAACATAACAGTAGCGTTTGACCCCTTTTAAATAAAACAAAATTGCAAATGAATTTAATTGATCCCCAAACTTTTTGTAGCACTGCTATACTATGTAGCACTAATATATGATCCAGTTACAACTTTGTATAAAATCATATGTTGGCTAATTAAAATATGGAAAGAAAAGCAAAACAGAAAAGAAAAACATTTAAGAAGAAACCTATCCTACACTGTAGGCGAAGCCCACCCATAGTAACCCCACTGGGCCCAGCCCAACAAGCCCACTCACCCTCTTCCCTCTCCTCACGCTGTTCACCCCCACCCCGTGGAGCTCGCCTAGGCGTCCATGGCGCCGATGGCACGCGTCGGCCATCCGGGGACCCGCCGGCGAGTATAAGGCTGCCCGACGCTGCGGGAGAACCCTAGACCGCCCCTTCTCCCCTCCCCTACCCCCTCTCGCTCTCTGCCCTCCCCCGTGCAGGAGCCACCACGGGCGTGGGCGTGCCGCGGTCGCGCCCGTGGCCACTGGCCACCCCAGAGCGCGCCCCCGTGTCCGGGCTCCTCCTCGGAGACGTCTCCGTCGCCTCGCATGAACAGCCGTCGTTGGGACGCCCTGTGGGCGCGCAGGTTGCCACCGTCCTCCCCGCCATGGCCGTCGGCCCCGTCGCCCGAATCAGCACGCCTCGGCCACCCCGAAGCCCCCACCGAGCCCGCTGCCACCCCTGCAGCCTCGCCGTGAGCCCCCCTACTCGAATCCCTTCCTCCCCCTCGCAAATTTTGGTCGCCGTGGCTCATGTTCCCCTGCTCCGGCCATGGCCGCGCCTGTTTGCCGCCCCCTCGCCATTGCCATCGCTCCCGGCCTCCCCTATGGCCTCAACCGCCTCTGGTCGACGTGCGGCTCGGCCCACATTCGATTCCACCCAGGCGCGCACGAGTTGGTCGCTGGGATTGGCCGGACGGCCATCTCCGGCGAGTCGGCCTCACGCCGGCGTTGACTTCTGGCGCTAATCCCCCCCCCCCCCCCTCGATTACCAGTGGGTTTGACCCACTGACAGGTGGAGCCCGCTAGATTGGGTTATCCCCTAATTTTTGATTAAGAAAATGAAACCCCTCATGTGATACTGACAGGTGGGCCCTAGGCCTTTTAAATAAATTAAAACTTTTTAATTATTACTGAGCCACTTACACATGGGTCCCACTGTCAGTTTGGTTAATTAAATGGATTAATAGTTTAGCAGAGTATGACATGTGGGCCCTGGCTCTATTTTAATTTAATTAAATGATTTATTAGAAATGTGAGGCTGACCAGTGGGTCCCACTGGTCAGGTTTGACCAGTCAACACTGTTCTGGATAATGTTATTAAAATAATAAAAGAAATTATTAAATGGGATTTTAATGTTTTAAAATTGATTAAACTTATAAAATCAATATCTTTTAATCCGTATATCGGATCGAAAAACTTTATACATGAAAATTGATCAGAAAAATACAACGAATAAGAATACGCTGTCCGTATGTCTACCCCACCCCCCTAACACACCGATCATCGACATTCCCCCCCTCCGGGCTGTCTGTCGATAATTCCCGGTACCGATAAAAAGTACCCGGATGAATTTATTCCGAACACGAAAGTTGTTCGGAATAGTTCAACTAACACGGGTACACCCCCCTTATGTTTTTCGGATGTCCACGACACCTCCGGCTTGATCCTTCCCCCTCCGGACCCCCTGTCCGGTAATCACCCGGAGCCGGCAGTTCATCCCCGGATGAATTCCCGCTCGGAGCAACGTGCATTGCACTGCGTTAGAACACCGTTAACTTTGTATACGCCATGCTATTCATCTGTTTGTTTATGATTTCTTTGTATTTACTGTTTCCTCCCCCCCCCCTTAATCTCCGGTAGACCCTGCTGCTACCGCCGACTACACTGCTGCCGGGTACGACTACTTCGTCGACAACCCTGCCCCTACCGTCGAGCTTCCAGGCAAGCAGAGCCATTCTCTTCCCCAGATATCGCCTATCTTTCCGTACATTTCTTGCACTAGGCATTGTTACTGCTGCTGCTACGATTACAATCCTATTCAATTGCATAGCCTGATTTTGTCGCCCCTTGATGTACCCCCTTTATCCTATGCTGCCTATTATATTTATGCATTATTCAGCAGTGAACCCTGCGCATTGTTAGTTAGGACTAGATAGCGGGCCGTGATCACTCAGGGGGTGAACACGGATACAATATATACAACTGCACAGGTACGGTACAAAGCAGACACCGCCAAAGGCCCCTATCTGGGTTATGCCTAGTCACCTCAAGTGTGAGCTATCCAGGAGTAATCCTTGTACTCCACCCGAGGCTGACTTTGTCTTGCCGCCATAGGGTCCTGGACAGCGGTTGTCCTTAAAGGTAAGAAAGTCGGGCGACCCAACGGTGCCCGCGAGAGGTATATCGTCGGGAACGACAGGGAGGGTACGACCGACGTTACTGGCGTGCTTGGCCCCTGCTCGTATCTCGCGAGAGTTACCAAACCACGAAAGTCGAGCTCTACCAAGAGCAAACGCGAGACAAGGTAAGGAGACGGTTCACCTTGTTGGTAACCGCAGTGACTTGGTGGGACGACAGGGCAGGCACCGATGTACTGGTGGACCTGACTGCTGTCGTTGACCGCGGGTCGGTTAAGTCGAGGCAACGATAACGGTTGTCCCGCAGGTTAATTAAAATGCTAAATGGTTCGGCGGATGTCTTGAGTAGCCTTTTGGCTTGTACGCACTACCTACACGTGGGACGAGGAGTGTGGGCTCCCCTGCATCGTAGTCTCGTTCGAGGGTCTTCAGACGTCAGCAGTACCGCGGGCTGATTGCCGGGAAGTGGTGTTGTCTTCTCTTGCTCGAGCGGTGTATTTGTATTTGCTTTGATTTTGCTTCACCGGCCAGTCACGCACCGTGCAGGAGTACGTTCGGGTTAGGGTCCAAAGCCCGGCGTACATAGGATATAGTCCGGTGGATGACCTCTCTGTTGATTGCCGAAGGATGGGCTACTTTGTGTCGGATAGCTTTGGTGGAGCGTTCCCTAACAAGGTTCCCGCCACCCTGGAGATCCGAGCGTCGTAGAGTCACGCCAGTGCACCCCTGCAGGGAAGATTAATCTATTCGAATAGCCGTGTCCACGGTAACAGGACGCTTTATGCTGAAGCTGGATCTTACCACTAGAAACTATTATTATTAAACTGTATGGTTCCGGGTTTTCTTCCTCGCGGGGATGTCGAGGAGGTGAACTCGGAGGCATTATTATTATTGTTAATCATTACAACTTATATTATACAATGTTGCAGCAACTTCTGCTTCGTTGTTACTTTATGCTTTATATGAACTGTTGGCTGATTCTTACCTCATGCTGCAAGACATCGTCGGAAGATGCTAGTCTTCGATAGTCCTAGCTTCTTACCCTTATTCTGATTTCTATCTTGCAGTCCACTATATATATAGCCTCCCTTTTCCGTTGATACAAATGCATAATGCTTAGTAGCGGACGTAAGACTCGCGGGTATACTAGATACTCACCTGCTTTATTTCCTTTACTGTTTTGCCTGATCGGCCGTTGCAGTCGACGTTGGAGTCCAGGAGCAGGAGATCCCCGATGTCGACCACCGCAACGTGAAGATCCCCGATGCCTTCTACGACGTCGAGTTCCCCGTTGACCAGGAGTAGATTGGAGGTTCCCAGGCAGGAGGCCTCGCCTTTTCGATCGTGTTGTTTTTGTGCTAGCCTTCTTAAGGCAACCTTGTACCCTTGTGTCTGTACCCAGATACTTTTGCTTCCGCTAACTTTGTGCTCTTAAGCTGTTGTATTCGAGCCCTCGTGTCCCCTGGCTTGTATGAAACAGCTTGTATTATTTTATTTGTAGAGTTGTGTTGTGATATCTCACCGTGAGTCCCTAATCTCGATCGTGTACCTTGCGTGTATGATTACTGTACACGACTTGATTTTGGGGGCGTCACAACCGGATTGGCCATGCCAAAGCTCCACCTCTGTCAAGCTTAATTTATAATGCTTACCAAGAAAACTACATGTCACAAAACAGAGCTAATCCATCTTGCTCCTAATTGATAATGATGAATGCCCGGGTAATTCAACAGCCTATCTGACCACCTATCACCTATGTGTGTGTGTGTGTGTTTTCTTTACAGACCATCTATCATCTATGTCCAACACACACAATAGATAAGATGATAAAAACACCAGAAAGAATAACATGATAAATCAAACCACTTTTTGCTAAAACATATTCTCCATTTTTAGTAAGTAAGATATATGCTACTCATGTTACCTGAAGCTTGCCTTTTCTAAGCTTTTCTAAGTGTGTCTCTAGTCCTTCCCTGAGCCTATCTGACCACCTATCACCTATGTATGTGTGTTCTTTACAGACCACCTATCACCTATGTCGATCAAACACAGTAGATAACATGATAAATACACCGTAGAGAATAACATGATAAATTAAACCACTTCTGCTAAAAACATATTCTCTATTTTTAGGGAATAAGATATATGTTGCTCATGTTACCTGAAACATGCCTTTTCTGAGTGCGTCTCTACTTTCCCTGAAAACATATAACTCCCTAAAAATCTGTTTCTAGAGAGCTATCAAAGCATCAGTAGTTTATTAACTGGAACATCAGGGCAGGGCAGATATACACCGCATATCTTAAAAAGGAATAAAGTGCAATGAATAACTATCAATTTGAATAAAGGTTAAAAAAATATACCGTGCTTTACTACCTTGGCTGGTCTACGGTGATCTTTTTTAAGCATCACCAGAATAAACAGTATACAACACCCGACCAGATCTGGAATATTAAATGATTATCAGTGCATACAGAACAGAGATGCAGCAACACACGAGATAATAGAACCTGCAAAATAAACAGGAATGAAGTCATTAGACCAAAAAAAGTCGTATGCATATTACATTTTGAGTGTTGCATCTTTTCAGTTCGGCCACCTGAAATTGAATGCCTTTAGAAGTTTAGATACATCATATGTTGGTTGTTTTTATTAGATTCTTTATTTTGCAAAGAATTTTTTGTGGCCATACTATATATAATTATCAAGTAGAGGAGCAAACATTATCTGGATAGCGATTTCAAATATTTGAAAATAAACAATTTAATCTCTATAAGATAAGATGTAGTGTATGTAAACACTAAAGAGAGTCTTACAACCATCTAATTTCTTATCTACCAAATGTCAACAATAAAGCATACCTTTGTGAGGAGCTTAACTCTTCATTGAACATCCTTTTCTTGTTCAGCGTTGAGGGCCGTAAAGATGTTCCTGGTAGAGCTTGTTTAGATTGATAAGATGTTCTTGACGAACGAAGAAACGATCCTGAACTAACAAGGGAAGGAAAGGTGAGAAAAAAGGCATAACAGTAGGAGGCAAGGCAACAGAAAATCGACACAGCCATGTAGCCGCCGGACGTGCGAGTCGCCAAGCCGGCGTCCTTTATAATTGAAGCAAGAAAGTTAGGAATAAATTTGACGAATGCATTACTGGAAGACAGTGCAAATTTTATGGTCCATATCTAAACTCAATTAGCATCTGGATAAGTGGAAGGCGCTACCATATCAATTCCAAGTTGCAGTGAATGACAAACATTTAAACTCAATCTTGCTAGTTCCTACTGTAATCTTAGCATAGAACCATGCAAATAGAGACAATCGTCAGCCACACATAACCATCCACTCCCGAACAATATAGGAGACATAGAACCAATAACCTTAGGAGACGTACTGTTAGCCTGCAAGACCTCTCTCGTTGTCTCGCATACCAAAATCACATGGCCTCCTGCATAACAAAAGGATTTAAGAATGGCCCATAAAACCAAGCGATGTACCAGAGGAAGGCAACAACCCTGAATGACACCATGACATCCTCTAGAAACCGATGGACTGAACCACACCTGCAGGAAGAACATGGGAATGCACACATCAAAATATGAATATATCAGATTATTATGTCAGGATAATAGCTAACAAATCCAAATCGTCACTCTCCTCACGCTAGGACCCTAGCAAACCAACCAGATCAATTAACGTCCACAATTGGCCACAAGAAATCCCCCAAATTATGAAATCGCCCTAACCATTCAATCAGACAACATAAACAAGAGAGAGAGATGGGAATGGATGGAACGTCACTTACAGGTGGGGGTGGAAGACAAGGCATCATCACGAAAGCATCTACGGGGCGGCGTGGAATCGAGGCACTGGTTGCGTCAGGTAGTGGTTGACGCCCTCGATCCGGTAGCACCAACATAGAAGGTCGCAGATCGTCTTGGCGGACTCGATCTGTATCCACTTCTCCCGCGCCAGCTGCTCCCTGTACTACATCATCGCCACTGGGATGCTCGCCAACGCGCCCGCACGCCCCAACGTTGGACCCTCTTCTGTGTACCGCCGGCCCTCCCTCTCCTCTTTCCTCACTGTTTCTTCATCCTCTCTTTCCTTCTCTCTCTATCCGACGCCGGTCGCTGGCCTCTTATGACTGCCGCTGCTTTCCCTCTCCTCCTCCTTTCCTTCCTTCTTGTGGGCTGGAGGCGGGAGGAAGGGTGAGGCCGCGCGCAGGGGGTAGCCAGAGGGCGGCGGCGCCGGTGTCGTCCGGTGCGGTCTGGCGGCTGTGGGAGGGAGGGAGGTGGCGGCAAGGACAAGAGGGGATTGGGGCTCGGGGCTGGGTCGGGATTGGGCTAGGTTTTTACTGCACACACGCTATAGGCTAAACTTTTCTCACCGAAGACAAATATGAGACACACCATAAAGCTGGTTCCGCGGGCAAAGAAGCCTCACCCGTCAGTGGTTACAGCACAAAATAGCAACGTGGATTGGAGATGGGCGGCTGGATGTTTAACAGCTGTAAGAAAACCTCTGTTCATTAGCGAAAGATGCGGCTGAGATGAATTAGAGGACTCAAATCGCTCTCAGAAGCCGGGTAGGTTAGGAGGATTTATAGGAGGAATTGCAGCGAATTATGATCAAAGCCATTTATGACTTGAAGCTTTCTTCTTCCATCATTCGGCTAAGTTTAACTTTGATCCGAAATTCCGAATCAGCAGCAAAATGTTGCTTTTTTCCTTTTACGAATTCAGGAGCTCTTCGCTTCTGTTTTCATTCAAAAAAACCCTATAAAACATGACCGGGTTCTGAATATAAAAACACACACTACCCGGCACCCACTGAAGCATATCACCAGGATCGAGCTCCCAACAGCTCCAGCGCGATCAGAGATGTCAAGAATGTCCAACTTATTGCATGGTTAATAGTAGAGCCAAGTGCTGGTTATAAGCCATAGCCTATCTTAGGGCTCTTCCAATGCATTGTTTCTTAACACAATATCAGGGCACTCTCAATGCTTGTATCTTAGCACGTAATCATAGGTATTTTGCTTATGTGGCATAGTATTTAATGAAGAAAGAGAGGGAAATTGTATCTTAGCTAAGATACAACCCTTGCACGTGGCCATATGCAAAAAGCATTATTAGACCAATCACATTTATGCATGAAGCTAAAATCATTAAATAAGACACAACCTCTAAGAAACAATGCATTGTGGAGGTTGTATCTTAAGTTTTTAATGTTCCTATGATATTGTGCTAAGAAACAATGCATTGGGGGAGCCCTCATATAAGCAATAAAAACTTAAGATGCAACCCCCACAATGCATTGTTTCTTAGAAGTTGTTTCTTATTTAATGATTTTAGCTTCATGCATAAATGTGATTGGTCTAATCATGCTTTTTGCATATGACCACGTGCAAGGGTTGTATCTTAGCTAAGATACAACCTCCATTTCTTTCTTTATTAAACACTATGCCATATAAGCAAATTACCTATGATTTCGTGCTAAGATACTAGCATTGGGAGTGTCCTTATAGCCAATATATACAATAGTTAGTTACAAAAGTATACTACTTTTATTACATATGGCCCACATTTTAATCTCATAAACTGCCTAAGAGCACGTGCTAAAGCTGGCTATTAACTAAGAGTCCGCTTACCTTCTCTCTCCTCTTCTCTCTTATCCACCTAAGCAAAATATATTATTTTATCTCTTATAGCCTACTGACTCACTCTTATTGTACTTGCTCTTACAGGACTACTACCGCATCACCGGCACACAGGACAAGCTATACAAAAATAGCAAAGAAAAAAAAAGACCTTAATCTGGAGTGAACGTCCCTTGAAAGGCATAGCAAGCATGAATGATTTAGGGGCAATTGCTATTATTACAGATGGTAATTTAATACATGTGCGTGCCAACCTGTTGTAAATTCTTTTAATTACTACCTGTATATTGGCCATGTTTAAATACTCTAACTCAGTTAGACATTAGAGTTAGATTCTAACACTGGACTAACCTGAATTAACTCTAACTAAAGAGGTGTTTGAATGATCGGATTAGATTGCTAATAAATGTACCTTTTCCAATCATTGACTCCTTTAACCAGGATTTGGTGTGGTGAAGGTATAGGGAAAAGTAATTTTTTCTGGCCCCACCTAACTCTAACCCAAATAAGCACTTATTGGATGGGTTAGTTTTTTTTGGATGAGTTAGATGCATCTAACCAACTCTAACCTTTCTGTTTTGATGTTTTGGGGTTTCGATCAAATGTAACCAACTCTTACTTTAACCCACGGATCCAAACAGGACTAAATAATTAAAATTGCCATCTTCTTCTTTGATACTCCCTCCGTAAGGAAAATTGTTTAAACGCTCTTATATTTCCGGAAATATCGGAGGGAGTACGTTCTTTGTAACTAATATAAGATATTTTAGATTATTAAAATAATTATATAACCGCGACGGCCGCCTCCGGTGGTGGAGCGCGGTGGGTCGCTCCCTCGAATAGGTGATGGCCTACATTGAGCACGGCAACACGACGCGGCTCCAGTACCCGCCGATGGGGGTACGGGGCCGCGACCCGCCGCTCCTACAGCCGCGGCACGCTGGTGTGGGCGACGCTGTTGCGCGGGGATCTGGACGGCTCCTCCTCCTCCTCTGGCGGCCACCCCTCGCGCTCCACCGGCTCTCATTCATCGGGCCCGACCTTCTCTCTGCCGCAGTTCGCCCCGGTCAAAACCGAGGTGAAGCTCGAGGTGAAGAAGGAGAAGGAGCCCACCCCGGCGTCGTCTGGGCGCCTCCGCCGCGGCGTCTTCATCGGCACCCCGTCCTCAGCGGCATCAAAGCGCCGTGGCTTCCTGGGTTTCGGGAAGAATAAGGACAAGGAGGTCGCCCCGCCTCCGCCGGCCGCCGCCGACGACAACGAGTTCGCCGCCCAACTGGAGTGGGTGAAGGACTACCTCGCCGAGCAGGTGCGGCTCCAGGAGGAGGCGTGGGACCTCGTCGAGGCCCAGAAACTCGCCGATAAGGCGAGGATTAAGAAGCCTGCGGCACGCGGCGATGGCGGCAGCAGCAGCCGCAGCAAGTGGGCGGCGCCGCCGCCACCGTTCATCGTGCTGGACGGCACCGACGAGGAGGAGGAGGAGACGCCGCTGTGGGTGCCGAGGAGGAGACGGCCGTTCGGTAGCGGGACGTGCAACTCGCAGGCCGGCGTCAAGCCGGAGCCCAAGGATGGCGGCGACGACGACGACGGCGCCGCCGGCGGCACTGCTGGAGAGACGAACATGAACGACCTCTACGCGTTCTTCCTCCAGTAATAGTTTTGATTTTTTTAGTTCGCTATTTATGTAAATTATGCCAAATATTAATGAAATCGGTCAAAGTTTGTCTAATTTTCTTGTTTTTTTCAAATACGGCGAAATTTAGCCGAACTTGGGGGTGCGGCTGAGGGACCAGCCGCCCCAAGCGGGTTTCGCAGCCCGAGCGCCCCCCAAGCGACGCTAAAATAGCGCCGAAAATCGGCTTGGGGGGCTGAATCGGCTGAAGATGCTCTAAGATTTCCAAAAAAAAAACCCTAGCTAAGCATTGTTACCACTCTGATCATAACTTCTCAGAAATACTATGGAAAAGCGACCCAACGAAATTTGGCCAGGGCCGGGGGAGGAAAGCCAGCTCCTTCCCCTCTGCTTCCCAACTCTGCTCTCCAAGCAAGGCGACACCAGTGTGAACGGAGGTGCCTTTGCAAAACCCTTTTCACTTTCTCTGAGACTTTTGCCTTTCTTTCATCCAAACCGCTGGCGGCAGAATCTCGCAGCAAAACCGTCCGGCAGGAATAAGGAGGCGGCAGCCAACGCAGTGCACGGCGTCCACCGTCCAGTTCAATCTCCCCCCACGGCTGCCAACGCAGTTTTGAGGCCGTCCCCTCGGCCTCGTCTTGGCTCGCCATTAATGGCCGTACGGTTCCTCGTACCGCTCCTCCTCCTAGTCTTCGTCACCCTCGCCTCCTCCAGCTCCACCACTTCACTCGCCACCAACGCCAGTGCCGCCGGCGGCTCGCCGGCGCCTCCAGATGCAAGCACCTTTACCAGCTTCAGCTTCCCGGCCTTCCACCCGGAGCTCCGCGGCGTCCACCTGACGGTGGTCGGCGACGCCGGCATCAGCCCGGCCGCGCTCCAGATCACGCCGGACACGCTCAACGAGCCCGCCCGCTTCCTCACCAACAAGACCGGCCGCATCCTCTACTCCACCCCCTTCAGGCTCTGGCGCCTCGACAAGGCCAATGCCAGCGCCGGCGCCGGCGGCAAGAAAGTCGCGTCCTTCAACACCGTCTTCACCGTCAACGTCTTCCGCGTGGCGGACGCGGACCCCGCGGAGGGGTTCGCGTTCCTCATCGCGCCGTCCGCGGACAAGCCGCCCGCCGGGAGCCACGGCGGGTTCCTCGGCCTCACCAACGCGTCCACCGACGGCAACGCGACCAACCAGGTCGTCGCCGTCGAGCTCGACACCGAGAAGCAGGCCTACGACCCGGACGACAACCACATCGGCCTCAACGTCAACAGCGTCGTCTCCGTCGCCAACGCCTCGCTCAGGCCCCGCGGCATCGAGATCTCTCCGGTCGGGACCGCCAAGTACAACGTCTGGATCGAGTACGACGGCAACGCCCGCCGCATCGCGGTGTACATGGCCGACATCGAGGGCGCCAAGCCCAAGTCTCCGGTGCTCGCCGCGCCGCTGGATCTCGGAGCCACCGTGGCCGAGAGGTCCTACTTCGGGTTCGCCGCGTCGACGGGGATCAAGTACCAGCTCAACTGCGTGCTGGCGTGGAACATGACGGTGGAGAAGCTGGACGAGCCCGGCAACAAGAAGGGCCTCATGCTGGGACTCGCCGTCGGGGTGCCCTTGGCGGTGCTCGCGCTGGCCGCCGCAGTGGGGTACTACATGTGCGTGGTGAAGCGGCGGAAGGTGCAGCGCGACAACGGCAGCGCCATCACCGGGACGCTGATCCGGAGCCTCGCCGGCGGGCCGCGGGAGTTCGAGTACCGGGAGCTGCGGAGGGCGACCAACAACTTCGACGAGAGGATGAAGCTGGGGCAGGGCGGGTACGGGGTGGTGTACCGCGGCACGGTGGTGGACGACCACAGCAACCCGAGCGCCGCCGGGACCACGGTGGAGGTGGCGGTCAAGAAGTTCTCCCGCGCCAGCACGCAGGGGCAGAACGACTTCCTCGCCGAGCTCAGCATCATCAACCGCCTCCGCCACAAGCACCTCGTCCGCCTCGTCGGTAAGCCCTCCTAAGCTCCACTCCGGCCGGCCGCCGCCAGCGCCGCCGGTTAACAACTTGATTTATTTAGTAGGATAGAGAACCGTTTCTTTATTCGTTTATGTATTTTCCGGCACGTGATTCTTGCACATGGACGTGTCCCCATTAAGAAAGGCCAATTTGAACCGGGTTTTCCCCCAGGAGCTTGATGCATGTGCACTTGACCCTTCACTTTAGTTCAACTTTACAGCTTCAATGCGTTCATGCCGTCAAACTTAGACCAACCAAAGCCTTTCCCAGTCTGCTGTATTCTGCTTGATTAACAATATCATCTTGCCCTTTTTATTAAGAATAAAAAATCATCTTGCTCAATTATCAGACACACACGATGGCTTCACAGATACACCTCATATCACAGAGCAGACATCATGATCTATCTATTCGTTTCATATTATAAATGATCTTGTTTCCCCTAATAAAATGATATTGTTAATTACACGACCTTAATTAACGGACATTGGGTGCATGCAGGGTGGAGCCACGACAACGGCGAGCTGCTGCTGGTGTACGAGTACATGTCCAACGGCAGCCTGGACCAGCACCTGTTCAGCACGGCGGCCGGGGCACCGCCGGAGAAGCCGCTGGGGTGGGAGCTCCGGTACAGCATCGTGCAGGGCGTGGCGTCGGCGCTGCACTACCTGCACGACCAGTTCGACCAGCGGGTGGTGCACCGGGACCTCAAGGCGTCCAACATCATGCTGGACGCCGCCTTCACGGCGCGCCTCGGCGACTTCGGCCTGGCCCGCGCCATCGAGACGGACAAGACCTCCTACATGGAGGAGGCCGGCGGCGGCGTGCACGGCACCGTCGGCTACATCGCGCCCGAGTGCTTCCACACCGAGAAGGCCACGCGCGAGTCCGACGTCTACGCCTTCGGCGCCGTCATCCTCGAGGTCGTCTGCGGCCGCCGCCCGCGCTGCGACGACATCGACGGCTTCCACTTCCTCGTCGACTGGGTGTGGCGCCTCCACCGCGACGGCCGCGCGCTCGACGCCGTCGACCCGGCACTCGACGGCGCGTTCGACGAGGACGACGCCGAGCGGCTGCTCATGCTGGGGCTGGCATGCAGCCACCCCACGCCCGCCGAGCGGCCCAAGGCGCAGGCCATCTCGCAGATCCTGCTGCGCTCCATGCCCACGCCCGCCGTGCCGCCGTTCAAGCCCTCCTTCGTGTGGCCGGCCACCGACGGTGGGTTCGACACCATGTCCACGACGGCCGGGACGGCGTCCAGCCAGGTCAGCACGGCCTTGACGTCCACGTCCACGTCCACGTGGAGCGGCAACTTCGAGAGGGGAAGCCAGAGGCACGCGCCGGCGCCGGAGCCGGACACCTCCGGTTCACTGGTTTGACACTTCGGTTTCGCATTGCCGCCGTGGATTCTACTAATTGTTTAAACCGGAGTCTCCATGGTTAGCATCAGAGCATCAATCAGCCAAAGACTGAAAAGAAAGACGAGAAATGCAAGATTGAGGGGGTGCATTTGTTCGGGTGGAAACGGGTTTTCTCCTACGTTTTCTTTTTCTTTTGGTTTTCTCAAAATTTCTCATCTGTAATTATCTTTCTAACGAGAATTGTTCTTGCATTTCTCGTCCTCTTTGTGTACCCTTCGATGAAGGGTGTTTTGGTTCGAGCAATTCTTTGTGAAGTCAAAGTTGCAAGTCCGCTGAGTTCGGCTCTACAGAGCGCGAGAACGGCAAATGTCGATTTGCTATTCGAGCAACTGTAGCAGATCCCGTATTTTCTTTGAGCCCTCAAAAATATTATATGGGTCAGCGTAAAACCGATATTTAATAGTTGTAGAACAAAATACGTCTGCTATTTCGGAACGGTAAATCCATAAATTTAAGCATACTAGAGTTCCTCGCTACATCTTTAACTGAGACATCGTCGAAGATCATACAAACACAAAAAAACCCCCTAATAGTTAGTTGGAACTCGTCAAAACATGCCGCTCAAGGCTTAACGTTGAGGTAGTACTCATACGTGAAGGTCTTCATGACCTACGTGACCGGGTGCTCATCCTTGGCAGCCTCAAGGTGCTTGGCGACGCCTTTCTTTGCCGGCTGCCATCGTCGATGCCTTCCAAGGGGCCTCCCAAAAAGGGGCCAGTGCACCATCCCAAACTATGATGCTAGTGCACGCATAGAAAAGGTCAAGATCATGGATATCACAAGGATTTCTCATTCCAACCCAAAGCTTTGTTTGTTCCTTCCATTCGTACCACGGCCAATGCAGACTCAGGGACCACGTGACTTTGCAGTCTTTAGCACGTTGAGCCCACCATGCACAAGAGGACGACATATCGAATCTCACATAACTTTGCATTTGGCGTTCGTGATTTTGTCGAAGCCGAACCAGAGAAAAGCTCTTTGAATGTTGTTGAAGTTGAGGAGAGTGTTAGGAGGAACGATGAGAGGGGTGATGTAGTATATCACTTGAGATGAAAGATCCGATCTGACAAGCACGGTGCGACCAATGATGGTAATATTATTGCCATCCTAAGGAGTTAGTTTTCACCAGCTTATCTTTCAAAAACTAAAAAGTCTACTCTTTTTAGTTGCCTCACCGAGAGAAGCAACCCCAAATAGTTTATGGGGAAGGAGGCCCTTTAAGCGAGCAAGATATCAAGGATGAACCCGAGGTGAAGATGGCCACGTCTATATGTACAAAAGCTTTATAAATCCTTAATTTATTCTTCAACATAGTTCATAGGAGGTGATTATATTCACGGCGACTGGCTCCCCGAAGTGCAAGGTCATGCTTAAACTCATCATGAGTTATGATCGGCCATTTGTTGTTTGTTGTTGTGGCGAGGAGTTCTGATTGGAATTAGGAGAGAAAAATAGTAATACTTCCTTCATCTCGAATTATTTATAACTTAAATGAATGTATATAGCATTATTTTAATGCTAGATACATCAGTTCAGGTGATAAGTAATTCTGAACGAAGATAGTAATAACACGTATTTCCTTTTGTAAATTGGATAAATAAAATGAAAGCATGATTTATGATATTGGAATATTGGATAAGGCGGTGGCATATCACACATGAATGGATATTGATTTCCCCAGTACGAAGTGTAAAGTTTGCGAGAAGCTTGCCCTTTACCTCGGGCGTTTCCATGTTTATATAGGCGTACAATGCCTTGAGATTACACAATGAACTATCGTAGGGTACATTCGTTAGGGGTTTGTTACACGGAGGATTACAACGAGAGTAAGATATACATTGTGGGAGGAACAAACTCTAGTTATGGAACAAACTCTATCCTCTAGAAGAATCCTAACTATGTAATCTAACACTCCCCCTCAATCGAAACCTCGTGATTTTCCAAGGTTAAGATTGTGCTTGAAGTCATCTAACCTTCTCACTGTGAGAGGTTTTGTGAAGCCATCTGCTAGTTGATCTCCAGTAGGAATGAACTTGATATCAAGTAATTTTCTTGCAACTCTTTCTCTGACAAAGCGGAAATCAACTTCGATGTGCTTAGTTAGTGCATGGAAAACATTATTTGCTGACAAATATGTGGCTCCAATGTTGTCACACCACAACCTAGCAGCTAACAGAGTTTTGATATTAAGCTCACTGAGTAAAGTTTGAATCCACATTACTTCAGCTGTAGCATTTTCCAAGGCCTTATATTCTGCTTCAGTGCTAGACCTTGAGACTGTAGCCTGTTTTCTTGCACTCCAAGATATGAGATTTGATCCTAGAAAATCTGCAAAGCCACCTGTAGACCTTCTGCCATCAGCACACCCTGCCCAATCTGCATCAGAATAAGCAGTAACAATCATAGAGGACGACTTATTAAATTTGAGTCCAAGCCCTTCTGTAAATCTTAGATATCTCAAAATCCTCTTAACAACTGTCCAATGAACTGTGCTAGGAGCATGTAAATACTGGCACACTTTATTATCTGAATATGAAGTATTAGGTCGAGTAAGAGTTAAATACTGAAGAGCTCCAACAATACTCCTGTAATTTGTTGCATCATCTCGATCAAGTGCATTTCCACTTTCAACTGAGAGTTTCTCTGAAGTTGAAATTGGAGTATTGACAGGCTTGCAATGCTCCATACCTACTCGTCTGAGTATGTTAGTAGTATACTTGGCTTGTGTAAGAAGAATGCCATCTTTTATTTGTTTAACTTCTATGATGAGAAAATAATGAAGGTCTCACAAATCTTTAAGAGAAAATTCTAGCTTTAAATCTTGAAGTAAACATGAAGTGGCATCTGAACTGGAGCTGGAAACTATTATATCATCAACATAGACAAGCACAAATATAGTGATGTTTTCTTTGCTGTAGAAGAAAAGAGAGGTATCTGCCTTGGATGGAATAAAACCTAGCTGCGGTAATTGAGTGCTCAATTTTGAGTACCAGGCTCTCGGGGCCGGCTTCAAACCATATAAAGCTTTATCCAGTTTACAGACATAGTTTGGTGTGCTCTTATTTTCATATCCAGGTGGTTGCCGCATGTACACTTCTTCCTCAAGAACACCATGAAGAAACGCGTTCTGAACATCTAGCTGTCGTAGACTCCACCCTCTGGAAATAGCAATAGATAGAACAAGTGTGATAGTAGCAGGCTTAACAACATGGTTGAAAGTATCTTCATAATCAATCCCATACCTCTGTTTAAACCCTTTTGCAACTAATCTAGCTTTGTACCTGTCTAAACTGCCATATGATTTTCTCTTAATTTTATAAACCCATTTACAATCTATAATATTTTTACCCTCTTTTTGTGCTACCAAATGCCAAGTTTGATTAGCCATGAGTGCATCAATTTCACTATCCATAGCTTGCTTCCAATTCTTGTTTTCAAGGGCATCATGAAGATTAACAGGCTCTACAGTGCTAGTGAGAAAAGCGCGTTGTACCTTGTCATACCTCACAGTGCCATCGGTGTATTCCTTTGGTTTAACTATGCCGGATTTGGACCTGGTGTTGCGCCTTGGAGCTTCTGGTACAAAAGGGGCTGCTGGGTTCTGCTCAATAGAGGATCCCGCTTCATCATGTTCCAGCGTGTGTCCATTGGCCGCAGAAGGTCCAGGCGAATCTCCTTCGACCGATGTGCCTTGCATGTCATCGGTTCCATCAGGGGCTAGGATAGGAGAGAGATTTCTTCCCTGATAAGAGCATCGACATTGGGATGAAGTTTGGCAAAAGGAAAAATTGTTTTGTCAAATACAACGTCCCGAGATATGTAGATGTGGCCAGTAGAAATATTAAGACACTTGCAACCTTTATGAAGATTACTATAGCCAAGAAAGGCGCACTGTGTGGAGCGAAACTCAAGTTTGTGTTTATTGTAGGGACGAAGGTTGGGATAACAAGCACAACCAAAAAAATTTGAGAGACGTATAATCAGGTTTTTGGTGAAACAATTTTTCAAGTGGGGATAAATTGCCAATGACTTTACTGGGAAGACGATTGATGAGATATGTGGCGGCGATAAAAGCTTCATCCCAGTATTTTAAGGGCATAGATGCATGAGCAAGTAAGGAGAGGCCAACTTCAACAATGTGACGATGTTTGCGCTCGGCAGAGCCATTTGTTGGTGAGCATGGGGACAAGACACATGGTGTGTGATACATATGCTTTTTTAGATAAAAGGCTAGGCCCGACGTTATATATAAAGCCAAAAGGCAAACAGTACAGCAACGAATACCAAGTTCAAACACCACCAAGGAGAGAAACGACATGCATGCCACAACCAACGACCACCAAGTCTAATACATAAATCGCTTACAGGCCAAACAACTAGCCAAATTCATAGACGACTAGCAAACTTAATGTCCATCATGCGGAGCAGCTTGACGAGGGAGAAGCGTCTTGGCAATGTTCTTGATGTGGCAGATGGCCTCCTTCACCCCATCTGAAAGGACGTGGATGTCGCCTAGAGGGGGGGGGTGAATAGGCACTTAAAATAATTACGGTTTCGACTTGAACAAATGCAGAATAAAACTTAACGTTTAATTTTCCAAGCAAGAAACCTAAATAAGCTAGGCTCAACTATGTGCACCAACAACTTATACTAAGCAAGATAAACAACTATGTGATAGAAAGATATATAACAAGAGCACTAGGGCTATCACAAAGTAGGTGCACAAGTAAATAGGTTGACTAGAAGAACAACCTATGGGACAAGCAATGTACAATAATATGAGCAAGCACAAGATAAACAATGTAATAAGCTTGCTCAAAGTAAAGGTAGAGATAACCGCAAGTGGAGCCGATGGAGACAAGGATTTTTTACCGAAGTTCCTTCTCTTGCGAGAAGTACGTCTCCGTTTGGAGAGGGTGAGGAGCACAATGCTCACACGAAGCCAACGAGGGCCACCCTATTTCTCCTCATGCTCTTACCAATGCAAGATGCCGTGATTCCACTATTAGGACACTTGAGGGCGGTCACCGAACCCGTACAAATGGCAACCCTTTGGGGCGGTCACCGAACCCGTACAAATGCTCGGGGCAATCTCCACAACCGAATTGGAGGCTCCCGTAGCGTCCCGAAGCTTTCCACCACAATGATTGAGCTCCGCAACAACAAACCTCTAGGTGCCAACGCACCCAAGAGGTACAAGCTCTTGAGTGCCAATGCACTCAAGAGTATTTATCTTCTCAACTTCACTTACTACAACGAATCCTCGGAGAGCACTCAAACCAATGCACCAAATGCAATGGCAAGAGCACACGAAGTGCTCAAGTCCCCAACTCTCAAATCCCACCAAAACAACAAAAGCTATGGAGGAATATGAGAGGAAGAACAAGGAGAAACACCAAGAACTCCAAGATCTAGATCCACAAGGTTCCCCTCACAAAGAGGAGAGTTGACTTGGTGGAGAATGTAGATCTAGATCTCCTCTCTCTTTTCACTCAAAAAGGAGCAAGAATCATGGGAGGAATAGAGAGATCTAAAGCTTGAAGAGGTCAACAATGGAGGTGAAAAACGAGATCAAAAACATTTGGGACAATGGGGAAGAAGACCCCCTTTTATAGGTCCCCACAAATCCAACCGTTATGAGCAGTTTTCTGCGCCCCGAGCGGTACTACCGCTCCCGGAGCGGTACTACCGCTCAAACGGTACTACCGGACATTAAAAATAGCTCTACTACCGCCCATAACAGAGGAGTTGCGGTAGTAGCAAGCGGTACTACCGCTCTTCCGGGCGGTACTACCGCTCTACCTCTCAGGCAAAAAACAGCACGACCAAAACAAGCATAACTTTGTCATACGAACTCCGATTTTGATGATCTTGGGCTTGTTTTAAAGCTATGGAAAAGCTCTAGGTCCTCACATAGAGAACCACCCAAGATCAACAAAAAGAAATGATCCAAATCATGGAAAGGTTAAAAGTCCAATAAGGTAGAAGGTGAAACCTTCACAAGATAAGAGCCAACTTTCCATACGAACTCCGATTTTGATGATCTTGGGCTTGTTTTAAAGCTATGGAAAATCTCTAGGTCCTCACATAGAGAAACACCCAAGATCAACAAAAAGAAAAGCTTCAAACCAAGGAAAGGTTAAAATTCCAACAAGGTAGAAGGTGAAACCTTCACAAGATAAGAGCTGACAAAAACACCAACATCGAAAACACAAAAGTATATGTATATGAAATCCGTTTTCAATGAAGAAGAGATTGTAATGAATACGAACTCAAGCTCCAACACTCACAAAGAGACAAACCAAACAAGAACCAAAAAAGATGATGCCAAGGATGCAAAGGTTTGAGCTCCCCACGAACGATGCGGCCTAGCCTATAACCCGGTCTCCTAACTACCACCGTCAGACCGGTAAGCTAGAAACCTATAAAGGTCAAACCTTTGTCTTGCGCATAATCCACTTGAGCTTGATGATGAAGATCATGTCCGCCTCAAGTTGGAACACCTTTCTTGGTTGTCGGCTCGATGAAGACTAGTAAATTGCTCCCCATACTCCATTATGGGCGAGCCTCTTTTAGGCATAACTTCACAAGACCATTATCACCAAATGGTCGGCAAGCTCCAAGCATATGATATCTTCGTGATGATCCTCTTGACCTTGCACACATAAACTTGACCAATATTTGGATAGCTCCATAAAGAACACCTTGGTCAACACGTAATCTTCATCTTACAACCTTGAAGCCACCATATGATCTTCAAGCGTTGCCTATGGACAAACCTTAAAGTATAACTCAAGGAAACCATTAGTCCATAAAGATTGTCATCAATTACCAAAACCAAACATAAGGGCACATGCCCTTTCAATCTCCCCCATTTTGGTAATTGATGACAAACACATTAAGAGGGTTTATATGATGAATTATGCTAATCATGCAAACCAAGTATGCATGAACAAGAAGGCAAATGCTTAAGAACAAAACCAAAGCATGAACCTCCTCAAACAAAACAAAACCCTCTAAACTCTTCTCCCCCTTTGGCATCGATTGCCAAAATGGGCGAAAAAACTTAGAGGACTGATATAGAATGTTTTCCTCCCAAAAGGGTGTATTTCTCAAGAAATGAGTGGAATAAATACACATATCCAAAGATACATGGCGGGAGGAAAAAAAACTATAGATAGGATCCAAAGATTGCAAAAGGATGAGATGGCACAAAGGCATAAGAAAATGCAAGCAATCAAACGATCCAACATGCCAAAAGACTACAAGATATTATGATATGAGCATAAGAGTGTTCTAAAGAAAATAGAGAAGTTCCCCAAGATTTGTGCACTATTTAGAATATTTGTATTATAATACAAAGTTCACAAAAATTGGATCATCACTCCCCCAAAATAGATAGAAACACAACACAAGTGCAAGTGTGCAAAGATATGAGACAAAGTCTAGCACTTGCAACAAACCAATGGTTGAGCAAATAGCAAAAGAGATAATCATAGGAATGGGCTCAACCAACAAGATGTCTGTGAGTCATGGCAAAGCACTTGATATGACTAGTATAAGGATGATTATTTAAGCATCAACATAGTCTTGAAGAAATGAGACTCAAGATGCTAGACATGTCCTTCCAACATAAGTTAAGAAGGTCACACACACAAACAACAAATGGGTTCACAAGCTTAAATAAAATGCAAAGTAAAATCAAGGCTTGTGACACCCCATGGTGAAGATATACAATAATAGGCTCATGAAGACAAGCATGAGGACAACAATATTCACCACCAAAAGAGTGTACTAAGATGAATTGGATAACGACACACACTCAAACACACACGCTTTCATGTAACCACCGAAGAATTAATCACAAAAGAGTGAGGGTGGACGTGAAAGCAAGAGGATATCCACTAGATATAACTTCTCTCAAGTGTATAAGATTCTAGGTAGATTATATCCACAAAGAAGCATGTACACATAAAATAGTTACAAAATGAGAGAACACGATATCCAAATGGAAGTCATAAATATACGAATAAGATCTTTGCTTGAAAGCATAGCCAATGGCTTAATATTATCTTATTGTATAAGGATGAAATCCACACAAACAACCATCAAAGTCATCACAACTAGCAACAAGGTATCAAGAGATAGTTGAGATGCTTTGAACAACGAAACAAGTATCACAACCACTAATATATCTTGCAATTCTAGAACAAATCAAGAACCGCAACAATTGCAAATGAAGAATGTCAGGCCATGATGCAACCCACACAAGGTTGGAAGCAATACAAGTATGCATGAGGTAGATACTTGTTACCGAGATAGCATGGGAATGATGTAGTAGATAAAGTCTTCATTGATCGTCCTATCTTGACTCCAAAAGGCACATGGTGACACCACCTTCCTTAAATGAGACGATCCTCCAATGCATCTCCAAAGTTCCTACAACAACATTAACACAGAAAATGGTACCCAAACTCATTGGGACCCAAGAGTTAGAGGAACAAACATACATAGGACAAACTCCACGGGAATAAGTGCATATGGACATGAAGATGAATTCCATGCACATATTAGCCAATAAAGAATTGGATGGAGTTTAACCTATATATAGGATCAAAGAAAGAAATCATGCATCGGAACAACACATAGAAAATATGCATGCACAAGACTTTCAAGAACCAAAAGTGAATACAATTTGGACAAAACATCAAGTAAACCAAGATGGCACACCAAAGGGTGACACAACATAAGGTTGTCCAAATTATATCAAAGGTCCAAATCAACACATGATAGGAGACAAGTAGAAATTAACATGGTCAATTGCTACATTCACCAATCAAAAGTGAAGAAATACCAATTGAATCCCAACTCAATCAACACATGATTGAATAGGAAAACAATTGAAAAGGATACCAAGTGACCATTAGATTCAAAAATAAGATTCCAATTGAGAATAAGATTTCAACATAAACTTGTCACTTGGATTATACCAAATAAAAGATTCATCAAGGAATGGGGTATCAATGGACACACCAATTGATAGAGAGCATGATATCGAAAATAAAAGATATCAAAGAAGGAGATATCAAACTCTCAACAAGAGAGCACAATTCCAAACAAACTATGCCCTCAACGACTTTATGATGACATAAAGCACCAAAGAGAATATATATGCCTTCCTATAACACACACTTGTTATGGATCATAAGATGCTAGCTCCCCCAAGAGATGTGCATTATATAGAATTTCCATTTGAATACAAAATGCACACGATGGGATCATCACTTTCACTATATCTAGAGGAACACTAGACAAGATCACGAAAACACATGATCCACAAGTGACTAGGAAGACAATGAGAGTTAAAAACACAATAAAACTTTGGCAGGTAATAAGGCAATTATAAACAAGCGAATGTAAATGTGATCAATAATTTCTACCACATATAAGAGTACCAATTGTTAAGCACAAGAGGTATATGGAATTACTTCCGGGTGGTAGGTAGCATTGATATAAATTATCATCTTTACAACAACAAACGTAAGCATGTAGCAAAATATACGAATTGATCACAATGCTTACAAAGAGATTCTTGATGGCATCAAGTATGCATCTAATCATGCAAGCAATGATTGGAATAACTTGGAGCAAACGGTTCCCACATAGGAAATACATGTACACATGTTGAAGGGACACCGTACCAAGAGAATCTCACACACTCAAGATCCATAAGATGAGAAATAAAGTCAATATAAGCAAATTGGAACTTGAGGAGCAACCATGCCACCTAGGAATTAGATAATTTACAATATCAACTCTAAGTGGAAAAACCCCAAATGTACACGTTTTATAGACGAGTAATATACACAAAGCATATAACTCCCCCATAACGTGATATCCCAAAATTCACAACTAGAGGCAAACAAATACCAACAAGAGATAATTAATGGATATTTTAGAATTTGAATTTCTCATGAGAACGACATACCACATAGTGACTAGATAATCTTATAATATCAATACTAGGTGGTGTTCCTCATGTATACACATTTTAGGATCGTAAAGTGCACAAGGCACATCACTCCCCCAAAATGGGATGATCCATTAATTTCTCACAAGAGCCAACTAATATGCAAACAAGATGAAAAATAGGCTCAATACAACACTCACACATACATGGTGTGCAAACCAATATACACCAAATTGATTACTCAAGAGATGTAGATTGGAAACACAACATATACAAACACATGCAAGGTACAAAACCAAAACATGCAAAGGGGCAAGTAACTTTCAATGTAAACAATTTAAGTACAAGTTATCGTAAGAAGGCACATTGGATATAAGATAGACACAAGATAATCCAAATGACTTGGCTTGAGATAATGTGATTAATGAAGGTCCCTTAATTCTTCATAATGTAGCCAAGTCTCCAATGCCCTCCAATAACACCTATTGATCAAATTGGAGCTTGTTGGTCCCCAACCAAGTTGGGTCCTAAGAGGTTAGTCACAATAGGCTTGGCAACCCAAATGGTGCTTTTCTTGTCACCACTTTGAGTGCCAACAAATTTGGCAACCACATTTCCAACCTTATCCTTCCGAAGAGAATAAACATCATCAACTATAATAGGGTTGGATAAGGTACCATTCGTGCATGAAGAAGCAAGATGACCCTTCTCACGACATAAGTAGCAACATCTACTCTTTCCTTTCTTCATGGTTGATTTCTCAACATGAAGATCATTTACTTGAGTCTTCTTGGGAAGTGGCTTCACTTCACCTTGCGGTTGAACTTGAGGCCTCTTCCCTAGTTGCTTGTCGCTCATGGGATTCTTCTTCAAAGGGCAAGATCTTACATGGTGCCCCTCAACCTTGCACTTGAAGCAAATGATCTTGGCCAAATTCTTGACTTGTAACAAAAGTAAAATATGGGTGATAGGTGTGGCAAAACAAAGTAATATAAATCTGTAATAAAAAGCGCAGCAAGCAAACATGTAACAAAAGTGAGTGAAAACGGTGTAACAATGATGGAAACAAGGCCTAGGCTTCATACTTTCACTAGTGGCAACTCCCAACAACATTAACATAGCCCAATCACATGATATTTCCACTAAAACATGCATTGGAGACGTACTCGGAGGTCATTCCTTTGTGGTCAAGAGAGGACGAGAATTATGTAGGTCTACAAAAGCACACCTCAGAGTTCGTAGTTCTCAATCTATGGATTTCCCAATGTCACCGCGGCCATCCAAAGAGAGTACCACAATCACCACAACATATCTTAAGGATAGTCAAAGACAAGCACCAAGAGACTCTCAATCTTCAATCAACACACAAAAGAGGAAATCACTCATGAAAATATTCTTCTAACCCATGTCCAATAGACCGCGGTCACCTTGGTCTCGGGGATTATACTAGATAAGATCAATTGAGTACATCAATCCAATACATAGAGGAAGGGGAAATATCATGGGATCACCCTAGATTAACATAGCCTATGATCACAACGAAGATCACATCATGGGAGAGAGAGAAGAACACATAGCTACTAGTAGAAACCTTAGCCTCGAGGGAGAACTACTCCCGCATCATGGAGGGAGGAAACAACGTCGATCGATATGAATCCGGGGGCACTTCCCCGTCCCGGAAGGTGGCTAAATATAGGCCAAAGGAGGGGGCCAGGGGGGCCACAGGGCAGCCAGGAGGGTAGGTGGCGCGGCCTAGGGTGGACCTGCGCCGGGCACCTGTTGGGTCTCGCAGCAGAAAACAATAATTTTTCTAACTAGCGTTGCCCTTAACCCAAGATCTATCTAGCTGTAATGTCGTAATGAAGGACTTGCGGAAACATACCTCGGGGTGTAGTCCGTTGCGCGGGAAACGTTCCCGCAAACGTGGTTGATGAAGACGTAAACCTTTCACAGCCCCCTGGCTGTGTTAGCACCCTGTTGGATGGTAGTGCCGCACGTGCAGCACCTCGTAGTACTCGCACACGTACGGACTCGATGACGACCTCCGTTCTCCGATCCAGCGGAGTTGGCGGAAGTAGACCTCCCGGAACCGGAGTTTCGGCAGCACGACAACGTCCGCGTAGCAGAGAAGCCTCAATCCCAGCACAGGTTCCAGACAAGGGGACCCCGACTTGAGAGAGACGAGAGAGGGGAGAAGACCGGTGAAAACCGATCTCAATTCGGAGTAATATTGAATTCTCTACGAATTTTTTTGTAATCAAGAAGTGCACCCCTGCCCATCTTTATATAGGCCGACGGAAGGAGTCAACCCCCCTTCCCTTGGCAATGTGGGACTAATCCCTTGCCAAGGGGGGAGGGTGCGGCTAGGAGGAGGGGGGAAGTGGGGCGCCACCCACATGGGCCCCAAGGCCCATGGCGCCCCCCTTTTTTTCTTTTTCTTTTCCCTTTTTTTCCTCCTTCCCCTAATGGGATTCTTTCACAAATAAGGCCCATTGCACTTTTTAATCTGAAATAAATTATTATTAATTATTAATTCACTTAATTAATAAATAATACATATTATTTCATCTCCCGATGATCCGGAACTCCTTCCAGCTCACTCCGAACGTCCTTCGGACCAACACGGAACTTTTCCGGTACGTGTTTCTCTCTTCTCCGGTAACTCCGATAGTTCCGAAAAGGTCTCCGATATTCATAGAGCCCTTAAGTGTGTTACCCTACGGTCCGAGAACACTCCAGTCATGACCGAGACAAAGGCTACGGCCAATGATCAATAGCGGGACCTGGATGCTGATGTGCGAGGTGATGATAGTGACTTCTCGCCCTTTGTTGGTAAACCCCAAGTGGAAGGTGTGATGTAGCACAGCAGAAAATTTCCCTCAGTAAAGATACCAAGGTTTGTCTCCAGTAGGACTACGGAGATGATAAGTAGGTGTCAGCGGCGCAACTGACGCAGACCTGCACACAGACACAAATAACTTTGTTCCCAACGAAGTTCAGAGAGGTTGTCAATCTCTCCGGTCTTGTTGTTCACAAAGGATCAAACACAAGGGATAATGATAGCAACTGAAAGTAAAAGCAGAAAAGTAAATGAGCGTGGAAACAGTGATGAGGATATGGACCGGGATATGTGATGTTCACTAGTGATGTCTCTCTCCCAAAAGATGATAAAAACTGCTATGCGAGGTGAAAAAAATTACAGAAGGGCAATTGAGAGGATTATGAACGCACCGCAATGCTAACTATGCTACAAAAGAAAGGAAGAGGCTCAAAAGCATGGGCAGAACGCCAAAATAAGTAGACCGAAATCCAACTGCATCTACTACTAATCATCCACCTTGAGATATCTATCCAGAACATCTCGCTGGTATTAAGTTGCGAGACCCACCCAAAGTGTAAACCCAAAGCAACAGACAACTGCATTAAAAAGCACTTTGCGTAAAGTAAACAATCCTTGTAACCGCGGTTACAAGCACCGTTTTTCCCCCTTGTGGCAACAGCACATCCCCTAGACTCATGTTTTTGTCACTCAAGCGTGTCATCAGGGGGCATGAACCCACAATCGAGCATAACGTTCCTTCTTGGGGTTACTACCTACTACTTGGCCAAAGCAATAAACAACAACGGAGAACATGCAAGAATTACTTAAGAACAAAAATATAAGAGATAAGAACCAAATATATTACTCAATCACAATCTGAACATAATCTCATAATCCATCAGATCCCATCAAACTCAGCATAGCAACAACAGAAAGATTACAAAAGGGCCTCGATCATGTAGGGCAGCTCATGAGGTCTAAACCATGAAGAACAAAGAGGGGAGGAGAACATCACATAGCTACTGATCACGGACCCATGGTCCAAAGGAAACTACTCATGACACATCCGGGAAGCATCCATGGTGGAGAGGAGACTCCCGGAGGTCGGCCCTCCCTCCGGCAGGGTGCCGGGAAGAAGTCTGCTGGTGCTCCCAATCTCGGAAGCACGGCGGTGGCGGAACAGAGGCGAGATAGCGAAAAAGGGTTCTGGCCTCGAGGGTTTCTCGTCATGGAGAATATATAGGCGAAGGGGGGCAGCCAGGGGGGCCACCAGGGGTCCAGGCGCCCCCCTGGAGCGGCCAGCCCCTGGGACGCGCCACCAGGGCGCCTGGGCCCCTGGTGGTGGCCCTCTGGCCCCACTTAGGTCCTTCCGGAAGGTTCTTCTGCGCTGATTTTTTATCTGATGGGGTCTAATTTGTTATGAGCAGCAAGCAAAACTAAGGAAAACTAAAAATAAAACCTAAGAGCGAGACGCTCCAAGCATAGCACATAACGCATGAAGTGATAAAAATATAGTGAGACGAAGGACGAACTGATGATTGTTGATGGAGAAGGGGATGCACGGGGGCATCCCCAAGCTTAGACGCTTGAGTCTCCTTGAATATTTATTGGGGATGCATGGGGGGCATCCCCAACCTTGAGCGCTTGACACTCCTGGATCTTCTTTCATCATCTTCCATCACACACTTGAAAACTCCCTTCATACATAACTCATCATAAGCTGATTAGAGAGGTTAGTACCCTTAATAAAATAATTTTCCCCACTGGATATAAAGATATTTTTGAAGAGCTACTGTTTCTCAAGAGTGCCAAAAAGTTTTTGCAAAGAAAAAGCAAGCTTAAGGTTTGCAAAAGTGAAGAGAGGCAAAACGTGGCAGAATCTGTGAAAAACAGAACAGCAGGTAGTAGAGAATTTTTTCGGGGCACTTCTGCAACTCAAATCAAAAAACTCAGAACATACGAAAGTTTCAGAATTGTATAGAGCACGCTGTCAAAAAAATTCAGATCAAAAAGATGATTCGGTGATGTTATTCGAATTTTTCTGTCAAGGGACATAATCTGTTTTCTGGACAGCATGTCACAACTTTTGCTTCCCTTATCATAAGAGGCTATAACTTGGCACAAAGCTGAAAAATAAAGATACAATGATGTTGCTACAGTAGTAACAAACATCAAGACACAACAAAAGCAAAATAAACCTAATTCGTTGTGGGCTGCCTCCCAAAAGCGCTTTCTTTTATGCCTTTAAGTTAGGCATGATGCAAAAGAAGAATCAAGTTTTATCAAGAGAAAGAGAATAACTAGCCCGAGTAACGGACTCAAAAGGTAACTTTATTTTCTTTCTAGGGAAGTGTTCCATCCCTTTCTTGAGAGGGAATTGGAATTTTATATTCCCCTCTTTCATGTCAATAACCGCACCAACGGTGCGAAGAAAAGGACGTCCCAAAATAATTGGACACAAAGGTTCACACTCTATATCCATAACAGTAAAATCAACGGGAACATAGTTGTCATCGACAATGATAAGAACATCGTCGATCTTCCCCAAAGGTTTCTTTACGGAAGAATCAACAAGACGAACACCAAAAGTACAAGGCTCAAAGGGCTTCAATTCAAACATATCATATATTCTTTTGGGCATAACGGAGGTACTAGCTCCAACATCACATAAAGCATAGCAAGAGAAGTTATTTAATTTAATTTTGATCATAGGGTCCCAACCATCATCTAGCTTCCTAGGTATGGAGGCTTCTACTCTAAGCTTCTCCTCCCTAGCTTTGATGAGAGCATTTGTGATATGCTCCGTGAAGGCAAGATTAAGTGTGCTAGTGTGGGGGTCTCTAGACATTTTGTGTAGCAAGCTAATAACTTCTGAGAGGGTACAACTAACAAAATCAATATCACTACTATCAAAGGTGGTAGTAGTGTCGTCTAGGATCACTTGTTTGAAACACTCTATGTTCATAGGAGTTTCTTCATCTTTGGTTGAGGTATTAGCATCACCATTAATAGGTCCAACGGGACTAGGAGTGCATTGGGTGCTAATAGTTTGGGTGTCCTCAACAATTTGGATAGTGGCAACTGTGTGGTGTGTAGGAAGGCTCTTAATTCTATCTTCTTCCTCTTTTTCTCTAGCCCACCTTTCTTTAAGTTTAGCCATCATCCTAATATTTTCATTAATTTGCAATTGGATAGCATTAATAGGAGTGGCCTTATTCTCCTCAAGGGGAGAGGTTCTAATTTTAAGCATCTCAATATCAAGGTCTAAGCTTTCTACCTTCAAAGAGAGATTATCTAATTTAGCTAATTTCTCATCTACATTTTTATTGAAGGCTTTTTGGGTAGTGATAAAGTCTCTAAGCATGCTTTCTAATTCAGAAGAGGGGTTCTTGTTGCTAGGGTAGGTGTTGTTGTTCCCATAGTTGGATGGAAACAATCTAGGATTGCTAGAAAAATTACCCCTATAATCATTGTTGTTGAAGTTGTTTCTAGCAATAAAGTTCACATCTGCTTGTTCTTGGGCAACCAAAGAATTTAAAGGGACATCATGAGGATCAATAGAGGGTTGCTTATTAAGTAGAGACATAATTAAGTCAACTTTTTCATTGAGGGAGGTAATTTCCTCGACAGAGTTTACCTTCCTACCTGTTGGAGCGCGTTCGGTGTGCCATTGGGAATAATTGGTCATCATCTCATCGAGAAGCTTCGTGGCAGCACCAAGTGTAGTTGACATAAAGGAAGCTTCCTATCTTTGCATTATCCCAAGAATCTATGCTATTCCTAGGCAAAGATTGAAACCAGATTTTAGCTTCTCCCCTTAAAGAGAAAGGAAAGAGCTTGAGCTTAACAATATCACCTTCTACTTCTTTATACTTTTGCATATCACATAATTCAACAAAATTGTTCAAGTGTAAAGCAGCATCATCTCCAGCACCAGAGAATTGATCTCTCATAACAAGGTTTAGCAAGGCATGTTTAATTTCATAAGAGGTAGCTGAAGTGGCAGGTGTGGCAATGGGGGTGCAGATAAAGTCATGGTTGTTGTGACTAGTGAAGTCACACAACTTGGTGTTTTCAGTGGAACCCATAGCAGCAGCAAGTGTGGCAGATTTTTTTGTGATTTTTGATGTAAGACACAAAGATAAAAACTGAAAGGTAAACTAACAAGACTAAAAAACAAAGGTAAAGGGTAGTGTGAAACTCCCCTATCTTAGCACTCGGAGTCCCCGACAACGGCGCCATAAATTTTTTCTTGATGTGCGAGGTGATGATAGTGATTTCTCGCCCTTCGTTGGTAAACCCCAAGTGGAAGGTGTGATGTAGCACATCAGAAAATTTCCCTCAGTAAAGATACCAAGGTTTGTCTCCAGTAGGACTCCGGAGATGATAAGTAGGTGTCAGCGGCGCAACTGACGCGGACCTGCACACAGACACAAATAACTTAGTTCCCAACAAAGTTCAAAGAGGTTGTCAATCTCTCCGGTCTTGTTGTTTACAAAGGATCAAACACAAGGGATAATAATAGCAACCGAAAGTAAAAGCAGAAAAGTAAATGAGCGTGGAAACAGTGATGAGGATATGGACCAGGATACGTGATGTTCACTAGTGATGTCTCTCTCCCAAAAGACGATAAAAACTGCTATGCGAGGTGAACAAATTACAGAAGGGCAATTGACAGGATTATGAACGCACCGCAATGCTAACTATGCTACAAATGAAAGGAAGAGGCTCAAAAGCATGGGCAGAACGCCAAAATAAGTAGACCGAAATCCAACTGCATCTACTACTAATCATCCACCTTGAGATATCTATCCAGAACATCTCGCTGGTATTAAGTTGCGAGCCCCACCCAAAGTATAAACCCAAAGCAACATACAACTGCATTAAAAAGAACTTTGCGTAAAGTAAACAATCCTTGTAACCGCAGTTACAAGCACCGTTGTTTCCCCCTTGTGGCAACAGCACATCCCCTAGACTCATGTTTTTGTCACTCAAGCGTGTCATCAGGGGGCATGAACCCACAATCGAGCAAAACGTTCCCTCTTGGGGTTACTACCTACTAGTTGGACAAAGCAATAAACAACAACGGAGAACATGCAAGAATTACTTAAGAACAAAAATATAAGAGATAAGAACCAAATATATTACTCAATCACAATCTGAACATAATCTCATAATCCATCAGATCCCATCAAACTCAGCATAGCAACAGCAGAAAGATTACAAAAGTGCCTCGATCATGTAGTGCAACTCACGAGGTCTAAACCATGAAGAACAAAGAGGGGAGGAGAACATCACATAGCTACTGATCACGGACCCATGGTCCAAAGGAAACTACTCACGACAAATCCGGGAAGCATCCATGGTGGAGAGGAGACTCCCGGAGGTCGGCCCTCCCTCCGGCAGGGTGCCGGAGAGAAGTCTGCTGCTGCTCCTGATCTCGGAAGTGCGGCGGCGGCGGAACAGAGGCGAGATCGCGAAAAAGGGTTCTGGCCTCGAGGGTTTCTCGTCACGGAGAATATATAGGCGAAGGGGGGCAGCCAGGGGGGC
Organism: Bromus sterilis; assembly: GCA_950022295.1. Taxonomy (NCBI): domain Eukaryota; kingdom Viridiplantae; phylum Streptophyta; class Magnoliopsida; order Poales; family Poaceae; genus Bromus; species Bromus sterilis. The sequence goes on along the minus strand of OX465598.1, from coordinate 266,840,053 downwards.
CACCAGGGGTCCAGGCGCCCCCCCTGGCGCGCGCCACCAGGGCGCCTGGGCCCCTGGTGGTGGCCCTCTGGCCCCACTCAGGTCCTTCCGGAAGGTTCTTCTGCGCTGATTTTTTATCTGATTTTTCCCGAATTTTTGGAGCACTTTTTATATGGGGGAAAACTGAAATAGAAAAACAGCAGAAAATAGGAACTGGCACTGTGGTGCACTGAGTTAATAGGTTAGTCCAAATATGATCAAAAGTGTATGAAAGTGTATCTAGATCATAGCAATATCACACAAAACATGCATGGAGCAAGCAGAAATTATAGATACGTTTTGGATGTATCAACATCCCCAAGCTTAATTCCTGCTCGTCCTCGAGTAGGTAAATGATAACAACATAATTTCTGTGGTGACATGCTAGCAACCATATAAGAACTTTGAAAAGTAAAGCAATCAAGGTTAGAGATTTAATTCAAGTCATAACATGCACGAGTCTATATTAGCATTGAAACAAGTAACAAAAGAACATTAGGTGCAAGAGCTCTCGCTGTCCGTGACTCGAATGTCTCCAAATGGTGTTTGCGTGCAAGAAGGGGGATAGGGAATACGAGAAAAATATTTATTTGTTGAGAATTCAATCTACTAAAGTTTCACACTTGGTATTTTTCTGGAATCTTATCTTGACTCGTCCCCAGACCACTAGCCAGGTACAAGTCAATTTGATCCACTCCTTTTTCAATATTTTGAGCACTCATGCAATGGATGAGCGTAAGCACGAGAGTTGACACTTAGGATGGAAAAGAGAGAAGTACGGAGGAAGAGGATGAAGACAAAAAATGATGAGAAAGGCTCACATCAATGAGGACAATCATAGGCAAGAGATGCCAAATGATAGATATGATGTGAGGAGTAGGGATTGACATGCAACGGATGCACATACGAGCTAGGAAGCTCTCCAATGGAACTAGTGGGGGTGCATCTAACTTGCTCGCTCATGAAGACCTAGAGCTCGTTTGAGGAGGCTCGTCCTTGGAATATGCAAGCCATGTTCTATAGTGTGAAGGTCCCCACATAGCTATATGCATAATGATCATCTCTATGGAGTACAAGGATATAGAGGGAGTACTAGTGTGGATCTCTCAAAAGGATAGTAGTGTTGCCCCTTTCTCTCTTTTTATTTCTTTTTCCCTTTTTTCTATTTTTATTTTATTTTTTTGTGGCCTCAATGGCTCTTTCTATTTAACTCTCATTTGTCCTCTTTGGGATCTTTTATTGTGTCCACTTTGGGATCTTTTCCACACTTAAGGGCAACACTCTATTTTACAAGAAGGTAAAGGAGATCTTTCACACTTTACAAGGTACTCAAAATCATAAAGAAGATGTAACTATCATGATGTATGCAATGTATGCGTCTGCCAGTGTAGCAGGAACATGTATGACTTGAAGATCAAGTCATGAAGAGGTGGATGTTGCATGACAATATATCTCGGAAAGGCTATGGAAATGCCTTGATAAGTAGGTATGGTGGCTGTTTTGAGGAAAGATATAAGGAGGCTTATGATGACAGAGCGTATCATGCCAAGGGTTTGGATGTACCGGCGAAGGTGGACACCAACTCTCGGAGTGAGAAGAAGGCAATGCACGGCAAGGGAGAGGCTAGCAAAATATGGGAAGGTGGAAGTGTCAACTTTCAATACTTACATTAGTCCGAAGAACTCATGCACTTATTATCGGTAACTCTCAATCTAATAAGGAGGTTCACAAAGAGACAAGTACCCCCGAGGAGGAGTGTATGGGGGTTTGTTATCCTTGCGCATCCTCGACTCATGGTACGTGAGTGTACTCTAATATTCGATCCCTCCAAAGATTAGTGATCCATCTAGTAGCTAGAGTTCTCAACTAATTTGTAAGTTTTGAAAATAAACACGGATTGCCCAAAATACGACACCTATCACTAATAGGCTAAAGCTCTTGGCACCAAAAATTCAGACAAAACATTACTCACATCAATACCTCAAAACTATTGCAAGTTACTACTAGAAAAGAATAGCAACCTCAATTACCTACTTCCAAGACAAAACACAACTCAGTGCAACAACCAACTCTTTTAACAAGATAAACATGAAGACTAAAGAGAGTTCCAGCAACAAACTAAGCAAAAGCCAAGGCTCTTGCTAAAGACAAACTAAGACTAAAACTAAACATGGCAGCAACTACGAAAAGATAAAGAACACACAACAGCAAAAAGATAAGCAGGAAAAATCCTATGATGTGTTCTAGATTTGAGTGGAGCGTGTTTCTCTCCCACACAAAGTAAGATGGGGTCTAATTTGTTATGACCAGCAAGCAAAACTAAAGAAAACTAAAAATAAAACCTAAGAGCGAGACGCTCCAAGCATAGCACATAACGCATGAAGTGATAAAAATATAGTGAGACGAAGGACGAACTGATGATTGTTGATGGAGAAGGGGATGCACGGGGGCATCCCCAAGCTTAGACGCTTGAGTCTCCTTGAATATTTATTGGGGATGCATAGGGGCATCCCCAACCTTGAGCGCTTGACACTCCTGGATCTTCTTTCATCATCTTCCATCGCACACTTGAAAACTCCCTTCATACATAACTCATCATAAGCTGATTAGAGAGGTTAGTACCCTTAATAAAATAATTTTCCCCACTGGATATAAAGATATTTTTGAAGAGCTACTGTTTCTCAAGAGTGCCAAAAAGTTTTTGCAAAGAAAAAGCAAGCTTAAGGTTTGCAAAAGTGAAGAGAGGCAAAACGTGGCAGAATCTGTGAAAAACAGAACAACAGGTAGTAGAGAATTTTTTCGGGGCACTTCTGCAACTCAAATCAAAAAACTCAGAACATACGAAAGTTTCACAATTGTATAGAGCACGCTGTCAAAAAAATTCAGATCAAAAAGATGATTCGGTGATGTTATTCGAATTTTTCTGTCAAGGGACATAATCTGTTTTCTGGACAGCATGTCACAACTTTTGCTTCCCTTATCATAAGAGGCTATAACTTGGCACAAAGCTGAAAAATAAAGATACAATGATGTTGCTACAGTAGTAACAAACATCAAGACACAACAAAAGCAAAATAAACCTAATTCGTTGTGGGCTGCCTCCCAAAAGTGCTTTCTTTTATGCCTTTAAGCTAGGCATGATGCAAAAGAAGAATCAAGTTTTATCAAGAGAAAGAGAATAACTAGCCCGAGTAACGGACTCAAAAGGTAACTTGATTTTCTTTCTAGGGAAGTGTTCCATCCCTTTCTTGAGAGGGAATTGGAATTTTATATTCCCCTCTTTCATGTCAATAACCGCACCAACGGTGCGAAGAAAAGGATGTCCCAAAATAATTGGACACGAAGGTTCACACTCTATATCCATAACAGTAAAATCAACGGGAACATAGTTGTCATTGACAATGATAAGAACATCGTCGATCTTCCCCAAAGGTTTCTTTATGGAAGAATCAACAAGACGAACACCAAAAGAACAAGGCTCAAAGGGCTTCAATTCAAACATATCATATATTCTTTTGGGCATAGCGGAGGTACTAGCTCCAACATCACATAAAGCATAGCAAGAGAAGTTATTTAATTTAATTTTGATCATAGGGTCCCAACCATCATCTAGCTTCCTTGGTATGGAGGCTTCTACTCTAAGCTTCTCCTCCCTATCTTTGATGAGAGCATTTGTGATATGCTCCGTGAAGGCAAGATTAAGTGTGCTAGTGTGGGGGTCTCTAGACATTTTGTGTAGCAAGCTAATAACTTCTGAGAGGGTGCAACTATAAAAATCAATATCACTACTATCAAAGGTGGTAGTAGTGTCGTCTAGGATCACTTGTTTGAAACCCTCTATGTTCATAGGAGTTTCTTCATCTTTGGTTGAGGTATTAGCATCACCATTAATAGGTCCAACGGGACTAGGAGTGCATTGGGTGCTAATAGTTTGGGTGTCCTCAACAATTTGGATAGTGGCAACTGTGTGGTGTGTAGGAAGGCTCTTAATTCTATCTTCTTCCTCTTTTTCTCTAGCCCACCTTTCTTTAAGTTTAGCCATCATCCTAATATTTTCATTAATTTGCAATTGGATAGCATTAATAGGAGTGGCCTTATTCTCCTCAAGGGGAGAGGTTCTAATTTTAAGCATCTCAATATCAAGGTCTAAGCTTTCTACCTTCAAAGAGAGATTATCTAATTTAGCTAATTTCTCCTCTACATTTTTGTTGAAGGATTTTTGGGTAGTGATAAAGTCTCTAAGCATGCTTTCTAATTCAGAAGAGGGGTTCTTGTTGCTAGGGTAGGTGTTGTTGTTCCCATAGTTGGATGGAAACGGTCTAGGATTGCTAGCAAAATTACCCCTATAAGCATTGTTGTTGAAGTTGTTTCTAGCAATAAAGTTCACATCTGCTTGTTCTTGGGCAACCAAAGAATTTAAAGGGACATCATGAGGATCAATAGAGGGTTGCTTAGTAAGTAGAGACATAATTAAGTCAACTTTTTCATTGAGGGAGGTAATTTCCTCGACAGAGTTTACCTTCCTACCTGTTGGAGCGCGTTCGGTGTGCCATTGGGAATAATTGGTCATCATCTCATCGAGAAGCTTCGTGGCAGCACCAAGTATAGTTGACATAAAGGTTCCTCCCGCGGCCGAATCTAACAGGTTCCGCGAGGTAAAGTTCAAGCCTGCATAAAAAGTCTGGATAACCATCTAGGTAGTCAAACCATGTGTAGGGCATTTCTTAACAAGAGATTTCATTCGTTCCCAAGCTTGGGCCACGTGTTCATTATCCAATTGCTTAAAATTCATAATGTTACTCCTTAATTGGATAATTTTAGTAGGTGGGTAGTACTTCCCTATAAAAGCATCTTTGCACTTATCCCAAGAATCTATGCTATTCCTAGGAAAAGATTGAAACCAGATTTTAGCTTCTCCCCTTAAAGAGAAAGGAAAGAGCTTGAGCTTAACAATATCACCTTCTACTTCTTTATACTTTTGCATATCACATAATTCAAAAAAATTGTTCAAGTGTAAAGCAGCATCATCTCCAGCACCAGAGAATTGATCTCTCATAACAAGGTTTAGCAAGGCATGTTTAATTTCATAAGAGGTAGCTGAAGTGGTAGGTGTGGCAATGGGGGTGCAGATAAAGTCTTGGTTGTTGTGACTAGTGAAGTCACACAACTTGGTGTTTTCAGTGGAACCCATAGCAGCAGCAAGTGTGGCAGATTTTTTTGTGATTTTTGATATAAGACACAAAGATAAAAACTGAAAGGTAAACTAACAAGACTAAACAACAAAGGTAAAGGGTAGTGTGCAACTCCCCTATCTTAGCACTCGGAGTCCCCGACAACGGCGCCAGAAATTTTTGCTTGATGTGGGAGGTGATGATAGTGATTTCTCGCCCTTCGTTGGTAAACCCCAAGTGGAAGGTGTGATGTAGCACATCAGAAAATTTCCCTCAGTAAAGATACCAAGCTTTGTCTCCAGTAGGACTCCGGAGATGATAAGTAGGTGTCAGCGGCGCAACTGACGCGGACCTGCACACAGACACAAATAACTTTGTTCCCAACAAAGTTCAAAGAGGTTGTCAATCTCTTCGGTCTTGTTGTTCACAAAGGATCAAACACAAGGGATAATAATAGCAACTGAAAGTAAAAGCAGAAAAGTAAATGAGCGTGGAAACAGTGATGAGGATATGGACCGGGATACGTGATGTTCACTAGTGATGTCTCTCTCCCAAAAGATGATAAAAACTGCTATGCGAGGTGAACAAATTACAGAAGGGCAATTGACAGGATTATGAACGCACCGCAATGCTAACTATGCTACAAAAGAAAGGAAGAGGCTCAAAAGCATGGGCAGAACGCCAAAATAAGTAGACCGAAATCCAACTGCATCTACTACTAATCATCCACCGTGAGATATCTATCCAGAACATCTCGCTGGTATTAAGTTGCGAGCCCCACCCAAAGTGTGAACCCAAAGAACCAGACAACTGCATTAAAAAGCACTTTGCGTAAAGTAAACAATCCTTGTAACTGCAGTTACAAGCACCATTGTTTTCCCCCTTGTGGCAACAGCATATCCCCTAGACTCATGTTTTTGTCACTCAAGCGTGTCATCAGGGGGCATGAACCCACAATCGAGCATAACGTTCCCTCTTGGGGTTACTACCTACTACTTGGACAAAGCAATAAACAGCAATGGAGAACATGCAAGAATTACTTAAGAACAAAAATATAAGAGATAAGAACCAAATATATTACTCAATCACAATCTGAACATAATCTCATAATCCATCAGATCCCATCAAACTCAGCATAGAAACAGCAGAAAGATTACAAAAGTGCCTCGATCATGTAGGGAAACTCACGAGGTCTAAACCATGAAGAACAAAGAGGGGAGGAGAACATCACATAGCTACTGATCACGGACCCATGGTCCAAAGGAAACTACTCACGACAAATCCGGGAAGCATCCATGGTGGAGAGGAGACTCCCGGAGGTCGGCCCTCCCTCCGGTAGGGTGCTGGGAAGAAGTCTGCTGGTGCTCCTGATCTCGGAAGCGCGGCGGCGGCGGAAGAGAGGCGAGATCGAGAAAAAGGGTTCTGGCCTCGAGGGTTTCTCGTCACGGAGAATATATAGGCGCAGGGGGGCAGCCAGGGGGGCCACCAGGGGTCCAGGCGCCCCCCTAGCGCGCGCCACCAGGGCGCCTGGGCCCCTGGTGGTGGCCCTCTGGCCCCACTGAGGTCCTTCCGGAAGGTTCTTCTGCGCTGATTTTTTATCTGATTTTTCCCGAATTTTTGGAGCACTTTTTATATGGGGGAAAACTGAAATAGAAAAACAGCAGAAAACATGAACTGGCACTGTGGTGCACTGAGTTAATAGGTTAGTACAAATATGATCAAAAGTGTATGAAAGTGTATCTAGATCATAGCAATATCACACAAAACATGCATGGAGCAAGCAGAAATTATAGATACGTTTTGGACGTATCAGATGCCCATAATGACCCCTGTGCATTCCAGAAGTAACCAATTGAACCGTACACGTTGTATACCATTCCCTTTGTCATGCGATACTAGATTAGACCAAAATTTGATCAACTGCATCCAATGCATTAGTTCTATCTTATTACCGACAAATCTTATTCACTCGTTCCGTGATATTCATCCTTGTGATCTAGTCACACACTGCGCGGCTTTATGGATGCAATCTCACCAAGTTGGCCATGAAGTTATATGGATTGACAAATCCCGCTCTTGAATCAACACTCCTCAACATATCCCATCGGATAGCCCAAGATACACCTTTATGGTCACCATGTTTCAATGTGACGGTTAATGTACTCAAAGCATCCTCAGAAGATAGCAATTATGCGTGATCTCGCGGTCAAAGGAACAGGCTACTACGTTCTGTAATTACAACACTGAACTTTTACGATTTGATCATGTTGCAATGCTTGCATTGGGTAATGTTCATCACGTCATTCATTCAATGAGGTGACCTTATCGTCAATTGACTTGATTGTCCATGATCGTGAAAACCACAATCATCAGTTGACGATAAACCAGTCATCATGAGAGGCTGACTAGGAACTCTGGTTGTTTCTATACCACACCTGTATCATTGTTTCACTGATACAGTTCCAGCACAGTATGAAACTGGTCATGAACTTATTTAGATATATTGGAATAATCATATATTATTTGCCTCTAGAGCATATATCCAACAGTCTCCAACTTGCACTAGATAGCAAATAATCTAGCTGCATATTTTCTCGATCATAATCATCTTATCATATAAGTGTTTATGTATCATGCTTGCTCATGGAAGAGGTTTCATCAATGATCTGTACCCGTTCAGATTCGTATGTTCCTTTGCAACAGGTATTGGTCAACTTGCTTGATATACCCTTCATTATCTAATAATGCTTGAATTATAAGTTTGGCGGGAGAGTGAGACTTCTTATTTTACAGTATTCTCTAATGACAAAATGGTATTAGTCCCTAGGACTCCCATAGTCATGTATACTGAAAAATACACTCAGCCAGAAGTCTAAACTTCTTACGCTAAACTTTATTCAACCTTCTACTTCCTTAAGTAGATATTTATATTTTGTAGAGTTTTGGTTCGTGAAATTATAGCTCACATTTCCTTTCTATTCCTTTTGGTGATATCTCTAATTCATATAGACCAATAATAAGGCTTGCAATCGTAATCCAGTATTACATTCAAGTATATTATCTTTTCTATCATTTAGAGTATTGTCCTCAGTTTCTCTTCAGATACTGAATGCTTGGACTTTGCTCAGGTTCTGTGTTTTGCCAACCAAGCACATCAGAACCTGTTCTTCTTCTAAGAACCTTTGAGTCATTCTGTTATTTGATTCACAACTTCCGTTTTATGGTAGAATCATATGTCAAAGGTAATATAGGATCACATGTCTTGAGACAAAGTGCATCCCTATTCTTCCATTAAAACATTATTTTGTGATATTAAGGTTTTACATCCTTCATATAATTCCTAGCCACAAGAACCTTTTCTTGTTTAGGATATCATTCCAATCCTTTTGATGTTCATTACACGTGTCCTAATCTATCCTTATAGATTTTAGTGTGTGACACATCTGTATTTCATTCATATAAGATTCTCGTAATCCTTTCATCTTATTAGACTTAATCTCCATGTATATCAACGTATATATATGAGATTGTTTTCACATATATCACGTATATATATGAAATTGACATTGTGCTCCCACTCAAATATATCCGATATATATCTGTAAGTAATCTTTTATTAAGTTTCTATTCTAATTATGTTAGACATAATAATATTGCTCCCAAAGCTCCCACTCAGAAAATGCTCTCTGCATTCAGAGTTTTCAGGAAGTCTACAAAGCTCCCACTCAGTTTCAAGAAATTGCAGTCCATCTCAATATTTTGATTACTTCAAAATCACTTGATCAAATCAAGGTTGAGAGTTTCTGCCTTGAGGTACTATGGTCCATCTTATCGAAACATTCTTTCGTTATGCCATTTTCTACTTCTCTTCAAATTCCAAATTTGAATGTGATGCAATTTTGAAGCTATGGTCCCTTCATAGTGTTCGTGAATGAAATACCCATATTGATTTAGCATTACTACGCTTCCGTAGTCAATCATTATTGAATTTAGCCATAACATCTTTTATGTGCCAAATCATGCCTTTATGTGTTGCATCATTCTTAATAACTTCCTGGTTATTCGGAATGTGAAATAACTACTTTATTTCATAGGATGTGAGCCATCCTATATGCAACTCAATATGATTTCATTTCTCCTCGTTTCCTAGGTAAACATCAATCCTTCGTAATTTATGAGCAGTGTCCCTTTTGTTTCACTTAAGAAGACTCATGATTATTGTTCTGTACAGAACGTATTCATGACAATCTTCTTATTTTTAAACTAAGGCTTTAACTAATATACCATGATCATCATCAATAGCATATTTCCTCTTCTCATGGAGTCATTTCAGCGGAACATTTTCCATTGCGTTACTCTATTATCTGGAGGCAGGGTCAATCACCCTGGTCAAAGAATTCACTTTTCTCCCATTGGTTTATTCCTTGAGAACCATCTTCTCATTCACCAATTCAAGCAATACAAGTTTTGCTATTTGGGAAGGTGTGTTTTACAATTGCTCTCAACTCTAATACAAAGAAAGTTATATCATATAAAACTTCGAGAAACTTTCTAACACCGTCATCATATGGAGTCATCAGCTTCATTAAATTCAGAATGGTTTCCTTATTTCATGAAGTGGGTGTTTTTAACTTAATAAATTATAACAACTTTGTTCATTCAAAATAGCATTAGCGTAAGGGGAATGTATTTAGACCATAGTACATTTTAGTATTACTACGAATGGTTCAGGTGCTTGAGCACTTTAAACTTCCATCGTAATTTGTTACATTATTTCCACAAGTCTCCCATTTATGTCAACTATAATACTCATCACTTTGATCACATCATGGTGATTTGTATTCTTATATCCAACTTCACTGTGATTCCGTAATCTCAGATTTATGATCTTAATTGAATGCCTTGTTAAATCAATCATGCGAAGCATCTTTAATGATTATTCATGCGCTTGGTTAATACATCATTTATGTACAATGTTTGGCGCAAGTTCTACTTTGCTAGAACTCCGTCATTAGTCATCTTGGTTGACAATAAATTCATGAGTTAATAGATCAGATATCTAATGACTTCATCATTTATGAATTCATCTCATGCATTTAATATAGTTATGACTTTTGACTTTATTGTTATTCAAAATAACTTAATCATTAAACATTGAATATCACTTGACAATTATGGTGTTTTATAAATGCTTCTATCATATTATAAACTCAATTGCAATCATAGTATAAGCACACTTTATTCATCAAACTGGAACAACTAACTTGTCTCAAAACATGAATAAATTCGTCTTGCGAGATGCAAGACATATCACTAAGTGTTCATACTTGATTGATTACAAAAGATTTATTTAATACTCTAAGTATAATCCTATGATAGATGTCTTGGTGAAATCTTGGTGGCCATCAACTTTCTTGGTTGCCATCAATCCTGGATCGCACCTCTTCCCGTCCATGCAACGGCAGGCCCTATTTTCATAAAACAGAACAAGTATCAAATACTTATTAAACTGCAAATGTTGTATAAGGGAACAAACATTTATAACGAGTATATCAAATATATACCTTGTCCGTCAACAATTTCTCCTTCAATGGGTTCAACCTCTAAATCTCGGAGGTTGACCATGAACTCAAAGAACTGAAGGCTTTCACCTCTTCCGACATAGTCATGGACAAAGTCTGTGTAACTCGGTGGAAGCGAGTGTAGCACCGTGTTTATAGCAGACTCCTTTGTGGTCCAATAGTCAAAGTCCTCCATGAGTTTCAGATGTATCCCATGCATCTTGGCTACGTGAGTTTTCAGACAAGTGTTCTCTTCCATCTTTGTAGTAAGAAACTCATTTTCTAACTCAAATATGGCCACTCTAAACTGACGTATAAACAATGACTTCATCATGTCGATTGTGTCAAACGTGTCCATATCCGCATATTGTTCACGTAAATCTTGCGGAAAGCTAGTTTCTATGAAACTTTTAACCATGGCGTAAGTCCTTCGACGATTATCGTAATCAAGCATTACTTTTTCATCCATGTTGTCTACTGGAGGGTCTCCCATACGCTCTTGTATCACGAACAAGAGGTTAGCTCTCTTGAGCACAGTCCTAAGGTATAAGTACCAATCAACGAAATTTGACCCATCATCTTTAAGTCTTTCACCACGTAAGAAAGTAACCAGTCCATGATACTGATTCATGTCCATTTTAATTTTCTACAAAATATTTGCAAGGAAAACAATTAAGACTAGTTCATAATAATCATATTATAGATGAGCTCACACTAAAACAATCATCCCTAAGAAGTTTTAGTGATTACATGATCCAGATTCACTATTCGTCCTCAAATATCACAACGGCCGACGGATTAGTTTCAAAGGTAGACAACTAGTTTGTGCGATCACATCCTATATGTGACTCATGCTTGATCTTTCGATCTCTAGTATTCCGAGGCCATATAAGGGATCATCTTATTTAATGCTACCGTCGTGTATCCTATACTAGAAAGTTTTAAGATGTATGATCATGGTGGCACTAAGTCTACAGTGTATCCATTTAAGTTTGTTTTGTCATGATGAACGTTTACTACTTTCTAGTAACACATAGCAAAGCTATCACTACATCAAGATTAAGCAAACAACAATATCCCCCTCTGCAATATAAAGTTAGACGCCTCTATATTTGTATATTGCATGTTTTACGTGGCTGCTAGGGCTTTTCATAGATCAACCGTTTCTACGAACATTGAACCACAACGCTGATTATAGATTGTCTCTATTACACCCCGTACGGGGCCCTCCGTTGCAAATGCCATATCCGCTAAAGTAAGAGAGATAGACAACCCCCAGAGCCACTTTATACGGTACAAGCCGTATGTCAAGCGTGGAACCAGTCTCGCGTAAGCGTACGCGTAAGGTCGGTCGGGGGCCGCTTCATCAAACAATGCCACAGATATAACAAGTACACGTGAGAGGGTAACAATCGTAGAATCAACGCCCACATCCCCGACGTGTTCTAACCGTACAGCAATACGAAGCATAGATCTAGCTCATGATACCACTGTTGGGTATCGCAGCAGAAAACAATATTTTTTCTAACTAGCGTCGCCCTTAACCCAAGATCTATCTAGATGTAATGCTGTAACGGAAAGACTTGCGGAAACATACCTCGGGGTGTAGTTCGTTGCGCGGGAAACGTTCCCGCAAACATGGTTGATGAATCCGTAAACCTTTCACAGCCCCCTGGCTGTGTTAGCACCCTGTTGGGTGGTAGTGCCGCACGTGCAGCACCTCGTAGTACTCGCACACGTACGGACTCGATGACGACCTCCGTTCTCCGATCCAGCGGAGGTGGCGGAAGTAGACCTCCCGAAACCGGAGTTTCGGTAGCACGACGGCGTCTGCGTAGCAAAGAAGCCTCAATCCCAGCATAGGTTCCAGACAAGGGGACCCCGGCTTGAGAGAGACGAGAGAGGGGAGAAGACCGGTGAAAACCGATCTCAATTCGGAGTAATATTGAACTCTCTGCGAATTTTTCTGTATTGAAGAAGTGCACCCCTGCCCATCTTTATATACGCAGACGGAAGGATTCAACCCCCCTTCCCTTGGCAATGTGGGACTAATCCCTTGCCAAGGGGGGAGGGTGCGGCTAGGAGGGGGGGGGGGGAAGTGGGGCGCCACCCACATGGCCCCAAGGCCCATGGCGCCCCCCTTTTTTATTTTCCTTTTCCCTTTTATTTTCCTCCTTCCCCTAATGGGCTTCTTTCCCAAATAAGGCCCATTGCACTTTTAAATCTGAAATAAATTATTATTAATTATCAATTCACTTAATTAATAAATAATACATATTATTTCATCTCCCGATGATCCGGAACTCCTTCCAGCTCACTCCGAACGTCCTTCAGACCAACACGAAACTTTTGCGATACATCTTTCTCTCTTCTCCGGTAACTCCGATAGTTTCGAAAAGGTCTCCGATATTCATCGAGCCCTTAAGTGTGTTACCCTACGGTCCGAGAACACTCCAGTCATGACCGAGACAAAGGGTACGGCCAATGATCAATAGCGGGACCTGGATGCCCATAATGACCCCTGTGCATTCCGGAAGTAACCGATTGAACCGTACACGTTGTATACCATTCCCTTTGTCATGCGATACTAGATTAGTCCAAGATTCGATCAACTGCATCCAATGCATTAGTTCTATCTTGTTATCGACAAATCTTATTCACTCGTTCCACGATATTCATCCTTGTGACCTAGTCACACGCTGCGCAGCTTTATGGATGCAATCTCACCGAGTTGTCCATGAAGTATCTTTCCATTATATGGATTGACAAATCCCGCTCCTGAATCAACACTCGTCAACATATCCCATTGGATAGCCTAAGATACACCTTTATGGTCACCATGTTTCAGTGTGACGGTTAATGTACTCAAAGCATCCTTAGAAGATAGCAATTATGCGTGATCTCACAGTCAAAGGAACAGGCTACTACGTTATGTAATTACAACAATGAACTTTTACGATTTGATCATGTTGCAATGCTTGCATTGGGTAATGTTCATCACGTCATTCATTCAATGAGGTGACCTTACCGTCAATTGACTTGATTGTCCATGATCGTGAAACCACAATCATCAGTTGACGATAAACCAGTCATCATGAGAGGATGACTAGGAACTCTGGTTGTTTCTATACCACACCTGTATCATTGTTTCACTAATACAGTTCCAGCACAGTATGAAACTGGTCATGAACTTATTTAGATATATTGGAATAATCATATATTATTTGCCTCTAGAGCATATATCCAACAACACCCTCTTGGGCCCCTGGTGGTGGCCCTCCTGCCATGTCCTTGTTATTCCGGAAGCTTCCGGAGCGCTGATTTTTTATATAATTTTTTCGGGATTTATTGGGCACTTTAATTATTGGAAAAACCTGAAATACAAAAACAGCAGAAAAAAAGAACTGGCAACTTGAAAGCTCAAGAATGATCAGAGGGGGAGGGGGTGAATGATCACTTCTAAAAATTCTGAGGAGCTTAGAAGGAATTCATGTAAACATCGTAGGAAAAAGGACATCTCGAAGGAAATATAGTATCGAAAGTAATGCATGGCTCGAAAGGATTGGGAGCGAGGGAAAACATCAAAGACAAACAGGTAACGAGAAAATACTTAATGTAAATGCTAGAAGGAAAACGAGCCTGACTCGACGATGTTTGGTAAACCAGTTCACACTCTGCAAAGTGCTACGTCTGGTTGGAGGGACTGGTGATTGGACACCTGGAGCAAAACTCTCTCCGTCCTATTCTCCACTGCAACAAACTCCTCGAGCTTGTCCAGTTTTCACTCGTGGTAGATGATTCAGGACATCTCCGAGACCTTTACAAACTTCCTTCAGCAGCGACAATTACTCTTCGACTGCTTGACAGGCGACGCCTAACCGTCTAGGAGACTTGCAGTTCTCCAAGATAAAAAGATCGGCTAATCTCGACCTAAGTCTCTGTGAATTTCTCAAGTCAGCTCAGACTTGGGTTTTGGTTTTCTCTCGATGGATCTCTTTGGGATGCTCACAGACTTCTGTCTTAGAATCTTCAGTGGAGCAGCCGACCCGAAATGGCGGGTAGGTGCGGGGTATTTATAGTTGGCGATCCCGATGGGTAAAATGACTGAAGTGACCCGATGCGACCACTTGATGCGTGTCCACAACGGTCGGAATCCAATCACTGCGCAACTTTACTTGAGGGACAAGTAAGCTGACTTACCGAACGAGTTCTCTCTCAAAGGCACGAAGTGCGATGACTTTGCCTTCGAGCTATTCACTCGACTCAGTAAGATTTCTCTCGGTAGGGTTTCGTGGGTTTATGTTGAGCAGAGCAGATTCACTTCGACTAAGATCTCAACTAGCAAACCCCTCTTAATAGTACGGTTTTTCCTATGACTCAAGAAAACAAAGAGAAACTAGTAAAAAGACTAAGTCTTCGACCAGCTTCAGCTTTCTCCTCGTTGCGCTTTTACTCGAGAGAGTCATCTTCTTCGACAGCATTTTTAGGGGTCGTCTTCCTTCAAAGGTTTCGGTAGATGACTGCAGCTCCGCTGCAGTGAGTTGTTCTTCGACCTTCAACTTGCAAACTCCATTCTTTCGGAACCTAAGTATCTGTTTATACTCGAAAACAATATTAGTTCCACTTCTGCTTTGTCCAACAATGTCCAAAACCTTCAGGGGAAAAACTTGCTCTTACAATCTCCCCCTTTTTGGACGATTGTTGACAAAACAGGCATTGATAAATAATTTGAAAGTTTTTGAGTTTTCGATGATAAACCAGTGCTAAGATCGATGAAATACTCCCCCTTGATGTATGCACGGAAGATAACGATTTCCTGTGAAGTGCATATTTGACAAGTAGAGTCGAGGGAAAAACATCAATAATCTTAGCGAGTGAAATTGCATTCCAGATAGTGTCCAATGAGAAATGTGCAATCTCCTCGAATGACCTGTGAACTTATATGAAAGATAACTTCCTGCAAAAAGGTTAAGTATTGCAAGCAGAAGATAGATATCTTACGAAAAGAGTAGCAGTTCACAGACCTACTTAGAGTTAGTTACAACCAGATCGAATGTGAATCGAAAGTTTGTTGAAACTACTCTGAAACCTCAAAAACAAAAGTTTATCGAATGAAAAGCAAAGCCCTTAACCCTCTAGGCAAACTAATTTCTTCGATGCCACTACATCTCCCCCTTTTTGTCACAACGTACAAAAAGTTGAGAGAATAGGGTGGAAAGAAATCCCTACTCGCTTGGCTGGCTCCGGCGACGACGAGAAGATTCGGCGAGCGTTGGAGCACGACGAAGTGGGCGAGCGCCTGGAGGAGTGATCTTCGTGCGGAAGGAGTGTTGATCTCCAGAAGATTCCAGCTGCGATTCCAGCGGGGTCCTGGGGCTTCGAGGATGTGGAGTGTAAACTCTCGGTTGACGTTGAGGAGCTTCTTCTTGCTCGGAGTCGGAGGAGAAGGTGTCCACAGTGATGTGATAATAATCATCGACACTGAGCACATCTCTGTTCTTCGGCAATCGAGGGATATTGGGATCCGGGCGATCTACTCGATCATCATTGGTCCAATTCCTGTTCAGATGGGGAGGATATTCTTCGAAGCCGCATCGTTGAAGTTGACCGAGGGAATTAAATTTCCGCAGACCTTTCCAATCACGGCGAAGGCATTCACGCAGCATCTGATTGTTGTTCATGGAAATATTGCGCAAATGATTTATCTCGTCCATCATTGCTTGCTTCTGAATGAAATCTTGGTCGATGTGATGTTGAAGCATTTGCTGGAACCGAAGAGAAACTTCCATGTGATGCACTGGCTTGATGAACCTCGAGCGAATATTGCGCTCAGTTAAATGGGCGCGGATGCCAATGTGCTCAGCATATGGATCATTGGGTCGAGCAACAATCTGCAACACTTCTCTAACAGGTGGAGTGAAAATCTTCGGGAAAATGGACACGGGGAATGGCACGTCCCGAGAGTAATTGCGGATTGCCATCAGCCATGGTGCATATGTCTTGTGGGAATTGTGATCATCAGCACAAGACACCAAAGTTCTGATGAAGTAGTCTTCAAAATCGAAAGGATGACCGTGGACTAACTTCAACAGAGCAAGTTGCACATCATTGGGAATGGGAAAATCATCGTGCACATCGAGCATTGGCATCAAAGTCTTCAAAAGAATATAGAACCATGCCTTTGCTTCAAAAACTAAGTGTCTTGGCTTTGGCTCAGTGGGGTAGTGATCTCCTACGACATCTGGATTCATAAGCGTAGAGAATTCAGCAGGAGTTGGAGCAGGTAAATCATGGAGCTTGTGTGGTAATCCTTCGAACCGAGGTAAATTTATGATGGCCAGAAATTGGTCGACAGTCATATGAAATACTTGGCCTTGAATCATATAATCAAATTTCCACGTCTTCGAGTTCTCGGGATCTGCAGTGACATATAGCGTTGCATAAAATTGCTTGATAAGCTCGGGATTGTAGCCACAATCGAGAGCAAACATCTTGTGAGCATGAAGGCTATCAATTGTTTCGGCAACATTCTCGAAACATGAAGTGGAGTACACCGAAGGCATATCAAGATATTGATGTTGGAAAACTCTTGCCTTGTTGTACAACACACGAGTGTAATATATAGCTTGCTCTTGGGTCCAAAACCGAAGAGAATATGCACTTCTGGGCTTCTCGCAGGGATTGGTCCCGAAGAAAAATGGCTTGTGTTCACGCCTTTTGAAGATGGGGCCTCCACGAGGAACATATGAGCGGAACAGTGGCAACATTTATCTCGGATGAGCAGAATGAAGCAGCTCATCAACAGGAAAAACTTCGGCAGCATTGTCAGGCATCTGGAATACTGGCTCAGCAGGACGAGGAATAGAAGATGGAACGTTTACGATATCCTGAGCCGGGATGGCTGCAGGGGCATTCCCCTCGGCCTGCGCTTCGACGGCAACTCCTTCGTCGGTTTGAGCATTTTGTGCGGCCTCTTCATTCTCCATGGCTTGCAAATCTTCGTCTAGTTGTGCAAAAGCATCAACCATTTCTTCGTTTGAGGAACTTGATGAGGAGGAGGAAGAACTGTCACTCGAACTAACATCTCCAGAACTATTTCCTGCGACAGCATCTTGACGAGAAGAGACTGTCGTGATATCAACATCAGCGTCTTCTCCTTCAGGCAGAGTCTAGGCAGAGGAGTAATCCTTCTGAGCAGAGGAAATGGGAGCTTGAGTTTCTTGCTCGACCTGAGCAGTTTGCTCGATCTCTGCACGATCTTGGGTTTCGATGGGAGGGGTGGTCGATGGAATGACGTGAGGTGGTGATGGTGGGTTTGGAGGTGGTGACGAGGCTTTTGGTGGCGAGGGTTGACAAGGTGGAGGTGGAGGTGTTTGTTGTCGAGGTGGAGGAGTGGCTTCGCGAGGGGGTGGAGTTGTTTGGCAAGGGGTGGAGTTTTCTTACGGGGAGGGGTGGGTTGCTTGGTGGGGATCGGTGCAGTTTCCTGTCGTGCTGTGGCAGCAACGACCTCGGTAGACTTGGGCTTCTTGACATTCTTCTCGAGCTCTGGCGTCCCACGCTCAGAGGTTGGGGCACCAGACTTTCTCTTTCGAGATTGTCTTTGGTACAGCGCATCATTATGCTCTTTACAAATGGCAGACACAATTTGTTGAACCTTTTCATACACAGCTGCTAAGTTTTCCTTCTTAGCCCTCCTGGATGCTTCAGCAGAGGCAATCTTGGATTTGAAAAACTTTCCGGACTCAATGTCCTTGGTTTCTTCTTGAAGTTGCCTGGTGTAAAACCTTACTTGTTCCTTATCCTTTCGATCCTGGGTGATGTAACCTTCCCAGCGAATCATGTATCGAGCAACATGCTCTTGGATCTCAGCAGGAACATCCTCCTCGGCAGTGACTTTACTCGGTGTGGTAGCCATCTTCCAGAGAATGTGTGAAATATTGGCAGCATCCCAAGGAACATGGGCAGTAGATTCTCCTTCGTTTGAACTCTCTTCATCGGCACGAGGGACGGAAGCAACTGGCACAACAGGGGAAGGGGCAGGAGCTTGGGCAGCTCGAGGGACTGGAGCAGCCTGAGCCTTCTGTCTAGCCTCCTTGGCTTTATTTTTGGCTTCCTTGGTGGCCTTGGGAGCAGCAATGGGTTTTGTGACGGCACTTGGGGCCACATCTTTATCCTTCGAGGCACTAGGGGCCTCAGCATTTTTCTTCGCAGCACTTGTGGCTACAACCTTTTCCTTCGTGACTGTGGGAGTCACAACTTTCTCGGTGGCACTGGGGGCCACGACCTTTTCCTTCGGGTCACTAGGAATTGTGCCTTCAGAAATCTGTCATCGATACTTTTCACTGACCAAATGAAGAATGCCTAGTTGTTGAGCAACTAGAGCCTTTTTATGCTCGGGCTGACTGTGAAAGTTCAGTAGCTTGGAATTTATCAAGTCTTTTTCTTCTTGATCCTTTTGCTTAGCCAGCCTTTCCTTTCGCTGAATAAGCGTTTCTTCGTCCTCAGCGACATGAGCTTGCTTTCCCTTCGATCTGGCCGAAGGTTTTGGTCGGCGAGCTTGAACTGGTGGAGCAGATGAAATGGGTGGATCAGTGACCAAGTTGGTCAAGTCAATGTTTGCTCGAGGAGCCTGTGCAGCTGGCTCCTGGATCCTAATGCCTTTGCTGCTCGGTTTCTTCTTCAGAGGAATGTCCTCGACATCAGCCTCTGTACCAGGGTCTTGATCATCAGAATTAGCTTCTTCTTCGGAGGTTGCATCTGGTGGCGAGACAATTACCACCTTTTTCTTTCGCTTGGCTGATTTCTTGCCAGCCTTTGATTTGGCACTTGGGCCAACTTCCTCGGCATCCTCAGCAGCAGCAGCATCCTTTCGTGCTTTGTCTTCTTTTCTCTTTTGAGCTCGTGCTTCCCGAGCATCAACTAGCTCTTGAAAGTCAGCAGGTGTTTTGAGAGCAGTTGGGTGAGCATCAGCAGTAGGAGGTGGTCGATTATCTTTCGTCCACTTGGGTCTTAGAGCTTTGACATCAGACCAAGGATTTTTCATTGCAAACAGCCTCTCCCAACGAGGAATAAGAGACTTGTACTCATACCAACGAAGAGCCTGAAGCCTTCGAGTTTCTTGCAGACGGTTTTCTCTCGTACGTTCATTCTCAGAACCTGAAGGCGTTCTCAACTTCTTTTCTATGATCAACTCCTCTGATAATCCTTCAGAGTTGTTGGTGATTCTTGTTCGGCCTCCCACACGCTTGGGTGCTCTTACTTTTCCTTCGTTTTCAGACATTTTCCTGCGAAATAGAAAGGTACGAGGGAATATAGGAAAGTTGTGAACAAGTACCAGCAATTTCGAGGAAAAACATTTTGAATGCAGCAAGCATATCAAGAGATTTGTCTTGACGCAAGTTTTCATCATAGTGCTAGGCTAGATTTCCATCGGGTGCAAATCTAACGAAGAACTTGTATGAATTAATCGCACAAGTATAAATCTATCGATACGATTCTGTAGGAATTGCCTAAGTGAGAAAATCCGAGGGATTTCTTACCTAGTTCAGATGGGGAATCGACTGAAAACGCTAGAAACAGATTTCCCAAGTTTCAATGATCCAAACGGATCAAACAGACCTAAAACAAATGACGGAAAATCAAGAAAAAAAATCTGGATATGATGAGCAGATGTGATTTGAATCGTGTCCAGAGCCACACATACCCTAACTTGGCGATGTGCGGCGACTACGGCGAAGCGGATGAAGTTCCTCGTCGACGGGAAGGTCTCCGGCGGCTTCCTTCCGGCAGCTAAGCGGCGAGGGAGTCGACGGCGACGAGCAGCACGGCGGCGCGCGAGTGAACTTCGGGAGCGGAGAGACGAAGTCGAAGAAATTGCGATGACTGAGCCGGTGGGGTGGATCAGTATTTATAAGGAGGGGGGTCTGACAGAGCTGTCAGATCTGATCCAACGGCGCAGATTTCGCGTCTCTCCGCATTCAACGGATGGATATTGTGGCGGTAATCGCGGGAAATCCCAATGAACCGAAAGAAAGTTGCTCCACGTCCGAGACCTAACTCATCGAACATCGAGTATAAAAGTAGACAAAACTTCGATAGATTTTCCTTCGGAATCAATGACATTCGAAGAGAATCTTGATCGAGTACAAAATATACATGTTCACGAGAGAAAAGCACAGAGGGGGTAGGGATTAGAATAGAGGGAAAGCAGGGTCCGATGCTTAATCAATCCGAGGGAAAAACAGCGATAAAACTCGGAGTGATAAGTGTATAGGACAACACCAAACGAACAAAAATAAACGAAAAATAAACACGATAGAAAATTAACATAAGTAAACAACATAGAAAGAAAAACGTATAATACATAGTACCGATAGTTATGATCTTACTGCACATTGCGTGAGTCCAAGATGTTCAACTCACACCTCAGTGCACAGAACCTCTTTTCATCCAAGGGTTTTGTAAAGATATCAGCCAATTGATCTTCGGTGCGAACATGGCTGATGACAATATCTTCTCGCTGAACGTGATCTCGAAGAAAATGATGGCGTATATCAATATGCTTCGTTCGAGAGTGTTGCACTGGATTATGGGCAATTTTGATAGCACTCTCGTTATCACATAGCAATGGAATTTTCTTCACAAGAATACCATAATCTTTCAGCGTTTGCTTGAGCCACAGAATCTGAGTGCAGCATGAACCGGCAGAAATATACTCGGCTTCAGCCGTAGAAATAGATACGCAATTCTGTTTCTTCGAAGCCCAACAGACAAGAGATCTATCGAGAAAATGACATGTGCCTGAGGTAGATTTCCTGTCGACTCGATCACCAGCCCAGTCAGAATCAGAATATCCAACGAGATCAAACTAAGCACCCTTGGGATACCATAGTCCCAAGGTTGGTGTATGAGCCAGATATCGAAGAATTCGCTTGACAGCAATATGATGTGATTCTTTCGGGTTTGCCTGAAAACGAGCACACATACAAACTGATAGCATAATGTCAGGTCTAGATGCACAAAGGTATAGAAGCGAACCGATCATCGAGCGATATTTCTTCTGATCGAAAGATTTGCCCTTCTCATCTGCATCTAGATGAACATTCGTAGGCATAGGAGTCTTGATAGTTTTGCAACTGACAAGATCAAACTTCTTCAGGCAGTCTCTGAGATACTTCTCTTGAGAAATGAAAGTCCCATTCTTCTGTTGACGGATTTGAAGCCCGAGAAAGAACTTCAACTCACCCATCATAGACATTTCATATTTCTTCAACATCATACGAGCAAATTCTTCGCTAATATCAGGGTTAGTACAGCCAAAAATAATATCATCGACATAAATTTGACACACAAAAAGATCATTTTTGTATGCACGAGTAAAAAGAGTCGGGTCAGTTGTTCCTGGTTTGAAGCCCTTTTTCAGAAGAAAATCCTTCAGTGTTTCATACCAAGCACGAGGTGCTTGCTTTAATCCATATAGGGCCTTGTGCAACCTGTACACCTTATCAGGATTCTTCGGGTCTTCAAAACCTGGTGGCTGCATAACATATACTTCTTCTTCGATTTCACCGTTAAGAAATGCACTTTTGACATCCATTTGATATAGCAATATACCATTGTAATTGGCAAAAGCAAGCATGACACGAATGGATTCAAGTCGAGCAACTGGGGCATAAGTCTCACCGAAATCAATACCTTCGATTTGGGTGTAGCCTTGTGCAATCAGTCGAGCTTTATTCCTTACCACAATGCCATCTTCATCCTGCTTGTTGCGAAAGATCCACTTCGTACCAATGATATTATGCTTCGTGGGATCAGGTCTATCGACAAGGGACCAGACTTTATTTCTCTCGAACTGGTTAAGTTCTTCGAGCATAGCAGTCATCCAGTCTGAGTCATTCATGGCTTCATCGAATTTTGATGGTTCTAGCATGGATACAAACGAGAAATTTCCACAGAAGTTAGCTAATCGAGTACGAGAACGAGTGGTGGGACGACCTGGTAAACGAATCTCTTCGAGAATTGAGTCGACGTCCACTCTTCTTCGAACGCGAGGTAAAACTCCTTCATCTTGTGGATCAGGTTGATCTTCGGGATCAGCTTGTCCTTCAGGATCAGCTTGTCCTTCAGGATCATTTCCTTCGGGTTCAGCTTGTCCTACGGGATGAGCATTTTCTTCGTTTATGCGTTCTCCTTCGACCTGTGCATCAATTGCTTCAGGATGTTGATCTCCAGCGCCCCGGGCTATGTGTGGGAACATTGGACCATCATCATCCCTGTTGGCTTGTTGTGCATTTCCTTCGACAGGCCGAATATCTCCAATAGCCATGTACCTGATAACTTCATCCAAAGGTGGTTCATCCAGGTTAAGAGGTAATTGCTCTTTTTGAGAGCCGTTAGTTTCATCAAATCGAACATTTATAGTTTCTACAACTTTGCCAAGATGTGAGTTGTAAACTCTGTAAGTGTGAGAATTCGAACCATAACCTAGGAGAAAACCTTCGTGTGCCTTTGGGGCAAACTTGGAGCTGTGATTCATATCTCTGATGTAACATGGAGCACCAAAAATCCTGAGATATGAAACATTCGGCTTTTTACCAGTGATGAGTTCATGTGAAGTTTTCTTCAGGAATTTGTGCAGATAAACCTTGTTGATGATATGACATGCAGTGTTGATAGCTTCGGCCCAGAACCTGATAGGGGTCTTGTATTCAGCAAGCATTGTTCTGGCCATTTCAATAAGTGTTCGATTCTTTCTCTCGACCACACCATTTTGTTGCGGTGTATAAGCAGCCGAGAATTCATGAGTAAAGCCATATTCATCAAGAAATTCTTCGATATGAGTGTTTTTGAATTCTGTACCATTATCACTTTTGATATGCTTGAGAGATAATTCATATTCAGTTTGAGCTCTCTTTGCGAAAGTTTTGAAAATTTCAACAACCTTGCTCTTGTCATCTAGAAAGAAAACCCAAGTATATCGAGAGAAATCATCAACAATAACCAGACCATACTTGTTACCTCCAAGACTAGCATGATTTTGAGGACCGAATAAATCCATATGAAGTAATTCAAGAGGACGAGTAGTAGTCATAACGGTTTTTGCTGAGTGATGTTTCTTGGCAATCTTTCCTGCTTCACAGGCACTGCATAGACGATCTTTATCGAATTTTACATTATCAATTCCAACGATGTTCTTCTTCGAGATAAGAGTTTGAAGGTTTTTCATTCCTGCATGACCAAGTCTTCGGTGCCATAACCAACCAGAAGTGGCTTTGGCCATTAAACATGTGGACACAGCAGGTCCCGAAGAAAAATCAACGACATAAAGATCACCTTTGCGATATCCTTCGAACACGAAGGAATAATCATCCTGTGAAAAGACAACACAACGAGAAGCAGAAAACAGTACAAGCATACCCATATCACAAAGTTTTGAGATAGACATATGTGCATTCCAGAAGTAACCAATTGAACCGTACACGTTGTATACCATTCCCTTTGTCATGCGATACTAGATTAGACCAAAATTTGATCAACTGCATCCAATGCATTAGTTCTATCTTATTACCGACAAATCTTATTCACTCGTTCCGTGATATTCATCCTTGTGATCTAGTCACACACTGCGCGGCTTTATGGATGCAATCTCACCAAGTTGGCCATGAAGTTATATGGATTGACAAATCCCGCTCTTGAATCAACACTCCTCAACATATCCCATCGGATAGCCCAAGATACACCTTTATGGTCACCATGTTTCAATGTGATGGTTAATGTACTCAAAGCATCCTCAGAAGATAGCAATTATGCGTGATCTCGCGGTCAAAGGAACAGGCTACTACGTTCTGTAATTACAACACTGAACTTTTACGATTTGATCATGTTGCAATGCTTGCATTGGGTAATGTTCATCACGTCATTCATTCAATGAGGTGACCTTATCGTCAATTGACTTGATTGTCCATGATCGTGAAACCACAATCATCAGTTGATGATAAACTAGTCATCATGAGAGGCTGACTAGGAACTCTGGTTGTTTCTATACCACACATGTATCATTGTTTCACTGATACAGTTCCAGCACAGTATGAAACTGGTCATGAACTTATTTAGATATATTGGAATAATCATATATTATTTGCCTCTAGAGCATATATCCAACAGTCTCCCACTTGCACTAGATAGCAAATAATCTAGCTGCATATTTTCTCAATCATAATCATCTTATCATATAAGTGTTTATTGATCATGATTGCTCATGGAAGAGGTTTCGTCAACGATCTGTACCCGTTCAGATTCGTATGTTCCTTTGCAACAGGTATTGGTCAACTTGCTTGATATACCCTTCATTATCTAATAATGCTTGAATTATAAGTTTGGCGGGAGAGTGAGACTTCTTATTTTACAGTATTCTCTAATGACAAAATGGTTTTAGTCCCTAGGACTCCCATAGTCATGTATACTGAAAATACACTCAGCCAGAAGTCTAAACTTCTTACGCTAAACTTTATTCAACCTTCTACTTCCTTACTTAGATATTTATATTTTGTAGAGTTTTGGTTTGTGAAATTATAGCTCACATTTCCTTTCTATTCCTTTTGGTGATATCTCTAATTCATATAGACCCATAATAAGGCTTGCAATCGTAATCCAGTATTACATTCAAGTATATTATCTTTTCTATCATTTAGAGTATTGTCCTCAGTTTCTCGTCAGATACTGAATGCTTGGACTTTGCTCAGGTTCTGTGTTTTGCCAACCTAGCACATCGGAACCTGTTCTTCTTCTAAGAACCTTTGAGTCATTCTATTATTGGATTCACAACTTTTTTTTATGGTAGAATCATATGTCAAAGGTCATATAGGATCACATGTCTTGAGACAAAGTGCATCCCTATTCTTCCATTAAAACATTATTTTGTGATATTAAGGTTTTAAATCCTTTATATAATTCCTAGCCACAAGAACCTTTTCTTGTTTAGGATATCATTCCAATCCTTTTGATGTTAATTACACGTGTCCTAATCTATCCTTATAGATTTTAGTGTGTGACACATCTGTATTTCATTCATATAAGATTCTCGTAATCCTTTCATCTTATTAGCCTTAATCTCCTTGTATATCAACGTATATATATGAGATTGTTTTCACATATATCATCGTATATATATGAAATTGACATTGTGCTCCCACTCAAATATATCCGACATATATTTGTAAGTAAGCTTTTATTAAGTTTCTATTCTAATTATGTCAGACAAATAATATTGCTCCCAAAGCTCCCACTCAGAAAATGCTCTCTGCATTCCAAGTTTTCAGGAAGTCTCCAAAGCTCCCACTCAGTTTCATGAAATTGAAGTCCATCTCAATATTTTGATTACTTCAAAATCACTTGATCAAATCAAGGTTGAGAGTTTCTGCCTTGAGGTACTATGGTCCATCTTATCGAAACATTCTTTCGTTATGCCATTTTCTACTTTTCTTCAAATTCCAAATTTGAATGTGATGCAATTTTCAAGCTATGGTCCCTTCATAGTGTTCATGAATGAAATACCCATATTGATTTAGCATTACTACGCTTCCGTAGTCAATCATTATTGAATTTAGCCATAACATCTTTTATGTGCCAAATCATGCCTTTATGTGTTGCATCATTCTTAATAACTTCATGGTTATTCGGAATGTGAAATAACTACTTTATTTCATAGGATGTGAGCCATCCTATATGCAACTCAATATGATTTCATTTCTCCTCGTTTCCTAGGTAACCATCAATCCTTCGTAATTTATGAGCAGTGTCCCTTTTGTTTCACTTAAGAAGACTCATGATTATTGTTCTGTACAGAACATATTCATGACAATCTTCTTATTTTTAAACTAAGGCTTTAACTAATATACCATGATCATCATCAATAGCATATTTCCTCTTCTCATGGAGTCATTTCAGCGGAACGTTTTCCGTTGTGTTACTCTGTTATCTAGAGGCAGGGTCAATCACCCTGGTCAAAGAATTCACTTTTCTCCCATTGGTTTATTCCTTGAGAATCATCTTCTCATTCACCAATTCAAGCAATACAAGTTTTTCTATTTTGGAAGGTGTGTTTTACAATTGCTCACAACTCTAATACAAAGAAAGTTATATCATATAAAACTTCTAGAAACTTTCTAACACCATCATCATATGGAGTCATCAGCTTCATTAAATTCAGAATGGAAGTGGGTGTTTTTAACTTAATAAACTATAACAACTTTGTTCATTCAAAATAGCATTAGCGTAAGGGGAATGTATTTATACCATACTACATTTTAGTATGACTACGAATGGTTCAGGTGCTTGAGCACTTTAAACTTCCATCGTAATTTGTGGCATTATTTCCACAAGTCTCCCATTTATGTCAACTATAATACTCATCACTTTGATCACATCATGGTGATTTGTATTCTTATATCCAACTTCACTGTGATTCCGTAATCTCAGATTTATGATCTTAATTGAATTCCTTGTTTAATCAATCATGCGAAGCATCTTTAATGATTATTCATGCGCTTGGTTAATACATCATTTATGTACAATGTTTGGCGCAAGTTGTACTTTGCTAGAACTCCGTCATTAGTCATCTTGGTTGATAATAAATTCATGAGTTAATAGATCAGCAGGCAGCAAACCCCGGTTGCAGCGGCGGACGAACCACCCAAAGAAAAAAATATACATGTCCAAGGAATCAATGACAATGGTAAAGGAAGCAGTCGCCCGCGGCAGGTTACTACCATCAGATGCCTCAAGGGACGAGCTAAGGGCATACAACAAGTTAGCGGGTGAGTTAACCCAGCAGATGAGACAGTGGCGCCTAGCCATGGAGAAGCAAGCAAAAGAGGAACCCGAAAGGAAAAGCAGTCGCAAAAAATCTCCCAGAAGTGACTCGCCAGGCCACGACTCCCCCTCCCGCAACAGATCGAAACTCAACCACCTGCGGAAGACAGAAAGGGCGAGAGTGGTGCGAAAACTGAAGACGACTTCAGGTCAGAGGAAGACGACGACGAAGAAGAGCCCCTCACTCCGGCAGAAGCACTCATAAGCGCCCAGGACTAACTGTCCCATGCCCAGAAAAGAAGAAAGGGCAAGACGGATCGCTACACTTCCATTGCTTTGCAGATAATGAAGGACACCATTGATGCCTCGGTACCTAAGAAATCCAGCGCAAAACGGCAGACTCGCGAGCGGACACCGGACAGGGACCCAAGTTCACCAGACGACGACGACGACGACAGTAACGACGACAGGAGCAGGCGCCCCGACAGGTACAAGAAACACAACAGCGATGACAACAACAGGCGCCGCAGCACTCGGCGAGATGCACGAGACGACATCACGCAGAACAGAGTCAATCGCAGCAGGCGAAGACGCGCATCACGCGAGGAGTACTCGGACGAAGAGGCTTCCAACGAGGAAATCGAGCCACGTGGAGCACTCTGCTTCACACGTGCCATACGTGAGACGCGTATGCCAAATGGGTTCAAACTGAACTCCACGACACTAAAGTACAACGGACTCGAGGAGCCGGAGGCATGGCTCGACGACTACCTAACAGCAGTCAAGTTTCAAAGAGGAACCAACGTCACGGCAATGCAGTACGTGCAACTCATGCTCGAGAGCTCCGCTCGACATTGGCTGAAGAATCTTCGTCGCGGATCCATCAGCTCCTGGAGCCAGTTCCGAGGAGCCTTCATAGAATACTTCAAATCCACATACAAGCGACCAGCCTCACTCGAGGAACTGCGGGCATGCAAACAAGGAACGAGGGAGGCCCTGCGAGCATACATCCAGCGATGGACGATACTCAAGAATTCAGCAGAAGACATCTAGGACGAAAGTGCGATCGACGCATTCAGGTGAGGCCTTCAGCGCGTTGAATTCAAGGAGCAGCTCGGACAGATGAAAGTCCGAACACTCGCACGGCTGTTAGAACTAGCCAACAGCTGGGCGGACGGAGAAGACTCCATTCATAATGAAACAGAAACCCACACTGCACGATCATAGTACGACTACGACTACAACGAAGATAGAGGAGCCGACAGAAGAAGGAAGTGACCCAGACGGAACTTCTACGACGACAGAGGACCTGACATGGTCGCCGCCGATTTCTCTGATGATCGGAACGACAGGCACCGTGATGACAACAGACCACAGCGACGAGATAATCCAGAAGACGAGCCCCAGGCTCAGAGACGAGAATGGAGGACAAGGCAGCCACACGACGGCACTCGCGCATTCCGCTCCGCCAAAGAACAACTCGACGGACCGTTCTCTATACACGGGTTCAGAAACGAGCGAGGAGAGGTCAGATCATCCCACACCCTCAGGAATTGCAGAAGCTTCAATGAGTTGGCCGAGGAGAAAAGCCGCTCCGCGGCCGCAACAGCACGACCACTCGCAAGCATAGCAGTTGGGCCAGTCGCCCACGATGCGCCACCAGCCCCCCCTCTGCCAACAAGACTGGTGGCCGCCATCCAGGAACGGCAAAGGACACTAGAAGAAGAAAACCAGTACCCAGAAGCCCACGGGAGGATCTACATGATACAAGAAGGCAGACCTTCCAACAGACAGCAGAAAAAAGTCACCAGACAAGTCTTCCTGGCAACCTCCGCACACCCAGCCGTCCTAGAGTACCTGCGCGGGTCGGAGACAGAAATATCCTTCTCCCGGGACGACCACCCGCCAGTCGTTCCCCAACCAGGGCACGCCGCGCTAGTACTCGAGGCTAGAATCGGAAATTACGACATGTCGCGAGTATTCATGGACGGCGGCAGCGGGATCAACATTTTCTTCACCCGAACACTCGACGACATGCTCATCCAAAACAACGCACTCAAGTCCTCAGGCACAACCTTCCACGGGATCGTACCAGGAAAAGCAATCTACCCCCTCAGAAGGATAAGCCTGGAGGTAGTCTTTGGGAACGCGACAAACTTCCACAAGGAAACGCTTGACTTTGAAGTGGTCGACTGGAAGTCGCAATACCACGCAATCCTCGGGCGACCAACTTTCGCTCGCTTCATGGCCGTACCCCATTACGCCTACCTCAAGCTGAAGATGCCTGGCCCGCACGGGGTCATCACAATCAGTGGCAGTTTCGTGAGATCCGACCGCTGCGACAAAGAATTCCACAAGATAACAGAAGCCTTCATAGCCCACCAAGGCAGCAGGACCACGGGACTCGCAGAAGAAGCGTTCCCGTCGAAGGAAAGGAAAATCGCCCGAAGAACCCAGGCACTCGAAGATAAAATTACCAGGCCTTTAAGGCCACCACATTATCGTTCTAAGTAAAAGGGATCTGTCTGCAACAGAACCCCCCTACTCTCTGTTAGAGACAGCAGAAAAAGTATTACATAAATATTTTTCCCCAAAATCTGTTGGCACTCGGGGGCTCGCCGATGCAGCCACCCCCCGAGTCGTCCTCCGCAACCACGGCACATTAAACATGGCACTCAGGGGCTCGCCGATGCAGCCACCCCCCGAGTCGTCCTCCGCAACCGCGACACATTAAACTTGGCACTCGGGGGCTCGCCGAAGCAGCCACCCCCCGAGTCGTCCTCCGCAACCGCGTCACATTAAACTTGGCACTCGGGGGCTCGCCGAAGCAGCCACCCCCCGAGTCGTCCTCCGCAACCGCGGCACATTAAACTTGGCACTCGGGGGCTCGCCGAAGCAGCCACCCCCCCGAGTCGTCCTCCGCAACCACGGCACATTAAACTTGGCACTCGGGGGCTCGCCGAAGCAGCCACCCCCCGAGTCGTCCTCTGCAACCGCGGCACACTAAACTTGGTACCCGGGGGCTCGCCGATGCAGCCACCCCCCGAGTCGTCCTCCGCAACTCGGCACATTAAACTTGGCACTCAGGGGCTCGCCGAAGCAGCCACCATCCGATTCGTCCTCCGCAACCGCGGCACATTAAACTTGGCACTCGGGGGCCCGCCGAAATTGCCACCCACCGAGGCGCCCTTCGCAACCGCGACACATAAAAAACTTTACACTCGGGGGTAAGCCGCGGCAACTTCCCCCGCAATTACAACGCAGACGACCCCCCGCGACGCGAACAAGACAGAATGGAATATACACCACCAAGAAGAAGCATATACAACGAAGGGAAGCACCTAATCTTTAGGTTCCAACTTCGCCTTAATAAGTGCACCCAGATGGCGGTCGTTCTCTTCGCAAACTCGCCTCACAACCTGGTGTGCAGGCCTATCTACAGCCATGTAGTGCTCATTCATCGGATGATCCCTACCGCCTGGAGGACCCGCCACCACCTGAGCAAAATCCACACCCAGCCAATGACTATGGACTAAACCCAAAGCAGCTCGGGCTCCAGCACGAATCTGATGATCCATCACCCGACGTAACTCGGCAGGCTGAGAAAATACGCGACAGAGCCACTCAAGGGACGAAGGAACCACCTCAACCGGATAAAACTCAGCATGTATACCACCTAATACCCGCTGGCAGTATTTGAGAGCATCCCACACTCGCTCAACTCGGAGAGGAAACAAAGCAAACGCTCGAGCACGAGCCCCATCCGCCCAAAAGGGATTGCTCGCCTGCACTTTGGGATCATCAAGCTGTGACATCTCCGACTGAACGACCCTCTCTTCATCCCGAGATCGCCCTGCCAGCACTTCCAAAGTCAAAAACAACGGTCAAGACAGAGACCGCAAAACCTATTAAGCGGAATAGAGCAACCAAGTTGAGGTGAAACTCACCCCGCAAGAGGTCGGACAACTTCACCACCCACGAAGCAAGACTCTCAACCACGGCCTCGGCACGCTCGTGCCGAGTACGCTGAACGGCTATGGACCCATTCAGTCAAACAACCTCCCGCTCAGCGTCCTTCAGCAAATTCCAAGGACGAAGAACGCCTGGAGTGGCCTACCGCAGGATGAACAAAACAAAGAAATCAAAAAACAGCAAGAGCAACAGCCAAGAAGTCACCCAGATAAAGGCAGCAAAAGATCAACCATCACAACGGAGTCACGAATTACAGACAAAGTTTCAAAGCAACACTAATGCGCCTCTCCCTCACCTACGACAGGGGGATCCTGAGCATCTACAACCTGTTGCAGGCGACGAGCCAGCTTATCGGCTCGGTCGTCCTGCTCATCAGAATACTCCGGGATGGTCTCAACCAAGGAATCATCAATAGAAATCCCATGCCCCATAAGGACGACAAGGGCTGTGGAAGAACCACTCACCACGCTCTCCGCAACCAGCTCCACCATACGTTTCCCATCCGGGACGAACACAGCAACCCGAGCACCCAAGCCATCAGGCACCTTTGTACCCTCCGGCATAAGGTGCTCGTGCGCAAGACCCACAAGATTGGAAGCCCGGGCGCAGACGTCCTCGACCACTGCAACAGCATCTGCAACATCATCTACAACACCTTGGAGAATTCCAGACCCTGACGCAGCAGCCTCCATCGGCTTCGCACCTATAGCAGCTGCACCAAGCAAAGAAACGTCATCACGGGAAGACAGTAGAAACAACAATGGTTGAATGCCAAACTTACACACGAGCGAGTCTTCCAAGGCGCGAAGACGTTTGCCCTCGACTGCCTCCACCCGCGCACGCGCGTCCTCAGCCTGGCGAAGGCGAACCAGCTCCTCATGTTGACCATGAAACTCCGCCTCCTTGGAAGCCAAGGTAGCCTTGAGAACGGAAACCGTCTTTTCCGCCTTTTAGGCTTGTTACTCAGCATCCTGACGACGACCTGCAAGGCAAGACAGTACTCAGAACAAAAGACGAAGCGCCCAAAAGCTCAGCAGCGCAAAAATAAAACTCACCATCCATAGCAGACAAGGCATCCTGGGCAGAATCATGGGCCCGTTGCCAACGCTCAGCATCAATCATCAAACGCTCACAGTGTTGGAAAACAGGCTGCAAAAACCAGGCAATCAAGTATTAAGGAAAGACAAGACTACAAGCAACTGCAAACAGTTACTTCTAGCCTCGGAGGCTACTCCCATCGGGAGCACTCCGTGCCCCCGATGATAAAGCAACACAGACACGAATCATCTTACCAGCTTGGAGACATGGTCGAAAGCACGGGCCTTGTATTCAATTGACAGATCAAGACGGCCAAAGTACGGAGGACCAAGTTCAGTCGTCTTGGGCTCAGGAGCAACAACACCAAGCGCCTCAGAAGAAGGCACACCAGGAACTACACCCGCAGTCGAAACGGCAGAAGTCGCCGTCGGCCCAGATTGACCAGCGGCAGCCGAGAGGTCCTCAAGATGCTTGGCTGCCGCCCCAGAACTCGTCGACTTGAAATCAGTAGCAGCTGCGCTGGTGCACGAAGCAGCCGGAGCAGGCGCATCACTACAAAATAAAGCATTATCAGACGCAAGAACAAGGAAAAAGGAACGGGCACAAATCCAGCAGACTCTTACCCGACAGGCGCAACACGAGGACGCCCTAGCCTCCCAAGCCTGACCCTCTTGGGAGGAGGGTCCGGAGCAGCAGCCGAAGGGGAAGGCCCGGCAAAAGGAGCAGCAGGAGGGGCATCATCACCTAACGCAGCATGATCTTCAGCATTCAAGGGGCGCGGCCGCTTCACACGAAAGGGACTGGAGTCCTCACTATCTCTAGTCTCCACTAGCACAATCTCAGCATCAACAGCCGGCGCAGCATTATCAGCTACAGAAGCATCAGGCTCTTCAAGAATATCGGCGTCCTCCGGCTGCGGAGGATTACACGGCACCGGAGCATGGCCCTGCAAGGCAAGCAATGTCAACAACAAAACAAAACTAGGTACTCGTCCAAACAAATGAATGAACACGGGCACCAACCGGCGGCGGAGAATGATCAGAAGCATATGGAAGGACAAGGCGCATCTCGGAAATACTCGAGCACTTGGTCACATGCTGGATACGAGCCAGCAAGGCATCAGGTTCTAGCTCTTCAGGCGAGCATCTTGTCGAGTCACCGAGTCCCTCGTACTGCCACATAGGGCGAGCTCGATGCTGCAACGGTTGAACTCACCTCCCCATTAAAACAGAGATAACCTGACCACCAGTCAAGTTATCCTTCAACACAGAAATCCTCTCAAAAAATGGAGTGAGCTCGAATGACTCCACCTCGGTCAAAGAATGAGACCACGAAGGCTGTCTGACCACCCGCGTGACTGGATTGAAAGAAGCAAGACCAAATTGTTGACCAACAACGAAGCGATCCTTCATATAAAACCATCCTCTTCGCCAGCCACTAACGGAATCGATCTTATCCAAGTCAAAATATGAATGTTTATCCCCAATGGAGATACCCACTCGACCCACGGCGTACTCAGAGTTCGTCCTTTTTACATTAAAAAGGCGCCTCCAAAGTCCCCAATGGGGGTAAATCCCCAGGAAGGCCTCGCAAAGAGTGATGAAACACGCAATGTGCAAAATCCCGCTGGGAGTCAGGTCATGCAACTGGAGCCGATAGGAATACAGCAAGCCCCGAACGAAAGGATTGAGCGGAAGAGCAAACCCACGGTGGAAGAAAGCCTGGAAGCATACCCGCTCGTCCGCCGCCGGTGCTGGAATCGACTCATCACCAGGAAGACGGACATCGCCCTCCACCACCATGCCATCGGCAACCAGCGCATCCAGATCTCCAGCCCCGAACGTGGACCGCTCCCACTTGCCGGACATCTTGGCCGACTCGACAGCAGCACGGGGGCGCTTGGACATAGATCCCGCAGCAGCACGCAGAGGAGAAAAGACAAAGGCTCAGGAACACGAAGGAAGAAGAGAAAGAGGAGGAAGGCAATGGCTGGGTAAAACCTAAAATTTACCCAGCCACATGGTATTTAACTCAAGAGCCTAGCAAGAAGGGCCACCATGCAACCTTTTCGCCCAGTAAAACGTGGCACGACCCCATACAGAGGCGAAAAGTATGGAAAATCCAACCGACGCAATAACAACACCGCCCACTACGCGCGCAAAAAGAGGACCATGATCGCGCGACGCGAAAATTTTGGCGGGACAGCGCCAAGTCATTTCTCCCGATAGGCCACAACGATCAAAAAATTGCAGAAGACCACGCCAACGTCATATCACAGTAAGGCGTACTGAGTACGCCATCAAGGCCATGAGATTCTATCTCTCAGATCTTTTCCCGATGAAGAAAAACATCTTACTCCCATCGGGAGAGTACATCATAAGAGTCCCGGGTGCTCCCTCACCTAAAGGTCAGCAATGTGCTCGAGTGACCACTCGCACTCACGAGAGTCTCGGGTGCTCCCTCAACCCGACGCAAAGACAAACATGCATTCGCAAAGATCATACGGCGCTAAGAGTCTCGGGTGCTCCCTCACCCTAAGAACCGAAACGGCATTCGAGTGACTACTCGCGAAAAGCCCCCCGTCCGAGCACTCGAAACAAGCTCCACGGGTGAATGAGTAAACAACTCGCTTGATGTTTTGTTCCAAGTGGGTGCAATGCTATAAGGCTCCGCGCCTCAAAAACACAACTTCCTGGAACACGATACACTGTGCCCAGATGCCACGCAAGATTAGCGTGTAGGTAAGACCCCGCTGCGAAGTACGGCCGGGTTGGGACTTGCCGAAGAGCGATTTCACTCCCAACCTTTTCCATGCGCTGCGCATGATAGAAAAAGCTGGGCGGACGCGCCTTAGGCTGTACACATTACTGGCGGCAAATGAACACCGTAAGACCTGAAGCGGCCGGACTTTTGCTCGACACCAGTGTTCCAAGCTCACGTCGAGGGACGTGGGTTTGATTGGGCTACTGTGGTATTTGCCCTAGTGCAATTCACCAAGGCTCGACCAATCGACTCCTTGGGACCTTTCAGCTTAGCATCCCTCGAAACAGGTTTTGTCATGGCCACCAGACTGCCAGCGACCCGCGGATGTACCGCGCATACCAATAACCGAAAAATGAATGTACTCGAGTCCCTGCGCGACTCTTCGAGTCCCCCAGGCACTCGGGGGCTACTGACGAGGGGGTGACCCCATGACTCCTACGGATAAGCCTACCTGGTGTCCCTGAAGACAGAAGGCCCATGAAGATACAGCCTCGCCCACTAGTTGGCACCGACGCAGGAGTCTACGACTCACAAGGAAGGTGCGAAGACCTGCCGTACGGAGCAAGCTAGGGTTAGGAAAGCTTACCTGTACACGTAGATGAACTCCCCGAGACCTAGCCCAGTATATAAGGGCTAGGAGGGGCGACGCCAAAGACACCCAATATCACCTGTAACCCTAGCCTTGAGCGTTCTAGCCTTGGCATCCACTGTAATCGCATCTCCCCCATCAATAATATCGAGCAGGAGCGAGCCTTCCTATTTGCCGACGAGCTATCGTCCAACCTGTGCCTCTCATGACTAACCCAAGGTCCCTGGCCATGGGATTTGCCGGGGTTGATCCCCGTCAACACGCGAGACAAGGTAAGGAGTCGGTTCACCTTGTTGGTAACCGCAGAGACTTGGTGGGACGACAGGGCAGGCACCGATGTACTGGTGGTCCTGACTGCTGTCGTTGTCCGCGGGTCAGTTAAGTCGAGGCAACGATAACGGTTGTCCCACAAGTTAATAAAATGACTAATGGTTCGGCGGATGACTTGAGTAGCCTTTTGGCTTGCACGCGCTGCGTACACGCGGGATAACGAGTTATGGGCTCCTCTACTTCATGGTGTCGTCCGAGGACTCTTCAGACGTCAGCAGTACCGCAGGCTGATTGCCGGGAAGTGCGGTGTCTTCTTTGGATCGAGCTGTGTTGTTTTTGTTACGGGTTCCTGGCCACCCACGCACCGTGCAGGAGTACGTCAGGGTTGGGGTCCAAGGCCCTGCGTACTTAGGATTTAGACCGGCGGATGGCCTCTCTGTTGAGTTTGAAAGATGGGCTGTGGAGTGTCGGATAGCCTCGGTGGGGCATTCCCTAACAAGGTGTATGCCACCCTAGAGATCCATGCGTTTTAGTGTAACAGAAGTGCACCCCTGCAGGGAAGATTGATCTATTCGAATAGCCGTGTCCGCGGTAACAGGACGCTTTATGCTGAAGCTGGATCTTACCACTACAAACTATTATTATTAAACTGTATGGTTCCGGGTTTTCTTCCTCGCTGGGATGTCGAGAAGGTGAACTCGGAGGCATTGCTAATTATTACAACTTACTATTATACAATGTTGCAGTAACTTCTGCTGCATTGTTACTTTATGCTTTATATAAACTGTTGGCTATTCTCTCCTCATGTTGCAAGACTCGTCGGAAGACGCTAGTCTTCGATAGGCCTAGCTTCTTACCCTTATTCTGATTTCTATCTTGCGGTCCACTATATATAGCCTCCCCTTTCCATTTGATAAAATGCATAAATGCTTAGTAGCGGACGTAAGACTCGCGGGTATGCTAGATACTCACCTTTGCTTTATTTCCCCTTTTTCGTTTTTCCTGATCGGCCGCTGCAGCCGACGTTGGAGCCCAGGAGCAGGAGTACCCCGGAGGCGACTACTACGATGTCGAGTTCCCCGTTGACCAGGAGTAGTTCGGTGGATCCCAGGCGGGAGGCCTCGCCTTTTCGATCTGTATCTCTGATGTCATTTGTGCTAGCCTTCTTAAGGCAAAACTTGACTAACTATGTCTGTACTCGGATATTATGGCTTGTATGACTTATGTATTCGGATCCTCGTGATCCCTGGTATTGTTGGTTTATCCTTTTGTGTTTAGTGTTGTGCTGTGATATTCTCACCGTGGCACCCTAATCTCAGGCGTGTACCTTGCGTGTATGATTACTGTACACGGATTGATTATGGGGGCATCACAAGTTGGTATCAGAGCCGACTGCCTATAGGAAGCCACCCCACCACTACTTGGTCGAAGTTGAGTCTAGACTTTGAAAAAAACTATTTTGCTAACTTAATATTTGGCTTACGGGCCCACATCAATGTCAGTACGTGTGATATCTATGGTATTATGATCCTTTTCTCCTTACCTATGCTCTGGGACTCTGCTCTCTTATCCTTACTGGTAAGTTTTACTAACTCTAACATTAGGATCACGTTCTCTTGATTCCATCCGGCGTTCTGGTGTTACCCCATTGATTGAGTCGTGTCGCAGGAGTTCTACCCCAGGGCCCGGACCGCGGATCCTATTCTCATTCTGGGCAGGCCGCGCGTTCTCTGGCATCTACTCCTGTGGCCAACAGTTTTCTTGCGGCATGATTGACATAGTGGAATCTATGTCGCGTCGTGTAATCCTTACCGCGGTCTGCGCGCCACCTAGTGAGTCCTTTTTCCTTAATTTCTACGACGTTACGCTGCCCGATTTTCGATTGACTCCGTGTGTGAATGTGTATGTCTTATATGACTACTCTTATATATCCGCGCCTCCTCTTCGTTTTTGGTTTACTTCGGGATTGATTCTGGTATCTCGTTAAATTTGCATCGCTGAAATACCCCTGTTAAATTCTAGCAGGATGGCTGGTCTTGGTGGTCGTGGTCGTGGTCGTGGTGCCAACGACCCACCTCCGCCGCCAGATTACATGATCGGGATGATGCAGCAGTTCGAGCTGAACCGTCAGTTCATGGAGAATGTTATGGCTCAGTTCCCTCAGCCGAACCAACATGGGCACCACCATCAGCATGCCACAGTGACTCTGCACGACTTCACCCGCCTCAACCCCACTATGTTCCGCAACTCTGTTCAGCCATTGGATGCTGATGACTGGCTTCGCGACATCACTCATGAGATGGAGTCTACTAATTTCGATACAGTCGACTATGTGAACTTTGCGTCCTATCACCTGAAAGGCACCGCTACTTAGTGGTGGAGCACCCACAAGTGTTCACTGCCAGTCGGAGAAGTCATCACTTGGGATGAATTTCAGTCAGCTTTTCGCGCTCTCTACATTCCTTCAGGGGATCATGGACCGTAAGCAAGAAGAATTCCGCAACCTCACTCAGGGCAACATGACTGTTGAAGCCTATCAACGCGAGTTCCTCAACCTCTCTCGCTATGCGGAAGAAGAGATCACCACTAATGCTCGCAGACAGCAGAAGTTCCGTCGTGGACTCAATGCAGACCTCAGGCTCGCTCTTGCCGTTCATGATTTTGCAGATTTCGCCACCATGGTGAACAAGGCTATCACCGTCGAGACTGCCCAGATGGAGTTCAAGGACACGCAGAAACGCTATCGTGAAGTTGGCTCATCTTCGGGCGCAACACAGAAGCATCGTATCTGGCTCCCTCACAGTGTGACCC
Organism: Bromus sterilis; assembly: GCA_950022295.1. Lineage (NCBI taxonomy): Eukaryota > Viridiplantae > Streptophyta > Magnoliopsida > Poales > Poaceae > Bromus > Bromus sterilis. The sequence continues at coordinate 266,801,048 of OX465598.1, read as the reverse complement.
ATTCACCTGCCCCTACTCCGAGGCCGTCTTATGCTGCACCCCGTCTGCCTCCGCCACCGCAGATGCCAAGAGCTCTGCCTCCACCACCCAATGCTGCACCCCTTCGTCCTCAGGATGGATTATGCTTCACGTGCCGCCAGCCTGGTCATTTTTCTAGAGAGTGCCCCCAGAAACAGAAGCAACTGGTAGTTCACCCTGCTGGTCGCGGAAATGGTCGTGGCAACAACAGGACCCCCAACTATAACACTGGGTCTGCTGCTCATGCTCGTGGACATGCTTACAACATTAATGTTGAAGAAGCTCAGGAACATCCCGCTACCGTGATGGGTACCCTTCTCGTAAATTCCGCACCTGCTAATGTTTTATTTGATTCAGGAGCATCGCATTCATTCATGTCGGAAGCATTTGCATTATCGCGTAACGTTACGTTTGAGGAGATGAACCCACCGATGGTTGTCCGCACCCCTGGAGGCCGTTGCCAAACCTCCATGATGGTACACGATGTCACCATTGATGTCGAAGGGATTATATTCCTTGTGTCCCCCATCATCCTGAAAACCTCCACCATAGACCTAATTCTGGGCATGGATTGGTTGAAAGTTCACAATGCCGCACTGTATTGTGGCACCAGTTTTGTCCAACTTTTTCACCACTCCGGAGAGATTGTTAACCACACCACCCGAATTACCCGTGATGCTAAAACGCAGATATTTATGATGAATGCTTTGAATGTCTCACCTCTGGAAGGAATTGAGAATGTTCAGGTCGTTCGCGATTTTCCCGACGTCTTCCCAGAAGAACTGCCGGGAATACCCACCACCAGAGAGGTGGAATTCGTCATCGACTTGAAGCCAGGCACTGTTCCTATCGCCAAGCGTCCTTACAAGATGCCGCCACATGAACTCCTTGAACTTAAGGAGGAAATCGACAAGGCACTTCAGAAAGGATTCATTCGCCCCAGTTCCTCTGCTTGGGGAGCACCTTCGCTCTTTGTCAAGAAGAGTGATGGTACGAACCGTTTAGTCCAAGATTACCGACCTATCAACCAGGCAACAATACAGAACAAGTACCCACTTCCTCGGATCAACGATCTGTATGATCAACTTGCTGGATCTACGATGTTCTCAAAACTCGACTTGAGGTTGGGTTACCATCAGATCCGGTTCCATGAAGAGGACATTCCGAAGACCGCCTTCATAACTCGCTATGGTTCATACGATTACACTGTCATGTCCTTTGGCCTGACCAATGCCCCAGCCACTTTCTCCCGGTTGATGAACTATATATTCATGGAATACCTCGACAAGTTTGTCGTGGTTTATCTGGATGATATCTTAATATACTCCAAGAATAAAGAGGAGCATGCTGAACACCTTCGCCTTATACTGGAAAAGCTTCGAGAACACAAACTCTACACTAAGTATTCTAAGTGTGAGTTCTGGCTTCCCGAAGTAACCTACCTTGGTCACGTGATTTCTAAGGATGGCATTGCCGTCAACCCAGAACGTATTCAGGCTATCCTGGATTGGACTCCCCCCAAGACTTTCAAGCAAGTCAGAAGTTTCCTCGGACTCACCAGTTATTTCCGCCGTTTCGTCGAGAACTTCTCCAAGATAGCCAAGGCTCTGACCAATCTGCTTCACAAAGGTGTCAAGTTTGAGTGGACTGATAAATGTCAGGAAAGTTTCCAAGCTCTCAAGGACAAGCTCACTTCTCCCCCAATGCTTGCTCCCCCTGATACCCGGAAGGACTTCGTGACATATTGCGACGCATCTCGTCAAGGATTAGGCTGTGTCCTAATGCAAGAGCGCAAAGTGATTGCTTATGGCTCTCGCCAGTTGCGTGCTCACGAAGAAAACTATCCAACACATGATCTCGAATTGGCAGCGGTGATTTATGCATTGAAGCTGTGGCGACATTACCTCGTCGGTAATCGTTGCGAGATCTACACCGACCACCAAAGCCTGAAATACTTGTTTACTCAGCCAGATCTGAATCTCCGCCAACAAAGATGGCTCGAGACAATAGCCGATTTCAACATGGATATTCATTACACCCCTGGCAAAGCTAATGTGATGGTCGATGCCTTGAGCCGCAAAGCCTACTGTAGTGAACTTGAAGTTCAAGTACAACAACCACTTCTGTATGAAGAGCTACGCAAGCTAAACCTTGAGATTTTTCCTCAGGGATATGTGAATAACCTTGTTGTTGAGCCGGACCTCGACAACACCATCAAGTGGATACAAACATGTGACTGATGTCGAGAAGATCAAGAAGTATATCGCTAGAGGAAAGCCATCATGCTTCACTGTTGCTGGTGATGGAACGTTGTATTTCAAGAATCGTTTAGTGGTCCCTAGGAGTAAGGACAATCTAAACTTGACCCCGCGCGTCATGAAAGAAGCTCATGATACCCCTTTGTCGATTCACCCTGGTAGTACCAAGATGTACCAAGACCTTCGTCAGCGGTACTGGTGGTCTAACATGAAGCAAGACATCGCTCGATATGTTGACGAGTGTGACGTTTGTCGTCGCGTGAAAGCAGAACATCAAAGACCTGCTGGAACTCTGCAACCACTTTCTATTCCTGAATGGAAGTGGGACAAGATCGAGATGGACTTCGTCACTGGTTTTCCCAGGTCGCAGAAAGGCCACGATGCTATCTTTGTCGTCATCGACCGCTTCTCCAAGGTTGCTCACTTTCTGCCAGTCAAGGAGACGATCTCTGCTAGTCAGTTAGCAGACTTGTATGTTTCCAGAATTGTGTCCCTCCATGGCATTCCGTTGGAGACCATTTCAGACCGTGGCAGCATTTTCACCTCAAAATTTTGGGATAGTTTCCAAGAAGCTATGGGCACTCACCTGAATTTCAGCACCGCTTATCACCCCCAGTCGCAAGGACAATTCGAACGAGTTAATCAAGTGCTTGAAGATATGCTTCGAGCTTGTGTCATCTCATTCGGTAAGAAATGGGAGGAATCTCTTCCATTTGCTGAATTCTCGTATAACAATAGCTATCAAGCTAGTCTGAAGATGGCCCCCTTTGAAGTTCTTTATGGACGTAAGTGTCGAACCCCTCTGAATTGGTCAAAAACTGGGAAACGAGCACTCGTTGGTCTAGAAATTATCCAACATGCTGAAGATCAAGTTCGCGTTATTCATGAACATCGGAAGGCCGCTCAGTCTCGTCAGAAGAGCAACTATGACCGCAAGCACAAGGAAATGGTCTATCAGCCTGACGTACCTCCATGTCACTCCCATGCGAGGCACTCACCGCTTCGGGATCAAAGGCAAGTTAGCTCCTCGCTACATTGGCCCATTCCGTATCCTTTCCAGGAGTGGACCCGTGGCATACCGGTTGGAATTGCCGCCGAACCTCTCCCAAGTCCACGATGTCTTCCACGTGTCGCAACTTCTTCGCTGCTTCAAGGACCCTATTCGAGAAGTGGAGCATGATATGATCGAGCTGCAGCAAGACTTGACTTATCAAGAACATCCGAGCCGCATTCTCGATCAGTGTGAACGCAAAACCCCCAACAAGACAACCAAGTTCCTCAAAGTTCAGTGGTCGAATCATTCTGAAGATGAAGCCACTTGGGAACGCGAAGATCGTCTTCGTGAAGAATACCGCGATCTTTTCCCCTCTACCGCTTAGATTCTCGGGACGAGAATTCTTGTAGTCGGGGAGATTTGTAACACCCTCAGTGTTGTGGAACAGTAATTACTTTGCTAATGATAATCAATGTTGCTAATCATTGTTGCTTATTTTGCCTTGAGTAAACTTTGCATTTGACCATGCTCAATACCATGATGGTTGATATTCAAAACCAATGCCCAGTGCACTTTGATCACTTGGAATCAACTCAAAACCCAAAACCCCTTTTGGTGGATAATAAAAACATTGTGGCAAATAAAACTTTGCCCAAAATTTGTCCAACCACTTTTGTTAATTCACAAATAATCAGTGGGCCATGATACACCAACTTGGGTATTTTTATGAGCTATGAAATAATTCAAACAATTCAAACAGTAGCTAAAAAACCCCACTTTGAGTATTTATTAGTTAAAAGAAATATCAAAGGAATTTATATATGCCCCAAACATTTTATATCACTGATATGGGGTATAGACTTAATTTACAAACACCTAACACAATTTACAAAAATGCAGAAGCAATTGAATTAATTACACAAAGAAAATACAGAAAGGCAAAAGAAAAGAAATTTAAAAAAAGCTATAACTCGCCTGGGGCAAGGCCCACTCCCCCCCTGTCCGGCCCACTCCCCATCCCAACCCCATCGTCCCCTCCACTGCTCACTCCCCTCCCGTGGCGCGCATCCATGGTGACACGGCCGCAACTGTCGCCGTGGCGACCATCCGCTGCTCCTCGGCGTCCTACAAGCCGCTGCCGAGCGCCCCTGGGCAAACCCTAGCCGCCTCAGCCATTCCCCCCTCGCGCCCCCATTTTTTACTTCCTGCTCCTCCCCGCGCTTGGATCCCGCACGACCATCGCCGCTCCTTGCCGTCGTCGCGGTCGGAGACCACCTCGAGCCCAGGGAGCATGTCCAGGAGCTTCCGAACCTTCGACTTCGTCGACCCGTGCAGCTAATCGACGGGAATCGCACCGCAGCCGACGCCATCATCTTCTTCCTCCGCCACGGCAACCGTCGACCTCGCCGGAATTGGCTCCACTCCGGCCCCCTCGCGCTCCCCTTCCGCATCCACGAGCTCCGCGGTAAGCTCCCGCGTCATTTCCCCCTCTCCCCTCCTTCGTTCCTCCGTCGTAGAGCCTCCGCCGTCGACGCCATGCCCGTGGGCCGCCATAGTCGCGAGCGCGAGCTCGTCGAGCTCGGCCGAGCACCCCTGCTCGTGCCCTGCGGGCTCTTTGGTCGCGCCCTCGCTACGCTGGTTAACCCCGTACCACGCCCCGCGCGTGCTCTGGCCAGTACTCCTCGCGCCCGCGCTCGCCATTGCTCGCCACGAATCGGGCGCACCTACCGCCGCCGGCCAGGCCTGCTACTGGTCACGCCGCCCGTCCTGCCCGAGTGCGACCGTGCCTCGCCACGAACCCCACCGCAGCCTTCCGCCTATCGCGCCCACTCTCGCCAGGGCTGACCGGAATGGCCTCGGCGCCGCTGCTCTAGCCACGGCCGGCCATGGCTGCGTGCCGTGGTGTGGCAGGCTAGCCACTAACTGGTGGACCCGCCCTCCTTAACTAAAAGAGATTAGTAGATAACCCCCCCCTATGTGTATGACCAGTGGGCCCAAGGCCATCTAATTAATAAAAAAAACTGTTAGATGTAACTATGTCTATGACACCTAGGCCCCACCCATTATCTAGTTAAATAAATGATTTATTAATAGTTAGAGTATGACAAGTGGGCCCCTCTAGATTATTAGATTAAATAAATGAATTATTAAAACCAGAGGCTGACATGTGGGACCCACATGTCAGTTGACTAGTCAACCTCACTGTTGTGGATAATATTGCATTTAAATAAATAAAAGAAAATATAGAAAACGAGTTAAGATTGATTTAAACTTCAAAATTTAATATCTCTTATACCGTGAATCAGATGGAAAAACTTTATACATCAAAATTGATCAGAAAAATATAACGAATACAAATACACTAGCCGCATACCCACCGCACCCCTCTAACGTACCGAACATCAAACTTTCCCCCTCCGGCAGTGTTTGTCCGATGATTGCCCGTTACCGATAAAAGTACCCGGATGAATTTATTCCGAACACGAAAGTTGTTCGGAATAGATCAACTAACCCGGATACACCACCCACACGTGTGTCGGATGTCCACGACACCTCCGGCATGATCTTCCCCCCTCCCGGACACACTGTCCGGTAATCACCCGGAGCTGGCAGTTCATCCCCGGATGAATTCCCGCTCCGAGCAACGTGCATTGCACTGCGTTAGAACAACGTTAACATTGCATACGTCATGTTTTTCATCTGTTTGCTATGATTGCTTTGTATTTACTGTTTCTTCCCCCTTTATTCTCCGGTAGACCCCGCTGCTACCGCCGACTACACCGCTGCTGAGTACGACTACTTCGTCGACGACCCTACCGCTACTGCCGAGCTTCCAGGCAAGCAGAGCCATTCTCTTCCCCAGATATCACCTACCTTTCCGTACTTTCGTGCACTAGGCATTGGTACTGCTGCTGCTACGTTACAATCCTATTCAATTGCATAGCTTGTTTTTGTTGCCCCTTGATGTACCCTTTTCCTATGTCCTATGCAGCCTTATATATAAATATATTATTCAGCAGTGAGCCCTGCGCATTGTTAGGTTGGATTAGATAGCGGGTCGTGATCACTCAGGGGAGTGAACGCGGATACAAATATTATAACTGCACAGGTACGGTACAATGCAGACACCGCCTCAGCCCCCCCCCCCTAGCTCGGCTCTGCCGAGCCACCATCAAGTGTGAGCTATCAAGGAGTAATCCTTGTACTCCACTCGTTGTTGACTCTGTATAGCCGCTCTAGGTACTTGAGCAACGGTTGTCCTTCAAGTAAGAAGTCGGGCGACCCAACGGTGCCCGCGAGTGGTATTGCGACGGGACGACAGGGAGGGTACGACCAGTGTACCGGTGTGCGTGGCCCCTGATCGTTGGCCGCGAGAGTTACCAAACCACGAAAGTCGAGCTCCTCCAGGAGCACACGCGAGACAAGGTAAGGAGTCGGTTCACCTTGTTGGTAACCGCAGAGACTTGGTGGGACGACAGGGCAGGCAACAATGTACTGGTGGTCCTGACTGTTGTCGTTGTCCGCGGGTCAGTTAAGTCGAGGCAACGATAACGGTTTTCCCGCAAGTTAATAAAATGACTAATGGTTCGGCGGATGACTTGAGTAGCCTTTTGGCTTGTATGTGCTGCCTACACGTGGGATAATGAGTTATGGGCTCCTCTGCTTCATGGTGTCGTCCGAGGACTCTTCAGACGTCAGCAGTACCGCGGGCTGATTTCCGGGAAGTGTGGTGTCTTCTTTGGCTCGAGATGTGTTGTTTTTGTTACGGCTTCCCGGCCACCCACGCACCGTGCAGGAGTACGTCAGGGTTTGGATCCAAGGCCCTGCGTACTTAGGATTTAGACCGGCGGATGGCCTCTCTGTTGAGTTTGAAAGATGGGTTGTGGAGTGTCGGATAGCCTCGGTGGGGCATTCCCTAACAAGGTGTACGCCATCCTGGAGATCCGTGTGTTGTACTGTAACATAAGTGCACCCCTGCAGGGAAGATTGATCTATTCGAATAGTCGTGTCCACGGTAATAGGACGCTTTATGCTGAAGCTGGGATGTCGAGGAGGTGAACTCGGAGGCATTGCTAATTATTACAACTTAATATTATACAATGTTGTAGAAACTTCTGCTGCATTGTTACTTTATGCTTTATATAAACTGTTGGCTATTCTCTCCTCATGCTGCAAGACTCGTCGGAAGATGCTAGTCTTCGTTAGGCCTAGCTTCTTACCCTTATTCTGATTTCTATCTTGCAGTCCACTATATATAGCCTCCCCTTTCCATTTGATACAATGCATAAATGCTTAGTAGCGGACGTAAGACTCGCGGGTATGCTAGATACTCACCTTTGTTTTATTTCCCCTTTTTCGTTTTGCCTGATCGGCTGCTGCAGCCGACGTTGGAGCCCAGGAGCAAGAGTACCCCGGAGTCGACTACTACGACATCGAGTTCCCCGTTGACCAGGACTAGTTCGGTGGATCCCAGGCGGGAGGCCTCGCCTTTTCGATCTGTATCTCTGATGTCATTTGTGCTAGCCTTCTTAAGGCAAAACTTTACTAACTATGTCTGTACTCAGATATTATGGCTTGTATGACTTATGTATTCGGATCCTCGTGATCCCTGGTATTGTAACATATTGGTTTATCCTTTTGTGTTTAGTGTTGTGCTGTGATATTCTCACCGTGGCACCCTAATCTCAGCCGTGTACCCTGCGTGTATGATTACTGTACACGGATTGATTTTTGGGGCGTCACATTGCAATGCTTGCATTGGGTAATGTTCATCACGTCATTCATTCAATGAGGTGACCTTACCGTCAATTGACTTGATTGTCCATGATCGTGAAACCACAATCATCAGTTGATGATAAACTAGTCATCATGAGAGGCTGACTAGGAACTCTGGTTGTTTCTATACCACACATGTATCATTGTTTCACTGATACAGTTCCAGCACAGTATGAAACTGGTCATGAACTTATTTAGATATATTGGAATAATCATATATTATTTGCCTCTAGAGAATATATCCAACAGTCTCCCACTTGCACTAGATAGCAAATAATCTAGCTGCATATTTTCTCGATCATAATCATCTTATCATATAAGTGTTTATTGATCATGATTGCTCATGGAAGAGGTTTCGTCAACGATCTGTACCCGTTCAGATTCGTATGTTCCTTTGCAACAGGTATTGGTCAACTTGCTTGATATACCCTTCATTATCTAATAATGCTTGAATTATAAGTTTGGCGGGAGAGTGAGACTTCTTATTTTACAGTATTCTCTAATGACAAAATGGTTTTAGTCCCTAGGACTCCCATAGTCATGTATACTGAAAATACACTCAGCCAGAAGTCTAAACTTCTTACGCTAAACTTTATTCAACCTTCTACTTCCTTACTTAGATATTTATATTTTGTAGAGTTTTGGTTTGTGAAATTATAGCTCACATTTCCTTTCTATTCCTTTTGGTGATATCTCTAATTCATATAGACCCATAATAAGGCTTGCAATCGTAATCCAGTATTACATTCAAGTATATTATCTTTTCTATCATTTAGAGTATTGTCCTCAGTTTCTCGTCAGATACTGAATGCTTGGACTTTGCTCAGGTTCTGTGTTTTGCCAACCTAGCACATCGGAACCTGTTCTTCTTCTAAGAACCTTTGAGTCATTCTATTATTGGATTCACAACTTTTTTTTTATGGTAGAATCATATGTCAAAGGTCATATAGGATCACATGTCTTGAGACAAAGTGCATCCCTATTCTTCCATTAAAACATTATTTTGTGATATTAAGGTTTTAAATCCTTTATATAATTCCTAGCCACAAGAACCTTTTCTTGTTTAGGATATCATTCCAATCCTTTTGATGTTAATTACACGTGTCCTAATCTATCCTTATAGATTTTAGTGTGTGACACATCTGTATTTCATTCATATAAGATTCTCGTAATCCTTTCATCTTATTAGACTTAATCTCCATGTATATCAACGTATATATATGAGATTGTTTTCACATATATCACGTATATATATGAAATTGACATTGTGCTCCCACTCAAATATATCCGATATATATCTGTAAGTAATCTTTTATTAAGTTTCTATTCTAATTATGTTAGACATAATAATATTGCTCCCAAAGCTCCCACTCAGAAAATGCTCTCTGCATTCAGAGTTTTCAGGAAGTCTACAAAGCTCCCACTCAGTTTCAAGAAATTGCAGTCCATCTCAATATTTTGATTACTTCAAAATCACTTGATCAAATCAAGGTTGAGAGTTTCTGCCTTGAGGTACTATGGTCCATCTTATCGAAACATTCTTTCGTTATGCCATTTTCTACTTCTCTTCAAATTCCAAATTTGAATGTGATGCAATTTTGAAGCTATGGTCCCTTCATAGTGTTCGTGAATGAAATACCCATATTGATTTAGCATTACTACGCTTCCGTAGTCAATCATTATTGAATTTAGCCATAACATCTTTTATGTGCCAAATCATGCCTTTATGTGTTGCATCATTCTTAATAACTTCCTGGTTATTCGGAATGTGAAATAACTACTTTATTTCATAGGATGTGAGCCATCCTATATGCAACTCAATATGATTTCATTTCTCCTCGTTTCCTAGGTAAACATCAATCCTTCGTAATTTATGAGCAGTGTCCCTTTTGTTTCACTTAAGAAGACTCATGATTATTGTTCTGTACAGAACGTATTCATGACAATCTTCTTATTTTTAAACTAAGGCTTTAACTAATATACCATGATCATCATCAATAGCATATTTCCTCTTCTCATGGAGTCATTTCAGCGGAACATTTTCCGTTGCGTTACTCTATTATCTGGAGGCAGGGTCAATCACCCTGGTCAAAGAATTCACTTTTCTCCCATTGGTTTATTCCTTGAGAACCATCTTCTCATTCACCAATTCAAGCAATACAAGTTTTGCTATTTGGGAAGGTGTGTTTTACAATTGCTCACAACTCTAATACAAAGAAAGTTATATCATATAAAACTTCGAGAAACTTTCTAACACCGTCATCATATGGAGTCATCAGCTTCATTAAATTCAGAATGGTTTCCTTATTTCATGAAGTGGGTGTTTTTAACTTAATAAATTATAACAACTTTGTTCATTCAAAATAGCATTAGCGTAAGGGGAATGTATTTAGACCATAGTACATTTTAGTATTACTACGAATGGTTCAGGTGCTTGAGCACTTTAAACTTCCATCGTAATTTGTTGCATTATTTCCGCAAGTCTCCCATTTATGTCAACTATAATACTCATCACTTTGATCACATCATGGTGATTTGTATTCTTATATCCAACTTCACTGTGATTCCGTAATCTCAGATTTATGATCTTAATTGAATGCCTTGTTAAATCAATCATGCGAAGCATCTTTAATGATTATTCATGCGCTTGGTTAATACATCATTTATGTACAATGTTTGGCGCAAGTTCTACTTTGCTAGAACTCCGTCATTAGTCATCTTGGTTGACAATAAATTCATGAGTTAATAGATCAGATATCTAATGACTTCATCATTTATGAATTCATCTCATGCATTTAATATAGTTATGACTTTTGACTTTATTGTTATTCAAAATAACTTAATCATTAAACATTGAATATCACTTGACAATTATGGTGTTTTATAAATGCTTCTATCATATTATAAACTCAATTGCAATCATAGTATAAGCACACTTTATTCATCAAACTGGAACAACTAACTTGTCTCAAAACATGAATAAATTCGTCTTGCGAGATGCAAGACATATCACTAAGTGTTCATACTTGATTGATTACAAAAGATTTATCTAATACTCTAAGTATAATCCTATGATAGATGTCTTGGTGAAATCTTGGTGGCCATCAACTTTCTTGGTTGCCATCAATCCTGGATCGCACCTCTTCCCGTCCATGCAACGGCAGGCCCTATTTTCATAAAACAGAACAAGTATCAAATACTTATTAAACTGCAAATGTTGTATAAGGGAACAAACATTTATAACGAGTATATCAAATATATACCTTGTCCGTCAACAATTTCTCCTTCAATGGGTTCAACCTCTAAATCTCGGAGGTTGACCATGAACTCAAAGAACTGAAGGCTTTCACCTCTTCCGACATAGTCATGGACAAAGTCTGTGTAACTCGGTGGAAGCGAGTGTAGCACCGTGTTTATAGCAGACTCCTTTGTGGTCCAATAGTCAAAGTCCTCCATGAGTTTCAGATGTATCCCATGCATCTTGGCTACGTGAGTTTTCAGACAAGTGTTCTCTTCCATCTTTGTAGTAAGAAACTCATTTTCTAACTCAAATCTGGCCACTCTAAACTGACGTATAAACAATAACTTCATCATGTCGATTGTGTCAAACGTGTCCATATCCGCATATTGTTCACGTAAATCTTGCGGAAAGCTAGTTTCTATGAAACTTTTAACCATGGCGTAAGTCCTTCGACGATTATCGTAATCAAGCATTACTTTTTCATCCATGTTGTCTACTGGAGGGTCTCCCATACGCTCTTGTATCACGAACAAGAGGTTAGCTCTCTTGAGCACAGTCCTAAGGTATAAGTACCAATCAACGAAATTTGACCCATCATCTTTAAGTCTTTCACCACGTAAGAAAGTAACCAGTCCATGATACTGATTCATGTCCATTTTAATTTTCTACAAAATATTTGCAAGGAAAACAATTAAGACTAGTTCATAATAATCATATTATAGATGAGCTCACACTAAAACAATCATCCCTAAGAAGTTTTAGTGATTACATGATCCAGATTCACTATCCGTCCTCAAATATCACAACGGCCGACGGATTAGTTTCAAAGGTAGACAACTAGTTTGTGCGATCACATCCTATATGTGACTCATGCTCGATCTTTCGATCTCTAGTATTCCGAGGCCATATAAGGGATCATCTTATTTAATGCTACCGTCGTGTATCCTATACTAGAAAGTTTTAAGATGTATGATCATGGTGGCACTAAGTCTACAGTGTATCCATTTAAGTTTGTTTCGTCATGATGAACGTTTACTACTTTCTAGTAACACATAGCAAAGCTATCACTACATCAAGATTAAGCAAACAACAATATCCCCCTCTGCAATATAAAGTTAGACGCCTCTATATTTGTATATTGCATGTTTTACGTGGCTGCTAGGGCTTTTCATAGATCAACCGTTTCTACGAACATTGAACCACAACGCTGATTATAGATTGTCTCTATTACACCCCGTACGGGGCCCTCCGTTGCAAATGCCATATCCGCTAAAGTAAGAGAGATAGACAACCCCCAGAGCCACTTTATACGGTACAAGCCGTATGTCAAGCGTGGAACCAGTCTCGCGTAAGCGTACGCGTAAGGTCGGTCGGGGGCCGCTTCATCAAACAATGCCACAGATATAACAAGTACACGTGAGAGGGTAACAATCGTAGAATCAACGCCCACATCCCCGACGTGTTCTAACCGTACAGCAATACGAAGCATAGATCTAGCTCATGATACCACTGTTGGGTATCGCAGCAGAAAACAATATTTTTTCTAACTAGCGTCGCCCTTAACCCAAGATCTATCTAGATGTAATGTTGTAACGGAAAGACTTGCGGAAACATACCTCGGGGTGTAGTTCGTTGCGCGGGAAACGTTCCCGCAAACATGGTTGATGAATCCGTAAACCTTTCACAGCCCCCTGGCTGTGTTAGCACCCTGTTGGGTGGTAGTGCCGCACGTGCAGCACCTCGTAGTACTCGCACACGTACGGACTCGATGACGACCTCCGTTCTCCGATCCAGCGGAGGTGGCGGAAGTAGACCTCCCGAAACCGGAGTTTCGGTAGCACGACGGCGTCTGCGTAGCAAAGAAGCCTCAATCCCAGCATAGGTTCCAGACAAGGGGACCCCGGCTTGAGAGAGACGAGAGAGGGGAGAAGACCGGTGAAAACCGATCTCAATTCGGAGTAATATTGAACTCTCTGCGAATTTTTCTGTATTGAAGAAGTGCACCCCTGCCCATCTTTATATACGCAGACGGAAGGATTCAACCCCCCTTCCCTTGGCAATGTGGGACTAATCCCTTGCCAAGGGGGGAGGGTGCGGCTAGGAGGGGGGGGGAGTGGGGCGCCACCCACATGGCCCCAAGGCCCATGGCGCCCCCCTTTTTTATTTTCCTTTTCCCTTTTATTTTCCTCCTTCCCCTAATGGGCTTCTTTCCCAAATAAGGCCCATTGCACTTTTAAATCTGAAATAAATTATTATTAATTATCAATTCACTTAATTAATAAATAATACATATTATTTCATCTCCCGATGATCCGGAACTCCTTCCAGCTCACTCCGAACGTCCTTCAGACCAACACGAAACTTTTCCGATACATCTTTCTCTCTTCTCCGGTAACTCCGATAGTTTCGAAAAGGTCTCCGATATTCATCGAGCCCTTAAGTGTGTTACCCTACGGTCCGAGAACACTCCAGTCATGACCGAGACAAAGGGTACGGCCAATGATCAATAGCGGGACCTGGATGCCCATAATGACCCCTGTGCATTCCGGAAGTAACCGATTGAACCGTACACGTTGTATACCATTCCCTTTGTCATGCGATACTAGATTAGTCCAAGATTCGATCAACTGCATCCAATGCATTAGTTCTATCTTGTTATCGACAAATCTTATTCACTCGTTCCACGATATTCATCCTTGTGACCTAGTCACACGCTGCGCAGCTTTATGGATGCAATCTCACCGAGTTGTCCATGAAGTATCTTTCCATTATATGGATTGACAAATCCCGCTCCTGAATCAACACTCGTCAACATATCCCATCGGATAGCCTAAGATACACCTTTATGGTCACCATGTTTCAGTGTGACGGTTAATGTACTCAAAGCATCCTTAGAAGATAGCAATTATGCGTGATCTCACAGTCAAAGGAACAGGCTACTACGTTATGTAATTACAACAATGAACTTTTACGATTTGATCATGTTGCAATGCTTGCATTGGGTAATGTTCATCACGTCATTCATTCAATGAGGTGACCTTACCGTCAATTGACTTGATTGTCCATGATCGTGAAACCACAATCATCAGTTGACGATAAACCAGTCATCATGAGAGGATGACTAGGAACTCTGGTTGTTTCTATACCACACCTGTATCATTGTTTCACTGATACAGTTCCAGCACAGTATGAAACTGGTCATGAACTTATTTAGATATATTGGAATAATCATATATTATTTGCCTCTAGAGCATATATCCAACAACACCCTCTTGGGCCCCTGGTGGTGGCCCTCCTGCCATGTCCTTGTTATTCCGGAAGCTTCCGGAGCGCTGATTTTTTATATAATTTTTTCGGGATTTATTGGGCACTTTAATTATTGGAAAAACCTGAAATACAAAAACAGCAGAAAAAAAGAACTGGCAACTTGAAAGCTCAAGAATGATCAGAGGGGGAGGGGGTGAATGATCACTTCTAAAAATTCTGAGGAGCTTAGAAGGAATTCATGTAAACATCGTAGGAAAAAGGACATCTCAAAGGAAATATAGTATCGAAAGTAATGCATGGCTTGAAAGGATTGGGAGCGAGGGAAAACATCGAAGACAAACAGGTAACGAGAAAATACTTAATGTAAATGCTAGAAGGAAAACGAGCCTGACTCGACGATGTTTGGTAAACCAGTTCACACTCTGCAAAGTGCTACGTCTGGTTGGAGGGACTGGTGATTGGACACCTGGAGCAAAACTCTCTCCGTCCTATTCTCCACTGCAACAAACTCCTCGAGCTTGTCCAGTTTTCACTCGTGGTAGATGATTCAGGACATCTCCGAGACCTTTACAAACTTCCTTCAGCAGCGACAATTACTCTTCGACTGCTTGACAGGCGACGCCTAACCGTCTAGGAGACTTGCAGTTCTCCAAGATAAAAAGATCGGCTAATCTCGACCTAAGTCTCTGTGAATTTCTCAACTCAGCTCAGACTTGGGTTTTGGTTTTCTCTCGATGGATCTCTTTGGGATGCTCACAGACTTCTGTCTTAGAATCTTCAGTGGAGCAGCCGACCCGAAATGGCGGGTAGGTGCGGGGTATTTATAGTTGGCGATCCCGATGGGTAAAATGACTGAAGTGACCCGATGCGACCACTTGATGCGTGTCCACAACGGTCGGAATCCAATCACTGCGCAACTTTACTTGAGGAACAAGTAAGCTGACTTACCGAACGAGTTCTCTCTCAAAGGCACGAAGTGCGATGACTTTGCCTTCGAGCTATTCACTCGACTCAGTAAGATTTCTCTCGGTAGGGTTTCGTGGGTTTATGTTGAGCAGAGCAGATTCACTTCGACTAAGATCTCAACTAGCAAACCCCTCTTAATAGTACGGTTTTTCCTATGACTCAAGAAAACAAAGAGAAACTAGTAAAAAGACTAAGTCTTCGACCAGCTTCAGCTTTCTCCTCGTTGCGCTTTTACTCGAGAGAGTCATCTTCTTCGACAGCATTTTTAGGGGTCGTCTTCCTTCAAAGGTTTCGGTAGATGACTGCAGCTCCGCTGCAGTGAGTTGTTCTTCGACCTTCAACTTGCAAACTCCATTCTTTCGGAACCTAAGTATCTGTTTATACTCGAAAACAATATTAGTTCCACTTCTGCTTTGTCCAACAATGTCCAAAACCTTCAGGGGAAAAACTTGCTCTTACAATCTCCCCCTTTTTGGACGATTGTTGACAAAACAGGCATTGATAAATAATTTGAAAGTTTTTGAGTTTTCGATGATAAACCAGTGCTAAGATCGATGAAATACTCCCCCTTGATGTATGCACGGAAGATAACGATTTCCTGTGAAGTGCATATTTGACAAGTAGAGTCGAGGGAAAAACATCAATAATCTTAGCGAGTGAAATTGCATTCCAGATAGTGTCCAATGAGAAATGTGCAATCTCCTCGAATGACCTGTGAACTTATATGAAAGATAACTTCCTGCAAAAAGGTTAAGTATTGCAAGCAGAAGATAGATATCTTACGAAAAGAGTAGCAGTTCACAGACCTACTTAGAGTTAGTTACAACCAGATCGAATGTGAATCGAAAGTTTGTTGAAACTACTCTGAAACCTCAAAAACAAAAGTTTATCGAATGAAAAGCAAAGCCCTTAACCCTCTAGGCAAACTAATTTCTTCGATGCCACTACATCTCCCCCTTTTTGTCAGAACGTACAAAAAGTTGAGAGAATAGGGTGGAAAGAAATCCCTACTCGCTTGGCTGGCTCCGGCGACGACGAGAAGATTCGGCGAGCGTTGGAGCACGACGAAGTGGGCGAGCGCCTGGAGGAGTGATCTTCGTGCGGAAGGAGTGTTGATCTCCAGAAGATTCCAGCTGCGATTCCAGCGGGGTCCTGGGGCTTCGAGGATGTGGAGTGTAAACTCTCGGTTGACGTTGAGGAGCTTCTTCTTGCTCGGAGTCGGAGGAGAAGGTGTCCACAGTGATGTGATAATAATCATCGACACTGAGCACATCTCTGTTCTTCGGCAATCGAGGGATATTGGGATCCGGGCGATCTACTCGATCATCATTGGTCCAATTCCTGTTCAGATGGGGAGGATATTCTTCGAAGCCGCATCGTTGAAGTTGACCGAGGGAATTAAATTTCCGCAGACCTTTCCAATCACGGCGAAGGCATTCACGCAGCATCTGATTGTTGTTCATGGAAATATTGCGCAAATGATTTATCTCGTCCATCATTGCTTGCTTCTGAATGAAATCTTGGTCGATGTGATGTTGAAGCATTTGCTGGAACCGAAGAGAAACTTCCATGTGATGCACTGGCTTGATGAACCTCGAGCGAATATTGCGCTCAGTTAAATGGGCGCGGATGCCAATGTGCTCAGCATATGGATCATTGGGTCGAGCAACAATCTGCAACACTTCTCTAACAGGTGGAGTGAAAATCTTCGGGAAAATGGACACGGGGAATGGCACGTCCCGAGAGTAATTGCGGATTGCCATCAGCCATGGTGCATATGTCTTGTGGGAATTGTGATCATCAGCACAAGACACCAAAGTTCTGATGAAGTAGTCTTCAAAATCGAAAGGATGACCGTGGACTAACTTCAACAGAGCAAGTTGCACATCATTGGGAATGGGAAAATCATCGTGCACATCGAGCATTGGCATCAAAGTCTTCAAAAGAATATAGAACCATGCCTTTGCTTCAAAAACTAAGTGTCTTGGCTTTGGCTCAGTGGGGTAGTGATCTCCTACGACATCTGGATTCATAAGCGTAGAGAATTCAGCAGGAGTTGGAGCAGGTAAATCATGGAGCTTGTGTGGTAATCCTTCAAACCGAGGTAAATTTATGATGGCCAGAAATTGGTCGACAGTCATATGAAATACTTGGCCTTGAATCATATAATCAAATTTCCACGTCTTCGAGTTCTCGGGATCTGCAGTGACATATAGCGTTGCATAAAATTTCTTGATAAGCTCGGGATTGTAGCCACAATCGAGAGCAAACATCTTGTGAGCATGAAGGCTATCAATTGTTTCGGCAACATTCTCGAAACATGAAGTGGAGTACACCGAAGGCATATCAAGATATTGATGTTGGAAAACTCTTGCCTTGTTGTACAACACACGAGTGTAATATATAGCTTGCTCTTGGGTCCAAAACCGAAGAGAATATGCACTTCTGGGCTTCTCGCAGGGATTGGTCCCGAAGAAAAATGGCTTGTGTTCACGCCTTTTGAAGTTGGGGCCTCCACGAGGAACATATGAGCGGAACAGTGGCAACATTTATCTCGGATGAGCAGAATGAAGCAGCTCATCAACAGGAAAAACTTCGGCAGCATTGTCAGGCATCTGGAATACTGGCTCAGCAGGACGAGGAATAGAAGATGGAACGTTTACGATATCCTGAGCCGGGATGGCTGCAGGGGCATTCCCCTCGGCCTGCGCTTCGACGGCAACTCCTTCGTCGGTTTGAGCATTTTGTGCGGCCTCTTCATTCTCCATGGCTTGCAAATCTTCGTCTAGTTGTGCAAAAGCATCAACCATTTCTTCGTTTGAGGAACTTGATGAGGAGGAGGAAGAACTGTCACTCGAACTAACATCTCCAGAACTATTTCCTGCGACAGCATCTTGACGAGAAGAGACTGTCGTGATATCAACATCAGCGTCTTCTCCTTCAGGCAGAGTCTGGGCAGAGGAGTAATCCTTCTGAGCAGAGGAAATGGGAGCTTGAGTTTCTTGCTCGACCTGAGCAGTTTGCTCGATCTCTGCACGATCTTGGGTTTCGATGGGAGGGGTGGTCGATGGAATGACGTGAGGTGGTGATGGTGGGTTTGGAGGTGGTGACGAGGCTTTTGGTGGCGAGGGTTGACAAGGTGGAGGTGGAGGTGTTTGTTGTCGAGGTGGAGGAGTGGCTTCGCGAGGGGGTGGAGTTGTTTGGCAAGGGGTGGAGTTTTCTTACGGGGAGGGGTGGGTTGCTTGGTGGGGATCGGTGCAGTTTCCTGTCGTGCTGTGGCAGCAACGACCTCGGTAGACTTGGGCTTCTTGACATTCTTCTCGAGCTCTGGCGTCCCACGCTCATAGGTTGGGGCACCAGACTTTCTCTTTCGA
This sequence comes from Bromus sterilis, assembly GCA_950022295.1. Lineage (NCBI taxonomy): Eukaryota > Viridiplantae > Streptophyta > Magnoliopsida > Poales > Poaceae > Bromus > Bromus sterilis. Next base: position 266,782,154 of record OX465598.1, on the reverse strand, counting down.
GATTGTCTTTGGTACAGCGCATCATTATGCTCTTTACAAATGGCAGACACAATTTGTTGAACCTTTTCATACACAGCTGCTAAGTTTTCCTTCTTAGCCCTCCTGGATGCTTCAGCAGAGGCAATCTTGGATTTGAAAAACTTTCCGGACTCAATGTCCTTGGTTTCTTCTTGAAGTTGCCTGGTGTAAAACCTTACTTGTTCCTTATCCTTTCGATCCTGGGTGATGTAACCTTCCCAGCGAATCATGTATCGAGCAACATGCTCTTGGATCTCAGCAGGAACATCCTCCTCGGCAGTGACTTTACTCGGTGTGGTAGCCATCTTCCAGAGAATGTGTGAAATATTGGCAGCATCCCAAGGAACATGGGCAGTAGATTCTCCTTCGTTTGAACTCTCTTCATCGGCACGAGGGACGGAAGCAACTGGCACAACAGGGGAAGGGGCAGGAGCTTGGGCAGCTCGAGGGACTGGAGCAGCCTGAGCCTTCTGTCTAGCCTCCTTGGCTTTATTTTTGGCTTCCTTGGTGGCCTTGGGAGCAGCAATGGGTTTTGTGACGGCACTTGGGGCCACATCTTTATCCTTCGAGGCACTAGGGGCCTCAGCATTTTTCTTCGCAGCACTTGTGGCTACAACCTTTTCCTTCGTGACTGTGGGAGTCACAACTTTCTCGGTGGCACTAGGGGCCACGACCTTTTCCTTCGGGTCACTAGGAATTGTGCCTTCAGAAATCTGTCATCGATACTTTTCACTGACCAAATGAAGAATGCCTAGTTGTTGAGCAACTAGAGCCTTTTTATGCTCGGGCTGACTGTGAAAGTTCAGTAGCTTGGAATTTATCAAGTCTTTTTCTTCTTGATCCTTTTGCTTAGCCAGCCTTTCCTTTCGCTGAATAAGCGTTTCTTCGTCCTCAGCGACATGAGCTTGCTTTCCCTTCGATCTGGCCGAAGGTTTTGGTCGGCGAGCTTGAACTGGTGGAGCAGATGAAATGGGTGGATCAGTGACCAAGTTGGTCAAGTCAATGTTTGCTCGAGGAGCCTGTGCAGCTGGCTCCTGGATCCTAATGCCTTTGCTGCTCGGTTTCTTCTTCAGAGGAATGTCCTCGACATCAGCCTCTGTACCAGGGTCTTGATCATCAGAATTAGCTTCTTCTTCGGAGGTTGCATCTGGTGGCGAGACAATTACCACCTTTTTCTTTCGCTTGGCTGATTTCTTGCCAGCCTTTGATTTGGCACTTGGGCCAACTTCCTCGGCATCCTCAGCAGCAGCAGCATCCTTTCGTGCTTTGTCTTCTTTTCTCTTTTGAGCTCGTGCTTCCCGAGCATCAACTAGCTCTTGAAAGTCAGCAGGTGTTTTGAGAGCAGTTGGGTGAGCATCAGCAGTAGGAGGTGGTCGATTATCTTTCGTCCACTTGGGTCTTAGAGCTTTGACATCAGACCAAGGATTTTTCATTGCAAACAGCCTCTCCCAACGAGGAATAAGACACTTGTACTCATACCAACGAAGAGCCTGAAGCCTTCGAATTTCTTGCAGACGGTTTTCTCTCGTACGTTCATTCTCTGAACCTGAAGGCGTTCTCATCTTCTTTTCTATGATCAACTCCTCTGATAATCCTTCAGAGTTGTTGGTGATTCTTGTTCGGCCTCCCACACGCTTGGGTGCTCTTACTTTTCCTTCGTTTTCAGACATTTTCCTGCGAAATAGAAAGGTACGAGGGAATATAGGAAAGTTGTGAACAAGTACCAGCAATTTCGAGGAAAAACATTTTGAATGCAGCAAGCATATCGAGAGATTTGTCTTGACGCAAGTTTTCATCATAGTGCTAGGCTAGATTTCCATCGGGTGCAAATCTAACGAAGAACTTGTATGAATTAATCGCACAAGTATAAATCTATCGATACGATTCTGTAGGAATTGCCTAAGTGAGAAAATCCGAGGGATTTCTTACCTAGTTCATATGGGGAATCGACTGAAAACGCTAGAAACAGATTTCCCAAGTTTCAATGATCCAAACGGATCAAACAGACCTAAAACAAATGACGGAAAATCAAGAAAAAAAATCTGGATATGATGAGCAGATGTGATTTGAATCGTGTCCAGAGCCACACATACCCTAACTTGGCGATGTGCGGCGACTACGGCGAAGCGGATGAAGTTCCTCGTCGACGGGAAGGTCTCCGGCGGCTTCCTTCCGGCAGCTAAGCGGCGAGGGAGTCGACGGCGACGAGCAGCACGGCGGCGCGCGAGTGAACTTCGGGAGCGGAGAGACGAAGTCGAAGAAATTGCGATGACTGAGCCGGTGGGGTGGATCAGTATTTATAAGGAGGGGGGTCTGACAGAGCTGTCAGATCTGATCCAACGGCGCAGATTTCGCGTCTCTCCGCATTCAACGGATGGATATTGTGGCGGTAATCGCGGGAAATCCCAACGAACCGAAAGAAAGTTGCTCCACTTCCGAGACCTAACTCATCGAACATCGAGTATAAAAGTAGACAAAACTTCGATAGATTTTCCTTCGGAATCAATGACATTCGAAGAGAATCTTGATCGAGTACAAAATATACATGTTCACGAGAGAAAAGCACAGAGGGGGTAGGGATTAGAATAGAGGGAAAGCAGGGTCCGATGCTTAATCAATCCGAGGGAAAAACAGCGATAAAACTCGGAGTGATAAGTGTATAGGACAACACCAAACGAACAAAAATAAACGAAAAATAAACACGATAGAAAATTAACATAAGTAAACAACATAGAAAGAAAAACGTATAATACATAGTACCGATAGTTATGATCTTACTGCACATTGCGTGAGTCCAAGATGTTCAACTCACACCTCAGTGCACAGAACCTCTTTTCATCCAAGGGTTTTGTAAAGATATCAGCCAATTGATCTTCGGTGCGAACATGGCTGATGACAATATCTTCTCGCTGAACGTGATCTCGAAGAAAATGATGGCGTATATCAATATGCTTCGTTCGAGAGTGTTGCACTGGATTATGGGAAATTTTGATAGCACTCTCGTTATCACATAGCAATGGAATTTTCTTCACAAGAATACCATAATCTTTCAGCGTTTGCTTGAGCCACAGAATCTGAGTGCAGCATGAACCGGCAGAAATATACTCGGCTTCAGCCGTAGAAATAGATACGCAATTCTGTTTCTTCGAAGCCCAACAGACAAGAGATCTATCGAGAAAATGACATGTGCCTGAGGTAGATTTCCTGTCGACTCGATCACCAGCCCAGTCAGAATCAGAATATCCAACGAGATCAAACTAAGCACCCTTGGGATACCATAGTCCCAAGGTTGGTGTATGAGCCAGATATCGAAGAATTCGCTTGACAGCAATATGATGTGATTCTTTCGGGTTTGCCTGAAAACGAGCACACATACAAACTGATAGCATAATGTCAGGTCTAGATGCACAAAGGTATAGAAGCGAACCGATCATCGAGCGATATTTCTTCTGATCGAAAGATTTGCCCTTCTCATCTGCATCTAGATGAACATTCGTAGGCATAGGAGTCTTGATAGTTTTGCAACTGACAAGATCAAACTTCTTCAGGCAGTCTCTGAGATACTTCTCTTGAGAAATGAAAGTCCCATTCTTCTGTTGACGGATTTGAAGCCCGAGAAAGAACTTCAACTCACCCATCATAGACATTTCATATTTCTTCAACATCATACGAGCAAATTCTTCGCTAATATCAGGGTTAGTACAGCCAAAAATAATATCATCGACATAAATTTGACACACAAAAAGATCATTTTTGTATGCACGAGTAAAAAGAGTCGGGTCAGTTGTTCCTGGTTTGAAGCCCTTTTTCAGAAGAAAATCCTTCAGTGTTTCATACCAAGCACGAGGTGCTTGCTTTAATCCATATAGGGCCTTGTGCAACCTGTACACCTTATCAGGATTCTTCGGGTCTTCAAAACCTGGTGGCTGCATAACATATACTTCTTCTTCGATTTCACCGTTAAGAAATGCACTTTTGACATCCATTTGATATAGCAATATACCATTGTAATTGGCAAAAGCAAGCATGACACGAATGGATTCAAGTCGAGCAACTGGGGCATAAGTCTCACCGAAATCAATACCTTCGATTTGGGTGTAGCCTTGTGCAACCAGTCGAGCTTTATTCCTTACCACAATGCCATCTTCATCCTGCTTGTTGCGAAAGATCCACTTCGTACCAATGATATTATGCTTCGTGGGATCAGGTCTATCGACAAGGGACCAGACTTTATTTCTCTCGAACTGGTTAAGTTCTTCGAGCATAGCAGTCATCCAGTCTGAGTCATTCATGGCTTCATCGAATTTTGATGGTTCTAGCATGGATACAAACGAGAAATTTCCACAGAAGTTAGCTAATCGAGTACGAGAACGAGTGGTGGGACGACCTGGTAAACGAATCTCTTCGAGAATTGAGTCGACGTCCACTCTTCTTCGAACGCGAGGTAAAACTCCTTCATCTTGTGGATCAGGTTGATCTTCGGGATCAGCTTGTCCTTCAGGATCAGCTTGTCCTTCAGGATCATTTCCTTCGGGTTCAGCTTGTCCTACGGGATGAGCATTTTCTTCGTTTATGCGTTCTCCTTCGACCTGTGCATCAATTGCTTCAGGATGTTGATCTCCAGCGCCCCGGGCTATGTGTGGGAACATTGGACCATCATCATCCCTGTTGGCTTGTTGTGCATTTCCTTCGACAGGCCGAATATCTTCAATAGCCATGTACCTGATAACTTCATCCAAAGGTGGTTCATCCAGGTTAAGAGGTAATTGCTCTTTTTGAGAGCCGTTAGTTTCATCAAATCGAACATTTACAGTTTCTACAACTTTGCCAAGATGTGAGTTGTAAACTCTGTAAGTGTGAGAATTCGAACCATAACCTAGGAGAAAACCTTCGTGTGCCTTTGGGGCAAACTTGGAGCTGTGATTCATATCTCTGATGTAACATGGAGCACCAAAAACCCTGAGATATGAAACATTCGGCTTTTTACCAGTGATGAGTTCATGTGAAGTTTTCTTCAGGAATTTGTGCAGATAAACCTTGTTGATGATATGACATGCAGTGTTGATAGCTTCGGCCCAGAACCTGATAGGGGTCTTGTATTCAGCAAGCATTGTTCTGGCCATTTCAATAAGTGTTCGATTCTTTCTCTCGACCACACCATTTTGTTGCGGTGTATAAGCAGCCGAGAATTCATGAGTAAAGCCATATTCATCAAGAAATTCTTTGATATGAGTGTTTTTGAATTCTGTACCATTATCACTTCTGATATGCTTGAGAGATAATTCATATTCAGTTTGAGCTCTCTTTGCGAAAGTTTTGAAAATTTCAACAACCTTGCTCTTGTCATCTAGAAAGAAAACCCAAGTATATCGAGAGAAATCATCAACAATAACCAGACCATACTTGTTACCTCCAAGACTAGCATGATTTTGAGGACCGAATAAATCCATATGAAGTAATTCAAGAGGACGAGTAGTAGTCATAACGGTTTTTGCTGAGTGATGTTTCTTGGCAATCTTTCCTGCTTCACAGGCACTGCATAGACGATCTTTATCGAATTTTACATTATCAATTCCAACGATGTTCTTCTTCGAGATAAGAGTTTGAAGGTTTTTCATTCCTGCATGACCAAGTCTTCGGTGCCATAACCAACCAGAAGTGGCTTTGGCCATTAAACATGTGGACACAGCAGGTCCCGAAGAAAAATCAACGACATAAAGATCACCTTTGCGATATCCTTCGAACACGAAGGAATAATCATCCTGTGAAAAGACAACACAACGAGAAGCAGAAAACAGTACAAGCATACCCATATCACAAAGTTTTGAGATAGACATAAGATTATATCCAAGTGATTGAACAAGCATAACCTTATCAATATGCTTATCCTTCGATATAGCAACCTTACGCAAACCAAGTACTTTTCCTTTTTTGTTGTCACCGAAGGTAATGTATCTCTGTGAAGATTCAGTGAGTTTGTCTTCGGTGAACAAATCTTTGTCTCCGGTCATATGATTTGTACATCCACTATCCATGACCCATTCGGATCCACCGGAGACATAGCCCTGCAGAAGAATTAGTTCTTCTTAACCACCCACAAACGAGCAGGTGACTTAGAAGGCATGGTAGAGCTAGATGGGGCAGCAATATTTTATCGAACAGGATTGCATTGTCGATCAGGACCATCAAGCACACCGTAAACATAATTCCTCGATGAGGGGTTAGAGTATCGATGGGTAACATCAATTTTGGTTTTATTGTCACGATGACGATAAACATTTCTATCGACACGATAGTATTCCTTTTGGGGAACATTTGAAGCAGGCACCAAGGGTTCATTTCTATCCTCGAGAGAATAGTAGTGATTCGGTGGTACCGAGGATTTTCCCTGCATAGAATGGTTAGGGGGCAGTTTTTCTACGAGAGATTTGCGAACCCAAAACTGTCTCTTATAGAAGCCATTCTTTGGAGGAGTACCAACGAATTCAGCCGACACCTTTCCTTCCTGATCTTTGATAAGCTTATAGTCAGAATCAAGTGATTCATCGACAATAGCCTTATCAATTTTGCAACTAAAACCTGAAAGATTAGCAATATCAATGGGCTTTTCTTTTGCAAGAACCTAGACAGTTTTAGGATACTGCTCGGGTTTCCAGTAGGTTCCATCAGGGTTGATTTTCCTTTCGAAGCCAACTCCTTCGTTTCGTGGATTCCTGTGAAGGAGAGCTTTTCGTAGGATATCACATAGGTACTGGTGTCCCTACACACTTTTGAACATGCCTATTTCAAACAAATTTCTCAACCTGAGGAGTTCCTCGGTAATGGTTTCCTCGTTCGAGGGGTTAGCATCATCAATAACAATAGGTTGCTTTCCTTTCGATCTCTCAGAAATAGACTCAATTTTACTTCGTTCCAAACAAGTCAAGCAAGGTGAAGTAGATTCATTTTTAGCTTCTGAGCCCTGTTGAGCCATGAGAGTGAGATTGACACTTTCCAACTCTTCATTAGCCTCTCTCAGTTTCTCGAGAGCCATTTTCCTTTGAAGGAATTCATAGGTTAGCTTCTCGTAGTCCACTGAGAGAAGATCATGACGAGAGGAGAGTTCATCATACTTTTCCTTCAGAGCAGCATGCTCGTTTGTCAAAGTTTGACCCGTCTCAATCTCATCGATCAACAAAGTCTCAGATTTTTGAATAGTTTCACTTAGAGAATCTAGTTCATCTTGTTGGATAAAAGCAATTTTAGCAAGTTTAGCATAGCGTATCCTAGAGTCACTTTCATAAGCAGATCCATCAGAAGTATCGTAGGATTTCTTAGATGAGGATACCTTAGCCTTGGCCATGAAGCAGTAAGCTGGAGATTCATCTTCGCTGCTTTGGTCGGAGAAGAATGAACTTGAATTCTTGATCGAGGCAAATGCTAGCCCGGCAACTCCATCGGATTCAGAACCAGAACCAGAACCTGATCTCGACTTTGATTCTGCTTCGGAACCGGATGCTTCATCTTCAGAGTTCATCTCTTTACCCAGATAGGCTTTGGCACGATGAGAACTCTTTCGACGAGAGGAATGTGATTTTGAGGAAGAACTCTCTCGATGCTTGTGATACTTCTTCTTCTTGTCATCATCAGAACCATCTTTCTTGTCTTTTCTGGACTTTGAATCATATCTCTTCGAATCATAATTTTTGCTCGATCTGTGGGACTTGCTCGAAGAGCTGCTGTGAGAATGCTTTGATTTATGTTCAATTTCCCAGAGAGGACAATCAGCAATAAAGTGACCTGGCTTCTTGCACTTGTAGCAACAGTTATCTTCTGCCGATGAGTTTCTGGATGATGATCGATGCTGTGATGAATTGCTAGAATGTCTTGAAGAGTAGTTTTTCTTCGGTGAAGAGGAGTTCCTTCTCTGAAAGCGGTTGAATCTTCTCATTATCAGTGCTAGATCTTTTCCAATGTTCTCAGGGTCATCAGAGGCACCACCAGATTCAGAACTGGCTTCAAGAGAGGAGTGATGTGAAGCTCTGGCTTTGAGTGCGTGAGATTTCTTTCGAGTCCCATTGACATCTCGTTTTTCATCTTCTTCCATCTCGAAGGTATTAAGTCTCTCAAGAATATCAGCGGCAACCAGATCCTTGAAATCAGTCCTTTCCTTAATCATCAGGACAATGTGATAGAAGGAATCATCAAGAGAACGGAGCAAAGTTCTGACAATAATCCGATTGGTAATGTCATCTGCACCGAGGGAAATCAGTTCATTTGACAGCGCAGTGAGTCTGCTGTATATGGAACTAACTTTTTCTCCCTCGTGCCTTTTGAAACGATAGAACTTGCTTCGAAGGGTGTCAATACGAGCATCTTTCTGAGTAGAGACACCTTCACCAATCTTCTCGAGATAATCCCAAACACCTTTGGCGGAAGGAATATTCTTGACCTCATGATATTTTTCTGGAATCAGATGATTTGTGATGAATACCCAGACTTCAGCATCAAGGGCCATCTTCTTAGCCTCTTCAGGAGTGATAGCACTTCTGTCTTTGACATTCACACCATTCTTGACAACTTCCCAAGCGGCAGAGTTGATGGCTATGATGTTCCTCTTCATTTTGTCCTTCCAATAGGGATAGTCCTTCCCATTGAAGATGGGAATCGGTTCCCCCGAGCGAACAGCTGCAAACGACATTCTTGACAACACTCCAGGTGGTTAGACCAAAATACGCAGAGCGTAGGGAGTGCCTAGCTCTGATACCAATTGAAAGCTCAAGAATGATCAGAGGGGGAGGGGGTGAATGATCACTTCTAAAAATTCTGAGGAGCTTAGAAGGAATTCAAGTAAACATCGTAGGACAAAGGACATCTCGAAGGAAATATAGTATCGAAAGTAATGCATGGCTCCAAAGGATTGGGAGCGAGGGAAAACATCGAAGACAAACAGGTAACGAGAAAATACTTAATGTAAATGCTAGAAGGACAACGAGTCTGACTCGACGATGTTTGGTAAACCAGTTCACACTCTGCAAAGTGCTACGTCTGGTTGGAGGGACTGGTGATTGGACACCTGGAGCAAAACTCTCTCCGTCCTATTCTCCACTGCAACAAACTCCTCGAGCTTGTCCAGTTTTCACTCGTGGTAGATGATTCAGGACATCTCCGAGACCTTTACAAACTTCCTTCAGCAGCGACAATTACTCTTCGACTGCTTGACAGGCGACGCCTAACCGTCTAGGAGACTTGCAGTTCTCCAAGATAAAAAGATCGGCTAATCTCGACCTAAGTCTCTGTGAATTTCTCAACTCAGCTCAGACTTGGGTTTTGGTTTTCTCTCGATGGATCTCTTTGGGATGCTCACAGACTTCTGTCTTAGAATCTTCAGTGGAGCAGCCGACCCGAAATGGCGGGTAGGTGCGGGGTATTTATAGTTGGCGATCCTGATGGGTAAAATGACTGAAGTGACCCGATGCGACCGCTTGACGCGTGTCCACAACGGTCGGAATCCAATCACTGCGCAACTTTACTTGAGGAACAAGTAAGCTGACTTACCGAACGAGTTCTCTCTCAAAGGCACGAAGTGCGATGACTTTGCCTTCGAGCTATTCACTCGACTCAGTAAGATTTCTCTCGGTAGGGTTTCGTGGGTTTATGTTGAGCAGAGCAGATTCACTTCGACTAAGATCTCAACTAGCAAACCCCTCTTAATAGTACGGTTTTTCCTACGACTCAAGAAAACAAAGAGAAACTAGTAAAAAGACTAAGTCTTCGACCAACTTCAGCTTTCTCCTCGTTGCGCTTTTACTCGAGAGAGTCATCTTCTTCGACAGCATTTTTAGGGGTCGTCTTCCTTCAAAGGTTTCGGTAGATGACAGCAGCTCCGCTGCATTGAGTTGTTCTTCGACCTTCAACTTGCAAACTCCATTCTTTCGGAACCTAAGTATCTGTTTATACTCGAAAACAATATTAGTTCCACTTCTGCTTTGTCCAACAATGTCCAAAACCTTCGGGGGCAAAACTTGCTCTTACACAACTGGGTGCACTGAGTTAATAGGTTAGTCCAAATATGATCAAAAGCGTATGAAAGTTCAAGCAAAACATGGAAAAGTCACACAAATCATGCATGGAGCAAGCTGAAATTATAGATACGTTTGGGACGTATCATATACAGCCTCCCCTTTCCATTTGATACAAATGCATAAATGCTTAGTAGCGGACGTAAGACTCGCGGGTATACTAGATACTCACCTTTGCTTTATTTCCCCCTTTTTGTGTTTTTCCTGATCGGCCACTGCAGTCAACGTTGGAGCCTAGGAGCAGGAGTACCCTGGAGGCGCCTACTACTACGTCGAGACCCCTGCTGACCAGGACCAGGAGTAGTTTTGGAGGCTCCTAGGCAGGAGGCCTTGCCTTTTTGATCTGTATCTCTGATGTTATTTGTGCTAGCCTTCTTAAGGCAATACCTTACTAACTATGTCTATACTCAGATATTATGGCTTGTATAAATTATGTATTCGGGTCCGTGTGACCCCTTATCTTGTAACATATTGGTTTATCCTTTTGTGTTTAGTCTTGTGCTGTGATATTCTCACCGTGGCACCCTAATCTCAGCCGTGTACCCTGCGTGTATGATTACTGTACACGGATTGATTTTGGGGGCGTCACAGGGGGCCTGTCGTCTCAGCATCCACAGGAGGGGGGGGAATCCACGATCCTGGAGAGGGACGGGGAGCCCGGTCTGGAGCGATTCTCAATCGCTCTTGCTCATCAAGATAATCATCAGGGGTCTTGATAGTATTGGGGTGAGGATACTTTGGTGGAACAAGATAGTACAAGTGACGATTTTCTTCAGTGTACTGACCACACATAGCAGAAGTGTACTGGTATGGTGGGTTGAAGGCAAACTGCATTGCCCACTTCCAATCTGGGATGCTCTTGTACTTGTACCATCGGATGGCCCAGTAGCGGCGAATGTTTTGCAAACGAATCTTGCACTGATCTTTGGTTTCTTCTGGAGGCGTATCATATCCAAGCTCAATGCGAATGGACTCGGGAATGCCTCTTGCATTGTTGGTTTCCTTGGTTCTGCCTCCTTTCCTCTTGGGAGCAGCCCGTTCTGCTTCGCTGAGGTGATCAAGAACAGGGGACTCATTTCCGAAGCCTAAATCCACTGACGAGGGGGTGACCCCACGACTCCTATGGATGAGCCTACCCGGTGTACCCGAAGACAGAAGGCCCACAAAGATGTCGCCTGGGCCCAGCCTTGGCCCACTAATGGCACCGACTAGGAGTCCGCGAGTCATAAGGAAGGTACAAACTTGCCGTACGGATCAAGATCATGGTTAGGAAACCTCATCTGTAATCCAGGACGGACTCCCCGAGACCTAGCCTAGTATATAAGGGCTAGGAGGGGAGACGCTCGAGGGGGAGCAATACACAATCTGTAACCCTAGCCTTGTGCGCACTAGCCTTGGCTCCCCTGTAATCGCTATTTCCGATCAATAATATCGAGCAGGAACGTATCCTCCTGTTAGCCGACGAGCTATCGTCCAACATGTGCCTCTCGTGACTAACTCAGGGTCCCTGACCATGGGATTTGCCGGGGTACATCCCCGTCAATTGGCGCCGTCTGTGGGAACCGCACAGGTTGGGAACGCGATCTCGGCGGCCTCATCAGCATCATCAACACCCACCGGCGCGACGACTTCACCAGCGCTCTTTGATTCGACAATCCAGGCAGAATCCGATCTGTTCGGGTCCCTCGGTTTCACGGCCCGCCTTTCGACTCTCCGGCCAGTCTTCGCCGACCTACGCTCCGGCATCAACCTGATCTTCGGAGCATATCAGATCTACATCAACCACTGGGGCGCCCTCCGCTTCACGGACGACGCCCGAACACCCGCGACGACATCTACAGCAGCAATCGACGCAGTCGCCACCCGCGCGGCCACCCTTCAAGCCAGCCGCGACTGCCCACCCAAACAAAGGCTCCACATCTCCCGCGACCACTCGGCTGGACCCTCGGCCTGGAAAAACAGCATCACACGCACGAGCAACAAGGCAGCCAGGGCACCATCCCAGGTGTTCATGGCAGAAGTCGACGCGCCACCAGCAAATGGCGAGGGTCAGGACGACAACTCGAACACTCGCCAAGCCAACGGCAACAAAAAAGCGCCCGGAACCACCAATAAGATCGTCGTGAAGCTGGGAGAAGTGGGAAGCGTACCAATGAAAGTACCACAAGGACAAGAACAGAGCAACCACAAGAGTGACAAGCCATCAAGCAGGAAGCAACAAACCCCGAGTGCGGCGGTGGACGACCCACCCAAAGAGCGAATCTACCTGTCCAAAGAATCAATGGCCAAGGTAAAAGACGCAGTGGAACATGGGAAGTTACTACCGGCAAGCGCAACAAGGGACGAGCTCAGGGCATACAGCAAATTGGCAAGCGACCTAACCCGGCAAGCGAGACAACAACTCCTAGAGCTGGAGAAGCAAGAAAGGGAGGCCGCCGAGCAGAAAAGCAATCGCAAGCCACCTCCAAGAGACGACTCACCGGATCACGTCTCCCCTCTCCGCAATAAATCGAAATTCAGCAACCTGCGACGAACAGACAAGAAGAGAGTGGTCCGGAAGCTCGAGGACGACTTCAAGCTAGAAGAGGAGGACGACGAAGAGGAACCCCTCACACCAGCAGAAGCCCTTATAAGCGCCCGAGACTACCTATCTCGCGCCCAGAAAAATAGGCAGAACAGACCAAGCCGCAACACTTAAATAGCCTTGCAGATAATGAAGGAGGCCATCGCCGCCTCCGCACCCAAAAAATCAAGTGCAAGGCAACCGACCCGTGCAAGGACACCAGACAGGGACCCCAGCTCACCCGATGACGACGACAACAGCGACGACTGGCGCAAACGCTCCGGCAAAAACAGGAAACACGACAGTGATGACAACGACAACAGGCGCCGCAGTAGTCAACGAGACGCACGTGACGACATCACACAGAACAAAGTCAACCGCGGCAGACGAAGAGTACTCGGACGAAGAAGCCTTCGACGAAGAAATCGAGCCATGCGGAGCACTATGCTTCACGCGTTCCATACGCGAGACGCGAATGCCGAGCGGGTTCAAATTGAACTCCACAACACTCAGATACAATGGACTCGAGGAGCCAGAGGCGTGGCTCGACAACTACTTAACAGCAGTCAAGTTCCAGCGAGGGACCAACGTCACGGCAATGCAGTATGTGCAGCTCATGCTCGAGAGCTCGGCACGACAATGGTTGAAGAATCTCCCGCGAGGATCCATCAGCTCATGGAGGCAGTTCCGTGAAGCCTTCATAGAAAACTTCAAATCCACATACAAGAGACCGGCATCGCTCGAGAAACTGCGGGCATGCAAGCAAGGAACCAGGGAAACCCTGCGATCCTACATCCAGCGGTGGACCATACTCAAGAATTCAACAGAAGACATATCAGACGAAAGCGCAATCGACACGTTCAGGCGAGGCCTGCAGCGCATCGAATTCAAGGAACAACTCGGGCAGATGAAAGTCCAAACACTTGCACGGCTGCTGGAGCAAGCCAACAGCTGGGCGGACGGCGAGGATTTCGTTCGCAACAGAAACAGAAATCCAGATCACACGCTCAGAACACGACTACAACTACCACAACGGAGAAAGAGGACTCGATCGTCGAAGGGAGCGACCCAGGCGCAGCTACTACGACGACAGAGGACCCGACATGGTCGCCGCAGGCTTCCCAGACGACAGAGACGGCAGGCATCGTGACGACGGCAGAATACAGCGCAGAGATAACCTCGAAGATGCGCCCCAAGCTCAGAAACGAGACTGGGGGACGAGGCAGCCGCACGACAGCACCAGAACATACCGCTCGGCCAAAGAACAACTCGACGGACCGTGCTTGATACACGGATTCAGAAACGTACGAGGGGAGCTCAGATCAGGACACACCCTCAGGAATTGCAGAAGCTTCAACGAGTTGGCGGAGGAAAAAAGCCGATCCGCGACAACAGCGGCCCAGCCACTCGCGAGCATAGCAGTCGGGCCCATCGCCCACGACGCACCACCAACCCCTCCCCTACCAGCAAGGCAATTGGCCGCAATCCAGCAACGGCGCAGGACACCAGACGCAGAGGAGCAGTACCCAGAGGCCCACGGCAGGATTTACATGATACAAGAAGGCAGGCCCTCAAATAGGCAGCAGAAGCAGGTCACAAGACAAGTTTTCCTCGCAGCGTCCTCACACCCCGCTATCCCGTAGTACTTGCGCGGGTCCGAGACAGATAATACCTTCTCTCGGGAGGACCACCCGCCTGCCATCCCTCGACCAGGACATGCCGCGCTAGTGCTCAAGGCCAGAATTGGGAACTACGACATGTCACGAGTATTCATGGACGGCGGCAGCGGGATCAACATCATCTTTACAAGGACACTCGAAGAAATGCTAATCCAGAGCTCCGCGCTGAAATCCTCAAGCACAACCTTCCACGGGATTGTGCCAGGAAAAGCAGTCTACCCTCTGGGAAAAATAAGCATGGAAGTGGTCTTTGGTGATGCGACCAAATTCCGAAAGGAGATCCTAGACTTCGAAGTGGTCGACTGGAAATCGCAGTACCACGCAATCCTCGGACGACCGGCCCTTGCCCGCTTCATGGCAGTGCCTCACTATGCCTACCTTAAGCTAAAGATTCCAGGCCCTCATGGTGTCATCACAATCAGCGGCAGTTTCGTCCGGTCCGACCGCTGCGACAAGGAATTCCACAAGATATCAGAGGATTTTGGAGCCCACCAAGCCAGCGAGACCACGGGACCCGCAGAAGAAGCGCTCCCGTAGAAGAAGCCGCCACCCGAAGGACCCGAGCACTCGGAGAAGAAGCCATCTAGCACTTAAGGCTACCATGCCGCCGTTTTTTAATAAAAGGGACTGTCCTCATCAGAACCCCCCCCCCCCCCCATTCTTACTAAATGTAAGAAACACCAAGAATATTGAAAAATGTTTTTTCCAAAAAGTTGATCCATTGGCACTCGGTGGCTTGCCGCAGCAGCCACCCCCCAAGGCGTTCTTCGCAATCGCGACATAAACAAAACTGGCACTCGGGGGCTCGCCGCAGCAGCCAACCCCTGAGGCGTTCTTCGCAATCGCGACATAAACAAAACTGGCATTCGGGGGCTCGCTGCAGCTGCCACCCCCCAAGGTGTTCTTCGCAATCGCGACACAAACAAAACTGGCACTCGGGGGCTCGCCGCAGCAGCCACCCCCCGAGGCATTCTTCGCAATCGCGACATAAACAAAACTGGCACTTGGGGGCCTCGCCGCAGCAGCCACCCCCGAGGCGTTCTTCGCAAACGCGACACAAATAAAACTGGCACTTGGGGGCTCGCCGCAGCAGCCACCCCTGAGGCATTCTTCGCAATCGCGACACACAAGGGCTCGCCACAGCAGCAAAACCTTTTACCTACAGTACACCAAGAAGAAGCATATACAAAGGAAGGAAGCATCTAACCCCCATGCTCCATCTTCGCCTTAATCAGGGCACCCAGATAACGATCGTTCTCTTCACAAACCCGCTCCACAACTCAGCGCGCAGGCTCATCGACCGCCGAGTAATGCTCATTCATCGGGTAATCCCTGCCACCAGGAGGACCCCCCCACCACTTGAGCAATATCAGCTCCCGGCGAGTGACTATGGACCAAACCCAAGGCAGCACGGGCTCCAGCATAAATCTGGTGATTCATCACGCGACGCAGCTCTGCAGGCTGAGAAAATACGCGGCAAAGCGTCTCAAAGGACGACGGCACCACCTGCAGCGGATAAAACTCGGCATGGATCCTACCCAGCACCTATTGACAGTACCGCAGAGCAGCTGGCACCCGCTCAGCTCGAAGACGAAGCAGAGAAAATGCTCGAGCACGAGCCCCATCTGCTCAGAAAAGATTGCTCTCCTGCACTTCAGGATCGTCCAATCGAGACAGCTCCGACTGGACGGCCTTATCTTCATCCCAGGACCGCCCCGACAGCACTTCGAAAAACAGAATCAAAATCAAGACAACGACGGGAAAACTACTAAATGCAGTCGAGCAATCGAGCAGCAGCAAGACTCACCTCGCAGGAGGTCAGACAACTTCACCACCCACGAAGCAAGACTATCCAGCACGGCCTCAGCACGCTCGCGTTTGGAACAATGAACTGCTACAGCCCCCTTCAAGCGAACAACCTCCCGCTCAGCGTCCCTTAGCCTCAAGCATACGGACTCACACGCGCCCTCGCGAGCGTCCTCTTTCAAAGAACTCCAAGACCGAAGCACGCCTGGGGCGGCCTACCGCAAAACGAACAAAAAGAAAAGACAATCAAACACAACAGAAGGATGGCCAAACAGTTACTTCAATCCAGGTAGCACAGATCCATCACAACAAAGGAGGCATATTACAACCAGAAAGTTCCAAACGGCACGACATGGCTACGACCTCCCTTGCCTACAGAGGAGGGATACTGACCATCCACAACCTCCTGCAGGCGACGAGCCAGAACAGTGGCTCGCGCACTCTGCTCGTCAGTATAAGCAGGGACAGTCTCAACCAACGAATCGTCAATGGAAACTCCGTGCCCCAGAAGAACAACAAGGCACGTGGAAAGACCACTCACCACGGTCTCCCCAACTAGCTCTTCCAAGAGATCCCCTCCATTACCAAATGCAGCAACGCGGGCGTCCAGAACAACAGGTACCTTCACGCCCTCCAGCATGAGGTGCTGATGAACAAGACCCACAAGAGTAGAAGCCCGGGCACAGACCCCCTTGGCAACATCAACAGCTGCCGACATGGCATCCACGCCCCCCCCCCCCCCCGGAGAACTCCAGATTCCGATGCATCCACTTTCGTCACACTCGCACCCGTAGAGGCTGCACCAGGCAACAGAAATCACTACAAAAGGAGGAAGGAGACAAAGCACCCAGCAACGGAACAACGACTTACACACAAGCGAGTCCGCCAAGACCCGAAGACGCTCGCACTCGACCGCCTCCACCTGCACAAGTGCATCCTCAGCCCGACGCGGGCACACCAGTTCCTCGTGCTGATCATGCAGCTCCTTCTCCTTGGAAGCCAAAGCAACCTTAAGGTTGGAAACCATTCTTTCCGCCTTCTCGGTCTGCTTCTCGGCAGTTTGACGATGGTCTGAAAACACAAGACAGCACTCAGAATCGAAGACCCAGCAGTTCAAGCACGGCAGCACAGGAAGAAATACTCACTACTCATGGCAGACAAAGCATCCTCGGCAGAAGCGTGGGCCTGCCGCCAACACTCAGCATCGACCACAAGACGCTCACAGTGCTGGAACACCGAATACTCGAAGAAATCAGATATTAAAGTCAGAACCAAAGCAAGACTACAACCAATCGCAAGCGCTTGCTTGCAGCCTCGGGGGCTACTCCCATCGGGAGCACTGGCCGTGCTCCGAATGACGACACAAAGGAAAAAACAGAGCCAAGGCAAGACTGCAAGCAACCGCAAGCACTTGCTTACAGCCTCAGGGGCTACTCCCATCGGGAGCACTGTCGTGCCCTCGATAACAAAAACCACACAAGTAAACATGAAACAAACTTACCAGCCAAGTTATGAGGTCGAAGAAGCGGATTTTATCCTCAACACCAAGATCAAGACGGCCCAAGTAAGGACGATCTGGAGCAGCAGGCTCGGCATCAGGAGCAACAATACCAGACGCCACTGGCGGAGCAACAGCAGGAATCACACCAGCAGCCGGGACAGCAGGAGTCACCGATGATACGGGCCGACAAACAGCAGCCGACGAATCCCCAGTATGCTTGGCAGCCGCTCCAGAGTTAGTCGACTGCAGCCGCACTTGAGGAGGAAGCAGCCGGAGCAGTCGCAGCGCTACAAGATAAAACCAATCAGACAAAAGAACAGGGGAAATCTAGCAGCGAGGGGAGAAGGCAATGGCTGGGTAAACCCTAAAATTTACTCAGCCGCTCGGTATTTAACCACCAGCTAGGCGAGCAGGGGCACCGTTCAATCCCAGCAGCCAGTAAACGTGGCACGATCCCACGGCAGGCGAAAAATACGGAAAACCCAAACGGCGCAGCAACAGCACCGCCCACTACACGCGCAAAAAGAGGACCATAATCACATGAAGCGAAAATCTCGGCGGGACAGCGCCAAGTCATTTCCTTCGGCAGGTTACAATGGTCAAAGACACCAGAAAAACCAAGCCAGCATCGCAAGGCGTATCGAGTACGTTTACCAGCTTCAGAATTTCAACTTTTTTAAATCTTTTTCCGACGAGCAAAACATTTTACTCCCATCGGGAGCATCAACATGAGAGTTTTCGGGTGCTCCCTCACCCAGAAGTAAAAACGTGCTCGAGTGATTACTCGCACCCATGAGAGTTTTCAGGTGCTCCCTCACCACGACGCAAGATGAGCAGACCTGCACTCGCCAGATCGAGCGGTCCCGGAGTATCGGGTGCTCCCTCACCCCGAAAGCAAAAGTGATATTCGAGTGATTACTCGCAAAACTCTCAAGCACTCGTCGACCTTCCGAGCAAATACTCCTCTACGCCCGAGCACTCAGTAAAGCTCCGCGAGTGACCGCTAAAACAGCTCACTTGATTTTTTATTCCAAGTGGGTGCATTATCTACTAGGCTCCGCGCCTCAATAAAAATATATATTCCTGGAACACGATACACTGTGCCCAGATGCCACGCAAGCTTAGCGTGTAGGTAAGACCCCGCTGCGCAAATCGGCCGGGCTGGGACTTGCCGAAGAGGGATTTCACTCCCAACCTTTTCCATGCGCATGCATGATAGAAAAAGCCAGGCGGACGCGCCTAGGCTACAAACTTTACTGGCGGCAATTGATCACTGTAAGACCTGCAGCGGCATGAATTTTGCTAGACACCAGTGTTCCAAGCTCATGTCGAGGGACATGGGTTTGATTGGGCTACTGCGGTTTTTTCCACTAGTGCAATTCACCAAGGCTCGACCCGTCGACTCCTTGGGCCCTTTCAGCTTAGCATCCCTCGAAACAGGTTTTTTCATGGCCCCAGACTGCCAGCGACCCGCGGTTGAATCGTGCATACATCAACACGACGCAAGAATGGACTCGAGTCCCTGCGCGCCTCTTCGAGTCCCCCAGGCACTCGGGGGCTACTGACGAGGGGGTGACCCCACAACTCCTATGGATGAGCCTACCCGGTGTACCCGAAGATAGAAGGCCCACAAAGATGCCGCCTGGGCCCAGCCTTGGCCCACTAATGTCACCGACGTAGGAGTCCGCGAGTCATAAGGAAGGTAGAAACTTGTCATACGGATCAAGATCATGGTTAGGAAACCTCATCTGTAATCCAGGACGGACTCCCCGAGACCTAGCCTAGTATATAAGGGCTAGGAGGGGAGACGCTCGAGGGGGAGAAATACACAATCTGTAACCCTAGCCTTGTGCGCACTAGCCTTGGCTCCCCTATAATCGCTATTTCCGATCAACAATATCGAGCAGGAACGTATCCTCCTGTTAGCCGACGAGCTATCGTCCAACCTGTGCCTCTCATGACTAACCCAGGGTCCCTGACCATGGGATTTGCAGGGGTACATCCCCGTCATCCACAGACATCCTGTGAAAAAGCACAAGGTAGCGAGGGAAAAAGACAAGTATGGTATGAGCACCAGCAAAAGTTTGGACCTAAAACAAATGGTTTTGACAAGAGATTCAGAGTGGAATATGGGTGATGTTTCTAGTCTGTTCTGAGCTAGACTTAGCCACAATGATGAACCGCAACCCTAACACAGAACAGATGGCATCATACCCTAAATTCTAACCTGAATCGAGATGGGAATCTTTTGCTTGCTAAAACAAGTTTCCCAAAGGAGCAAGGATCCAACGGATCAAAGAACCTAAAAAAATCAACGCAAAAACAAGTCTAAGAACTCGGATCCAATCTGGAAGTGTAACACTCTCACTGTCAGAGAACAGTAATCATCATTACTGTTGATCACTACTGTTCCAAAATTTTGCTTTGAGCAACTTGGTTCAGTTCAAATTCAAATTCCCCTTTTGATGTTGTTAAGCAATGTGAACCATGGGCCTTGATCATGAAAATTCAACACAAGTCCAATTCCATAACCAATTGCAAACAAGGCAAAGCTTGAAATGCTTTTGGTTGAATATTAAAAATATTGTGACAATAAAATATTTTCCAAAAATCTTGGAACCACTTTTATAAAATCCCAAATAATCATTGGACCATGCCAATGTGGTCATGGGTATTTATTGTGCTATGGAAAATTTTAAACAAATAATAACAGTGCTAAAACAATACTATTTGCCTTTTGCAAATTCCAAATAAATATCCAGTGATTTTATAAAGTCCCAAAACTTTTTGTAGACCCTCTAGTATGATGCTGTATTAATTATGGTACATGTGTCATATTTTACTAAAATATAAAATGCATCAAAATAAATGCCACGGAGTTTAACAGAAAAGAAAAGAAAAGAAAAGAAAAAAAAAACGAAATATATCTCTCGCTGCAGGCGAGGCCCACCACCCCGGCCCAGCCCCCTCCCCTGTCTTCTTCTCCCTCCCCGCTTTGTTCATCACGTGCCGCACGGGGGCACGTCGACGCTGGGCATGCCGGCCCCTCCCCCCCCCCCCCACCCGCCCCTTGCCCCCCCCCCCACCTGCTCTGGGTAGATAAGAGCACGCCCGAGCGCCCACTGCCATGTGCCCTGGATCTCAAAAACCCCTCTGCGCCGTTCCCCACTCGTAACCGAAGCCCCGCCCGTCTCCATGGGCGCAAGCTCGTGAAAAACCGCGTCCACCGAGCTCCTCCCGCCGCCCTGTCGTGTCCATCAGGTGCGCTGTCGTCGTCTTCGTCTTCGAGCCAGGCGAATCGAGGACTGGAGCCCGGAGTGGAGCGCCCGCCGCCGTTCCCTTTCCGCCTCCTCGCCGCCGTTGCAGTCAAAATCCGGCTGCCACCACTCGCCATCGCGCAGGCTGCCCTCCTCGACCGACTCTTGGTGAGCTTGGCCACGTTCCCCTTCCGTTCGCTCCCCTCCTATCCCGCCATAGCCCGCTCCACCATTGGAGCCGAAGCTCGTCGCCGCCCGCGAGGTCACCGCCGTGGCCTGGGGCGCGCGTATGGCAGGCCAAGCGCTTCACTGCACTCGCGCTTCTCCCAGTAGTCGAACGCGCTACTTCCCGTGCACTAAAACGTCGTCGTCGTCTTCGCCTTGTTCAGCCCCGCTGCCGCGCACGTCGTCGTCGACATCGTTCCGGTGAGATTCTGGTGAAGCCCACCCCACCAGTGGACGCGGATCGCCTCCAGCTACGCGTAGGAACAAACGGCGCCTCGATTGGTGCTCGGTAGCGCGGGCATGGACGACCTCGCCGGAGTACAGCCGCCGGCGTGCTCCCCATGTCGCTGACCGCTGGGACCCCCGTGTCAGTGCGTTAATTAGCAGCTAATAACCCCCCCCCCCCCATGTGTGTATGAAAGTGGGCCCTAGGCCTTTTAAGGTTAATTACACTTTTAATTAAACAATTGTGTCAATGACACCTGGGCCCCACTGGGTGTTTAAGTTTATTAAATCTGATTAATAGATAACAGTGTATGACATGTGGCCCCCACTGCTATTTAAATTAAATTAAATGATTTATAAAACATGTGAGGCTGACATGTGGGACCCTCATGTCAGGTTTGACCAGTCAACCCTTTTGTGGATAATGTTACTGTTTTAATAATAAAATAATTCCAGAAAAAAAATTAAATGATTTAAATTTGAAAATCAATATCTTTTAATCCGTAAGTCAGATTCAAAAACTTTATACATGAAAATTGATCAGAAAAATATAACGAATACGGATACGCTATCCGTATGTCTACCCCACCCCCCTAACACACCGATCATCGACATTCCCCCTTCGGGTTGTTTGTCGATAATTCCCGGTGCCGGTAAAAACCCTGCCGATTGAATTTATTCTGAACACGAAAGTTGTCCGGAATGGTTCAACTAACACGGATACACCCCCCCTTATCTTCGTTGGATGTCCACGACACCTCCAGCATGATACCTTTCCCCTCCGGTCGCCCTGTCCGGTAATCACCCGGAGCTGGCAGTTCATCCCCGGATGAATTCCCGCTGCGAGCAACTTGCATTGCACTGCGTTAGAACACCGTTAACATTGCATAGGCCATGTCATGCATCTGTTTGTTTATGCTTGCTTTGTATTTACTGTTTCTTCCCCCCTTTATTCTCCGGTAGACCCTGCTGCTACCGCCGACTACACTGCTGCCGGGTACGACTACTTTGTCGACGACCCTACCCCTACCGCCGAGCTTCCAGGCAAGCAGAGCCATTCTCTTCCCCAGATATCGCCTACCTTTCCGTACTTTCTTGCACTAGGCATTGTAATTGTTGCTGCTACGATTACAGTCCTATTCAATTGCATAGCCTGATTTTGTCGCCCCTTGATGTACCTTCCTTATCCTATGTTGCCTGCTATATCTATATATTATATTCAGCAGTGAGCCCTGCGCATTGTTAGCTAGGATTAGATAGCGGGTCGTGGCCACTCAGGGGAGTGACGCGGATACAATATATATATAACTACAACAGGTACGGATCAATGCAGACGCCCTAGGGAACCTACAACGGTGAGACTCTGCCGAGTCGCTTCGGGTTTGACTTACGAGTGGACGGACTCGTATTTCACTCTCGTCGTCTTAGTAGCGTAGCATCACTGGGATGATACGATGGTATTCCTCTTTAGTTCATTCCACTGGTGTCTCGGCACCACCGGGGTGATACGAGAATATTCCTCTTTAGTTCCTTCCGCTGATGTCTCTGTCGAACCTCTTTAAGTGTGCCATCGAGGGTGATTCCTCCTGGTTTCACTTAATGGTAGGCAGTCGAGTCAACTGGTGTCCTTAAAGGTAAGAGTCGGGCGACCCAACGGTGCCCGCGAGCGGTATATTGTCGGGAGCAACATGGAGGGTACGACCAACGTTACTGGCGTGCTTGGCCCCTGCTCGTATCTCGCAAGAGTTACCAAACCACGAAAAAGTCGAGCTCTACCAAGGGCACACGCGAGACAAGGTAAGGAGACGGTTCACCTTGTTGGTAACCGCGCGCTTTGACGGGACGACAGGGCAGGCCCCGACGTTACTGGTGGGCCTTGTTGTTGTTCGTTGTCCGTTGTGTTGTTAGTCAGACAGCGATAACGGTTGTCTGCGAGATAATATTAAAATGCTAAATGGTTCAACGGATGACTTGAGAGACCCATTGGTCTGTACGCACTACCTTCACGTGGGATAAGGAGTTATGGGCTCCCCTGCGTCGTAGTTTGACCGAAAGCTCTTCAGACGTCAGCAGTACCACGGGTTGATAGCCGGGAAGCGGTCTTGTCTTCTTTGCTGCAGCAGGTGTGTTTTGGATTTGCTTTTGCTTCACCGGCCAGTCTCGTACCGTGCAGGAGCGTGCAAGTGTGAGGGACCTAGACCCCTTGGCGCATAGGATATAGTCCGACGAATGGCCTCTCTGCTGAGCCTAGGATGAACTGCGATGTGTCGGATAGCCTCGGTGGGGCATTCCCTAACAAGGTTCACGCCACCCTGGAGATCCGAACGTGCAGGTTGAACAGTGGTGCACCCCTGCAAGGAGTTTAATCTATTCGAATAGCCGTGTCCACGGTAACAGGACGCTTTATGCTGAAGCTGGATCTTATCACTACAAACTACTACTATTAAACTGTATGGTTCCGGGTTTTCTTCCTCGCAGGGAAGTCGAGGAGGGGAACTCGGAGGCATTATTATTATTAATTATTACAACTTACTATTATACAATGTTGCAGCAACTTCTGCTTCATTGTTACTTTATGCTTTATATGAACTGTTGGTTGTTCTCTTCTCATGTTGCAAGACTCGTCAGAAGATGCTAGTCTTCGATAGGCCTAGCTTCTTACCCTTATTCTGATTTCTATCTTGCGGTCCACTATATACAGCCTCCCCTTTCCATTTGATACAATGCATAAATGCTTAGTAGCGGACGTAAGACTCGCGGGTATGCTAGATACTCACCTTTGCTTTATTTCCCCCTTTATGTTTTGCCTGATCGGCCGCTGCAGTCGACGTTGGAGCCCAGGAGCAGGAGTACCCCGGAGGCGGATACTACTACGTCGAGACCCCCGCTGACCAGGACCAGGAGTAGTTTCGGAGGCTCCCAGGCAGGAGGCCTTGCCTTTTCGATCTGTATCTCTGATGTTATTTGTGCTAGCCTTCTTAAGGCAAAACTTGACTAACTATGTCTGTACTCAGATATTATGGCTTGTATAACTTATGTATTCAGGTCCGTGTGACCCCTTATCTTGTAACATATTCGTTTATCCTTTTGTGTTTAGTGTTGTGCTGTGATATTCTCATCGTGGCACCCTAATCTCAGCCGTGTACCCTGCGTGTATGATTACTGTACACAGATTGATTTTGGGGGCGTCACAAGTTGGTATCAGAGCCGACTGCCTGTAGGAAGCCACCCAACCACTACCTGGTCGAAGTTGAGTCTAGACTTTGAAAAACTATTTTGCTAACTTACTATTTGGCTTACGGGCCCACATCGATGTCACTACGTGTTATATCTATGGTATTAGGATCCTTTTCTCCTTACCTATGCTATGGGACTCTGCTCTCTTATCCTTGCTGGTAAGTTTTACCAACTATGACATTAGGATCACGTTCTCATGATTCCATCCGGCGTTTTGGTGCTTCCCCATTGATTGAGTCGTGTCACAGGAGTTCTACCCCAGGTCCCGGACCGCGGATCCCATTCTCATTCTGGGTAGGCCGCGCGTCCTCTGGCATTAACTCATGTGGCCAACAGTTTTCTTGCGGCGTGATTGACATAGCGGAATCTATGTCACGTCGTGTAATCCTTACCGCGGTCTGCGCGCCGCCTAGTGTGTCCTTTTTCCTTAATTTCTACGACGTTACGCTGCCCGATTTTCCAGTTGACTCTATGTGTGGATGTGTATGTCTTATATGACTACTCCTATATATTCGCGCCTCCTCTTTGTTGTCGCTTTACCTATTACTTGTTTCCGGTATCTCGATAAATGTTCATGTCTGAAATACCCCTATTATATTCTAGCAGGATGGCTGGTCGTGGTGGTCGGGGTCGTGGTCGTGGTGCCAACGATCCACCTCCGCCGCCGGACTACATGGCCGCGATGATGAAGCAGTTTCAGATGAACCAGGTGTTTATGCAAGGAGTCATAGATCAGCTCCAGAACCAGAATCAGAACCAGAACCAGCACCAGAACCAACCGCCTGTGGTTACTCTGCGGGATTTCATGCGTCTGAATCCCCCTCTCTTCCACCAACCTGAACAGCCGCTGGATGCCGATGATTGGATACGTGACATCAACCGTCAGTTGGAGTTCGCTAATGTGAGCGCAGCTGATTACGTCAACTTCGCGTCCTATTTCCTGCGTGGTCCCGCTGCTCAGTGGTGGGACACCTACAAGGGCTCGCTAGTTGAAGGGACTGTCGTCACCTGGAATGACTTCAAGACTGCCTTTCGTGCTCGTTATGTCCCCCAGGCGATTATGAACCGTATGAAGGCCGAGTTCCGCAACCTTGTTCAGGGCAACAAAATTGTCGAGGCATATCAGAGGGAATTCCTTCGCCTCTCCCGCTATGCTGCAAGTGACCTCCCCAATGATGCAAGTAGGCAAGAGAAGTTCCGTGATGGGCTCAACCCAGATCTCCATCTTGCACTGGCTTTGCACGTCTTCCCCGACTTCGCCACCATGGTGAGCTAGACTATCACTCTCGAGACCGCTCAGCTTAAGTTCGGTGGTTCGCCGAAGCGCCCCCGTGATGCTGGCTCATCTTCGGGCACAGCACAGAAGCAACGCGTTTGGCTTCCACACATTGTGTCTTGTCCAACTGCCCCTGCACCAAGGCCGTCGTATGTTGCACCCTGTCTGCCTCCGCCCCCGCTGAGACAGCCGAAGACTAAGACTGCACCCCTCCGTCCTCAAGATGGCATGTGTTTCAAGTGCCATCAGCCAGGCCATATTTCCAGAGACTGCCCTCAGCGACAGAATCAGCTGGTAATTCACCCTGCTGGCCGCGGAAATGGTCGTGGCAACAATGGGACCCTCAACTATAATACGGGGTCAAATACTCATGCTCGTGGCCATGCTTACAACATTGATGTTGAAGCAGCTCAGGCACAGCCCGCTACAGTGATGGGTACTCTTCTCGTTTACTCAATACCTTCTATTGTTTTATTTGATACAGGAGCATCGCATTCATTTATGTCTGGAGCATTTGCATCTAAGCATGGCATATACCACAAAAAGATGTGCACCCCCTTGGCCGTTAAAACACCCGGCGGCATGTGTCACGTTGACATGCTGGCACCTAACATCACTGTCGAGATCGAAAGGATTGAGTTCCTTGTCTCCCCACATATTCTGAAAACCTCCACTATTGACCTTATCTTGGGGTATGGATTTGCTGAAAGCCCACGATGCCGCACTTTATTGTGGCACCAAGGTCATCCAACTCTTTCATCCTTCTGGCGCGATTGTGAGTCACACTGCCATTGTGTCGATGAATGCCGAAGCTCGTATATATGCTCTAAATGCCTTGAATGTCACACCTCTCGAAGGCATTGAGAAAGTCCCAATCGTTTGTGATTTTACCGACGTATTCCCAGAAGAACTGCCGGGGATACCCCCGATTAGAGAAGTTGAATTCGTCATCGACTTGAAGCCTGGCACCGTCCCTATTGCCAAGCGCCCGTATAAGATGCCACCTCACCACCTCCTTGAATTGAAGAAGGAGATCGACACGGACCTCGAGAAAGGCTTCATCCGTCCTAGTTCCTCTGCTTGGGGAGCACCTTCGCTCTTTGTCAAGAAGAGTGATGGCACGAACCGTTTGGTCCAAGATTACCGACCTATCAACCAGGCCACGATACAGAACAAGTACCCCCTCCCTCGGATCAATGATATTTATGATCAACTTGCTGGATCCACGGTGTTTTCAAAACTCGACTTAAGGTTGGGTTACCATCAAATCCGGGTCCGTGATGAGGACATTCCGAAGACCGCATTCATTACTCGCTATGGTTCATACGAGTACACCGTCATGTCCTTTGGCTTGACGAATGCCCCATACACTTTCTCCAGATTGATGAACTTTATATTCATGGAATACCTCGACAAGTTTGTCGTGGTTTATTTGGATGATATATTGATTTACTCCAAGACCGATGCAGAACATGCTGAACATCTTCGTCTTATACTGGAAAAGCTTCGAGAACACAAACTCTATGCTAAGTACTCTAAGTGTGAGTTCTGGCTTCCCGAAGTAACCTACCTTGGTCATGTGATTTCCAAGGATGGCGTTGCCGTCAACCCCGAACGTATTCAGGCTATTCTTGACTGGACTCCTCCCAGTACTGTCAAGCAAGTCCGAAGTTTCCTCGGCCTTGCCAGCTATTGCCGCCGTTTTGTTGAGAATTTCTCCAAGATTGCCAAGCCTCTGACTAATCTGCTTCACAAAGGCGTCAAGTTTGAGTGCACTGATAAATTTCAAGAAAGTTTCCAAGCCCTCAAGGACAAGCTCACTTCTCCCCCAGTGCTTGCTCCTCCTGATACTCAGAAGGACTTCGTAATTTATTGTGACGCGTCTCTTCAAGGATTAGGCTGTGTCCTAATGCAAGAGAGCAAAGTGATTGCTTATTGCTCTCGTCAGTTGCGTGCTCACGAAGATAAGTATCCAACTCATGATCTCGAATTGGCAACGGTAATTTATGCATTGAAGCTGTGGCGACATTACCTCGTTGGCAACCGTTGCGAGATCTACACTGACCACCAAAGCCTGAAGTACCTGTTTACTCAACCTGACATGAATCTCCGCCAGCAGAGATGGCTCGAGACAATAGCCGACTACAACATGGAAATTTCCTACACCCCTGGCAAAGATAATGTGGTGGTTGATGCCTTAAGCCGCAAAGCCTACTGTTCTGAGCTTGAAGTCCAGATAGAGCAGCCACTTCTGTATGAAGAGCTCCGCAAGTTGAACCTTGAAATTGTTCCGCAGGGACATGTGAATAACCTTGTTGTTGAGCCGGACCTCAACAGCACCATCAAGTGGATACAAACATGTGACTCTGATGTCGAGAAGATCAAGAAGTATATCGCTAGAGGAAAGCCATCATGCTTCACTGTTGTTGATGATGGTACGTTGTATTTCAAGAATCGTTTAGTGGTCCCTAGGACTAAGCCCAATCTAAACTTGACCCCGCGCGTCATGAAAGAAGCTCATGATACTCCTTTGTCGATTCACCCTGGTAGTACCAAGATGTACCAAGACCTTCGTCAGCGGTACTGGTGGTCTAACATGAAGCAAGACATCGCTCGATATGTTGACGAGTGTGACGTTTGCCGTCGCGTGAAAGCAGAACATCAAAGACCTGCTGGAACTCTGCAATCACTTTCTATTCCTGAATGGAAGTGGGACAAGATCGAGATGGACTTCGTCACTGGTTTTCCCAGATTGCAGAAAGGCCACGATGCTATCTTTGTCGTCATCGAACGCTTCTCCAAGGTTGCCCACTTTCTGCCAGTCAAGGAGACGATCTCTGCTAGTAAGTTAGCAGACTTGTATGTTTCCAGAATTGTGTCCCTCCATGGAATTCCGTTGGAGATCGGTTCAGACCGTGGCAGTATTTTCACCTCAAGATTTTGGGATAGTTTCCAAGAAGCTATGGGCACTCACCTGAATTTCAGCCCCGCTTATCACCCCCAGTCGCAAGGCCAAGTCGAACGAGTCAACCAAGTGCTTGAAGATATGCTTCGAGCTTGTGTCATCTCATTCGGTAAGAAATGGGAGGAATCTCTTCAATTTGCTGAATTCTCGTACAACAACAGCTATCAGGCTAGTCTGAAGATGGCACCCTTTGAAGTTATCTATGGACGTAAGTGTCTAACCCCTCTAAATTGGTCAGAAACTGGAGAAAAAACTCTCATTGGTCCGGACATCATACAGCATGCTGAAGATCAGGTTCGCGTTATTCGTGAACACTTGAAAGCTGCTCAGTCCCGTCAGAAAAGCAACTATGACCGCAAGCACAAGGAAATGGTATATCAAGCCGGCGAACAAGCTTACCGTCGTGTCACTCCCATGAGAGGCACTCATCGTTTCGGAATCGAAGGAAATTTAGCTCCTCGCTACATTGTCCCGTTCCGTATTCTTTCCCAGAGTAGACCAGTGGCGTACCAATTGTAGTTGCCGTCAAACCTCTCCCAAGTCCACGATGTATCTCACGTGTCGCAACGCCGACGCTGCTTCAAGGACCCTATTCGTGAAGTGGAACATGATATGATTGAATTGCAATAGGACTTGACTTATCAAGAACATCCGAGCCGCATTCTCGATCAGTCTGAACGCAAAACCCGCAACAAGACAACCAAGTTCCTCAAAGTTCAGTGGTCGAATCATTCTAAAGATGAAGCCACTTGGGAACGCGAAGATCGTCTTCGTGAAGAATACCCCGATCTTTTCCCCTCTACCTCTTAGATTCTCGGGACGAGAATTCCTGTAGTGGGGGAGATTTGTAACACTCTCAATGTCAGAGAACAGTAATCACCATTACTATTGATCACTACTGTTCCAAAATTTTGCTTTGAGCAACTTGGTTCATTTCAAATTCAAATTCCCCCTTTGATGTTGTTAAGCAATGTGAACCATGGGCCTTGATCATGAAAATTCAACACAAGTCCAATCCCATAACCAATTGCAAACAAGGCAAAGCTTCAAATGCTTTTGGTTGAATATTAAAAATATTGTGACAGTAAAATCTTTTCCAAAAATCTTGGAACCACTTTTATAAAATCCCAAATAATCATTGGACCATGTCAATGTGTTCATGGGTATTTATTGTGCTATGGAAAATTTCAAACAAATAATAACAGTGCTAAAACAACACTATTTGCCTTTTGCAAATTCCAAATAAATATCCAGTGATTTTATAAAGTCCCAAAACTTTTTGTAGACCTCTGGTATGATGTTGTATTAATTATGGTACATGTGTCATATTTTACTAAAATATAAAATGCATTAAAATAAATGCCACGGAGTTTAACGGAAAGAAAAGAAAAAAAACTAAATCTATCTCTCGCCGTAGGCGAGGCCCAGCCCCCCTCCCCTGTCTTCTTCTCCCTCCCCGCTCTGTTCATCACGTGCCGCACGGGGGCACGTCGACGCTGGGCACGCCGGCCCCTCCCCCCCACCTGCCCCTTGCCCCCCACCTGCTCTGGGTGGATAAGAGCACGCCCGAGCGCCCACTGCCCTGTGCCCTGGATCTCAAAACCCCCTCTGCGTCGTTCCCCACTCGTAACCGAAGCCCCGCCCGTCGACATGGGCGCAAGCTCGTGAACAACCGCGTCCACCGAGCTCCTCCCGCCTCCCCGTCGTGTCCATCAGGTGCGCTGTCGTCGTCTTCGTCTCCGAGCCAGGCGAATCGAGGACTGGAGCTCGGAGTGGAGCGCACGCCGCCGTTCCCTTTCCGCCTCCTCGCCGCCGTTGCAGTCAAAATCCGGCTGCCACCACTCGCCATCGCGCAGATTTCCCTCCTCGACCGACTCCTGGTGAGCTTGGCCACGTTCCCCTTCCGTTCGCTCCCCTCCTATCCCGTCGTAGCCCGCTCCACCATTGGAGCCGAAGCTCGTCACCGCCCGCGAGGTCACCGTCGTGGCCTGGGGCGCGCGTATGGCAGGCCAAGCGCTTCACTGCACTCGCGCTGCTCCCAATAGACGAACGCGCTCGTTCCCGCTACTTCCCGTGCACTAAAACATCGTCGTCGTCTTCGCCTTGTTTTGCCCCGCCGCCGGGCACGTCGTCGTCGTCGTTCCGGTGATATTCCGGTGAAGCCCACCCCACCAGTGGACGCGGCTCGCCTCCAGCTACGCGTAGGAACAAACGGCGCCTCGATTGGTGCTCGGTAGCGCGGGCATGGACGACCTCGCCGGAGTACAACCGCCGGCGTGCTCCCCATGTCGCTGACCGCTGGGACCCCCGTGTCAGTGCGTTAATTAGCAGCATAACCCCCATGTGTGTATGACAGTGGGCCCTAGGCCTTTTAAAGTTAATTAAACTTTTAATTAAAAAATTGTGTCAATGACACCTCGGCCCCACTGGGTGTTTAAGTTTATTAAATCTGATTAATAGATAACAGTGTATGACATGTGGCCCCCACTGCTATTTAAATTAAATTAAATGATTTATTAAACATGTGAGGCTGACATGTGGGACCCTCATGTCAGGTTTGACCAGTCAACCCTGTTGTGGATAATGTTACTGTTTTAATAATAAAATAATTCCAGAAAAAAATTTAAATGATTTAAATTTGAAAATCAATATCTTTTAATCCGTAAGTCAGATTCAAAAACTTTATACATGAAAATTGATCAGAAAAATATAACGAATATGGATACGCTATCCGTATGTCTACCCCACCCCCCTAACACACCGATCATCGACATTCCCCCTCCGGGTTGTCTGTCGATAATTCCCGGTGCCGGTAAAAAACCTGCCGGATGAATTTATTCCGAACACGAAAGTTGTCCGAAATGGTTCAACTAACACGGATACACCCCCTTATCTTCGTCGGATGTCCACGACACCTTCGGCATGATACCTTCCCCCTCCGGTCGCCCTGTCCGGTAATCACCCGGAGCTGGCAGTTCATCCCCGGATGAATTCCCGCTCCGAGCAACGTGCATTGCACTGCGTTAGAACACCGTTAACATTGCATAGGCCATGTCATGCATCTGGTTGTTTATGCTTGCTTTGTATTTACTGTTTCTTCCCCCTTTATTCTCCGGTAGACCCTGCTGCTACCGCCGACTACACTGCTGCCGGGTATGACTACTTCGTCGACGACCCTACCCCTACCGTCGAGCTTCCAGTCAAGCAGAGCCATTCTCTTCCCCAGGTATCGCCTAACTTTCCGTACTTTCTTGCGCTAGGCATTGTTACTGCTGTTGCTAAGATTACAGTCCTATTCAATTGCATAGCCTGATTTTGTCGCCCCTTGATGTACCTTCCTTATCCTATGTTGCCTGCTATATCTATATATTATATTCAGCAGTGAGCCATGCACATTGTTAGCTAGGATTAGATAGTGGGTCGTGGCCACTCAGGGGAGTGACGCGGATACAAAATATATATAACTGCAACAGGTACGGATCAATGCAGACGCCCTAGGGAACCTACAACGGTGAGACTCTGCCGAGTCGCTTCGGGTTTGACTTACGAGTGGACGGACTCGTATTTCACTCTCGTCGGCTTAGTAGCATAGAATCACTGGGATGATACGAGGGTATTCCTCTTTAGTTCATTCCGCTGATGTCTCGGCACCACCGGGGTGATACGAGAATATTCCTCTTTAGTTCCTTCCGCTGATGTCTCTGTCGAACCTCTTTAAGTGTGCCATCGAGGGTGATTCCTCCTGGTTTCACTTAATGGTAGGTACTCGAGTCAACTGGTGTCCTTAAAGGTAAGAGTCGGGCGACCCAACGGTGCCCGCGAGCGGTATATTGTCGGGAGCGTCAGGGAGGGTACGACCAACGTTACTGGCGTGCTTGGCCCCTGCTCGTATCTCGCAAGAGTTACCAAACCACGAAAAAGTCGAGCTCTACCAAGGGCACACGCGAGACAAGGTAAGGAGACGGTTCACCTTGTTGGTAACCGCGCGCTTTGACGGGACGACAGGGCAGGCCCCGACGTTACTGGTGGGCCTTGTTGTTGTTCGTTGTCCGTTGTGTTGTTAGTCAGACAGCGATAACGGTTGTCTGCGAGATAATATTAAAATGCTAAATGGTTCGGCGGATGACTTGAGAGACCCATTGGTCTGTACGCACTACCTTCACGTGGGATAAGGAGTTATGGGCTCCCCTGCGTCGTAGTTTGTCCGAAAGCTCTTCAGACGTCAGCAGTACCACGGGCTGATAGCCGGGAAGCGGTCTTGTCTTCTTTGCTGCAGCAGGTGTGTTTTGGATTTTCTTTTGCTTCACCGGCCAGTCTCGTACCGTGCAGGAGCGTGCAAGGGTGAGGGACCTAGACCCCTTGGCGCATAGGATATAGTCCGGCGGATGGCCTCTTTGATGAGCCTAGGATGAACTGCGATGTGTCGGATAGCCTCGGTGGGGCGTTCCCTAACAAGGTTCACGCCACCCTAGAGATCCGAGCGTGCAGGCTGAACAGTAGTGCACCTCTGCAGGGAGTTTAATCTATTCGAATAGTCGTGTCCACGGTAACAGGACGCTTTATGCTGAAGCTGGATCTTATCACTACAAACTACTACTATTAAACTGTATGGTTCCGGGTTTTCTTCCTCGCAGGGAAGTCGAGGAGGGGAACTCGGAGGCATTATTATTATTAATTATTACAACTTACTATTATACAATGTTGCAGCAACTTCTGCTTCATTGTTACTTTATGCTTTATATGAACTGTTGGTTGTTCTCTTCTCATGCTGCAAGACTCGTCAGAAGATGCTAGTCTTTGATAGGCCTAGCTTCTTACCCTTATTCTGATTTCTATCTTGCAGTCCACTATATACAGCCTCCCCTTTCCATTTGATACAATGCATAAATGCTTAGTAGAGGACGTAAGACTCGCGGGTATGCTAGATACTCACCTTTACTTTATTTCCCCTTTTTCGGTTTGCCTAATCGGCTGCTGCAGCCGACGTTGGAGCCCAGGAGCAAGAGTACCCCGGAGTCGACTACTACGACGTTGAGTTCCCCATTGACCAGGACTAGTTCGGTGGATCCCAGGCGGGAGGCCTCGCCTTTTCGATCTGTAACATATTGGTTTATCCTTTTGTGTTTAGTGTTGTGCTGTGATATTCTCATCGTGGCACCCTAATCTCAGTGGTGTACCCTACGTGTATGATTACTGTACATAGATTGATTTTGGGGGCGTCATAGGAAGAGGATGAACAGATAGATGGAGATTAGATCGAGGGCTCGGTGTACCCTAACTTGGTGTATGACGAGCAGCTACGGCGACGACGACCAGAGGAGGAGCTCGACGGTGGCGCGAAGTCCACGGCGGCGTTCATCCGGCAGCGAAGCGGCGAGAACGACGACGGAGATGGTGAGCACGAAGGCGCGCAAGAGATTAGGGTTCCGGATCTGCTGGGAGCGAAGATATGAGCCGGTTCGCTGGGCTGGATGCCTTATATAGGGCTGGTCTGACAGGAGTTGTCCGATCAGATCGGACGGCTCCCAGCGACCGTCCCTCCGGATTCTGTGGCGAGGATTTCGTGGCGTTTCGTGAGGTAATCTCAACAACCCAGATTTGACGGGATCTCAACGACCGAAGAATATGTCTTCGACTTGAGTAAAACTTCAATAAAAGTTGGAAGCATTTGATTCGGAACTCAATGATGTTCGAAGCAAAATACTTTCCGTTTCAATTGTGCTCAACCATTTTGGACAGATATAATAAGAGGGAAAAAGAACAGAAGGGGTAGGGTCCGAAACTTATCACCTCAAAAAAAACAAGCGAAGAAAAAGGTGATAAGCATTGGGGACTAAATCCAAGAAAAATAGAAATAAGAATTGAAGTAAAAGCAAATAACGAAACCAAAGACAAACAACGAAGTAAATGAATATATACAAGGAGGTAAAGGTTCGGTCTTACAGTACATTGCGTGAGTCCAATATATTGAGCTCACACCTTAACGCACAAAACCTTTTCTCATCCAATGGCTTCGTGAATATGTCCGCCAATTGATCTTCAGTTCTGACATTACTTATCACAATATCTTCACGCTGAACATGATCACGAAGAAAATGATGGTGAATGTCAATATGCTTCGTGCGAGAGTGTTGTACAGGACTGTGAGCAATTTTGTTTGCACTCTCATTATCACATAGAAGAGGAATTTTCTTCACATGAATACCATAATCCTTCAGCGTTTTCTTCAGCCAAATAATCTGAGTATAGCATGACCCAGCAGCAATGTATTCGGCTTCAGCTGTAGATATTGAGACACAGTTTTGCTTCTTGGAAGCCCAACACACAAGTGATCTTCCAAGGAAATGAAAAGTTCCTGAGGTTGATTTCCTATCCACACGATCACCAGCCCAGTCTGAATCAGAATAGCCAATAAGATCAAACTGAGCTCCCTTGGGATACCACAAGCCCAAGGTTGGTGTGTGAGCAAGATACCAAAGAATTCGCTTTACAGCAGTATGATGTGATTCCTTTGAATTGGCCTGAAAACGAGCACAAATACATACTGAAAGCATAATGTCAGGTCTAGATGCACAAAGATATAAATGAGAGCCAATCATACACCGATAGTTCTTCTGGTCGAAGGCTTTGCCCTTTTCATCTGCATCTAGGAAGCCAATGGTAGGCATTGGAGTCTTGATAGTTTTTCAATCAGTGAGACCAAACTTCTTCAGGCAATCCTTGAGATATTTTTCTTGAGAAATAAAGGTGCCATTCTTCTCTTGACGAATTTGAAGTCCAAGAAAAAACTTCAATTCACCCATCATTGACATCTCATATTTCTTTGACATCATTTTGGCAAATTCTTCGCTAATTTCAGTGTTAGTGCAGCCAAAAATAATATCATCTACATATATTTGACAAACAAACAAATCACCATTATAGGATCGAGTGAAAAGAGTTGGGTCAATTGTTCCTGGTTTGAAGCCTTTCTTCAAAAGGAAGTCTTTCAGTGTGTCGTACCAAGCACGAGGTGCTTGCTTCAACCCATAGAGAGCCTTGTGCAACATATACACCATGTCAGGTTTCTTTGGGTCTTCAAAACCTGGAGGCTGCATAACATACACTTCTTCTTCGATTTCTCCGTTAAGAAAATCACTTTTCACATCCATCTGATAAAGTAGAATACCATTGAAATTTGCAAAAGCAAGCATAACACGAATGGATTCGAGACGAGCAATTGGAGCATAAGTTTCGCCGAAATCGATACCTTCGATTAGGGTGTATCCTTGTGCTACCAGTCGTGCTTTGTTTCTTACCACTATACCATCTTCATCTTGCTTGTTGCGAAAAATCCACTTTGTACCAATGATGTTGTGCTTCGTGGGATCAGGCCTACCAACTAAGGACCAGACTTTGTTTCGCTTGAACTGGTTAAGTTCTTCGAGCATAGCGGTTAACCAATCTGTATCCTTCATGGCTTCATCAAACTTTGAAGGTTCTAGCATGGAGACGAATGAAAAGTTTCCACAGAAGTTAGCCAACCGAGTACGAGAGCGAGTTGTGGGACGACCTGGTTGTTGAATTTCTTCAAGGATCGAATCAACATCAACTCTTCTTCGAACTCGTGATAAAGTAGAATCGTTTGCTTCAGGCTCATGTTCTGCTTCAGGATCTACTTTGGCTTCAGGATCTGCTTCACCTTCAGCCTCAACATTTCCTTCAGGATTAGCATTTCCTTCGTTCCCTTGTCCTTCTTCGTCCTGTTCACCATCAGCTTCAGGATGTTGATCTCCAGCGCCCCGGGCTAGGTGTGGGAACATTGGATCATCATCATCCCTATTATCTTGACGAGGATTTGCTTCAACAGGGCGAATTTCTCCAATAGCCATGGACCTGATCACTTCATCAAGAGGAGGTTCATCTAGATCATGAGGCAAATGCTCTTTTTGAGAGCCATTAGTTTCATCAAACCTCACATTTACAGTTTCCATAGCCTTCCCAATGTGGGAGTTATACTCTCTGTAAGTGTGAGAATTTGAGCCATAACCTAGTAGAAAACCTTCATGTGCCTTAGGGGAAAATTGGAGCTATGATTCATATCTCTAATAAAGCAAGGAGCACCAAATACCCTAAGATACGAAACATTTGGCTTGTTACCAGTGATAAGCTCATGTGAAGTTTTCTCCAGAAATTTGTGAAGGTAAACCTTGTTGATGATATGACATGCAGTGTTAATTGCTTCGGCCCAGAACCTGATAGTAGTCTTGTATTCAGCAAGCATAGTTCTGGCCATTTCAATAAGAGTTCTATTCTTCCTTTCAACTACACCATTCTGTTGAGGTGTATAAGCAGCAGAGAACTCATGATTAAAGCCATGATCATCAAGAGATTCTTCAATATGAGTATTTTTTAATTCAGTTCCATTATCACTTCGGATATGCTTCAGAGATAATTCATATTCTGTTTGAGCTCTCTTAGCGAATGACTTGAAGATTTTAACAACTTTGCTCTTGTCATCCAGAAAGAAAACCCAAGTATAACGAGAAAAATCATCAACAATAACAAGACCATATTTGTTTCCTCCCAGACTTGCATAATTTTGAGGACCGAAAAGATCCATATGAAGCAATTCAAGAGGACGAGTGGTAGTCATGATAGTCTTCGCTGAATGATGTTTCTTCATCATTTTACCAGCTTCACAAGCTTTGCAGAGATGATCCTTATCGAATTTCACTTCACTGATGCCAATAACATGCTTCTTCTTCACTAGATTTTGAAGATTTCTCATCCCTGCATGACCAAGTCTTCGATGCCATAACCAACCAGATGAAGCTTTTTCCATTAGGCATGTGGATACAGCAGGACCCGAAGAAAAATAAAAAATGAATAAATCTCCTTTTTGGTAACCCTCTAAGACAAACGTATAGTCATCCTATGAAAAGACAACACAGCGCGAAGCAGAAAATAGAACAAGCATACCCATATTGCATAACTTCGAAATAGACATAAGATTATATCCAAGAGATTGGACTAGCATAACCTTGTCAATGTGCTTATCTTTTGATATGGCAACCTTACCCAAACCTAAAACTTTACCCTTGTTGTTATCACTGAAGGTAATGTACTTTTGAGAAGATTGAGATAGTTTTTCTTCGGTGAATAACTCCTTGTCTCCGGTCATATGATTTGTGCAACCACTATCCATGACTCATTCGGATCAACCGGAGACATATCCATGCAGAAGAATTAGTTCTTCTTAACCACCCACAAATGAGCAGGTGACTGAGAAGAGGTGGAAGCACTTGTTGAAGCAATATTAAAACGAACAGGATTATATTTCCTAGGGGGACCATCAAGTACACCATAAATGTAAGTCCTCTGCGAAGGGTTAGGATATGAATGAGCATATGCAATCTTATTATGGTTATCATGAGGACGATAAGTATAACGACCAGTGCGATAGTATTGCTTCTAAGGAACATTTGATTCGAGCACCAGTGAATCATTTCTCTCTTCCAGAGAATAGAAGTGATTCGGTGGTACAGAAGACTTTCCCTGCATAGTATGGTTAGCAGGCAGTTTTTCCACAAGTGCTTTCTGCACCCATATCTGCCTCTTATAGAAGCCATTCTTAGGTGGAGTACCAACATACTCAGCTGTAACCTTTCCCTGTTCATCTTTAATGAGCTTGTAGTCTGAATCAAGTGATTCGTCTACAATAGATTTATTCATTTTGCAGTCAAAACCTGAAAGGTTAGCGATATCAATGGTTTCTCCTTCGCTAGGACCCAAACAGTCTTAGGATACTTCTCAGGTTCCCAATAGGTGCCATCAGGGTTTAGCTTCCTCTCGAAACCAACACCCTCATTCCTGGGATTCCTGTGAAGGAGAGCCTTCCTCAGGATGTCACACAGGTACTGGTGACCTTGCACACTTTTGAACATGCATGTTTCAAATAAGTTTTTCAACCTGAGGAGTTCCTCGGTAACAGCAGAGTTTTCCTCATCTGAGGCATTAGAATCATCAATAACAATAGGAGCTTTGCCTTTGGAATCAGTTTTGCTTCGTTCCAGACAAGTTAAGCAAGGTGAATCAGTTTTATGATTTGCTTCAGGATCCTGTTGAGCCATAAGAGAGAGATTGACATTTTCCAACTCTTCATGAGCCTCTTTCAGTCTTTCAAGAGCCATTTTTCTCTGAAGAAATTCATAGGTGAGCTTCTCATAATCAACTGAAAGAATATCATGCCGAGAGGATAATTCTTCAAACTTCTCCTTCAGAGCAGCATGCTCATTAGTTAAAGTTTGACTTTTCTCTATCTCATCGATCAACAGAGTTTCTGATTTCTTAATGGTTTTGCTTAGCGAATCAAGTTCATCTTGTTGGATTGAAGAAATTTTAGCAAGTTTAGCATAGCTTATCTTCGAATCACTGTCATATGAGGAACAATCAGAAGTATCATAGGTAGCTTTGGATGAAGATACCTTTGCTTTGGCCATGAAGCAATATGCAGGAGTTTCACCTTCACTGTTGTTGTTGGTGAAGAATGAGCTCAAAGTTTTGGCTGAAGCATCTCCCGAAGCAAATGCCAAACCAGCAACACCATCTGATTCGTACCCTGACCCAGACCTTGATCCTGATTCAGCTTCGGACCCAGGCGCTTCATCTTCAGAGTTCATTTCCTTTCCCAGATAGGCCTTGCCACGGTGAGAACTGCTTCGACGAGACGAATGAGTCTTCGACGAAGAACCCTCACGCTTCTTATGATACTTCTTCTTCTTGTCATCATTTGAATCTTTCTTCTTTTCTCTTCTTGAACTGGAATCGTGTCTCTTGGACTCATAGCTTCTGAAGGATCTATGGGACTTGGTTGAAGAGTATCTGAGTGAATGCTTCGATTTGTTTTCAGTTTCCCACATAGGGCAATCAGCAATGTAATAACCTAGTTTCTTGCACTTGTAGCAGCAGTTGTCCTTCGATGGAGAGCTTCTTGAGGATGAACGGTGAGATGAGTGACTTGAGTTCCTTGAAGAATAACTGTTCTTGGGTGAAGAAAAACCTTTTCTTTGGAAGCGGTTGAAGCGTCTCATGATCAATGCTAAATCCTTCCCAATGCTTGCGGGATCATCAGATTCGACACCTGAAGCAGAACTAACTTTGGGTGAAGAATGATGTGAAGCTTTTGCTTTCAAAGCATGTGATCTTCTTCGAGCGCCATTAATGTCACGTTTCTCATCTTCTTCCATTTCAAAAGTATTGAGTCTCTCAAGAATATCAGCGGCAACAAGATTTCTGAAATCAGTTCTTTCCTTGACCATCAGCACAATGTGATCAAATGAATCATCCAATGAGTGAAGCAAAGTTCTTACAACTGAGTGAGGAGTAATGTCATCAGCACCGAGAGAAATCAGCCCAGTTTCCAAAAAATTAAAAAATTTGTTTTCGGCGTGAATTGTTTGATTGTCTGATTTGTTTGCGGTGTTTGCATCCCCGATCTATCGATTGGCGATTATTTTTCCCCCTCTTATCTCGTATCGGACGGAGACCGACCCTTGCCACTCTGACACTCGACCTTTGCGACACCGGGTTTCACCCGATCACCGTCGCGAAAACCGCACGAGACCAGCCGCAGCCAACGGAACGAAAAATCCCGTTTAATAATTAAACGGGTTATTTTTATAGCGCGCCGGAAAGTGTTTTCGGAACGGTTCCAGCGTGAGGTGAACGCCTCCGGCTCGACGCACCGATCGCGCAGTTCGAAGTTTTACCCGAATCGGAGGTACTGCGGACCCCCGGCGGTCAGAAACGTGAGCACCGCACGCGCGAGAGAAAAACCGATGATGTTTTTGCAAACTGCCAGCCACCGGGGCTATATAAAGACCACCACACTCCCACCCATTTTTAGGGTTTCCCTAGCACAAAATTGCAGCCACCCCCCTGAGTTGCTCAGATCTGCCCAGTTGATCCCAAAAATCCCGAAATTGTGCTCCCCTGCGATCTGGACCGTCAGATCTCGCGATCCGACGGCCCAGATCCAACCTATCCAGCCAGCCCCTCTCTCTCTCCTTCCTCACCAACTGCACGCGCCCGCCGCCCATGGAGGCCGAGCCGCCGCCGTCGTCTCGGCCCTCTCCTCCCGCGCCCTCTCTCTTTCCCTCTCCTCCCTCTCATCTCTCCCCTCACCTAACCTCTCCGCCTTCCCTCCCCCTGCAGGTCCGGCCGCCATGGCGCCATGGAGCCGCTCGAGCTCGGCCAGGGGCTCCTCTGCCACCAGCCGCCCGCCGCAGCGCCCCACGGCCAGCCTGCCCCGCCGCCTGCGCCTCCTCTCCTGCAACCGCCGGCGTCCGCCCCAGCACCTGTGCTCCGGTCCTCCCCACCTCGCCGCCGGGAGGTCAACGGCGCGACGGCCGCCGCCTTTTCCTCGTCGGAATCGGCAGGCCCCGACCGGCCTCCTCCAACCGCCTGGCCAGGCCGGCTCGGCCACCTGCCACGTGGGCCCGCGGCCCAGATCTGCTGGCACCAGCCCAGGCCGCCTCCAGGCTAGTGGGCCGGCCCGTTTGGGTGAGGCCACCCTTTTTTTTCTTTTTTTTCCCTGTTGCTAAAATCTGCTAAGTCCTTTATTAACTGCTGCTGATTCGATTCCGCGTTGACGATAGCAAGCGATCCGTAGCTCCGATGAACGTGCCCCCAAAACGAAAGTTGCTCAGAATTGCGTGTACTTTAATTCATCTTTTGTGAGCATTTGCATTTGAGCTCATCTTGATTGTGTAATTGTGTGCTAAAGTGGGCATCAGGCCGTTAAACTGCTGCTTTTTGCTGTTATGTGCTGCTGTTATTATTTTGTTGCAACTTTGCATGATGATTGTGACTCATCCATGAGGCCTATTGCATTGATTCTTTTTCCATTGTGTTAAGCATCATGTGTACTTCAATTTCATGCTTTAACTTGCCATGTTTGACTGCTCTAGCTATATTAAATCTTGCTCCAAAGTGGTGATCCTGATGTTATTGTGCTCCTGTTGCTGAAACTGTTATTTTGTTGCAACTTCGGTCGACGAGTGTGTCGCGACCGTTTATCGGAATTGAGTGACTCAAA
This sequence comes from Bromus sterilis, assembly GCA_950022295.1. Lineage (NCBI taxonomy): Eukaryota > Viridiplantae > Streptophyta > Magnoliopsida > Poales > Poaceae > Bromus > Bromus sterilis. The sequence continues at coordinate 266,740,263 of OX465598.1, read as the reverse complement.
TTGCATATTGTTAAACATCATGTCTACTTCCATTACATGTATTGCATTGCCATGATATGCTTGCTGGTCATATAGTTATTTAGCTCCAAAGTTGCTATGCTGCTGTTTTTGACAGCCACCTCTGTTTTTCTCTTAAGTCTGTAACGTCATGATGCCATGTTGTTTGCTTAATATCTTTTGATCCATGATGTCTTTTTGCATGATTCTTTTTGCCATGCCTTCCATGTCATGTCTACTTTAATAGCAAGTCATTTGTGAGCATGTTTGCATTGATTATCCTGTTTATGCATTGCTCTAAAGTGTGCTTCGTGATGTTGGCAGATTGTGCCCGTAACTTGTTTTGCTTGTATCTTTTTAACCGTAACTCCGTTTGGAGTGTTCTTTATATGTAACTTGATTAGTTTTTCGTGTACTTTGTGTTTATGCTATTGTTTTCTGTTGTTAACCAACCTAAAATATGGTTAGGGCAGAAAAGTACCAAATGTTTTAATCATCGTGCGGCACTTAGTGTTATGCCATGTTTAGGATTGTGCCTCACTTAAATTGACTAGCATAGATAGTTTACTTTGTGCTTCACCTCTTGACATGTTTGTGTGCTATGCCATGCTTGCTTGAGTTGCCATGTTAATAACAGTTGATTGATCACCTGTAGCTAAGCAACTTGAACCACCTTAAACGTGCGGTATTCGTCGTGTGTGACGAGTACTCCACTTAAATCGTTAGTAACCGTTCTCGACGATAGATCTGTATCGCGTTGCCGTGCCTTGTGTTGTCTCTTTGATCTTGTGTTGCCCCGTAGTAATAGATGCTTGCTCGTTGATTGCTTTCCAGTGTTTATCGTCTTGTGTGCTCCTGCGGGTACCTCTCGGAGACGATGCGAGCTTGCGATCAACTACATCTTCGGAACCCGACTTATCAACAGGCAAGGACTATACATTACTTATGATCCATTCTATTTCAACCAGCGGTTTTCATGCTAGTATAGATTAGGTTCGATGTTTGATCCTACCACATGTTTACAGCCTCTTTCAAACCGATACAGCCATGTCCCTTCCCAGCAAACCTTGTACTGCTATGTTACTATTGCTCGTTGCTCAGCCCCTGCTTAGTATGCATGCTTAGGATGCTACGATGTTACCCTGTTACTCCTGGGTTTGGGATATCACCTTATTATATTGTTGTTGATGATATGATTATTAAAATGTTGACTATATTCGATGAAGGATGGAAGGTCTAGGCTATCCCGCCCCGACGCTTTGTTCCATTCGAGTCACCTAGGACCCGAGTTCCAGGTATTGGTTTTAAGGCTGAGCGTGCCTAACCGCGTGTGGGATTTTATGGGGTCCCCTTTTCTTACCTACCTAGCTTCAAACATTTCTAGTGGTGGCCCAAGCTGATTTACCATTTGAAACCGTGTGTGTGTTGGTCAGCTGCCAGTTGTTTTCAAACCAACCCGGACCAGTGAGGACTTAGTTCCCTTGCTGGCCCACCTTGTTCGGCTGAGGACCCGGTTTCCCATGTGTGATTAACCGGCTATCCAAACCCGAGACAGACGGTAGAGACCAGATCGAGAGAGCGGTCGGCTCCTGAGATGGATGTCGACTCACCGGGGGCCACCCGGATTTCTTCGTTGTTAGTTAGAGGGACCTGTCGTTTCGGATCTCTTGAAACTAAATCATAAAATGGTTGCCCGTGATGGGTAGCAACTGAGAGTGATGGACGTGCGTGCGGAGCCTCGTAATGGGCAGTTGGTACACCCCTGCAGGGTTAAATCTTTTCGAGAAGCCGTGTCCACGGTTATGGACGACTTGAGACCTACTCCTTGTTCATAGACAACAACAACTGTGATAATCTTAATATAACTTGATCAACGTGTGTGTGTGCCTTGACTGCTTCTTCTTCGTCGGGATGCGAAGAGGAGGACAAGGATAGGACAGGTGTTATGATTGCGTAAGTAGTTGATAGCAAGACTTGTTGGAGGCGATTCCTCATCGAATGCTTGGCTTCTTATCTTACTCTCTAGATCGTTAGCCACTTCATAAATGCTAGTGCGGTAGCAACCTCACCACTTACCCCTTCCTTACCGTAAACTACTAGTTGTCCTAGAATGACGAGTGATGAAGTCCTTGTTGGCTCAGATGACCACTACAGTTGGATGCTGAGTACCTCTGTACTCATGATACTACCCCCAAACTCTTTTTAGGGTTCTGATCGACAACAGGTATGGTGATCGACGTTTCACGTGGGGACTCGACGACGACTAGTTAGGCGGATCCCGGCAGAGGGCCTGGACCCGTGTGGTTATGGGATCGATGTTTTTCTCTTTGCCAGTAGGCATTTGATTGTAGTCTGTACTCAGACATGTACCTTCCGTTGTTGTATTGTATTTAAGGCAGTTGTATGCCGATTGTATGAGAAGTTGTATCCTGTATCTGTAATGTTGTGATATCATGTTGGAAATCCGGGGCATATGGCTTTGTCATATGTCGCGGTGGGACCGATATGTGCTTCGTCCCCGGATCTGGATGGAAACATCTAGATCTGGAACAGTACCGCATATCGGGCCTTACAGTGGTGTTCTTGGGGGTGATCTCTTCAGTCTCTCTCAGGAATGTTCTTAGAGCAGCCCCCCCGCAAATGGAGGAGGGGGCGGCGTATTTATAGTTGGCGATCCCGAGGTGCGAAATGACCAGATTGACCCGAAGTGACAGCTTGACACGTGTCCACAACGGTCGGATTTGTCATTACTGCGCAACTTTACTTGTGGAATAAGTAAAGCTGACTCACGAACTTAGTTCTGCTTGAGAAGCCAAAGAACGAAGTCTTTGCTACTGAAGCTTAACTCAGTGCACATGAGATTTCTTCACTCTGGCTTCTCACTTGGTCTAGATTTGATCTGAGCATTTTCTCAATAACTTTGGTGTCCACAAACTAAAGACCCCTCTTGATAGTATGGTTTGTCCTATGACTCAAAGAACAGAAAAAGAACTACACAAAAACATCTAAGTCTTGCGCCGTCTTCTTCATTTCCTTCAATGAGTTGAGCTTCAGGACACCTTCATTTTTGGGGGTCATCCTCCGTGATTAAGCTTCGCTCAAGGGGTAATGCTCCGATAACTTGAAAACCTTCCCTGAAGCTTTATCACCTAGCTAGTCCTTCAGGAACCTATTCAACTGTTTATACTAGAAAACATTGTTAGTTCCTCTACTGTCTTGTCCAACAATATCAAAAACACACAGGGGCAAAACTTTGCTCTTACAGCTTGAGACACACTACTTGACTTGGGATAGGGGAGTTGATGGCTTTTGGCACATTGACAAGCCTCACAAACAGACTCCATTTTATTTTTACTCGACAAAGGAAGATTACTTTTATTTATAACTTGCTCAACTATAGCTAATGACGGATGACCTAATCTTTGATGCCATCTCTCCAAGGAGAGCTTGACCACATAATAGACTTGACGACGACTTGAGTTGCTAAGATCTCCGGAAGTGATAGGGTAGAGGCCACCAATGCATCTACCTTTGTGGAGGAGTTCCTTCGTTGCCCGATCCTTGATAAGAAAATAATGAAGGTGAGTTTCAACAAAGACATTGTTATCGGCCGTCAAACGAGAGATGGAGATAAGATTTTTGTTAGCTTGTGGAACATGCAAGACATCTTTTAGAAGAAGATCACGTTTTAAAATAGGGGAACAAATAGTAGATTGACCAATATGTTTAACGTCCATACCTCCACCATGTTCAGCAGTGTTGATCTGATCATGTCCATAGTACTTTTCTCGGAGAGCTAGCTTTTCAAGCTCACTTGTGATGTGATATGTGGCTCCTGAATCAGCATACCACAAAGAGTTGTCGCCACCTTGCTCCCGAAGCGCAGCTGCCACATGGCGTGCGTCAGGGACATAGTTTTCATCAAAACGATGCCAACAGTCCATGACTTCATGCCCAGGCTTTCTTCATAGTTGACAACGTTGGCGTGGAGTGTTGTTATCGTGCCGAGGACCACCGCCGCCGCCGTTGCTTCTGCCGCGGCCACCACCTTGTCCACTAGGGCATCCACCGCCGCTGCCTCGGCCTTGATGTTGAGTACGACCACGATTCCCCCCGCCGCGGCCACGAGTAGCAGCGTTGGCGGAAGATTGCTTGATGTTGGAGCCGTAGAGAAGATTCATTCGTGCTTCAAACGAGAGAAGATGGTTGAACAATTCCGTGGGGGTGACCGGCTCGATGCGGGAGGTTAGGGCCGAGACCACGGAATTATATTCCATGTCCAGGTCTGTGACAATGTAGGACACGACCTCGTGATCTGAGAGGGGCGTGCCGGCGAGGGCGCTCTCGTCTGCGAGAGCTTTGATCTTGGCGAGCTAATCAACCATGGTGGCCGATCCCTTCTTGAGGTTGACGAGGGCTATGCGGGTGTTGACAGCCTGAGACTGTGTTTGGGAAGCGAACAAGGATTTGATCGCAGCCCACACATCCGCCAGGGTCATGAGAGTGGCCACCTGCGCAAGAACCTCGCGAGACAAAGAACTCATCAAATAGCTAAGGAGTTTCTGCTGTTGCGCATACCAAATTGTGTGGGCGTAGTTGATCACCGGCTCTTCCTTCCCTTCATGATTGCTCATGAGGACGGTGGCCGGTGGCGCCGGAGTAGCGGCGTCCAGATAGCGTTCCATCTGTGCCCCCTTTATGTTGGGGAGCGCGATGGCCTTCCAGAGGAGGTAGTTTGGCCGCGAGAGTTTCTATGCGGGCGGAGGGCCGAGGGAGACCATGCCGGTGCCGGAGGAGGAGGAGGTGGATATGGCAGCGGGTGAGGTGTGGGAGGAGAGGGCACTCATGGTGCTATTGGCGGCTGTGGATGCGGCCATGGTGCTCTCGCTCGGGAAGGTAATTGGCTAGATGCGATCGTGGATTGAGGAAGCGGCTCTGTTACCATGTAAAGTTTGCGAGAAGCTTGCCCTTTACCTCGGGCGCTTTCCATGTTTATATAGGCGTACAATGTCTTGAAGATTACACAATGAACTATCGCTAGGATACGTTCGTTAGGGATTTGTTACACGGTGGATTACAACGAGAGGAAGATATACATCGTGGGAGAAACAAACTCTATCCTCTAGAAGATCCTAACTATGTAATCTAACACGGAGTACAAATTATGAAATTGGATAACGCGGTGACATGTCACACATGAATGCATACTGATTTTCCCAGGCAGCACGTTTTTTCCCCCTTATCAACAGAACACCGGACCGGAGTTTCGTTTAGCTGAAATTAATTTGGTTGAGGTTGTCATAGGCTGTTCGACATTTGGTCTGAATTGGAGAAAGTAGTGGAGAAAGGATAATAGAACTTAAGTTGAGAAAAATAGCACGCAGCGCCCGTGGCCTAATGGATAAGGCGTTTGACTTCTAATCAAGCGATTGTGGGTTCGAGTCCCACCGGGCGTGCTCTTCTCTTTTTTTCTGAATTACTGCTATGCAGTGTAAGTTTCCTTTTTCTCATTTCGCTACTGCTAAACAAATCGAACATAGCGCCCGTGGCCTAATGGATAAGGCGTTTGACTTCTAATCAAGCGATTGTGGGTTCGAGTCCCACCGGGCGTGCTGACCTTTTTCTGAATAATGATAATTATTTTTTTCTCCCCTTTTTCTCCCTCTGGTACTGCAAAATCGGTTGAACACCATACAGATTCCCTTCGTTCCAAAATAAATCTCACTAAATTAGTACGATTTTGAGATGAAGGAAGTACTTTTTAAAATCCAAGATTTACACCTATGACACGTGTGGTTTGCATTTCTTGGAGACCCAAAATCAATCTATCTTATTCCACTGTAAATGAGACCCGAAATCAATCTATCTTATTCCACTGTCAATATGCAGAAATACGACAGCCCTATGCGACTGCTTAGAATCTCGCTCAAATGCAAGTTTAGAATATAACTAGAAGCATACGTGCTGACCTTTTTCTGAATAATGATAATTATTTTTTTCTCCCCTTTTTCTCCCTCTGGTACTGCAAAATCGGTTGAACACCATACAGATTCCCTTCGTTCCAAAATAAATCTCACTAAATTAGTACGATTTTGAGATGAAGGAAGTACTTTTTTAAATCCAAGATTTACACCTATGACACGTGTGGTTTGCATTTCTTGGAGACCCAAAATCAATCTATCTTATTCCACTGTAAATGAGACCCGAAATCAATCTATCTTATTCCACTGTCAATATGCAGAAATACGACAGCCCTATGCGACTGCTTAGAATCTCGCTCAAATGCAAGTTTAGAATATAACTAGAAGCATACGAGCGTCTTGTTGTCATTTTCTTTCTGCTACTGTCTATATGTTGGTCTAATTCAACGTTTTCCTTTCTCTTCTTTTGTTGTGAATTCACTGATAGGTCCTTTGCTTCTCTGTTCGTCGTTTGATCACTACCGTTTGTTTTTGCCTCATCTGGATTCTAATAGGAGGCTAATTCGTCCATCATCACTAATTCACTAAAAATAGTTCTGAGGGAACATCGATCGGTAATATGACCTGAAACTAGTGATAGTAGTGAACTAATGATAATGGACGGACTAATATCTTAGTGGACAAAATATACTGGAAAACCAAATTCAGTTTTAGTTTGAGAAGATGCGCACTTTGTATCATTGTGTCAATTCTTTCCAGAACACAAATGAAGCTTTCTCGCCAGAAGTATTGCTTTCAATTATTTTTGTTCCAGTTGCAGTTCCTTATTTCTACTTGCCTATCATCCAAACGATTATTGGCATTGCTGATCTATATGATAAAATCTTCATTACTGACAAATCTTCATATACGCGGTTCACTTGGTGTCGCTTGTCTTCGAAGTCTTTTTTTTTGTTTTTCTTTTGTTTAGCTAACGATATCCTTATTATTTTTCTAGAGCGGTCGTTTTAAGGATTTTAACAAATAAACGTAGCGCAACACCAACAATAGACAAAATGTGAGACACCGTCTTAATAAGAAGACATGTCACATCACACTTGATAAAATGAATATCCGGTCAAAATCAAAGTCTTTATTTGAATGAGAGGCCTCTAATCCTAGGGAGCTTAGTGATGTAGGACATTATATGCAAGATAATGAAAATATTAGTTAGGATTAATCTTAAAATTTTGTTATAGTGGTGGATTTTAATCCTACTTAAGGTGCCCTTCCTGTCCCACATGAAATACCATATTACTAGCCAAGATTAGTCAAGGCCAATCAAAAGTAGTCTAAAAAAAGAACACTAAACCGGAGCCTTATATTGTTTGGAGCTATAGAAGGCCCTCATGAGCATGTAATTCATTAGTTTTTCCTTGAATACACTAAACTGGAGGGCCACTTTGTTCTTTCTAAGCTCCTTCGGGAGGGAAAAAGGAGGTAGAGAGCTCCGAGTTCGAGGGACCTAATAAGGGGCGGACTAGTAGAGGTACAATGGGACTCTACAAACGGATGCACTCTAACTTCCTCATGACCTGGGCACCACTCTCGATGACCTTTTCATAGGACGTAGGTCGTGCTTCCACGAGACGATTGAACCTATTTAAAAAATATAATCGTTTCTACTTGTCAAGTGTACGACGACCTACGATATAAGGCTGACGTACACACACTCACTAAACACTAATCTCTGATCATGCTACTAAGAAAACCTTCTAGTCAAAAATTAATTCCCATACGTAAATATTGGCGCCGACTTTGGGGAATCCTCATCGTGTGTGAGAAATCACATCAACCATTGCGTCTAGCTGGCCACTAAGCAAGCCTCGAGAGAAGCTGAGGCATCCAAGGATAAAACCTCAATAGCAAGGTCAAAGAAAACAAATGCTGTGGGAGAGGTGAAACCCGAATCACTCCAAACAGAGCTGACGACCTCACACTCGGTGCAATGGTCGAGGAAGTGGGCCATGCAGAGGCCACCAACCTCGTCGTCCTCGAGATGTTGTGCTGCGTTCGTATTTCAAATATGCTCATAAAGATATGCTTACGACATCTCGAATGTTGATCCCTAAAACGAACGCCGCATCCGTCTTCGAATACTGTTGTGGGAGCCAGCCAGCCCTAGTTGCATCCACCCGCTAGAAGTTTAAAAGAAATCTAATAAATTCGCACGAACTTTGTACATATTTCATTCATCACACTGAAAACGAACAAATTCATTAAAATCTAGGCATAATTTACATATCTAGACGATATTTTGTCCGTTGAACTAGTTTAATACTTCAATAAAAATAAAATAAAACAATCAAACTCCACATCCACCGCCACGCTGTCGTCCTCTCCCTCCATCTCCTTCGGTTGTTCTTCCTCGTCCTCCAGGACGTCAAAGATGGCGTCGATACTCTCCTGTTGCCTACGAAGGAAGCGGCGGTTTGCTTGCACCTCGTTCTCCGACCGAATGGAGTCGCGGATTACCTTTTGTTCCACCATGAAGGGATTTGCTAAGACGACTGCCTCGACGACGCTTCTATCCTATGTCTCCCGACGGAGATCTTGACAACGTGTCAGAGTAAGTTTTCTCCTCTTCGTCGTCCTCCTCCTTTTGCTCCTTCTCCTCCTCCCGCTCCTGTTCTGCCTCCTCCTCCCCCCTCCTTCATGATTCGGGCATTCTCTTCCTTCGCAAGGATCTCCGCACGCCTTGCCAAACTAAGCATCTTGTATGTGGTGATCTTAGAGCGGATCATGAAGAATGTAGTGGCACATATGAGATTAAGAGCGAAAGAGTTTGGGTGCTCATGGAATGGCTACCAAGGCTCGCCATGACGTTTTACATAACCGCCGGCAGTAGGACGGTTTCAATTCCATTGGGGTAGGCTTCTCAGTCGACATGTCCGCGTTGAAGCGACGACGTTGCGTCTTCGTCGTTGAACACACATAGTCAACAAAGTGCTTATGGCATCTCCATTGCTTCGAAACTGCCCCATCACGTCTCTTCGACATTAACACGCACAAAGAACGAAGCCCTGACTATTGCCCTCTAGTAGAGTCTCTCCGGTATTGAATAACATCGCCAACCGCTACGCACGCGGGCAGGATTTTTGGTGTAGAGGGATTTTGCGTGTATCTCGGTGTCGGTCGAGGGCCTTTCAGCAGTCCGGACTCCCATAAACCCCCCCCTCCCATGCACGGTTTGGGTCAGATTTGCAGGAAAATAAACATACAAATCAACTCGCGAACGGATACATAACCGCGTTAGATGACAAAAATGATCCGAACAATTTATTCTAAACGGATGCGAAAGACTTGAGAATTGACGTTGAAGGTTCCTTTACATACCTTCATAAAAATTACAGTAGCGTATATGCCTATATATGAGTATTTGCGTCTGTACTGTGTTAGAAACAAAGATCAAAATAAAGTCTCATTTGTTTGGAAACAACAAAAGCCTTGAAGCGGCGCACGGCAAGGCCACTCGCTTTGATCTGGTCGCTCCATCTTGAATCCAACGGTACACAGTGAGGGAGTTGGCATCATATTCATAGTCAACCAGTTGGAAGCCATTGCCGCCCGCCCTCTGTTTTCCCTCTCTCCCACTCTCCTCCGCCGCCGGCGCCCGATGCGCCGCCTCGTCCCGGCGGCGAAACCATCCCGGCGGCGGCATCTCTTCTTCTACTTACCACCCTACAGCCAAATCTCCACCACGACCACCAGCAGCACCTCTCCCTCCCATCTCTGCTCCTTCTACGATCCCGCGGCGCAGTTCCTCCCCTCCGTCTCTCCCCGGCACCTCTCCCTCCCCACCTCGCTCCGCCGCGACGCCCTCCTCGGCCTCGCGCGCATCCTCAAGTCCTCCCTGCAATGCCACCTAGCTCTCCGCACCCTCACCTCCCAGACCCCCCCGCTCCATGCCCGCTTCGCCGCCGCCTCCCTCCTCGCCGTCTTATCCCCGCCACTGCGTCCCTTCACATCCCTCCTCCTCGCCGCCCTCCTACCGGCCGCCTCCACGCATCTCCTCGCCTGGTGCGCCTCCCCCGGCGGCGCCCCGTACGCCGCCCTCCGCCTCGCGCTTCACGCCTTTCTGGCCGCCGGCATGCCGGCCGATGCGCTCGTCGTGCTCGCGCGCGTACGCAGCGTCGGGAAAACGCCCAGCCTCTCCGCGCTCGCGACGCTGCTGCGCCTGCTGTTCCGCGAGGGCAACGTCCAGGCCGCGTGGAAGGTGTTCGTGGAAATGACCGCGATGGGGCCACGGCCGAACCTAGCCATCTTCAACGCCATGATCCTAGGGTTATGCCACAGGGGGCTCGTCTCTGTAGCTGCGGGATTGCTTGGTGTCATGTGGAGGTTCCATGTTATTCCTGATGCGTGCAGCTATAACATCCTGATCAAGGGACATTGTGTGTGTGGGCGGGCAAGGGATGCTTTTGAGCTGTTTGACAAAATGCACAAGTCAGGTTGCGTGCCGACTGTTGTGACATATAACATTTTGGTGAATCTACGGTGCCGTGATGGGAATATGGTGGAGGCAAGGAGACTGTTCGATGAGATGGTGGCGGTGGGAGTTGAAGCAAATACAATCACCTTCAATGTTTTAATTGATGGGTATGCAAAGACTGGACAGATGGATGAGGCTGATGCCGCCTGCAGAGAGATGAAGGAGAGGGGATTGCTGCCAGATTGCTGCACTTTCAACATTCTTTCTGCTGGAGCATACAAGTTTGGAAGGGCTGTGCACTTACCACATGAGCGACAGGAGCTGTATGAAATGTTTGGTTCACAGATATCTGCAGACAATGTAGATATGGTGATCTGTAGGCTTTGTTGGGATGGACAATTGGATGATGCATGGCAGCTTGTGTGTAGTGCGATCGAGCAGGGTGTTCCAGTGAGCGTTGCAGGATTTAATGCTTTGATTGCTGCATATAGCAAGGAGGGATTTGAAGAAGAAGCCCTCGAGTTATATAAACTAATGAAAGAGATAGGCCTTGCACCCTTATCATCCACTTTTAATTACTTGATACTGGGTTTATGCAATCAAGGAAGACTAGATGATGCACAACTTTTGCTAGAACATATGATAAGTAAGGGATATTCTGTTGGTACCTCATTTACCGTTTACATGGATTCATGCTTCAGGTCTGGTAATGTGGAAGGTGCCCTGAAATGCTGGGATGATATGGTGAAAGTTGGTGCGCAGCCTGATTTTATCGCCTTCTCTGCATATATCAGTGGCCTTTGCAGATTAGAGCATGTAAACGAGGCTTATCGGGCATTTGTGGAGATGACAAGTAGAGGTCTTGTTCCGAACAATATTACTTACAACTCTCTGATATCTGCGTTTTGTAGGGTTGGCCATGTGGCCGAAGCACTGAAACTAGAGCAGAAGATGAGGCAGAGAGGTCTTGTTCCTGATGTTTTCACAAGCAATATTCTGATTGATGGTTTTTGCAGAGAAGGAAGGTTGGATATGGTGAATAACCGTTTCTTGGACATGCGTAGTAGTGGCTTAACTCCTGATGTAGTGACGTACAACACAATTATTAATGCATATTGCCGGGCCCAGGATATGAGCGGTGCCATGATTTTCATGAACAAGATGCTTGCAGATGGCTGTGATCCAGATATTTTCACATATAATATTTGGATTCATAGCCTCTGCAACAACCATTCGATGAATCGAGCAGCAAGAGTGCTGGATGAACTTGTTGCTGTTGGTTGCACACCTAATTCAGTTACATACAACACACTGTTGGATGGCATTTGCAGTGATGTCCTTGATCGAGCTATGATTCTCACTGGTAAACTGATTAAGATGGATTTTCAACCCAACACCATCACAGTTAATGTTTTCTTTTCTCATTTCTGTAAGCAAGGTCTTGGAAGGCTAGCCCTTGTTTGGGCTGAGAAGCTCAGAGATGATTCTATTTCTTTTGATGACGCTACAATGAATATACTTGACTGGGCTTCCAAGGAGATGGAGGATAACCCCCAGGATAGAGTTGCTGATATTGACAAGTGTATGTTTCTGGATTTCTTAATGCTCATAACGTACAACACAATGAGCAATAGTAGATCCCCAAAGTTTAGGCATGTGCCTGTCGAGACAGTTATTGATCCTGCTGGCAGCAATACAGTCAAAGTGTTGGATACTGGATAATAGCCAGATTTCATAATCACATGGGCTGAAAACATGCGCCACGCAATCTAAGTTCTTGGTGTTGATGAGGGACGTTGGCATGAAGATGACACAATGGTCGCCAGCCTGGAGGAGGCGAGCAAGCAGACATCAACTAGCCGGCCAGACAAAAGAGAGGAGGAGGTGAAAGAAGAAGAAGAGACTAGTCGGTCGAGGTGTGTGATCGACGGGGTCCTGTCGCCGACGAGCACCATCTACTGCGACTCCAACCTTGCCTACACCCAGCACATCGTGTCCAAGGTCTCGGTCTCCTCCCTCCTCTCCCATCTCCATCTACATACATACCTTCTCCATTTTTATTCATCCTGTTTCCTCGCCAGATGTTCCCCTGCAAGCACGTCAAGGTCTACCTCTTCGACAAGGTGTAAGTAATTAGATCACAGCACCCTGCCTCAAGCTTCATCTTGTTATGTTTCCCCATGTTGGCATCATAGTTTTACTGTGTGCTATGTTCTCTGTGGCACAGATGCTACTTTATTATTATTCAGAATAGTTGTGCTCTGTTCTCTCATGCTCTGTGTGCCCATGGTCATTGAGCCATTGCAATTTCTAGTATTTTGGCATGTGGTCTTGGTCTGTGAATACAATGTTGGATATAAGATATATGATATGGTCATAGCTGAATGCTCAGTTTAGTATTGTACACTGTCAGAAATATTCTTGGTAAAATCAGTTTTGCACGCAGAGCAATGGCCAAGTTAATTGATTAAGAAATATTTGCCTGGCAACTGTTTGACGAGAATGGAATGTTCTCCAACTGGTTCTCCTACTCATATCTTCCTGTTAGGTTGTGTCGGGGGAATGACCCCCGGGTAGGGTCACCCAGGCGAAACAACCTTTCAAGACGAAGCTCGGCTGATCTGAAGAAGGCCGATCTAAAGAGGGCCGAGCTGATCAGTCCGGACGCCGATTGCCCCTTGGGGAGCAATCGGCCTCCATCTGAGCACAGTCGTCCCAAGTAGCAGCGAGCTCAACCGAGCTCACCCAAGGAGCAAGAGTTGACCAAGGGCCCGATGGGCGCACCCGGCCCGAGGTCATTAATAGGCGATCCCGAGAGATCCGCATGGCATACAAGCAAAGTACCACGCCGACCTGTCAGGCGCATGATGTTCCCTCGACACGCCGGGCTGACAGGACGGCGGACAAGACAAGGCTCTGAGGAAGCCGCAAGTCTACTCATAGGGCCCTCCAAGCCTGCAAGCTACGAGATTCCCCGGACAAAGTAGGCCAACAGCTTTCCGCCGCCTGGCACCCAGAAAGGGCGCAGTCGGCGGGCCCTAGGATCCCACTCTACTGTTTAGTTACTATTGTACCCTGGGCTCGGCCTATAAGAACCCAAGGAACCCCTCCTGCGAGAGAGCGATCCACATTTAATCCACTTCACCCACCATACAGAGATGCAGGAGAGAGTAGTGCTTAGAGCCTTCCTCTCCTTTCTCTGATACAGCTCAAGGAGCATTCATTGTAGCCCGAGTTATTGCTCATAGTTAGCTCGGCAGGAGTAGGGGTGTTATCTCTACGGAGAGCCCCGAACCTAGGTACATCGCGGTGTCTCACTGTGCTTGTCCCCACTCTCGCCTCCGGCACCATTGACACTCACCTCGGTTTATCCCCCTCTTTAGCCATCCCCATGGCATCTGCCATCACAATATGACAACAAGCTGTTTTTTGTTTTGTTTGTAGAGAATTCCTGTTAGGCTGTTACTCTTATGTGTTGCGTTGTAGAGCACGGCTAGTTTGTTGTAAATGGAACCAAAGACCAAGATGCTAGTTCTTCGCCCCGTATCCTCATGCTGGCAAGCAAGAAAGATGCTGCTGCACAGAAGGCTCATTTTCATTTCACAATGTTATAGTCTACACCTGACTGAGATTGTTGATGTAGCTTGGAGTTCGTTTATTTAATGGCCTGCCATCTGATGTAGTTGCTACAGTTAAAACATTATGTTCTCGTAAATAAATCTTATAACTATGCAGAATTGATCACAGTGCTTCTGTTCAATTTCTTTTCTAAGTCATGTATGTTTCCGTTCTGAACCACTTCTTTTGCAAATGAGAGCAAAAGTAAAAAAAATAAAACAGAAATATCATCCAATGAACGTCAAGGGGTCCCTCCAGCTGATGCTGCAGGCTTGTCGGATCCTTTCGATTTTTCTTCTATGCAAATTTGCTCAATGTATCTGTCCGCCCCCACCCCCCCTCCCTCCAAAACACACTCACCATACTACATTATGATAAGTCTAGTACATGCTGACTATCCTATTACTTTTTCATTAGTTAAGTATGCACTTGCTGGGTATTATTAATGTGTTGTTTTCGTTTTACATAATTCTTCCTATGCCAGTTTCAATGCTACTTGCGCTTTAACTTTTCTCAGCGAGCAATATCTTTTGACTTAACTAAATGAATTCTGATTTCCAGGATCCATCTATAAAGGAGATGTCGGATCAGATTGCAAGGGACCCTACATTCAATCAGATGGCTGAGCAGCTACAGAAAGGTGCCCATAGTGCAGGAGAACAGGGCATGCCTCCATTGGATCCTCATCTATACATGGAAACAATGCAAAGGGTCATGGAAAACCCTCAGCTTATGTCAATGGCCGAGCTCCTTGGGAATGCTCTTATGCAGGTACCATCTACTTTGCCCAAAGGACCCCTCTGGTTTTTGTTTTCTGCTGTTTATTTGGCTGACAATGCTCTAATTGTCTACTCAACTTAATTGGCTTAGGATCCTGCTATGTCCAGTATGCTGGAAAATTTGACTAGTCCAACAAACAAGGAGGAGCTTGAAGAGTGCATGTCTCGTAGTATTAAGGAAGATCCAGCCTTGAAGCCAATTCTTGATGAGTTAGAGAATGGTGGTCCTGCTGCAATGATAAAGTAGGGCATATCTTCAACTGATATACTCCCTCCGGTCCATATTAATTGACGCACACTTAGTACAACTTTAGTACAAGCTAATACTAAGTGTGTGTCAATTAATATGGATCGGAGGGAGTATCATATTTAACTGTATATTATTTGCTTGATATGCTTTTTATTTGCTCATGTAGGTACCGGAATGACCCTGAAACTCTTCAAAAGATTGGCCAGGCAATGGGAACTACCATGCCATTTGGCACTGTCTCTACTGCTGAACCTTCTGGTACTGAAGAAACTGAAGAAGAAGGTGAAGATGAAGATGAGTCCATTGTCCACTACACTGCCAGTGTTGGTGATGGTGAGGTAATGGCTGATATATACCTGCATATGTTTATATGCCATATTGGTGTTAGACTGTACAATTTGCTTGGTCCATGTCCATTTTGACCACATTTACTACAGGTTTTCACGGTATTGTTTTGGTGGTACTAGTAGAAACAATGTTGCTTTTATGACATTGCATGATTTTCAATACATGAACCAGCCTTATGTTGGTAATTGGAGAAATGACAGGCTCTTGGCATGTAGGTTATGCTCTTTGTATGCTCAAGAAATTTGCCAGCTTGCAATCTATGTGTCCTCCATTGCATCGGCCTCACAGAATTGTTTGCTATTGTCGCTGCACAATTTGGCCTATTGGCCTCTCCTGTGGAGCCTACAATGGTGTGCAGTGTTCATGCTTCACATGATCACAAATATAATTAATTTTAGTAAGATTGATGGAAGGTTCAACTAGAGCAGCTTCATTTACAGTTTCATGTTTGCTTTTTTCGAATACAACTTTTCTAGATTTTCAAATATAGCTGCCACTGTTATTTCTATTGGATTTCTTATTGCATTTCCATTGGAGCCTTTATTTACAAAGTAAGTCATCGAACAGGGTCTGAAGAAGGCTCTAGATGGTGGCGCAGACAAGGACGAAGAAGACTCTGAGGGAAGAAGGGCCTTGAACTTTGCATGTGGATATGGTGAGGTATGAAGACCTGCTCATTGCTCAACTCTCTTAGCCTATTACGGTAATGCATTAACTGAACTTCTGATTAATTTTAATTTTCTACTTCTTTATTAATACGACAAATGATTAGTCAAGATAAGAAAAAACATCCTATATTGAGTTCAGTGTTGATTGAGTTGCCAGTTCCATGGGAGGTCCTTTCATGGAAACTAGACCCCACATGTCATTGACTCAGAAAAGTTTGGCAAGATTACCTCTAGTGTGGCAAAGTTTGGTGCCAATTTTGATCGCCTAACCTTAGGCATGTGTGGCAAATGTTGGTAAACTTAGTATATGAACCAAACATGCCCTTACTCTGTGAGAAAAGTGCAAATGTTTTGTCTTGACCAGTGACCCTAATACTAGTGGAAGTTTTCTAGTCACTGTTCGATAACCAGCTAGGCTTGGAATAGGTGAGCTCTTTTGCGGGAGAATAATGAGCTTATCGGGACTACAGTATGGAACTTTTGTTTTTTAGATGAAGTTCTTTTAGCAACTTTTAAACAATTAGACTTAAGTTATTTTCACAGATTATACAAATTTGTATTTCCTTCTTTTGCTTTTAAGCATGTTCCATGATTTTATGGGTAAAGTGAGAGCTAAGGATTATGCTTACTTGTCAGAAGAAGATTAGTTTTGACGAGTTGATTGATGAGTAGCCAGTGCCTAGCGACCTCTATAAGTGGTCACTTCAGTTCTGTGATATATATTTGTGAACCATCATCGTTAACTTGCCAGGAGCTGGTAATGACCAGTTGTCCAGCGGCCACCTACTTAGCTATGTAACTGGTCTGTCTGGTACCACTGTATCATCAATATTCCAAATTTCCATATCCCACTGTTCAAATTCTTCCAGTCGATGGCCTCTGGAAAACTACTTCAAAAACTTGACTTTTGAAGGTTATATTTGATGTTGGAATACAAACATCTATCAATGGCATCCTATCATCTGCTGTTGTTTGTAGTCTATGCTACTTTATGAAATCTAGGTTGTGAGTTGGGTCAAATACCATTGGTAACTGTATGGTCTCCTTGTATATTCGATGTTTGTTAGGTATTTTAATTCAGCGATAAGGAGTTCTATGAATTTTGGTTTTCAGTTCAAGTGTGCGGAAATCCTCCTTGAGGCGGGTGCTGCAGTAGATACCATGGATAAGAACAAGAACACCCCACTGCATTACGTTGCTGGCTACGGTCGGAAAGAATGCGTGGATCTTCTGTTGAAGCACGGCGCTGCTGTGTAAGTTAAATCCACTCTCTCCTGCCCTTCACAATTTCCGGTTTCTTGATGCTCATTTGACCATCTCCAATGCCCCGCAGCACTCTCCAAAACATGGATGGGAAGACGCCCATTGACGTTGCCTTGCTCAACAACCAAGATGAGGTCCTCAAGCTGCTCGAGAAGGACGTGTTCCTGTAAATCGCTTCACTTGGCTCCCATGGAGACATGGAATTTTTGTTCCATCACCGTGATCATGTTTTACATACCCTGGCACTGGTCGGATAGTCATACTCAAATCGGCATTTTATTCGTTGTGTAAGAATCTACTACCTCTGGTAGCTAGCCCGCAGGCCGACTGGCTGAGGTTAGAACTGCATGTTACTATCCACAGGCCCACTTTGTTTCTGTTGATTTCACTAGAGTAAGCAAGGACCCAAGATCATTTTTGGTGTTGCGCAGAGGTTGAATATGACGTTTACTGGAAAGGCGGATAGCGTCCAAGGATTTTTGACGTTAACTGAGAGATTATTGTGTTCCTCAGTCCATGTTTGCTTTGCAATCTCTGATCTAAGATTCTGATTCAGAGTGATTGTATCTTCATTTTTTCCTGACAAGTTTGTCTTCTCATCGCTGGATCAAGGTCATTTCGGGTTTACCAAGCTGTCCATGTCCATCTAACACCCAAACCATGCCGCCGAGCAGATGGAGATATTCCGTATGATCTGCTTCAGCTGCCTCCAGTTCAAGAAAAACTTGGATCTTCTCAGGAAGATGTATGATGAGCTGAAATTTGAAAGTGAAACTAGCATAACTTGGATATTCCTAGAAAGATGCATGATCCATTTTGAAAACAACAGGTCTATAGTTTAAAATGCATGCAGCAACTGCAATAGCTTCGTTTCACAGTTCAGTAGCCTAGGCGTTTGTGATACAAAAATACCACCACACCCGAACCCTCAAACAGTAGAAATCTCTACTCAAAAGTTCTAAGTTAATATAAGACTGTTAATTGACCTATTAATGGCTGCTGTTTGTTTTTAGTTGTAGGTTTCTCAGGAGGATTGCATGTGTACAGTACAAGAACTGATAAATTACCGGGTCGTGGCCGAGTGTAGAGCCAGCCATCGAGCCGATGATTCGGTGTTTGGATCTGTGGTGGCTGTCTTCTGATCACCAGAGTCTTATTATTGTGATAATAATTTTCAACGATGAAATATGTCACAATATTTGAGTGTGGAGTACGTGAAACCGAGCTCATATAAGCAGGGCCGTCTCCAAAAATTTGAGGCCCTTGTGCGAAACGCAAATTGAGGCCCTAAATTTAAAATTTTGACACAACATATCTCCTAAAAATATTTTAATTTTATTACATAACTTCAATACATCTTACTTCGTAGCATATATAAACATATCCAACATTAGTTCTATGAAAATATGCCAATAAAGCAATAAACTGACCTTATGTTCTACCGAAAAGCATCATCCGTCTCGTATTTCTTGAAATGAAATCTTCATAATCTTCTCTAGGATATCATTTTCAAGTGCTATTGTCGCACCAGATTGACACTTTTGTTTTTCTAGAATTCATGATTCTTCCTGTTTCATTTAAGAAAATAATATAAATAAGTCAAAACAATTCAATTGCTCATAAATAACTATTTTTGTAATTATCAGTTTATCACGCCAAGTACCTTGATCGCCAATTCCAACACAATCACCTCGCTGAAGTCTCAAAATTTCTGTCCCTAATTGATGTGTAGGGCCCGTTGATGCGGCAGTGTGACACATAATCAGTAAATCAGTATTCAGTAATATAAATTTTTTGATCCCTAATCGATCAGCTAATCGCTGCAACCCTAATTACCTCTTTCAGCCCTAATCGTTGCAATCAAGGACTCAGGTAATTAGCACTATCGTTGTGCCGCAACGTTAGCCCTCTTCTTTTTCTTCTTGTTCCTTGCGCAATAAATGCAGGTGCCAGGGGGGATTCGTCCTCGCCGAGTAGCCGCCAGGGCGCTGGTTTCTATTCGTAGTCGCTGCAGACGCCACAGGGAACGAACGCAGCGAAACCGATCAGATCACAGGGAAGTAATGCACGCAGGGAGGCACCGTAGCAGCAGCTGGGCTGGGCCGCTCGGCTAGGATTATTCCTAATTAAAATCTGCACTTTAATTAATTATTAAGCCTACTGTCTATATATTTGGGGGCCCGGGGAAAACGGAGGCCCTGAGCAGCTGTGCAGCTCGCGCTCCCTCAAAGACGGCCCTGCATATAAGCTTGGTGAACAGTAAAATCAAAAACAAATGAAAAAAATAATATAAAAAAATCTGATTTTTTGTGGTGTCGAACATTGACAAATGTTTGAGATGCTTGTGAAATTTCATCACAAAATGACATTCGTGGAAGTCAAAGCTAAAAAAACAAAATTAATGCTTCAAAATGTTATTTTTTGAAGCATTTTGGAGTTTTGATTTTGTTTTTTTTGTGACATGCACGAATGTCATTTCGTGATGAAAATTCACAAGCATTTCAAACATTTATCAATGTTTGATATAAAAAATCAGATTTTTTATTGTTTTTAATTATTTTCAATTTTACTGTTCATACCGAGCTCATATGAGCTCGGGCTCACTTGGATACTTTCGACAATATTTGTGCTTTGCAAGATTTTGTGGTTACTAGGTTGTGCTGCCTACGCAGGATTGATTAGTGTGTGCTTGAGCATGTACAACCGTGTTTTCTATGCTGCTGAGAACACCTCATGTATTTTATATCTATGTTCATTAAATCTATTGTTCGCATCTTCTGATTATTCACCGTAATGGACATTTTCACTGTATTTTTTAATATCCGAATCTAGTTCCCTTTTTTTTCTTCTATTTTGATTTGCCTCTTTTGCCATTATTAACACATGATTTTTTTTTCAGTTTCGTGAATGTATTTTCAAATTGAGGAACATTTGAAATTAGCAAACATTTTCTAAATTCATGATTTTTTAATTTATAGATTAAAAAAACATCAAAGTTTACTAAAATTGATGAACATTTTTTAAAACTTGTACACTTCTAAAAATACATGAACATTGTTTAAATTCCATAACATATTTTTAAAACTCATTACCATTTTGTTAAATTCTTGAATAGTTTTTAAATCCATGAGCATTTTAAGTAGTGTTTGAATAGTTGTTAAATTCTCAATTTTTAATTAGCGAGCATTTGTTAAATTATCAATCATCTTTAAAATTTATGAACACATTAAAAAGTTTGCAAAAATATATAAAACTACGATTAGGTTGTTTAAGTGTTGTTACAATCTTTATCTTTATTTATATTTTGGATGAAGTTCTTTTAGTTTAGTTTTCTCATGGGCCGCAATATGAAGCCCATGAACCATCCCTTTATTTATATTCATTTTTTAGTTTGAGATGGCTTAACCCAAAGCGGGCAAGAATCCACAAACTGAAGCCCATGAATCATCTTCCTCTAACCAAGTTGTGTCGTCGTTGTGTCTGCCACATAGTCCCACCATGCAACTTGTGTGCCGCCTTCACGTCTCCCACGACCAAACGCAGCCACTCACACAACTCCCTGCCAACCACGAGAGGTTGGCCACCGCACAAAATCATCGTCCCCGTCTTTCCGTCAGGCGTCAGGTTTCATCACTAGTAGAAAAATGCCTATCCCTAACTTTAATTGGCGACACGCAATTTTTAACTCACGCCACTACTATTTTTTTGAAATATTATTGGCGTGGTAATATTTCATACGACATCAGTAATTGATTGCAGGTGACATGCCACCTAAAATCCACGCCACTAGTATTTGGGATCCATCTGTCTAGCCCATTTCACAATACTGATGACGTGAATTTTAGACACGCCACTACTATTGCACATACTCATCGTGTGCTGGTTAACTCACACAGCACTAGTGACCAGAAAAATCTGTTTTGAATATTTTTTTAAATTTTTTTTATTGGCGGCGTGGCTTTTTTTAGCATGCCACCAGTATTTAACAATGCCAACATCACTAAAAAAAGACTCAAATAAGTTAGGCCTATTTGGTTCCAAACAACCTCCCCTATTCGCACACTCCCCAACAACTGCTAGTTGAGAATGTATTTTCCTCCTCGACTCCCTTCATCTCTTCCCGTCTTCTCCATGGAGCAACCCACATCCATGACCAGCCCGACCACGCAGTGCAGCAAGCAGAGTACCGTTGCTAGGATAAGGAGTGTGCCCATGGGCATGCTCGCCCCAACATCGACCATGGCGGTTGACACTAGAGCTGTGACCACGCGATCGGCAAACTATACGAGTAGGTGCCAGGGGCGAGGGCCAAGGCGAGGCGTGGCCGGATGCCCTTGGTTTGTCTGCTTACCATGCTGCTCCGCGACGAGATGGACAACATGTGCATAGGGTTTCGCTACCCGCTTGCACGCACCAGCATCGTTGCCACCTGTCGTCGATATGTAACAGCAGATGCCATGGGGATGGCTAAAGAGGTGGGTGTGGATGGTGCCAGAATCGAGAATGAGGACAAACACAGTGATACACCGCGATGTACCCAGATTCAGGGCTCTCCGTAGAGATAACACCCCTACTCCAGCCGAGCTGACTATGAGCAATACTCGGGCTACAATGAATGCTCCTTGAGCTGTATGAGAGGAAGCAGAAGAGGGCTCTAAGCACAGCTCTCTCCTACCTTTCTGTCTAGTGGGTGGTGTGAAGTAAATGTGGTCGTCCCCTCACACAGGAGGGATCCCTAGGGCTCTTATAGGCCGAGCCTAGGGTAGTACAGTAACATCTGGTTGGTTCAGGGCCCAGCTGTAAGCCTCTGAGAGCTGCTGGGTCTCACCGACTGCGCCCTTTACGGGTGTGATACGTCCCAAACGTAGCTATAATTTCGGCTTGCTCCATGCATGTTTTGGGTGATATTTCTATGCTTTTGATGCACTTTCATACACTTTTGATCATATTTGTACTAACCAATTAACTCAGTGCACCCCAGTGCCAGTTTCTGTTTTCTGTTGTTTTTGTATTTCAGGTTTTCCCATTACTTAAAGTGTGCGAAAAATTCCGAGAAAAAAAAATCAGAGATGCAGAAGCTTCCAGACACCCCAAAGGGGGGGGGGCACCAGGCGCCCAAGGGGCGCGGCCACACCCTAGGCAGCTGTAAGTGCATCTAGTGCCCCCTTTGAGGTTTTGGAGTATTTGATGAAAAAACGGTTGAGGGACTGATGTGTTTGTGAGTATACACAGGAAAACAGTCCCTGAGGACGAGGTTAACCACCGTTCTCGACCCCCCAAAATGTTGAGGAACATTGGAGAAATCGGTGTGTTTCCTGAAGAATGAAGTTGTGCGAAATCCTGAGGAATCAGGATCCTGAAGCGTTCGGTTGAAGCTGAAGCGGAGGACGATCCTGAGGACTTTCGCGCTGAAGACGAAGTTGAAGCGTAGTCTTCGCTAATACTTTTTATTCTTCTTGAGTCGTAGGAAAACACCGCACTGTTGGAGGGGTTGAGGAAAATGAGTTCTGTATTTCTGAGGAAGTGCTCAATTAGAAATCCTGAAGAAAACCCTGTGGAAATCTTCTGCAGTAGAAGTTCAGTCCTCGGGTGTCTGAGACGTTGTTCTTCAGGACACCGAGGCAACTAACTTCGGTTGAGGAGTCTGGAGATCGCTAGTGCGATTCTTCTGAAGATTGTGAAGAGAGAGAATAGTTTGACCGTGCCACGTGTTGTGTGGTAAGAGGCTAGAACTTGTCTAGCAACGGTCATATCCGAGGGCACGAGAGTAATTGCGTGCATGGGCATTTATGTCCTTTCACCTAGGGTTGCTCCGCGGCTATAAATAGCCACCCCCAGCCCCATTTCTGGGTTGGCTGCTCCGAGAGAAAAACTGACACTTGTCATTTGAGAGCAACCCACCTCTGAGGACACTGAAGAACCTAAGTGAGGAAAACCACCAGCCTGAGTAGTTGAGCATTTCTGAGGAAGTCGGGTCGAGTGATCCGAAGCTTTTTACTCTTGAAGACCGTGATCTTCCAGCCAGTGTAGAAGTCTTCAGTCTGAGGAAGTCAAGATGCAATTGTGACTTCCCGGAGTGACTGAGTCTGTGAAGGTTTCGGGAGTCTACCTTGAAGACTCACCTGAGTTATTGGACGGAGTCTGAGGACTCTAGTTCAAGGAGAATAAGGTGAAGACTATGTCTTCTGAGTTCAATCTTAGCCTCTCCAACCAGACGTAGAGTTGTCACAACAACTCGAACTGGTTCATCAAGTCTTCGTCTTCGGTGCCCCGGTGCTACTTCTTCAACCTCAGTTATTATGTTTATGCACTGAT
Organism: Bromus sterilis; assembly: GCA_950022295.1. Taxonomy (NCBI): domain Eukaryota; kingdom Viridiplantae; phylum Streptophyta; class Magnoliopsida; order Poales; family Poaceae; genus Bromus; species Bromus sterilis. The sequence goes on along the minus strand of OX465598.1, from coordinate 266,716,633 downwards.
GACTTATCCTGATGCTTTACTTTCTGAGTTCACTTTGCACTGATTCCTCAGTTCGTGCCTCAATCTTACCTTAGCTTTGCAATAGGTTGTTTTTCCATTCACGTCATTGCTATTGTAATTCGTGTGTTCTTCCTCAGGTTTCAACTTCCTCAATTTCGTATTGCCTCAGTCCTGAGGAACTAGAAATTCTTCGAGATATTTAAAAATCTCCCATTCACCCCCCTGTGGTCGATATATTGCACTTTCAATTGGTATCAGAGCAAGGTACTCCCTTGTTCTGTGTGATTCGGTTTAACCACCTGGAGTTTTTGTTATGTCGACCTCAGGTACAATGAGCGTTGCCTCAAACTGCCCCATCTTCGACGGGTCAGACTACCCATACTGGAAGAACAAGATGAGGATGCATCTTGAAGCCATTGACAAGGATCTGTGGGATATTGTTGATCAAGGCATTCCTGAAGCAAATTTGATGAATGTTCCTGAAGTTGTCAAGAAAAACTGGCAGCTTGATGCGAAAGTTCGAAGCATTATAGGTGGTCATCTCAACAAGGCTCAGTTCAACCGTATCAGTGGTCTGGATACTGCAAAGAAGATATGGACTAGACTGTCAAAAGTAAATGAAGGAGTCTCTGCTCAACGAGACTCACGAGTTGATACACTCCGCAGTCTCTTCAACAGGTTCAAGAGGCTGGACAACGAGCACGTGCAACAAACCTTTGATAGACTCACTGACATATCCAATGAACTTCAAGCACTAGGTGCCGCTGATATCACAGATCATGAAGTGGTAAAGAAACTACTGAGGTCACTGGATGACTCATTTGAGTTCCTATCGCTGATGATTCAAGAAAGGCCTGACTTCAAGACTTTAGATACTGCTGACATTCTCGAGCGCCTCAATGCTCATGAACTGAAGCTCTCTGAAAAATGAGACTTGTATAACTCCACGCCTAAAGTCCGCGCGCTAAAAGCTAGAGCACGAAGATTGTCCTCTGATGAGGAATCTGAGGCTGATACAGATGATCCTGAAACCCTCAGCCGGGAACTTGCTCTCCTCACCAGAAAGTTCCAAAGATTCACGAAGAAGAATCGCTTCAGAAATTCCTCAAGATCTTCCTCAAGAAAAATCAAAGATGAGGACTCTGTCGAAACAAGAAAGAGAGTCTGCCACAAGTGCAAGAAACCTGGGCATTACATCGCTGAGTGTCCTCTATGGGAAAAGGAAGCTAGACTGAAGAAGAAGAAGAAAGGGAAAGATGACAGTTCTGATGAAAAGACAAAGAAGAAATCCTCAAGATCCTCAACAGGAACCCGAGGAAAGAAGGTGTCGCATTTACTCGTAAACTCAACCCTGATGGGTCTTACTGGAAACCTGAACAATATCCAGAGACCACTTGGGTTCGGGCAAAGATGCCTCCTCCTGATCCCTATACTTTATCTGGTTATGATGTTGTTTCTTCAGATGCGATGATTGAGTCTTTTGACTCAAACTATAAACTATTTAAGGATGTTAATGGTGAGGTATTCGCCAGATACATCGGAACTAACTGCAGGAACGGTCCTCCAGTCAAGAAGATCTGGGTTCAGAAGGACCTCATCACTAACCTTCCTGTGAATGCAAATGCAAATGAGCTGAGGGTGTCATCTGAGTACGATATCTCAAATGGAAATGGTTATAATCATGTATCTGCTAACCATTTTGTTCACATGGAAGCCCCTCATAAGAATTCTTATTCATTTGTTTATCCTGATACCACCATCTCACATCCCATTAGGTCTCATCGCCCTCATCATTTCTCATGTACTTCAAAACCACTCATTAAGATGTGGGTGGTAAAGAAGAACTAATCATCTTTGCAGGGACATGTCCTAAGGCAATCATAAATTTTGCAGATCATATGCCCAGGACAACATCATTTGAGTCAGTTGAAGGATATTTATATTGTTTGGTTTCATAGAATCAATCCTGAGGAACATCCTGAGGAATTAATTTTGAGGAACCATAAATTCCTCAAACTGAGACTGGCTCATAACTTGCTGTATGAGATACTAATTCCTTTGCAGGGAAATAATGAATGGGTGATGGACAGTGGATGCACAAATCACATGACTGGTGACAGAAGCCTTCTTATGGAATCATCTCTGAGTCCTTCTTCAAAGAAAACCATCACCTTCGCCGATAAAGGTAAAAGTAAGGTATTGGGTCTCGGCAGAGTGTCCATCTCTCGAGACCAACACATTGACAAAGTCATGCTTGTTGAATCTCTTGGATACAACTTGATGTTTGTCTCTATGCTATGTGATCTTGATCTCGTTGTTGTCTTCGGAAAATATGGTTGTATTGTCTATATGGTTAGCGATAACTCCGTTGTCTTCAGTGGAGTTAGGAAAGGTGATCTGTATATTGTAGATTTCTCTGAAGGTACTCAGGTTGCTACATGCCTCATGGCTCGAGCCTCAGAGTGCTGGCTATGGCATCGAGGACTCGGCCATTCCGGAATGAGGAATCTCCAGAAACTGGTGCTGAAGAAACATGTCCTCGGGATTGAGGAAATCAGATTCTCAAAGGACCGGCTGTGTGGTGCATGCGAGGCTGGAAAGATGACCAAGGCCAAGCATCCAGCGAAAACCATCATGACTACCACAAGACCTCTGGAATTGCTTCACATGGATCTATTCGGTCCTCCAAAGTATTCAAGCTTTGGAGGTAATATGTATGGTCTTGTTATTGTTGATGACTTCTCACGATACACTTGGGTGCATTTTCTTCTCTATAAGTCAGAAACCCCAGCAATCCTCAAGCGCTTCGCCCAGCGAGTCATGAAAAACTACAACCTAAAGATCAAGCACATTCGAAGCGACAACGGCAATGAGTTCAAGAACTTCGGTGTGGAAGAATTCCTCGATGACTTGGGAATCACTCATGAATTCTCTGCGCCTTACACTCCTCAGCAAAATGGAGTTGTTGAGAGGAAGAACTGAACCCTCATCGAGATGGCACGCACGATGCTGGCTGAGTACAATACTCCACTCAAGTGGTGGGCTGAAGCAATCAACACTGCATGCCACATCGTCAATCGAGTGTATCTTCACAAGTTCTTCAATAAAACATCATATGAGTTAATGGTCGGTAAGAAACCCAATGTAAGTTACTTCAAAGTATTCGGTGCACCTTGCTGGATTCGTGATCCTCATCACCAGTCCAAATTTGCACCAAAAGCATGTGAGGGTTTCATGCTTGGTTATGGTATCAACTCGCACACCTACAGAGTCTTCAATATTAGTCATTATAAAATTGTTGAGACTGTAGATGTGCGGTTTGATGAATCTGACGGCTCGCAAAGAGAGCACCTGCCACCTGATCTAGATGAAGCCCCACCTGAAGAACAGATCAAGAAGATGGGTGCTGGTGATATCCTTCCTGTGGATCATCCTGAAGAAACACACATACCTCCTGCTCCTGAAGAACATCCAAATCCTGATGCAAATAATCCTGATGATGATCCTGATCCTGAGGCTCCTGATACTCCTGAAGCTCCTGAAGCACCTGAAGCAGATACAAATGAATCTGACAGCAGTGACGAAGATGCGCCTCAAGATCATCCTCCTCGTCTTCCTCGAGTGGCGAATGAAGTTCAAGTGGACAGAATTCTCGCCGACGTCAATCTACCAGGTCCTCTCACTCGTGCAAGAGCTAATCGTATAGCTAACTTTTGTGGGCATTTCTCGTTTGTATCAATTTCAGTGCCCACCAAAGTTACTGAGGCATTTCAAGAAGCGGAATGGATTCAGGCGATGCAAGACGAACTTCTTCAGTTGAAACTGAATGATGTTTGGGAGTTAGTCAAACGACCTGATCCTCGTGTTCACAATGTCATCGGCACGAAGTGGATCTACCGCAACAAGCTCGATGAAGATGGACAAGTCATCAGAAACAAAGCTTGTCTCGTAGCACAAGGATACACACAAGTCGAGGGGATCGACTTCGGTGAAACTTTCGCTCCTGTTGGTAGACTTGAGTCCATTCGTATCATGCTTGCATTTGCTAACCATCATAATATCAAGTTATATCAAATGGATGTGAAAAGTGCTTTCCTCAATGGTAATATCGAGGAAGAAGTATATGTTGCTCAACCCCCAGGCTTTTAAGACGCAAAGAAACCTGATATGGTGTACAGATTGAAGAAAGCCCTCCATGGACTGAAGCAAGCCCCTCGGGCTTGGTATGACACACTAAGGGACTTCCTCATCAGCAAGGGCTTCAAATATGGTTCCCTCGATCCAACTCTTTTCACAAAACGATATGATGATGCATTATTCATATGTCAAATTTATGTTGATGACATTATATTTGGATGCACTAACAAGAAATACAGTGAATAATTTGCATTCTTGATGAGTGAACAGTATCAGATGTCCATGATGGGCGAACTGAAGTTCTTCTTAGGGCTTCAAATTCATCAACAACGCAACGGCATATTCATCTCTCAGGAGAAGTACCTCAAGGAGCGCCTGAAGAAATTCGGGATGCAAGACTGCAAGGGTATCAAGACACCGATGCCTACAAATGGACAACTTGGCCCTGATGAAAATGGCAAGGACTACGATCAAAAGGTATACCGCTCCATGATAGGTTCTCTGCTATATCTATGTGCATCTAGGCCTGATATAATGTTGAGAGTTTGCATGTGTGCCCGATTCTAAGAGGCACCTAAGGAATCGCATCACCAAGCGGTGAAATGAATTCTTCGATATTTGGCTCACACCCCGTCGCTAGGCTTATGGTATCCAAAAGGCACACAGCTGGATCTCGTTGGGTACTCAGACTCAGATTATGCTGGAGATCGAGTGGATCGGAAGTCTACCTCAGGAACATGTAATTTCCTCGGACGTCCTCTGGTGTGCTGGTCATCGAAGAAGCAGAACTGCGTCTCCCTCTCCACTGCTGAAGTTGAATACATTGCTGCTGGTGCTAGTTGCTCACAGCTTCTTTGGATGAAGCAAACTCTGAAGGACTACGACATCAACCTGAAGAAAGTACCACTACTATGTGACAATGAGAGCGCCATCAAGATCTCTCAGAACCCAGTACAGCACTCGAGGACGAAGCACATTGAGATTCGGTATCACTTTCTTCGGGATCATGTATTGAAGGAAGACATCGTCATCATCCACGTGAAGACCGAAGACCAACTTGCTGATATATTCACTAAACCTTTGGATGAGAAGCGATTTAGCACTCTGAGGTGTGAGATAAATATCTTAGATTCCTCAAACGTCCAGTGAATGGACACACATCCTAACGCTTAAACAATATTGAATAATCCTGATGTACAACACACGATGCGTCGTACTCCTCAAATCATGAGGAACTACCTTGCTAAGTGTGAAGAAATTAACGTGGAATTGACTCAAGATCCATACGACAATTGTATGGTATCAAGTGTCTCATTCCCTATAAGGTGGGTAGCGCCGCCGCCCAAATTCCTCAGGATCTGTTGTTCCTCAGTTTCCTCAGTTGAAGTCTTCATTTCTGATGATTATCGTGTTTGTCCTCAACAGCGTTCACCTATAGTTATTGTTCTTCAACATTTGCTTCTTCATCTATGTGAATGTGATCGGACCCGTCCCTCTGTGCTCACTTATCCATTCTGTCTATCTCATATGCGTCCGTTTGGAAATCATGAATTCCTCAGCCTGAGACCATTTGTCTTCATCCTCAACCTTTGTCCTCAGGATCCCAAGATTGATGATTATCCGTTACATTTCTCCTTAATCTGTTGCGATTTTACCGCACGTAGTTCTTATCCACCATTATGATAACCACTAAGGATCCTAACCATCAGGGGCAATCTTGTCCACAAATTTCGCAACCCCTCAGCTTTCACCCCTCTATAAATACCTATCCACCCCACGGTCATTTCCCCCACCTCTCCTCTCTCTCGCGCGCCGCCGCCCTTGATCTCCTCGAGCTCTCGTGCCAACGTCGCCAGAGTTCGCCGTTGCCGGGGAAGAACTGACTCGTGGTTCCTCAGCATTCTCCTCAGTTCTGGTATACTTATTCCTCAGTACTGTTGTGTCCTCAAACCATTCAATCCTCAACTGTACTGCTTGCTTTCTGAGACCTATACCTATGCCTCATTAATTTTCTTTCCTCAGCCTCTTCCTCATGAACGCATATAACCGTACCCCACTTCCCTCGCAACTTAATTCTGTCACAGGTACATGTCTACTGAGGAATCGTATGGTTCTCATAGTCTCACTTCATTTGCAGCTCAGCTCGAACGTACAATTCCTCAGTCTTCACCAATGAAGAAAATGGCACCTCGCCTTAAGCACACTGATACTGCCAAAGACCTGCCTCCTGAGCTCTATGAGCAGCTGAAGACTCCCAAACATGAAAACGCGAATGATCGTAAGAAAAGGGTCCAGAAGATCACGAGGGAATGGGCCAAGCGTTGGGTGGCATATCAATGGGTTAATCCTCAGCATGAGGAAATGTTTGCTTTCAATCCGCCACTGAAGACTTTGGGTATCAAGGCTCGACCTCCACCTGCACCTGGAATCACTCCCGATCCCACAACAATGCGCATCCCTGATGACTTTCCTAATGCGTATCAACAATACCTCAAGCGCATTTCCAGACGAGTCAAGAGTCTGGTCCGTGACTTGACTGCCTCAGTACAGATTCCACCTCAAGATCAGTCTCAACCCAAGCCACAACCTCCACCTCAGCATCGCAGAAAGGCACCTGGCATCAATCCCTCACAGAAGTCCTCAGCACAGCCTCATGCTCCAGGTTCCTCATGCCAACGCACGGACGGTGCTGCACCTGTCTCAAGAATTCGCACTGATGAGTCTGGCAGTGCTCCTCAGGCCTCAACCACAATGCCTCAGCCTCAGCTGAAGACCAAAACTGTTCTTCAACGCGACCCTCGACCCTCACCTAAGAAAACTGCTATGCGTGGCGCCATTCATCACACTACTCAGAGTTCTGATGATGAAGATGAATTTGAAGATTTGGCCGGATTCGTCGCCACTGAAGAAGACAAGATTGAATATGTGCGTGCTGCAGCCAGACGCAAAGCTGAAGCAACGGGTTCAGAAATCCCGCTTCTCCTTGATCCCAAGAAAATCTTGGAGTACATTGAAATTTGGTCTGTCAAGCCTGATACTCCCCTTGATGACTTGGACATACCTAAAGACATCAAGTTCTACGTTCAACAGTTCCTCATCAATGAGATCCATCAACGTGATCTTCAGAAACAATTGAAGGCTCAACTGAAGAAAGTCCTCAGTGACTTCAAAAAGAAACCTATCACTGGTGTTACTCCTCAGGAGTTCATAGAGCATCAATGTGAAGTTCAACGCCTCAACACTGAGTTTGCCGCCAACCGTGCCTATATCGGCAAATCCAAGGAACGGATGTCTCAGTAGATGGAAAGATTGATGAAGCTTCGACAGCCTGCTGCCTCAGTACCCCCTGCTGCCTCAGCCAAAGGCCTCAAGCGCCTGCCCGAGGCCCAACCCTCAACTCCACCCGCCGCGAAGAAGGCCACTGTTGAGGACCCAATTGATGCTACACCACTCTCCTCGGCTCCTCCGGCATCTAAGGCCGCTGATACCACTGTTCTCATTACTGCTGCCTCAACTCCACCTCCAAATCCTCAGCGCAGCATAATCGTCTTCACTCCACCCACTGCCGCAACACCAATTGTTCCAACAGCTCAGTGCCCACCTCCACCAATTATCACTGAGATTGAAGACATGGACGTGGACATTATGGATCATGGTACTCCTCGCGTCCATGATGAGGAATATGGGCTGACAAACTCTCCCACTCATACTATCTTTTCTCCAGAGCCTCACTCCCCCACCGTGACCGAGGTGCTTCCTGATACTTCTCGGCAGTCTGAAGAATCAGTTGGTGCATCGTCCTCAGCGTCTGATGCTGATGAACCGGAAGCCACAAGTGCACCAACCAATTCTTCTGCTGATACTGATGCTGCGGCAACAACAACTGCTGATCATAAGACAGATCCCCCCGCCACTGAAGCTGAAGCTGAAGCCGAGCACAACACCAATGCTGGTACTGAGGCTGCACCTGATCGCACTAAGAATCGCCAAGTCACCTCTCCCTCAGCAACTGCCACTTCACCAAAGGCTGTACCCGAGTCACATGCTGAAGACCATGCTTCTCCACCTCATCCACCCTCTGCCTCAGCATCACCAGCTCATCAGGAGACTGCCTCAGCCATTTCTCTGTTTCCGAAGAAGAAGAAGCCATTCTATAGAAATCTTGAAGCTGATGCTCGTCCCAACTTCAACACTGATGCATTCTTCAATGCCATGAGCTTCTTTTAGGCTGGGATTCAAAATCCATACCACTCCCCCCCACCCAGCAAGCTCCTGAGGTTCTAGACGGCTACTCAGAAAAACTATTATGCCTCAGTCCTCTACATGGCCAAAAAGTTTTTTCCTCATAAACATATTCCTCATTTGGATATGGAGGCCATCCCTTGCTTCAACAATGTGCTTCAGGACTTGCATCATGCCAAGCTGCTTCAGTTTTGCTCCGAGTGCATCCATTGGAATGAAGAACTTGTGCTTCAGTTCTATGCCACACTATATGTCTCAGGGGACCCCAAAGACATCAATACATGGGTACTTGAATGGATGACTCAACATCAACACTGCACTGCCTCAGTACCTGAGATTGTGGACATTCTTCAGCTCCCTCCTTCTGAAGCCTCAGTTCCAAGCACATATGGTGCTCCACTTCTTCGAGATGACCTGATGAATATGCTGATGAAGCCGCAAGCCCCTGAAGCTCCACCTCGAACACAGTTCCTCGTTTCTGAGCTTCAGTATCTTCCCAACACCTTGTACAAAATTTTGGCAAAGTCCTTCTGCCCCATCAAGGGATATGAATCATCTGCTGAGGAAGTCGTGGGCATCATGAAGAACATTCTGTATAGCCTCTGCATGTCGGCTCCAATTAATGTCTCAGACTTCTTCTTCAGGACGTTGGTGGATGCTGCTCAGAATCCTCACATTCTGAAGCCATACGCTCCATGGATTATGAAGCTTATCTGCATCAAGACTGGCCTCAACTTCCAGGCTGACCGGGCTAATCATCGCCCGTACGTTCCTCCGGTTGAAGTGCTTCAACAAACTATTGACGCTAATGCCAAGGGCAAAGCGCCGTTTTATGAAGCCGTACTTCCTCAGGACTCGCTCGGTGGCAATATTCGTCAGCCTCAGTCTCACACTACTCATGAGGAGCGCACCCATGCCTCGACTGAGGAAACCACTCAAGCTCGCCTGATGACTGATCGCGAGCTCCTCATCAGTCTGCATCAGAAAGTGGATAGGAATCATGACTAGACAAAGCGTCAGATTGGTGACATCCTCAGCTATATGGCGCAGATGCATACCACTCAGAAGAAGGTTCATCAGTATGCTCATCATACGTATCAGCGAATTGATGCTCTGATGTCTGAGGTGATCACTCCTGAAGACCTCACCAAGCTTAACCTCAGACAGCCTCCACTTCCTGAGATTCGGCCTCCACGTCAGTTCACCAAAAGCAAGACACCACCTCTGACGATGGACTCCTTTTCTTCAGCGCAAGAATTCTCGCCTGAAGAAGTTGAAGACACTGCGGCTTGTCCTCACACTGCCACGGCGTGCCTCCGTCCTGATGATCAACCCTGAGGCAATTCTTTGGGACGTTAGCAGTAGTCTCTCCTTTTTGTTCATTTAATGACAAAGGGAGAGAAATTTAGTTGTCTTCAAGCGGGTTCTTATGGGTTCCTCAGTTACAACTCTCGTTCTTCTGATCATTTTTGTAATGAGTTGTACACTGATACTTTGTGTGGTTTCTGATACTCTTAAGTTACCTCATGCTATTCTTCAAGTTTATCTATTACTCATGTTATTCCTCAGCAACCACATTACTCAGTGCTATGTTTGATTCCTCAAATTACTTCATATGATGCACTGTTTCAAACAATCCGGGATATAGGGGGAGCTCCTCATGTTTTTCAAAAATTATATCAAGTCTTCAAAACATGCATATCCTCAGGGGGAGCATCTCTATATCTGGAAACAATGAATTGTTTTCTTCAAGTCTTTCCTCAAAAAAATATTTATCTTACCCCGTTGAAGCTTTAACCTGATTTTCATCAAATCACCAAAAAGGGGGAGATTGTAAGTGCATCTAGTGCCCCCTTTGAGGTTTTGGAGTAGTTGATGACAAAACGGTTGAGGGACTGATGTGTTTGTGAGTATACACAAGAAAAACAGTCCCTGAGGACGAGGTTAACCACCGTTGTCGACCCCACCAAAATGTTGAGGAACATTGGAGAAATCGGTGTGTTTCCTAAAGAATGAAGTTGTGCGAAATCCTGAGGAATCAGGATCCTGAAGCATTCGGTTGAAGCTGAAGCTGAGGACGATCCTGAGGACTTTCGCGCTGAAGACGAAGTTGAAGCGTAGTCTTCGCTAAGACTTTTTATACTTCTTGAGTCGTAGGAAAACACCACACTGTTGGAGTGGTTGAGGAAAATGAGTTCTGTATTTCTGAGGAAGTGCTCAATTAGAAATCCTGAATAAAACCCTGAGGAAATCTCCTGCAGTAGAAGTTCATTCCTCGGGTGTCTGAGACGTTGTTCTTCAGGACACTGAGGCAACTAACTTCGGTTGAGGAGTCTGGAGATCGCCAGTGCGATTCTTCTGAAGATTGTGAAGAGAGAGAATAGTTTGACCATGCCACGTGTTGTGTGGTAAGAGGCTAGAACTTGTCTAGCAACGGTCATATCCGAGGGCACGAGAGTAATTGTGTGCATGGGCATTTATGTCCTTTCACTTGGGGTTTCTCCGCGGCTATAAATAGCCACCCCCAGCCCCATTTGTGGGTTGGCTGCTCCGAGAGAAAAACTGACACTTGTCATTTGAGAGCAACCCACCTCTGAGGACACTGAAGAACCTAAGTGAGGAAAACCACCATCCTGAGTATTTGAGCATTTCTGAGGAAGTCGGGTCGAGTGACCGAAGCTTTTTACTCTTGAAGACTGTGATCTTCCAGCCGGTGTAGAAGTCTTCAGTCTGAGGAAGTCAAGATGCAATTGTGACTTCCCGGAGTGACTGAGTCTGTGAAGGTTTCGGGAGTCTACCTTGAAGACTCACCTGAGTTATTGGACGGAGTCTGAGGACTCTAGTTCAAGGAGAATAAGGTGAAGACTATGTCTTCTGAGTTCAATCTAAGCCTCTCCAACCAGACGTAGAGTTGTCACAGCAACTCGAACTGGTTCATCAAGTCTTCGTCTTCAGTGCCCCGGTGCTACTTCTTCAACCTCAGTTATTATGTTTATGCACTGATGACTTATCCTGATGCTTTACTTTCTGAGTTCACTTTGCACTGATTCCTCAGTTCGTGCCTCAATCTTACCTTAGCTTTGCAATAGGTTGTTTTTCCATTCACGTCATTGCTATTGTACTTCGAGTGTTCTTCCTTAGGTTTCAACTTCCTCAATTTCGTATTGCCTCAGTCCTAAGGAACTAGAAATTCCTCGAGATATTTCAAAATCTCCCATTCACCCCCCTCTGGTCGATATATTGCACTTTCAGCAGCGCCGGGGGGGTCGCCTGGACTCCTTGGTGCCCCCTGGCTACCCCTTCGCCTATATTTACCTCTCATCTCGAAACCCTCGAGGACAGAACCCTTTTTCGGAATCTCCCCTCTGTTCCGCCGCCGCCGTGCTTCCAAGATCAGGGCTGCCTGGAGACCCTGTCCCGGCACCCTGTCGGAGGGAGGATTGACCTCCGGGAGCTTCTCCACCACCATGGACGCTTCTCGGATGAGCCGTGAGTAGTCAACCTTGGACCATGGGTCCATGATCAGTAGCTATGTGATGTCTTCTCTCCACCTTTGTTCTTCAATGTTTAGACCTTGTGAGCTGCCCTACATGATCAAGGCACATATGTAATTTTCCTGCTGTTGCTATGTTGAGTTTGCTGGGATCTTATGGATTATGAGATTATGTTCAGATTGTGATGAGTAATATATTCGGTTCTTCTCATTTTATGTTTATGTTCTTGAGTAATTCTTGCATGTTCTCCATTGTTGTTTATTGCTTTTTCCAAGTAGTAGGTAGTGACTCCAAGAGGGAGCGTTATGCATGATTGTGGGTTCATGCCCCCTGATGACTAGCTTGAGTGATAGAATCATGAGTCTAGGGGATGTGATGTTGCCACCAGGGGAAAACAATGGTGCTTTTACTTGCGGGGTGCAAGGATTGTTTAATTTAGGCAAAGTTCTTTTAATGCAGTTGTCTGTTGCTTTGGGTTTACACTTTGGGTTGGGCTCACAATTTAATACTAGCAAGATGTTCTGGATAGATATCTCAAGGTGGATTATTAGTGAGTAGATGCAGATGGATTTCGGTCTACTTTTCTTGGCGTACTGTCCATGCTTTTGAGCCTCTTCATTTCTTTTGTAGCATAGTTAGCATTGCGGTGCGTTTTTAATCCTGTCAATTGCCCATCTGTAATTTGTTCACCTCGCATAGCTGTTTATCGTCTTTTGGGAGAGATACATCACAGGTGAACTTCATGAGACCCCGGTCCATATTTCCAACACTGTCTACACCCTCAATTTACTTCCTGTTTTACTTTCTAGTCGCAGTTATCATTACTTTTATCTCTTGCGTTTGATCCTTTGTAAACGACAAGGCCGGAGGGATTCACTGTTGGGATACGGGGTAGGAAACACAAATTTTTCATACCTACGATACCAGAACCCATGATCTATGCTATGGCGATGTAAAATAACAGAGGGAATCGGAGTTCATACCTTTGAAGACCGAAAGAGGGAAACGTTCTTGCGAACGTGGCTGGTGTAGACTCAGAACTACGACCTCCCTGTCGTATTGAAGATCACCGGCGATGGAGACTCCCGGTTGACCTCCAGCGATGAAGTAGAACCACAGGTGTAGTGCCTTGAAGAGATTATACACGTACGGTACAATCGATGTTCCCTTCGGCCCCCAAACCAGGCGAGCAGCGGAAGAAAGACGGACTCGGATCCCGACTCTGACAGAGCGACGGCCTGCTATGGTGGAGAACTGCACACTAGGTGTAGCCTCCAACCAAGGGGAGTCCACTCACTATATAGGAGAAGGAGAGGGAGAGAGATTTTGTGTGTTGGTAAAAGGGGGGTGTACCCCTCCTTATATAGGCCAAGGGGGGGGGGGGGTGCCATCCTCCTCCCCTCCCCCATGTGGGACTAAACCCCCAAGGGGGGGAGGTGCGCCGGCCAAGGGAGGGGGGATGGGCCCCACCCTTGGCGCCAAGCCCAAGTGAGGGAAACCCCCTCCTCCCTAATGGTCCCATATGGCCCAATAAGCCTTTTCCACTTTTTAAATTGATTTAAATATATTTTAATATTTAATTCAGATAATTAAATAATAAAACATTATTAAATACAATTAATCTTTTTTTTGAACCTTTCAAAATGTTCGAGACAACTTCCGCTCTCCTCCGGAACTATTCCGGTGATTTCTCCTATTTCACCGATGATCCCGAATCTATCCCCATGCATCGATTGCCCTTAAGTGTAACAGCCTAACGGTCTGGGAAACAACAGACATGATCGAGACACTCTCATTGATCAATGACTAGTCAGTTGGACCTGGTTACAATCCTCGCCAGCCCCTGCGCTTCCATCGAATGAACTTCAATCGCTTTTGGAAACCGTTAACGATACGACGTAATCCCTTTGTGCTGCGATACTTTGTTTGTCCGAGGTTTGATCGTCGGTATCCAACATACCGTGTTCACATCTCGTTCACAACAAACAAGTTTACTCGTCCGTGCCTATTGCATCTCCTGTGACCTAGTCACTTGCTTGTAAGCTATTGATGCAATATCACCGAGTGGGCCCAGAGTACCTGTCCATTACTTGGACTGACAAATCCCGCTCTGGTCTATTAACATATTCATCAACCTTCTATTTTGGAATACCCAAAGTGCACTGTTATAGTCAGCATATTTCAGTCAGGTGGTGGGATACAATTCAAAGTCTCATCATAGATGACAATTACGTATGATCATTACGGTCGAAGGACTAAGCCATACGTTACAAAGTCATCGCAGTGCTGAACTATGTGACCGATCACATTAAATGCTTTAGGTGGGTGTGCGTCCATCACATCATTCTCCCAATGACATGACCTCATTGTCAATGGACTTAAGTGTCGCCATGATCAGGAAAGCTTGATCAATCAATTGCCCAATGAGATAGTTTACCCGAGTTAAACTACAAACTTGTGTTTTATACCACATGTGTATTAGTATTTGCAAGTAATACAGTTATAGCATAGTATAAAACCTATTATGAACAAAATGGATATGTGACAAATATATTTATTAATTTTCCTCTAGGGCACATATCCAACAGTCTCCCACTTGTACTAGAGTACAAATTACACTAGTTTACATCTGGTATGTATCTAACACCGATAGTCTCGCAGTGTTCCTCAAACTTGCCTTGTGGAAGAGATTTAGTCATCGGGTCAGCTGCGTTCATATCCGTATGTATTTATTGAATCCTAGTGTGTCCATGCCTGACGTAATCCCGCGTTACATGGAACTTCCGAAGTATGTGCTTGGCTGTAGAGTGAGTTCTTGGTTCCTTCGCATTAGCAATGGCACCCGTGTTGTCGCAGAAGATACCCACGGGGTCAATGCAGCTGGGAAAGACGCCAAGCTTGATCACGAACTTCTTTAGCCATAGAGCTTCATTTGATGCTTCGCAAGCGGCAATATACTCCGACTCCAATGTAGATTGGGCGACGACTGACTGTTTGCCGCTCCTCCAGCTAATTGCGCCACCGTCCAACATGAAAACATATCATGTCTGGGACTTCGAGTCATCTAGGTCAGAGCCGAGGCTAGCGCCAACGTAACCTTTTACGGCGAGCTCCTCATCAACTCCTCCATAAACGAGAAAGAGATCCTTTGTTCTTCTCAAGTACTTTAGGATGTTCTTTACTGCGGTCCAATTGGCCATTCCCGGATTACTTTGTTAGCTATTAGTCATACTAATAGTCAGTGCTAAATCCGGCCGGGTACATAACATAGCATACATGAGAGAACCTATGGTTGAGGCATAGGGCTTTGAGGATATTTCCTCCTTCTCTTTTGTTGTAGTTAGGCATTGAGTCACACTTAATTTGATACCTTTTATAATTGGCAAGAGGCCTCTCTTGGAGTTATCCATACTGAACCTTTTCAATATCTTATCAATGTAAGTGCTCTGAATCAAAGCCAATAGGAGATTAGGTCTATCTCTATAGATCTTAATCACTAATATGTACGCTGCTTCACCTAGGTCCTTCATGGAAAATTGTCCATTCAGATATTCCTTCACTTCTTCTAAGAATTTTGTACCGTTCCCTATTAGTAATATGTCATCTACATATAACACAAGGAATGCTACAGAGCTCCCACTCAGTTTCTTATAGACGCAGAACTCTTCGACGTTTTGGACAAATCTAAAAGCTTTAATGACCACATCAAATCAAAGATTCCATCTCCGAGATGCTTGCTTCAACCCATAGATGGACCGTTGAAGCTTGCACACCTTACCAGCATTCCTTGGATCAATGAAACCCTCCGGTTCCATCATATACAACTCTTCCTCAATGTTGCCATTAAGGAACACAGTTTTCACGTCCATCTGCCATATCTCGTAATCATGATATGCAGCTATTGCTAGTAGGATCCGAATAGAGTTTTTCATCTCTACAGGAGAGAATGTCTCCTCGTAGTCAACTCCTTGAATTTGTCGAAACCCCTTCGCGACAATTCGAGCTTTCTGGACAGATACATTTCCGTCTGCGTCAGTCTTTTTCTTGAATATCCACTTATTCTCGACGACCTTGCAGTCCTCGGGAATATCCACCAAAGTCCAAACTTTGTTGGTCATGGAGTCTATTTCGGATTTCATGGCTTCTAGCCATTTCTCGGACTCGGGTCCCTCCATTGCTTCTTTGTAACTCGTAGGTTTATCTGATTCAATAGCCGAGATTGCATTCACAAGTTGTCCGTAAAACTCAGGAGCTTGACGGATCTTGATGACCTACGTGGCAAAATAGGTTCCTCTTCATTCTCATCATGATCATCATGTATGTCATGATCGTTATGAATGTCGTTCTTGCCATTCTCTTCAGCTCCCACTATGGAAGAAGGTTCCAGAACAATTTCTGTTGCCGGTTCTTCCATTTGGAGTGATTGGTCAGTCACTTCATCGAGGTCTATTTTCCTCCCACTTAACTCTTTCAAGAGAAACTCTTTCTTGAGAAAGTGTCCAGTCTTGGCGACAAACTTTTTGCCCTCAGACTGATTGTAGAAGGTGTATATACAAGTTTCCTTTGGATAGCCTACAAAGATGCACGTATCCTCCTTTGATTCGAGTTTCTCAGGCTGTAGTTTCCTAACATACACCTCAAAACCCCAAATCTTCAGGTGAGACAACTTTGGTTTCGTGCCATGCCATTCCTCAAATGGTGTTGTCTTCACGGATTTGGATGGTGCCCTATTAAGAACGTAAGCGACAGTTTCTAACGCATACCCCCCAGAATGACACAGGAAAGTCGGTATGAGACATCATCGATCGCACACTATCCAATAGGGTCCGATTACGTCGTTCGGCTACACCGTTCCTTTGAGGTGTGCCTGCCGGCGTAAGTTGTGGTACAATGCCACAAGACTTTAGATGATCTCCAAACTCGTGACTTAAATACTCGCCACCTCGATCGGATCGAAGGTGCTTGATTTTCTTCCCGAGTAGATTCTCGACCTCATTCTGAAATTCCTTGAACCTTTCAAAGGTTTCAGACTTATGCTTCATTAAGTAAATATACCCATATCTACTCAAGTCATCAGTAAATGTCACGAAGTAACGAAGACCGTTGCGTGTGGGGACGTTCATGGGTCCACATACATCTGTATGTATGATCCCCAATAAGTCATCCACACGCTCCATTACAGCATTGAATGGAGTCCTTGTCATTTTGCCCATGAGGCATGGTTCACATGTATCAAGGGATCCAAAATCTAATGAATCAAGAAGTCCATCCTTATGGGTCTTCTCCATGCGCTTTATACCAATATGACCAAGTCGACAATGCCACATCGTCATGTGCTCTTCGCTACTACACTTTAATCTTTTGGACTCTATATTGTTAATGTGACACACGTCACCATCGAGATCAAGTAAGAATAAACCACGTTGCTCCGGCGCGTGAACATAAAACACTTCATTCTTATAAATCGAACAACCAATTGTATCAGACTTAAAAGAATAGTGGTCTCGCTTCAAGCAAGAGCCACTAACGATGTTCACACTCAATGCGGGTACATAGTAGCATTTATTCAGAATCAAAACTAATCCTGAAGGGAGACTAAGACGCATCGTTCCGACTGCCAGTACTTCAACTTGATAGCCGTTGCCCACGCGCATCATCACTTCATATCTCAGCAAGCGTCTCTTATTCCTTAGTCCCTGAGTGGAATTAGAAATATGAGCGACATATCCTATATCAAGTATCCAGGATGTGTTCCCGACGCTTGTCAAGAAAAGATCAACAATATGTATATCAAATATACCTTCGTATTTCTTGGCGACCTTGCCAGCCTTCTTGTCCTTTAGGTACTTGGGGCAGTTGCGTTTCCAGTGACCTTCACCCTTGTAGTAGAAGCACTCAACTCAGGGCTTGGGCTTAGGTGCCTTGGGAGGAACGACAACTGACTTGCCATCCTTCTTAGAGATGCCTTTCTTTCCCTTGTCCTGTCTTCTTGACCTCTTGAATTCAGTGGTCTTGTTGACCATGAATACATTGTGCTCCTTCTTGATCTCAACCTCAGCACTTTTCAGCATGGCGAACAACTCAGAAGGGGTCTTATTGATCCCCTGCATGTTGTAGTTTAGCACAAAGCCTTTGTAGCTTGGGGGAAGCGACTGCAACACCCTATCAACTGCAAGTTCATCTGGAATCTGACATTCCAGAGCATTCAAGCATTGAACGTAGCCAGACATTTTGACCACGTGCTCACTCACGCTGCTGTGCTCGTCCATCTTAGCCGACAAGAAGGCTTCAGAAGCCTCGTACCGTTCAGCCCTGGCTTGAGGTGCAAAGACGGACTTGAGGTCGGTGGTAATCTCATATGCACCCATCCTCTCAAAATGCTTCGGCAGCTCAGCCTCCATGGAGTAGAGCATGCCACTCTGGACAAGGTTGTAATCATCAGTTTTGGAGAGATAGACATTCTTCTCATCCTGACTGGCATCATCTGATCACGCGTCACCTAACGCGCCCTCTAGTACGTATGTCATTTTGAGGGGAACGAGAAGAATCCTCAGGGTACGGAACCAGTTGGTGAAGTTGGACCCATCAGTTTTCAGTTTGTCTTTCTCTAAGAATGAGCCTAAGTTGAATGAGGGGGGTGGTGCTGCCATCTACAATGGTGATTCACAAAGATACATATTTAGACTTTTGTTCATAATGTGGAGTTTTCAATTTAATCTTCAAAATTCTAGAAAGCTCCCACTTAGATAAACACCTCTCAATTTAACTAAGTGATTACACAATCCCAGACCCCATACCTCCCCCGATCGTCACGGCCATCATTATGCGACCCAGGTAGGCCTCTAAGCCAATCACATCAGGTATGTGACTAGTGCTCGATCTTTCAATCTACTGTGTTCCAGGCCCGCATCTACATACGTCAAGCCTGCCAATCCAACCTTGATGTTAGCTGTTCAGCAATGCCATATCTGCATATGCCAGGCTCGCTGAACCCAACCTCATGCGAACGCCATTTAATATGTGTCACACCCGGTATGTACGGAATGTCGGCCATATGGGAGATCCTTCCAGGCAGTGCCCACCAAGGGAGAACACAATGTTGGTATTGTGAGAGATGGTCCTATTTGTGCTACCGTCGTCATATCTAGCATACTAGCATAAACAGGAAGTAAAACTGTAAATCATACAAGCTATGACCCCCCTTCATGCAAAGCAAAGTTAAACGCCTTTCTACTTTATCTTGTACAAGTTTTACGTGGCTGCTAGGGGTTTCGAGAGAGAGAACCGATTTCTATCCTGCGAAAAAACATGCCACAACACCGATCCCCAATCGTCTCTATTACACCCCTGATGGGGCCCTCCGTTGCAAACATCTTCGCATCGCTAATACAGAGAGACAGACACCCCCAGCCACTTATATGGTACAAGCCATATGTCAAGCGTCGAACCAATCTCGCGTAAACGCGTAAGGTTGGTCGGGGCCCACTTCATCAGACATTGCCGCAACGCTAAATGAGTACACGTGGGAGGGTAACGAATGAAGATTCGCTGCCCACATCCTAGATGTGTTCTAACCGTACAATACATCTACCTATAGCTAGCTCATGATACCACTGTTGGGATACGGGGCAGAAAACACAAATTTTTCATACCTACGATACCCGAACCCAAGATCTATGCTATGGCGATATAAAGTAACGGAGGGAATCAGAGTTCATACCTTCGAAGACCGAAAGAGGGAAACGTTCGTGCGAACGTGGCTGGTGTAGACTTAGAACTATGACCTCCCTGTCGTTTTGAAGACCACGGGTGATGGAGACTCCCGGTTGACCTCCAGCGATGAAGTAGCACCACGGGTGTAGTTCCTCGAAGATATTATACACGTACGGTACAATCGATGTTCCCTTCGGGCCCCGAACCAGGCGAGCAGCGTAAGAAAGACGGATTCGGATCCCGACTCCGACAGAGCGATGGCCTGCTATGGTGGAGAACTCCACACTAGGTGTAGCCTCCAAACAAGGGGAGTCCACTCACTAGATAGGAGAAGGAGAGGGAGAGAGATTTTGTTGTGTTGGAAAAAGGGGGGTGTACCCCTCCTTCTATAGGCCAAGTGGGGGGGGGGGATGCCATCCTTCTCCCCTCCCCCATGTGGGACTAAACCCCCAAGGGGGGGGGGGAGGTGCGCCGGCCAAGGAAGGGGGGATGGGCCCCACCCTTGGCGCTAAGCCCAAAGGGGGAAACCCCCTCCTCCCTAATGGGCCCATATGGCCCAATAAGCCTTTTTCCACTTTTTAAATTCATTTAAATATATTTTAATATTTAATTCAGATAATTAAATAATAAAAATTATTAAATACAATTAATATTTATTTTGAACCTTTCAAAATGTCCGGAACAACTTCCGCTCTCCTCCGGAACTATTCCGGTGATTTCTCCTATTTCACCGATGATCCCGAATCTATCCCCATGCATCGATTGCCCTTAAGTGTAACACCCTAACGGTCCGGGAAATAGCAGACATGATCGATACACTATCATTGATCAATGACTAGTCAGTTGGACCTGGTTACAATCCTTGACAGCCCCTGCGCCTCCATCGAATGAACTTCAATCGCTTTTGGAAACCGTTAACGATACGACGTAATCCCTTTGTGATGCAGTACTTTGTTTGTCCGAGGTTTGATCGTCGGTATCCAACATACCGTGTTCACATCTCGTTCACAACAAACAAGTTTACTCGTCCGTTCCTATTGCATCTCCTGTGACCTAGTCACTTGCTTGCAAGCTATTGATGCAATATCATCGAGTGGGCCCAGAGTACCTCTCTGTTACTTGGACTGGCAAATCCCGCTCTGATCTATTAACATACTCATCAACCATCTATTTCGGAATACCCAAAGTGCACCGTTATAGCCAGCATATTTTAGTCAGGCGGTGGGATACAAATCAAAGTCTCCTCATAGATGACAATTACGTATGATCATTACGGTCGAAGGACTAAGCCATACGTTACAAAGTCATCGCAATGCTGAACTATGTGACCGATCACATTACAATGCTTTAGGTGGGTGTGCGTCCATCACATAATTCTCCCAATGACATGACCTCATTGTCAATGGACTTAAGTGTCGCCATGATCAGGAAAGCTTGATCAATCAATTTCCCAATGAGATAGTTTACCCGAGTTAAACTACGAACTTGTGTTTTATACCACAAGTGTATTAGTATTTCCAAGTAATACAGTTATAGCATAGTATAAAACCTATTATGAACAAAACGGATATGTGACAAATATCTTTATTAATTTTCCTCTAGGGCACATATCCAACATTGACAACTCGTCTGTACTCGGTGGGAGCAAATTTATTTGTTTTTGTGTGCAGGTCCAGGCCAAGCAAGTGATTATCGTAAACGGTGCATCACTTGCTGAACCACCTACTTGTCGATCCTTGGAGTCCTTCTGGTTCGATAAACCTTACTGTCCTCGTGTAAGGGAAATTAGACGCTATCTACTTCTCTACCTTCCACTTGGGGTAACCAACGAGGAGCACTACTTCGGTGCCATCAAGATAATTTCTGGCGCTGTTGCCGGGGACTCCACTCTTCAATATAGGGGAGTTACACACTATCTTTTATCTTTGCTTTTTAGTCTTGTTAGTTTACCTTTCAGTTTTTTTTCTTTGTCTACTTTATCAAAAATCACAAAAAATTGCTTGTCCTTCTTACTGTTGCTATTATGGGTACCACTGAAAACTCCAAGTTGTGTGACTTCACTAGTCACAACAACAATGACTTTATCTGCACTCCTATTCCTACACCTGCCACTTCAGCACATTCTTATGAAATTAAACCTGTGTTTCTTATTCTTGTTATGAAAGAACAATTCTCTGGTGCTGGAGATGATGCTGCTTTAAACTTGAATAATTTTGTTAAGCTTTGTGATATGAAAAATTATAAAGAAGTAGAAGGTGATAATGTTAAGCTTAACCTTTTTCCTTTCTCCTTGAGAGGAGGAGCTAAAATTTGGTTTCAATCCTTGCCTAGGAATAACATAGATTCTTGGGATAAGTGAAAGGATGCTTTTACTGGGAAGTACAACCCACCCGCTAAGATTATCCAATTGAGGAGGATTATTATGAATTTTAAGCAATGGATAATGAACACGGTGACCAAGCTTGGGAACATATGAAATCTCTTGTTAAGAATTGCCCTACGCATGGTTTGACTACTTGGATGGTTGATGCTAGCAAGGAATATAATTCTCCCGCTTCTCGTTGGTTACCCCAAGTGGAAGGTGAGATGTAGCGGAGCAGAAAATTTCCCCTATGTGGAGGATAGGGTTTGTCTCCCGTAGGACTCGTAGAAAATACAAGAAGGTGGTAACGTGAACAATGGCGCCGAGGTTGATAACTTCGCCTGGACCTGCACACACAACAAATAACTTTGCTCCCAACGAGTACAGAGGAGTTGTCAATTCCTCCGGCCTTGCCGTTTACAAAGGATCAACGCAAGAGATCATAATAGTTGCAACGGAAAGTAAGAACTGTGATGGAAATATGGACCGGGGTCCCATGACGTTCACTAGTGATGTCTCTCTCCCAAAAGACGATAAAAGTGCGAGCGAGGTAAACAAATCACAGCTGGGCAATTGATAGGATTATAAACGCACAACAATGCTAACTATGCTACAAAAGAAAGGAAGAGGCTCAAAAGCAATGGGCAGTACGCCAAGATAAGTAGACATAAATCCATCTGCATCTACTACGAATCATCCACCTTGAGATATCTATCCAGAACATCTCGATGGTATTAAGTTGCGAATCCCACCCAAAGTGTAAACTCAAAGAAACAGACAACTGCATTAAAAGAAATATGCGTAAAGTAAAAAATCCTTGCACCCGCAAGTACAAGCACCGTTGTTTTATCCCTGGTGGCAACAACACATCCTGTAGTCTCATGTTTTTGTCACTCAAGCTAGACATCAAGGGGCTGAACCCAGAATCAAGCATAACGCTCCCTCTTGGAGTTACAACAAATCACTTGTCCAAAGCAAAATACGGCAACGGAGAACATGCAATAATTTACTAAAGAACACAAATATAAAAGAGAACCAAATATATTACTCATCACAATCTGAACATAATCTCATAATCCATCAGATCCCAACAAACTCAGCATAGCAACACAGAAATTACAAAGGTGCCTCGATCATGTGAGGCAACTCACGAGCTCTCAAAAGTGGAAGCACAAATAGGGGAGGATAACATCACATAGCTACTGGTCATGGACCCATGGTCCGAGGGGGACTACTCACAAGACATCTGGGAGGCGTCCATGGTGATGGATGGTCTCCCGGAGGGGATTCCTCCTTCCGGTAGGGTGCCGGGGAAGCTTCTCCTGGCAGCCCCGATCTTGAAACGGCGGCGGCGGCGGAACAGAGAGGAGAACTGAATAGCAAATCGATATTAGGGGTTTCCGTCACGGGGGATAAATATACGCCAAATGGGACACCGAGAGGGGCCATAGTGCAGCCAGGAGGCCTCCTGGCGCGGCCTAGGGTGGGGCCGCGCCAGGGACCCTCCTGGGGCCCTGGTGGGTCCACCCCCTTCCAACTTTGGTTCTTCGGGAAGCTTCCGGGTTGCTGATTTTTTATATAATTTTTCCGGGATTTATTTGGCACTTTTAATGGCCGGAAAACCTGAAATACAAAAACAGCAGAAAACAGGAACTGGCAACTGGGTGCACTGAGGTAATAGGTTAGTCCAAATATGATAAAAAAGTGTATGAAAGTTCAAGCAATACATGGCAAAGTCACACAAATCATGCATGGAGGAAGCAAAAATTATAGATACATTTGGGACGTATCAACATGACCAAGCTTAATTCCTGCTCCTCCTCGAGTAGGGAAATGATAACAAGCATAATTTCTGTGGTGACATGCCACACAACCATAGAAGGCCTTTTAAGTAAAGCAATCAAAGCATGCAATTTAATTCAAGTCTTAACAAGCAAGAGTCTATATTAGCATTGATACAAGCAACAAAAGAACAAAGGGTGCAAGATCTCTCGATGTCCGTGACTCGAATGCCTCCAAATGGTGTTTGCGTGCAAGAAGGGGGATATGGGAATACGAGATAAAAAAATAGTTGTTGAGAACTACTATCTACTAAAGTTTCACACTTAGTCTCCTTTGGATTCACTCGTCCCCAGACCACTAGTCAGGTACAAGTCAAACTGATCCAATCCCTTTCGATATTTTGAGCACTCATGCAATGGATGAGCGTGAGCAAGAAAGTTGACACCTAAAAGGCCAAACAGAAAGAAGGGGGAGGAGGAAGAAAAAAAGGTGTGAAAGGCTCACATCAATGAGGACAATCATAGGCAAGAGAAGGCCATATGATAGATATGATGTGAGGAGTAGGGATTGCCATGCAACGGATGCACATGTGAGCTAAAAGCTCTCCAAGGGAACTATTGGGGATCGGCGCAGAAAACAAAATTTTTCCTACCTACGAGTCCCGAACCCAAGATCTATGCTATGCTGATGTATGTAACGGAAGGAATCGGTGTTCATACCTTTGAATACCGAAAGAGGGAAACGTACCTCGAACGTGGTTGGCGTAGACTCTGATCCTACGACCTCCTTGTCGTGTTGAAGAACCTCCGAGGATGAAGTAGCACCACACGTGTAGTGCCTCGCGGGATTACACACGTACGGTGCAACCGACGTCCCTCCGGGCTCCGAACCAGAAGAGCAGCGGAAAGAAGATTGATCCGGATCCCGATTCCGGAAGCGCGACGGCGTCCGGATGATGGTGAAACCCCCAACCAGGTGCAAACTCCAAACCAGGGGAGTCCGCTCTAGGTCGGAGAAAGAGAGAGAGAGAGAAACTCAATGTTGTGTTGAAAAAGGCCCCCCACCCCTCCTTATATAGGCCAAGGAGGGGCTCCACCCCCTCCCCTTCCCCCATGTGGGACTAAACCCCCAAGGGGGAAGTGGTGCGGCTAGGAGGGGGGATGGGCCCCTCCCTTGGCGCCAAGCCCAAGGGGGGAGGCTCCCCCCTTCCCCTCATGGGCCTTTTAAGGCCCAAATACCTTTTCACCTTTTTAATTAATTATTTAAATCATTTTAATATTTAATTCTGTTAATTAAATATTAAAACATATTTAAACATTAATATATATTATTTTGAACCTTTCAAAATATCTGGAACAGCTTTCGGCACCTCCCGGTACATTTCCGGTGTTTTCTCTCTTTTCACCGATGATCCCGAATCAATCCTTAATGCATCGATTGCCCTTAAGTGTGACACCCTACGGTCTGGGAAACAGTAGACATGATCGAGACACTCTCTGACCAATGACCATCATGTGAGATCTGGTTACAATCCTTGATGTGCCCCTACGCTTCCATCGAATAAACTTCATCGCTGTTGAACCGTTAACAATATGACTTGATCCCTTTTTGCTTCGGTACTATGTTTGTCCGAGGTATGATCGTCGGTATCCAATACCTAGTTCTTCCTCGTCTCCGACATAACATGTTTACTCGTCTGTGAATATTACATCTCTTGTGACCTAGTCACTTGCTTGCAAGCTATTGATGCAACACCACCGAGTGGGCCCAGAGTACCTATCCGCCACTCGGATTGACAAATCCCGCTCTGATCTATTTCATACTCCTCAACATATCTACTTCAGAATACCCAAGATACACCTTTTCAGTTACCATGTTTCAGTGTAACAGTTAATGCACTCAAAGCATCCTAATAGATAGCAATTATGTATGATCATCACGGTCTAAGGATTCAGTCACTATGTTATTAAGTCATCGCAATGCTGAACTTATGTGACTTGATCACACTGCAATGCTTAAGGTGGGTGTGTGTCCATCACATTATTCTCCAAATGATATGACCTCATTGTCAATAGACTATTATGTTCTCATGATCAGGAAACCTTGATCATCAATTGCCCAACGAGCTAGTATGCCTGAGTTTAACTAGGGACCAGGTTGTTATATATCACACGTGTATTAATGTTTCCTCTTAATACAATTCTAGCACAATATATAACGTATTATGAACAAACAGATATGTGACAAATATCTTTATTAATTTTCCTCTAGGGCACATATCCAATAGTCTCCCACTTGCACTAGAGTACAAATTAAACTAGTTTACATCAGGTATGTATCTAACACCAATAGTCTCTCGGTGTTGTTCAAACTTGGCTTGTGGAAGAGGTTTAGTCAATAGGTCTGACGGATTAAGATCCGTATGTATTTTGCAAATCCTAGTATGACCATCCTTGACGTAGTCCCGCGTCACATGGAAACGCCGGAGAATATGCTTGGCTGTAGAGTGAGTCCTCGGCTCCCTTGCATTAGCAATGGCACCCGTATTGTGGCAATAAATGCTAACAGGGTTAGTGCAACTAGGGAATACGCCAAGCTCGATGACGAACTTCTTCAGCCAATGTGCTTCATTTGACACTTTGCAGCGACAATATACTCTGACTCCATTGTAGATTGGGCGACGACTGACTGCTTGCCGCTCCTCCAGCTAATCGCACCACCATTTAACATTACACATATCCCGTCTGGGATTTTGAGTCATCGGGATCAGTACCAAGACTGGCATCGTCGTAACCTATTACGGCGAGCTCTTCTTCACATCCTCCATAGACAAGAACCAGACCCTTAGTTCTTCATAAGTACTTAAGGACGTTCTTCACTGCAATCCAATGATCCATTCCAGGATTACTTTGGAAACGATTAGTCAGAGTAACCGCCAGGGCCACATCTGGTCGAGTACACAACATAGCATACATGATAGAACCTATGGCTGAGGCATAGGGCTTTGAGGAAATTTCCTCCCTTTCTTTTGCTGTTGCTGGGCATTGAGTCACACTCAATTTACTTCCTTTCATAACGGGCAAGAGGCCTCTCTTGGCGTTATCCATATTGAACCTCTTCAATATCTTCTCAAGGTAAGTTCTCTGACTCAGTGCTAATAGGCATCTTGATCTATCCCTATAGATTTTAATGCCTAATATGTATGCAGCTTCACCTAGGTCCTTCATGGAAAATTGTCCATTCAAGTATTCCTTTACCTCTTCTAGAAAATTTCACATCATTCCCTATCAATAATATGTCATCCACATATAGTACTAGGAATGCCACAGAGCTCCCACTCGCTTTCTTATAAACACAGAATTCTTCTTCATTTTGGACAAATCCAAAAGCTTTGATCACCTCATCAAAACGAAGATTCCAACTCCGAGATGCTTGCTTCAACCCATAAATGGACCGTTGAAGTTTGCATACCTTACCAGCGTCCTTAGGATCAATAAAACCTTCCGGTTGTACCATATACAACTCTTCCTCAATGTTGCCATTTAGGAACGCGGTTTTCACATCCATCTTCCATATTTCATAATCGTAATAGGCAGCAATTGCTAGCAATATCCGGATAGACTTTAGCATCGCTACGGGAGAGAAAGTCTCTTCGTAGTCAACTCCTTGAATTTGTTGGAAACCTTTTGCGACAAGTCTAGATTTATAGACAGATACGTTTCCGTCTGCGTCAGTCTTTTTCTTGAATATCCACTTATTCTCGACGGCCTTTCGGTCCTCGGGAATATCCACCAAAGTCCATACTTTGTTGGCATACATGGAGTCTATCTCGGATTTCATGGCTTCCAGCCATTTCTCGGACTCGGGTCCCTCCATTGCTTCTTTGTAGTTCGCAGGTTCATTTAACATGACTGCATTGACAAGTTGCCCATAAAACCGAGTTTTTACTCGGGCTCTTGATGACCCGCGGGGTACAATAGGATCCTCTTCCTCTTGATCATGATCATCATGTATGTCACGATCGTTATGAATATCATGATGACCGTTCTCTTCAGCTCCCACTATGGAAGATGGTTCCGGAATAACTTCCAATGCCATTTCTTCCACTTGGAGTGATTGGTCAATCATCTCGTTGAGGTCTATTTTCCTCCCACTCAATTCTAAACTCTTTCTCAAGAAAGCATCCAGTCTTGGCGACAAACGTTTTGCCCTCAGACTGGTTGTAGAAGGTGTATCCAACGGTTTCCCTTGGATATCCCACTAAGATGCACTTATCCGCTTTTGATTCGAGTTTGTCAGGCTGAAGTTTCCTAACATAAGCCTCACAACCCCAAATATTCAAGTGAGACAACTTTGGTTTCTTTCCATGCCATTCCTCAAATGGTGTTGTCTGTACGGATATGGACGGTGCCCTATTAAGAATGTAAGCGCAGTTTCTAATGCACACCCCAAGAATGACACAGGTAAGTCGGTATGAGACATCATTGATCGTACGCTATCCAATAGAGTTCGATTACGTCGCTCAGAAACACCGTTACGCTGAGGTGTTCCTTCCAGCGTAAGTTGTGGTACGATGCCACAAGTATTAAGATGATCGCCAAACTCGTGACTTAAATACTCGCCACCTCGATCGGATCGAAGGTGCTTGATTTTCTTCCCGAGTTGATTCTCGACCTCACTCTGAAATTCCTTGAATCTTTCAAAGTTTCAGACTTATGTTTCATTAAGTAGATATACCCATATCTGCTTAAGTCATCTGTGAAGGTCACGAAGTAACGAAGACCATTGCGTGTGGGGACGTTCAAAGGTCCACATACATCTGAATGTATGATCCCTAACAAGTCTTCCGCACACTCCATTGTTTCATTGAATGGAGTCCTTGTCATCTTGCCCATAAGGCATGGTTCGCATGTGTCAAGGGATCCAAAATCCAATGACTCCAGAAGTCCATCATCATGAAGCTTCTTCATGCGCTTTTCACCAATATGACCAAGTCGACAATGCCACATCGTCATGTGTTCTTCGCCACTAGGTTTTAATCTTTTGGCCTCTACGTTATCAATATGAAGTATATCACAATCGAGATTAAGAATGAATAAGCCATTTTTCTTCGGTGCGTGAACATAAAACACATCATCCTTATAAATCGCACAACCAATTGTATCTGACTTAAAAGAATAGTGGTCTCGTTTCAAGAAAGAACCACTAACGATGTTCACACTGAACGCGGGTACATAGTAGCACTTATTCAAAATCAGAACTAATACCGAAGGGAGACTAAGATGCTTCGTGCCGACCACCACCACTTCAATCTGGCAGCCATTTCCCACGCGCATCGTCACTTCATCTTTCATCAAGCGTCGCCTATTCCGTAGCCCCTGAGAGGAGTTAGAAATATGAGCAACAGATCCTGTATCAAATATCCAGGATTTGTTCCCAGAGCTTGTTAAGAAAAGATCAATAACGTGTATATCAAATATACCTTTGTCTCTTTTGACAATCTTGACAACCTTCTTATCCTCTAGGTACTTGGGGCAGTTGCGTTTCCAGTGACCATCACCCTTGCAGTAGAAGCACTCAACGCCGGGCTTGGGTCCAGCTTTGGGTGCCTTACGAGGAGTGACAACTGGCTTGTCACCCTTCTTCGGGCTTCCCTTCTTTCCCTTCTCCTTCTTGCTAGACTTCTTGAATTCAATGGTCTTGTTGACCATGAATATATCATGCTCCTTCTTGATCTCAACCTCAGCAGTTTTCAACATGGCGAACAACTCAGAAGGGGTCTTAGTCATCCCCTGCATGTTGTAGTTCAACACAAAGCCTTTGTAGCTAGGGGGCAGCGACTGCAGCACCCTATCAACAGCAAGTTCATCTGGAATCTGACATTCCAGAGCATTCAAGCGTTGAACGTAGCCAGACATCTTGACCACGTGCTCACTAACACTGCTATGTTCATCCATCTTTGTTGAGAAGAAAGCTTCAGAAGCCTCATAACGTTCAGCCCTAGCTTGGGGTGCAAAGACGGCCTTGAGGTCGGTGGTTATCTCGTATGCACCCATCCTCTCAAAGCGTTTCTGCAGCTCAGCCTCCATGGAGTAAAGCATTCCACTCTGGACAAGGTTGTAATCATCCGTCTTGGAGAGGTAGACATTCTTCTCATCCTAACTAGCGTCTGCTGGTGGTTCGTCACCTAACGCGGCCTCTAGTACGTATGCCATCTTGAGGGGAACGAGGAGAATCCTCAAAGTGCGGAACCAGTTGGTGAAGTTTGACCCATCGGTTTTCAGTTTGTCTTTGTCTAGGAATGACCCTAAGTTGAATGAGGGGCGAGGTGCATCCATCTAAAATGGTTATTTGCAAAACACATATTTAGACTTTGTTCATAATTGGAGTTCAATTTTAATTAATTCTAAAACTCCCACTTAGTTAAACATCTCTCCAAATTCACTAAGTGATTAACATAATCCTAGTTTGAATGATCGTCCTCGAATATTACACGGCCAACGACACATCTCCCTAGGTAGGCCATCATGCCAATCATATCCGTTATATGACTCATGCTTAACCTTTCGGTCATCCGTATCCCAAGCTCATATCTACATATGTCAAGCCTGCCAGTCGAACCTTAGTGTATGGCTGTTTAGCAAGGCCATATCTGCATATGCTAGGCTTCCCAAACCCAACCTCATGCGATCGCTAATGTATGTATGACACCCGATCGTCACGGCCTGCCTATCATAAAGAGATCCTTCAAGGCGGTGCCCACTAAGGGAGAATACAATCATGGTATTGAGATAGATTATCCTATCATGCTACCGTCGCATATCTAGCATATTAGCAAGACAAGAAGTAAAACTGTAAATCATACAAGCTATGATCCCCCCTTACATGCAAATTAAAGTTAAAATGCCTTCTACTTTATCTTTTGCAAGTTTTACGTGGCTGCTAAGGGGTTTCGAGAGAGAACCGCTTTCTAACCTGCGAAAACAAGCCACAACACCAATCCTGCAATTGTCTCTATTACACCCCTGTCGGGGCCCTCCGTTGCAAACGTCTTCGCGTGGCTAATGTTAGAGAGACATACACCCCCATTCACTTATATGGTACAACCCATATGTCAAGCGTGGAACCAGTCTCGTGTAAATGTGTAAGGTCGGTTGGGGCCCTTCATCAGGACATTGCCGCAACGCTAAACGAGTACACGTGGGAGGGTAACAATTGGAGAATTGATGCCCACATCCTAGATGTGTTCTACCCGTACAATACATCTACGCATAGCCTTGCTCATGATACCACTGTTGGGGATCGGCGTAGAAAACAAAAATTTTCCTACCTATGAGTCCCGAACCCAAGATCTATTCTATGCTGATGTATGTAATGGAAGGAATCGGTGTTCATACCTTTGAAGACCGAAAGAGGGAAACGTTCCTCGAACGTGGTTGGCGTAGACTCTGATCCTATGACCTCCCTGTCGTGTTGAAGAACCTCCGACGATGAAGTAGCACCACACGCGTAGTGCCTCGCGGGATTACACACGTACGGTGCAACCGACGTCCCTCCGGGCTCCGAACCAGAAGAGCAGCGGAAAGAAGATTGATCCGGATCCCGATTCCGGCAGCGCGACGGCGTTCGGATGATGGTGAAACCCCCAACCAGGTGCAAACTCCAAACCAGGGGAGTCCTCTCTAGGTCGGAGAAAGAGAGAGAGAGAAACTCAATGTTGTGTTGAAAAAGGCACCCCACCCCTCCTTATATAGGCCAAGGAGGGGCTCCACCCCCTCCCCTTCCCCCATGTGGGACTAAACCCCCAAGAGGGGGGGGGGAGTGGTGCGGCTAGGAGGGGGGATGGGCCCCTCCCTTGGCGCCAAGCCCAAGGGGGGAGGCTCCCCCTTCCCCTCATGGGCCTTTTATGCCCCAAATACCTTTTCACCTTTTTAATTAATTATTTAAATCATTTTTAATATTTAATTCTGTTAATTAAATAATAAAACATATTTCTACATTAATATATATTATTTTGAACCTTTCAAAATATCTGGAACAGCTTCCGGCACCTCCCGGTACATTTCTGGTGTTTTCTCTCTTTTAACCGATGATCCCGAATCAATCCTTAATGTATCGATTGCCCTTAAGTGTGACACCCTACGGTCCGGGAAACAGTAGACATGATCGAGACACTCTCTGACCAATGACCATCATGTGGGATCTGGTTACAATCCTTGATGTGCCCCTACGCTTCCATTGAATAAACTTCATCGCTGTTGAACCGTTAACAATATGACTTGATCCCTTTGTGCTTCGGTACTATGTTTGTCCGAGGTATGATCGTTGGTATCCAATACCTAGTTCTTCCGCGTCTCCGAGATAACATGTTTACTCGTCTATGAATATTACATCTCTTGTGACCTAGTCACTTGCTTGAAAGATATTGATGCAACACCACCGAGTGGGCCCAGAGTACCTATCCGTCACTCGGATTGACAAATCCCGCTCTGATCTATTTCATACTCCTCAACATATCTACTTCAGAATACCCAAGATACACCTTTTCAGTTACCATGTTTCAGTGTAACGGTTAATGCACTCAAAGCATCCTAATAGATAGCAATTATGTATGATCATCACGGTCTAAGGATTCAGTCACTATGTTATTAAGTCATCACAATGCTGAACTTATGTGACTTGATCACACTACAATGCTTAAGGTGGGTGTGTGTCCATCACATCATTCTCCTAATGATATGACCTCATTGTCAATAGACTATTATGTTCTCATGATCAGGAAACCTTGATCATCAATTGCCCAATGAGCTAGTATGCCTGAGTTTAACTAGGGACCAGGTTGTTATATATCACACGTGTATTAATGTTTCCGCTTAATACAGTTCTAGCACAATATATAACGTATTATGAACAAACAGATATGTGAGAAATATCTTTATTACTTTTCCTCGAGGGCACATATCCAACAGGAACTAGTGGGGGTGCATCCAACTTGCTTGCTCAAGAATACCTAGAGCTCGTTTGAGGAGTCTCATCATTGGAATATACAAGCCAAGTTCTATAGTGTGAAGGGTCCCCACATAGCTATATGCATGTATGATGATCTCTATGGAGTACAAGGGATAGAGGATGAAGTACTAGTGTGGATCTCTCAAAAGGAATAGTAGTGTGCCCCCTCTTTGGGATCTTTTCCTCACTTTAGGGGCAACACTCTATATTTTACAAGAATATAGGAGATCTTTCACACTTTACAAAGGTACTCACATAAAGAAGATGTAACTATCATGATGCAAATGTATGCCTCTGCCAGGATAGCAGGATATGCAATGATACTAGCACGTCATGTAGCAATGATTAGGGCAATGCCCGACTAGCATGCGGCTCATCGATCAAGCAAGTAGCATGTATGACATGAAGATCAAGTCATGAGAAGGTGGATGTTGCATGGCAATGTATCTCGGAAAGGCTATGGAAATGTCTTGATATGTAGGTATGGTGGCTGTTTTGAGGAAAGATATAAGGAGGTTTATGATGACAGAGCGTATCATGCCAAGGGTTTGGATGTACCGGCGAAGGTGGACGCCAACTCTCGGAGTGAGAAGGAGGCAATGCACGGCACAGGAGAGCCTAGAAAAATATGGGAGGTGGAAGTGTCAACTTTCGAATACTCACATTAGTGTGAAGAACTCATGCACTTATTATCGGTAACTAGCAATCTAATCAGGAGGTTCTCAAAGAGACAAGTACCCCGAGGAGGAGTGTATGGGGTTTTTTTTATCCTTGGGCATCCTCGACTCATGGTACGTGAGTGTACTCTAATATTCGAACCCTCCAGAGGTTAGTGATCCATCTAGAAGCTAGAGTTCTCAACAGGGGTTTTGGTTTTCGAAAATCACACGGATTGCCCAAAATACGACATCTATCACTAATAGGCTAAAGCTCTTGACACCATAAGTTCAAACATTACTCTAATCAATACCTCAAAACTATTGCAAGTTACTACTACAAAGAGAATAGCAACTTCAACTACCTACTTTCTAGTCAAGACACAAAACTCAGTGCAACAGGCAAACTCTGTAAACAAGATAAAAAATTAACCTGTAGAAAGTTCGACCTAAGACAAAAGAAAAGCTCTAGAAGAAAACTAAAGCACTATAACTAAACAGGGCAGCAGCTAAGAAAAGAAAAAGAACAACTCACAGCTAAGAAAATAAGCATGCAAATCCTATGAGGAGTTCTAGTTCAAGTGTAACAGCCCAGTTTTCACAAAAATTAAAATTTTTGTTTTCGGTGTGAATTGTTTGATTGTCTGATTTGTTTGCAGTGTTTGCATCCCCGATTTATCGATCGGCGATTATTTTCCCCCCTCTTATCTCGTACCGGACGGAGACCGACCCTTGCCACCCTGACACTCGACCTTTGCGACACCGGGTTTCACCCGATCACCGTCGCGAAAACCGCACGAGATCAGCCGCAGCCAACGGAGCGATAACCCCGTTTAATAATTAAACGGGATATTTTTATAGCGCGCCGGAAAGTGTTTTCGGAACGGTTCCAGCGCTAGGTGAACGCCTCCGGCTCGACGCACTGATCGCGCAGTTCGAAGTTTTACCTGAATCGGAGGTACTGCGGACCCCCGGCGGTCAGAAACGTGAGCACCGCGCGCGCGAGAGAGAAACCGGGGATGTTTTTGCAAACTGTCAGCCACCGGGGCTATATAAAGACCACCACACTCCCACCCATTTCTAGGGTTTCCCTAGCCACAATTTGCAGCCACCCCCCTCAGATCTGCCCCAATTTTCGTAGCTATTCCCCCCAAATCAGCAAACCCTAGATCAGACGTCTCCGTAGCCATTGGATCGCAGATCGGAGGGCCGAGAGCGCGCCACGTCAGCGCCTCCAGCCACCTCCTCTCTCCTGCACGCGTCCCCCACCCTTGGAGCAGCCGCCGCCCGAGCCATGGAGCTCCGGCCGCCGCCGCCGGCCAACAGCAGCAGGACGCCGGAGCCGCGCCCCTTCTGCTCCCCCTTTTTCTCTCCTCCCCTTCCTCCTTTCCTCCCTCTCCCTAACCCTCTCTGCCTTCTCTCCTAGGTCACGCAGCCGCCATGGCTTGGAGCCGAGGGGAGCTCGTCCGCCGCCGCCCTGTGATGCTCGCCGCCGGAGCCTCCCAGCCACCGGCTGGATCCCTGCCGCGCCGCCCCCCTGCAGCCTTCCGCCGGCACCCCTCGCCGGATCGAGACTCCATGGCCGCCGCCCTCACCGGCGCAGCACCGGCGCCCCAGCCGTGACCTCCCGTCCTGGAGACGAGGACGAAGCCCCAGCGCAGCCAGCCGGCTCCCTCCAGCGGCCGAGCTGGGCCGGCCTGGCAGCCCAGCAGCCCCCAGCCCAAGCCAGGCCTCCAGGCCTCCCAGCCGCCTCCAGGCCGCAAGTGGGCCTCGGCCCGATGAGGTCGATCCTTTTTTTTTCTAACTCCCTGCTTGCTAAGTGTTGTAAAATTGTGCTGCTGATTCGATTCTGCGTTGACGATAGCAAGCGATCCGTAGACCGGATGACTTCGCGCCCAAAATACGAATTGTTTAGAATTGCGTGTACTTTAATTCATCTTTTGTGAGCATTTGCATTTGAGCTCAGCTTGATTGTGTAATTGTGTGCTGAACAGGGCATCAGGCCATTAAACTGCTACTTTTTCCTGTTAGTATGCTGCTGTAATTATTTTGTTGCAACTTTGCATGGTGATTGTGACTCATCCATGAGGCCTATTGCATTGATTCTTTTTCCATTGTTTTAAGCATCATGTGTACTTCAATTCCATGCTTTAACTTGTCATGTTTGGGTGCTTTAGCTGTATTAAATCGTGCTCTAAAGTAGCTATCCTGATGTTATTGTGCTGCTGTTGCTGAAACTGTTATTTTGTTGCAACTTCGGTCGACGAGTGTGTCGCGACCGTTTATCGGAATTGAGTGATTCCAATTGCATATTGTTAAGCATGATGTCTAATTTCATTACATGTATTGCCTTGCCATGATATTCTTGCTGGTCATATAGTTATTTAGCTCCAAAGTTGCTATGCTGCTGTTTTTGACAGCCACCTCTGTTTTCTCTAAGTCTGTTACTTTGCGATGCCATGTTGTTTACTTAATATCTTTTGATCTATGATGTCTTTTTGCATGATTCTTTTTGCCATGCCTTACCTGTCATGTCTACTTTAATTGCAAGTCATTTATGAGCATGTTTGCACTGATTAACCTGTTTATGCATTGCTCTAAAGTGTGCTTCGTGATGTTGGCAGTTTGTGCTCGTAACTTGTTTTGCTTGTATCTTTTTAACCGTAACTCCGTTTGGAGTGTGCCTTATATGTAACTTGATTAGTTTTTCGTGTTCTTTGTGTTTATGCTATTGTTTGCTGTTGTTAACCAACCTAAAATATGGTTTAGGACAGAACAGTACCAAATGTTTTAATCGTCGTGCGGCACTTAGTGTTATGCCATGTTTAGGTTGTGCCTCACTTAAATTGACTAGCATAGATAGTTTACTTTGTGCTTCAACTCTTGCCATGTTTGTGTGCTTTGCCATGCTTTCTTGAGTTTCCATGTTAACAACCGTTGGTTGATCACCTGTAGCTAAGCAACTTGAACCACCGTAAATGTGCGGTATCGTCGTGTGTGACGAGTACTCCACTTAAATCGTTAGTAACCGTTCTCGACGATAGATCCGTATCGTGTTGCCGTGCCTTGTGTTGTCTCTTTGATCTTGTGTTGCCTCGTAGTAATAGAGTGCTTGCTCGTTGATTGCTTTCCAGTGTTTATCGTCTTGTGTGCTCCCGCGGGTACCTTCGGAGACGATGCGAGCTTGCGATCGGCTACACCTTCGGAACCCGACTTATCAACAGGCAAGGACTATACATTACTTATGATCCATTCTATTTCAACCAGCGGTTTGCATGCTAGTATAGGTTAGGTTCGATGTTTGATCCTACCACATGTTTACAGCCTCTTTCAAACCGATACAGTCATGTCCCCTCCCAGCAAACCTTGTACTTCTATGTTACTATTGCTCGTTGCTCAGCCCCTGCTTAGTATGCATGCTTAGGATGCTACGATGTTACCTGTTACTCCTGGGTTTGGGATATCACATTATTATTATTTTTGTTGATGATATGATTATTATTAATGTTGACTATATTCGACGAAGGATGGAAGGTCTAGGCTATCCCGCCCCGACGCTTTGTTCCATTCGAGTCACCTAGGATCTGAGTTCCCGGTATTGGTTTTAAGACTGAGCGTGCCTAACCGCGTGTGGGATTTTATGGGGTCCCCTTTTCTTACCTATCTAGCTTCAAACATTTCTAGTGGTGGTCCAAGCTGATTTACCATTTGAAAGCCGTGTGTGTGTCTGTCGGGTAGCTCCTGGAAGATATTATTTAAAACAACCCGGACCAGTGAGGACTTAGTTCCCTTGCTGTCCCATCATGACCGGCTGAGGACCCGGTTGTCCCATGTGTGATTAACCGGCAATCCAAACCTGGAGTCATACGGTAGAGACCAGATCGAGAGCGCGACCGGCTCCGGAGCTGGATGTCGTCTCACCGGGGGCCACCCGGATTTGTTCGTCGTTAGTTAGAGGGACCTGTCGTTTCGGATCTCTTGGAACTAAATCATAAAATGGTTTCCTGTGATGGGTAGCAACTGAGAGTGTTGAGCGTGCGTGCGGAGCCTCGTAATGGGCAGTTGGTACACCCCTGCAGGGTTAAATCTTTTCGAGAAGCCGTGTCCACGGTTATGGACGACTTGAGACCTACTCCTTGTTCATAGATAACAACAACTGAGATAATCTTAATATAATTTGATCAACGTGTGTGTGCCTTGACTGCTTCTTCTTCGCCGGGATGCGAAGAGGAGGACAAGGATAGGATAGGTGTTATGTTTGCGTAAGTAGTTGATAGCAAGACTTTTGGAGGCGACTCCTCATCGAATGCTTGGCTTCTTACCTTACTCTCTAGATCGTTAGCCACTTCATAAATGCTAGTGCGGCAGCAACCTCACCACTTACCCCTTCCTTACCGTAAACTACTAGTTGTCCTAGAATGACGAGTGATGAAGTCCTTGCTGGGTCAGATGACCACTACAGCTGGATGTTGAGTACCTCTGTACTCATGATACTACCCCCAAACTCTTTTCAGGGTTCTGATCGACAACAGGTATGGTGATCGACGTTTCACGTGGAGACTCGACGACGACTAGTTAGGCGGATCCCGGCGGAGGTCCTGTACCCGTGTGGTTATGGGATCGATGCTTTTCTCTTTGCCACTAGACATTTGCTTGTAGTCTGTACTCAGACATGTATCTTCCGCTGTTGTATTGTATTAAGGCAGTTGTATGCCGATTGTATGAGATGTTGTATCCTTGTATCTGTAATGTTGTGATATCATGTTGGAAATCCGGGGCATATGACTTCGTCATATGTCGCGGTGGGACCGATATGTGCTTCGTCCCCGGATCTGGATGGAAACATCTAGATCTGGAACAGTACCGCATATCGGGCCTTACATCAAGCGGAGCGTGTTTCTCTCCCACACAAAAGAAAGCTGGGGTCTAACTTGTTACTACAGCAAACAAAGCAAAAACAAACCTAAGAAAAGTAAGGAACGAGACGCTCCAAGCATAGCACATAACGCATGAAGTGATAAAAATATAGTGCAACGAGGGATGAACTGATAATTGTTGATGAAGAAGGGGATGCACGGGGGCATCCCCAAGCTTAGACGCTTGTGTCTCCTTGAATATTTATTGGGGATGCATGGGGGCATCCCCAAGCTTGAGCGTTTGACACTCCAGGATCTTATTTCATCATCTTCCATCGCACACTTGAAAACTCCCTTCATACACAACTCGTTGTAAACTGATTAGAGAGGTTAGTACCCTATTAAAATAATTTTTCTCTACTGGAACTAAAGATATTCTTGAAGATCTACTGTTTCTCAAGATTTCCAAAAAAAATTTGCAAAGAAAAAGATAGCTTAAGGTTTGCAAAAGTAAGGAGAGACAAAACGTGGCAGAATCTGTGAAAACCAGAACAACAGGTAGTAAAGAATTTTTTAGGGGTACTTCTGCAACTCAAATAAAAAAACTCGGAACATACGAAAGTTCCGTAATTGTATAGAGCATGCTGTGTAAAAATTCAGCTCAAAAAGATGAACTGGTGATTTTATATGATTTTTCCCGTCACGAGGACAGAATCTGTTTTCTGGACAGCATGTCACAACTTTCACTTCCCTTGTCATATGAGGCAATACTTGGCACAAAGCTTGAAAATAAAGATACAATGATGTTGCTACAGTAGTAACAATCATCAAGACCACTAAAAATAGACAGAAAAACATCTTGGGTTGCCTCCCAACAAGCGTTTTGTTTTACACCTTTAAGCTAGGCATAAAGCAAAAGATCAAGTTTTATCAAGAAAATAACTAGCCCGTGTGACGGACTCAAAAGGCAACTTAATCTTTTTCCTAGGGAAGTGTTCCATCCCTTTATTGAGAGGGAATTGGAATTTGATATTCCCCTCTTTCATGTCAATAACAGCACCATCGGTGCGAAGAAAAGGACGTCCCAAAATAATTGGACAAGAAGGCTCACACTCAATGTCCATAATAGTAAAATCAACGGGAACATAATTGTCATTGACAATGATAAGAACATCATCGATCTTCCCCAAAGGTTTCTTTACGGAAGAATCGACAAGACGAACACCAAAAGAACAAGGATCAAAAGGTTTTAATTCAAGCATATCATACATTCTTTTGGGCATAACAGAGGTACTAGCTCCAACATCACAAAGAGCAAAGCAAGAGAAGTTATTCAATTTGATTTTTATCATAGGATCCCAACCATCTTATAGCATCCTAGGCATGGAGGCTTCTGGTCTAAGCTTCTCCTCCCTAACTTTGATTAGAGCATTGGTGATATGCTCTGTGAAGGCAAGATTAAGTGTGCTAGTGTGGGGGTCTCTAGACATCTTGTGTAGGAAACCAATAACTTCAGGTAAGGTGCAGTTGTCAAAGTCTAGATCACTACTATCTATCTATCAAGGAGGTAGTGATATCATTAAGGCTCACTTGTTTGAAAGCCTCTATGTTCATAGAGGTTTCTTCATCTATGGTTGAGGTGGTAGCATCACCATTGATAGGTCCAGGTGGACTAGGGGTGTGATGGATGCTAATAGTTTGGACATCCTCAACAACTTGGATAGTAGCTACGGTGTGGTAGGTAGGAAGGCTCTTAACTCTCTCTTCTTCCTCAGGGATAACTTCGGGTTTTGCTGCCATCTGGTTTATCAAGGTAGATTGGGTGTGAGAAATGTTTGAAACATAGGTCTCAATGGTAGTGAGTCTAGCTTGGAGACTGGAGATGTCACTGTTCAGGCTCTCAAGTTGTTTGCTAATGTTTTGAAGGATAGAAGAGTGCTCATCTAATTGTCTGGAAAAGGCCTTGTTTTGTTCAAACTGTGTGTGCATATAGCTTTTGGTGGATTTTTCTATTTCTACAAGTTTCTCATAACTAGGTAGGTCTCTTTCCCTATAAGTCTGGTTGTAGGAGTTGCTATTGCCGTTCCCAT
Organism: Bromus sterilis; assembly: GCA_950022295.1. Taxonomy (NCBI): domain Eukaryota; kingdom Viridiplantae; phylum Streptophyta; class Magnoliopsida; order Poales; family Poaceae; genus Bromus; species Bromus sterilis. The sequence continues at coordinate 266,676,292 of OX465598.1, read as the reverse complement.
AGTTGTTGGATGGTAAAGGTCTAGGATTGTTGCTAAAAATTACTCTTATAAGCATTATTGTTGAACTTGTTTCTAGAGATAAAGTTCACATCTACTTGTTCTTGAGCAACCAAGGAATTTAAAGGAACGTCTTGAGGATCAATAGGAGCTTGCTTGGTAAGTAGAGACATGATCAAGTCAACCTTTTCATTAAGAGAGGAGATCTCCTCGACATAATTTAACTTCTTACTAGTTGGAGATCGCTCGGTGTGCCACTGAGAGTAGTTCAGCATCATATCATCGAGTAGCTTCGTGGCAGCACCAAGTGTGGTTGACATAAAAGTTCCTCCCGCGACCGAGTCTAGCAGATTTCGCGAGGTAAAGTTTAAGCCTGCATAAAAAGTCTGGATAACCATCCAAGTAGACAAACCATGTGTAGGGCAGTTCTGAACAAGAGATTTCATACGTTCCCAAGATTGGGCAACATGTTCATTATCGAATTGCCTAAAATTCATAATGTTACTTCTCAACTGGATAATTCTAGCAGGGGGTAGTACTTCCCGATAAAATCATCCTTACACTTGTCCCAAGAATCGATGATATTCTTAGGTACGGATTGCAGCCACTCCTTGGCTCTTCCTCTCAAGGAGAAAGGAAAAAGCTTCAGCTTGACGATGTCTCCATCTACTTCCTTGTACTTTTGCATATCACAAAGCTCAACAAAATTATTTAAGTGTAAGGAAACATCCTATCCAGCACCCGAGAATTGATCTTTCATAACAAGATTCAGCAATGTAGGTTTAATTTCAGAAGAAGGTGCTGAAGTGGCAGGTGGAGCAATAGGAGTGCAGATAAAGTCACTGTTGTTGTGACTAGTGAAGTCACACAACTTGGTTTTTTCATTGGAACCCATAGTAGCAGCAGGTATTTTTGATAAGGGACACAAAAGTAAAAACTGAAAGGTAAACTTACAAGACTAAAAAGCAAAGATAAAAGATAGTGTGCAACTCCCCTATCTTGTAGACTAGAGTCCCCGGCAACGGCACCAGAAATTGCTTGATGCTAGCAAGGAATATAATTCTCTCGCTTCTCGTTGGTTACCCCAAGTGGAAGGTGAGATGTAGCGTAGCAGCAAATTTCCCCTATGTGGAGGATAGGGTTTGTCTCCCGTAGGACTCGCAGAAAATACAAGAAGGTGGTAGAGTGAACAATGGCGCCGAGGTTGATAAGTTCGCCTGGACCTGCACACACAGAAAATAACTTTGCTCCCAACGAGTACAGAGGAGTTATCAATTACTCCGGCCTTGCCGTTTACAAAGGATCAACACAAGAGATAATAATAGTGGCAACGAAAAGTAAGAACCGAAAGTAAATTGAAGGTATAAAAATGATGGAAATATGGACCGGGGTCCCATAACGTTCACTAGTGATGTCTCTCTCCCAAAAGACGATAAAAGTGCTAGCGTGGTAAACAAATCACAGCTGGGCAATTGACAGGATTATAAACGCACCACAATGCTAACTATGCTACAAAAGAAAGGAAGAGGCTCAAAAGCAATGGGCAGTACGCCAAGGTAAGTAGACCGAAATCCATCTGCATCTACTACAAATCATCCACCTTGAGATATCTATCCAGAACATCTCCCTGGTATTAAGTTGCGAATCCCACCCAAAGTTTAAACTCAAAGCAACAGACAACTGCATTAAAAGAACTATGCGTAAAGTAAACAATCCTTGCACCCGCAAGTACAAGAACCGTTGTTTTATCCTTGGTGGTAACAACACATCCCCTAGTCTCATGTTTCTGTCACTCAAGCTAGACATCAAGGGGCTGAACCCACAATCAAGCATAACACTCCCTCTTGGAGTTGCAACCAATCACTTGGCCAAAGAAAAATACGGCAACGGAGAACATGCAGGAATTTACTAAAGAACACAAATATAAAAGAGAACCAAATATATTACTCATCACAATCTGAACATAATCTCAAAATCCATCAGATCCCAACAAACTCAGCATAGCAACACAGAAATTACAAAGGTGCCTCGATCATGTGAGGCAGCTCACGAGGTCTCGAAAGTCGAAGCACAAAGAGGGGAGGAGAACATCACATAGCTACTGGTCATGGACCCATGGTCCAAGGGGGACTACTCACAAGACATCCGGGAGGCGTCCATGGTGATGGATGGTCTCCCGGAGGGGATTCCTCCTTCCGGCAGGGTGCCGGGGAAGCTTCTCCTGGCAGCCCCGATCTTGAAACGGCGGCGGCGGCAGAACAGAGAGGAGAACGGGAATAGCAGATCGATATCAGGGGTTTTCGTCACGGGGGCTAAATATAGGACAAAGGGGGGCATCGAGAGGGGCCAAAGGGCAGCCAGGAGGCCTCCTGGCGCGGCCTAGGGTGGGGCCGCGCCAGGGACCCTCCTGGGGCCCTGGTGGGTCCACCCTCTTCCAACTTTGGTTCTTCGGGAAGCTTCCGGGTCGCTGATTTTTTATATAATTTTTCCTGGATTTATTTGGCACTTTTAATGGCCAGAAAACCTGAAATACAAAAACAGCAGAAAACAGGAATTGGCACCTGGGTGCACTGAGTTAATAGGTTAGTCCAAATATGATAAAAAGTGTATGAAAGTTCAAGCAAAACATGGCAAAGTCACAAAAATCATGCATGGAGCAAGCAGAAATTATAGATACGTTTGGGACGTATCAACGGTTATCCAGACTTTTTATGCAGACTTGAACTTTACCTCGCGGAACCTGTTAGATATGGCCGCGGGAGGAACCTTTATGTCAACAACACTTGGTTCTGCCACAAAACTACTAGATGAGATGATGACCAACTATTCCCAATGGCACACCGAATGAGCTCCAACAGGTAGGAAGGTAAACTCTATCGAGGAGATGTCCTCCCTAAATGAAAAGGTGGACTTAATCATGTCTTTACTTACCAAGAAAGCTCCTTTTGATCCTCATGATGTTCCTTTAAATTCCTTGGTTGCTCAAGAACAAGTAGATACGAACTTTATCTCTAGAAACAACTTCAACAACAATGCCTATAGGAGTAACTTTGGTGGCAATCCTAGACCGTTCCCATCCAACAACTATGGGAACAACAACACTTATCCTAGAAACAAGAACTCCACTTCTGGATTAGAGAGCATGCTTAAGGACTTTATCACTACCCAAAAAGCCTTCAACAAGAGTATAGAAGAGAAACTAGAAAAATTAGATAGTCTCACTTTGAAGGTAGACAACTTAGGCCATGAGGTAGAATTGCTTAAAATTAGAACTTCTCCCCTCGAGGAGAGGAAGACCACTCCTATGAATGCTATTCAAGTGCAAATTCATGAAAACATTAGGATTTTGGCCAAACTTAAAGATAGATGGGCTAGAGAAAAAGAGGAAGAAGATAGAATTAAGAGCCTTCCTACACACCATACCATTGCTACTATCCAAGTTGTTGAGGATATCCAAACTCTTAGCATCCAACACAACCTAGTCCCATTGGACCTATTAATGGTGATGCTATTACCTCAACCGTAGAAGAAGAAACTCCTATGAACATAGAGGCTTTCAAACAAGTAAGCCTAAATGACATCACTACAACCTTACTTGATAGTAGTGACCTTGATTTTGATAGTTGTACCCTTTCTGAAGTTATTAGTTTACTACACAAAATGTCTAAAGACCCCCACACTAGTACACTACACCTTGCCTTCACGGAGCATATCACCAATGCTCTCTTTAAAGCTAGGGAGGAGAATATTAGGTTAGAAGCCTACATATCTATAAAGCTAGAAGATGGTTGGGATCCTATGATCAAAATTAAATTGAATAAATTCTCTTGCTATGCTTTTTGTGATGTTGGAGCTAGTACCTCCGTTATGCCCAAAAGAATGTATGACATGTTTGAATTGAAACCTTTTGATCCTTGTTCTTTCGGTGTTTGTCTAGTTGATTCTTCCGTAAAGAAACCTTTGGGGAAGATTGACGGTGTTCTTATTATTGTCAATAATAACTATGTTCCCGTTGATTTTACTATTATGGACATTGAGTGTGAACCCTCATGTCCAATTATTTTGGGACTTCCTTTTCTTCGCACCGTTGGTGCTGTCATTGATATGAAAGAGGGGAATATAAAATTCCAATTCCCTCTCAAGAAGGGAATGGAACACTTCCCTAGAAAGAAGATTAAGTTACCTTTTGAGTCTGTTACACGGGCTAGCTATTCTCTTACACTTGATAAAGCTTGATCTTTTTTTTGCTTTGTGCCTAGCTCAAAGGCATAAAAGAAAGCACTTTTTGGGAGGTAACCCAAGATGTTTTTCCTTCTGTTTTTAGTGGTCTTGATGATTGTTAATACTGTAGCAACATCATTGTATCATTATTTCGAAGCTTTGTGCCAAGTTTAGCCTCCGATTGTAAGAAAGTTCAAAAATTGTGACGTGCTATCGAGAAAACAGATTCTGTCCCTTGACGGAAAAATTCGGCTAAAATCACCAGATCATCTTTTCTATCTGACTTATTTTGACAGCTTGCTCTATACAATTAGCTTTCGTGCATCTGTTCTGAGTTTTTTGATTTGAGTTGCAGAAGTACCCCAAAAAAATTATTTTCTACCTGCTCGTCTGTTTTTCACAGATTCTGCCCTCTTTTGCGTTTTCCCAGTTTTGAAAATCTTGCGCTAGCTTTTTCTTTGCAATTTTTTTTGGGGATCTTGAGAAACAGCAGATCTTCAAGAATATATTTATTTCTAGTAGAGGAAAATTATTTTATTCTGGGTACTAACCTCTCTAATCAGCTTATGATGAGTTATGTATGAAGGGGGTTTTCAAGTGTGCAAGGGAAGATGATGAAAGAAGATTCGGGAGTGTCAAACGATCAAGCTTGGGGATGCCCCCATGCACCCCCAAGAAATATCCAAGGAGTCTCAAGCATCTAAGCTTGGGGATGCCCCCGTGCATCCCCTTCTCCATCAACAACTATCAGTTCGTCCTTCGTTCCACTATAGTTTTATCACTTCATGCGTTATGTGCTATGCTTGGAGTGTCTTGCTCTTTATTTTTTTAGTTTCTTTAGTTTTGTTTTCTGTTCATAACAAGTTAGAACCCAACTTTCTTTGTGTGGGAGAGAAACACGCTCCACTTTAACCTATAACACATCATAGGATTTTCATGCTTATCTTTCTTTGCTGTGTGTGTTCTTTATCTTTTCGTAGCTGCTGTCATGCTTAGCTCTTAGTTTTTATGCTTGTCTTTTTAAGAGCTTTTGTTTAGTTTGTTGCTGGAACTCTCTTGAGTATTCATGTTTATCTTGTTTAGAGAGTTGGATTGTTGCACTGAGTTGTGTGTCTTGACTTAAAGTAGGTAATTGAGGTTGCTATTCAATTGTAGTAGTAACTTGCAATATTTTTGAGTTATTGTTTTGAGTAATGTTTGAAATTTTGGTGTAAGAGATTTAGCCTATTAGTGTTAGATATCGTATTTTGGGCAATCCGTGTTTATTTTCAAAAAAATACAAAAAACTAGTTGAGAACTCTAGCTACTAGATGGATCACTAATCTTTGGAGGGATCAGATATTAGAGTACACTCACGTACCATGAGTCGAGGATGCACAAGGATAACCACACCCCCATACACTCCCCCTCAGGGTACTTGTCTCTTTGTGAATCTCCTGATTAGATTGAGAGTTACCGATAATAAGTGCATGAGTTCTTCAGACTAATGTAAGTATTTGAAAGTTGACACTTCCACCACCCATATTTTTCTAGCCTCTTCAGTACCGTGCATTTCCCTTTTCTCACCTCGATAGTTGGCGCATACTTCGCCGGTGCATCCAAACCCTTGGCATGATACGCTCTATCATCATAAACCTCCTTATATCCTTCCTCAAAACAACCACCTTACCTACCTATCAAGGCATTTCCATAGAATTTTTGAGATTCATTGCCATGCAACATCCACCATCTCATGACTTGATCTTCATGTCATACATGCTTTTGCTTGATCGATGAGCCGCATGCTAGTTGGGCCTTGCCCTAATCATTGCTACATTAGGCGCTAGTATCATTGCATATCCTGCTACACTTGTAGAGGCATACGTTTGCATACATCATGATAGCTTCATCTTCTTTATGCTGAGTACTTTTGTAAACTGTGAAAGATCTTCTATACTTCTTGTAATATATAGAGTGTTGCCCCTAAAGTGAGGAAGAGATCCCAAAGAGGACAAATTAAATGATCCCAAAGAGGACAAATGACAGATAAATAGAAATATCCATTGAGGCCACAAAGAATACAAAAAAATAGAAAAAAGAGAAAAAGGAAATAAAAAGAGAGAAGGGGGCACACTACTATTCCTTTTGAGAGATACACACTCGTACTCCTTCTTATATCTTGTACTCCATAGAGATCATCATACATGCATATAGCTATGTGGGGACCTTTACACTATAGAACTTGGCTTGTATATTCCAGTGATGAGCCTCCTCAAATGAGATCTAGGTCTTCATGAGCAAGCAAGTTGGATGCACCCCCACTAGTTCCTTTAGAGAGCTTTCCATAACTCACATGTGCATCCGTTGAATGGCAAATCCCTAGTCCTCACATCATATATATCATTTGGCTTTATCTCGCCTATGATTGTCCTCATTGATGTGAGCCTTTCACACCTTTTTTTCTTCCTCCTTCATCACTTCTCTCTTTTCCATCCTAAGTGTCAAATTTCTTGCTTACGCTCATCCATTGCATGAGTGCTCAAAAAGTTGAAAGGGAGTGGATCAGTTTGACTTGTACTTGGCTAGTGGTCTAGGGACGAGTCAAGATAAGATTCCAAAGGAGACCAAGTCTGAAACTTTAGTAGATTGAGTTCTCAACTAAAATAAATAGTATGTTTTATCTCTCTTGTAATCCCATCTCCCACTTTTTGCACGCAAACACCATTTGGAGACATTCGAGTCGACGGCGAGAGCTCTTGCACCTTTATGTTCTTATGTTGCTTGTTTCAATGCTAATAGAGACTCTTGTTTGTTATGACTTGAATTGAATTACATGCCTTGCTTGCTTTGCTTAAAACTTCTTTTATGATTGGTAGCATGTCACCACATAAATTATGCTTGCTATCATTTACCTACTCGAGGGCGAGCAGGAATTAAGCTTGGGGATGTTGATACGTCACAAACATATCTATAATTTCTGCTTGCTCCATGCATGTTTTGGGTGATATTGCTATGCTTTTGATGCACTTTCATACACTTTTGATCATATTTGGACTAACCTATTAACTCAGTGCACCCCAGTGCCAGTTTCTGTTTTCTGCTATTTTTGTATTTTAGGTTTTTCCATTACTTAAAGTGTACGAAAAATTCCAGGAAATATATATAAAAAATCAGCGATGCGAAAGCTTCCAAATGCCCGAAGGGGGGCCAAGGGGGGCCCACCAGGCGTCTAGGCGGCCAAGGGGCGCGACCCCACCCTTGGCCGCGCCGGGGCCCCACCTGGACTCCCTGGTGCCCCCCTGGCTTCCCCCTTCGCCAATATTTACCTCTCGTCTCGAAACTCTCGAGGACAGAACCCTTTTTCGTGATCTCCCCTATGTTCCGCCGCCGCCGCACTTCCAAGATCGGGGCTGCCAGGAGACCCTGTCCTGGCACCTTGCCGGAGGGAGGATTGACCTCCGGAAGCTTCTCCACCATCATGGACGCTTCACGGATGAGCCATGAGTAGTCCACATCGGACCATGGGTCCATTATCAGTATCTATGTGATGTCTTCTCTCCACTTTTGTTCTTCAATGTTTAGACCTTGTGACCTGCCCTACATGATCAAGGCACATATGTAATTTTCTTGCTGTTGCTATGTTGAGTTTGCTGGGATCTGATGGATTATGAGATTATGTTCAAATTGTGATGAGTAATATATTTTCTTCTTCTCATTTTCTATTTATGTTCTTGAGTAATTCTTGCATGTTCTTCGTTGCTGTTTATTGCTTTGGTCAAGTAGTAGGTATTGACTCCAAGAGGGAGCATTATGCATGATTGTGGGTTCATGCCCCCTGATGACTAGCTTGAGTGACATAAACATGAGTCTAGGGGATGTGATGTTGCCACCAGGGGGAAACAACGGTGCTTGTACTTGCGGGTGCAAGGATTGTTTACTTTACGCAAAGTTCTTTTAATGCAGTTGTCTGTTGCTTTGGGTTTACACTTTGGATGGGGCTCGCAACTTAATACCAGCGAGATGTTCTGGATAGATATCTCAAGGTGGATTGTTAGTGTGTAGATGCAGATGGATTTCGGTCTACTTGTCTTGGCGTACTGCCCATGCTTTTGAGCCTCTTCCTTTCTTTTGTAGCATAGTTAGTATTGCGGTGCGTTTTTAATCCTGTCAATTTCCCAGCTGTAATTTGTTCACCTCGCATAGCTATTTATCGTCTTTTGGGAGAGAGACATCACTAGTGAACTTCATGGGACCCCGGTCCATATTTCCAACACTGTTTACACCCTCAATTTACTTCCTGTTTTACTTTTAAGTCGCAGTTATCATTACTTTTATCTCTTGCATTTGATCCTTTGTAAACAACAAGGCCGGAGGGATTGACAACCCCTTTGTACTCGTTGAGAGAAAAGTTATTTGTTTCTGTGTGCAGGTCCAGGCAAAGCAAGTGATTATCGTAAACGGCCCATCACTTGCCGAACCACCTACTTGTCAATCCTTGCAGTCCTCCTGGTTCGATAAACCTTACTGTCCTCATGTAAGGGAAATTAGCCGCTATCTACATCTCTACCTTCCACTTGGGGTAACCAATGAGGAGCACTACTTCAGTGCCATCAGGGTGCCAGGCAGCGGAAAGATGTAGCCCTACTTTGTCTTGGAATCTTGTAGCCTAGGCCTGGAGAGCTCTATGACTAGTCCTGCGGCTTCCTCAGTGCCTTGTTGCTTCCACCGTCATGTCAGCTGATGTGTCGAGGGAACATCATGCGTCTGATAGGTCGTCATGGTACTGCTTCTTTCTGCCACGCGGATCTCTAGGGATCACCCATTGATGACCTCGGGCCGGGTGCACCCATCCGCCCCAGGGTCAACTCTCGTGGGTTAGCTTGTATGGCCTCGCGTCCTTTTGGGCCGAATGAACTCAGACGAGACCGATTGATCTTTTCCAGGGCAATCGGCCTCCAACTTGATCAGCTCAACCTTCTAGAGATTAATCTTGTTCTGATTGGTCTTATTTAGATCGTTGATCTTCAGATCGGTCTTGATCAGATCGGCCTTGCTCAGATCGGCGGTCTTCAGGTCGGCCTTGTTTAGATTGGCGGTCTTCGTTTTGAAAGGTTATTTGTCCTGGGTGACCCTACCTGGGGGTCATTCCCACGACACTACCCTTGGCACCGATTGCCCCCCCATTGCCGTGCTCCAGGTGAACATGGACGTGCTGCCACTCGCCACTTACCGCTTACCGGTGCTGGTGTCGCCGTCGGAATTTTTTGTTTCCTATTTTTCTGGCGTGTGAGAAGCATTGCACCTCACTAACACTTTGGTTTATCAACTGCATGTAGAAAAGTAGTACACCTTTAATATTTGTATTAGTACTCGTGTGGATGGATGACACACCATTTTTTTACTGGCTTTGGGTGATCATACTAGCAAGGCCTTTTTGGCACGCCGTAGATAAGCTTCTAAAATCTTCTCAATACTTATAAAAACCCATACATTGTCTGACCAATTATCTTTCTAGTGGATGCATGTTTGATGAGCTCCAACTGTTGGTTAGCGATAGTTGATGCCCCTTTTTTAGGGGGTGTAACTACTTTCACCTAAAATAGAGTTCATGATTACAACTATATAATGTAAATCTAGCAATCACACATATTTGAAATTATCAATTAAGGAAGCAACCTTTCCTAAGTCATGTTCTTCAAATTTAGACTCGATATTTTCATGTTCGATCTTGATCACTTCAAAATCTCCTATCTTTTCTTGAGTGTATTGTATGACAAAGTTGCTTGAGTGTATAGTATGACGAAGATGAAAATGCCATCATCAGGATCTTTTAGTAGCTTCACTGTCGACAAACAATAAGTAGCGACTTGCACTTTTGTCAGGTACATATCAAATGTCGGGTCAAGATCTTCCATGCATGCCATCATCTCTAGGATTTTCGGACCAGTTGAATTTCACAGCACGACCGCTGATGCACCTAAATATGCTCCTTGGTCATCTCGACACACAACAACAAGTTCTCATTTTTTTCGATTCCTGGAGAGATAAGCATCGATGTTGATCTTTGAGAAGTTATTTGAAGGGGATACTAGTGCTTAGCTCTTGGTGTACTGATTGTTGGCTTTGCTTTCCAGCATACATGCATTAAGGTTAGATCACTCAATATGTCTGAATAAAACTAAGTGTCGATAGCAGGGACTGGTATTCCTGTGCATGGATTGCCTTGCACCGAGACCATGATATCGCCCATAGACTGAACAACATCTACATACATTCATCTTCCTAGAGACTCCCTGAGATCGAATAGCCATAGCCTCATGTTTGGATGCCTGCATGTTATCAAATGCTCAACAAAACCTTCAAAAAGTAGGGACCAAACAAAGTTTTCATATTACAATAGATCAATGCATGTTGCCACGTATATTCTACACGGTTGAAAACTAAGCAAACACCAATATACATCATATGTCTCTCAATTTTTACTGGACATACGGGGATAGAATTTCGAGCTAATCTTCATGCAAAGTTATCTATCACACCCGATACCTTAACATTCCAAAGAATTTCCATTGACCCTAGAATGCTCCTTGGTCCGATGAAGCCGGTTGCCCCTCAAGTCAGTCAAGTCTTCTCTTGGTGTCAGTCAAAAGATAATACACTAATCTTATAAAAAAACATACTAGTTCACTCATAGTGCCAGGCCCATCAATCATCTACATTTCATGCACTGAGAGGAATTCTCATAATTATCTACACATCTCATGCTTGCATGTGATCCTGTACATGATCTACACCCCGTGATCTGGTTGCACCATCTATGCAATCCTCAACCATCTACGGGAGATTATTTGATCCAGATTGTAAATCCCTAAGAAGGTTGTACCCCAGTAATTGAAAGTGCTCCTTATCCCTTGGTGGTTTTGGTAATTCATGTCAACCTACATATTGTTGGACTAATGTTTCCCTTCAGAATATTTTAGGAAAGTTTAACTTAGGTACAACTTGGGATGTGGAGAAAGAGACCTCATATGCTAAGGACATGTTTCGACAAGCCTCAAGACTCCCATTTTACATTTAAGTGATCCAAGATCACATTGAGTTATAGGAATGCCAATACTATCACAAGGGGGTAAGGTTGATGAAAATGAGTTGGTTGCTTAAGTACTTAGAGATAAAATCCAAAAGCCTCATATATTTACCACATTCCACTATCACATAAGCCTCGGTGTCAACTCGATCCCACCGAATTGACTCCATCCGGATCAATCAAGTTAAGACAGATATAGTCGTTGCCTAAACCTAATCATTCAGTTGTTCTTCAGATTGGTCGAAACACTCTTTGTAACCTTCTATCTCTAATTGCAATTAAATCAAAATTACCGTTTGCTTTCAGTCGGTCACACTGAAGTTTACAAAGAGCTCAAGTCGTCAACTTGGAGCCACCGAATGGTTTCTATCGGTCCACCTAAATGAATAAAGTTTGAACCTTTAGTACTAGCCCATCGGACCGAGTGGCTTCATTCTATTCCACTGAATAGTGCGTATAAGTGAGTAATGGTTGGATTTTTGTGTTACCTATATATAACTGACGAGGATGGACCTCGACAAATCCCATGGTTAGGCACCCTCGGTTGATTGAAGGGGAAGGAGTGTGTAGTTGATGATCTCGTCGGCTAACAGGAACACGGGAATTACCCAGGTTCGGGGACCTCGAGCGGACCCTACTCTTGCTCGATTTACTATATGGAAAAGGTGTTTACATCGGTGGATTCGGCTAGATTTCGCAAGCCGTGAGGTGTTGGGAGATGTAATTGCGATCTACCTAGACGTCCCCTCACAACCTTTATATACTAGGCTAGGTCTCGAGGAGTCCATATAGGGTTACAAGAGGATTCCTATACTACTTGTCTTGCACGCCACACCATGGACTCCACATCGTCTTGGACTCCATGTCGGTTTATCCGCCGGTGCCTCGGGCGGGACCACCAGGTTGAAGTTGGGCCTTTGCGTGGCATCTAGTGGGCTATCGGTGTTTACGCGCACCGGGTACCCTCGCGGAGGGGGGTCGTGGGAGTATTCCCTTGTCAATACCCCACCCACTCCATCATACACTCAGAGAGAAAGACAGATGAAGAAAACACATTCCATATCCATTTCTAGGAGAGAGATATCCTATCCTTGTGTTAATTTCAAAGGGTTCCACTCACACCATTTGTACCTTTGATTTCTCATCCCCTCATTGCTTTCCACCCAAACCTCTAGTTCTCCAAAGCCAAATCTGTGAGAGAGAATTTGAGTGTTGATGAGATTTTCTTTTGAAACACAAGAGCAAGGAGTTCATCATCAACAACCCCAATTTTTATCTTTTGGAGGGTGGTGTCTCCTAGATTGGCTAGTTGTCCATGGAAATATACAAATCTTCTGGAGAATCCAAGAAGTTTACAAGGACAAGGAGATCACCTACTTCGTGAAGATCTACCCGAGTGAGGCTAGTCCTTCGTCTTCATGGGTGTAAGTCATGGTGGGATAGGCAAGGTTGCTTGTCGTCGATATGTGACGGCAGATGCCATGGGGATGGCTAAAGTGAGGGGAAGACACGAGGGAGGGAATGTCGATGGTGCCGGAATCGGGTTGGGCACAAGCACGGTGAAGACACCACGATGTACCCAGGTTCGGGGCTCTCCGGAGAGATAACACCCCTACTCCTGCTTGTCTCTTATATATCAATGAAGGAACTACAATAACTGCTCTTCTATCTTCTCAGGGGAAGGAGTAAACCGCCGACGTGGGCAAGGTCTTCTCCTGCTTCCCTGAGGAGTGACTACGGGCAGTAAATGAACTGAAAGGAGAAAGAGTTAATGAGATCTCAGGTGTGGCGTCCCTCGCGCAGGAGGGGTACCCTGGCTCTTATAGTGTGAGTCCAGGGTACTTCGGTAACTTCAGTGCCGAATGGGCCCAGCTGTCAACCTCTAATCGGCCTGGGCCCACCGACTGCTCCTATCCGGGTGATCCGAAGCCTACGAGCGGCGGCCCATGCTGCTACCTTGTAGGGTCTAGTGATGAACAGTGGAGCTATGAGGTACGGTCTTGTCGGCCTGTCCGCGGAATCGGCAGAGAGGTCGACATCGTATCTCCCGGAAATCCTCGATGTGACTTGGCCTTCCTGCCACCCAGATATCTCGGGATATGGCATTTATGACCTCGTAATCATACCCCCGACTGGGTGTCAGGTAGCTCCGATTGCGCCTGGACCGACTGGTGGTTCCTGGGTAAGGTCGATTGCTCTGGGCAATCGGTCTTCTAGGAAACGACCTCGGTCCAGCAGTAGGCCAATCGGACGATCGTCTTCAATGAACAAAAGGGTGGACCGATTGCGCCTGGGCCGACTGCCGGCACTTCGTATGGTCGATTGCCTTAGAGCAATCGGCCGTACCTCTGCCTAGCTCAGCCCAGCTGCAGCCCAATCGGCCCATCCTTGTCTTGAAAGCTTGCTTCCGCTTGGGTTAGCCTATCCGGGTACCAATCCCCCGATAGTAGCCCCTAAAGTTGTAAAGGTCCCACAGTCACTTGACCGCGGGGCCTTTGCAGTTTTTCAATTTGTCTTGAGGTTTTCCGACTGCTATGGCCTCTTCGAGTGCGTCATTCCGAGTTCGTCAGCCGACTCGGAGATCACACTCGGCTGACCTCGTTCCCATCCGATTGGATTTGGTTCCTTCTCGCTTCGTATCTTCATTTTCTGGAACAGTACCTTCTGTCGATTGTGCTCCAACGGTTACCTCCGACTTGCCCACGACGTGATCAATGTGCTGGGACCTACGACCCACGCGCGACGTGACATAACTGCAGGAGCTGACCCCCACGTCGCATGTCTCGCCTTCTGTGCAAGGATCCTCTGTGCTGATCTGCCGGTTGGCTTCCTTGTGCCCTAGGTCACACCGGGCCACATGGCCACGGGGTGATCCCACTCCCCTCCCCCGCCGCCCATATAAGCCACCGGGGGGGAGCCTCGCCTCTTCCTTCTCCAACACATCTCCTTCAACCTCCAGCTTTCTCTCTCTCTCTCTGCGCCATTGCCGCTCCTCGCACAGATTTCTCTCCCGCGGACCTCTGCTCTTCCGCCTGCTCCGGCAACTGATTCGCGCTCCTCGCCGCCTCGGCCGCCGCCACAGCAGTTCGTCGGCGTCGTTCTCGCGCTCCACCTCGATCTGCTTCCTCTCCTTCCTCTTCTGCGGAATCGATGGCGCCACGACGGGACGTCTCGCAGGCGAGCCGCGGGTGCTGGAAGGGATCCCAAGCCACCGCCGTCGCCGTCGAAACACTGATTCGCGCCCGAAAGATGCCCGCAGAGATCGAATGGCGGATCCCGGGCCAGGCCGACGTCGTGCCCAGCGCGCGCACGGGCGAGAGGGTCATCTTCCTCGCTCACTTTGAGCGTGGATTCGGCCTTCCCGCAAGCGCCTTCTTCCGTGAGTTCCTTGAGTTCCACCGACTTCAGCCTCATCATCTCGCTGCCAACTTCATCATGAACCTTTCCGGGTTCGTGACACTCTGCGAGGGCTATCTCGGCTGCCGACCTAGCATCGCGCTCTTCAAGCGCTTCTTCAACCTCCGAGCCCACAATGCTCGAACAGGAGAGATCGTTGCCCCCACCATCGAAGGCGGCAAACCCTCCTATCCGACTGATATGACCGACTGCGGCAGTTGTCTTGCCGCAGCCGGCAAGATAAAATATCCCAGCCCCGACATCGTCCAGTCCTGCAAAAACTGGCAGACGTCGTTCTTCTACGTCAAGTCTCTGGTGCTGACTTCTCATCTGGGGTTGAAACTTCATTACTGCAATCGCCAATCTTTGATATCACTTGCTCTCCAGAGGTTGTGCCATCTGGCGCAGCCTCTGCTTGCTTCTCTGTGGTATTGCTCTTCTTCTTTTCTTCTGCAGCCCCTGGTTCGCAATCGGCAGCACCTGGTGCTATTGCCGAGACACCCTGAGCGCTGGATTGCTTCTTCATGGTTGCAGGCTTGGCCGGTTGAACTTCTTTTGCTTTTCTCATTTTCCTTCCTCAATCGGTGGACTTTCCTTCCGGTGGGTGCGCACAAGCGCACCCACTGGGTGTAGTCCCCGAGATTGTTCTGCTTGGATGCCGAAAGCACTTCGCTGATGTAGTACACTGGACGCTGGACTTGCTGTGCCTTGTCCTTCTCGGGCCGCTCCACCACCATAAATGCGCTGATCACCCGATTGGTTGCCGCAATGTATAACATCATGGGCTCCTTCTCAATCGGGGCAGCCAGAATCGGTGCCGTGGATAGCATGCGCTTGAGCTCTCGGAATGCTTCATTTGCCTGGGGGGTCCAAGTAAACTTCTCTGTCTTCTTCATCAACTGGTACAAGGGAATTGCCTTCTCGCCCAGCCGATTGAGGAATCGGCTGAGGGATGCGAGGCAACCGGTGAACTTCTGCACTTGCTTCAAGGTCTTGGGCTGCTCCATGCGCTCTATTGCGGCTATCTTCTCGGGGTTGCATTCGATTCCTCTCTCGGAAACGAGAAACCCCAAGAGCTTGCCGGCTTGGACTCCAAACACACACTTCTCCGGGTTGAGCTTGATCTGATAGGTTCTCAGATTTGCAAAGGTCTCTCTGAGGTCGTCCAACAATGTGACTCCCCTTGCCGACTTCACCACCAAGTCGCCCACGTAAACGTGGATATTTCTGCCGAGCTGAGAGTGTGTGCATCTTTGCATCATGCGCTGATAAGTGGCACCTCCATTTTTCAGACCAAAAGGCATGGTGATATAGCAATAGGCCCCGAAAGGGGTTATGAATGCTGTCTTGATCTGATCTTCCACGGCTAACTTTATCTGGTGATATCCAGCAGTAGCATCCAAAAAGGATAACAACTCGCAGCCGGCCGTAGAATCAACCACTTGGTCAATTCGGGGCAAAGCAAACGGATCTTTGGGGCATGCCTTGTTCAAACAAGTGTAATCTATACACATACGCCAAGTCTTGTTCTTCTTCATGACGAGGACTGGATTGGCCAGGCACTCGGGGTAAAACACTTCCATGATGAAACCTGCAGCTTGTAACCTTGCAATCTCTTCGCCGATTGCTCTTCTCTTGTCCTCAGAAAAACGTCTCAGGGGTTGTTTGACCGGCTTCGAGCCTGGCCGAATGTGCAGCTTGTGCTCGGCGAGTTCTCTCGGAACACCAGGCATGTCCTGTGGAGACCATGCAAAGATGTCCCGATTCTCACGGAGAAACTCGACGAGCTCGCTTTCCTATTTGTCGCTAAGTCCAGCTCCGACCACAACAAACTTGGTCGAGTCGGAGGGATCTAGAGCGATTTTCTTGCTGTCCTTGGCCGATTGAAAAGCCGATTCCTCATCTACTCTCTTTGCTGGGCCAACCGGCAGTGGATTCTTGCTCTGCGCTTGCGCCATTGCAATCACCTTGCCGAGCTGACGCTTCTCTGTCTCCACCACTAAGGACTCAGCCAAACTGCTGCCAGCGGATGTGCACTCGAGGGACTTCCTGAAGTCTCCGGTGACTGTGATGACGCCGCTTGGCCCCGGGATCTTCATCTTCAGGTATGTCTGCTGTGCATTGATCATGAACTTGGCAAATGCTGGTAATCCCAACAAAGCATGGTATGGACTGCTGAGGTCGGCCACCTCGAACCAAATCGGCTCTCTCCTGAAATTCTCCTCTGTGCCAAAAATGACATCCAACCGAATGCGACCCAAGGGGGTGCAAGACAACCCAGGGACAATCCCGTGGAATGTCGTCCGACTGCGCTCCAAATCCCTCTCTGTAAGTCCTAGCTTGAGCATCGTATCTCGGTACAGGATGTTGATTGTGCTTCCTCCATCAACTAGCACTCTTGAAAACTTGCATGAAAACTTAGGCCCTGCGACCAGAGCATCCACCACCAGCGGATAGTTGCCCGGATTCGGCAAAATGGTGGGGTGATCTGCTCTGTCCCAGGATATCGGACATTCTGACCAGTGCATGAATTGGGGGATCGGTGGCATAGTTGCATTGACTTCCTGAGCTCGGGCTCTCCGACTGCCCTTGTCCGTGGACTCACTGGTGAAAATCATGTATGCTGCATCCTGCTGCGGGTACTGGTTTTGCTGCTGAGGTGGTCCTCTGTTCTGCGGTGGTGGTGGGGGTGGTGGTGGGGGTAAAGCTTCTCCCTTTGCTATCCTTCTCACGAAATCACATTGCCGAGTAGTGTGCGCAGACGGCCTCCCAGGCGTACTGTGCAACTTGCACGGTGCATCTAACATGTCCTCAAATGTGTACTTGGGCTTCATCTACCCTGGGGGTCTCACATTGGGTCTCATCTTCCGACTGCCTCCTGCAGCCGCTGGGTCTTCCTCATTCTGAACAGCGGCCACCTGCCGACTGCCATACTGAGTGTCCGGTTGCTTGTCCTTTCGCTTGTCATTGTTCTGCTGGTTGTTGTTGTTGTTGTTGCGGTTGTTCTCTCTTCTCTCTTTCCGACTGAGGCCTTGGTTTCCTGTGTCCGACTGCGGAGCCCCTGGTGACTGGATCACACCTCCAACTCCGAGTTGGATAGGGCGCATCGCAGAATCGGACATAGCGAAAGCATTTGCCACCTTCATGAGCTCGGCGAGCGATGTGAAGTCTTTGCGGAGCAGCTTGTGCTTCAGCATTGAATCGGCCAGGCATCCATCAGTGAAGTACTGAATGGCCTGAATCTCATGGACTCCTTCGCACGAATTCTTCAACTTGATCCACCGAGACAGGTAATCTCGGAGGGGCTCGTCCTTGCCTTGCACGCACAAAGCTAACTGCCGAGGGAGGTTGGGCCTTTCATATGTGCTTGTGAAGTTGTGGATGAACGCAGTCGTGAAGTCCTCCCAACAGTTCACATTGTCCTTGGGCAAACTATTCAGCCATGTCCGAGCTGAACCCTGCAGCATGAGCGGTGCATAGCGAACTGCCACACGCCGATTGCCTCCCGCAATGCGAACTGCTGTCAGGTAATCGGACAGCCAGTCCTCGGGCTTTACCGAGCCATTGTACTTGGGGGTATCTCTCGGCAGTGTAAAGCCTTTGGGGAACTTCTCCGTCCGAATGCGATGACCGAAACATGCTGGGCCAGCTTCTCCTTCTTCATCTTCCTGGGCCTCCTTCTCCAGGAGCTCAATGTGATGCCTTGCATCATTCTGACCGATTTGGAGAGGGCCAAGTCGGGTGCTGATTGCTGGTCTCGGTGCCGACTACTGCGGCATGTCATGGCGACTGCTGTTAACAGCCGGCTCTTCCATTCTTCTGCTTGCTGCTGGGCGATTGCTTCTGACCTTGCTGTCATGCCGAGATGGCGCGGGCTGGTGCCGATTCTGGCGCGACGCATTCGGCCGCTGGCTGGCTCCCGCATTCGGCCTCATTGTCCCTCTTGATGCCTCTGGCCCAGCGTTTTGGTTGCCCATTTCCACAAGCCTCTGCTCTTTTGCGGCCGCTATCAGCTCACGCGTTCGGCGCGACTGCTCGCGCCGCTCATCTCCTTCCAACTTTCCAGCTCAAGCGCTATCTTCTCGGCTGCTCTCAGATTCTTGTCCGGTGTGCTATATGTTGGCCTCTGGATGAATGCCGACTGCGCTGGCTGCTCCGGTTGCTCCGGCCTTCTCGGACGCTCCGGCTGCTCAGCTCCTGATAGCTGCTGGTTGACTGCCCGGCCTCGACTTCTCAGGTCTTCCAGGACTGCGGGCTCAATCGGCCGACGCGGTCCTGCATGCGCTGCGTTGTACTCCCGAGTGATGGCTCCCAGCCGTCGCTCCTCAGCCAGCACTTGCTCGGCCCTGCGAGCCAGGGCAAGCCGTGCTGTTTCCAGCTCGGTATGCACCCGCTCTGGATCACCATTCATGTTCACGGGCGTGTACAACACATCCCGCAACGCACTGGTGCCGATTCGCTCTGCTGCATCAGCCACTTCCTTTGCCTTCCTTGCTGCGCTTGCCGGGTCCCGATTGGTCGAGGACGACGCTCCCGCCATCATGACTGCAGCGTGCAGTCGGCCCTCCCCTTGGCCAGGTGCTGCGGCGCAGCCCCTGGTCAAGGGAGGGTCTGTAGCACATGAGAAAACTCGGATGTCTCTTGGATATGCCTCAGGGAAGGCACCGATGAAGAGACGGTGACTTCCCACCTGCAGCGACACCCCGGGCGGCAAGGGAGCTCCTTCCTTGTACCGCGCCGAGTAGTCCACCACATAGTCGATTGCCCCACGCCTTAGAATCAGGCCAGAGGCGTGGCTACCGCCCGATGCAGAGGTTGATCCCGTCCGGATCTTGACTCCAGTCGACGCCTCGGTCTGCCCCACGGTGGGCGCCAACTGTCGTCGATATGTGACGGCAGATGCCATGGGGATGGCTAAAGTGAGGGGAAGACACGAGGGAGGGAATGTCGATGGTGCCGGAATCGGGTTGGGCACAAGCACGGTGAAGACACCACGATGTACCCAGGTTCGGGGCTCTCCGGAGAGATAACACCCCTACTCCTGCTTGTCTCTTATATATCAATGAAGGAACTACAATAACTGCTCTTCTATCTTCTCAGGGGAAGGAGTAAACCGCCGCCGTGGGCAAGGTCTTCTCCTGCTTCCCTGAGGAGTGACTACGGGCAGTAAATGAACTGAAAGGAGAAACAGTTAATGAGATCTCAGGTGTGGCGTACCTCGCGCAGGAGGGGTACCCTGGCTCTTATAGTGTGAGTCCAGGGTACTTCGGTAACTTCAGTGCCGAATGGGCCCAGCTGTCAACCTCTAATCGGCCTGGGCCCACCGACTGCTCCTATCCGGGTGATCCGGAGCCTACGAGCGGCAGCCCATGCTGCTACCTTGTAGGGTCTAGTGATGAACAGTGGAGCTATGAGGTACGGTCTTGTCGGCCTGTCCGCGGAATCGGCGGAGAGGTCGACATCGTATCTCCCGGAAATCCTCGATGTGACTTGGCCTTCCTGCCACCCAGATATCTCGGGATATGGCATTTATGACCTCGTAATCATACCCCCGACTGGGTGTCAGGTAGCTCCGATTGCGCCTGGACCGACTGGTGGTTCCTGGGTAAGGTCGATTGCTCTGGGCAATCGGTCTTCTAGGAAACGACCTCGGTCCAGCAGCAGGCCAATCGGACGATCGTCTTCAATGAACAAAAGGGTGGACCGATTGCGCCTGGGCCGACTGCCGGCACTTCGTATGGTCGATTGCCTTAGAGCAATCGGTCGTACCTCTCCTAGCTCGGCCCAGCTGCAGCCCAATCGGCCCATCCTTGTCTTGAAAGCTTGCTTCCGCTTGGGTTAGCCTATCCGGGTACCAATCCCCCGACATTGCTTCTTCATGGGCTCGCACAACAGTTATCATTGTGAGCATTAGATCCAAGTGATTGAAGGATACATCAACGTGGATGAATGATAGCACCAAATGAAAGGACGTGGATGTCGCCTAGAGGGGGGGTGAATAGGCTCTTGAAATAATTATGGTTTAGGCTTGAACAAATACGGAATAAAACTAACATTTAATTTTCCAAGCAAGAAACCTAAATAAGCCAGGCTCAACTATGTGCATCAACAATGTATACTAAGCAAGATAAACAACTATGTGATAGCAATATATATGTAAGAAGAATACTATGTCTATCACAAAGTAGGTGCACAAGTAAATAGGTTGTCTAGATGTGCAACTAGGTGAGCAACCTATGGGACAAGAAATGCAACAACAATAAGAGAGATCCCAAGATAAGCAAGGTAATAAGCTTGCTCAAAGTAAAGGTATATATAACCGCAAGTGGATCCGATGGAGACAAGGATGTGTTATCGAAGTTCCTTCTCTTGCGAGAAGTACGTCTCCGTTTGGAGAGGGTGTGGAGCACAATGCTCACCACGAAGTCCACCTAGGGCCACCCTAGTCTCCTCACGCTCTCACCAATGCGAGATGCCGTTATTCCACTATGGGATACTTGAGGGTGGTCACCGAACCCGTACAATTGGCAACCCTTGAGGGCGGTCACCGTACCCGTACAAATGCTCGGGGCTATCTCCACAACCGAATTGGAGGCTCCCGTAGCGTCCCGAAACTTTACACCACCATGATTGATCTCTGAAACAACAACAAGCTTCTAGGGTCCAACACACCCAAGAGTAACAAGCTCTAGAGTGCCAATGCACTCAAGAGTACAAGATCCAGAGTGCCAATGCACTCAATAGTAATAATCTTCTCAATGCTCAACTTTCACTACAACAAATCCTCGGAGAGAACCCAAACTGATGCACCAAATGCAATGGCAAGAACACACGAAGTTCTCAAGTCCCGCACTCTCAAATCCCACCAAAGCAACAAAAGCTATGGAGGAATATGAGAGGAAGAACAAGGAGAACACCAAGAACTCCAAGATCTAGATCCACAAGGTTCCCCTCACAAAGAGGAGAGTTGACTTGGTGGAGAATGTAGATCTAGATCTCCTCTCTCTTTTCCCTCAAAAAGGAGCAAGAATAATGGGAGAAATAGAGAGACATCAAGCTAGAAGAGGTCAACAACGGAGGTGAAAAACGATCTCAAGAACGGTGGGGCAATGGGGAAGAAGACCCCCTTTTATAGGTCCCCACAAATCCAACCGTTATCTGCATTTTTCTGCGCCCGGAGCGGTACTACCGCCCTATACAAAAATAGAGAAATAAATAGGGAAAACCAGATATACGAGCGGTACTACCGCTCAAGAGGTACTATCGAATATTAACATTCGTGCTACTTCCGCTCGGAATCTAGAGAGATTTTTCTAAGCGGTAGTAGCAAGAGATACTACCGCTGGAGCGGTACTACTGCTCTCCGGGCAGTATTACCGCTCGGGCAGTACTACCTCTCTTCCGGGTGGTACTACCTCTCAAGCAGAAAACAACACAGCCAAAACAAGCATAACTTTGCCATTCAAACTCCGATTTTGATGATCTTGGGCTTGTTTTAAAGCTATGGAAAAGATCAAGGTCCTCGCATAGAGAACCTCCCAAGATCAACTAAAATAAATGCTGCAAAACATGAAAAGGTTAAAATGCCAACAAGGTAGAAGGTGAAACCTTTAAAAGATAAGAACCGACAAAAACACCAACATAAAAAACATAAAAGAAGATGCATATGAAATCCGTTTTATATGAACAAGAGCATGTAATGAATAAAAACTCAAGATCCAATACTCACAAAGAGAAAAATCCAAATAAGAACCAATAAAGATGATGCCAAGGATGCAAATGTTTGAGCTCTCCAAGAACGATGCAGTCTAGCCTACAACCCGATCTCCTAACTAACACCATGAGACCGCTAAACTAGAAATCTATAAAGGTCAAACCTTTGTCTTGCGCATAATCCACTTGAGCTTGATGATGACGATCATGCTCGCCTCAAGTTGGAACACCTTTCTTGGTTGCGCCAGCTCAATGAAGACTAGTAGATTGCTCCTCCATACTCCATTATGCGTGAGCCTATTTTTGGCACATCTTCACAAGACCATTATAACCAAATGGTCGGCAAGCTCCAGAATATGATATCTTCGTGATGATCCTCTTGAACTTTGACACAAAAACCTGACCAATCTTTGGATAGCTCCATGAATAACACCTTGGTCAACACATAATCTTTATCTTTCAACCTTGAAGCCAACATATGATCTTCAAGTGTTGCCTATGGACAAACCTTAAAGTATAACTCAAGGAAAGCGTTAGTCCATATAGATTGTCATCAATTACCAAAACCAAACATGAGGGCACATGACCTTTAAATCTCCCCCATTTTGGTAATTGATGACAATCACATTAAGAGGGTTTATATAATGAATGAAGAAAATCATGCAAGGCAAATATGTATGAGCAAGAAGGAAAATGCTTAAGAACCAAACCAAAGCATGAACCTCCTCAAACTAAACCCTCTAAACTTCTCCCCCATTGGCATCTATTGCCAAAATGGGTGGAAAATTTTAGAAGGCCAATATAGTATGTGTTCCTCCCAAAAGGTGTGTATTTCTAAAGATATGAGTGAAATTAAATACACATATGCAAAGATACATGGTGGGAGGAAAAACAAACTATATTGAGGATTCAAAGGTTGCGAAAAGATGATATGGACCAAAGTCATAAAAAAGAAGGCAATCAAAAGATCCAACATGCCAAAAGAATACAAGATATTATGATTTGAGCATAGGAGTGTTCTAAATAAAATAGAGAAGTTCCTCAAGATTTGTGCACTATTTAGAATCTTTGTATTAGAATACAAAGTACACGAAAATTGGATCATCACTCCCCCAAAATCGATAGAAACACAACACAAGTGCAATCATGCAAGGATATGAGATAAAGTCTAGCACTTGCAACAAACAAATAGTTGGGCAACAAGCAAAAGGGATAATCATAGGAATGGGGTCAACCGAAAATATGTGTGTGAGTCATGGCAAAGCACTTGATAAGACTAATATAAGGATGATCATTAAGCATCAACATAGTCTTGAAGAAATGAGACTCAAGGTGCAAGACATGTCCTTCCAACATAAGCTAAGAAGGTCACACACACAATCAACAAATGGGTTCACAACCTTAATAAAATGCGAAGTAAAATCAAGGCTTGTGACAACCCCATATAGATTTTCATCAATTACCAAAACCAAACATGAGGGCACATGACATTCCACCAACTATCGAAACCACAGGTAAAAAAAGCTTTCGTGTCAAATTTGTTTGCAATCTCCTATAAACTCCACTTTACTTACTTTCATGTGCTTGTTGCTTACTTTCCTCTTCCCATACATTGTACTTGCATGTGTAGGAAGTGATAA
Organism: Bromus sterilis; assembly: GCA_950022295.1. Lineage (NCBI taxonomy): Eukaryota > Viridiplantae > Streptophyta > Magnoliopsida > Poales > Poaceae > Bromus > Bromus sterilis. The sequence goes on along the minus strand of OX465598.1, from coordinate 266,652,259 downwards.
TGCTATCTTTGAATATGCTAATCCATGCCTCAAATTTGATCACAGGAAAATTGGCGATAAAAGTTGTCGGTAATCTAAACAACCCATGTAGACCTACCTTTCAATCCTATAAGTGGTATCAGAACTTGATCTCCATTGCTTTTGTTTAAACACCTTGGAGAAGGATGGATGTGTCTACATTGATGAGACTTAGTTGTAGAGTTCCTATTTTCAATGGAGAGTACTTTAATATTTTACAAGATGAAAGACTTGATATAATTGATGATCGTAACTTGAGAAAGCATATTGATAAACCATATTAACCTCCCATAGATCCGTTACACCCAACTTTGGAGGAAGAACTTGATATTCTCCATAATCTAAGAACCATAAATCTTATTGTTAGGGGTATCCCTATTCTTGTTCTTAGAAGCATGCAGATTTTTGAATATGCTTATATTTTATGGAATGACTTAGAAAAGCGATATCCTACTTATTCTCTTAAGATTCTTGATGAGATTATTTATATGACAATTGATTTTCATAAGATTAAATCCAATGATCCTAATTTTGATAAGTAAATTTTTGAACTTAGAGATCTTATGCGTACTAATGGAAATGTTTCTACCATTCATAACACCATTGTTGAAGCTATTAAAATCCATTCCCTTGGTTGTAACCATGCACACATCACTGATGAGATTGATGATGTAGATGATGATAATATTGAAGAGCATGGATATGATGAAGATAATGATGACAATGATGAAGAACACTATAAGATCATGAAGAACCTTAGCTTCATGGCAAATGTGCACAAAGACTACTTTTTCGATGGAAAAGAATGGGTTCGATGTAACGACCACATGATTGGTGATAAAAACATCTTCTATGACATTGAAAAGAATGATTTCCCTCGCAAGTATGTCACTTTTGGAGACAACTAAAGTGTAAGATACATGGCCTTGGTAAGATGACCATTGCACGAGATAGATCCATTAAAAATGTAATATTTGGTAAATCCCATAGATACAATCTACTTTTGTATCTAAATTAATTGGTTATGGATATCATCTGTTATTTCCTAGAGTAGATTGCCAAGTTTTTTGTGAGGATGATTGTTCTATGGTATTTACTGGTGTGCAAAGATACATCACCACCTCGCCTCTACAGGAGCGTTCTCAAGCGTTCAACTTGGCTGGTCCAAGAAAGGGGTTTGGAAAGCTTCTAATGAATGGGTACGTGGAACATTCCTTCCAATTTTGTTCGGCTTTGGGAAGGTTCTACGCGGCTTATTTATATTTTTACCGGTTTTCATCATTTTTATTTTTATATTTTTTTATTCTTAATAATAATAAATTTATTTTATGTTTCTATTAGAAAATACATCTCAACTTTTTCTTGCATACACATTGAACATAATTTGTATACATATCGATCATCTGTTAGATACATGTTAATCATTTTTTAAACTATATATTGAACATTTATCTGATAAAGCATGCACATTTGTAAAATGTATAAGGAATATTGTTTACACAACGAATGTTTTTATACACATGTTCAATATTTTTCAAAATTATCATGAATATTTTTTATTTTGTGAACTTTTCTAAAAAAATGTGCAGACTATTTTATTCATTTTATGAATATTTTGAAAAATTTCATGAAACAATTTCTTAAAGTGCATGAACAATTTTTGAGGATATGAATAATTTTTTAATGGTGCAATTTTTGTTGAAAATTACACTATTTTTTCCCTAGTGACAGGGAGCGAACGTTCGCTCCAAGGCATGGCAGTTCCGAACGATTTGCATGACAATTGCAGTACAAACGCATGGCAATTTAGAGCACACGATTGCCATAAAAATCTCAAAAATACAGCGAGTTGCCATGCGTTTGTACTACGAGTTGCCATAAAATCGTTCGCGCTTGCCATGCCATGTTCCAGAGCGAATCGTTTGCTTTAAATTGCTATCTTTTGTTGTATAATCATGAACTTTTTTTATGTCATAAACATTTTTTTGGATTGATAGTCTGTTTATAAAATTACACAAACAACTATTTTACACTACATTGATATTTTTTAAATGCACAATGCAGGTTTAGAAAATCTAAGTTACTTAACGTTTGAAATATATATATATTTAAAATTTTAAAACTATGAAACAAAAGTTGGAAAAAATGAACAAAAAAAACTATTGAGGGAAAGAATGAAGGAGCACACTACGGGTCACTGGCGCATTGCTTGAGGCAAGGCTACCCTCGGTCTTAGGTGAAGCGAGTTATAGACATGTTCTAAAATTGCTAGGCATGCAAATTTGAAACCTTGAGAGTACCCTCTAATAATTTTTATTTCAATTAAATAAATTGAATTTTTATAATTTACTTTTTTTGAGAGTACACTGGAAGGCGTACCTTAGCTTTATAGAAGGCAATGTATAATTACAAGAACGGTTCCAAGGAACTAGAGTACCCGGTGCAACGTGAGACCTCCCCAACACCACTCCCTACTCAAACACACTACTCCTCGCTACTAGCTCTAACTCCTACCAACCCAGCCAAGGGCCATTGGGCATACGTCTGGTTGATGAGGTTGGATAGCTCCAATTCAGTCATCCAGTCGGAAGAGCCAAACACACGGGCATTGCGCTGCTTCCAGATGCTCCAACAGACCAACGAAACTAGCGAATCAAAAGCTCTACGGCGATCCTTAGAAAGAAGCATCCTGGTGCGAAGCCACCACGTCTCCGGCCTATCCAAAACCGTGGGTAGCCAGTCGATGTTGCTGCTGAGGCGTCTGAAACAACGAAACCAAACTTGTCTGGAGAAGCTACACTGCATGAGAAGATGGTCCATTGCGTCCTCTTCTTGAGCGCACAGAAAGTAGGGGGAGGTCTGGTCCTGAAGGCCGTGTCGCATCCTCCTATCTGAGGCACAGATGCGATATTGTAGAGCCAGCCAGATGAACAACTTGCAGGCTAGCGGGGCACCGCACTTCCAAACCGCAGTCGCGCAGGGGAAGTTAATCGAGCCCGCCCAAAGCATCTGATATGCACTAGATGAGGAGTAAGTTCCAGAGGGATGCCAGGGCCATACCACTGTGTCCTCCTGGTTCGGTCTAATCTGGATAGACTCGAGAGCATCCCAGAGTGTGATGAACTGGTATAAGGCCTCCATAGACATGTCCCCAGTGATGTCGTTGGTCCAATTGTGTAAATGGAGCCCTTCCTTGATGGTCCGCCTAATGATGGTTTGGGTGCGAATCAGCGGGGCGAGTAGGGGCGCAATGTCACGGCCCAGTGGCATGTCGGGCTGCGTCCCGTGATTCGGGCCTGGCCGGGTCCAGGCCCATGTACTGAGTGCGTGGTGTGGTGCCGTGTTGGCTTAAGTAGGCTGCACCGGTTGTGTGTGGGAGGCATGTAACCTAACACAATTATCTCGACTCTTCAGTTAAGCTTCCCTCTGGCTTCCTCCAGATCCCCAATTCCTTCTCCAATCCTCTCTTCTCTAGCCATTTAGGTGCAAGTTCGTTACAATTGGTATACAGAGCCTTTGTTTTGCTCCGTTTGTGCTCAAAAATTTCGGCAATCGACTCCGTAAAATCCCACCGCGACAGGTGCTGATTTGCTTCGGCGAATTCGGCTCGAAATACTTAGCGGGGTTGGAGTTGACGAAGGAAGAGCAGCAACGAGCATAGGTTTTCTGTCTTCACGCTGGCGCCAAGCAGGCAAAATCATCAGATTGAGGTCGTGAGCCAGAAAATGGCTGATATGGCGGAGCAAAATCAATCCATGATGGACCTGATGAAGCAGATGTTGGAGGGCTTCACCGAGCTCAAGGCCACGGTGGCGGAGATCAAGGACGACCAGATCCAGACCCGAACCGCGCTGGATACCCTGCGAGCACATGGCGGAGGGGACACAGCGACGCCGACGTCACCAGCAGGCCCGACCACGGTCGACATCCACGCGTCTTCGTCGGCGGATCCTCAGCGACCAGCAGGCCAGGAAACGGGGCGGGGTGCCGATCTGCCCGGTTTCGGCCAGGGCGGGGTCACTGCACCATCCCCAAGGGCTGCGCCGCCACCATCATTGCATCTCCTGCGCCCACCACGGGATCCACGCGCCGTCGACCACCACCAGGACGGGCGGAGTGGATCCGGGTCCTTTGACCGCCGCGATGCCTTCCTATTCCGGGGTGACGCGCCTGGGCTCCTCGGGCCTGGTTCGCACGCCCCGGTCACAGGTGTGACTCACCCTCACTCATCTCTTCCACTTACTGCTCAGGCGCGTGATAGAGAGTACGATGATGGGGGCGGGTACCGTGATTCATGGGGGCGTCCTCCGGGATCTCAAGCACCGAAAATGGAGTTTCCAGTGTTTGATGGGGAAAATCCTAAATTGTGGCAACAACAGTGTGAAGTGTACTTTGAGGTGTTCAGAGTGCAAGAGTGCTACAAGACCCGATATGCTATGCTTAGTCTTAGGGGAACAACGGCCTTGTGGTGGCAAAATGTCGAAGCTAAAGGCCGCGTAGAGAACTGGCAAGTCATGTGTGGCCTAGTGCAGGAAAAATTTGGTAAAAACAAGTATGCTAACTATCGTAGAAAGTTGCGTGCTCTTAGTCAGGTGGGCTCTGTAGAAGATTATTATGAGAAGTTTGAGCGCCTGCGCCACCAAATCTTACTATACAATTCGAGTCTAGATGAGGGCTTTTTTGTTGATGGATTTGTTTTCGGTTTACACGATCATATCCGTTCTGCCATTTGGCTTCATCGTCCCGAAGACCTCGATACTGCTTGTACTCTTGCCATGTTACAGGAGGATGAGCTGGAACCTATCAGGCCACGATCTTGGTACAAGCAGGAGCGTGATCAATTTCGCCCTGATCGCAAGGAGCTGAGCCGATTGCCCCATCGTGCAAGCTCAAGCATCAAGCCAGATGAAGCTCGGCTTGTTTCCACACACAAATTTGATGATAAATTGGAGTCACTCAAGGCTTTCCGGCGCGCTAAGGGGTTGTGCTTCACATGTGGGGAGAAATGGAGCAAAACTCACAAGTGTCCTGATCAAGTGCCTCTTCATGTCATAGAAGAATTGATCGAGGTGTTGCAGCTCCAGGACAAGTCTGATGAAGAGGCAGAACCCGGGGAGTCCAGCGACGAGGCTGATTTGATGCTTCTCCGTGATCCAGTGGTTTCTCTCAAGAAAACAAAACGCACCTTGCGCCTGCATGGGTTCATCGGGAAGCGCCACATCCTGATTTTGGTGGACTCGGGAAGCGACAGTTCCTTCATCAAAGAGCAGGTAGTTGCTGATCTCCGGCTCAAGAAGCAACCAACACCACCCTCCACATTTTTCATTGCCGATGGCAACAAGATGAGTTGTGATTCGTTTGTTCCGCAATTGGTGTGGGGAGTGCAAGGGCATTCATTTACTCAAGATTTTAAGGTGCTGCCTCTTGGGTGCTATGACATGATATTGGGGGCAGACTGGCTTTGTAAACAGAGTCCCATGTGGGCAAATTGGCATGCACGCATCCTCAAATTCCATCACAAAGGCAAGCGCATCATTCTCCAGGGAATCGAGGACGATGTGTCTGCTTGTAAACCAATATCAGCCCACAAGGTGCAAGGGTTGATGCGCCGCCATGCGGTCACACACATGGTCCAGTTATCGCCTCCAGAGCGTGTACCCGGCGCGGTGCTGGCTCCAACTCCACCAGCAACAACAACACACCCAACAAATATCCAAACGCTGCTGACTGAGTTTGATGATCTGTTTGCAACACCAACAGCGTTACCGCCACGGCGAGATGCAGACCATCGCATTCCCTTGGTGCCTGGAGCTCAACCAGTGAAGGTCCGCCCTTATCGGTACACACCACAACAGAAGACTGAGATTGAGAAGAAGGTGCATGACATGCTCCGCAATGGCATCATCAAACGCAGTGTCAGTCCGTTCGCCTCACCAGTGTTATTTGTTCGCAAGAAGGATGGCAGCTGGAGATTCTGTGTGGACTATCAACATCTCAATGCCTTGACTATCAAGAAAAAACACCCAATGCCTGTCGTGGATGAATTGATTGACGAGTTGGCTGGGGCGCGTTTCTTCACCAAGTTGGATTTTCGATCCGGGTACTACCAGCTGAGGGTGGCTGATGAGGATCAATGCAAAACGGCTTTCCAAACTCATCAAGGATTGTATGAGTTTTTGGTGATGCCGTTCGGTCTAACCAGTGCACCGGCATCCTTTCAGGGAGTTGTGAATCGTCTCTTGGAACCAATGCTGCGACTCTTCGTGTTGGTCTTTGTTGATGATATCCTGGTGTACAACAGAACTGCGGAAGAACACATCCAGCATTTGCGGGCGGTCTTTGAGCTATTACGGCAGCACCAATTCTTTCTCAAACGCAGCAAGTGTTCCTTTATGCAGCAAGAGTTGGAATACTTAGGGCATGTGATCAGTGCCCAGGGTGTGGCGACTGAACCTTCCAAAGTGCAAGCAGTCTGTGAGTGACCGCACCCAACGTCCATCAAGGCGCTCCGCGGGTTCCTCAGATTAACAGGCTACTATCGCAAGTTCGTACAACACCATGGGTCATTGCGCAACCGTTGACCAAATTGCTGAAGAAGTTTGCACCATTCCAATGGGGGACCGAACAGCAGGCGGCATTTGAGCTGCTCAAGGAAGCGATGGTCCGAGCGTCTGTCCTTGCAATCCCTGATTTTGACAAGCAGTTCATCCTGGAGACTGATGCCTGCAACACGGGCATTGGCGCGGTCCTGATGCAGCAAGGTCATCCCATTGCGTACCTCAGTAAGGCGCTCTGTCCGCGCAGCCGAGCGTGCTCAACGTAAGAGAAGGAATGCCTAGCGATCATCTATGCGGTGGAAAAGTGGCGCCCCTATTTGCAGCATCAAGAGTTTATCATTCGCACGGATCATCGAAGCTTGCTGCATCTCACTGAGCAGCGTCTCCACACTGGGGTGCAACATAAGGCCTTTGTCAAACTCATGGGCTTGCAGTACAAGATCCAATTCAAACAAGGCGTGCATAATCAGGCTGCGGACGCCTTGTCTCGTCAACATGAACAGGACAGTTTATTGGATGTGTCCTCGGCCACACCGGCATGGATGGATAATCTTCAGCGTGGGTACGCCGACGACCCTCATGCGTCGCAGCTGCTTGCTGAGCTCAGCACCTTGCCAACAGGAGAGACCAGTGGTGAGTTTGCTCTACAAGATGGACTTCTGCGTTTCAGAGGTCACATTTGGGTGGGGGCCAACCTGGTCGCGCAGAATCACATCATGCAAGCCTTGCACTGTAGTGGGGTGGGAGGGCACTCCGGCGTGTATGCCACCTATCATCGCGTCAAGCAACTCTTTGCCTGGACCAAAATGAAGCAAGACATCAAACGGTTTGTGGCGGCTTGCTCCATTTGTCAGCGCGCCAAGCCCGAACACGTCAAGAGCCCTGGTCTGCTACAACCTTTACCAATCCCTACCAAACCATGGGAGGTGGTCAGTCTGGATTTCGTCGAAGGGTTACCCAAGTCCCACGGGAAGGATGTCATTCTGGTTGTGATTGAAAAGTTCACAAAATATGGCCACTTCATTCCCTTGGCGCATCCGTTCACCGCTCTTCAAGTTTCTCAAGCATACATGACACATGTCTACCGCCTGCATGGCCTATCGGAGGTAATCATCTCGGATCGTGACAAAATCTTCACAAGCCATCTATGGCAAGAGTTGTTCAAGCTTTCGGACACAGCACTACACATGAGTTCAGCTTACCATCCTCAAACGGATTGCCAGACGGAGAGACTGGATCAATGTCTGGAGACATATCTTCGATGTGCGGTGCACGCCTGCCCCAAGAAATGGTTTGACTGGCTGCACTTAGCGGAGTTATGGTACAACACGACGTATCACTCAGCGCTGGACAAAACTCCGTTTGAAGTTCTCTATGGCCATGCACCACGGCACCTGGGCGTTGTGCCCAGCCGTTCCAGCACTGTGCCAGACTTGGAGGAATGGCTGAAGGAGCGCAGTGAAATGCTCCAACTATTGCGCCAACAAATGTTGCGTGCCCAACAACGCATGAAATCTCAGGCGGATAAGCGCCGCTCAGAACACAGTTTCCAGGTGGGTGATGCTGTTTACCTCAAGCTTCAGCCTTATGTTCAAACATCTCTGGCGGACAGACTGAATCAGAAGCTATCGTTCCGTTTCTTTGGGCCATACAACATCTTGGCTCGGGTGGGCGCGGCGGCGTACCGGCTTGACCTACCCAAGTCTAGCCAGGTGCACCCGGTGGTGCATGTCTCTCAACTGAAGTGCCATATTGCTCCAGATGACAAGGTCAGTGACGTGCTCAACTTCTTGGCCTTTTCAGTTCCGCAGATGATCGTTGCCTCGAAGGAATGCCGCCATGGAACAGAAGATGCACGCCGCATTTGTGTCCAGTGGTCCGGCTGGCCGGCGTCGTGTGCCACCTGGGAGAAAGAGGATGATCTCCGTCGCCGTTTTCCTCGTGCACCGGCCTGGGGACATGCCGGTTTCAAGGGTGGGGGAATGTCACGGCCCAGTGGCATGTCGGGCTGCGTCCCGTGATTCGGGCCTGGCCGGGTCCAGGCCCATGTACTGAGTGCGTGGTGTGGTGTCGTGTTGGCTTAAGTAGGCTGCACCGGCTGTGTGTGGGAGGCATGTAACCTAACACAATTATCTCGACTCTTCAGTTAAGCTTCCCTCTGTCTTCCTCCAGATCCCCAATTCCTTCTCCAATCCTCTCTTCTCTAGCCATTTAGGTGCAAGTTCGTTACACGCAAGCTCCAGGATACGGGCTCCCTGGATCCATCGATCCTTCCAAAAAAGGACCCGGTCGCCGACACCCAAGTTCTAACGCACCAAACTGGAGAATGCCTTCTGAACTTGGGGATCTGCGGCCATCTCAAGTCCCTGCCACGGCTTTCTGTCATCAGTCCTCTTGAGCCACTCCCATCTCATACGGAGCACGAGTTTATGCCGATGAAGGTCAATAACGCCCAAACCTCCCAGTTGTTTAGGGCGACACACCCGTTGCCACGCCGCCGGACACTTGCCACCGTGAATCGCTTCAGAGCCCAAAGAAGGCATGACATCCTTTATCAATCCGCTCGATCGCCCACTTGGACGCATCTGCTACCATGAGGTGGTTAGTGGGTCGGGCTCGGATCACTTGCTGCACGAGTAAAATAATTTACTTTATTTTCAAAACTTTAATTCATTTTATTAAACTAAGTAGAATCAAAGAGTACCCTAAATTTCAAATTAGCATCCCTAAAAATCGTGGCTTTGGAGGAGTTTAGACCCACCACCGACAAGCGCTCGCCCGCCTGCATAACATACATACATACGCCGCTGGTCGCGCGCGTGGCCCATTGACCCTACTCCAACAGGTAGACAGCTTGCTCTCCTGCATGGCTCCCGTCCGTCATGATGAACCACACGTGCACAGTGGTACACTGACTAAAAGAGACGATCTCTTCTTCCTCCTTCTCTTTTTCGTCTTTAATTTGAATTTGAACTCCGTTCGTCTCCATGATGGATGCATGCAATGAACTGATCGAACACAATGATGCACCAGCACAGATTTCACCACCTCGCACGCGCGCGCCCATAAACAAGTTGCACACGTCGTGGCCTCGTGTTACTGGTTGGCTGATGGCAACAGCCTACGTGTATCCATCTATCCAAGACCGAGAATCGACCGTCCGCTAGCTCCCGCGTAACGACCTGTAGAAACCGACGGACGGACGGACGGACGGACGAGAAGACCGCAACGTCCATTCCATCGGTCGTTGCCACGGTTCTGTCTGGCTATTTAATTTAGTGCAAACCCCCGTGACAGGTAGACGACGGTCGGTCGGTCAAGCTTGATTATTGCATGGTCAGCACGTATATAGGGGTTGCCGTGTATCGTAGTGCACCGTGTGGCGCTGCACACATTACTACATTCGATTAGATCATTAGATGGCAGACAAACTTTGTCCACTCTGTTTTCTGAACTATCTATATACACAAGAAAGACATGCATCCATGCGTGTTTCGATGTTTCCCTTCACTGAGCATCTTCGACCGATTTACACATTAACTTCAAATGCATATCCCATTTTTGTGTAGCAGGGTTACGAAAACCCACGAAAAGCAATTGAATGTATTGTATGTGTCAATTGTTTTTTTTTTTACCAGAAGACCTAGAGCTAACTATCAAGATTTTCGACTATCCGGACACATACTTCGAGAAACGGTTTATAAATGTTTGTTACCGTGTGTGACAAGATCCTGTTGGTAAGGATAACGAAATATATCATGGTTAGCAAAGTTGTTACTTTATTTGTATTTGCCCTTTAGTTAGCAATATCAAATTTTATTTTAAAAACTAACTAAATAAATAGAAAATGAAAATTAATAGAATTATTTTTTTCTTCAAATCTAAAAAAATCTCTTATTTATACATAGGTCATCGATTCGGGGCAAAAGTCAACCTTGGTAAAAGAATGCTTTTCTAGTCGTTTGAGGATCAAGAAAATGACTCCAACAATAAACCAATACTTATATGATGACTATTTTTTATCCTGACAAAAAATGCTACGGATGTTGTATATATTTGAAACATCACTAGCATCCTATCAAAATTCATCTTAATTGACTGTCGCAGGAACCAAACTGCCCGAAATGACACTTCCCGCTGCCAAATCACGTCCCGTCATGATGGCCACCAGCCATCTATACACCATGCAAGGAATCTCCGACATGATCGATGTTGCCGCCATCCTTCCCGCGGCTATCGCTCAACCTGCGGCCATCTCTCTCATGGTTCTCATTAATGGTGGCAATGAGTTGAAGGCCATCTATTGCCTAGAGCTTGTGTCGTCACGAATTGTCGCCGCTGCTGGTGGGGATGCACAGAAGGACCTATCGTCGCCACCAAGGCTTCTATAACAGCCCTGAATTTCACCGTAATTAAAAAAAATGCTTATTATTTTATTTTGTTGATTGCCCATATTGTTTATAGTATTTATTTCAACAAATTAATAATTGGTGAATATATTCCCCCCTCTTTCTCGTACCGGCATGCGGTTTCGAACGTTTCCATCATGGTACACGACCTTTTCTGGCACCGGGTATTCGCCCGATCACAGTCGCAACTTCCGGCACAAGATCATCCATCGCCATCGGCACACAAACTCCATTTATATTTAAATGAATTATTTTATCGGGCGTGGATGTTCCTCATTTGACGAAAATGTTGTATACGATGTCAGTTCAGTGCAATGAGGCAGTGTTTCGAATTTCGTGAGACTCCGACTTCGTTGGATAAGTAAGCGATCGGAGGTGTCACGCATAATAGCCGGTGTAATTCCATGGGCGTATTTATAAATTTCACGCGGGCAGCCAACCGACCAACGAGATTTCTCTCTTCTCTACTAATCTTAGCCCACTTAAGAAGTAGGCCCAAATCCCTCCTAAACCAGGCCCAAAACAATCCCTGAAGACCCCCATGCCTATTTAAGGCATCCCCACACCCAAAAATGGGCAACCCTAGCCCTACTCCCTCAATTTCCGTGCACCTCGTCTCCCCGCCGCCACTTGGAGCAGCCCCTCGGCCAACCTCTCCCCCACCTCAGATCTGGCCAACCCCCCCTCGTTCTGGACCGTTAGATTGACAGATCCAACGGCCTAGGGCCGGCCACGTCGCCCCGTGGATCCTCTGATACGTCCCAAACATATCTATAATTTCTTCTTGTTTCATGCACTTTTATGTGACATTGCTACGTGTTTTGCTACACTTTCATATCATTTCACACATATTTGGACTAACCTACTAACTCAGTGCACCCAGTGCCAGTTTCTGTCTGCTGATGTCTTTTAGTTGCGGTGATTTTTCCCCAATTTAAAATGCTTCAAAAATTCCAGAAAAATCAGAATAAAAATCAGTATGACGGAAGCTTCCGGAACCCCGAAGGAGGGCCAGGGGGGCCCCACCTAGCGTCCAGGCATCCAGGTGGTGCGACCCCACCCCTGGCCGCTCCACCAGGGCGCTTGGGAGCCCCAGGTGGCCCTGGCTGACCCCTTTGGTCTATATTACCTCTTCGTCCCAGAAACCCTCTAGGAGAACCCCGCATCACGAAATACCTCTTTGTTCCACCGCCGCCGCGGTTCCAAGATCGAGAGCACCAGAAGACCTCTTCCCGGCACCCGCCGGAGGGATGATTGACCTCCGAGAGCTTCTCCACCAACATGGACGCTTCCCGGATGTGTCGTGAGTAGTCCCCCTTGGACCACGGGTCCATGAATAGTAGCTATGTGATGTCTTCTCTCCAATCTTGGTCTTCAATGTTTAGTCCTTGTGAGCTGCCCTACATGATCAAGGCACCTATGTAATTTTCTTGCTGGTTCTATGTTGTGTTTGCTGGGATCCAATGGATTATAAGATTATGTTCAGATCGTGATGAGTTATATATTTGGTTTACCTTTATATTTTGTTCTTGAGTAATTCTTGTATGTTCGCCGTTGCTTTTTATTGCTTTGGCCAAGTAGTAGATAGTAACTCCAAGAGGGAGCGTTATGCATGATTATGGGTTCATGCCCCCCGATGTCTAGCTTGAGTGACATAAACATGAGACTAGGGGATTTGTTGTCGCCACTAGGGAGAAAACAACGGTGCTTGTAACCGCGGTTCCAAGGATTGTTTACCTTACACATAGATTGTTGATGCAATTGTCTGTTTCTTTGAGTTCACACTTGGGTGGGGCTTGTAACTTAACACCAACGAGATGTTCTGGATAGATATGTCAAGGTGGATGATTAGTGAGTAGATGCAGATGGATTTCGGTCTAATTGTTTTGGCGTAATACCCATACTTTTGAGTCTCTTACTTTCGAGTAGCATAATTAGCATTGCGATGCGTTTATAATTCTGTCAATTGCCCAGCTGTAATTTGTTCACCTAGCTTAGCTGTTTTATCGTCTTTTGGGAGAGAGACATCATTAGTGAACATCATGGGACAGAAACCTGAACCCCAGTTTGCATGCTTTTGCACAAGGGAATGATGGGTCACTGATCGTATTACTGTTGTTAGGCTTTTTCCTTAGCTTGCAAGGTGTTTAATCATAAGAGTGCATTTATCTTAGTCTAGAAGGTGTGCTAGCATAGATCCACCCACTCAACACTTATCAACACAGCACATAGTATCAATACGGAATATGGCGAAAGCACGTGACTATCTCTCATGTGTGTCCTCAAGAACACTTTAGCCTTTATAAGTTCTGTTGCTAGGCTTATTCTTTGCTCAAAAGGATTGTGCCACTTGTCGCTCCTCAGTATATTTTGCTTTGCTTGTTTTTACCTTCTTGTTGCTTATACCAAAATCCACTAAAAAGTTATCTTTCAGTGTCTGCAGTTATTTCTTTACCAAAGTCACTTACCAATACCTTCTGCTCCTCATTGGGTTCGACACTCTTATTTATCGAAAATGCTACAATCGATCCCCTACAGTTGAGGGTCATCAATTGTCAAAGTGGTTGGCGTGGTTGGCACAAGTTAGCTGTATGAACGCGAGTGATAAAAAATTTGACAGTAAAGTGATTTTTATTGTTGTTGCATTGATCAGTTATTTATTCATCTCTTGAATGGATTGGTGGCTAAATTCTTTTCACATTTGTGGTATGTAGCTCAACATTGTCAAAAATCGCTTAATGGTTGAGGAAAAAGCAAGTGAAGAGGTTCAAAGAAAGGGAAGGGATTCAATGTGCACCATTGATGAGCGGAAATGAAAAATGATGAGAAGTGGAAGAACCACGAATACAATGAAATTCCTAATAAGAAGAATTTAAAAAGCTCAGTTGGAGATGCAACACATGTTGACACCAATGATGATGCATCAACAAGAGGCCCAATGGGAGTAATTGGGGAAAGGATAAGTTCAAGAAGGGAGGAGAAAAGTACTACAAGGATTGATTTGAAACCATCAAGGTAATAAGGAAGGAGATGGTCAATGAAAGAAAGAACTCAAAGGCAAAGAAATGAAGGAGAGGAAGGAGACCAGGGAGAGGAGGGACGCGGACGAGGAGAGGAGGGTCGAAGTTGAGGAGAGGAAGGTGGTCTACAAAGAAAGAATCAAGATCTTGGAAAATGAGCGAAATCTCATGTTTCATGGACTCAAGTACGGAAGAGCATACTTTGATATTTTGCACGATCAATGGGCCCTTTGTGACGATGGGTCTGACCCTTTGGACAGCACCGTGGATCCCATAGATGACTAACCTGATGGGCCACTTGATGAAGATACTAGTGTGAAGATGGAAGGTCTACCATCGCCTTGGAGGATAAGATGGTAGTATCGTATACGGTACGATCTCCCTGACCGTGCCGACATAGGGCTTTTGTAAACCTCATACCCCTAACGTAGTATATAAGTAGAGGGTACGAGACACATATAGAGATAAGAAATAATCCCTTGGTCATTTTACTCGATGTTACACCCCATCATAATCAAGAACAAGCAAGAGTAAGGTTTTATCTCGTAGGAGAGCTCGAATTTGGGCAAATTTATGTCTTATGTTACCATCGTTATCAATCACCTAGCTTAGGACACCCTATTGAGGGATTCACCGGAATCACCTCCAACACATTAGCAACGCCATCCATCGTCATTGGCAACACAAGAGCTACGGGAAAGATTTTCTTGAAAACAACACTTTAAAGAAGGTAACAACGCGTAAAAACCAACATCTGCATGTTGATTGGTTGCCTGCATACCCTCTAGTCTAGATCTGGCAAAAAGAAATGCACGTTGTTTGGTTGCCCCCTTACACAATGTGGAAACGCAATTCATAATGTTTGGTTAGATGCGCTGGATGTAGTCTGGTAACTTTCTCATTGAGGTGGTGAGATTACCAGCATACTAGGTAGGCAGCACACAGATAGCACATAACACAGACATATTAACACATAAAAAAGTACGGCAGATAACACATAACATAGTACGACAATACAACAAAGACACAATCAGTTCATCATAACAAACCACTTAAAAACACACTCCCGGTGCTCCTTGATACGTCCCAAACGTATCTATAATTTATGCTTCTTCCATGCTTATTTGGGTGACATTGCTATGTGTTTTACTACACTTTCATAACTTTTTACACATATTTCGACTAACCTACTAACTCAGTGCACCCAGTGCAAGTTTCTGTCTACTGATGTCTGTGATTGCAGGTTTTTAACCATATTTACAGTTCCCAAAAAATTCCAAGAAAAATATATAAAAATAACATAACGGAAGCTTCCAGAACACCGAAGGACAGCCAGAGGGGGTCCAACCCCTCCTAGGCGGACGTGGGGCGCGACCCCACTCCTGGCCGCGCCAGGAGGCTTCCTGGGAGGTGGGGCCCTCCCCTGGTGTCCCCTTCGGCCTATATTACCCCCTCAATGCAGAAACCCTGAAAAGAGACACTGCATCGCGAATTTCACCTCTGTTCCGCCGCCGCTATGATCCAGACATCAGGAGCACCAGAAGACCTCTTCCCAGCACCCTGTCGGAGGGAGGATTGACCTCCCGGGGCTTCTCCACCACCATGAGCGCTTCCCGGATGTGCCGTGAGTAGTCCTCATTGGACCATGGGTCCATGACCAATAGCTTGTGATGTCTTCTCTCCAATCTTGTGCTTCAATTCTTAGCCCTTGTGAGCTTCCCAACATGATCAAGGCACCTATTTAATTTTCTTGTTGTTGCTACGCTGTGTTTGTTGGGATCTGATGGATTATGAGATTATGTTAAGATTATGACGAGTTATATATTTGGTTCTCCTCTTATATTTTGTTCTTGAGTAATGCTTGCATGTTCCCCGTTGCTTTTTATTGCTTTGTCCAAGTGTTAGATAGTAACTCCAAGAGGGAGCGTTATGCTTGATTGTGGGTTCATGCCCCCCGATGTCTAGCTTGAGTGACAGAAACATGAGACTAGGGGATGTGTTGTTGCCCCCAGGGAGAAAACAACAATGCTTGTAACCGCGGTTCCAAGGATTGTTTACCTTACGCAAAGTTTGTTAATGCAGTTGTCTATTGCTTTGGGTTTACGCTTTGGGTAGGGCTCGCAACTTAATATCAGCGAGTTGTTCTGGATAGATATCTCAAGGTGGATGATTAGTGAATAGATGCTGATGGATAACGGTCTACTTGTTTTGGCGTATTGCCCATACTTTTGAGCCTCTAACTTTCTTGCGGATAATTAGCATTGCGGTGTGTTTATAAGTCTGTCAATTGCCCAGTTGTAATTTGTTCATCCAGCTTAGTTGTTTTATCATATTTTGGGAGAGAGACAGCACTAGTGAACATCATGGGACCCTGGTCCATATTTCCATCATTGTTTACACCTCGGCTCTTTACTGCTTTTATTTCCTTTTCAGTTGCAATCACCATCAGTATTTCCACCATGCGTTTGATCGTTTGTAAACTAGAGGGCCAGAGAGATTGACAACCTCTCTGAACTCGTTGGGAGCAAAGTTACTTGTGTCGTGTGCATGTCCAGGTTAAGCAAGTGATTTCTATTCAGACGGCGCGTCACTTACTTCACGACCTTCTTGCTATTCTTGGAGTCCTTCTAGGTTTATATAAGCAAGTTCCTAATCTATCTTTAGTCTTGGACGCCAAGTCGCAACTTCCATAATCGCCAAGGACTCCTACGTCGGTGCTTTGAGTGGGCCAGTTGTGGGCTGGTCGAAGCTTCCAGTGGGCCTTTCATCTTGACACGCACCAGGTACCCTCATCTGTAGGAGTCATGGGGACACCCCCTCGTCAGTTACCCTCCAGGCGCAACCGGTGTTGGTCTTCAACCGGAACTCTGTCGGCACGGCTGGGAAATGCTTCGTGAACTCCAAGGGCATTGGCAGGGACTCCGGGATGGCAGCGCAGATAACCTTGCAGAAGGTACTGTCTGTAGTTTCGGCACTTGCTGGGAGGTGTGCTCTCCGGCACCTCGTCGACCGTGAGCGTCATCACCTCTGACACCTCCTCTCTCATGGGCGACACATCCTCCTTGCCCTTGTCCATGGGTGCCACCACCTCCTTTCCCTTATTGATCTCCATTGGTGAACAACGATAAGGTCAATGGTTGATCACCACTTACGCACAACCGCTCCCTCGTATGCAACATAAATAACCACCCCGAGGCTCTACTTACCCACCACCGAACTCACTTATCCCTCTACCACCTATCCCTCTTCCATCACCATGACTTCCAACCCCAACCCCTTCCCATGGGGCATCAGATGGAGGGTTTTCTTCCTTGGGGCCTCACAACGTGATTTCACCAAATTCAAGAACACTATGAAGGTGTGCTCCAACTTCAGCAACATACAAGATATGCACCAAGAAGGCATCGATGTGGTGATGAGGTCAACGCCGGAGGAGTAGAAGACCATGATCCCTGACCCAGTGAAGGGTGCTCAGTCAATGGGCATACTATGCTAAGCCATGGATAAGGAAGACTTTTGCGACCCTGCACAAAGTGCAAGATGGGCCAAGTACAGGGCGCACAGGGCTCCTCAAGACCCCCGTGCCGCGGAGTTCTGGGCTAAGAAGAGTTTGGTGGAAGTGGTGACCCCACCAGAGGACGTGGTGACCACGCCTAAGGATGACCACGTCGAGATGCAGATGGTGGTCACGCGGGAAAAGGCAGGCAATATCACCCTTCTTGAAGAAGAAGATGAAGACGTGGAGGAGGCGCCCCCCGACGCTCGAAGCCGCCTCCCAGTGCTCGAATCCGGCCACACGGAGCTTGATCCGACTCAAAGGTCGCCGCACTTAAGATTGCTTGTAATCCCCACCACGATGTAATAATATAGGACCGTAAGAACCCTAAATTTCATCGGTGCAGAAACAATGGATTCGAGGATTCCGCTACCGGCATTCCTCCATCTGGATCTTTGTAATCCACTTTCAACACTCTCGAATCGACACCCAAAATCTAAACCTACCGCCACTCGAAAGCAGCAAATCGAGACGGATTTTGAGGGCTTACCGCCATGGCCGACGTGCTAGTCAATCCGGTGGTCGCTGACATTGAAGATCTTTGTCGTAGTCGCTGGTGCTCGCCGTCGCCAGTGAGATTGGAGAAGAGAGGATAGAAAGTGGTGAGGAAAAGTTATGACGGGGCTTCGGGAAACAACGACAGTTTCTGAGCGTGGCTCACCGCGTGCGAAGGAAGCCATCGACTTGCGCTCGGCTCAGCCTGGCCGGCTGGAAACTATCGATTCTTATGTTTTCAGCGGGCCTGATCAAG
This sequence comes from Bromus sterilis, assembly GCA_950022295.1. Lineage (NCBI taxonomy): Eukaryota > Viridiplantae > Streptophyta > Magnoliopsida > Poales > Poaceae > Bromus > Bromus sterilis. Next base: position 266,633,948 of record OX465598.1, on the reverse strand, counting down.
GGGTGCTTTATGGTTCGTGCTACTCGAGATTTGCATGTAGATTACACAACCAAACAGACCTTCTCCAACGGACCTGGTTGAACCTGAAATGAGCAACCAAACACGGTCCTAATGTCTTTTGGGCTTCGATTAGGTATCGATTAAAGCATAAAAACCGTATTTTGATCGGTTGGAGTTGCTCTTAGAATCTTCTATAATTCCTATCTCCACCACTGCACACATCGACGAAGACGGATTCTTGGATAAGTCATGCCCCCCGCAACGACTGACTGTTGTAACTCTCCCTTTCCTTCCTTTTGATGATGACGGGTTGAAGCCGAAGGCCGATTCGTCTCTGCTTCTTTTTACCTGCCGGCCGAGAGAGAGAGAGACAGAGCTTTCCTTCCTCTCTTTCGCTCACCGTCTTTCACCGCTATGCAAGTATCCATGCAACTGCACCCGGTCCCATCCCATCCATGGCAATGGCATCTCCTGGCCCTCATCCCTGTCATTCTCTTCTCCCCCATCTTTGGCTGCTTCCCCTTAACTAAAATCGTTGCTGTCCACCTTAGCTAAGCTGTCCTGCATCTACTGTAGCTAAAGCTAAACACTGTGGTCGTTACTACTTACTCCTTAGTCGTTACATACTGCATGGGCAACTACGGAAACCTCCAATCAAGAAAATCTCACAACCTGTCGTTTTACTGAGGCCTGACGGATCACCGATCACGGATGTGTTTGCCATATTGTTTATCTATCTACTAGGGCTCCATCCATAGACCAAATCTTCTTGCCATAACTCCATTGTCAATTTGCTTCTGGTACACCAAACGGGCTCCTGTAAACTGCAAACGGAACGCAGGCATCATGCATGACCATGCACGTAATAATGAATGAACGGGTTAGCTGAAGCGCTCCCGGACGAGGCACCTGACGAGGGCGGGCAAGGGCAGTGGTTGCGGTGGTTGCGGTCTATTGATTGTTTTTACTCATAAAAATGGGGTAGCAACGCCCCAACCTAATCCCCAGCTGCTCGCCCTGCCCCCCGCCCTCGCCCACGCCCACCTAATCATGCTCTTTCTGCTACTCCACTTGTTCCTCTCCTATGCATGCACATAAGTATTTCTTATCTGAATTCTGGTTTGCTCAAAATATTGTGAAATGGGAAAGATGGTTACTGATTTAAAAAAATCAAAATCAGGTCATCACTGAATTTAGAAATGAAGAGATAGACCATTTACATTTAGTGAGTTTGGGTGCCAGTCACTGTCCATCTCGGACCTGTACCGCCACTGAAACATCACTCTGAATATATCTTAATCCCTATCATTGCGTCCACTTCGCCATAAGAGGCCACTGTTTATAGCCGTTCGCCTTTCTCTGTTCTTTTAATGGAGGAATTGGCAGGGGGAGGGAGACACACTGATAGATGCCACTGCTCCATTTTCTTTCTTTTCTTCTTTGTTAGTGACTCCCTTTTAACCTCTGCTCTGCTTTTCCCGGGAGTTTAAATTACCACCCTTTCACTGCACCGTATCTTCCTGCAGACTGCGTTTGCTTTTCTCCTTTGCTTCTTTGGCCTCCGTGTGGGTCATGCTTAGCTTAGCTGCTCCTCTGGTTCAGTCTTAAATACCATCTCCTACATACATATGACCCATAATTATCTCCCTGCCTATATACAACTGCTAGCATTAGTGCTGCATCCTCTGCTCATCATTTCTGTTGTGCTAAGCTCCATCCATTGGTTCTTGCTTGTCTCCAGTACTACTGTTGTCCAGCAAAAACTCTCCATTTTCATTCCAATTTTCCTTTCCTCCCCTTATATTCCCTGTTTAGTGGAGCAGAGGTTGGAGCTCGAGAGGTAGACAAGGTTTCTCATTCATCAACCAGACCAGGCTCATCAATCATAGCCTCCTTCTGTTTTCATTGGCAGCTTGTAGTACACAGCAATAACTCAGGATGTACGAGCTTGGTAAGTTCATTAGCTGAGTGATTACCTGACTTCATTCCCCTCTTCATCTACCTGTGAAGAACTTAACTCTGATTGCGGTATGTCCGTGCTCTTGGCGGCTGGCAGGTTCTTGGTGACTCAAGCTCCGGCTAAGCAGCAGCCAAGGAGAGCTCAGCATTAGCCATGGAGACACCAAGGGCTGTCTACTCGTCTTCTCACCGACACCACCGGCACACCCGAAGGTTAGTATGCACACGCGGCAATCTTTTCACCATGTTGTTCATCAAATTTGCTCTTCCAGCAGTTCTTCAAGGTAAATCTCTTTTTTTCTTCTTGAGATGCTTACCAGTAAAAAGTATAAAGAGCGTTGGTGAGCATACAGATATGCAGGGCAATTCCAACCGTTTTGGTCAATATTTACATATACTTTTGTCTGCCAATCTTACATCTAGTTGGTTGTTTTAGCAGCATAATATTAGCTTTCCCCTTCTTTTCTTCTGATTGTAAAGCGACCAACGTAGACAGTTGTACCTGCAAGTCATTTTCCAGCACCGTATATGTTTCCTAATATTCTTGCTGGTCCTTTTGACCAAAAGAACATTTTGTTTCTTTTTTTTTTTGCAAATTAATGAGAGAACATTTTATCTTCGAATACAAAAGATATCCGGTTTTTGCTACTACTTTAAAATGGATATCCGATTAAGTATTGTTCTAACTTCATTTCTTGTATTTTCAGTGTTGCAAGCACACATGGAAATGCATTGGACATATCACCGCGAGTCTCCTATAACAAACCTGTGGGTAATCTATGTTACCCTTTCGGTTTTGCTCTTTCCAATAAATTTCTAGTTTCTATATCGTATTGTTCATAAAAACAGCAATGATTCTGCCCTTCAGATTCTACTTTCTTACTGAGTTTTTTTTCTTTGTCATGCTACTCATGATCGTGCGGACAACCAATCAGGATAAGATTCCCCATACGAGATACTCACTTAACTTAGAAGAGCAGTTGCAAGACCACCACATGATTACTACGGCAGAGCAAAATGAAAAGGCTATGTCTAAGGTTTGTTCCAGATGCTAATAAATTATTTCATGATCTCAACGGCCTAATTGTTTCCAAAATCTGAACTAAAGCTGTTTAATGCAGGTCTTGTGTCCATGCTTTATAAAGCTATCATCATCTTACCTTTTCTCACTACCTTAAGTTTATCACCTTTATCAACAAAATGATGTTTGTCATATCTAGGGAGTTGTAACCAAGGCCCATGAGCCATGATTATGCTCTCCTTTTCCCCTTAAATTGTGTATCCTCTGTACTCAGGAACAGAGTTTCAGCTTTTAAATTTAAATAATACAGAAGAAAATAACACTCCATCTAAAACCACGATAAGTATTATGGAACGGAGGGAGTAATAAGTTAATTCTACATGCTTGATATGCTGCATTTTAACCAAGTTATGATTCTTGTTGTGGCGAATGCAGCCTATTGCAGAATTGGTTTGGGAGATAGCAGCCCTTGAAGAGGAAGTCGTACGAAGGGAATTGCATTTGCTTTCGCTCTACAGGGCAACATTTGATCAATACCTGGGTATCTCCCCTCGTGTTTCTAGTCAGGTACACACTCTGCTACCTTCGAAGGATTTCAATGTTGGGGCTTTATACTGCATAGAAATTCAGATATCAGACCATGTACTAAGGCTATTGTTTATGGTCAGGAGGGTAAGGAAACACACCGTCAAGGCGGCAGAAAGAAATCTGATGAAGGCGCTCTACGGTTAAGAGATATCAAGGAGTCAGCATCCTACAACTTGCCAACAGTTTCAGATTGTAGACATGTATGGACAATTTTTCTTCTTCGTCCATTCAGTATTCATCACCAATCTAGTTACAGTAATCCCCCAAAATCATGCCAGTATTATCTATGCACTATTATATTTCTTTGAGAAATACGAGCCTTAGAATTTCCTGAAGAAAGCTGCCAAAGTGAGATTATCTGATGCAACTTTCATATCATTGCAGAATTCACAGGGACTGCCAAGATCAACTTCAGGGCATTCTAGCCTTGCAAACTTCTTGAGTGCTTCTATTGCTGAATATGTGCCCAGGATTGCATGTAAGCTTTCGGAGGACATTCTTAGATGCATTTCTGCGGTGTACTGCAAACTTGCGAGCAGCCCATCGAAAGATGTAGATTCTGAGACTTTGTCAACTCCTTCGTTCTCTTCTGCATCAAGTACCTTTTCTCTGAAGCACCGCGTCGATAGTTGGAGCCCCCGATTAAGCTACAATGCTGATGCAAGCTCTGACAAATATGGTACATTGAATGAGAATAATGAGCAGTACAGTGGGATGATAGTTTTTCCAACGATAAATATTGATGTAGACAAGTTTGATTATGCCTCTAAAATGCTTGAAACAATCAGGTAATCAACTCTACAACATAATATGAAACACAATTAACAACTCTTCGTCTCAAGAGCTCGTTTTGTCTTGGTCTCAGGGCACTGATAAAGCGGCTTGAGAAAATTGACCCTACAAAGATGACACATGAGGAGCAACTCTGTTTCTGGATCAACATCCACAATGCTTTAGTGATGCATGTATGTTCAACATTTGTAACAACTCTTACTTTAGATATGTTCATGTTAATCTTAGAATATATTAATGTCTAACCCGCAGAGGCTTCTCAAATATGACAGGCTTTTATGGCTTATGGTCTTCAGGACAAACGCATGAAAAGCTCAGACATGATTCTGAAGGTATAATTGATCAAAAATTTAGCAGCTATACTATCATCACTTGTCATAATAGAAATTCTCTTACAATTACTTGATCAATATGTTGTCAGGCTGCATATGACGTGGGTGGGCATTCAGTAAATTCCCAAATTATTCAGAACTCAATTCTGGGATGTCAATCCCATCGTGCTTCTCTGGTACGGCATGCACCTACATCGCAGTTTCCATTAGCAATACAAACACAATCAAATTTAAGAAAGAAAAGGTGCTAACAAATTAATGGTGACACAGTGGGTTCGCACATTATTTACGCCCACAAAAAAATCAGGAGCGGGAAGCTCCACACATCCATATGCTCTTCGTCAGCCAGAGCCGCTTGCTCACTTTAGTCTTTCCACTGGAGCATTTTCAGACCCACCTGTAAGTTTTACAGCTAATGCTAACATTTTAACTGCAAAATGATCACATTATTCTTACTCTAAGAAATCTCTGCATTTAACTGTAAATAAATCACACTATTCTTGCTGTAAAAAATCTCTGCAGGTAAGGTTGTATACGGCCAAAAAACTACATCATCAACTGGATCAAGCCAAGACTGAGTTCATTAGAGCTAATGTCATGGTCAGGAAGCAGATCATCTTTCTTCCCAAAATTCTCCACTACTATGCAAAGGATGCTACACTGGAGTTGCCTGGTCTGATTGAGATGGTATGTAAGAGCATGCCTGAAGCCCAGCAAAAAGAAATAAATAAATGTCTTAGGAGGAGGATAGATAAGTGTGTTGAATGGTTGCCCTATAAGTCTTCTTTCCGATACACTGTACACAGGAATTTGGCTGAGTAGGCACTGCATTTTGCTTTCCCAAATTGTGCTTGTAAGTAATGAATTGGAATCATTAGCTGGTCTGTGAGTGTAACTGTGTAATTAGGTGACCGTGAAAGTATTTTAGAGGAGTAAAGTTGTGCATTTCAAATGAGTAGAACATGACAGATGGAAAATTCACACGCTTTGCTCGGAGGAAATATGAAAATACATACTCAAGTCAACTTGTTGAAAGAGACAGTTGCACTGAACATTTGGAAAACATCCAGTTAAAGAAAAATGCTCAGATTCTCATTGCCCAAAACATTTAAGAAACAACAGGGACCAATGGTACAAAGAAAACGGTCACCTCAAAATAAAGCATGCTACATGGGAACTGAAGAGACAGAAGATCAGACTCTAAACTGCTGGAATCAAACCAAATTTCATGGCAAACTTCTTCTGATTGCAGTCGAGCATCTCACTGAGACTGCACCTCGAGTTCATCTGCTTGAGTATCTTGTGACGGTACTCCAGGCTCCTCTTGAGACCATGGTGAAAGAACTGGGGGTAATCTACCACCTCGCCCTTGTCCCGCCCCATTTCTTCAACCAGGTACTTCACCCTTGGCTCCAAGCAATGCTTGATACTCTTGATGAGAACAGGAGGGTATCCAGACACCAATTTCATGATCTGATCCTTGCTGAATCCAGCCCTCTGCAGGAACACCAAATTGGGCCGCAGAGTCTTGTTGACATCTCGTGACAGTATACCAGGAAAATTCATGATAACCCTCTGGAGATATGAGCCCTGCAACCCGACTGCCGACTTGAGGAACTCGGCAGTAGGACGCAGCCGTTTGTCAATGCTGTATCCCATGATGTATGGCTCCTTGGTCAGGATCTTGCCAATCATGACCTCCCTGTCGATGCCAAGGCTGACGAGGAAGTCGACTGTCTGGGAGAACTTGGCCTGGATGCTGTAGCTGATGAGGCGCGGGTTGACCATGAGCAGCTTGGCGAGCTGCTTCTCAGAGATGGCCAGCGTCTGGAAGAAGGCGAGGAGAGGGCAGAGCTTCTCCTCCACGCTGTGGAACAATATCGGTGGGAACTTGATGATGGCCTGTGCGATCTCCCCGGGCTTGGCCTGCAGCGTGGTGAGGCACTGGACCGTGGGGATGAGCTTGTCGTCAACTGACACGGTGAGCACCTTGGGACACTTGGTCACCACGTATCGCAGCTTCCGCTGCTCGATCTTCACATTGTTGAGGAGGTAGTCCCAGACACGAGAGGCGTCGCCGGCGTCGAGGTTTGGCAGGTTCCTGCACCGCTTTGACATGAGCCCGATGGCCTCATCGTCGAACCCTTTCTCTCTGAGCCACTGCATCAGGCTCATCTTGGCATCGCCACCAACACTGGCCATTGCCGGTTTATTTTCCTGCTCAACAATTAAAATGCAATGAAGGCTCATAAACATAATCCTAGGCTGTCAGTTTAGAATGCTAGTGTACTCATTCAGCTAAGTAACATGCCAGTGAAGCAATTCGTCGAACACCGACGGTGCAGGCGACTGATGACCTCAAATTAAAGAAAGAAGGTTCGATTGGTTCATATGCACACACTGATCTGATGGTACGAAAAGACGTAATCTACAACATGTAGACGTAATCTACAACATGTAGCAGTGCTAAAGGAGAGTACACATTGATGTCAACAGATGGTCATTCTTCCTCCAAATCTACAACATGTTGGTAATTGGGTACAATGATCGAACATAGCGGAGGGCGATATTTGAGGGTATAACCAACCTTGTCGATCCAGATCGAGGCGGGCTGCAGAAATGTGAAGTGTTACCGCGAAAGAAGGGGAGGAAGAGGAGGATAAGAGAAGATGAGGAAGGGGAGTCCTGCCTGAGCCTGAGCGATTGCGCTAAAAGCCTAACTTCCTTGTCGCGTGCGCGCTATATCATCGTCGCGAGCGGCCGAGTAAGGACCGTCCATCGCCCGCTGATAGCCGACACGTGGAAAGGGACACCGAGAGAGAAGCAGCGCAGCCTTGTCGTCTGGGCGACGCTCTGGGCCGGCCGACCGGCCCTCCGGTTCGACCGGTCAAACGCGCAACGTCTCATCTCCGCGATTTAACAGTTCTTACGCTTATCTTTTCGTATTTGACTGCAATATTTACGGTATTTTTGTAATATTGCGATACTTTTATAAAAAAATTGGTACACGGATGTAACATTATTTTTGTGTTTTTTGCAGCAAAAAAAATTATGGTAACAAATTTTAAATCGCTGGTGTAGCATTTTTTACTATTGGTTACAACTTTTTTGGTACATGGATGCACCAAAAAAATTATTGTGTGCATTTTTTTCTTTCAATTTTTTTCATTGTTGCAATAAAAAATCTGATAAAAAAATTACGTGTCATATTTACCATCAATTCGTGACAGCAAATTTAATCTACGCTTGTAGCTTTTTTTTATAATGGTTGCAACAAAATCCGGGAGCCATCATCACCGATCACACTTCATCTTTTTTGTTGTAGCAAAAATCATTAGTAACATTTTCATATCATGCTACCAAATGAATGCGCTTAGCACTAAAATACTATTAAATACATCTGTTTAGCAAAAAGTAACATAGATCAATATAATAATATTAGTATAATAGTAGTACATATTATTTTAGCATTTTATACTAGGGTTGCAACATTTATCATCATGTGTTAGATGCAGCAAAAGCTTTGGCCGGTCGGCCGGCTTAGCCTTGTCGTTTTGCATTCGAAATTTTCTTGAGACGCGCTTGCTCACCCGTTCTATCCCCACTCTCTCTCTCACGGGCGACAGAGGGGAGCAGAGCAGACGCGGCGGAGATCCCACCGAAGGGGGAGCTGCGCCGGCGATTCCAACCAACAACGGGGGAAGGGTTTCGGGTACCACACCTCGGCGGCACGAAGCACACCGGGGAGGAGGTGCGAGGGTCTACATCCGAATCGGGGCGGCGTGCTCAGGAGAAGAGAAGGGGAGGGGTGGAAGCGGATCCGTCGACTGCGCGGCCGGCGGCGAGGTGGGAGAGCAAGTGGTCTTCAAACAATCAGAGGTTAGCCGAGCCCCACATCTACCTAGTATTTTATTTCGCGTCATGTGTAGATGGGGGTCTTACCGCCGACGAAGCGCGCCTCCAATGGCGACACGAGGGAGAGGAGAGGAGGGGACGAGGTAAGAGGTTGCAGATCAAGTACAAGAGAAGACAAAATTACGAAGGGTTTGTAAGGGGTGCGGGGGACGATGGCGGCGGAGAAAGGGCGGAGCACGCACAAAGCACGGCCGCAATCCTGTGCATAGGCAAAACAGGTTCAGATAAGAGGGCAACTCGTAGGCAATTTTGTTGGTAGATTTAGGAAAATCACACCACACAAAACCTGTTCGTAGGCATTTCAGGTGTACATCAAGCAAATCACATCACATACATTTCTCCCCCGTCATTTTGTTGTGCGTTGTAGGCGCAAATAGGGGTGGTCAGTCAAAAAAAAAAGAGGGGGGGCTGATCCTAGGCAAATTTCAGTTATAGGTTCAGGCAAATCATATAATACACAATGTACCTATACATTTTGGTGTGGTGTATGCAAAACAAGGTTTAGATAATTTCTGCTACTAGGCAATTATCAGTTCATTTTTTTGCATTCGTATGTTGCACTTGCGCCTGCTCCTCTGGTTTAGTTTTTCAGTTTTCATTTGTGTTGTGTTTCAATTTTAGTTCAAACTGTCCAGTACTGATAATTTGGATGTACTGTACAGGTTACAGATTGTAGGCAAATCAAACCACACATTTTTCTGCTCCTAGAAGTATTTTCTTTTTGCGCTACACCTCTGGGATGCTACAAACGATTCATGGATTTTTTTATGGTTGCTTCGATTTTAGATGATTTTTCAGCAATTATACCAGCGATTCTATAAACTTTCTAAGCTTATTAACATGAGACATGCAATTTTTGGTCACTGAAATACCGCATAAAAACGGACATATTACATACTTGTATGGCTTTTTCATGGGTAAGATTATAACCTCAATGGTAGTTTTTGAAAACCCCCGAAAGCACATTTTCCACAGTAAGCTATTCATGCATTTTTGTTCTCTCAGTGGGAAAAGGATTTTTTAGACAACATTTTATGATCTCATTTTCTATTTATTCGGCAAAACAAGGAAGACTGAAAAGCTTGAGGCTCTTTATACATCAAATTCTTGGGGGGGGGGGGGTGAGCATACTGTTTTTATCATGAAGCAGCACACCTCACCCTGCAATAATTTTGTCAGGGGGGCAGGGTACCCTCAGCAGCAGGCTGACTGCTTTCAGTTTTTGTCACAACCCCCGCAAAGAAATCTATGATCACATAACGAAAAACTATGTTCGCATTTTTTTCACTACTTGTGTTTACAGAATAACACATATTAACCCTGCTAGTTCAACACAACATAATTCGCCGAAAATGTATGCGATTTATACAAGGAAATCGGTTATTTTTTGTCGTTCCAGCTCACAATTGCGGCTTACTGACTTCTTCTATTCATCGAACAACATTTTTCGCGCATACGGGGGAGATTACTTTTTCTGTATTTTTTTAATAGATTTTGTCAGATTTTTAATCACAAGAGGTATGATAACCTTTCAGAGGGTCGCAAAGCTGCCATGTCAGCTATTCACTCACAAAAAGCGAGCACATTGCACCTGCATGCACAAATAGCAACATGAAGTCGCACCCACAATAAACCAAGTCGCCGTTATGGGGTCACACGGGTCCAAAACAAGTCGCCCACGCCCCAACACAGAGTCGTCACCCACCATAAATCAAGTTGCCCCGATGGGCGACACACGGGCCCAAACAAGTCGCCCACGACCCAACATGTTGTCGCCACCCACAATAAACCAAGTCGCCGTGACGGGGGCCACATGTATGCAACTAAGTCACCCACGCCCCGACATGAAGTCGCCACCCACAATGAACCAAGTCGTCGCGACGGGCGACACACGAGCCCAACCAAGCTGCCCACGACCCAACACGGAGTCGCCACCCACCCTAAATCAAGTTGCCCCGATGGGCGACACACGGGCCCAAACAAGTCGTTCAGGACCCAACATGCTGTCGCCGCCCACATAAACGAAGTCGCCGTGATGGGGGCCACACGGATCCAACGAAGTCGCCCAAGCCCCAAGATGAAATTGCCACACACAATGAACCAAGTCGCCACGACGGGCGATACACGAGCCCAAACAAGTAGCCCACGTCCCATACAGGCCCAAAACCAAGTCGCCCACGCCCCAACACGAAGTCGCTAGCCACAATGAACCAAGTCGTCGTGACGGGGACCACACGCCCTGACAAGAAGTCGCCATCCACGATGAACCAAGTCGTCGTGATGGGGACCACACGGTTCCAACCAAGTCGCCCATGCCCCAACACGAAGTCGCCACCCACAATGAACCAAGTCGCCGAGACGGGTGACACATGGGCTTAAATAAGTCGCCCACACCCCAACACGAAGTCACCACCCACAATGGACCAAGTTGCCGCGATGGGCGACACACGGGCCCAAAACAAAGTCCCCCAAGACCCAACATGTTGTCGCCACCCACAATAAACCAAGTCGTCGTGACGGGGGCCACACGGATCCAACCAAGCCGCCCACGCCCCGACATGAAGTTGCCACCCACAATGAACCAAATCGCCGCAACGGGCGACACACGAGCCCAAACAAGTTGCCCATGTCCCAACAAGGAGTCGCCACCCACCCTAAATCAAGTTGTCGCAACGAGGACCACATGGATCCAACCAGGTCGCCCACGCCCAACACGAAGTCGTCACCCACCATAAATCAAGTTGCCCCGATGGGCGACACACGGGCCCAAACAAATCGCCCACGACCCAACATGTTGTCGCCACCCACAATAAACCAAGTCGCCTTGACGGGGGCCACACGTATGCAAGTAAGTCACCCACGCCCCGACATGAAGTCGTCACCCACAATGAACCAAGTTGCTTTGACGGGCGACACACGAGCCCAAACAAGCTGCCCACGACCCAACACGGAGTCGCCACCCACCCACAGATGAACCAAGTCGCTGTGACGGGGACGCTTTTGAAAGAGTTTTTATTATCATCATTTTTTCACATGATCATCACTGGTTTTCATATAGACACGTTATCGCACAATCATTCTTATTTACTCACTGCCTCAGTTTTTCCTCTACTAATTTGCCTTTTTTCCCAAGCCAATTACTTCTTTCTTATTTGCCTACATTTGTTCTCCCCCCAGAGATCAGAAGCAAGGCATGACAACACCAAAACAGCAGATCTACATGAGGTAGGCAAGGATAACATGTGCAAAGTTCAGAAAGGAGAAGCTCAGACAACATTGTTCGTTTGAAAGATGTACATACAATCTGGGGCAGGCTAACTCAATCTTCAGTTCAAGGTTTTTTTTGCGGATGTTTCAAATTCAACTGGGAGGATGGGGAGGGGGCACAAATATTGGAGCAAATCAAAAGCAACAATCCAGATCACAGGGAAAAACGGCCAGACTTTGCAAGATGTTTTGCCAGACGTCTCTAGATGTTTGTGTTTTCTGCTTTTCGCAAGGGATTGCGATCTTACATCTGTGTTTTCCACCCCACTGTGTATTTTTGCTACTTCCTCTATATGTTGTTGCCTGATCATGAACAGAGTTGCCTACACAGCCATGGCGAGCCCAAAACCAAGTCGCCCATGCCCCAGTGTGTAAATAGAACTACCCTTTTTTTGCCTTCTTTATTCAATTCACAGCTTGGTTCGCTTCCCACCCATGGCGTGCGGCGGCGACTGGGGACTGGGAGGAAGAAACACGCCTGGGAGGTCCCTTTCCTTTTTCTGTTTCGTGTTGGGGCCGACCGGTTTGTCGTTTAGCCAAAAAGAAAACGGCCGCTCCGCAGCGCTCGATAGCAAGCGGCCGCCAGCGAGCAGCGTCCTTTTTATCTTGCGCATCAATCAATGACATGTGATTGGATTTAACCAGTTTGGGCCGAGGGTGTCTTTGTTGGCCGGGCTGGCCCGAGGGCTCAGATAAGACCCAACATTGGGCTGGAAACCGAGCGACTATCCATTTTTGTTTGTTTCAGCTTCAATTTATGTCAAATCATCCGCCGTAGATTCGCTTCACTAGCAAAGCTGCTGGGAGCAAGTTAGAGTGTACCATTTCGGAGCATCCCAAAGGTTATTTTCGGTGCTTCAAAAGTCGTCACGTGCCGCATTCTAGATGCATCCGTGCAAAGCAGAAAAACTGTGAATGCATGTGAACTATGATTGCATCTGTGGTTGCGTCCCGTGGATGTGACTGCATAAGTGTTGTGGATATGTCTGTAACTGCATGCTGTGACTATGGCTGTAGTTGAACATGTGGTTGCGTTGAAAATTGAAAAACTCCTTCCACTCTATACGCATCGGACGTGGAAAGGAACTAAAAAAAATCGAAATGTACCACAGATTGACACTTGTCGCGCTTAGAGCGCGGACGAGTAACCTCCGTGAAGGGTACCTTTCAAATAGTAATTTCACAAAGTTGATTCGTAAAATCAAAATCACCACTAGTTATAGCTTACTTGTTGTTGCCCCCAAGTGGCTAACCTTTGCTTTATGAATCACCATTGCTTACTATTCTCTCTTGGAATGTTCGTGGACTAGGTAGCTACGAAAAATGTGTTCATATTCTCTCAGGCTTGTACCTTGGGAAAATATCAGGTGCTATCAAACCTTAGATGCTACCACGATACGAGCTCTCATGAGTAGTTGGATCTGATCCAAAGGTCACGAGACAAGGTGCTAGACATGTGCGCAAGTACCAGATTTGTCGAGGGCTTTTTAGCAAATTTTTAGGACAATGTCTCAAGACTGTTGGATCTTAGATCCAACGAAGGACAAAGACTTGTATCTAAAGGCTTGGAGCACCTGATATTCTCTCCTTGTACCTTAGCAAGCCCTCCGCGGCCTTGCTCCAAGAATCCAAATTAGATATTTTGCCTAATTAAAAAATGCATACCTTCTTGCCCCCCCCCTTCCTGGACGCCCATGCCTTCTTGCCTGCTACCGGCTCCGCGGGCGTCACGGTTTCCACGGTTAACTCTTGCACTCTTACCCTCACTAACCACTCAAACGCCTCCTTCACCTGCCCCCTCTCCCTTTGGTGCCCGCTCGGTGGATCGGCTATGATTATCACCAACATCTACACCTCCTCTCAGCGCCCCCCTTAAGCCTCTTTTTCACCAAAACTCACGGATATCGCCCCCGACGATGACACCACCTGGTTGATTGTCGGCGATTTCAACCTAATCTGTTTTGTCTCGGAAAAAAAATAACACAAACTTCCACGCCTCGCAAGCCCACCTCTTCAATGATACGATTAACTCTCTCTAACTCATCGATCTCCCCCTCCTAGATCAAAACTTCAATTGGACTAATAATCGTCTCAACCCTACCCTAAAAAAAGCTATACCGTGCCTTCTTCAACCTCGCTTGGGAGGAAAAATTCCCAAACACAACCCTCTCCTCTCTCACTCGGTACACGTCCGACCACGTCTGCCTTCTCCACAACATCTCATCTCATATCCCTAAGTCATATATCTTCAGGTACGAGCACTCGTCACTACTGGAAAAACGGCTATAGATAATAGGACACTAATGGCGCACTATACATGTGGTGCGCCATTATTAAATAGTAATGGCGCGTGTAGGTGCGCCATTAGTAACCTAAATAATAACAGCGCACCAGGTGAAAAATGCGCCATTACTATGTTTGACCAAGGTTTAACTCATTCCTGGACATAGTAATGACACACTTTGTATATGTGCGTCGTTAGTAAGTTAACATAGTAATGGCGTACCTGGTGAAAAATGCGACATTACTATGTTTGACCAAGTTTTGACCCAGTCCTAGACATAGTAATGGCGCACTTTGTATATGTGCGTCATTGCTATGTCAAACTTAGTAATGGCACACATTTACAAAGTGCGCCATTACTGTGTTTGACCAAGGGTTGACCCAGTCATAGACAAAGTAATGGCGCACTTTGTAAAAGGTGTGTCATACTAACTTTTTGAGGTGCCCAAAAAATTCACCAAATACACACACCCCTGGACCGCCTTTTTAGTTTAAAAAATACAAGAAAATTATGGAAATGTCAAAAAAAATGAGATTCACATATGATATGTGGTCTAGTTGTTAGGAAAATTTACAAACATGAATTTCGACTTTTTTTGTAAAATCTCTCAAGAATTTGTAAAATGGCATAACTTTTGCATATGAACTCCGATGAAAAAGATTTTTTATATGAAAATTCTTCTACTCAAAAGTTACTTCGAATTCAAGGGGAGAACCTCGTTGAAGATTTTTAGAATCCTCAAAAACCTAACAAAAAAAGTTACGGGGCTTTCAAGATCCGGAAGCAAAAAATATCAAACTTAGTAATGGTGCACTATTTGAAAAGTGTGCCACTAGTAATAGATTTTTTATTTTTGAAAAAATATTTTAAAAATGTTCAAAATATGATAGGTGACCGATCGGTAAGTTTCAAAAAAAAGTTCAACATTTCATCACACCAATGGACATTAACAAGGTCCTAGACATCAACAAGGTTTAATAGGATTGATATGATACATATATCAACAAGTGTTTGTGAAGTGAGCTGGGGCAGGAGTTGAATGGACTGAGAAGTTAAGCGTGGTGGGGCTGGAGTAGTGTGAGGATGGTGATAACCCACAACTGCAGGGGATCGAGATAGTCTTCGCGGGTAAGAATAACCCAATTTATAGATTCGACTCAAGGGGAGCCAAAGAATATCCACAAGCTTTAACAGTGGAAAATACGCTGTGTGTTCTTTATCATTCACATTGAAAGTAACCTTTCCTTTATTGCAATCAATAATAGCACTTGCGGTGTTAAGAAAAGGTCTACCAAGAATAATAGACATGCTCCCATCCTCGGGCATGTTAAGCACAACAAAATCAGTAAGGATTAAACAATTAGCAACTTCAACGGGAACATCCTCAAAAATACCTATGGGAACGGCTGTTGACTTGTCAGCCATCTGAAGAGAGATATCTGTTGGGATTAGTTTTTCTAAACATATTCTCTTGTAAAGAGAAAAGGGCATAACACTCACTCCTGCTCCAAGATCACATAAAGCGGTCTTAACATAATTATTCTTTATGGAACAAGGAATGGTGGGTATACCTGAATCACCAAGCTTCTCAGGAATCTTGCCACTAAAAGAGTAGTTAGCAAGCATAGTACATATTGCTTCATTAGGAACTTTTCTTTTATTAGTAAAAATATCTTTCATATATCTCGAACAAGGAGGTAACTTAATAGCATCAGTCAAAGGAATTTGAAGAAAAAGAGGTTTCATCCATTCACAAAACTTATTATAATGCTCTTCTTCTTTAGTTTTGAGAGACTTACCTGGAAAGGGCATGGATTTCTGTACCCATGGTTCTCGTTCCTTCCCATGTCTTCTTGCGATAAAATCTTCTCTAGTGTATTTCTTGTGTTTGTCGGGTGCTTCTTCTTCTCGAACCTCGGGTGGATCATTCTTTTCACCATCCTTTTCGGGCTCAGCACCGTCTTCAGTCTCAGCATCGTAGGTAGATATACTATTTGGATAATTGGAACTGCCAGCTTCTTTGTGCTTCTTCTTCTCCTTCGGAGAGCTAACAATTTCTTCTTCCTGTATTTGAGAATCTTGCTCGATCCTCTTCGGATGCCCCTCCAGATAGAGAGGATCTTGAGTGCTAGTTCCCCCTCGGGTCTTAATCCCGAAGGCCTGTATATCCTATTTGGCATTATTAGCAAGCAAATCTTTTTGCACATTAGAAATTTGATCAAGCTGAGTTGAACCATATGAAAATGCTTCACAAGACATTTAACATCATTAACTGTTCTACCTAGAACATCAAGCAAACTTTTGATAGCAAGGGAATTATCATGCAACTGACTTTGTATCCTCTCATTAAAGTGATTTTGCTTCATAATAAAATTATCAAGTTCATCTAAACATTGATCAGGAGGCTTACCATGAGGAATGTCCCTTGCATTGAAATCTAAAAGAGAGTGTACCTCTACCATAGGAGGGTGATTAGTCGGCTCACACAACTTATCGGTGGGGGGTAGATTCTTCACGTCTTTAGTTTTAATACCCTTATCTTTAATAGACTTCTTTGCTTCTTGCATGTCTTCGGGGCTTAGGACAAGCATGCCCCTCTTCTTTGGTGGTGGAGGTGGTTCAGGGACAGGCCAATCTTCGTGGTTCATGGCAATCTTGTCCATTAATTCTTCTGCATCGTCCGGTGTTCTTTTCCTGAAAACACAACCAGTACAACTGTCCAAATAGGATCTAGATTCATCAGTTAGACCAGCATAAAATATATCAATTAATTCATTCTTAGGGACTCCATGTCCCGGTCTAGCCTGGATCAGACTGCAATACATCCCCCAAGCTTTAGGGAGGTTCTCATCCTGCAACTGTGTAAAGTTATAAATTCTTCGTAAAGCAGCATGTTGCATATGAGCAGGAAAGTACTTTTCAACAAAAGAGTGAGATAATTCTTGAGGAATCCTAATAGAACCACATGGTAGTGCATCGTACCATGCTTTAGCACCTTCCTTCAAAGAGAAAGGAAAAAAAGCTTAGTAACATAGAAGTTTCATATCTTCTCATCTGTAGTAAACAAGCCACCTAACTCAGTGAGTTTGGTCAGGTGTGCAATAGCATTATCATTTTCTCTGCCATAAAAGGGGCCAGTTTCAACCATAGATATAAGTGAAAGATCAACAGAGAAATTATAATCAGGATCATTGATGCATATAGGAGACGTAGCAAAAGTAGGATCAGGAACGGTCTTGTTCTTCAGAGAGTGTTTTCCGAGAAGCTTCTTAATATCATCAGGGTCAGAGTCGAAAAACTCTGTTAGATCCCTGCATAAATCATCATCAAGTATAATATAATCATCATCAAGGAGTCTCTCCTTGAGTTTGCTTAAATCAGGATGAGTGTAAGTTCAATCAAAAGGATAGCAAGTATAAGGAATTTCAATTCCAGATTTTTTTTTGCAGCAGCGATCTGTTTCTCAAGAGCGTGACTAAGTGAACCAATATCATCAAGAGTAGTAGAAGCATCATCAAAAGTATCGGACATAGTAACAGATTCAGTAGAGGCATCATGTGGTGAAGGTGAAGCAAACTTACTCATAACTGAAGGTGAATCAAGTGTAGCACTAGTGTTTAGAACAGTGCCTTTTCTTGTATGGGATGGTAAGATCGGGACCTTGGGGTCTTCTTTCTTACCCATAGCGGATAAATTGCATCAGGTAAAATACTTCAAGTAGACTTGTGAATAAAGCTATGCTCCCCGGCAACGGCGCCAGAAAACAGGCTTGATAACCCACAACTGCAGGGGATCGAGATAGTCTTCGCGGGTAAGAATAACCCAATTTATAGATTCGACTCAAGGGGAGCCAAAGAATATCCACAAGCTTTAACAGTGGAGTTGTAAATTCCACCGCACCTGAGATACACTTACTTGCAACAAGATATTAATAGTAACTGCGATATGAAAGTGATGATAGCAACGGTAATAGTGAAACAACAAAAGTAAACAACTAGTAACCAGCAGAATTAAAAACACTGTAGGCTAGGGAGATGGATGGTTGGGCGCTGCATGGATAAGACACACCATGTATTTAACTTGGGGCAAGGCACACAGAAAAGCAATGATCATCTAGGCATAAATCAAACATCAGGCATGTATCCCAAAGGTAGTTGTACGTGCTTGCAATAAGAACTTGCGCAACATCTTTTGTCCTACCATCCCGCTACGAACGGGGCCAAAAGGAACTTATGGAGATTAAGGTGCTCCTGCTAAAGAGCACTGGAACAAAGCATTAAAAATCAATGGATACATGGAATCCTCAAATTATAGTCCATCCCCTTTGGTGTCCCAAGCTTTCACCTTTGGGATCGCCGGTTCCGGACTATAATAGGTGCATACAACTCATAGATAGGATCAAGAACACAAATATATTCATGCAAACACAAAGGGTTCAGATCTGAAATCATGGCACTCAGGCCCAAAGTGACAAGCATTAAGAGCAAAAAGTTGAAGCAAAGATGATAAACAACAATCTAGATGATAGGCAACATGCCCCCAACAATCTGATAAACTATTACATGATCTAACTCATCCAATCCCTACCATCCCCTTTGCCTACAACAGGGAATTACTCACACATGGATGGAGAAGTCATGGAGGGAGGATGGAGTGGCGATGATGATGACGATGGCGGTGATCTCCCCTCTCCGGAGGCCAAACAGCCTCCAGATTAGCTCTCCCGGAGAATAACAGAGCGTGGCGGCGGCTCCGCGACGTGAATTGGGAAAACGACTTATGTTTCGGGGTTTTTCCATCACGATAATAAATAGGAGCCTCGGTAGGGTACTAGAGGAGGGGGGAGGCTCCCAGGCGGCCAGAGGGCGCGGCCCCACCCCTGGCCGCGCCAAGGGGGCGCCTGGGGCCCCCTTGGCTCCCCTCTGGTCCCACTTCTGGCTTCTGGCTCCTTCGGGTGCGTGGATTTTCTCGGGATTTTCTGAGACGTCCAAAAATCCATTTTTCAGCGCACAATAAAACCATACAGGCAGCTCTGCTGAAAACAACGTTAGTCCGGGTTAGTTTCATCCAAATCATGCAAGAATGAGGGCAAAACAATAGCAAAAGTGTTTGGAAAAGTAGATATGTTTGAGACGTATCAGATGGATGACCCTCCGAGAAGTTTGACCACGAAGTGCAATTTGAGCCGAGATTAAGCATAGTAACTTGAGATTAAGCCATAGTGACTCGAGATTAAGAAAATTAAAAAAATGGAAACAAAATTTGATGAAATTAATAATGGCACACCTTACGTTAGAATGTGCGCCACTACTATTTTCCCACCTTCGAAATTCAAAAAAAAAGAAAAAAAAGAGTGTCCACTGGCGCACCAGAAGAGGTAGTAATGGCGCATATGTGGTGCGCCATTACTACCTGAGATATTAATGGCGCACCAAATATGCGCCATTACTATCGCAATAGGGGCACCATTAATGACCTATTTTCCAGTAGTGCGTGGTCCTCTAACCATGACTGCACCCTCATTGTTGCCTCCTCCTGGGCAACATCTACTGGACCCTCCAACCTCGACCTTTCTACCTCCATTAAAACCACCAGAAACAAGCTCAAGCGATGGGCTAAATCCCTCCGCTCTGTGGCCCAATGGGAAATCGACTGCAGGTCCGTCATTAATCACGTTGACCTTCTCGAAGAAGTGAGGTCCCTCTCTAAAGTTGAGATCTCCCTCCGCTCCATCTTCATCATCGCCCTTCAACGGGTAGACCAGCAAAAGGTCGTCTTATAGAAGCAACAATCCAAAATCAACACTACTATCGAGGGCGGCGAAAACAGAAAAAGAAATCCACGTCTCCTCTTCCACCGCTTCGGTTGAACAAAATTTCTACCCTCGACGCTGATGGTACGAATTAACGCCCCCTCGTTGGTTACCCAAAGTGGAAGGTTGAGATGTAGACAGTGGAAATTTCCCTTAGCGAAGATGCTAAGGTTGAGTGTCGAACCAATAGGACTCCAACAGATACAAGAAGGTGGCAAGGAAACAATGGCACCGTTTTACACAAAAGTTGCTTCCTTGACCTGGACCTGCACACACAGCAAAGAAATTTGCTTCCCGACGAGTACAGAGGAGTTGTCAATTCCTCCGGCCTTGTTGTTTACAAAGGATAAAACGCACGGGGTAATAATGATAGTGATAGCAAATGAAAAGTAAATACTGAAAGTAAATTGATAGTGTAAACAGTATTGGAAATATGGAGCGGGGTCCTATGATGTTCACTAGTGATGTCTCTCTCCCAAAAGACGATAAAACAGACATGCGAGGTAAAAAAATTACAGCTGGGCAATTGACAGGATTATGTGCGCAAACCAATGCTAATTATGCTATAAAGAAAGGAAGAGGCTCAAAAGCATGGGCGGTACGCCAAGACAAGTAGACCGAAATCTATGTGCATCTACCTACTAATCATCCACCTTGAGATATCTATCCAGAACATCTCGCTGGTATTAAGTTGTGAATCCCACCCAAAGTGTAAACTCAAAGCAACGGACAACTGCATTAAAGAACTTTGCGTAAAGTAAACAATCCTTGCACCCGGCAAGTACAAGCACCGTTGTTTTCCCCCTTGTGGCAACAGTACATCCCCTAGACTCATGTTTCTGTCACTCAAGCTATTCATCGGGGGGCATGAACCCACAATCATGCATAACGCTCCCTCTTGGAGTCACTACCTACTACTTGGCCAAAGCAATAAACAGCAACGGAGAACATGCAAGAATTACTCTAGAACATAAATATAAAAGAGGAGAATCAAATATATTACTCAAACACAATCTGAACATAATCTCATAATCCATCGGATCCCATCAAACTCAGCATAGCAACAACAGAAATATTACATATGTGCCTCGATCATGTAGGGCAGCTCACGAGGTCTAATCCATGAAGAACAAAGAGGGGTGGAGAACATCACATAGCTACTGATCATAGACCCATGGTCCAAGGTGGACTACTCACGGTTCATCCGGGAAGCATCCATGGTGGTGGAGAAGCTCCCGAAGGTGGTTCCTCCCTCCGGCAGGGTGCTGGGAAGAGGTCTTCTGGTGCTCCCGATCTTGGAAGCGAGGCGGCGGCGGAACAGAGGAGAGATCGCGAAAAAAGGTTCCCGTCTCGGGGTTTTTGCGTCACGGGGAATAAATAGGCGAAGGGGGGGCAGCCAGGGGGGCCACCAGGGGTCCAGGCGGCCCCCTGGCGCGGCCCCATCCTAGGGCGCGCCGGGAGAGCGCATGGGGCCCTAGTGGGTCCCCTCTGCCCCCCCCCCCCCCTTGGTGATTCCCGAAGCTTCTTCTACGCTGATTTTTATTGGACTATTCCCGAATTTTTGGAGCACTTTTAATATGGGGGAAACCTGAAATAGAAAAACAGCAGAAAACAGGAACTGGCACTGGGGTGCACTGAGTTAATAGGTTAGTCCAAATATGATCAAAAGTGTATGGAAGTTCATCAATATCATAGTAATATCACACAAAAGAGGCATCGAGCAAGCAGAAATTATAGATACATTTTGGACGTATCAACATGCCCAAGCTTAATTCCTTCTCGTCCTCGAGTAGGTAAATGATAAAAGCATAATTTTTTGTGGTGACATGCTAACAACCATAAAAGAACTTTTAAGTAAAGCAATCAAGGCATGTAATTCAATTCAAGTCATAACAGGCAAGAGTCTATATTTAGTATTGAAACAAGCAACATAAGAACATAAAGGTGCAAGATCTCTCGCTGTCCGTGACTCGAATGTCTCCAAATGGTGTTTGCGTGCAAGAAAGGGGATAGGTATATACGAGAAAAAGTATTTTTGTGTTGAGAACTCAATCTACTAAAGTTTCACACTTGGTCTTCTTTGGAATCTTATCTTGACTCATCCCCAGACCACTAGCCAGGTACAAGTCAAAATGATCCACTCCTTTTCGACATTTCGAGCGTAAGCAAGAAAATTGACACTTAGGATGGCAAAGAGAGAATATGGTAGAGGAGGAAGACAAAAAGGTGTGAAGGGATCACATCAATGAGGACAATCATAGGCGAGAGAAAGCCAAATGATAGATATGATGTGAGGAGTAGGGATTGCCATGCAACGGATGCACATATGATCTAAGGTAATCTCTCCAATGGAACTAGTGGGGGTGCATCCAACTTGCTTGCTCAAGAAGACCTAGAGCTCATTTGAGGAGGCTCATCATTGGAATATACAAGCCAAGTTCTATGGTGTGAAGGTCCCCACATAGCTATATGCATGAATGATAATCTCTATGGAGTACAAGATATAAGATGGAGTACGAGTGTGGATCTCTCAAAAGGAATAGTAGTGTGCCCCCTTCTCTCTTTTTATTTATTTTTCTCTTTTTTCTATTTTTTTGTATTTTTGGTGGCCTCAATGGCTCTTTCTATTTCTCTCATTTGTCCTCTTTGGGATCTTTTAATTTGTCCTCTTTGGGATCTTTTAATTTGTCCACTTTGGGATCTTTTACTCACTTTAGGGGCAACACTCTATATATTACAAAAATTATAGAAGATCTTTCACACTTTACAAAGTACTCAAATCATAAAGAAGATGTAGCTATCATGAATTATGCAAATGTATGCCTCTGCCAGTGTAGCAGGATATGCAATGATACTAGCGCGTCATGTAGCAATGATTAGGGCAAGGCCCAACTAGCATGCGGCTCATCGATCAAGCAAGTAGCATGTATGACATGAAGATCAAGTCATGAGAAGATGGATGTTGCATGGCAATATATCTCGGAAAGGCTATGGAAATGCCTTGATAGGTAGGTATGGTGGCTGTTTTGAGGAAGGATATAAGGAGGTTTATGATGACAGAGCATATCATGCCAAGGGTTTGGATGTATGATGTCTACACACGCTTCTATTCTTGTAGACTATGTTGGGCCTCCAAGCGTAGAGGTTTGTAGGACAGCAGCAATTTCCCTCAAGTGGATGACCTAAGGTTTATCGAACTCAGGGAAGTAGAGGTTGAAGATGGTCTCTCTCAATTAAGATACAAGAAGTCTCTTGTGTCCCCAACACACCTAATACAACTAGGAGTTGTATAGGTGCACTAGTTCGGCGAAGAGATGGTAAAATATGGGTGATAGGTGTGGCAAAGCAAGGTAATATAAATCTGTAATAAAAAGTGCAGAAAGCAAACAAGTAGTAAACGTGAGCGCAAACGGTATTGCAATGGTGGAAACAAGGCCTAGGCTTCATACTTTCACTAGTGGAAACTCTCAACAACATTAACATAGTCTAAACACATGATATTCCTCATAAAACATGCAATGGAGACGTACTCGGAGGTCATTCCTTTGTGGTCAAGAGAGGACGAGAATTGTGTAGGGCTACAAAAGCACACCTCAGAGTTCGTAGTTCTCATCTATGGATTTCCCAATGTCACTGCGGCCATCCAAAGAGAGTACCACAATCACCACAACATATCTAAAGGATAGTCAAAGACAAGCACCAAGAGACTCTCAATCTTCAATCCACACACAAAAGAGGAAATCACTCATGAAAATATTCTTCTAACCCATGTACAATAGACCGATGTCACCATGGTCTCGGGGATTATACTAGATAAGATCAAGTGAGTACATCAATCCAATACATAGAAGAAGGGGAAACATCATGGGATCATCCTAGATTAACATAGCCTATGATCACAATCAAGATCACATCATGGGAGAGAGAGAATACCACATAGCTACTGGTAGAAACCTCAGCCCTGGGGAGGAACTACTCCCGCATCATGGAGGGAGGAAGCAACGTCGATGGAGATGAATCCCGGGGCACTTCCCCGTCCCGGCAGGGTGCCGAGACAGGAATTCTGGTCCCCCGAAGCTTGTTGGCGATGGCGGCAGAGATCGGAATTGCTTTTGGAGAAAAGGGGTCCGGAATCAGGGTTTTCGCGTCGCGAGTAAAAATAAGGGCCAAGGGGGGCAGCCAGGGGGGCCACCAGGAGTCTAGGCGGCCTCCCGGCGCGGCCACCCCTAGGCCGCGCCCACTAGCCGCCTAGGCACCAGGTGGGGCCCCTCTAGCCCCGCTTCGGGCGTAAGGAAGCTTCTGGAACGTTGATTTTTTATATATTTTTCCCGGAATTTTCTGAGCACTTTTAATAATGGGAAAACCTGAAATAGAAAAACAGCAGAAAACAGGAACTAGCACTGGGGTGTACTGAGTTAATAGGTTAGTCCAAATATGATCAAAAGTGTATGGAAGTTCATCAATATCATAGCAATATCACACAAAAGAGGCATGGAGCAAGAAAAAATTATAGATACATTTTGAACGTATCAATGTACTGGCGAAGGTGGACGCCAACTCTCGGAGTGAGAAGGAGGCAATGCACGGCACAGGAGAGGCTAGAAAAATATGGGAAGGTTAAGTGTCAACTTTCGAATAGTCACATTAGTCCGAAAAACTCATGCACTTATTATCGGTAACTCTCAATCTAATAAGGAGATTCACAAAGAGACAAGTACCCCGAGGAGGAGTGTATGGGGGTTTGGTTATGCTTGCGCATCCTCGACTCATGGTACGTGAGTGTACTATAATATTCTACCCCTCAGAAGAGTAGTGATCCATCTAGTAGCTAAAGTTCTCAACTAATTTTGTAAGTTTTGAAAATAAACACGGATTGCCCAAAATACGACATCTATCACTGATATGCTAAAGCTCTTGACACCAAAAGTCCAAACGTTACTCAAAACAATACCTCAAAACTATTGCAAATTACTACTACTAAAAAAGAATAGCAACCTCAATTACCTACTTCAAGTCAAGACACAAAACTCAGTGCAACAGGCAAACTCTCTAAACAAGATAAACATGAAAACTCAAGAGAGTTCCAGCAACAAACTAAACAAAAGCTCTTTAAAAAGATAAGCATGAAAACTAAGAGCAAAACATGACAGTAGCTATGAAAAAGATAGAGAACACACACATCAAAGATAAGCATGAAAAGTCCTATGTTGTGTTCTAGATTTTGCAAGTGGAGCGTGTTTCTCTCCCACACAAAGAAAGTTGGGTTCTAACTTGTTATGAACAGCAAGCAAAGCTAAATAAAACTAGAAATAAAACCTAAGAGCGAGACGCTCCAAGCATAGCACATAACGCATGAAGTG
The DNA here is from genome assembly GCA_950022295.1 of Bromus sterilis. Classification (NCBI taxonomy): domain Eukaryota; kingdom Viridiplantae; phylum Streptophyta; class Magnoliopsida; order Poales; family Poaceae; genus Bromus; species Bromus sterilis. The sequence goes on along the minus strand of OX465598.1, from coordinate 266,608,618 downwards.
ATAAAAATATAATGAAACGAGAGACAAACTGATAATTGTTGATGGAGAAGGGATGCACGGGGGCATCCCCAAGCTTGAGCGCTTGACACTTCTTAATCTTCTTTCATCATCTTCCCTCGCACACTTGAAAACTCCCTTCATACATAACTCATCATAATCTGATTAGCGAGGTTAGTACCCATAATAAAATATATTTTTATCTACTGGAAATAAAGATATTCTTGAAGGTCTACTGTTTATCAAGATTTCCAAAATGTTTTTGCGAAGAAAAAGCAAGCTTAAGATTTGAAAAACGAAGAAAAGGCAAAACAGGACAGAATCTGTGAAAAACAGACCAGAAGGTAGTAAACAATTTTTTAGGGATACTTCTGAAACTCAAATAAAAAAACTCAGATTATACGAAAGTTCCGTAATTGTATATATCACTCTGTGTAAAAAATTCAGCACAAAAAGATGAACTGGGATTTTTCTATGATTTTTCTAGTCACGAGGACAGAATCTGTTTTCTGGACAGCATGTCACAACTTTCACTTCCCTTGTCATATGAGGCTATAAATGGCACAAAGCTTGAAAAGTAAAGATACAATGATGTTTCTACAGTAGTAACAATCATCAAGACCACTAAAAACAGAAGAAAAACAAAAAGGAAATCCTAAATTCGTTGCGGGCTGCCTCCCGAAAGCGTTTCTTTAAAGCCATTAGCTAGGCTTAATGCAAAAGATCAAGTCTTTTCAAGAAAATAACTAGCCCGTGTGACGGACTCAAAAGGCAAATTAATCTTTTTCCTAGGGAAGTGTTCCATCCCTTTTTTGAGAGGGAATTGGAATTTTATAATCCCTTCTTTCATATCAATAACAGCACCCACGGTGCGAAGAAAAGGAGGTCCCAAAATAATTGGACAAGAAGGTTCACATTCAATGTCCATAATAGTAAAATCAACGGGAACATAATTGTCATTGACAATGATAAGAACATCATCTATCTTCCCCAAAATTTTCTTTACGGAAGAATCGACAAGACGAACACCAAAAGAACAAGGATCAAAAGGTTTCAATTCAAATATATCATACATTCTTTTGGGCATAACGGAGGTACTAGCCCCAACATCACATAAAGCATAGCAAGAAAAGTTATTCAACTTAATTTTAATCATAGGATCCCAACCATCTTCTAGCTTTCTAGGTATGGAGGCTTCTACCCTAAGCTTCTCCTCCCTGGCTTTAATGAGAGCATTAGTGATATGCTCCGTGAAGGCAAGATTAAGTGTGCTAGTGTGGGGGTCTCTAGACATCTTGTGAAGGAAACGAATAACTTCAGAAAGGGTGCAATTATCAAAATCAAGGTCACTACTATCAAGTAAAGTGGTAGAGGTGTCCCTTAGGCACACTTGTTTGGTAGCCTCTATAGTCACATGAATTTATTCTTCTACGGTTGAGGTCATAGCATCACCATTAATAGGTCCTATGGGACTAGGGGTGCATTGGGTGCTAAGAGTTTGGATATCCTCAACCACTTGGATAGTAGCAATGGTATGGTGTGTAGGAAGGCTCTTAATCCTATCTTCTTCCTCCTTTTCTCTAGCCCATCTCTCTTTAAGTTTAGCCATCATCCTAATGTTTTCATTAATTTGCATTTGGATAGCATTCATAGGAGTGACCTTCCTCTCCTCAAGGGGAGAAGTTGTAATTTTAAGCAATTCTACTTCATGGGCTAAATTGTCTACCTTCGACGAGAGGTTATCTAATTTGTCTAGTTTTTCCTCTACACTCTTGTGGAAGGCTTTTTGGGTAGTGATAAAGTCTTTAAGCATACTCTCTAATTCAGAAGTGGAGTTTTTGGTGCTAGGATAAGTGTTGTTGTTCCCGTAGTTGTTGGGGAACGGTCTAGGGTTGCTACCAAAATTACTCCTATAAGCATTTTTATTGAAGTTGTTTCTAGATATAAAGTTCACATCTACTTGATCTTGAGAAATCAAAGAATTTAAAGGTACATCATGAGGGTCAATAGGAGATTGCTTGGTAAGTAGAGACATAATTAAATCAACTTTTTCGTTTAGGGAGGAGATCTCCTCGACAGAGTTTACCTTCCTACCTGTTGGAGCTCTTTCGGTGTGCCATTGGGAATAGTTGGTCATCATCTCATCGAGAAGTTTTGTGGCAGCACCAAGTGTAGTTGACATAAAGGTTCCTCCCGCGGCCGAATCCAACAAGTTCCACGAGGTAAAGTTCAAGCCTGCATAAAAAGTTTGGATAACCATCCAAGTATTCAAACCATGCGTAGGGCAATTCTTAACAAGAGATTTCATGTGTTCCCAAGCTTGGGAAACGTGTTCATTATCCAATTGTTAAAATTCATAATAAAACTCCTCAATTGGATAATCGTAGCAGGGGGGTAGTACTTCCAAATAAAAGCATCCTTGCACTTATCCCAATAATCTATGCTATTCCTAAGAAAGGATTGAAACCAGATTTTAGCTTCATCTCTCAAGGAGAAAGGAAAAAAGCTTAAGCTTAACAATATCACAATCTACTTCTTTGTACTTTTGCATATCACAAAGCTCAATAAAATTATTTAACTGCAAAGCAGCGTCATCTCTAGCACTGTAGAATTGATCTTTCATAACAAGGTTCAACAAAGCAGGTTTAATCTCATAAGAAGGTGCTGAAGTAGCAGGTGTAGCAATAGGAGTGCAGATAAAGTCACTGTTGTTGTGACTAGTGAAGTCACACAACTTTGGTGTTCTCAGAGGAACCCATAGTAGCAGCAAGCAAGATAACTACTTTTTTGATTTTTGATAAAGACACTAAAGCAAAAACTGAAAGGTAAACAAACAAGACTAAAAAGCAAACATAAAAGATGGTGTGCAACTCCCCTATCTTGAAGAGTGGAGTTCCCCGGCAACGGCGCCAGAAATTGCTTTTGATGGTACGAATTAACGCCCCCTCGTTGGTTACCCAAAGTGGAAGGTTGAGATGTAGACAGTGGCAATTTCCCTTAGCGAAGATGCTAAGGTTGAGTGTCGAACCAATAGGACTCCAACAGATACAAGAAGGTGGCAAGGAAACAATGGCACCATTTTACACAAAAGTTGCTTCCTTGACCTGGACCTGCACACACATCAAATAACTTTGCTTCCCAACGAGTACAGAGGAGTTGTCAATTCCTCCGGCCTTGTTGTTTACAAAGGATAAAACACACGGGATAATAATGATAGTGATAGCAACGGAAAATTAAATACTGAAAGTAAATTGATAGTGTAAACAGTATTGGAAATATGGAGCGGGGTCCTATGATGTTCACTAGTGATGTCTCTCTCCCAAAAGACGATAAAACAGCCATGCGAGGTAAACTTTCTCCAAAAAAATTGTGAAACTACTTTTATAAAATCACAAATATTCAGTGGACCATGTTACACCAATTTTGGGATTTTATAATCTCTAAATTAATTGAAACAATTAAAATAGTAGCTTGTTTATCCCATTTTAATCATTTAATATTTAATTAAAATATTAAAGGATTTTATTTGTGCCCAAGACATTTTGTGGCAATGGCTTATAGTGCAACAATAATTTTGGAGCATCTTTCATGCTTAACAAAAATGTCTAAGTATTTAAATTAAATACAAAGAAGAAATCACAGAAAAGAAAAATATAAAAAAGGGGGAAAACTCCCTATCCCTCACCTAGGGCGAAGCCCACCCGGCCCAACCCCACTGCCTCCCCACCCCGGCCCACCTGGCCTCCCCCTAGACCTAAGCAGAGGAGGCAGCCCGAGCCGCCCCTCCCCTGATTCGATCTCGCCAACCCCCTCTCACCCCCGATCCCCTCCTCCCGACCCCCTCCTCTCCTCCTGGCGGCGCAGCCACTGCCGGTTCCGGCGAGCCGTGCCCGCCCTGGCCGCCGGCCTGCACCGCCCCGGAGCCCCCCGACGATGTTGCTCGCCCTCCACCCCACCGTTTCGACGCTAGCCCCCTCCTGGCGCCGCCCCGACGAACCCTAACCCTGACTTGTGGCCGGCTCATGGCGCCACCATGGACGCCGCCGCGGCCTCCAGCCCTTCTCCCTCGACGGCCACCACCGCGCTCGCCTCCATGCCACCTCCCCGGCGTGCTCGCCCGCGTGGCCTTCCCGTGTCGCGTCTGCTACCCCGGCCTCGGCTGCCTCGTGGTGCCCAAAGCCACCGCGATGCGCCGCCTCACCCGCGGCTCCGGCAACCGCCCTGGCTTCCCTGAGCTCCTCTATGCCCCACTGTGAGCCCCTGCGTCGATCCTCCCTCTTCACCCCATTTGATTCGGGCCCTGTAAGACGTACTCCGACCGCTGAACATTCGCCAGGGATGAGCACGCACGCTCGCTGTTCCTTTGCCCCAAACCCATGCAGTGCCCGCGCTCCCCTGTGCTGGCCGCGCCCCGGCCACAACTTGAGCGTGCCGGCACGCCCGCGCGCCTGCACTGCTCGTGGCCACCACGTACTGGTGCCGCCGCTGCAATTACTTCGTGCTGTCGCTGCAGTTCAGTGCCACTGAAGAATGCCACTAGAGGATCCCCTTTTAGACAGTAGTTAACACTACTAAGTACCCCTCTGGACAGCAACAAAAATAGAGCAAAACAAATTCAAATGTGGGAAAAATTAATATGTGTAGGAAGAACACTTAACCAGCTCCAACTTACTCCATTGGACCACCTTCATTGGATGCCTGGATTTAATACTATAGAAATCGCAAAATGAGCTTTTCTGTTAACAGAAAAACAACAATATTATCCTTGCTATTTTAGAGCAACGAATTGACATGCTACATGAACTTTCATGGTATAACACAACCTGGCATGTTAGTGCACATAATGTTGTGCAAAACACATATAAGAAGTATATTCATTGGAGCTATAGATTCGTGGCAATCATCATACGAACTTTGCATCTTTTAACAATCCTGAGGATTAACGTCGGGCATCACTTTTCCGGCCAGGTTTTAATTGAGTAGATGAACCCTAACCTAATTTCCATCCGTACCGGCTTCGAGATCACCGAGAACTGATAAAGATTGGTATATGACACCAATTCATCCGAGGAGTGGAACCCTAAAACGTAGCCTCCTGAACACGCCTAATGGATGTTAAAACCCGAGTTTCCCGTACTTCGCAAAATTCAGAGGGTTTCAATACAATGTCTCTATGACATGTGGGCCCTCTGGACTAATTTATTAAATAAAATTGTATTTAAATGCTACTGTCTATGACATGTAGGTCCCACCAGTCAGTGTACTGTTTTGGATAAGGTTGTGGATAATGTTGAATTAATAATAATAAAGAATTTCCAGAATATGATTAAAATAATTAAATCTTTAAAAATCAATATCTTTTAATTCGTAAGTCAGATCAAAATACTTTATACATGAAAGTTGCTCAGAAAATAACAATGAATAAGAATACACTACCCCTATACCCACCGCACCCTTCTAACATACCAAACGTGGAACATTTCTCCTCCGTCTCATCTGTCTGTCAGACGACCGGAGCCGGTAAAACTTCCCGGATGAAATTATTCTGAACATGAAAGTTGTTCAGAATGGATCAACGATCACAGATACGCTAACCACATGTCTGTCAGATGTCTCTAACACTGCAGACATGGAACCTTCCCCCTCCGGATCATCTGTCCGGTAATCAACCGGTACCGATGAGTCATCCCCGGATGAATTCCCGCTCCGTGCTACGTGTATCGTACAACGTTAGAGCATCGTTAACATTTCATATGTCATGTCTTGTATTTGTATTGCTATTATTGTTGTGTATTTATTGTTTCTTCCCCCTGTCTAATTGTCCGGTAGTCTCGACGTCCGCTGCCGATGCCCCTGTGATCGACTACTTCGTCGACGACCGTACCCCTACCGTCGAGCTTACAGGCAAGCAGAGCCATTCTCTTCCCCAGATATCGTCTACCTTTCCGTACTTTCTTGCACTATGCATTGTTACTGCTGCTGCTACGTTACAATCCTATTCAATTGCATAGCCTGATTTTGTCGCCCCTTGATGTATCTTCCTTATCCTATGCTGCCAATTATAATTATGCATTATTCAGTAGTGAGCCCTGCGCATTGTTAGCTAGGATTAGATAGCGGGCTGTGACCACTCAGGGGACTGACGCGGATACAAAACATATACAACTGCAACAGGTACGGATCAATGCAGACGCCCTAGGGAACCTACAACGGCGAGACCTGCCGAGTCGCTTCGAGTTTGACTTACGAGTGGAATGGACTCGTATTTCACTCTCGTCGGCTCAATAGCGTAGCACCACCGGAATGATACGAGGTTTACCTCTTTAGTTCATTCCGCTGATGTCTCTGTCAAACCCCTTTAAGTGTGCCATCAAGGGTGATACCTCCTGGTTTCACTTAATGGTAGGCACTCGAACCAACTGGTGTCCTTAAAGGTAAGAGTCGGGCGACCCAACGGTGCCCGTGAGAGGTATATTGTCGGGAACGACAGGGAGGGTACGACCGACGTTACTGGCGTGCTTGGCCCCTGCTCGTATCTCGCGAGAGTTACCAAACCACGAAAAAGTCGAGCTCTACCAAGAGCACACGCGAGACAAGGTAAGGAGACGGTTCACCTTGTTGGTAACCGCAGTGACTTGGTGGGACGACAGGGCAGGCACCGATCTACTGGTGGTCCTGACTGCTGTCGTTGACCGCGGGTCGGTTAAGTCGAGGTAACGATAACGGTTGTCACGCAGGTTAATTAAAATGCTAAATGGTTCGGCGGATGACTTGAGAGACCCGTTGGTCTGTACGCACTACCTTCACGTGGGATAAGGAGTTATGGGCTCCCCTGCGTCGTAGTTTGTCCGAAAGCTCTTCAGACGTCAGCAGTACCACGGGCTGATAGCCGGGAAGCGGTCTTGTCTTATTTGCTGCAGCAGGTGTGTTTTGGATTTGCTTTTGCTTCACCGGCCAGTCTCGTACCGTGCAAGAGCGTGCAAGGGTGAGGGACCTAGACCCCTTGGCGCATAGGATATAGTCCGGCGGATGGCCTCTCTGCTGAGCCTAGGATGGGCTGCGATGTGTCGGATAGCCTCGGTGGGGCGTTCCCTAACAAGGTTCACGCTACCCTGGAGATCCGAGCGTGCAGGCTGAACAGTAGTGCACCCCTGCAGGGAGTTTAATCTATTCGAATAGCCGTGTCCACGGTAACAGGATGCTTTATGCTGAAGCTGGATCTTACCACTAGAAACTATTACTATTAAACTGTATGGTTCCGGGTTTTCTTCCTCGCAGGGAAGTCGAGGAAGGGAACTCGGAGGCATTATTATTATTAATCATTACAACTTATATTATACATTGTTGCAGCAACTTCTGCTTCATTGTTACTTTATTGCTTTATATAAACTATTGGCTGATTCTCTCCTTGTGCTGCAAGACACGTCAGAAGATGCTAGTCTTCGATAGGCCTAGCTTCTTACCCTTATTCTGATTTCTATCTTGCAGTCCACTATATACAGCCTCCCCTTTCCGTTGATACAAATGCATAATGCTTAGTAGCGAACGTAAGACTCGCGGGTATACTAGATACTCACCTGCTTTATTTCCTTTACTGTTTTTCCTGATCGGCCGCTGCAGTCGACGTTGGAGCCTTGGAGTCCAGGAGCATGAGATCCCAGATGTCGACCACCGCAACATGAAGATCCTCGATGCCTTCTACGACGTCGAGTTCCCCTTGGACCAGGAGTAGTTTGGAGGTTCCCAGGCAGGAGGCCTTGCCTTTTCGATCGTGTTGTTTTTGTGCTAGCCTTCTTAAGGCAACCTTGTACCCTTGTGTCTGTACTCAGATACTATTTGCTTCCGCTGACTTGTGCTCTCGAGCTGTTGTATTCGAGCCCTCGTGGCCCTTGGCTTGTATTAAACAGCTTGTATTATTTTATTTGTAGAGTTGTGTTGTGATATCTCACCGTGAGTCCCTGATCTCGATCGTGTACCTTGCGTGTATGATTACTGTACACGGTCTGATTTTGGGGGCGTCACAAGTTGGTATCAGAGCCGACTGCCTGTAGGAAGCCCCTAACCACTCCTCGGTCGAAGTTGAGTCTAGACTTTGCAAAACTACTTTGCTAACTTAATGTTTGCCTTACGGGCCCACATTGTTATCACCCCGTGTGATATCTTTGGTATTAGGATCTTTTTCTCCGTACCTATGCTCTAGGACTATGCTCTCTTATCCTTGCTGGTAAAGTTTTAATAACTCTGACTTAGGTTCACGTACCTCCTTCCTCCCGGAGAGCTCTGCATTCTCGATGATCGCCTGATCCACCTGAAGATTTCGACGATTACTCTCCGATGAATTCGCGAGATCCTACGTGTTCATCGCCTTTGCAATCCCATGCCACCGATAAGTCCGTGTGGATAATTGCATCCACCTCCCGATCTGGAAATCACAATTTCCTTGTACTTAAGCATCAAGTTATCCCGGTGCTTCTGTCACCCGGTGCCTTGGCATTCTTTCCCCTTCTGGTTGAGTGCCCATACTCACATCGAATCCTTTGCGAACCATCCGACCTTTTTGTGGATTACTATCCGAATATTCTTACATGGCTTATTCCATGTGTTAATTGGATTCATCGTGTGAAATGCCCTCTCTGCCCCTCGATGATTTGTGTTATCGTCGACAACCTCCCTTGCTTCCGTGCCAATACAACTTGATCATATATATCGTTCTTTGCTTTCCCTTGGGAAGGTTATACACGTGATACTTGTGTATCATCATTTTTCCGTCCATTGGTCTATTGATCAGACAATGACATTTACCTTTCCGTTGGTCTGTTTGATCAGACAACCATGTTTTACCTTCCATTGGTCTGTTTAATCTTTCTTGTGATATAAATTATCTGAGCAGCGATGATTCCCTGCTTATGTAAACACCTCGGTGTACTACCTCGTCAGTAACCCTTGTTGCCATTGTTGATAACATCTCGGTAACCACCGGGACGAGAACTTTGCCAATTGGTCCGCCTCGTATTAACGAGCAGGAAAATGGTTCTCAATGTCCACTGCTCCTGGTACCGATGTTGTTGCTGACATAGCTGACAAACTATTTTCTGACAACCTTGCGTCGTGATCGCATAACATGTCGCCACCCTCCCTATTCTTGGTGGACCCATAACCCACAGTTCCACAGGATCGAAACCTGACTCTTGTCATCTACCTTGCGATATTCGGCCCGATATCATGCTTATGCCTTATGCTCTGAACCCCTGTCCATCATTCGTCATCGGCATCGAATGCATGCTTATCCGCTTGAGATGCTCATACCTTCTTTTGTTTCTCTTGATGTATTCCTCTGAGTTTAAACTCGGAAGGTTACTTTTTACATCGTTCCCTCGGACAACCTCGGTTGATTAACCTGGTACCGATCCGCCCCCCCTTGAGTTTACCCCCCAACCTATTCGTAAGTACGATGAAGACCCCGAAGAAGGATGACAACTCGTCAAGATGCAATGATGCAAAGAAATGAAGACACCAATGAGAAGGATTAACTTCATCGAAAAGGGAAACAACAACTAGAAGAATCGTTAGAATACGAAACGGAAAGCTTACCCCTTTCACTACTGTTAATTCTCGGGACGAGAATTCTTTGTAGTGGTGGAGATTTGTAACACCCCGGGTGTCACGCTACAGTAATCAGGATTACTGTTGCTAATCACTGTTGATAATCTCTCTTGCTCAAAATGGCCTGGATCAAAATTTTGTTTTGATCAACTTGGTTCAGTTCAAATTCAATTTCTCCTTTTGATATTGTTGAATGCAATGTGATCATGGGTCTTGGTCATCATGAATCAAAACAATTCCAAGCTCAAGTCAATTGCCTTTGAGTTGAATTCAAATCAAACGCTCATATTGCCTTTGGTGGAATATTAAAACCAAAGTGCAAAATAAACTTTCTCCAAAAAAATTGTGAAACTACTTTTATAAAATCACAAATATTCAGTGGACCATGTTACACCAATTTTGGGATTTTATAATCTCTAAATTAATTGAAACAATTAAAATAGTAGCTTGTTTATCCCATTTTAATCATTTAATATTTAATTAAAATATTAAAGGATTTTATTTGTGCCCAAGACATTTTGTGGCAATGGCTTATAGTGCAACAATAATTTTGGAGCATCTTTCATGCTTAACAAAAATGTCTAAGTATTTAAATTAAATACAAAGAAGAAATCACAGAAAAGAAAAATATAAAAAAGGGGGAAAACTCCCTATCCCTCACCTAGGGCGAAGCCCACCCGGCCCAACCCCACTGCCTCCCCACCCCGGCCCACCTGGCCTCCCCCTAGACCTAAGCAGAGGAGGCAGCCCGAGCCGCCCCTCCCCTGACTCGATCTCGCCAACCCCCTCTCACCCCCGATCCCCTCCTCCCGACCCCCTCCTCTCCTCCTGGCGGCGCAACCACTGCCGGTTCCGGCGAGCCGTGCCCTCCCTGGCCGCCGGCCTGCACCGCCCCGGAGCCCCCCGACGATGCTGCTCGCCCTCCACCCCACCGGTTCGACGCTGGCCCCCTCCTGGCGCCGCCCCGACGAACCCTAACCCTGACGTGTGGTCGGCTCATGGCGCCACCATGGACGCCGCCGCGGCCTCCAGCCCTTCTCCCTCGACGGCCACCACCGCGCTCGCCTCCATGCCACCTCCCCGGCGTGCTCGCCCGCGTGGCCTTCCCGTGTCGCGTCTGCTACCCCGGCCTCGGCTGCCTCGTGGTGCCCAAAGCCACCGCGATGCGCCGCCTCACCCGCGGCTCCGGCAACCGCCCTGGCTTCCCTGAGCTCCTCTATGCCCCACTGTGAGCCCCTGCGTCGATCCTCCCTCTTCACCCCATTCGATTCGGGCCCTGTAAGACGTACTCCGACCGCTGAACATTCGCCAGGGATGAGCACGCACGCTCGCTGTGCCTTTGCCCCAAACCCATGCAGTGCCTGCGCTCCCCTGTGCTGGCCGCGCCCCGGCCACACCTTGAGCGTGCCGGCACGTCCGCGCGCCTGCACTGCTCGTGGCCACCACGTACTGGTGCCGCCGCTGCAATTGCTTCGTGTTGTCGCTGCAGTTCAGTGCCACTGAAGAATGCCACTAGAGGATCCCCTTTTAGACAGTAGTTAACACTACTAAGTACCCCTCTGGACAGCAACAAAAATAGAGCAAAACAAATTCAAATGTGGGAAAAATTAATATGTGTAGGAAGAACACTTAACCAGCTCCAACTTACTCCATTGGACCACCTTCATTGGATGCCTGGATTTAATACTATAGAAATCGCAAAATGAGCTTTTCTGTTAACAGAAAAACAACAATATTATCCTTGCTATTTTAGAGCAACGAATTGACATGCTACATGAACTTTCATGGTATAACACGACCTGGCATGTTAGTGCACATAATGTTGTGCAAAACACATATAAGAAGTATCTTCATTGGAGCTATAGATTCGTGGCAATCATCATACGAACTTTGCATCTTTTAACAATCCCGAGGATTAACGTCGGGCATCACTTTTCCGGCCAGGTTTTAATTGAGTAGATGAACCCTAACCTAAATTCCATCCGTACCAGCTTCGAGATCACCGAGAACTGATAAAGATTGGTATATGACACCAATTCATCCGAGTAGTGGAACCCTAAAACGTAGCCTCCTGAACACGCCTAATGGATGTTAAAACCCGAGTTTCCCGTACTTCGCAAAATTCAGAGGGTTTCAATACAATGTCTCTATGACATGTGGGCCCTCTGGACTAATTTATTAAATAAAATTGTATTTAAATGCTACTGTCTATGACATGTAGGTCCCACCAGTCAGTGTACTGTTTTGGATAAGGTTGTGGATAATGTTGAATTAATCATAAAGAATTTCCAGAATATGATTAAAATAATTAAATCTTTAAAAATCAATATCTTTTAATTCGTAAGTCAGATCAAAATACTTTATACATGAAAGTTGCTCAGAAAAATACAATGAATAAGAATACACTACCCCTATACCCACCGCACCCCTCTAACATACCGAACATGGAACATTTCTCCTCCGGCTCATCTGTCTGTCAGACGACCGGAGCCGGCAAAACTTCCCGGATGAAATTGTTCTGAACATGAAAGTTGTTCAGAATGGATCAACGATCACGGATACGCTAACCACATGTCTGTCAGATGTCTCTAACACTGCAGACATGGAACCTTCCCCCTCCAGATCATCTGTCCGGTAATCAACCGGTACCGATGAGTCATCCCCGGATGAATTCCCGCTCCGTGCTACGTGTATCGTACAACGTTAGAGCATCGTTAACATTTCATATGTCATGTCTTGTATTTGTATTGCTATTATTGTTGTGTATTTATTGTTTCTTCCCCCTCTCTTATTGTCCGGTAGTCTCGACGTCCGCTGCCGATGCCCCTGTGATCGACTACTTCGTCGACGACCGTACCCCTACCGTCGAGCTTACAGGCAAGCAGAGCCATTCTCTTCCCCAGATATCGCCTACCTTTCCGTACTTTCTTGCACTAGGCATTGTTACTGCTGCTGCTACGTTACAATCCTATTCAATTGCATAGCCTGATTTTGTCGCCCCTTGATGTATCTTCCTTATCCTATGCTGCCAATTATAATTATGCATTATTCAGTAGTGAGCCCCGCGCATTGTTAGCTAGGATTAGATAGCGGGCCGTGACCACTCAGGGGAGTGACGCGGATACAAAACATATACAACTGCAACAGGTACGGATCAACGCAGACGCCCTAGGGAACCCACAACGGCGAGACCTGCCGAGTCGCTTCGAGTTTGACTTACGAGTGGAATGGACTCGTATTTCACTCTCGTCGGCTCAGTAGCGTAGCATCACCGGAATGATACGAGGTTTACCTCTTTAGTTCATTCCGCTGATGTCTCTGTCAAACCTCTTTAAGTGTGCCATCGAGGGTGATACCTCCTGGTTTCACTTAATGGTAGGCACTCGAACCAACTGGTGTCCTTAAAGGTAAGAGTCGGGCGACCCAACGGTGCCCGCGAGAGGTATATTGTCGGGAACGACAGGGAGGGTACGACCGACGTTACTGGCGTGCTTGGCCCCTGCTCGTATCTCGCGAGAGTTACCAAACCACGAAAAAGTCGAGCTCTACCAAGAGCACACGCGAGACAAGGTAAGGAGACGGTTCACCTTGTTGGTAACCACAGTGACTTGGTGGGACGACAGGGCAGGCACCGATGTACTGGTGGTCCTGACTGTTGTCGTTGACCGCGGGTCGGTTAAGTCGAGGCAACGATAACGGTTGTCACGCAGGTTAATTAAAATGCTAAATGGTTCGGCGGATGACTTGAGAGACCCGTTGGTCTGTACGCACTACCTTCACGTGGGATAAGGAGTTATGGGCTCCCCTGCGTCGTAGTTTGTCCGAAAGCTCTTCAGACGTCAGCAGTACCACGGGTTGATAGCCGGGAAGCGGTCTTGTCTTATTTGCTGCAGCAGGTGTGTTTTGGATTTGCTTTTGCTTCACCGGCCAGTCTCGTACCGTGCAGAAGCGTGCAAGGGTGAGGGACCTAGACCCCTTGGCGCATAGGATATAGTCTGGCCGATGGCCTCTCTGCTGAGCCTAGGATGGGCTGCGATGTGTCGGATAGCCTCGATGGGGCGTTCCCTAACAAGGTTCATGCCACCCTGGAGATCCGAGCGTGCAGGCTGAACAGTAGTCCACCCCTGCAGGGAGTTTAATCTATTCGAATAGTCGTGTCCACGGTAACAGGATGCTTTATGCTGAAGCTGGATCTTACCACTAGAAACTATTACTATTAAACTGTATGGTTCCGGGTTTTCTTCCTCGCTGGGAAGTCGAGGAAGGGAACTCGGAGGCATTATTATTATTAATCATTACAACTTATATTATACATTGTTGCAGCAACTTTTGCTTCATTGTTACTTTATTGCTTTATATAAACAGTTGGCTGATTCTCTCCTTGTGCTACAAGACACGTCAGAAGATGCTAGTCTTCGATAGGCCTAGCTTCTTACCCTTATTCTGATTTCTATCTTGCAGTCCACTATATACAGCCTCCCCTTTCCGTTGATACAAATGCATAATGCTTAGTAGCGGACGTAAGACTCGCGGGTATACTAGATACTCACCTGCTTTATTTCCTTTACTGATTTTCCTGATCGGCCGCTGCAGTCGACGTTGGAGCCTTGGAGTCCAGGAGCATGAGATCCCCGATGTCGACCACCGCAACATGAAGATCCCCGATGCCTTCTACGACGTCGAGTTCCCCTTTGACCAGGAGTAGTTTGGAGGTTCCCAGGCAGGAGGCCTCGCCTTTTCGATCGTGTTGTTTTTGTGCTAGCCTTCTTAAGGCAACCTTGTACCCTTGTGTCTGTACTCAGCTACTATTTGCTTCCGCTGACTTGTGCTCTCGAGCTGTTGTATTCGAGCCCTCGTGGCCCTTGGCTTGTATTAAACAGCTTGTATTATTTTATTTGTAGAGTTGTGTTGTGATATCTCACCGTGAGTCCCTGATCTCGATCGTGTACCTTGCGTGTATGATTACTGTACACGGTCTGATTTTGGGGGCGTCACAAGCCACTACCTACTACTTGGACAAAGCAATAAACAACAACGGAGAACATGCAAGAATTACTATAGAACATAAATATAAAAGAGGAGAATCTAATATATTACTCAAACACAATCTGAGTATATTCTCATAATCCATCGGATCCCATCAAACTCAACATAGCAACAACAGAAATATTACATATGTGCCTCGATCATGTAGGGCAGCTCATGAGGTCTAATCCATGAAGAACAAAGAGGGGAGGAGAACATCACATAGCTACTGATCATAGACCCATAGTCCAAGGTGGACTACTCACGGTTCGTCCGGGAAGCATCCATGGTGGTGGAGAAGCTCCCGGAGGTGGTTTCTCCCTCCGGCAGGGTGCCGGGAAGAGGTCTTCTGGTGTTCCCGATCTTGGAAGCGCGGCGGCGGCGGAACAGAGGAGATATCACGAAAAAGGGTTCCCGTCTCGGGGTTTTTGCGTCACGAGGAGTAAATAGGCGAAGGGGGGCAGCCAGGGGGGGCACTGTAATACCCCGGGTGTCACACTACAGTAATCCAACAGTAATCACTGTGATTAAGGCCAAGACATCTTGATTAGGCGTTTGATGATCACCCTTGACCAAGGCTTGTTCAAATTCAACCCGATTAAAAATTCCAAAACAAAGTGGCACTAAATGTTCAACCAAAAATTATGGAACCAATTTTGTAAAATGCCAAATAATCAGTAGGTCATATTAAAAATGAAATATGAGTTTATTAAAATGTTTTACTAATTTAATCAAATCAAAACAGTGTCAAATCAGTGGCATTTAATCCCTTTTAAATAAAACAAAATTGCAAATAATTTTATTTTAGTCCCAAACTTTATGTGGTATTATTATAAAGTGTAGTACTAATTGTGTAACTAGTTTGGCATTTAAAAAAAATCAACTGCTTGCTAAATAAAATAAAATAGAAAGAAAATGTACACGAAAACAAAAAAAGGGGAATCCCTATCCCTCGCCTAGAGCAAAGCCACCCCGGCCCATCTAGCCCAGCCCGCCCCTCCCTTCTCCCTCCTTCGTACTGTTCCCCCTGGCCGTTTTCGCCATGGCACTGGACGCCGAGGCCATGCCGCCCCCCCCCCTTACGTGCCTGGGAGGATAAGGGCGACGCCCAACCACCCGTGGATCTCCCTCCACCCCCTCCCCCCGTACGTGCTCGTAGCCGGAGGGCCAAGCCCCGGTCGCGCCATCGCCGCCCTCTGCTCCTTCGTGCGCGCTGCTTTGTAGCTGCTGCGGCGCGCGCCCGCTCTGACACGCGTGGCCACTCCCGCACCCCCTCCCGCTGTTCCGGCCTCGCCGTCGTCCTGTTCGTCGTCGGCGGGCACGAACAGTTGGCCGTGGGCAACACCCCACTAATCCCCTGTTAACTAACTCCTAACCCCCACCCCTCCTAACACTTACAAGTGGGCCACCCCTCTTAAGTTAATAAAATGGTTTACTATAATCTGTCTCACTGACCCTTGGGTCCCACAACTAATTAAACTGGATAACTAATCTGTTAAAAACAATAGCCCTATGACATGTGGGCCCTCCTGGTAGTTTGGCTAAATTAAATTGATTATTAGTGTTGAGTGAATGACAAGTGGGCCATGCCCCTGATTAGATTAATTTAATTGGTTAATTGTACATGTGTCCATGACAGCAGGGCCTCACTTCTTGTAGATTTAATAACAATATTTATTAAACATGTGTGGCTGACAGGTGGGACCCACTGGCCAATTGACCAGTCAAAGGCCCCTGCCTATGACATGTGGGCCCCCTATGTCATTGTTGACCAGTCACATCCCTTATGGATAATGTTGTATTAAATATTAAAAAGAAAATCCAAATTTGATTTAAAAATGATTAAAACTTTGAAATTCAATATCTTTTAAACCGTAACTCCGATGAAAATAATTTATACATCAAAGTTGATCAGAAAAATGCCACGTATCCGAATATGCTACTCGTATACCCACCACACCCCTCTAACATACCGAACATGGTACATTTATCCTCCGATGCATCTGTCTGTCAGATGATCGGAGCCGGTAAAATTGTCCGGATGAAAATGATCTGTATACGAAAGTTGTCCAGAATGCAACAACGATCACGGATACACTATCCACAAGTCTGTCAGATGTCTCTAACACTACAGACATGGAACCTTCCCCCTCCGGATCATCGGTCCGGTAATCAACCGGTACTGATGAGTCATCCCTGGATAAATTCCTGATCCGGGCAAATCACCGAACATTGCGTTAGAGACCCGTTGCTTTGTATCTTCTATGTCATACATTTGTATTGCTATTATTGTTGTGTATTTACTGTTTCTTCCCCCCTTATTCTCCGGTAGACCCCGCTGCTACCGCCGACTACACCACTGCCGAGTACGACTACGTCGTCGACGATCGTACCCCTACCGTCGAGCTTCCAGGCAAGCAGAGCCATTTTCCTTCCCCAGATATCGCCTATCTTTCCGTACTTTTCTTGCACTAGGCATTGTTACTGATGCTGCTACGTTGCTTACCTATTCAATTTCATAGCCTGTCATTGTCGCCCCTTGATGTATCTTCCTTTGTCCTATGCTGCCTTATAAACATATATAATATTCAGAAGTAAACCCTGCACATTGTTAGCTAGGTTTATAATAGCGGGTCGTGATCACTCTGGTGAGTGACGCGGGTACAAAATATTATAACTGCAACAGGTACGGATCAATACTGACGCCCTAGGGAACCTACAACGGCGAGACTCTACCGAGTTGCTTCGAGTTTGACTTACGAGTGGACGAACTCGTATTTCACTCTCGTCAGCTCAGTAGCGTAGCATCACTGGGATGATACGAGGGTATTCCTCTTTAGTTCATTCCGCTGGTGTCTCGGCACCACCGGGGTGATACGAGAATATTCCTCTTTAGTTCATTCCGCTGATGTCTCTGTCGAACCTCTTTAAGTGTACCATCGAGGGGGATTCCTCCTGGTTTCACTTGATGGTAGGCACTCGAATCAACTGGTGTCCTTACAGGTATGGAGTCGGGTGACCCAACGGTGCCCGCGCAGGGTATCTTAGCGGAACGACAGGTCAGGTGTATTCCACCGGTGTGCGGCGGGCCTGGTACTGTTCGTGGCCGAGAGGTATCCTGTTGTACGAAAGTCGAGCTCTTCCAAGAGCAAACGCGAGACAAGGTAAGGAGACGGTTCACCTTGTTGGTAACCGCACGAGTTGGTGGGACGTCAGGGCAGGCACCGATGTTACTGGTGGACCTGTCTGTTGTCGTTGTCCGCGACTCACCTAAATAAGGACAACGATAACGGTTGTTCCGACAGAAGATAAATAAATTGCTTAATGGTTCGGTGGATATCTTGAGTTGGCTATATGCCATGTACGCACTACCTACCCGTGGGAATTACGAGTTATGGGCTCCCCTTCTTCATAGTCTCGTCCGAGGACTCTTCAGACGTCAGCAGTACCGCGGCCTGCGCCGGGAAGTGGTGTTGTCTTATTTGCTCGCGCAGTGGTTTCTTATTTGAATTTGCTTTAGCTTCACCGGCCAGCCTCGCACCATGCAGGAGTACGTCGGGGTTAGGGTCCAAAGCCTCGCGTACATAGGATTTAGTCCGGTGGATGACCTCTCTGTTGAGTTTGAAAGATGGGTTGTGGAGTGTCGGATAGCCTCGGTGGAGCGTTCCCTAACAAGGTGCCCTCCACCCTGGAGATCCGTGCGTGTAGTGTAACACAAGTGCACCCTGCAGGGAAGATTAATCTATTCGAATAGCCGTGTCCATGGTAACAGGACGCTTTATGCTGAAGCTGGATCTTACCACTACAAACTATTATTATTAAACTGTATGGTTCCTGGTTTTCTTCCTCGTTGGGATGTCGAGGAAGGGATCTCGGAGGCATTGCTAATTATTACAACTTACTATTATACAATGATGCAGCAACTTCTGCTGCATTGTTACTTATGCTTTATATGAACTGTTGGCTATTCTCTCCTCATGCTGCAAGACTCGTCGGAAGATACTAGTCTTCGATAGGCCTAGCTTCTTACCCTTATTCTGATTTCTATCTTGCAGTCCACTATATATAGCCTCCCCTTTCCATTTGATACAATGCATAAATGCTTAGTAGCGGACGTAAGACTCGCGGGTATGCTAGATACTCACCTTTGCTTTATTTCCCGCTTTTCGTTTTGCCTGATCGGCCGCTGCAGTCGACGTTGGAGCCCAGGAGCAGGAGTACCCCGGAGGCAACAACTACGACGTCGAGTTCCCCGTTGACCAGGAGTAGTTCGATGGATCCCAGGCAGGAGGCCTCACCTTTTCGATCGTTGTTGTTTTTGTGCTAGCCTTCTTAAGGCAACCTTGTATTCTTGTGTTTGTACTCAGATACTATTGCTTCCGCTAACTTTGTGCTCTCGAGCTGTTGTATTCGAGCCCTCGTGGCCCCTGGCTTGTATTAAACAGCTTGTATTATTTTATTTGTAGAGTTGTGTTGTGATATCTCACCGTGAGTCCCTAATCTCGATCGTGTACCTTGCGTGTATGATTACTGTACACATTCTGATTTTGGGGGCGTCACAGCCACCAGGGGTCCAGGCGCCCCCCTGGCGTGGCCCCACCCTAGGGCGCGCAGGGAGGGCGCCTGGGGCCCTGGTGGGTCCCCTCTCCCCCCCCCCCCCCCCCGCGCGCTCGGTGATTCCCAAAGCTTCTTCTACGCTGATTTTTGATTGGATTTTTCCCGATTTTTTGGAGAACTTTTAATATGGGGGAAACCTGAAATAGAAAAACAGCAGAAAACAGGAACTGGCACTGGGGTGCACTGAGTTCATAGGTTAGTCCAAATATGATCAAAAGTGTATGGAAGTTCACCAATATCATAGCAATATCACACAAAAGAGGCATGGAGCAAGCAGAAATTATAGATACGTTTTGGACGTATCAGACGCCGACGGACTTGATGTCTACTCCCATCACTAAAAAGTGTTCATTCTCAAGAGCTTCTTTCAAAATCTTATCAGCTCCGACACTGGCTTGGCGTTTCAACATCAAGGACTATTACCCCTCCCAGCTCCACCAACTTTGGAAACTCGATTACCCTTTCTCACTCCAAGTCAAGACGCCTTTCTTCGAATGAACCCCAATGCTAGCTCGGGCCCGGATGGCTTTGGCCTCAGTTTCTGTAGGAAATTTTGGCACGTAGTCAAGCTCAAAATCCTACACTTATTCCGCGATTTCCATAACCTAGATGCTACTATCAATGGATTTAACAGGGCCCACTTTTCCTCATCCCCAAGTCCGAGGCTACTAGAACTTCGGTTGTGTTCCCCCATCTCCTTTCAAAATTTCCCACCTAAAGCTATAGCCAAAGTCATCACCAACCGTATTAAAAACACACATCCCACTTCTCGTCACGACGATCAAACAGGTTTCTTCTCGGGCCGCTGCATTGCGGAAAACTTCATCTATGTCGCTGACCTAATCAATGCCCGACACTGCCGCAAGGCACCCACTGTGATCTTCAAGCTTGAATTCAAGTAAGGTTTCTACTCCGTCTATTGGTCATCTCTCCTATCCGTCGTTGCTGCTCATGGCTTCCCGGATCGCTGCCTTTCCTGGATCAGAACCCTACTCATCTCCGGTAAGATGGCAATCCTCCTTAATGGAGTCCCAGGCATCTGGATCAACTGCAAAGTTGGGCTACGTCAGGGAGACCCTTTAACCCACTACCTCTTCTTGATCGTGGCCGACCTACTTCAACGCATGATCATCAAGGCTCCCCGGGTACCCTCTGACATCCCCTATCTCCAAATGAACCCCCTACGATGCTCCAATACGCTGACGACACCTTAATCATTGCTCAATCCTCCGAGGCCGGGGCTACTCATTTGCGCAATATCCTGGATGGTTTCTCTCTTGCTACCGGGCTATCCCTAAACTTCGACAAAACTACCTTTGTTCCCCTCCACACCCACACCCTCTTGGCCAACTTCGTGGCCAACATTTTCGAATGCTCCATATCCTCCTTCCCCCAGACCTACCTAGGTCTTCCTCTCAGTCACAAAAAACTCCAATCGTTCGCTTTCGAACCCATCGTCCTCGGCTTCCTCAAATACCTCACGGGTTGAGGGCCAAGCTACTCTCACGCGGGGCTCGCCTGATGCTCCCGACTTTGACCCTCGACTCCCTAGCTACGTATTTCATGTTTGTGTTCCGCCTCCCCAAAGGTATCCTTAAAAGGCTCGACACCATCCAATCAATCCTCCTTCTAGACTACCGAGGAAAAATGCTCGGGCTGTCTCATCGGGTGGAAGGATGTATGCCACCCTAAAGAGGTGTGGGGCCTCAACATACAAAACATCCAACTCCAAAACAACTGCCCAATGAAATTTCCCGCCAAACTCCTCCAAAGCCCAGACACATCCTGGGTCAACTGGTTCCAAAATATCATCGAGGGTGATCATGGCGGCGACTTCTCTCTTCTCTTCTCCCTCCCCGGATCCCCAAATGTTTCTGTAACCCTGAATTCCATAATCATTTCAAGCTAGTGAACTACAGTATATGTGAGTGAGTATCGCTAACATAATCTGCCCACCCATAGCGGTTTGATTTCTCAAGGTCATGGTTTACGGTACAATCATCCATACTACTCCCTCCGTCCCATAATGTAGTAACGTTTTTTGAGCTGCCAACCAATCAATGCCAGTCACTGTCTGTTATAAATTCGTTTCCGTTTTCTTTTCTTAATCCCAAAAGGGGATGAGATTACGATTGACCCAGCATGTGATGTACTTTTTAAACGATAAGCTGGACTGTGGAGTACTAAGTGGATACATTTCCTTTTCGTTCGTTCATGCGATAGATGCCGACAGCCACAGTCGGTCAGCCTTGCAGAGTGCAGAGACAGAATGCCCAAAGTAGAAATGGAGAGAAGAGAACACATTTTTCTCATGTAACTGAAACGCTTCTAGGGTACGTACTACGCAGTAGGTCCTCATCATCTTTCCTCCGGGAATAGGATTGATCCGTTCATCCGCTCAGATAGCCATGCGCTTTGAGCGACTCCACCGCGTCATCGAACATCTCCTCAACGCCTCTGAACTCGAGGCCCAGCTTCCGGATCTTGGCCGTGTTGTAGCCGTACGTCTGCTCCCCGTAAATGTTTGGTAAACTGCATAGGAAAATCCGTTGCAATGAGTTTCCCGTTCCCCAATCAGTTTACACTGCCTGGGGAAGAAAACAGAGTGAAATGGGGGATATATGTTTCCGGTGTGGTGGCTGGTGGCTGACCTCTTTGGGATGGGGAACGATGGGAACCGTTTCGCGAGCAAGGCTACCAGCTCATTGCTATCCAGAACAGCCGAGTTGCATATGTACCTCCCTTTGGCATCGGCGGTTTCGTAGACCAGGATGTGCCCGCTCGCGACGTCGTCGATGTGGACGTACCCCATCCTCCCAAAGATGGTGAACTTCTCCGTCTCCCCTGCAACATGATCTCGACGACATGCATTTAGGTCTCCCAAACATGAACAATCAGGGCAGCAGAAATGCTAACATACCTTTAAACAAGCCAAGGACATCTGAAGCAGTGGGGCCTAGTACAGGAGAGAGGTTAGGGCCAATCACGAACGTCGGAAGAACAGCCACGAGGTCGATGTTGTTCTCCTTGGCAAACTCCCAGGCTGATTTCTCGGCGAGGATCTTCGCGACACCGTACCATATCTACCACCGGGCACGCCGAGAAGAAACCAACCCACTCTTCAGAGAAATGTTTGCGAAGAAAGATACATTGGCATAAAAACGAAGCATGGTATTTCGGGTCGCCCAGAATCACCACCTGGATACTTTCACAAAACTCCACGGAGCTCCATGATGTTTCATCCAGCAGCACGTTGGGAGGGAATTCAGCTTCATCTCTCAGCCTCACGGTCGACGACGACGACGTGACGACAACCCTTTTGAGGAAAGGGTTCTTCTTGCATGATCGCAGCACGTTTAGAGTGCCGTTTATTGCTGAATCAAGCATTTCTTCCTGCAATTAAAGTGGCATCACATGTCAATTACTACCTTCCAACATGGAAAAAGGGGAGATGGGCAGTGAAGTAATCAAAGTTAGCAATAGCATGCCTTGGACTCAGAATTAGTGATGATAGGTGATGCAGTGTGGAAGACACCTTCACATGCCATCACGGCATCATCGAAGCTCCCATCTTCCAAGAGGTCAGCCCTCACAAGCTCCAGCCTTTCCTTAGCACCTGCTAAGTTCCACAAGTGTGCTACCTTCTTCTGATTGCCTATCCAATTAGCAAACAAAATATGTCACCTTGCTATCACTTTCAAAAACAAATAAGAACGGGTGCCATTGTTAGCAGCAGAAAAAGGAACAAAAGAGTGGATCATTAGAGTGAGAGGAAAAGACCTGGGTCTCTGACTGTCCCTAGAACATGGTACCCAGACTCAAGAAGTCGTTTGACAAGCCAAGAGGCAACAAACCCAGAGGCTCCAGTGACACACACCTTGCCCTTGGAAGTATCCGCCATTCTCTGAAGCTTGAAGTGCTCCTGAAATTTGATTCATCAACTTATATATGCAACATGTAGTGCATTGCAGAAGTAGAACAAGCAGAACGGCATACTGGTATGTCACCCCCTTTTGGTGATTCTGTTGGGCAGGTAGAGAGTAAGGTAGACCCACCAAACAAGTTGGGAGGTTCACAGCTTCCATGCTCCAGTCCTTGATCATAGTACATTGCACAAGTTCACATTTTCAAAGCCCTGGAAAATCTGCTGTCACAAAAAGAGTACCGAAAACCAGTTTACTGTGGCAAAGCTTTACCAAAAGTCTTGCCAAAGATAAATTGCAGGCAATCGTTTATTTGTGACAATTTGCTCCATCCAGTTTCCACAAGATGTTATGACAAAGCAGAAAAAGAAGCTTTATTCATGGATAGTTTATTCTGATTACATTCTGACCAATAACCTTTCGCTGTAAATCAATCAAAACCAGCATAACAAAAGAATTACAGTCTTAATGTACACAAAAATGAGGAAGGAAGAAAATTCCTCAGAGTTGAAAGTATGCAAAACAGATGTTATACACTCAATTTACACTACTCCTGTTTGGAGTACATCCCAGATGCCAATAGCTAGGAACAATGAGGCAGGCATATTTGGGATGAGGATTCAGCTACCCGGCAAAACTTTACCAAGTGTATCAACGCGGGCATGTCTAAAAGTCCAATATCCAATTCACTTCTGAGGGGAGAGGCCAAAAGAAGATGCCATTTCTGCCAATTGCTGCCATGTTGAATTCGTTATGAATGCTATAGGAACTACAGGCTGAAATATATATTCATCGCTATCTGGTTGCAGGTTATACAATGTTTTGAGTTCCAGCGCTTTAGATTCTGCGGCTTCAGCTTCTTTGCGTAATATCTCCACTTCTTCGCTGTCATCTGTTTCAGTTGCAGCAGTCAATTCTGCTCTAGCAGCAGAGGAGTCCAACCGGAGCCTTTTGTAACTTGCCATGGCTGACTCTTGTTCTTTGAGCACAATAAGCCCTTCGCATTCCTGTATCTTGTTAGTGGTTGCTGTGATATCCTTTTCTATAATCTCCAGATCAGTACCAGCTTTCTCCAATTTAGCATGCAGTTCTTCCTTTTCAGAATTCAGTGCTTTTGCCTCTGCAGCTATCCTTCCTGCTTCCTTAAAGTTCCTTGCAGCAGCAGCAACCTTCTTTTCAGCCTCCAGTTCAGGGCCCCTTTTTTCAATAAAACTCAGCTTCTGCTTAAATGTAGCTATCTCTTGCTGTGTGCCTGCTCTCCTTGAAGATATCTCCTGCAGACCCATCAATAAAGAAATACTTAGAATAAGGATCTTATTAGCACCAGAAAATATCTCAGTATATGAAACTAACTATAGCACACAATGTTTTCTATCAGCAAAACGAAACCATTTCAAGAATAGATGTTGTACCTGAAGAGTAGTTCTAGCATCAGTTGTTTGTTGCCTGAGCATTTGGATATCTTGTGAAATTTCCTCCTCCATTTTTAATAACCCAATTCTATCCTGTCTTGACTTCAAGATTGATGATGCAAGCTTCCTTCTGATTTCGACTGATTGTTGGCAGGCTTTTGCTTCAGAAGAACAAGCATTGATGGTTTCCCGTAAGTCCGAGTCCTTCTGCTCTGCTGAAGAGATGTAGTTGTCGATTTCATTCTTTTTTAAGTCAAGGGCCGCAGTATCTTGATCAATTGTAGTTTGGGATTCCTGCAAGGAATTGATCTTCATGTCAATATCTGACTGGGAACCATGAAATCTGGAGACCACCGCACTAATCCTTTCTTGAACCTCCTGGATCTGGGCATTGTTTTCAGCTATCTCTGCTTCTTTCAACCTCACCAACTCCAGGAGCTCAGCTAATTCCACCGTGAGGGTATCTCCTTTCTTACTTAGCATATCCTTTTCTCTCTTATCGTCTTTAATCAAATGCTCTACTGAACCTTCTAGCCCTGATCGTGCTGCTAAAACCAATTCTTTTTCAACCTCAATCTCCAGCTTCTTTATTTGTAGTGACTCCATTGATGTTTGCCACTCTTCTATTTCTTTCGAGGACATTTCTTCTGCTTGTTTGCTTACGAAATCCGCATGCTCAGTGGCATCCTAAGAAAGACAGAGATTGAATGTTAATGACCTAGAAGAACAGAAACTGAAATGTAGGGACCCTTTTAGAAGTTCATAATTAGTTGTTATCAAAAGTTCTTGCGGCATAAATTAATGTAGCTATTTAACAATCACTCTGTTCAGGTAAACAACAAATGGTTGCCAGTAAGTTTCATAAGGGAAAGAAGAACTTAACAAACAAACCATTCCCTGGCTCACTAAACATGGACACTGGTTTCCTTCATGATCATATAGAAGTATAGAACTGCTCAAATTAATTCGTTGGGTTAGTTTTAAACTTAAATCATCCTTCTCTTTCACGACTATCTTGCCGTTCAAACCTTTCAGTAGCTTTTAGATACTTATTATGTTGGATTAAAATGCCAATGGATCGATGTAAGCGATGACACGGTAATAGTGATATCAACACCATGCATGTATCACAATAGTATCAAATCAAATACTATGTCTGAAAACGAAGACCATTGTCACACCGTACCTCTAAAAGATAGTTTCAAATAGCACCATAGTAGTCCCAGGTAATGTTACCCAATAAAATAGAAGGCATTAGTAGATACTTAGTGTGAAACATGCTTGAGTAGCTCTCAATAAATACTAGGTTTGATGCAATGACGTACACGTATCTATTTCAAAGTTATGGTTATTTAAAAGGATTCAAGGAAGTAAATCTCTCATCGACATTACAGTCTTAACATTTTATGCAAGGTGGAGAAAAGAACACACAGCTGATTTACCTTTGCAAACTGCTCTAGAAGGGCAGCAGCTTCCTCTTCCACGGAAATGCGGGACTCGAGCACATCCTGCAGCTCCAAATCAACTGAATCATAATCAAGCTCCGCATCACGCAGCGCAGTCAACAACCTATCTTTGTCCTTCTCCAGAGCCGCAAGGGAGTCGCTGATGCTCTCAGCCCTCTCAAAGTCCTCAGCCTCGCACGCCTCCTCCAGCTCCCTCTCCAAATCCTTGTGCTTGGATGCGGATGAACCGACATCCTCCGCAACCTTCCTCTGCCTACCCGCCAGCTGCCTCCTCTTGGCTGCCACAGCAGCGGCTCTCTGCTGGATTGAATCAAGCTTACTGGATATTTGAGATCTAAGAAGAGCCAACCTCTCCCCAATCCCCACTACTGCAGCTTCAGCCCCTCCAACATCCTTGTCCCCATCTGCTTCTTTCGCCTCCTGTTTCGCATCCAGAGAATTGCCATCCGGATCCACCACAGCTGCTGCATCTTCCGCGTTTCCATTGGCTAGCTTGTCAAAGTACTGGACGGGGATAGGGGGAGCAGAGTCATTTGGAGAAGCATCGGAGAGGCTACTACTACTGCTGGTACTAGGAATTGCAGTAGCCGTAACAGCAGCAGCGGCGGTGGTAGTGGTAGCGATTGGCACGGTGGGCGGCAGAGCGGGAGCGGGGGCGGGGGCGGTTTGAGGCGAGCGTCCGTACCCGATGCGCACGGCCCTCTTCTTCTTGCGGAGCGAGGAGGAGGACGGCTGGCGTGAGAGGGCGGCGGCGGGGGGAGGCGAGACCGGCGAGGCGGGTTGGTAGTTGTGGTTCTGATCTTGGGCTTGGGCTTGGGGGCGCTGGTCCTGGTCTAGTGAAGGCTGAGGGGCGAGCAGGGTGAGATCGGAGAAGAGGTCCTCGTCCAGAGGCTGGGAGGCGGTGCTGGACTCGGCGTCAGAAGCGGAGGCGGCGGCGGCGGCGGCGACGGCGACGGCATCAGCGGGAGGGGTGGGCGGCTTGGGTGTTTCGGGTGCCTCCTCGGCGGCGGGGTCAGCGGCGGGGGCGAAGAGGACCATGCCCTCGAAGAGCGAGTCGCCGCCATCGCCCCACCCGCCGTCCTGCGACGCCATCGGCGGCGAGCTCTCGACGAATCTGCTGCGGCGGACGGATCACAGGAGGAGGGAGGGGCCGGTGGACGGACCTGTGCAATGGATGCTGCTCTGGTAGTAGTAGACTCTAGCGGATCATACTTTAGCTAAAAAAAATTCCTTTTTCTGGAGATCATAATAATTTGGCTTGGATGCGGATGAAACTAGGGGTTGAAAAACTTTTGTCGCGTGCGTGCGTGAGAGAAGATTAGAGGAAGAAGCCAGCTGAGGTGATTGCGTGATCCTCACCACACGGCAATCACAAATGTCATGTGCTCAAGCTGGACTCAAACTGCAAACTGTGTGTCATCATCGTTATCATCAGGAATCAGAAAACAAAACACACACACGGGTTGCTAACATTTGTCCATAGTTCGGGAGTAAAACGTGTACTACTTATGTTTTCTAACAAAAAAAATTGTTTCACTTTAAAAAACGCACTGTATCGCATCTAAGGATCAAATTCCATTTATTTATTTATTGAAACGGAGGTAAAAGTTTTGCCTCATCTACGGAGTATTAAATAAAAGGAGATTAAAATTTTAAATTCTTTTTTTTGCGGGAAAAGTTTTGAATTCAACCGACAATCTCGCCATAACAATTACTCGTGCATAATGATCAACCCTAGATGATTGGCACCCACGGGAGCCCAAGTTTAGCTTCCTCTCGTTCCAAATAAGCCATGAAACAAGCATGATGAGAGAGATCATTGCCCTCTGTTGCATGCAATGCGTGACGGTTCTCTTGTCCCAACATTCCATCACGAAGTCTTTCGAGTGTCGCGTGAAAGGTTTCACATGCTCAAGGACGAGCTTGTGAATGAACAACCTCCAAAAGCCTTTTGGTGAACCTATATTTGAAAAAAAAAAGTGCGGCTCTGTCTCAAGTTCTCTCTTGCAAAGAGGGCATAGCTCACAAATTTCCAAATCTCTTTTCTCCAAGCGGTTGGCGGTCCAATCCGGTCTTGCAATGCCAACCACGCAAGGAACTTTACTTTAGGAGGTGCCCAAGTTTTCC
This sequence comes from Bromus sterilis, assembly GCA_950022295.1. Lineage (NCBI taxonomy): Eukaryota > Viridiplantae > Streptophyta > Magnoliopsida > Poales > Poaceae > Bromus > Bromus sterilis. Next base: position 266,580,448 of record OX465598.1, on the reverse strand, counting down.
ACATCATACTGATCATTGGGGAGTTAGTAAGGCCAGCCTTGTAGGTAGTCGTTGCGGAGTACACCTCATCGTTCTAGTGTTTCCAAATGATGACATCTTGTGTATTCTCGTTAAGGTGGATGTCATGAAGAAGCGCCCATAGGGTGAATAACTCGCTAATGTGGGCGTCGGGGACGGTGGTGTTGGTATTGAGCGTGTAGATCCACTCGTCGTTAGCAAGAGCATCGCTCACCTTCAGATTTTTCTTTTTTTGAAACTTCGAAGATAAGCGGTGCCACCTCCTTTAGTTTTTTCCCAAGGAGACAAGGTGAGTCCCAAAAATGAATTTTAGCGCCATCACCAAAATTGATGAAGGTGGAGGCGTAGAAGTCTTGATCTTCTTCATCACATGGGTTGCCAAATACCACTCAAAGTTTGTTCTGCTCCTTCCACTCATACTAAAGCCATCGTAAGCGTAAAGCACGACGCAAATTTATCCTTGTGGAGCACCCTAAGGCCTCCATACTCCTTGGGTCGACACAATTTGTAACATCCTCACTGTCATGTAACAGTAATCACTACAGTGATCCTCTTGTTAATGATCATTACTGTTGCTAATCATGGCATGATCATCTTTGTTTTTGATCACATTCAAAATCTCCTTTTGTTGGCATTAAAATTTATGTGGCAAATAAAAGTTCAACCAAAAAATTTGAAACCAGTTTTGTAAAATGCCCAATATTCAGTGGACCATGTCCATGTGGTTATGAGAATTTATTAAGCTATAAAATAAATCAAACAATTCATAACAGTGGTAAAACAGTGGCATTTAATTCCTTTTGAATAATACAAAATGCAAATGAATTTAGTTTGCCCCCAAACTTTTTGTGGCACTAGTATAAAGTGAAACACTAATTTTGGAGCTAGTCTACCTCTTTACAAAATTGCCTAAGCTAATAAACTAATTGCAACAGAGAAAAGAAAACAAAAATAAAACAAAGGAAATGGAAAGACCCTATACTACGCCTGGGGCAAACCCAGCCGACCTAGCCGGCCCACCCTAGGCCCACCCGCCCCCCTTCTTCTTCCTACCGTACAGGGGGGGCGTGGCACGCATCCGTTGGCTCCATGGCCATCGTCGTCGGCGTGTCGGCCATCCGGCGAGCCCCGGCTTGTACAAGACCCCCGCAGCCCCGGGAACCCTAACCCTAGCCGCCTCCCTCCATTTCCCTCCCGCTACCCCTTCCCTCGTCGTCTTCAACCTCAAGACGAGCCCGCCATGGCCATGGCTCCGTGAACGCACGCGCCCACCGGCCACCCCAGCCTCTGTGTCCGTTCGACGCGCCGCCCTCGACTTCGTCTGCAGGCGGAAGGAATTGCGCCAGGAGCCACCACGCGGAGCGTATCGAGGCCGTCTTTTTCCTCGGGCTGGCGCCGCGCCGAGCAAATTCTGGCGACGTCGGGACTTCATCGAGCCCGCTGCCCCCCTCAACACGTCCCTGGTGAGCAACCTCACTGTCGCCTAGTGCCCGTTGGAGCCCGTTAGGACCGTAGGCGCTGCCCCTCTTTCGCCCACTCCAGCCGCCGCGCGCGCTCATCGCCGACGTGGCCCCGGTGACCTTTTGGTCACGTGCGCGTCAACGTCGTGCTCCCCGCGAGCCGTAGATCCCTTAGGGCTAACTTGCGCGCACTAACTAACACCGTAGCTACGACTCCGGCGAGGTCCGAGCGCAGCCGCCGCCTCCGTCGTCGTCGGCGTCGTTCCGGCAACTCCCCGGCGCCTTCACCACCACCAGAGCGCTCGTCGTCGTATTCTACTTCGAACGCACCAAGCCGCGCGCCCTCCCGTGCCCCGTGGCGAGCTCCCCGTCGACCTCGCCGGTGATGGGCTCCAGTGAGCACTCCGGTGCGGCTGCCAGGTGGGGCCCGCACGTCAGTGGAGTCATTAGCACTAATCCCTCCCCCTCAAGTAACTTACATGTGGGTCAGTCTCGGCTAATAATCTTTGATTAGTTAAAACGGAAAATAACCCTACAGTCACTAACATGTGGGCCCAGGTGTTTAAAATAACCTTTGGATTAGTTTAACTGCTAATTAAACAATGCAGACACCGCCTCAGGCCCCTACCTCGGCTCTACCGAGCCACCATCAAGTGTGAGCTATCGAGGAGTGATCCTTGTATTCCACTCGTTGCTGACTCTGTATAGCCGCTCTAGATACCTGAGCAACGGTTGTCCTTAAAGGTAAGAGTCGGGCGACCCAACGGTGCCCGCGAGTGGTATTGCGACGGGATGACAGGGAGGGTACGACCAGTGTACCGGTGTGCTTGGTCCCTGATCGTTGTTCGCGAGAGTTACCAAACCACGAAAGTCGAGCTCCTCCAGGAGCACACGCGAGACAAGGTAAGGAGTCGGTTCACCTTGTTGGTAACCGCAGAGACTTGGTGGGACGACAGGGTAGGCACCAATGTACTGGTGGTCCTGACTGCTGTCGTTGTCCGCGGGTCAGTTAAGTCGAGGCAACGATAACGGTTGTCCCGCAAGTTAATACAATACTAAATGGTTCGGCGGATGACTTGAGTAGTCTTTTGGCTTGTACGCGATGTCTACACATGGGATAATGAGTTATGGGCTCCTCTGCTTTATAGTCTCGTCCGAGGACTCTTCAGACGTCAGCAGTACCGCGGGCTGATTGTCGGGAAGTGCGGTGTCTTCTTTGCTCGAGCTGTGTTGTTTTTGTTATGGCTTCCTGAAAGGACGTGGATGTCGCCTAGAGGGGGGTGAATAGGCGCTTAAAATAATTACGGTTTCGGCTTGAACAAATGCGGAATAAAACTTAACGTTTAATTTGCCAAGCAAGAAACCTAAATAAGCTAGGCTCAACTATGTGCACCAACAAGTTATACTAAGCAAGACAAACAACTATGTGATAGCAAGATATAAAACAAGAGAACTAAGGCTATCACAAAGTAGGTGCACAAGTAAATAGGTTGACTAGATGATCAACCTATGGGACAAGCAATGTACAATAAAATGATCAAGCACAAGATAAACAATGTAAAAAGCTTTCTCGAAGTAAGGGTAGAGATAACCGCAAGTGGAGCCGATGGAGACAAGGATTTGTTACTGAAGTTCCTTTTCTTGCGAGAAGTACGTCTCCGTTTGGAGAGGGTGAGGAGCACAATGCTCACACGAAGCCAACGAGGGCCACCCTATTCCTCCTCACGCTCTTACCAATGCAAGATGCCGTGATTCCACTATTAGGACACTTGAGGGCGGTCACCGAGCCCGTACAAATGGCGACCCTTGAGGGCGGTCACCGAACCCGTACAAATGCTCGAGGCTATCTCCACAACTGAATTGGAGGCTCCCGTAGCGTCCGGAAGCCTCTAGGTGCCAACGCACCCACGAGGTACAAGCTCTAGAGTGTCAATGCACTCAAGAGTAGCTATCTTCTCAACTTCACTTACTACAACGAATCCTCGGAGAGAACTCAAACCGATGCACCAAATGCAATGGCAAGAGAACACAAAGTGATCAAGTACCCAACTCTCAAATCCCACCAAAGCAACAAAAGCTATGGAGGAATATGAGAGGAAGAACAAGCAGAACACCAAGAACTCCAAGATCTAGATCCACAAGGTTCCCCTCACTTAGAGGAGAGATGGCTTTGTGGAGAATGTGGATCTAGACCTCCTCTTTCTTTTCCCTCAAAAAAGGAGCAAGAATCATAGGAGGGGAAGAGAGAAAGCAAGCTCAAAGAGGTCCACAATGGGGGGAAGAACTTGCACAAAACCCGTGTGGACAAAGGAAGAAGAAGACCCCCTTTTATAGTCCCCCACGAACCCAGCCGTTGGGAACCGTTGGCAGCCCACCAACCACGGTACTACCGCTCGGAGAGCGGTACTACCGCACCGGGAGCGGTACTACCGCCCCACGGTACTACCGAAGCCCAGTGCCATGCCCACTACCGCAGAGTCTAGTGGACTTACGGTAGTGAGTGCGGTACTTGCCCACGGTACTACCGTGGCACGGTACTACCGCACTGGGAGCGGTACTACCGGGGGCCAGTACCGTGCCCACTACCGTAGAGTCCAGTGGACTTACGGTAGTGAGTGCGGTACTCGCCCTCGGTACTACCTTGGCGCGGTACTACCGCTCCAAGAGCGGTACTACCGCCCTGGCAAAACCAGGGAGCCCATGCCACACAACAGATGAACTCCAAATGAAACAGGCAAACCCTGAACTGCCACAACTTCTGCAAATGAACTCCGATTAAGGCAAACTCAAGCTTGATGGAAAGCTAACGAACAGAGCTGCCTCGAAAATCATAAGAGAAGGTGCATATGAAATCCGTTTTCGATGAACACGAGCTTGTTATGAAGAAGACCACAAGCTCCGAAACTCACAAAGAGAAAAACCAAACAAGAACCAATAAAGATGAAGCCAAGTATGCAAAAGTTTTGAGCTCTCCACGAACGACTAGGCCTAGCCTATAACACGGTCTCCTAGCTACCACCAAGAGACCGGTAAACTAGACACCTATCTAATCAAACCTTTGTCTTGCGTATAATCCACTTGAGATTGATGATGACGATCATGCCCACCTCAAGTTGGAACATCTTCCTTGATTCCGCCGGCTCGATGAAGACTTGTAGATAACTCCCCCATACTCCATTATGGGTGAGCCTCTTTTAGGCATATCTTCACAAGACCATTATCACCAAATGGTCGGCAAGCTCCAAGCATATGATATCTTTGTGACGCTCCTCTTGACCTTGCGCACATCAACTTGACCAATCTTTGGATAGCTCCATGAAGAACCCCTTGGTCAACTCGTAATCTTCATCTTACAACCTTGAAGCCAACATATGATCTTCAAGCGTTGCCTATGGACAAACCTTAAGGTATAACTCAAGGAAACCATTAGTCCATAAAGATTGTCATCAATTACCAAAACCAAACATAAGGGCACATGCCCTTTCACTTCCCGGCCACCCACGCACCGTGCAGGAGTACGTCGGGGTTGGGGTCCAAGGCCCTGCGTAATTAGGATTTAGACCGGCGGATGGCCTCTCTGTTGAGTTTGAAAGATGGGTTGTGGAGTGTCGGATAGCCTCGGTGGAGTGTTCCCTAACAAGGTGCCCGCCACCCTGGAGATCCGTGTGTTGTAGTGTAACAGAAGTGCACCCCTGCAGGGAAGATTGATCTATTCGAATAGCCGTGTCCACGGTAACAGGACGCTTTATGCTGAAGCTGGATCTTACCACTACAAACTATTATTATTAAACTGTATGGTTCCGGGTTTTCTTCCTCGTTGGGATGTCGAGGAAGGGATCTCAGAGGCATTGCTAATTATTACAACTTACTATTATACAATGTTGCAGCAACTTCTGCTGCATTGTTACTTTATGCTTTATATTGAACTGTTGGCTATTCTCTCCCCATGCTGCAAGACTCGTCGGAAGATGCTAGTCTTCGATAGGCCTAGCTTCTTACCCTTATTATGATTTCTACCTTGTAGTCCACCATATATATCCTCCCCTTTCCATTTGATACAATGCATAAATGCTTAGTAGCGGACGTAAGACTCACGGGTATGCTAGATACCCACCTTTGCTTTATTTCCCCCTTTTCGTTTTGCCTGATCGGCCGCTGCAGTCGACGTTGGAGCCCAGGAGCAGGAGTACCCCGGAGGCGACTACTACGACGTCGAGTTCCCCGTCGACCAGGAGTAGTTCGGTGGATCCCAGGCAGGAGGCCTCGCCTTTTCGATCTGTACCTCTGATGTAATTTGTGCTAGCCTTCTTAAGGCAAAACTTGACTAACTATGTATGTACTCAGATATTATGGCTTGTATGACCTATATATTCGGATCCTCGTGACCCCTGGTATTGTAACATTTTGGTTTATCCTTTTGTTTTTAGTGTTGTGCTGTGATATTCTCACCGTGGCACCCTAATCTCAGCCGTGTACCCTGTTTGTATGATTACTGTACACGGATTGATTTTGGGGGCATCACACAATTGCTCCCAAGTAATCTTACATTTGGCCCTCGTAGTCTTATCCGAATAGGACCAAAGAAAATCTCTCTCCATCTTGGCGAGGTTGCAAAAGGTGCACACCGAAACAATGAGAGGGGTGATGGTGTACACCGCTTGGGAGGTCAGGACCGACTTTACCAAGGTTGTGAACCCCATGGTAATGATACTCTTGCCCTCCCAAGCAACCAATTTTCCGGCCGCTTTATCCTTAAAGTATTGAAAATCTACCTTACGAAGCCGCCAAACTGGGAGCGGGAGACCTAAGTATTTTAGGGGAAAGGATGCTCGTTGAAAGGGCATGTGCCCTTATGTTTTGTTTTGGTAATTGATGACAATATTTATGGACTAATGGTTTCCTTGCGTTATACTTTAAGGTTTGTCCATAGGCAACGCTTGAAGGTCATATGGTGGCTTCAAGGTTGTAAGATGAAGATTACGTGTTGACCAAGGTGTTATACTTCATGGAGCTATCCAAAGATTGGTCAAGTTGATGTGTGCAAGGTCAAGAGGAGCATCACGAAGATATCATATGCTTGGAGCTTGCCGACCATTTGGTGATAATGGTATTGTGAAGATATGCCTAAAAGAGGCTCACCCATAATGGAGTATGGGGGATCAATTTACTAGTCTTCATCGAGCCGGCGCAACCAAGAAAGGTGTTCCAACTTGAGGCGGACATGATCGTCATCATCAAGCTCAAGTGGATTATGCGCAAGACAAAGGTTTGACCTTTACAGGTTTCTAGTTTACCGGTCTCATGGTGGTAGTTAGAAGACCGGGTTATAGGCTAGGCCGCATCGTTCGTGGAGATCTCAAACCTTTGCATCCTTGGCATCATCTTTACTGGTTTTTGTTTAGTTTTTCTCTTTGTGAGTGTTGGAGCTTGAGTTCGTATTCATTACAAGCTCTTCTTCATCGAAAAAGGATTTCATATACATCTATTTTTGTGTTTTCAATGTTGGTGTTTTTGTCGGCTCTTATCTTGTGAAGGTTTCACCTTCTACCTTGTTGGCATTTTAACCTTTCCATGATTTTCATCATTTCTTTTTGTTGATCTTGGGTGGTTCTCTATGTGAGGACCTAGAGCTTTTCCATAGCTTTAAAACAAGCCCAAGCTCATCAAAATCGGAGTTCGCATGGAAACGTTATGCTTGTTTTGGTCGTGCTGTTTTTGCCTGTGCGGTAGTACCGCCCGATAGAGCGGTAGTACCGCACCTACTACCGCAAACCTCCTGTTTAGAGCGGTAGTAGATCTTTTTTAGTGTCCGGTAGTACCGCTCGGGACGCAGAAAACTGCTCATAATGGTTGGATACGTGGGGACCTATAAAAGGGGGTCTTCTTCCCCATTGTCCCCAATATTCTTGAGCTCATTTTTCACCTCCATTATTGACCTCTTCAAGCTTGAGATCTCTCTATTCCTCCCATGCTTATTGCTCCTTTTTTAGGGAAAAGAGAGAGGAGATCTAGATCTACATTCTCCACCAAGTCAATTCTCCTCTTTGTGAGGGGAACTTTGTGGATCTAGATGTTGGAGTTCTTGGTGTTTCTCCTTGTTCATCCTCTCATATTCCTCCATAAATTTTGTTGCTTTCGTGAGATTTGAGAGTGGGGGACTTGAGCACTTCATGTGCTCTTGCCATTGCATTTGGTGCATCGGGTTGAGTTCTCTCCGAGGATTCGTTGTAGTAAGTGAAGTTGAGAAGATAGTTACTCGTGAGTGCATTGGCACTCTAGAGCTTGTACTCTTGAGTGCATTGAAACTCTAGAGCTTGTTCCTATTGGGTGCGTTGGCCCTAGAGGCTTGTTGTTGCGGAGCTCAATCATTGTGTTGTAAAGCTTCGGGACGCTACGGGAGCCTCCAATTCGGTTGTGGAGATTGCCCCGAGCATTTGTACGGGTTCGGTGACCGCCCCCAAGGGTCGCCATTTGTACGGGTTCGGTGACCGCCCTTAAGTGTCCTATAGTGGAATCACGACATCTCGCATTGGTGAGAGCGTGAGGAGAATAGGGTGGACCTCGTTGGCCTTCGTGTGAGCATTGTGCTCCACACCCTCTCCAAACGGAGACGTACTTCTCACAAGAGAAGGAACTTCGGTAACACATCCTTGTCTCCATCGGCTCCACTTGCGGTTATCTCTACCTTTACTTTGAGCAAGCTTATTACCTTGTTTATCTTGTGCTTGCTCACATTATTTTTGCATTGCTTGTCCCATAGGTTGTTCTCCTTGTTGCATATCTAGTCAACCTATTTACTTGTGCACCTACTTTGTGATAGCCTTAGTGTTCATGTTATATATCTTGTTATCACATAGTTGTTTATCTTGCTTAGTATAAGTTGTTGGTGCACATAGTTGAGCCTAGCTTATTTAGGTTTCTTGCTTGGCAAATTAAACGTTAAGTTTTATTCCGCATTTGTTCAAGCCTAATGTTGGGGTTCGGGGCAGAAAACACATATTTTTCATAACCTACGAGACCCATACCCAAGACCTATGCTATGGCGATGCAAGTAACGGACAGAAATAGATCACATACCAGTATGTAGTCCGTTAAGCGGGAAATGTTCCCGCATGAACTTGGTTGGTGTAGTCGTACCGGCAATCCCCGATGCCGCGCAGATCCACGATGACTCCTGTAGCCACCCGATCCTTGCAGACCGATGACGGGATTACGTCCCTGTCGGAACGTTGCTGATGAAGACCTCGCGATACGACCACAACGATGAAGTAGCACCACAAGTGTAGTGCCTCGTGGGATTATACACATACAGTATACCCGACGTCCCTTCGGGCTCCGAACCAGTAGAGCAGCGGAAAGAAGTTGGATTCGGATCCCGATTCCAGCAGCAAGACGGCGTGCGTATAGTGGAGAAATCCCCAACCAAGTGTAGACTCCAAACAAGGGGAGTCCACTCGAGGAAGGAGAAAGGAGGGAGAGAGAGATGAGAACTTATCTCAAAAATATGATGATTAAAAGGCCACCCCCCTCCACTTCCGGGGGGGGACTAATCCCAAGGGGAGGGGGGTGCGCCATGAATAAAGGGGGGTGGGCCCCTCTATGGCGCCATGGCCCATTGGGGAGGACTCCCTCTCCCCTAATGGGCCCTATGAGGCCCATATGCCTTTTAATTCATTTTTAATTATATTTAAATACCTTTTAATTTTTAATTCAGATAATTAAATAATAAAACATATATTAAAATTTATTAAATATATTTTGAACCTTTCAGAATACCCGGAACAACTTCCGGCCTTCATCGGAACAATTCCGGTCATTACCGGAACAATTCTGGTGTTCTCTCCAATTTCTCCGGTGATCCCGAATCAATCCTTACTGTGTCGAGTACCCTTAAGTGTAACACCCTACGGTCCGGGAAACAGCAGACATGATCGAGACAATTCTCATTGATCAATGACTAATCAATTGGACCTGGTTACAATCCTTGATAGCCCCTGCGCTTCCATCGAATGAACTTCAATCGCTGTTGGATCCGTTAACCGTGTGCCTGTTCCCTTTGTCTTGGGGTACTTTTCTTGTCCGAGGTTTGATCATCGGTATCCAATATACCTAGTTCGTCCTCGTTCTCAACAAACAAGTTTACTCGTTCCCGTGATATTACAACTCCGTGACCTAGTCACACGTTTGCAAACTTTATGATGTAACATCACCGAGTGGGCCCAGAGTACCTATCCGTCACACGGATGGACAAATCCCGCTTTGATCTATTTGCATACTCATTAACATATCTATTCGGAATACCTGAAGTACTCCTTTATGGCCAGCATATTTCAGTCAGGCGGTGGGTAGCAAATCAAGGCATCCTAATAGACAGTAATTACGTATGATCATTACGGTCTAAGGATCTAGTCACTACGTTATAGTTATCGCAATGTCGAACTATGTGACTTGATCACATCGCAACACTTCTGGTGGGTGTATGTCCATCATATCATTATCCAATGATACGACTCCATTGTCAACAGACGCCATTGTCTCATGATCAGGAAACCTTGACAATCAATCGCCCAAAGGACTAGTATACTAGGGTCAACTAGGGACCTGGTTGTTTGTATACCACACCTGTATTGATGTTTCTGCTTAATACAATTATAGCATAGTATCAAACGTATTATGAACTAATGGAATATGCTCGATAAAACATATTTTATTTTCCTCTAGGGCACATTCCCAACAGTCTCCCACTTGCACTAGAGTACAAATAATCTAGTTGCATTTTCTCTGGATCATAACTCCTTATTGATCATGCTTGCCCGTGGAAGAGGTTGTACCAACGGTCTGGGTACCATTCAGAACCGTATGTCCTTTTGCAAATCATAATGTCACCTAATTTGACATTCCTTCATTATCCACTATAATGATGAGGTATATATATTTGGCGGTGAAGTGAGACTTCGTTTGCTGTGTCATAGCAATGACATCCGGTGGGTCACGCGGACTTTCCCATAGTCATGCACACTTGAAACTCACTCAATCAGAAGTCGAATTTCTTAAGCCATAATATAACTCCTGCTACTTCTAAAGCAGCCACATCAATGTAGATTCAATCCTTAGTGCATTGTATGCAACTTTGATGTCTAACCATGTTTCTTTCAACTTAGGCATTCATTAGTATGATGTCTCAATTTTCTAGGTTAGTGTCAAAACTTGAACCAGCATAACATTTATGGTCAAGTCCACTATCCTTTACAAATTTGAGATGTATCCTCAGTTCTCTTCAGACACTGAAGGATAAACTTAACTCTTTGTTCAATGACTTACTCATAAATCATATCACAACATGTTCTTACTACTAAGAACTTGGGTCACATTACGTCGACTACATAACTCTGGTTTTATATGAAAGAACCTATGACAAAGGCATAGAGGATCCAACACATCCATTTCTTTCATTAACCATTAACCATTGTTCTTGTACTGAGATTAACTCAACACTTCTCTTGGATATACAAGTAAGGACCACTTCTTGACTTGTCCCATTCTGAACTCCTTCAGAATCTTATCCAGGAAAGTATTACGACTCAATGTTATTAAACACATATCTATCTTAATAGATCTTCCATGCTTAATACTTATTCATCTTCACTTATGCAAGATTCAAATAATCATTAACACCAACTACACCATTCATAATATGTTATCCATATATGAGAATGTTATCATGCTCCCACTCAAATATGTCATGCACATATTAAGTTATAGGATAACACTCATATTGCTCCCACTCAAATATGTCGGCCACATATAAGACAAGGATAACATCCACATGGCTCCCACTTAGATATGTCAGACACATATTAAGTTCAGGATACTAACCACATGGCTCCTACTCAAATATGTCATTTACATATAAGTCTAGGATAATACTCCCATAGCTCCTACTCAAAATATGTCGTCTACATATTAAGTTTCAGGAAACTATTCAGCTCCCACTCAGTTTCATGCCAATGCATGTTTCCTCGATATTTTGGTTAAGTCCAAAATCCTTTGATCATCCATCAAAAATTAGAATTCAGTTTACGAGACACCAGTATCCATATGTTTTTTCCAAAACCTTCTTGTTGTACCAATTACAACACTTCTTCAAATACAGGATTTGAGGAAGTCACGGTATTGATAACAATCCTGGATCAATCGTAGTGAATATCCCTTTGACTCAAGCATTGCTACACATTGTAGTCAACCCATTGAATTTGTCAGAAACAATCTTTGTGACAAATCAATCTTGACGTCCCTTTGATGTTCACATTTATTCCTCATAACTCTGAAGTTATTGTGAATATCAAGTAATCTCCTTACTTGATAAGATTCAAGCAATCTTAAATGTAACTCAACATAGGATTTCATGACTCGTAGTCATATCTCGTACTTAGGTCCACCATCGCTTCTTTGTAGTTCGTAGGAATGTCTTGTTCCATTAACATGACAAGTGAATAATGAATATCATTTTGCACCAGGGGCAAATATATATTCTTGAATCCTACCTTTCTCAGTAAAAGCTCCCATCAGAAGATCATGATCATTATCATTAGTTTCTCCTCTTTATTGTAGAGCTTTGCTTCCAGAACATATTTCGTTGCACTACTCTGACATTTGGAGGCAAGTTCAATTACCTTGGTTGAACTTTCACTTTTCTTCCATTACCACATTTATCAAGAACAATTCTTGACAAACACCAAACATAGCAATACAAGTTTTGCTCCTTTTGGTTCTAGTTGTGGAAGATGCATCCATAGTTGTGTAAGGATACACTACAAAGATAATTTATCTTACATAAATCAAGCTTCCTAGAAACCACAACACACCATGACATATATAGTGTTAGTTTCCACGAACTCAGATGGTTCCCTATGCTAAAGTGAGTGTTTGCATATTAAATTAATAACTCTAAACAATAATAACGTAACTTGGTAAGAGATAACTTAGACCATACACTTTTCGATAGAATATGATCACAATGTTTAGGCACGTCAATCATATTGAAGTGTCTCAAGACATTGCAATTTGTGGAACAACTTTCACACAAGTCTTTATGCCCAAGACTAACTCAAAACATTTGTCACTTTGATCAAATCGTAGAGACTTGCCTTTCTTGTTAATTTAATATCCATCTTTACCCTGAAATCCCTTTTGATCATATCAAAATTATTTCAGACTCATGTTTCATTAGTGAATACAAATATTCATCTAAGTCCACATACGAAGTTCACGAAATAATGAAATTCACCACATGCTGACATACGATACATCACAATGTATGATACTCAACAATCAGTACACATTCCGTTTACCAGAATGCGAGGTTTTAGTCATCTCACCTAAAAGGCATGGTTTGTATGTGTCAAGAGATCAAGTATCTTAAGACATCATCATACCATTCATGACTTAAACTGTAGTGTCATTATCAAGCCTGGATATTTCTTGGCTTTACAATATTTCTTATAAATGATCAAACAACTATCATTAATATAAGAATAACTCATTCATAATCGTAATGTGACCATAAGAGATATCATTCATAAAAGGAGAACAACTGACTTGTTTCTCACTAATATGAATAATTGTCTTCGAGAGATGCAAGACACACAAATAAAGTCCTCATTCAAGAGATCATAAAATGTATTCATATATTAATCAATTGATAGATGTAGAGGGAGAGTGTTGTCGACCATCAACTATCTTGATTGCCGTCGGCACACATTGTCACCTCATCCCTTCCAAGCCACTCTCAAGCAGTAAGTTCAAGCATCGAATACTTAATCAACCGCAATTAGTGTTTCGTGGGAAAGACATTTATAACTCGTATATCAAATATACCTTCTCCGTCAATGACCATTCCTGCATTGGTTCTACTCTTAAAGTTCTTAACTTTAACCATGACCTCATGACAGGTGAACGATTCTCCTTCATGACATAGTCCAGACATGGTCTTTGTAACTGGGAGGAAGCGGATGCAACTCCTCAGTTATCGCAAAGTAACCAGTCATTCAGTAGTCCAAGTTATACACAAGGTGTTCCATGTATCTTATACATTTTCCAAGTGACTTTCTCAGCAGGTTGTTCCTTCCACCATAGTTGAAAGAAACCCCGTCCATATACTCATATTCCATTACTCTGATTTGTGACCTAGTGCTTTCAAGTTTCACCTAGCACGTCATACGTGTTGGTTAACATGCATTCACAATTCAGACTCATAGAATGAAGTATGGTGTATTGGACAGTCATTCATAAGTGACGGTGAGTACGATACTCATCATCATCTTCCTTGAATACGGAGTTAACAGGTGTATCTCCTAGCAGTTCTTCGTATTATGTTTAGCAAGTCATTACTAATGAGTATGTATCTAATGGTGTTGGTACACATCAATGAAGTAAGACCCATTTACCTTAAGTTCTATCATACTAAAAGAGCCATAGTTCTAAACATTGGTATGACGTTATCTACAATGATATTTGCTAAGACATGAAGATTAAGTTCATAATATGGAGTTCATGTTTCAAAAACAATTCTGGAACTCCCACTCAGACAAACATCCCTCATAGTTTGTTCTAAGTGATTACACGATCCTTGAAGTGTTGGGATTCGGGGCAGAAAACACAAATTTTTCCTTGACCTATGATACCCAATCCCAAGACCTATGCTATGCTGATGCAAGTAACAGACAGAAATAGATCACATACCAGTATGTAGTCCGTTAAGCGGGAAACGTTCCCGCATGAACATGGTTGATGTTGTCGTACCGGCAATCCCCGATGCCGCGCAGATCCACGATGACTCCTGTAGCCACCCGATCCTTGCGGACCGATGACGGGATTACGTCCCCGTCGGAACGTTGCTGATGAAGACCTCGCGATACGACCACGACGATGAAGTAGCACCACAAGTGTAGTGCCTCGCGGGATTATACACATACAGTATACCCGACGTCCCTCCGGGCTCCGAACCAGTAGAGCAGCGGAAGGAAGATGGATTCGGATCCCGATTCCAGCAGCACGACGGCGTGCGTATAGTGGAGAAATCCCCAACCCAGAGCAGCCTCCAAACAAGGGGAGTCCGCTCAAAGGAAGGAGAAAGGAGGGAGAGAGATGAGAAACTTTTCTCAAAAATTCATGATTAAAAGGGCACCCCTACCCCTCCTTATATAGGCCAAGGAGGGGTGCCACCTCCCCTCAACGTCCCATGTGGGACTAATCCCAAGGGGAGGGGGGTGGGCCCCCTCATGGCGCCATGGCCCATGGGGGAGGACTCCCTCTCCCCCTAATGGGCCCTATGAGGCCCATATGCCTTTTAATTCATTTTTAATTATATTTAATTATATTTTAATATTTAATTCAGATAATTAAATAATAAACATATATTAAACATTATTAAATATATTTTGAACCTTTCAAAATACCCAGAACAGCTTCCGGCCTTCATCGGAACAATTCCGGTCATCACCGGAACAATTCCGGTGTTCTCTCCAATTTCTCCGGTGATCCCGAATCAATCCTTACTGCGTCGAGTACCCTTAAGTGTAACACCCTACGGTCCGGGAAACAGCAGACATGATCGAGACAACTCTCATTGATCAATGACTAATCAACTGGACCTGGTTACAATCCTTGATAGCCCCTGCGCTTCCATCGAATGAACTTCAATCGCTGTTGGATCCGTTAACCGTGTGCCTGTTCCCTTTGTCCCATGGTACTTTGCTTGTCCGAGGTTTGATCATCGGTATCCAATATACCTAGTTCGTCCTCGTTCTCAACAAACAAGTTTACTCGTTCCCGTGATATTACAACTCCGTGACCTAGTCACACGTTTGCAAACTTTATGATGTAACATCACCGAGTGGGCCCAGAGTACCTATCCGTCACATGGATTGACAAATCCCGCTTTGATCTATTTGCATACTCATCAACCATCTATTTCGGAATACCCAAAGTGCACCGTTATGGCCAGCATATTTCAGTCAGGCGGTGGGATACAAATCAAAGTCTCCTCATAGATGACAATTACGTATGATCATTACGGTCAAAGGATCTGGTCACTACGTTATAGTTATCGCAATGTCGAACTATGTGACTTGATCACATCGCAACACTTCTGGTGGGTGTATGTCCATCATATCATTATCCAATGATACGACTCCATTGTCAACAGACGCTTTGTCTCATGATCAGGAAACCTTGATCATCAATCGCCCAATGGACTAGTATACTAGGGTTAACTAGGGACCTGGTTGTTTGTATACCACACCTGTATTAATGTTTCCGCTTAATACAGTTATAGCATAGTATCAAACGTATTATGAACTAATGGAATATGCTCGATAAAACATATATTATTTGCCTCTAGGGCACATTCCCAACATGAAGAACATACCTCCCCCGTGTGACACGACCATCAGTATGTTGTTCAAGGTAGGCCATCATGCCAATCACATCATCCATGTGACTCATGCTCGACCTTTCGGTCTCTTGTGTCCCGAGGCCATGTCTGCACATGCCAGGCTTGCCATAACAACCTTAGTGAGTATATGCCGCGTATGCAAGGCCATGTTTCTGGACATGCTAGGCTTGCTCCACCCATATCTTGTGAACGTAAAAATGTTTGACACCCGTGTGACACGTGATGCCTCCATAATGAAGAACTTTTCAGATGGTGCTTCACTAAGGAAGGACACTTTGTTGGTTTAGTGAGGGATCATCCTATTATGCTACCGTCGTATATCTAACATATTAGCAAAACAGGATGCAATAGTATAAATCATACATGCTGTGATTCCCCCCGACATGCAAATTAAAGTTGAAAACGCCTTTCTACTTTATCTTTTGCAAGTTTTACGTGGCTGCTAGGGGTTTCGAGAAAAGAACCGCTTTCTATCCTGCGAAAACAAGCCACAACACCAATCCCGCAATTTTCTCTATTACAGCCCTGTTGTAACACCCTCAGATCCAGTACAGTAATCACTACAGTGATTCCATTGTTTAAGGCTCATTACTGTTGATGATCAAGCCATGATCACCTTGATCATGGCTCTGTCAGTTTCTCACCCTGATAAAATTTTCAAATTATAAAATTGCTCCAAGGATTGTGGATGCCAGTCAATCAACTTGATCATGGCTAAGCCAAACCATTCTTAGTCATTTTAATAATCACAAGTCAATGATGGATATGAAACAGTGAGTGTTGAGTTACTAAATTGCCCCTTGAATATTAATATTAAAGCAATGTGGAAGATTGGAGTAAACCCTAGGTGTTGCAAGCACTTTCATTATTTAATAGCAAATAATGTTGGGCCATGTTAAAAAATAACAATGGATATTCTCTAATGTGTTTTGTAAATATTATGAAATAAAATTAGTAACTTTGGGAATTATTAAATGGCCATGGTAAATTTAATAAACAAGTAGGAATTTTAAATGCACTAAAAATTGTGAAACCATTTTTATTAAATACTTAATAATCAGTAGGTCCTATAAAAAGATAAATGGCATTTTATTAACTTATTTAAATAATGCAGAAAAATACAAACAGCAGCAAAATTAGCTCCATTTAATATTTTGTGCATTGAATAAAATCTAGATGAATTTTATTGTGGGCTAAACTTTTTGTGGCATCATGTTAAAGTGTAACACTAATATAGGTGCAATTATAACATTTAAAAAAAATCAAAACCTAGCTAAACTAAATACAAACAGAAAAGAAAAATTAAAAGAAACAGAAACAAAGAAAATAAAAGGGGACCTATATCCCGCCCTGGGCAAAAGGCCCACCCCCTCTCCCCTTTTTCTCCCTCCCACCGACACCCTCCCCTGTTCCCCTCCCCTCCCCCACCACGGCGACAGTGCCATGGAGGAGCACTGCTCGCCGCGGCCCCCCACCCCACCTGCCCCTCACCTGCCCCCCCCCACGCCTCGTGGATAAGAGCTCCACCATGGCCCCTCCTAGCCCTGGATCGAGTCCCCCCCTTCTTCTTCCCTCCCTCCTGCTACCTCTGTTCGCCACACCCGAGCCGCTCCCTGGTTTCCCGTCGCCGCTGCCTCAGCGCCCAAGCGGCCAGCGGCCACGTAGTCGGCGGGGAGCACGTCCTGGAGGTCCTGCTTCGACTGCTCGGTCACCCCCTTGCGCTAATTCGTCTGGAGCCGCACCAATGGCGCCGCCCCCTTCTTCCTCCTCCGTCACGGCCACCGGCGACCTCCGCCCTGATTCGTGCCACCTCGACCTTCCCGGCCTCCCCGAGCTCGTCTTCCCTCCCCCTGTGAGCCTACGAACTCTTCCCCCTCCTCTCCCGCTAGTTTCTGCCGCCGTAGTTGCCATGGCCGTTGCGCCCCCTCCGTCCGCCGCCGTGATTGGTCACCGCCGTCGTCCTCACCACCCCAACCCATGCCTCTTCCCCCACTCGACGCGTGGTGGGCGCCCCAGCCGTTTCCTCCCACCCGCGGCCAGTTTGCTCGCCGGAGGCGAGCAGTACCTCGTCGCCGTGCCCCTGTAGTGGCCGCCGGCGTCGGCATGTCCTGGGTTAAGCCAGGGGGCTTTCCCACTGACCAGTGCCCCCCCTGGGTGATTAACCATTAACCTGGAGATTAAAAAAAAAAAACCCCCCATGTGTGTCAATGACAAGTGGGCCCCTGCCCTGGTTAAATTAATTGATTTAAATTATACTAACTCTAAGTCAATGACATTTGGGTCCCCCTTTATTATCTAAATAAATAAAATAATTTTGTTAGTGCTGTGTCTATGACAGATGGGACCCACTGTTATTTGATTTAATAAAATGAATATTATAGATGTCCAGAGTATGACATGTGGGCCCTATCTGTTTTTATTAAATTAAATAAATTATATAAATACCACTGTCTATGACATGTGGGTCCCAGATGTCAGGTTTGACCAGTCAAACTACTATTCTGGATAATGTTATATTAAATGATTAAAGAATTCAGAAAATGTTATAAAATCATTTAAAACTTTAAAATTCAATATCTTTTAAACCGTAAGTCAGATTCAAAAACTTTATACATGAAAATTGATCAAAAAAATATAACGAATCCGGATACGCTATCCGTATGTCTACCACCCCCTCTAACTTACCGAACATCGACATTCCCCCCTTCGGGTCGTCTGTCGAAAATTCCCGGTACCGATAAAAGTTGTCCGGATGAAAAACTTTTGTATACGAAAGTTGCTCAGAACGGATCACCGAGTTCGGATATGATACCCATACCCCCACCACACCCCTCTAACATGTATAACATCGAACCATCCCCCTTCGGTACCGTCAGTCCGATAATTGCCCGATACCGATAAACCCTCCGGATGAATTTATTTCGAACACGAAAGTTGTTCGAAATAGATCAACTAACCCGGATACACCACCCACACATGTGTCGGATGTCCACGACACCTCCGGCATGATATCTTCCCCCTCCGGACACCTTGTCCGAGAATCACCCGGAGCTGGCCGTTCATCCCTGGATGAATTTCCGCTCCGAGCAACGTGCATTGCACTGCGTTAGAACACCGTTAACACTTCATCTTTCATGACATGCATCTGTTTGTATATGCTTGCTGTGTATTTACTGTTTCTTCCCCCCTTAATCTCCGGTAGACCCCGCTGCTGCCGTCGACTACACCGCTGTCGAGTACGACTACTTCGTCAACGACCCTACCCCTACCGTCGAGCTTGCAGGCAAGCAGAGCCATTCTCTTCCCCAGATATCGCCTATCTTTCCGTACATTTCTTGCACTAGGCATTGTTACTGCTTCTGCTACGTTGCTTACCTATTCAATTGCATAGCCTGTCATTGTAGCCCCTTGATGTACCTTCCTTTAATCCTATGCTGCCTATTATTACTTATGCATTATTCAGCAGTAAACCCTGCGCATTGTTAGTTAGGTTTAGAATAGCGGGTCGTGACCACTCTGGGAGTGATCGCGGGAATGATATTTTACAACTACAACAGGTACGGATCAATGCAGACGCCCTAGGGAACCTACAACGGCGAGACTCTGCCGAGTCGCTTCGAGTTTGACTTACGAGTGGAATGGACTCGTATTTCACTCTCGTCGGCTCAGTAGCGTAGCATCACCGGGATGATACGAGGTTTACCTCTTTAGTTCATTCCGCTGATGTCTCAGTCGAGCTAGCTCAAGTGTACCATCGAGGGTGATTCCTCCTGGTTTCACTTAATGGTAGGAACTCGAACCAACTGGTGTCCTTAAAGGTAAGAAGTCGGGCGACCCAACGGTGCCCGCGAGTGGTATTCCGACGGGACGACAGGGAGGGTACGACCAGTGTACCGGTGTGCTTGGCCCCTGATCGTTGGCCGCGAGAGTTACCAAACTACGAAAGTCGAGCTCCTCCAGGAGCACACGCGAGACAAGGTAAGGAGACAGTTCACCTTGTTGGTAACCGCAGTGACTTGGTGGGACGACGGGGCAGGCACCGATGTACTGGTGGTCCTGGCTGCTGTCGTTGTCCGCGGGTCGGTTAAGTCGGGGCAACGATAACGGTTGTCACGCAGGTTAATAAAATGCTAAATGGTTCAGTGAATGTCTTGAGTTGGCTATATGCCATGTACGCACTACCTACCCGTGGGAATTACGAGTTATGGGCTCCTCTGCTTCGTAGTGTCGTCCGAGGACTCTTCAGACGTCAGCAGTACCGCGGCCTGCGCCGGGAAGTGGTGTTGTCTTATTTGCCGCGGCAGTGTGATTTGTATTTGCTTTGATTTAACTTCACCGGCCAGCCTCGCACCGTGCAGGAGTACGTCGGGGTTAGGGTCCAAAGCCCCGCGTACATAGGATATAGTCCGGCGGATGACCTCTCTGTTGAGTTTGAAAGATGGGCTATGAAGTGTCGGATAGCCTCGGTGGAGCGTTCCCTAACAAGGTTCCTGCCACCCTGGAGATCCGTGCGTGTAGCGTAACACAAGTGCACCCCTGCAGGGAAGATTAATCTATTCGAATAGCCGTGTCCACGGTAACAGGACGCTTTATGCTGAAGCTGGATCTTACCACTACAAACTATTATTATTAAACTGTATGGTTCCGGGTTTTCTTCCTCGCGGGGATGTCGAGGAGGTGAACTCGGAGGCATTGTTAATTATTACAACTTATTATTATACAATGCTGCAGCAACTTCTGCTGCATTGTTACTTTATGCTTTATATAAACTGTTGGCTGATTCTTACCTCATGCTGCAAGACATCGTCGGAAGATGCTAGTCTTCGTTAGGCCTAGCTTCTTACCCTTGCTCTGTATTTCTGTCTTTCAGTCCAGTATATACAGCCTCTTCTTTCCGTTGATACAATGCATAATGCTTAGTAGCGGACGTAAGACTCGTGGGTATGCTAGATACTCACCTGCTTTATTTTCCCCCTTTATTGTTTTGCCTGATCGGCCGCTGCAGTCGAAGTTGGAGTCCAGGAGCAGGAGATCCCCGATGCCGACCACCGCAACATGAAGATCCCCGATGCTTTCTATGACGTCGAGTTCCCCGTTGACCAGGAGTAGTTTGGAGGTTCCCAGGCAGGAGGCCTCGCCTTTTCGATCGTGTTGTTTTTGTGCTAGCCTTCTTAAGGCAACCTTGTATCCTTGTGTCTGTACTCAGATACTATTGCTTCCGCTAACCTTGTGCTCTCGAGCTGTTGTATTCGAGCCCTCGTGACCCCTGGCTTGTATTAAACAGCTTGTATTATTTTATTTGTAGAGTTGTGTTGTGATATCTCACCGTGAGTCCCTAATCTCGATCGTGTACCTTGCGTGTATGATTACTGTACACGGTCTGATTTTGGGGGCGTCACACCTGTCGGGGCCCTCCGTTGCAAACATCTTCGCATCGCTAATGCAGAGAGACATACACCCCTCCCAGCCACTTTATATGGTACAAGCCATATGTCAAGCGTGGAACCAGTCTCGCGTAAACGCGTAAGGTCGGTCGGGGGCCGCTTCATCAAACATTGCCGCAACGCTAAATAAGTACACGTGAGAGGGTAACAATTGGAGAATTGATGCCCACATACTAGATGTGTTCTATCCGTACAATACATGTACGCATAGCCTTTCTCTGATACCACTGTTGGGGTTCGGGGCAGAAAACACAATTTTTTCATAACCTACGAGACCCATACCCAAGACCTATGCTATGGCGATGCAAGTAACGGACAGAAGTAGATCACATACCAGTATGTAGTCCGTTAAGCGGGAAACGTTCCCGCATGAACGTGGTTGGTGTAGTCGTACCGACAATCCCCAATGCCGCGCAGATCCACGATGACTCCTTTAGCCACCCGATCCTTGCAGGCCGATGACGGGATTACGTCCCCGTCGGAACGTTGCTAATGAAGACCTCGCGATACGACCACGACGATGAAGTAGCACCACATATGTAGTGCCTCGCGGGATTATACACATACAGTATACCCGACGTCCCTCCGGGCTCCGAACCAGTAGAGCAGCGGAAAGAAGATGGATTCGGATCCCGATTCCAGCAGCACGACGGCGTGCGTATAGTGGAGAAATCCCCAACCAAGTGTAGACTCCAAACAAGGGGAGTCCACTAGAGGAAGGAGAAAGGAGGGAGAGAGAGATGAGAACTTATCTAAAAAATATGATTATTAAAAGGGCACCTCTACCCCTCCTTATATAGGCCAAGGAGGGGTGCCACCCCCCCCCTCCACTTCCGGGGTGGGACTAATCCCAAGGGGAGGGGGTGCGCCATGAATAAAGGGGGGTGGGCCCCTCTATGGCGCCATGGCCCATGGGGGAGGACTCCCTCTCCCCTAATGGGCCCTATGAGGCCCATATGCCTTTTAATTCATTTTTAATTATATTTAAATACATTTTAATATTTAATTCAGATAATTAAATAATAAAACATATATTAAACATTATTAAATATATTTTGAACCTTTCAAAATACCCGGAACAACTTCCGGCCTTCATCGGAACAATTCGGTCATTACCGGAACAATCCCGGTGTTCTCTCCAATTTCTCCGGTGATCCCGAATCAATCCTTACTGCGTCGAGTACCCTTAAGTGTAACACCCTACGGTCCGGGAAACAGCAGACATGATCGAGACAATTCTCATTGATCAATGACTAATCAATTGGACCTGGTTACAATCCTTGATAGCCCCTGCACTTCCATCGAATGAACTTCAATCGCTGTTGGATCCGTTAACCGTGTGCCTGTTCCCTTTGTCGTGGGGTACTTTGCTTGTCCGAGGTTTGATCATCGGTATCCAATATACCTAGTTCGTCCTCGTTCTCAACAAACAAGTTTACTCGTTCCCGTGATATTACAACTCCGTGACCTAGTCACACGTTTGCAAACTTTATGATGTAACATCACCGAGTGGGCCCAGAGTACCTATCCGTCACACGGATGGACAAATCCCGCTTTGATCTATTTGCATACTCATTAACATATATATTCGGAATACCTGAAGTACTCCTTTATGGCCAGCATATTTCAGTCAGGCGATGGGTAGCAAATCAAGGCAACCTAATAGACAGTAATTATGTATGATCATTACGGTCTAAGGATCTGGTCACTACGTTATAGTTATCGCAATGTCGAACTATGTGACTTGATCACATCGCAACACTTCTGGTGGGTGTATGTCCATCATATCATTATCCAATGATACGACTCCATTGTCAACAGACGCCATTGTCTCATGATCAGGAAACCTTGATCATCAATCGCCCAATGGACTAGTATACTAGGGTTGACTAGGGACCTGGTTATTTGTATACCACACCTGTATTGATGTTTCCGCTTAATACAGTTATAGCATAGTATCAAACGTATAATGAACTAATGGAATATGCTCGATAAAACATATTTTATTTGCCTCTAGGGCACATTCCCAACACCTAAACCGTAATTGTTTTTAAGCGCCTATTCACCCCCCCCTCTAGGCGACATGCACGTCCTTTCCACTCGTGTGGCCACAAGATCTTGTAAGATGCTTGAAAACTCTAGATTAAAGGGTCCTCCAAAGTTAGACGAAAATTTCAAATCACCGCCATCAATAATGAATATCCTTTTCTTCACGTCCCGCAACACAACATACTCTTCACATCAAAACTTTTTACTCTTTCAAATTAAAGCTAGCTGGAAGTCAAACATGATGTTAGGATCAATTGCTCTATGATGAAGCTGCAACTTTTGGGGGAATCTGTTCTAAAGAAAAATTGGTGGAGTCAAAGTGATTTTAAAAGGATGAAGCAGAGTATTGCGTGAGAATTTTCCAATGACTTCATATGGAATTTATGGCATAGAGTTGCATAGTTACCAAATCAATTTTATAACCCCACTCCTTCAACATAAAGTGCATATGTGTTTATAGAAAAGAATACCTTGTGTTTTTCGCATAATTGGAAGCTTTGTATTATAAATATTATAATAATAAGTTCATTTTATATGGTTTAATATATGTGGTAATGTATGCAATAGTAAAAATCAAACATCTTAACATAATAATTTAAACATCACAACTAAATGCCATGGAGTTTAAAACCTACTTAATGGGTGTTGCACATGGTTGAGTCTTCCATGTCTTTATGGGACAATTGTTAATGGACCAAGCTAGCAAAATCCAACAAATACAATCATTTTCATAATGTGATTTAGTGAGTGCAAAAGTATAGCTCACAAACGGGGTTATCTATATAAGATATATAGAGTCCACTCTTCCAAGTGTACTCCTTTTCTCTTGAATAGGAAAAACATAGTATTGTGATGTCGAGTAGTGTGAATCATAATGATGGCCAAACACGATAATTTATGGGGTGTACCTTTGGATGGCACATATGACAAAAGGACACAATAATTTAGAGGGTTGAGAAAAGGATGGTATATAAGATACATTGACTCCACTCTCCCAAGTGTATTCATTTCATCTTGAATAGGAAACGCAATATTGTGACGTCGCATAATGTGAAATCCTACTGATGTCCAAACACGAGAATTATGCGTTATGTACCTTTGGATGGCACACATGATGAAAAGACAATAAATTTAGAGGATTGAGAAAAGAAGGGTACACAAAGATAGTGAAAGGCTATTGGGCTTCTTACAAAAAGGTACATCGCACTAATGTTCCCATGGAGTAGTGCGTATGGGAATATATTCCATAGGAATTTGAAAACCCCAATCTTGTGATATTAGGCTTTCATACAAAAATTCCTTACGATCCTAAGAGGCCCTTAGAAACATTGATGACATATTTTGATTCGTAAAATTTTAAAAACACATGAATATGATAGAATTGGTTCTACAAAATAGAGGGTTATGAACACACAAATAGCTAGTTGTTTCGTTCGTATGAATAGGAAAATCACAAAAATTCTAAAGATCGTGATAAATTTAAGGGCAAAGCATATGCAAAGACAAGATGAAGTTAATATTATGTTACTTGTGGCATTTGGCTTGTTCTTTGGGCATAGGAACATATGAAAGAGCTATGAGCCTAGAATCAATGAACTTTTTTTTATCTTATGAGCCAAATAACATCATTTTTCTATAGGAAATGAGATATGTGTCATCTTATTTTCTACTGTTTTCATATTCCCATGATATTCCTATCCTATGAACCAAAGAAAGCATTTTTTCGTATTCCCATAATAAGTGATTGTAAAATCCCTTTGTTTTCGGAAATCCCAAATGGCTCACGCGAGCATATGCACCCACTAACTAGAAAAATCAAATAAAAAATGCAAAGCAATTAAAAAAAAATCTGATTTTTTGTGGAATCCAACATGCTCATGCATGTGACATCCGTGCAAAATTTCATGGTATTTCGACATTCGATTTCCAAAAACCCATGATCATCTTGATTCTTGATGAATAGTGCCATTTTTCAAAAACCCTCATAGTCCCAAAATTTGTCATTTTTGCTGAGGATTACTCGAATGTTCAAACTTCACGAATTTTGGCATGGACTTCGCACACATGACCATCTTGCATCATACAAAAAATCCGATTTTTTTTTGTTTTGTTTACTTTTTGAAATGATGTCCGTATTACTAATAGGAGCAAATGCACCTATGACCCAAAAAGCCGCTCTCCTTTGTTTTCTCCTATGAAACTCCCTTCAAAGAAAACAAAATGCTTCACTTTTTCTATGGTTCATTTCTTTGAATCAGATACATGAACAGTATCATCATGAAAAAAAAATCATATTTCTAAGCTTTTCCTCCACTTTTTCAATCAAGGTATTTGGTTATGCCATTGCCATGGATTTCGGAAAAGCTATTGTGAGATGCAATGTGTGGCATGCTTCGGAAAAGGTTGTTGTGAGTTGTTTCCCAAGACACACAAACAAAACAAACAAGCAAATTCTAAAAAAAGTAAGTGAGTCAACACGATGTATATTTACCTTGTCATAATAAGAACTCCACATAGAAGTAAATAAATGAAAAAGGAAACCATGTATATTTGAAAAGAATATATTTTTTGATGTCAGATTGAACTGACATTTTATAACATGACATACATCTGTTGCATCAGTTCACTGAAACATTCAAAGTTCTTGCAAACTTTTTTGGTGTGCCGTTGCTTGGGGGAATGATAGCATCAATTGTGCAAACACCACATATAGTATTGCCCATGGATTGTCATGCAAAAGTTTTCATAGGCCATTTTGCACATAACCAAGGAAATATTACGTTTGAGCCTTATCTATTAATGAAAAACACTTTTGAGTCATGAGTTCTCCCTATGGTGTGATCAACACCGTGTCGCTTTACTGTAAAAAAACAGTGTCACTTTTTTTCCTTCATCTTTTTCTTTTCACAGGACACTTCCAATGGTTTCTAATCTTGTACGTATATATCATTTTCCATTCAACATTGCATGCCCATGCGAGCCTGTAAAATTTTTCTATTCCTCTTGGTATTCATCGAATCAAATAGGGGCCATAAAAAGTTCCGGTTCTTGCATTCTAAACAGGACATCAGATTCTTACTACAACACGACTGTTCATGCGTCACCAAGAGAAGAACAGTTGCAACAGAAAGCACAGACCTGTAAACCTCAATGTCGCCAAGAGACCTCAGCCCAGGGAAACAACACCAAACTGTACTCCAACAATTGTGACCTACTGCTGCTGTAACAACAGCCCTTAACACAACTGTACACAATAGACAAGACAGACAATACCCGGCTGCTACACAACCGGAGAAATAGTGAGGTTATATCTGACCGACTCACCCGTTTCATCTACTACCCACAGGTGCAAATGATGCACCATGCACAAGCAACATTACACGAAAATAATGGTACACGAAATCTGGTGTCAACCGTCAAGCTATCAAGGCACCGGATCCCTCTGCGCACCTGGTGGAGCCGTCGGCATCGGGAAGTTGAAGGAACAATAGGTTCCACCAAACTGGGGAGCCTCCACATATGGACTCTAGCACAGCAGAAGAAAATCAATTCTCAGTGTCTTGCGTGGAAGGAAGAAAAAAAAAGTCAGATAGAGTTCCCATTATATTAACTTGGGCCCAAGTTAGTTTGAAAAACAAAACAACAAACAATTAGCCCAAGTTCAATATACAACTCAACGAGTCAAAATGACAATGCATTTACAAGGGGACAAAAGAACTGTTTTCAGGAATTACACAGATTATAATTTAGGGGCAACTACCTGAGTAAGAGGGGGGTTAGGGATGGGATTGAATGATGGCTCCCGCTTTGGTGACGTATCAGGGGAGCTACTGGCATTGTCATCCATATTATCTATATTCTTCATTTGTGACGCTTCCCCCTCGCCACTGGTGAGCTTAACACCCTACACGGAGAAGAAACAGAACTCTGTAATGGAAGTGTTACGACAGTATCAACACGTGAATAGAACAAATGAACAAGCAATACCTGGAAAATTTTCCCTAAAGTTTTCAGTCCTTTGGCACGAAGACGCAGGTCTTCCTTCCTGGCAGTGGGATCCTGAAGCACCTGGTATGGACACAATGTTACAATTCACTGTTAGTCAGCCTTTAAGTACTCAAGAATACAAGGCACATAACGTGCATGAAAGGTGACAGGTAAGCTTGGACAGACCATCTGGCAGACATGTGATATGGTGGCTTCTATGTCAGCAACATTAAGCTTCCACAAGGAATCAACCATAACTTTTTTGTGGTTCTGCATATACGCTTCAAGTTCTTCCTCTGTGGTCTGGCCCTCAGCACCCATCTGCTTCTTCAAGTCTTCTTGCAGCTGCATAAGAGCTATTGCACCTGCAGTACGGCGAGATAACCGAATCTTATCACCAACATAATACTAGCATGAACACTGACAATGCCCAAAGCTGCACTGTATCACGTATTTAATCAAGATAAAACATATTAAAACAAGCTTGTATGTTGATGAGATAAGTTTACCTGCTGCAGCTGTTACTTGGGATTTGATAAAATGGCCTTTGTCTCTGAACCATTCTGCTACAAACGGAACCCCCAAATATATTGCTTTCTTTCCAAGTTCTTTTGCAGCTTGTCTTGAATATACATAACCAATAGTGTTCAACATAACAAGCCCATATGCTGCAGGACAAGGATAACATGACCAAAAGAGGGAGAAGCTTCAGATTCACAGATATCAAGGGCCTACCCAACAGAAAGCATACAGGAGAATACAAATAGCAAAATGTATTAAAGCAAAAGCATTGAATGGTTACGAATAGGTTCAGTAAACACATTCTAGTCTAACTATAGCATCGACATGTACTTCAGGAAGAGAAGATCAAATTAGGACAATTTCAATCTTCTGTGCATATTTGCTTCAGACAAGACGGGAACAATGATGTAATTCATCAAAATATTATTTTCAGTTAGCAGATAAAAGGGACTATAAAGTTGATGTTCTACAACTAAGCCAAACGAGAAGCAGCTGTTACCCCTGCCACCTTACCCCGTTCAAAAAACATTAAGTGCTTTTTCCAGACAATTCTAAGAATGCCATCACATACACTATGGTCACGAAGACATCAAATTAGGATAATTACGCACTGAACTATAGAAATGGCAGCTCCTTCAGACCTATCAACTGCCGACTAAATTCTTACAGCAGTAAGCAGGACAGGAGGAAAGTAAAGGGAAAAGGATCCAGAGTGAAGGAGGAAGGAAGCAAACCTGCATCACTAAGTCTGGACACCTCAGCCTCAGCAAGTTGAACGAACTCCTCTTTATTTCCTTGAACATAAAGGTGCAGCCGGTTTTTAAGTATCTCTGCAAGTTTCCCTTCTCTTTCCTTTTGAACAGACTGCGATTGTAGTAAACTATTCAGCAGATTAGTGGTCGAAAGTATAAAATGAAATGAATATGGATGGAAAGCTGGTCAATAACCAAACTAATGTTTATGGAGTCAGTGCATATTAGTAAATGGTCATAGAATTTATCTAAACTAAACCTGCTAAAAAGCAGACCTGCATTTTGTCTTGCAACTTTTTTGTGTCGATCTGCTCGTCTTCGTCAAAATTATCAAGTGAAGCCATTGACGCCATTGCCAATTGACCAATATAATCCTCAAAAAGTTCACTGCCGAATAGCATCGCGAAAATTGCTGCTGGGTCAATTATCCCCTCCCTGTAGATTGTTGACAGGCAAGCTAGTTAGAATATGATTATCATAAGATTATGTACAATATGAGGTGGAACTTTTTCTCTGTTTCAAAAATTGCATCTACTGTATGGAAGAAAATCATTTGCCTCTAGTCCTCTACAAAAGCTCCAACTAACAGTACTCATGCTGCTTTGCCGCTAGTGTCAAGCACAAAGCCCTAAAGTTTCGAGTAGGTTCCAAAACCTCTAGATAATTTCTCAATGAAAATCAGACATACGTTGAGATGCCAGATTTCCCATGAGCATCATAAGCTTGGCGCTGAGCGGGGTCACTAAGCACTTGGTATGCCTCCCCTAGTTCCTGCAATAATAATTTCTCTGTGTAATCAATAGTCTTATGCTAAAGAAAAGTTATGCACACATCATAATATTCTTTCTCATAAAGTAAATAGCATGAATTCTCTTTAAAACTGCCATGAGGAATAAATAACACGTACTGCAGCAGCTATGGACTAACAAAGTTCAACAGACTAATTAATTAGGAACCACCCGTAATGAGAAGAATTCTTTAAAATATAAAATAAAAACCATGTGGCATGTTATTAGCATAATATCGTAGCCTCACAGTCATTTATGAACATAATGTTACAATTTTTCCTGCTCACTACTTTGTTCTTGATATGGTTAATCTGCCTATATAGGTTCAAATAGCCTAGCTAGATCTTCCAGATGAATATAGCAATACTAGTAAGAGCATCAAACCTTCATGATTGCATCAGAATCTCAACTAGTATATATGGGTTAGTGCAAAGTTCATATTAACGAGTGCGGCTTCAGTTGCTCTCAGTATATGATTTCCTTAAAAGTGAGGAACCTGCTCCAGCAGCCGCCCAAGAAGATGAGCCGCACATACAATAACTAACACCCAACTCTTTCATGCATCAGATGTGCGATTAACTGATGAAATCCACAAGGTTCATTTACTGAAGAGTGTAAACAATGTCCTGAACTACATTACCAAGTTTATCCTGTTGAGCAGTTCACAATTTCACATGGTTGGGTCAATTGAAGCTTGACAGTAGCTTCCTTCGCATCGACCCAAAACAATATACAGGGTTGAAGGTGCCAACACACTCTTAGGTGAACTGGCATGCCCTACTGGTTTCTCTAATTGCGTGATGTGTAAGCACATATATATTTGTGAAATCTACTGTTCTGAGAGTATCAACAAAAAATATCATTTGGCTGCTGGCGGTTCATACTTGACTGACCAGTGGGGTTTTTTTCAAAAAGAGGAGAAGACCCTCGGCGTCTGCCTCGAGTGATGCAAACAGCCTTGACTGATCAGTGATTCACAATGTTACTTCGTTTCCTTAATAACACAGGTCTGAACACAACATGTTACAAAATGGCAGCACATAGGGTTCACTATTTACTGATAGTGAGGTGTAAAATAGCTAACAAATGTACTGATC
Source organism: Bromus sterilis (assembly GCA_950022295.1). Taxonomy (NCBI): domain Eukaryota; kingdom Viridiplantae; phylum Streptophyta; class Magnoliopsida; order Poales; family Poaceae; genus Bromus; species Bromus sterilis. Next base: position 266,549,876 of record OX465598.1, on the reverse strand, counting down.
CGTTCAAGATTTATGTCAGGAAGTAAATCAAAAAGTGCTACTTCCTCTGTCCCAAATTAGTTGACGGAGATTTGTCTAGTACGGATGTATCTAAACTTGTTTAAAGTCTAAATACATCCAAATCTAGAAACGGAGGGAGTATTTAACATTGTTTGTTGCAATAGTTTATTTAAATTATCTCCCTATTGATGAATGTGTCCCCCAGACAGGAACTTAAAACAGTCGATGATCAGCAAAGGAAGGCAAAACACCATGGGCACCAACAGACTAACCAAACAAGAACGCCTGCTCACAAAACTCAACTGGGGGCAGTTGGCATTATGCAAAGTCCTTGCGTTTTGGCACCAACATGTAAGCCTCTCAGCAGACTGAATCGAGGATTGTACTACACTATGGGATGAGCGCCCAAGTTGCTTGGTAGCTCAGCGGTGAGTTGAGCAAAGGGTAGGTAGATTTAGTAAAGGAGCAAAGGCATGGCGAAACACTCTACCTGGAACTTCCCTGCGGCCTGCGGGTCATTAGGGTTCTTGTCTGGGTGGACCTGCCTCGCCTGCAACACCACCACCAGCAGTAGCAGAAGGAATCAGATGCTAAAAATTAATATAAATCCGCAGCAAAGCAAGCAGGCGCGAGGAGGTGCGGGAGGACTACCTTCATGTAGTATGCCTTCTTGATCTCGGACTCGGTAGCCGTGGGGATCACCCCGAGCACGTCGTAGTAGCCCGTCTCCTTAACCATGGCCGGCGCCGGCCTCTCCCCGGAGCTCCGATCTGCCGCTTCCTCTTCCCGATTCGGTTGAAGGCTGGGGCGGATCCGCCGACTGAGCGACCGTTCGCTCGAGGGGGGTACGGCGGTGGGACGCCGGGCGTGGGGGGAGAGGACGGAGGGCGGAGCTGGCTGGTGGTGGACTGGTCGGGCTTTTGGATTTCTTCCACCTGCAAAGCGCGTGGTGTCGGACTGAAGAAGTTGTTATTTCGCTGGGAATCTACCGCGATTCCACCGCGTCCGGGTCCGGCAGCCAAGTTGGATTTGGGTCTGGTCAGGTCAGCTCAGTGCGCTGCTGCAGTCGCGTAGTCGACCATATCTGCTCGAGGTTTTAATAGATAGCACCGGGCTTGTTTTGCACAGAACCACAACTCTTAATTTCTTTTCAGAGAACACCACTATTTAAGGTAATTACTTACAAAAAACACATAACATATTATTAACTCGTTTGATCATAAATTAGCAAGCTGGAACTAGTGTAGCTCGGGCTACATGTGCCCTGATAATTTGAAAAATTCGAAAAAAAATCCGTGGAAACCTATATGAATTCTGCATGAGCGTGTAAAATTTCGTTTGAAAATATTGTAATATGCAGTCTGCATAAAAATAACAAAATTTCGGCTCAAATCCAAGGAAAAAAGGCCTGGTTAAAATCAAATATTTGTCAAAAAAAATCCAGCGATGCATTAGAGTATAATGGTCTAAAAATTTGCACAAATGTCCTATACATGTGTATGTATATCCATAAAAAAATTCAATTTTTTTGAACTGTTTTAATATTATTTTTTAATTTTTCAAAAAAACGAGCTATTGTAGCTCGGGCTACACAAGACATTTCCGGCTGGACCCATCCATTAGAACTTCAAAATTTGTTTGTTCAAATTTTGTGGGGTACTTCATAAAACTATTTTGTATTTTCAGTTCATGATATATCTTTGTATGATATAGTTTAGACAACTATGTCTTGTGTAGGTTTTCATTGCACAGTTTGATTATTTTTCAAATCAATACATCATGAAATGGAAACATAAAATAGTTGCTGAAAGTAGCCCACAAATTTGAACAAACAAAATTTGAGGTCTTGATTGGAGGGCCCACTTTGTTAATTTGGGATCAAACGAGCTAATAGTGTTTTATGTGTTCTCTGCAAATAATTACCCCAAATAGTGGTGTTCTCCGAGAAAAATTCAAGAGTTGTGGTTTTGCGCAAAAGAAGCCCCAACAAGTGGTGTTATCTGCTAAAACCTCTATCTGCTCGATCGAGTACCTCGGCCTAAATCGCTCCGAAAAAGTCTGCCACGGAAGGTCAAAGAAACTCGACAGCTCTTTTTTAACTACTTACCTTTTTTCTTTACGTTAAAAAAAACTACTTACCTTTTTTATAATGTTTTGAGTGTTCATCGTTTTCACTTCGATGGCGAGGATGGCGGCACTGAATAAAGATTCTTCAGATCATACGGTGTATGATTGGGAATGGATTTTGAAATCAGTTTGTTCAACTAAGGATGTTACGGTGGCGGCAACATCCTTATGTGTTATGTGGACATGTGTCTTCGCACTCCGTTGTTGCGAGGGCGTCTGCTTCAGCGCTGGCGCGAAGCTTGGGAGGTAGTTCAGAAGCGGATGCAAATTATGGTCTACATCAACGACATCTAAAAGATGATGGATGGTGTGTTGGGCTCGTGGTTCATGGATAGCATGTATGGTTTCATTACGTCTTAGTCATGTGGGCAGTGGCGGAGCTTAGTGCAAGTAAAACTGTGCCATGGCCCATCCAAATTTTTTATGTTTGGAGTGTTCATCGTTTTCGCTTCCATGGCGAGGATGGCGACGTTGAATAAAGATTATTCAGGTCATACAATGATCGGTTCTATGATTGGGGATGGATTTCGAAATTAGTTTGTTCAAATAAGGACGTCGCGATGGCAGTAGCATCCTTATACCTTGTTTGGTTAGAAAACACTTATTCCCCTCGTGGAATAAATCCACAGATGGATTACGTTGGTCGTAGATGGTCAACGTAATCCATCTGTGGATTTATTCCACGCCTCTGAGCCGATTCTTCTTTTTCCCGTGGAATGGGGAAGTGTATTGAGGCGTGGAAAGGAGTGTATTGAGCTAATGATACGTCCAAAATGCATCACTATTTCATATAGTAATTCACCCCTATTCATTGATATATTTCATGTTACGATGCTATTTTTATGTTGTTTTGTCTTGTTTTACACAGTTTGCAACTTTCCGATGCCGAAGCATCATACACAGGATTCAGCGGTAAAAAGTGGACGCTGAGTTGCCGAAGCAGAAGACCTCCAAATTACCTGAAAATCGACGGAGGTCATTTTCCAGAAGGACGACGAGGATAAGCAAAACAGGAGCCAGAGGGGGGACACAGGGTGCCCAGGCAGCCACCTGGCGCGGCCCCCACCTGGGCCGCGCCGGGAGGGTGCCTGGACACCCGGGGCCACTCCTAGCTCCCCCCTCTGGCCTATATATCACTCGTCACCCGAAAACCCTAAAAGAAGAGGAGTTTTGCAGTTTCGCTGCTGCTCCGTGGCGGAAACCTACAGAGAAGAAAAGACATCTCCGGCGGGCAGATTCCGCCGGGAAGAACACCTCCCGGAAGGGGAGATCATCGCCACCATCATCACCGTCGCCACGAGCATCATCGAGATCATCATCAACATCATCCCCAACATCATCGCCATCTCCGCCACCATCCCATCTCACCTCACAAGTTTAACTTGTGTTATAATTCGTACTATCTATCCTCTCTACTCTATCGGTGTTGATTGCTGTCGTGTGATGAATGCTATTGAGTTTTGTTGGAGAAATATTATTGTGTCCAGATTGTTTATCATCTATTTATTCCCTCTGATCATGATCTCTTTTATGTCTTGTGAGTAGTTACTTTAGTTCTTGAGGACATGGGAGAAGTCTAGTTGTTAGTAGTCATATGATGTTGAAGTAATATGTGTTGTTTGATATTTAAGTTGTGTTGTTATTTTCCTAGTGGTGTTGTGTGAGTCGAACACTCAACACTTCGCCTTATTAAGAACCTAAGGGAATGCATTGTGTATAAATAATGCTTACGGTGGGTTGCCGGAGTGACAGAAACCTGAACCCTAGTTTGCACGCTTTTGCACAAGGGAACAATGGATCATCGATCATATTGCTATGGTTAGTCTTTTGCCTTAATTACTATCTTGTATTTGTGGATGCTTGCAAGATGTTTAATCATAAGAGTGCACTTATCTTAGTCTAGAAGGTGTACTAGCATAGATCCACCCACTCAACACTTATAAACGCAACACATAGTATCGATACAGAGTATGGTGAAAGCACGTGACTATTTCTCCCGTGTGTCCTCGAGAACACCTTTAACCTTTATAAGTTCAGTTGCCAGGCTTATCCTTTGCTCAAAAGGATCAGGCCACTTTTTACTCCTTAGTGCCTTTTACTTTGCTCGCTTTTACCTTCTTGTTGCTTATACCGAAAATCCCTAAAAAGTTATGTTTCAGTGCCTGCAGTTATTTCTTTGCCAAAGTCACTTACCAATACCTTTTGCTCCTCGTTGGGTTCGACACTCTTATTTATCGAAAACGCTACAAACGATCCCCTACAATTGTCGGGGAGCGTAGCGCTATTAGTAAGTGAAGTTGGTAAGGAAGTTTTTATATTTCTGTTTTTGTTTTGCTGTTGTTGCTCTTTGTCCTCATGGACACCTCTACTCTTGGTTCGTTGCTTATGGGGAAACGCCCCACAACTGTGGTGGTCACTCCTACCCCTACTGAAATTGTTCCTTACAAAATACCAACTGGTATTATCGATTATGTCTTGGCTAATCGTTATGCAGGAGACAGACAACCAAGTGAACAACTGCTATATTTATCACAACTATGTTCATTATTAAAGCTTGCAAGTGTGTCAAGGGATTTTTTTATGAAGAAATTGTTCTCCGTATCACTTATAGATAAAGCTTCAGATTGATATAAGCTCCTCGATAACTCACATCTACTTAATTGGCAAGAGCTTATGTCTCTCTTTTATCTCTTCATGAAATTCATCGAGACAGGAACTACATCTATAAATTTTGGTCTCGTGACGGAGAGAGCATCGCTCAAGCTTGGGGGAGACTGAAGTCCCTAATGTTCAAATGTCCTATCCATGAACTCCCCAAAGATATTATACTTACAAATTTTTATGCCAGGCTTTCTCGTCAGGATAAGGAGATGTTGGATGCCTCCTCTAGCGGGGTATTTCAAACAAGGAGCATTGAAGAAAAATGGGATCTCATTGAGAGGATCCAGAAGAACACCGAAGACTGGGAAATCGACAAAGGTATTGAACCCGCTATAAATTATGAGCATGATTACACTGAGAGCTATGTGAAAAGTGATTATTTTAATACCTTTTGCTCTAAGATTGGTCTTCATTCCTAGCTTATGATTGATTTTTGTAAGCACTTTGCCTCTCACATTGACTCTTCTAAGGAGGAGAAGGATCAATATCATAAACCCTTTAAAGAATTACATGTTGATATTCATGTTGCTAACCCTATTCTGCCTGCAGTTTTATATGAAAAGCCCCCTTTTCCTACAAGGATAAAGGATCACTCTTTTGTGACAGGCATAATAAATAAAAGTGAGAGAAGAACTGATGAACCTGAGGACCTGATCAAGGTCGATCCTCAAGTTGCGGTGGTTAAAGATTTAGTTACTAATGATGTTTCAGATTTCATTATAAATTTTTGTGCTGTTTCAACTAACATTGTCACTGCCAAGAATAAAAGCCCAATTTCAGGTACACCATTTGTATCTGTTAAAATAGGAGATCACAATTATTACGGGCTATGCGATTTGGGATCCAGTGTGTCGTGGGAATGACCCCCGGGTAGGGTCACCCAGGAGAAACATTTCGTCAACGCAAAGATCACCCCGGGTAAGAACTTTGCCTCTCACATTTCGTCAACCCTGCATAACAGAAAGCAAGTTGAAAAAAGTGACCGGACAAGGTCAGAAAAGGCAAAGGGAATCAGAAGGAAGTACCCAGCAGCTCGGGGCAGCTGAGCAGCAAAATTGGCCATGGAGAAGCTCGGGAGAATGATGTTTAGGGGTGCAGGAGCTAGCACGGGGCCGGATGATTTGGGGGCAGTCAGAGCTGGATCTGGGCGCCTCGCACCCTTGTTGGTTTTCTTCGGTGGGATCCTGGAGGTGCCAGGGGCATCGTCTGTTCGGGGGCGTTTCCCCTTGCCCACCGTCTGTGCAGTTGGGTAGGACTCTGCGCCGTAGTCACCAGGAGCATCAACGTCACTACTCCATTCGGACATGAAGTGTTTGATGGAGGAATCAGACTCACCCGGCTGATTGAAGCCAAGTCCGAGAGAAGCAGTGCGGGCCTCAGTTTCGGGGTCCGAGTCCTCCTCGAGCTCCAGGTCCTCGACGTCCTCATCTGTGCAGTCGGGGTGATAGGTAGAAGCGGCCTACCCATCATGCATGGCCTTGAAGCCGAGAAATTCCTGTGGAAGAGCAGCCGGTCAGAATCAACAAGGAGCAAAGAAAAAATCAGCACAAGAGTAGAAGCAGAAGCATACCACGGGGCAAGGTCGGTACCGACTGTATGCCCTCATCCCGAAGTCGAAGGGGTCGGGCAGCTTGAGATCAATGAGTAAATTCAGTCGCCGAACAAGCTTCGCTTCATCCATGCAAACGCTGGAGATCCGAGTGGGGTGCAGGCTCTTGCTCATGTCACAGATACGTTCGCACCGGCGTTGCAGAGGGAGCACTCGGCGGCGCGCATGCCATTGGCCATTAGCTCCTGGATTCGAGCCATCTGGCGGTCCAGATCGGTGTCCCCTTCCCCCGGCTTCTCGGACCAGTTGTGCTTGGTCGGGGGCGGCAGGGAGAACTCCGGCTAGTTCAGCAAGTCCTTTCCATCCGGCGAGGAGACGTAAAAGAACCCCATATGCCAGTCTTTGATAGACTATGGTGGCTGGGGATGAGGTTATAATCCAGCTTTGCGGATGTAGATGACGGCGGCTCCGCACTCGGCCATCACCTTGACCTCCTCTCTCTTCCCAGTTTTCGGGTTGGTGCCGAACACCCCGGTTCCCACTCAGAAGCTGCAGAGATAGAAGAGCCGAGACCAGAGACCAACAGCGGGCCGCACTCCAAGGTAGCCCTCACATAATGTCACGAAGGTCGAGAGCAACATGACAACGTTGGCGCCGAGGTGGTGCGGTTGCAATCGGAAGAAATCCAGAAACTCGCGAAATTTTTTGCTCACCGAGAGCCCGAAGCCACGCTCGAATTGGGTCAGGAAGACCACGCGCTCGCCGACCTTGGGAGTGGGTGCAAGCTCAGGGCCGAGGACGCGGAAGTCGAGGTCCGTTGGGATCTTGCGTGCCCGGCGGAGGAGAGCGACCTGCATCTCGGTGACGTTTGAGCCTTTCGACGAACCCTTCTGGCGGGAGGCGGCTCCGTCGTCCCCCATAGAGGCGTCGGAATCCGTGGCGGGCGTGGAAGAGTTTGACGAGCTCGAAGACGAAGACGGCGACGGTAGCGGAGGACACCGAGAACCGCGTGCACCAATGGTGACAAAGGGTGGTGGCGACGACGGCAACGGCGAGCAGCGGGGTAGTGGATTTTGGGGAAGATCTAAGCCTCGGCGGCGGCACCAGCGGCACCGGACCGCACGACGACGACGACGGCGGAGGCAGAGGAGAAGCGCGCGAGGAGGAAGGTGGAGTGGGCGGTGTGAGCAGAAACTCCACCCCTTGGGCTATTTAAAGAGCCAGCGGAGCAGTAGTGGGATCCGGTGCGCCAGCTTGGTGGTTGGTATGGCCGCGTGTATCTCCAATGCAACATCAGGTCGGAGCACAGAGGATCCGGCGGATGGGAAGGGACGTGCGTGCGTGGCTCGAGGTGGCGGTTATGACACGTCCATTGATGACGAGAGAGTTGACGGGTGCAACACCTCTCCTCGTTGGTTACCCCAAGTGGAAGGTGAGATATAGGATAACGGCAAATTTCCCTCGGTGAGGACACCAAGGTTTGTCTCCAGTAGGACTCCGGAGATGATAAGTAGGTGTCAACGATGCAATTGACGTGGACCTGCACACAACACAAATAACTTTGCTTCTCGACGAGTACAGAGAGGTTGTCAATCTCTTCAGCCTTGCTGTTCACAAAGGATCAACGCAACAGATAATAATGATAGCAGCTAGAAAGTAAAAACAGGAAAGTAAATGAGCGTGTAAACAGTAATGAGAATATGGACCGGGGTCCCGTGATGTTCACTAGTGATGTCTCTCTTCCAAAAGACGATAAAAGTACTATGCGAGGTAAACAAATTACAGCTGGACGATTGACAGGATTAAAAAACGCACCGCAATGATAACTATGCTACAAAGTAAGGAAGAGGCTCAAAAACATGGGCGGTACGCCAAAATAAGTAGACCGAAATATCTACTACTAATCATCCACCTTGAGATATCTATCCAGAACATCTCGCTGGTATTAAGTTGCGAGCCCCACCCAAAGTGTAAACCCAAAGCAACAAACAAATGCATTAAAAAGCACTTTGCGTAAAGTAAACAATCCTTGCAATCGCGGTTACAAGCACCGTTGTTTTTCCCCTTGTGGCAACATCACATCCCATAGACTCATGTTTCTGTCACTCAAGCATGTCATCGGGTGGCATGAACCCACAATCGAGCATAACGTTCCCTCTTGGAGTCACTACCTACTACTTGGCCAAAGCACTAAACAACAACGGAGAACATGCAAGAATTACTTAGGAACAAAAATATAAAAGATAAGAACCAAATATATTACTCAATCACAATCTGAACATAATATCATAATCCATCAGATCCCAGCAAACTCAGCATAGCAATAGCAAAAAATTACATATGTGCCTCGATCATGTAGGGCAGCTCACGAGGACTAAAACCATGAAGAGCAAAGAGGGGAGGAGAACATCACATAGCTACTGATCACGGACCCATGGTCCAAGGGAAACTACTCACGACACATCCGGGAAGCGTCCATGGTGGAGGGGAAGCTCCCGGAGGTCAATCCTCCCTCCGGCAGGGTGCCGGGAAGAAGTCTGCTGGCGCTCCCGATCTTGGAAGGCGGCGGTGGCGGAACAGAGGCGAGATCGCGAAAAAGGGTTCTGTCTTCGGAAGTTTCACGGCACAGGAAATAAATAGGCGAAGGGGGGCAGCCAGGGGGCCACCAGGGGTCCAGGCGCCCTGGTGGCGCGGCCAAGCCCTAGGTCGCGCCACCTGGACGCCTGGGCACCAGGTGGGGCCCCTCTGGCCCTCCTTCGGGGTTCTGGAAGCTTCCGTTGCGCTGATTTTTTATCTGATTTTCCTGAATTTTTGGAGCACTTTTAATATGGGGAAAACTGAAATAGAAAAATAGCAAAAAACAAGAACTGGCACTGTGGTGCACTGAGTTAATAGGTTAGTCCAAATATGATCAAAAGTGTTTGAAAGTGTATCTAGATCATAGAAATATCACACAAAACATGCATGGAGCAAGCAGAAATTATAGATATGTTTGGGACGTATCATCCATGGTGGCACGTCACTCCGCATTCCACGGCGAATTCAAAGCGCTTTTCAGTCAACATTTCAGTCAAACTAACCGTTGGCCAGATCGGCTAAGGGGAAGAAGCAATCGACGAACATTACAAGAGCAACCGGCAGATTGCGAGCAATCGACCAGTTGAGAGCAATCGATCAGAAGAACAAGAGCAATCGGCCAACTACGAGCAATCGACCAATTGAGAGCAGCCGGTCAGAAAGGAAGAGCAGATACAAGATTCAAGATAAGTATGGAGGAACATGTGCAGGCACCGCTGTCACTTAGTTTGGCAGGACCTCCGCAGCTTCAGGGGCTACTGTCGTGGGAATGAACCCCGGGTAGGGTCACCGAGGAGAAAAATTTCCTCAACGCAAAGATCACCAACCTGATGGTCGCCGATCTGATCAAGGCCGAGCTAACCGAGACATAGCAAGTAGTGGGCCGAACTGATTAGGTCGGAGGACGATTGCCCCAAGAGAGTGCAATCGGCCTCACTTAGGATCACTCGGCCGAAGAGAACAAGGCAGCGTCCGAGCAGAATCCCAGGTCGGACACCTGGCACAAATTCATTCAATGCGCAATCCCAGAAGATCCGGGCTGTCAGAGGCGCGCGGTCTCCTCCAGCGTCGATCACGTGGACAGGCCGACAGGACCAAGCTCCTAGCTCCACTGTTCACTGCGCAAGACCTACAAGCTAGCGGCATGGAGAGCCGCAAGTCTGCATCGGGTCATCCGGGAGCACACGATGTGAGGACCCTAGATCATCTAAGGCTGGCAGTTGGGTCCTCCCTTTTGTACATTGACCTTTGTACCCCAGGCTCGGCCTATAAGAGCCCCGGGTACTCCTCCTGCATGAGGGACGACGAAGCACTTATTGCAACTTCACCCACCAGAGAGAGAGCAAGGAGAGAGTTGTGCTTAGAGCCCTCTTCTCCTTCCTCTCAAACAGCTCAAGGAGCATTCATTGTAGCCAGAGTTATTGCATATAGCTAGCTCGGCGGGACTAGGGTTGTTATCTCTCCGAAGAGCCCCAAACCTGAGTACACCACAGTGTCTCACTGTGTTTGTCCCCACTCTCGATTCCGGTACTATCGACACCAACCTCGGTTTGTCCCCCTCTTTATCCATCCCCATGTCATCTGCCATTACCAAACGACGACACAGTGCTAGTGCTATTCCCTACTCACTCTATCAGGAGATCATAGGTGAGATTTCACCCTGTGAACTTGAAGAGATTGATGTTACTATTTATCTGGCAAACAAAGAAACTATCTCTCCCGTTGGGATTGTGAGAGATGTTGAAGTCCTATGTGGAAAGGTAAAGTATCCTACCGACTTCCTAGTACTTGGTTCAGTGCAAGATAGTTTTTGCCCTATTATTTTCGGTAGGCCTTTGCTCAGAACTTGTGGAGCTATAATAGATTGCAAGAAAGGTAAAGTTTCTGTTGAATTCAATGGTGAGCCATATGAATTTAACTTTTCTAAGTTCTCCAAGCAGCCTTGTCGTACTGACTTACCTAGTCATGATAAAATTATTGAAGATATTGCTTCCATTGCTATTCCTCCTAATGATCCTTTGCAGCAATATATGGAAGACCACGAGAATGATATTGATATGCATGAGAGAAATGAGTTAGACGAAACATTCACAAGACAAACTACTATCCTGAAGCACAACCTTCCGGTTGAACCTTTAGGAATCCTAGCACAACCAAAAGAAGATCTGGTGTTTGACCTCAAACCACTTCCCGATACGCTCAAGTACGCTTATTTAGATGAAAATAAAATATATCCTGTTATTATCAATGCTAACCTTTCAGGATTTGAAGAAGAGCGATTATTGGAGACACTTCGCAGACACCATGGTGTCCTTGGCTATACCCTTGATGACCTTAAGGGGATTAGTCCATCGATTTGCCAACATACTATCAATCTCGAGCCCGATGCTAAGCCAGTTGTTGATCATCAACGATGGCTGAACCCAAGGATGAAGGGCGTGGTTAGGACTGAAATTCTCAAGCTTCTAGCGGCAGGTATAATTTATGATATAGCTGATAGTAGGTGGGTAAGTCTAGTTCATTGTGTGCCTAAGAAAGGAGGTATGACTGTTGTTCCTAATGATAAAAATGAACTAATACCTCAAAGAGCTGTTATTGGATATAGAATGTGTATTGATTACAGGAAGTTGAACAAGGCAACCAGGAAGGACCATTACCCGCTGCCTTTCATCGATCAGATGCTTGAGAGCTTGTCCAAAAACACCCACTTTTACTATCTTGGCGGGTACTCTGGCTTCTCCCAAATTCATGTTAACACTGCCGATCAAGAGAAGACCACTTTCACGTGTCCCTACGGTACTTATGCTTATAGGTGTATGCCTTTTGGTTTATGCAATGCACCTGCTACTTTTCAGAAATGTATGTCCGCTATTTTTCATGGTTTCTGTGAGGAGATTGTGGAAGTCTTCATGGACGATTTCTCCATCTATGGAACTTCCTTTGACCACTGCCTCCACAATCTTAATAAAGTGTTGCAGAGATGCGAGGATAAAAATTTAGTTCTAAACTGGGAAAAGTGCCATGTCATGGTTAACGAAGGAATCGTTCTTGGTCACAAGATTTCCGAGAGGGGAATTGAAGTGGCCAAGGCGAAGATTGAAGCAATCGAAAGGATGCCCTATCCAAGGGATATTAAAGGTATTCGTAGTATTCTCGGTAATGCTGGTTTCTATAGAAGATTTATCAAAGACTTTTCTAAGACCTCGAGACCCCTCACTAATCTTCTCCAGAAGGATGTTCCTTTTGTATTTGATGAAGATTGTAAGGAAGCCTTCGAAGTTCTTAAGAAAGCTTTGATAACTGCTCCTATAGTACAACCACCTGACTGGAAATTGCCCTTTGAAATTATGTGTGATGCTAGTGATTTTGCTGTTGGAGTTGTTTTAGGGCCAAGGGTTGATAAGAAATTAAATGTCATACATTATGCTAGCAAAACCCTTGATAGTGTTCAAAAGAATTATGCTACTACTGAGAACAGTAGTGTTTGCTTGTGATAAGTTTAGACCTTATATTGTTGATTCAAAAGTCATTATTCATACTGACCATGCTGCTCTTAAGTATCTTATGGCGAAAAAGGATGCCAAACCAAGACTCATCAGGTGGGTACTCCTTCTTCAAGAATTCGATTTACAGATTGTTGATACGAAAGAAGCAGACAATTCGGTGGCGGACAATCTTCCAAGAATGGAAGATATACCGCATGACCCCATCCCAGTCAACGACAATTTTCCAGACGAACAACTTGCCGTTGTAAAAGTACAATCTCTTTCCGACCCTTGGTTTGCAGATTATGCTAATTTTATCATTGCAAAGTATTTGCCTCCAGGTTTAACATTTCAGCAAAGGAAGTAGTTCTTCCACGATTTGAGGCATTACTTTTGGGATGACCCTCATCTTTTCAAAGAAGGTCCGGACGGGATCGTGATAAGATGCATACCAGAACATGAGCAGAAGTACATTCTCAAGCAATGTCACGATAGTCCCTATGGAGGACATCATGCCGGTGAGAGGACCGCACATAAGGTTCTCCAATGAGGTTTTTATTGGCCCACTCTCTTTAAAGATGCTAGAAATTATGTTTTATCTTGTGATAAGTGTCAGAGAGTTGGTAATATTGGTAGGAGGAATGAGATGCCTATGAATTACTCTCTAGTGATTGAGCCTTTTGATTGTTGTGGTTTTGATATTATGGGTCCTTTTCCTCCCTCTCAAAAGTACACTCACATTCTAGTGGATGTTGATTATGTAACCAAGTGGGTTGAAGCAATCCCCACTGAGTGTGCTGATCACAAAACATCTTTGAAAATGCTCAAAGATGTAATTTTTCCTAGGTTTGGTGTACCAAGGTACCTCTTGACTGATGGAGGATCATACTTCACGCATGGAGCTTTTAGAAAAGCTCTAGCCAAGTACGATGCCAATCATAGAATTGCTTCATCGTACCATCCTCAAACTAGTGGGCAAGTTGAGCTCACCAATAGAGAGATCAAGTTGATCTTGCAAAAGACAGTTAACAGTTCTAGGAAGGACTGGTTAAAGAAGTTAGGAGATGCTTTGTGGGCGTATAGAACTGCTTACAAGAACCCCATGGGCATGTCTCCGTATAAGATGGTCTATGGCAAGGCTTGCCATTTTCCATTAGAATTAGAACACAAAGCTTTCTGGGCTGTTAGAGAGCTTAATGCTGACCCAAAGTTGGCTGGTCAAAAGCGGCTCATGAACTTGACTTCTCTAGATGAATGGAGAAGTGAATCTTACGAGAGTGCTAAAATGTTTAAGGAAAAGGTAAAGAAGTGGCATGATAGAAGGATTCTGAAACGCGAATTTAATGTTGATGATAAAGTTTTGTTGTTTAGATCTCGTTTTAGGTTTTCTCCAGGTAAATTACTTTCCAGATGGGAAGGGCCACTTCATATCGAAGAAGTGTACCACTCCGGTGCAATCAAGATTAACAATTTTGATGGCACCAAACCTCAAGTTGTGAATGGGCAAAGACTCAAGCATTACATGGCGGGAGACCCCGTCAATGTTGATGTGAATTTAATACACACAACAACTCATGAAGAATATGTTGCAGCCCTATTTCAGACACCAGCAGAAGCGGAATAAGAAAAGGTATGTATTTCGGTAAGGAAACATCGCGAACCGCCATAAAAGTTCCATATTACGAGTTTTTGAAAAATTAGGAAAATTCGGAAACTGGTTGGAGCCGGAGAGGAGCTCTAGGGGGCCCAAGCGCTCCCCTGGGGCGGCCTACCTCCTGGCCGCTCCGGGAGGCTGCCTGGGCACCCCGGAGTCCGTCTTCGACCCCGCTTTGGCTTGTTTCCTTCCTTTTGTTGCAGAAATTTTTGCTATATATTTTCCAGGATAATCCCGGCAACGTATCTCGCAATTTCGTGGGTTTTCTTTTCGAGCTGTTTCTGGCAGGAAGTCTTTTAGCTAGACCTAGGTGCCATGGCTTCTCCAAGTTCCCCCAAGGACAAGTTCGTTGTCAACGTCATCAACCCTTACATCTCTGAGGTGAAGAAGCACCCCCAAACCGTTGGGTTGGAGGATGGTGTTCTCCACCAAGAAGATCTAAAGGAACCTGTCAAGGAGGGGAGCATCAAGGCCAGGCTAGAAGAAGTGGAGCAAGAAGTCTTCAAGTACAAGAAGATGGTTGAGCGGGGTGTTGAATCCAACTTCGACCTCATCAACGAGCTGAAGACGTTCTACAAGAAGGAGATGAGGGGGATGTGGTCAAGCATCACTGCAGCAGAAGAAAGAATTGATGATCTTCAAGGGCAGATTTATGATCTGTATAACCATAACTGTGAGTATGAACTAAAGTTTATGCGCATGGGTTTAGGTGCTGGAAGCAGGATCTTGGAGACTGAAGCCTCTCATGAGATGGGAGAACCTCTTCCATGGAAGCGCTTTGTCCATGACTACGTAAACAACAATAACAAAAACAACAACAACAGGAATGAGGAGTGAATCCCCTCGGGTAATGGCATCCCCTTGGCTTGTTCCAAGCTTGGGGGAGTGCCCGGTATCTTTATCTTAGTTTTTGAAGAGTCAAGCAGAGTCGTAACATGTCTAGGGAAGTTATTATATGAAATAGGTTTTTGCATTGAGGTCTATCACTCCTTCAGTGGAGAGTTTGCATCCGTGAGTGTGGAGTCGTCTATGATGGAATATTAATGAGAAGTCTATTGGTTCCTTCGGTGCACTCGATATTATCTTCACACAATCGGCCTTATATGATGATTATTATGGGGAGTATTGACCTTATATCTGGTATGGCTTTGAAAACTTTATTTAATTTTGGCAAACATAGCTTTGGTCATGACAACATGCATGTTTTCTCAAGTAGTGACATAGCCAAAACCTTTATGTTATTATGCTTGAAGTGTTATGTTGACAAGGAAGACAACTTGATGTGTTATGCTTACCTTAATGTTTATGCTTTATATGCTTTGCATTTAAGTTAGCATCAATTGTATGTTCTCTCAAAGCCTTTGCTAGCCAAACTCTTTGCCAAGTAGATTTCTGCTTGTGCATCCATACCCTGAAACTAATATCTTCCATATGAGTCCACTATACCTTCCTATTTGTGGTATTTCCCTCCCACTCCTAAAAGTATAGAATTTATGTGTTATCCTTAAATGTTCAAAATCTTCTGTTTTGTGCCTCTTGTTTAGCTCATGAGGAAGTAGTAGGTAATTCATGATCTTCTTAAGTTGAACAAGTTTTACCCAGGGTTTGCATGTCTAATCTGCAAACCCATAACACGAGGAGGAACTGGCATGAGTCGCCCAACTCATAAGATAATACAACAAACAAACCCTCCTTCACGCTTGGTCTATGAGAAATCAGAAACTTTGGCAGTGATAAACAAAGGAGATTAAGGGGGTGTGATCGCCCCCACTTGGGAGCCGTTCCTTGAAACTTGTCCAGCTTGAGAAGTAATTGAGCTATCTATTAACATTCGTTGACAAACTATGCACCTCCCAAAATTTGTTTTCATTCTGTTTGATTTAAGGATAGCACATGAGTTTTCCCTGCTTGCTTATAACAAGGCCCTTATTTTTACTTTTATGTTGAGTCAGTTCATCCTACTTCCTTCTTTTCCCAAATAGAACAGACACTTGATGTTGATGAGGATTCATCCATATAATGCTGCATTAAGTTTTGCCATGCCACATCCTTGTTGACATTATCTTTTGATAAGTAAGTTGTTTGCAAAAGCTTATGCCAAGCAAACATCTTCCTTTGTGTTAGCATTTGCACTTCATGACTAATAACATGTTCTTTCAAAGCCTTCAAATTGTTTCATTGTAAAGAGAAAGAGAAAAAGTAAAAGTTATTAGTTGTCCTTTGACCAAGGATATGTTTGCCATACTTTGATGAGTTTTCTCAGCCATACTTTTGATTATAATTGTTATTACTTTCTCATAAGGGCCTTATGAGTTGAGGTTGCCGTTGAGGATGCTTGAGTTTGGTGAAGAAATCATGATGCTTCTTGTCTATATTCTATTTATCGACACTTCACTCTCTAAACTTGTGGACAGGTTTACCGAGCTCAGTATTCGGTTGGGGACAAGCGAGGTCTACGCTTGGGGGAGTTGATACGTCCAAAATGCATCACTATTTTATATAGTAATTCACCCCTATTCATTGATATAGTTCATGTTATGATGCTATTCTTATGTTGTTTTGGCTTGTTTTACACAGTTTGCAAGTTTCCGATGCTGAAGCAGCAAACGTAGGATTCAACGGTAAAAAGTGGATGTTGAGTTGCTGAAGCAGAAGACCTCCAAATTACCTGAAAAATCGACGGAGGTCATTTTCCAGAAGGATGACGAGGACACGCAAAACAGGAGCCACAGGGGGGTCACAGGGTGCCCAGGCGACCACCTGGCGCGACCCCCACCTGGGCGGCACCGGGAGGGCGCCTTGACACCCGGGGTCACTCTCGTCTCCCACCTCTGGCCGATATATCACTCGTCACCCGAAAACCATCAAAGAAGAGGAGTTTTGCGAGTTCCGCCGCCGCTCCGTGGCGGAAACCTACAGAGTAGAAAAGACATCTCCGGCGGGCAGATTCCGTCGGGGAGAACACCTCCCGTAAGGGGAGATCATCGCCATCATCATCACCATCATCACGGGCATCATCGAGATCATCATCAACATCATCCCCAACATCAGCACCATCTCCGCCACCATCCCATCTCGCCTCACAAGTTTAACTTGTGTTGTAATCCGTACTATCTATCCTCTCTACTCTATTGGTGTTGATTGCTACCGTGTGATGAATGCTATTGAGTTTTGTTGGAGAAATATTATTGTGTCCAGATTGTTTATCATCTATTTATCCCCTCTGATCATGATCTCTTTTATGTCTTGTGAGTAGTTACTTTAGTTCTTGAGGACATGGGAGAAGTCTAGTTGTTAGTAGTCATATGATGTTGAAGTAATATGTGTTGTTTGATATTTAAGTTGTGTTGTTGTTTTCCAAGTGGTGTTGTGTGAGTCGAACACTCAACACTTCGCCTTATTAAGGATCTAGGGGAATGCATTGTGTATAAAGAATTCTTACGGTGGGTTGCCGGAGTGACAGAAACCTGAACCCCAGTTTGCACGCTTTTGCACAAGGGAATAATGGATCATCGATCGTATTGCTATGGTTAGGCTTTTGCCTTAATTACTATTTTGTATTTGCGGATGCTTGCGAGATGTTTAATCATAAGAGTGCACTTATCTTAGTCTAGAAGGTGTACTAGCATAGATCCACCCACCCAACACTTATCAATGCAGCACATAGTATCGATACGGAGTATGGCGAAAGCACGTGACCATTTCTCCCGTGTGTCCTCAAGAACACCTTTAGCCTTTATAAGTTCAGTTGCCAGGCTTATCCTTTGCTCAGAAGGATCAGGCCACTTTTTACTCCTTAGTGCCTTTTACTTTGCTCGCTTTTACCTTGTTGATTATACCGAAAATCCCTAAAAACTTATGTTTCAGTGCCTGCAGTTATTTCTTTGTCAAAGTCGCTTACCAATACCTTCTGCTCCTTGTCGGGTTCGACACTCTTATTTATCGAAAACGCTACAAACTATCCCCTACAATTGAGGGTCATCAGCTAACCAAACAAGGCCTTACATGGACATGTGTCTTCGGACTCCACTGTTGCGAAGGCGTCTGCTTCAGCGTTGGTGCGGTGATACGTCTCAAACGTATCTACTTTTCCAAACACTTTTGCTATTGTTTTGGCTTCACTCTTGCATGATTGGAACGAAACTAACCCGGACTTACGCTGTTTTCAGCAGAGCTACCAGTGCTGTTTTATTTTGTGCAGGTTTCTGGATATTTAGGTACGCTGGAAAAATCCCAAGAAAATATATAAAAAATCAGCGTTCTGGAAGCTTCCGAAGATCCAAAGGGGACCACAGGGCAGCCAGGGGGCAGCCAGGAGGGTGCCTGGCGCGGCCCAGCCCCTGGCCGCGCCACCTGCCCTCCTGGCTGGGTCCCACACCCCCCGGTGACCTACCTT
This sequence comes from Bromus sterilis, assembly GCA_950022295.1. Classification (NCBI taxonomy): domain Eukaryota; kingdom Viridiplantae; phylum Streptophyta; class Magnoliopsida; order Poales; family Poaceae; genus Bromus; species Bromus sterilis. The sequence continues at coordinate 266,531,427 of OX465598.1, read as the reverse complement.
GGCCCCTATTTATTCCCCCGACGTAGAAACCCCGAAACAGAAGTCGCTTTTCCAATCTACGTCGCGGAGCCGCCACAACCCTCTGTTCTTCTCTGGGAGAGCTAATCTGGAGGCTGCTTTGGCCTCCGGTGAGGGGAAATCATCGCCATCGTCATCGCCATCACCTCTCCATCATCCCTCCATGACTTCTCCATCCATGTGTGAGTAATTCCCTGCTGTAGGCAAAGGGGATGGTAGGGATTGGATGAGTTAGATCATGTAATAGTTCAATCAGATTGTTGGGGGCATGTTGCCTATCATCTACTTGGTGTTTATCATCTCTGTTACAACTTGTTGCTCTTAATGCTTGCCACTTTGGGGCCGAGTGCCATGATTTCAGATCTGATCACCCTTTGGTTTCTTGAGTTTGTGGTGTTCTTGATCCTATCTATGAGTTGTATGCACCTATTATGGTCCGGAACCGGCGATCCCAATGGTGACAGCTTGGGACACCAAAGGGGACGGACTATGATTTGAGGATTTCGTGTATCCATGAAGTGTTAATGCTTTGTTCCGGTGCTCTTTGACAGGAGTACCTTAATCTCCCTAAGTTCCTTTTGGCCCCGTTTGTAGCGGGGGGGTAGGACAAAAGATGTTGTGCAAAGTTCTTATTGCAAGCACGTACAACTACCTTGGGATACATGCCTGATGTTTGATATTTTCCTAGATGATCCTTTCTTTTCTTTGAGCCTTTCCCGTGTTAGAATCTATTACATGTTCGTTCTCATCCAAGCAGCGCCCAACCATCCATCTCCCTAGCCTACATTTTTTCTTTCCTGCTGGTTACTAGTTGTTTACTTTTGCTGTTTTACTTTCGCTGTTCCACTACCACCATCACCACTATTACCACCGTATCACAGTTGCTACTAATACCTTTGTGCAAGCAAGTGTTTATTTCAGGTGCGGTTGAATTGACAACTCAATTGTCAAAGACTGTACATATTCTTTGTGTCCCCAAGTGTCGAATCAATAAATTGTGTTATCTTACCCGCGAAGACTATCTCGATCCCCTATAGTTGAGGGTTATCAAGTACTGTTTTCTGGCGCTGTTGCCGGGGACCATAGCTTTATTTACAGGTCTACTTGAAGTATCCTACCCGCTGCACGCTATCCACTATGGGTAAGAAAGGAGACCCCAAGGTGCCGATCTTACCATCCCGTACGAGACGAGGTACTGCTCTTAGCACTAGTGCTAAACTTGATTCACCTTCAGTTATGAGTCAGTTTGATTCACCTCAGCTACATGTTACTTCTACTGAGTCTGGCAATATGTCAGATACTTTTGATGATGCTTCTACTACCTTTGAGACTACAGGTTCACTTGGTTCTTTTATTGAAGAACAGATTGCTGCTGCTGCCCGATTCTCGGGTGTTGAAATTCCTGTTACCCAAACACCTATTGGAAAATTTCATGACCTTGCTGGCATTAAGGAGAAACTCCTTGAGGACGATTATGTTATACTTGATGATGATTTGTAACGACCCGATTCCCTAAGAATCCAAGTCTCTGTGCATTCTGTGCTAGTCCCTGGATCAATAGCTAGCACACACAGTACATGATGTAATATCAAGAATAAACCACATGTCATATATATTACATCGAAGATCCAGTATTACAATAAGGCATACTTGCATAGCTCAAGGCTAGCTTATAAATAAAATACAGCGGAAAACAATAAAGAGCTTCGTGGCGTCCATCAACTCCAGCGACAAGTTGAGGATAAACATCGTAACCCTACATCGTATCACTTACTCGTCGTATACAATCCTGCAACACCGAAGGTTACAACTCGACAACGGGTCAGTACATCTAATTTGTACGGCAAGTCACACGAAAAAGGATATAACAGACCTATCGCTACATGCAAGGTAAGTCAAAGGAGAGGTTCATAGTTTAGTTTTGCAGAAAGCTGATTTTTCCCTCACATACTACAACCAATCAAATTTTAATTTATCTCGCTAGTCCTAAGTATGGTTGAATCGGGCTACACCAATTCCAACCATCCCTTTATTAACAGTTCCCACTCAAATTCTTATTAAGGTGAAATATCTGTCAAGACCATCCAACAACAATAATGCCCAGTTGCTCAAAGTTGTCAGTAACCGTGGACACGGCTAATCATGATCAGTTTTTACACTCTGCAGAGGTTTGTACACTTTCCCCACTGGACTCAACCCGAAGATTGAGACATAGTCTTTCAGAAGAGGTTGCCTCCACCCTTTGGTAGCCGGTACACCTATCATATCTACATCAGCTAGCTACCAGGGCCAGGTTCCCCACAACTTACTCAGCTAAGCCAGAGCCCATATAGCCAGTGGTTGTACATGGAAGCTACTAGTCACACCGTCTGTCCGATCTTTTTGAGCCTGGGCGGCGCCCACTGCGTTCAGAGGGTAGACACCATGTCGCACCCGGTTCGCCACCAAAACAACCATTCGGGAAGCATTTAGCCCTGGTCCCTCCTTATCCAAGGCACGAGCCCCAGGATGCATTCCATGCCCGCCCAGAAGTGATTTCTATTTAAGTTTGCTAGTCAAGTCATTAATCCTCACATAGCTCAATGATAACTCAACCAATCCCTGTCTACAAAGCAATAACAATATATAACAACCACGATCCTAGGGCGACAATGAAATACAAGGTCAGAACATATGGCTATCCTACTAGGTTTAAATCATAACTAATATATAATCCTACACATGCATAGAGTGATAATTTGCTACATGCATAATAGAAAATATAGGTTGAGGTATGGTCAAAGTGTAACTTGCCTTTTCCATTCGGTGAAGTTCTTCGCTCTCACGGTCCAGTCAACTCTATTCGTCACACTCCGAGAATCTATCACAACGAAGGAACTGAAATAATCAATCACACCAACAACACAAACAAAAGATCAACAAAAAACACAAAGGGTTTTAGCAACAAAACAAAAAGGCTTTGAAGTGCAAAGGTGTCGATGTGCTCGAAGGTGATCGGTGGGTGTGAACTCGAGAGAGTCAACAGATAGAGTTTCATCGGTAAGTAGTTTTGATCATGGACATTATGAATTCAAGGTGAATATCATGCCCACAAGAAAAGTGTGTGAATCTTACCGATAACATGTCTCAAGTGATCCGATATGCAAAAATAATCACGTGAAACGGAATACTACAACACATGTCATAGCAAGTGAAAAACTGAATTTAATTTGAATTTAAACAGACCAAGAAACATTTGAATTTTTGTGTACACATGATATAGACAGAAAGTACATGACACGAGTGATCCAACGCAAAAAGAATCACTCGATTTGGATCAACGGTTTAAAAGATACGGCCACCGAAATTTGAATTTGAAATAAGTTCAAATTCAAAAGTGTGCAAAGTGTGCAAAAATTTATTCCATGCTAAAGTATAGAACAACACGAGTGTATAGGAAAAAGTTTATCTAATTCCGATACATGGTTTAAAAGATATGGCCGGAACGGTTCTAGGGTGAAATCTGTGGAAAAGGACTTATCCATGAATAAAAATAATCTTACCTCACGAACAGGCCCCTAGACACTACGGGACGAACAATATTCACTTTGGGCATTAAGGAGTGAACGCTCGCTGGATAAGGAACTGGCCCGGAGCGGTTAACCCAAAAAACCCCAGAGAAAACCGGATTACCGAACCGGTTTAAAAAACAGAAAAAAACGAAAACAAAAATGAAAACCTAACTACCAGGATCCCATGGCTGGGGAGACGCTCACCGGCGGCGCGGCGGCTCCGGCGAACGGCGTCGTCGGCCGGCGGGGAGACACATGGGGCGTGGTGGTCGGCGACTTCCTCAGGACGGAGGCGGCTCGGCCGGGGTAGGGTGGCGGCGGGCACGGGCGCGACCGGCTGCTCGACCCACGAGCGGCAGCCGTGGCGGGATGGAGCGGCGGCGCAGTCCCCAGCGCAGGTGGCGCGGCTCCGGCGGCTCCGGCAGCTGCGCTCAGGCGAGCGCCGTGCTCGGGCGGGCGCAGCGTGAAGGCGGGGTGGCGCGGGGTGGAGGGCGGCTCAACTCCGGCGAGGCGGCTACGAACTCCGGCGAGAAATTTCGATGAACTCGTGGCTCGGGAGACACCACATTTTGGCAAAAATTGGACGAGAACGAGTTGGGCAATATTTATAGATGAGTTTGCGTGCAAAACGGGGCAGAAACGAGATCGAAATCGCGAGGAAGTCGGGATTCCGGTGAAGTCCGTGATGAACACGGTGGAGCTCGAGGATGACATGTGGGCCCGGGCTGTCAGCCTCACAGAGAAAAAGGAAAAGAAGAGAAATAAAAAAGGCTTAATGGCCCAGCCCGGCTGGGTTGCTGCACTACGGTGCGCACACGAGCGAGGGGTAGGTGATGGGCCTAGGGCGGTTGCTGCGTTTTTTTAAAATTCTAAACACAACTTCAAGAAGTCGTATTAAATTAAATATACATGAGAAAAATATAAAATAAATTCCTAAATTCATAAAATAATCCATAGAAAATTATGCAATTAAAATACTGACCAAAATAATAAATAAAAATAATGACATTTTTCAATGACTTTATTTAGTTATAAATATTTTAAAAATCAACAAAAATCTCAAATAATTATTTAAATAATTTCCACTCCATTTTTCTGAAGAAGTCATTTTATCTTCTCTCATGTTATAATTATTCTTGAATGGAAAATTATTTAAATAACTCCAATAGAAAGAAAAGGAAATATTTTAAAACATTTCCAATTTTATTTTATTTTGAAGGAGTCATATTACCTTCTCTCATTTTAATTTATTAGAATTGTTTTAAATATTAAATTCCAAAACACCAACGGTGAATATTAGGGGAAGTCATTTTATTCCCTCTTATTTTAATATTCAATAAACTTCAAAAGTTTTAAATCCTAGAGAAAATCAAACACATCAAGCAAACAATCATTATCTATTTAATTTTATTAACATTCCAAAATTCGGAGAATTTTGGGATGTTACACACTACCACCCTTAAAAGGAATACGACATAGTCTTGATGAGTTTTGCTCCACTGATCACATCCTTCATAGAGATTTCACCAACTCCTTTGAAGTCTTGAATCCTTTGTAAAAGAGGAGTCTTCCGTATACTGAACCTTCATGGCTGAAAGGTCAGGCGCCAATACTAAGCAACTATCGATTTTCTCATGGTGGTCATCCATAATACTTTTACGGGATATCTGCAGGAAATGGTCTTGGTCTATACTCACCGTGTAACACAAACGGTAATCTCCTACAGGGGTCACCCATCGTACCATTCTATGGTTAAGCCTTAACATCGTCGTCTCTCTGCTATAGGTAAGTCACTCAAGATTTACTATCCCGCATAGCAAGAGTGAATAATAAGAGTAGTCGTCATGGGGGCCAATCCATTACGCACCCAAATCATTACCTTGTACATGGTTTAGTGAATCTCGCAATCTAACACTCGGTCATCCTCACAAGCACTGCAGAAATTCCTCTTGATCATGAACTGGGTTCAGATAAATCCATTGGTTCTGCAAGCCAACCAAACATCTATCGTTTCTTCACAACACTCGGGTTTGCACAAACTACTACAAAACGCGCACTGGTGAACTACAACTTGCTCCATGGTCCTTCCTTCATCAAGATTGTGCTTGCTTGTTGTAAGATCCTGGCACACGGGGTTAACTTTGAACTTGGCATTGGTTGCATCATCTTTATTCCAATCTTGACATTATCATCTATTGTAGTAACTCCTTTAGTGTATGGATTGAGTTGAGGGGAATAGAATGTAGATAGAGAGGTAGAGAGAGATAGAGATAGCGAGGGATACCCATATAAACATCACACTAGTTTTGAAAACATAAGTTTTGATGTGTAGCTGTCGGTAAAACCAAGAAATGACAGCTCACAAAAAACGACCTAACGATAGGAATCTTGAATCTTCCAGGTCTTCGGGTCTTCAATGATGGTAGCTTCAGTTTCACGTTGTCAAAGCAATCTTCTTATACTGTTGTCACTTGTCGAGTTATTCTCCCTGTTGATGTGTCTTCTTCAGTCTTGAAGCATACTAAATAGATGAGGGGTCTAATGAAACGTAAACTTATTCTACTCGCATAGAAGAAAGACAGGGCACAACACATCACAACAAAACCAGACATAACAGGGTCAAGGCCATAAGCAAAACCAAACAAAACAACAATCAATCAAGTCACAAAAAAAACAATCCACACAAACAACTCCTAGAGTAAGGTCATATGTGCAAGACATACGATCTCTTCATGCTACGCGAAATTCGTTCATCTAACTTCACATAAAAGGTGGTGGTCTGATTCTAAGCTTCATCCTTCTCAGCTAAGCTGATCTTAAAAATTCCTCTCGTAGTGTCAAAACTTATTGATCCTCATAGGGTATTCCTCCTGGTTCTTATCGTCATAACTTCAATTGATCCACGAGGTTGATGATGTACTTCTCAAAAATCATATCTTCAGGGGCATGCAACTCAGAGGGGGTATTTACAGTAAAACAAGATGAGGGGTTTTAGAAGATGAATAATAGATAAGATATACTAGTGGAGAGAGTAAGAAATCAGAGAGTGATAAAATACTTTTGTTCCTATGGCTTTTCCTATCCATTTTCTAGGGTCACGACCTACAGTCAACATGGGCTCTGATACCATCTGTAACGACCCGATTCCCTAAGAATCCAAGTCTCTGTGCATTTTGTGCTAGTCCCTGGATCAATAGCTAGCACACACAGTACATGATGTAATATCAAGAATAAACCACATGTCATATATATTACATCGAAGATCCAGTATTACAATAAGGCATACCTGCATAGCTCAAGGCTAGCTTATAAATAAAATACAGCGGAAAACAATAAAGAGCTTCGTGGCGTCCATCAACTCCACCGGCAAGTTGAGTATAGACATCGTATCCCTACATCGTATCACTTACTCGTCGTATACAATCCTGCAACACCGAAGGTTACAACCCAACAACGGGCCAGTACATCTGATTTGTACGGCAAGTCACACGAAAAAGAATATAACATACCTATCGCTACATGCAAGGTAAGTCAAAGGAGAGGTTTATAGTTTAGTTTTGCAGAAAGCTGATTTTCCCTCACATACTAGAACTAATCAAATTTTAATTTATCTCGCTAGTCCGAAGTATGGTTGAATCGGGCTACACCAATTCCAACCATCCCTTTATTAACAGTTCCCACTCAAATTCTTATTAAGGTGAAATATCTGTCAAGACCATCCAACAACAAGAATGCCCAGTTGCTCAAAGTTATCCGTAACTCTGGACACGGCTAATCATGATCAATTTTTACACTCTGCAGAGGTTTGATACACTTTCCCCACTGGACTCAACCCGAAGATTGAGACATAGTCTTTCAGAAGAGGTTGCCTCCACCCTTTGGTAGCCGGTACACCTATCATATCTACATCAGCTAGCTACCAGGGCCAGATTCCCCACAACTTACTCAGCTAAGCCAGAGCCCATATAGCCAGTGGTTGTACATGGAAGCTACTAGTCACACCGTCTGTCCGATCTTTTTGAGCCTGGGCGGCGCCCACTGCGTTCAGAGGGTAGACACCATGTCGCACCCGGTTCACCACCAAAACAACCATTCGGGAAGCACTTAGCCCTGGTCCCTCCTTATCCAAGGCACGAGCCCCAGGATGCATTCTGTTGGGAATGTGCCCTAGAGGCAAATAAAATATGTTTTATCGAGCATATTCCATTAGTTCATAATACGTTTGATACTATGCTATAACTGTATTAAGCGGAAACATTAATACAGGTGTGGTATACAAACAACCAGGTCCCTAGTTAACCCTAGTATACTAGTCCATTGGGCGATTGATGATCAAGGTTTCCTGATCATGAGACAAAGCGTCTGTTGACAATGGAGTCGTATCATTGGATAATGATATGATGGACATACACCCACCAGAAGTGTTGCGATGTGATCAAGTCACATAGTTCGACATTGCGATAACTATAACGTAGTGACCAGATCCTTTGACCTTAATGATCATACGTAATTGTCATCTATGAGGAGACTTTGATTTGTATCCCACCGCCTGACTGAAATATGCTGGCTATAACGGTGCACTTTGGGTATTCCGAAATAGATGGTTGATGAGTATGCAAATAGATCAAAGCGGGATTTGTCCATCCGTGTGACGGATAGGTACTCTGGGCCCACTCGGTGATGTTACATCATAAAGTTTGCAAACGTGTGACTAGGTCACGGAGTTGTAATATCACGGGAACGAGTAAACTTGTTTGTTGAGAACGAGGACGAACTAGGTATATTGGATACCGATGATCAAACCTCGGACAAGCAAAGTACCATGGGACAAAGGGAACAGGCACACGGTTAACGGATCCAACAGCGATTGAAGTTCATTCGATGGAAGCGCAGGGGCTATCAAGGATTGTAACCATGTCCAATTGATTAGTCATTGATCAATGAGAATTGTCTCGATCATGTCTGCTGTTTCCCGGACCGTAGGGTGTTACACTTACGGGTACTCGACGCAGTAAGGATTGATTCGGGATCACCGGAGAAATTGGAGAGAACACCGGAATTGTTCCGGTGATGACCGGAATTGTTCCCATGAAGGCCGGAATTTGTTCTGGGTATTTTGAAAGGTTCAAAATATATTTAATAATGTTTAATTATTTAATTATCTGAATTAAATATTAAAATATAATTAAAAATGAATTAAAAGGCATATGGGCCTCATAGGGCCCATTAGGGGAGAGGGAGTCCTCCCCCATGGGCCATGGCGCCATGAGGGGGCCCACCCCCCTTATTGGTGCGCCCCCCCTCCCCTTTGGGATTAGTCCCACATGGGAAGTTGAGGGGAGGTTGCCCCCCTCCTTGGCCTATATAAGGAGGGGTAGGGGTGCCCTTTTAATCATGAATTTTTGAGAAAAGTTTCTCATCTCTCTCCCTCCTTTCTCCTTCCTATGAGCGGACTCCCCTTGTTTGGAGGCTGCTCTGGGTTGGGGATTTCTCCACTATACGCACGCCGTCGTGCTGCTGGAATCGGGATCCGAATCCATCTTCCTTCCGCTGCTCTACTGGTTCGGAGCCCGGAGGGACGTCGGGTATACTGTATGTGTATAATCCCGCGAGGCACTACACTTGTGGTGCTACTTCATCGTCGTGGTCGTATCGCGACGTCTTCATCAGCAACGTTCCGACGGGGACGTAATCCCGTCATCGGTCCGCAAGGATCGGGTGGCTACAGGAGTCATCGTGGATCTGCGCGGCATCGGGGATTGCCGGTACGACTACACCAACCACGTTCATGCGGGAACGTTTCCCGCTTAACGGACTACATACTGGTGTGTGATCTATTTCTGTCCGTTACTTGCATCAGCATAGCATAGGTCTTGGGATTGGGTATCGTAGGTCAAGGAAAAATTTGTGTTTTCTGCCCCGAACACCAACAGTGGTATCATGAGCAAGGCTATGCGTAGATGTATTGTACGGATAGAACACATCTAGTATGTGGGCATAAATTCTCAATTGTTACCCTCTCACGTGTACTCATTTAGCATTGCGGCAATGTTTGATGAAGCGGCCCCCGACCGACCTTACGCGTTTACGCGAGACTGGTTCCACGCTTGACATATGGCTTTTACCATATAAAGTGGCTGGGGGGTGTCTGTCTCTCTGCATTAGCGATGCGAAGATGTTTGCAACGGAGGGCCCCGACAGGGGTGTAATAGAGACAATTGCGGGATTGGTGTTGTGGCTTGTTTTCGCAGGATAGAAAGCGGTTCTTTTCTCGAAACCCCTAGCAGCCACGTAAAACTTGCAAAAGATAAAGTAGAAAGGCGTTTTCAACTTTAATTTGCATGTCAGGGGGGAATCATAGCATGTATGATTTATGTTGCATCCTGTTTTGCTAATATGTTAGATATACGACGGTAGCATAATAGGATGATCCCTCACTAAAACCAACATAGTGTCCTTACCCTAGTGAGCACCACCTGGAAAGTTCTACATTATGGAGGCACCACGTGTCACACGTGTGTCAAACATTTTTTCGTTCACATGAGGTGGGTGTAGCAAGCCTGGCATATGTATATGATATGGCCTTGCATGACACAGCAACAAATCACATAGGGTGTGGTGGCGAGCCTGGCATATGTATATGATATGGCCTCGGGACACAAGAGACCGAAAGGTCGAGCATGAGTCACATGGATGATGTGATTGGCATGATGGCCTACCTTGAACAACATACTGATGGCCGTGATGATCGGGGGAGGTATGGTGTTCAAGGATCGTGTAATCACTTAGAATAAACTATGAGGGATGTTTATCTGAGTGGGAGTTCCAGAATTGTTTTTGAAACATGAACTCCATATTATGAACTTAATCTTCATGTCTTTGCAAATATCATTGTAGATAATGTCATACCAATGTTTAGAACTATGGTTTTTTTTAGTATGATAGAACTTAAGGTAAATGGGTCTTACTTCATTGATGTGTACCAACACCATTAGAGACATACTCATTAGTAATGACTTGCTAAACATAATACGAAAAACTGCTAGGAGATACACCTGTTAACTCCGTATTCAAGGAAGATGATGATGAGTATCGTACTCACCGTCACTTATGAATGACTGTCCAATACACCATACTTCATTCTATGAGTCTGAATTGTGAATGCATGTTAACCAACACGTATGACGTGCTAGGTGAACTTAAAAGCACTTGGTCACAAATCAGAGTAATGGAATATGAGTATATGGACGGGGTTTCTTTCAACCATGGTGGAAGGAACAACCTGCTGAGAAAGTCACTTGGAAAATGTATAAGATACATGGAACACCTTGTGTATAACTTGGACTACTGAATGACTGGTTACTTTGCGATAACTGGGGAGTTACATCCGCTTCCTCCTAGTTACAAAGACCATGTCTGGACTATGTCATGAAGGAGAATCGTTCACCTGTCATGAGGTCATGGTTAAAGTTGTGAACCTTAAGAGTAGAACCAATGCAGGAATGGTCATTGACGGAGAAGGTATATTTGATATACGAGTTATAAATGGTTTCCCCACGAAACACTAATTGCGGTTGATTAAGTATTTGATGCTTGAACTTACTGCTTGAGAGTGGCTTGGAAGGGATGAGGTGACAATGTGTGCTGACGGTAATCAAGATAGTTGATGGTCGACAACACTCTCCCTCTACATCTATCAATTGATTAATATATGAATAAATTTTATGATCGTTTGAATGAGGACTTTATTAGTGTGTCTTGCATCTCGCGAAGACAATTATTCATATTAGTGAGAAACAAGTCAGTTGTTCTCCTTTTATGAATGATATCTATTATGGTCACATTACGATTATGAATGAGCTATTCTTATATTGATGATAGTTGTTTGATCATTTATAAGAAATATTGCAATGCCAAGAAATATCCAGGCTTAATAATGACACTACAGTTTAAGTCATGAATGGTATGATGATGTCTTAAGATACTTGATCTCTTGACATATACAAACCATGCCTTTGAGGTGAGATGACTAAAACCTCGCATTCTGGTAAAACGGAATGTGTACTGATTGTTGAGTATCATACATTGTGATGTATCGTATGTCAGCATGTGGTGAATTTCATTATTTCATGAACTTCGTATGTGGACTTAGATGAATATATGTATTCACTAATGAAACATGAGTCTGAAATAATTTGATATGATCAAAAGGGATTTCAGATTAAAGATGGATATTAAATTAACAAGAAAGACAAGTCTCTACGATTTGATCAAAGTGATAAATGTTTTGAGTTAGTCTTGGGCATAAAGACTTGTGTGAAAGTTGTTCCACAAATTGCAATGTCTTGAGACACTTCAATATGATTGACGTGCCTGAACATTGTGATCATATTCTATAGAAAAGTGTATGGTCTAAGTTATCTCTTACCAAGTTACGTTATTATTGTTTAGAGTTATTAATTTAATATGCAAACACTCACTTCAGCATAGGGAACCATCTGAGTTCGTAGAAAATTATGCAATTAAAATACTGACCAAAATAATAAATAAAAATAATGACATTTTTCAATGACTTTATTTAGTTAAAAATATTTTAAAAATCAACAAAAATCTCAAATAATTATTTATATAATTTCCACTCCATTTTTCTGAAGAAGTTATTTTATCTTCTCTCATGTTATAATTATTCTTGAATGTAAAATTATTTAAATAACTCCAATAGAAAGAAAAGGAAATATTTAAAAACATTTCCGATTTTCTTTTATTTTGAAGGAGTCATATTACCTTCTCTCATTTTAATTTATTGGAATTGTTTTAAATATTAAATTCCAAAACACCAACGGTGAATATTAGGGGAAGTTATTTTATTCCCTCTCATTTTAATATTCAATAAACTCCGAAAGTTTTAAATCCCAGAGAAAATCAAACACCTCAAGCAAACAATCATTATCTATTTAATTTTATTAACATTCCAATTTTGGGATGTTACATGATTTATGCAGGGAGCTTAATGAATGTGCTGATTCCGACCCTGCTACTATAAACAAGTTACTAGCAAAGCATACCCTGAAGAACAAGTTTACTCCTGATCCTACTTTTGCTACATCTCCTATATGCATCACTGATCCTGATTATGATTTCTCTGTTGACCTTTCACTTATATCCACAATTGAAGCTGATCCCTTTTATGGCAGAGAAAATGATGATGCTATCGAGCACCTGACCAAACTCACTGAGTTGGGTGGCTTGTTTACTACTGATGAAAGGATCCGGAATTTTTATGTGACCAAGATTTTTTTCCCTTTTCCTTGAAAGGAGATGCTAGAGCATGGTATGATGCACTATCGTGTGAGTCCATTCAGAGTCCTCAAGATATGGCTATATCTTTCGTTGATAAGTATTTTCCTGCTCATATGCAACATGCTGCTTTACAAATAATTTATAACTTTAAACAGTTGCAGGATGAGCATCTCCCTAAAGCTTGGGGGAGATTTTGCAGTTTGCTGAAGGCTAGACCGGGACATGAGATCCCTAAGAATGAATTACTTGATATATTTTATGCTGGTCTAACCGATGGGTCTAAATCCTATCTAGATAGTTGTCTTGTTTGTGTTTTCAGGCAAAGAACACCGGACGATGCGGAAGAATTGATGGGCAAGATTGCCAAAAACCATGAAGATTGGTCCGTGCCTGAACCACCTCCACCACCAAAGAAGAGGGGCATGCTAGTCTTAAGCCCCGAAGATATGCAAGAAGCAAAAAAGTCTATAAAAGAGAAAGGTATTAAAGCTAAAGACGTGAAGAATCTACCCCCAATTGAGAAGCCGTGTGAGCCCACCACTCACCCACCTATGGTAGAGGTACACTCTCTTTTAGATTTCAATGCAAGCGACATCCCTAAAGGTAAACCTCCTGACCAATGTTTAGATGAACTTGATAATTTTATTATGAAGCAGAATCACTTCAATGCGAAGGTACAAGGTCAGTTGCATGATAATACTCTTGCTATCAAAAATTTGCTTGATGTTCTAGGAAGAACAGTTAATGATGTTAAATGTCTTGTGAAGCATTTTCATATGGTTCAAACTCAGCTTGAACAAATTTCTAATGTGCAAAAAGATTTGCTTGCTAATAATGGCAAACAGGACAATTTACAGGCTTATGGTATAAAGACCCGGGGTGGAACACATACCCAGGACCCTCTCTATCCAAAAGGGCATCCAAAGAGGATCGAGCAAGATTCTCAAGTGCAGGAAGAAGAAATTGTTAGCTCTCCAAAGAATAAGAAGAAACACAAGGAAGCTGACAATTCCAATGATCCAATAGAAGAAGAAGAACAAGCTGTTGATCCAAACAACATATCTACCTCCGATGCTGAGACTGAAGACGGTGCTGAACCTGAAAAATGTGCTGAAAAGAATGATCCACCCGAGGTTCGTGAAGTAGAAGCACCCGATAAGCGCAAGAAGTATACTAGAGAAGACTTTCTTGCAAGGAGACATGGGAAGGAACGAGAACCATGGGTACAGAAACCCATGCCTTTCCCAAGCAAGTCCGTCAAAACAAAAGAAGAAGAGCACTACAACAAGTTTTACGAGTGGATGAAACCTCTTTTTCTTCAAATCCCTTTGACTGATGCTATTAAGTTACCTCCTTACTCTAAATATATGAAAGATATTGTTACTAATAAAAGAAAATTCCCTAATGAGGCAATATCTACTATGCTTGCTAACTACTCTTTCAGTGGCAAGATTCCTGAGAAGCTCGGTGATCTAGGTATACCCACCATTCCTTGCTCCATAAAAAATAATTATGTTAGAACTGCTTTATGTGATCTTTTTGCAGGAGTGAGTGTTATTCTCTTTTCTCTCTACAAAAGACTTTGTTTAGAGAAATTAATTCCTACAGATATCTCTCTACAGATGGCCGACAAGTCCACAGCCGTCCCGATCAGTATTTGTGAGGATGTTCCTGTTGAAGTTGCCAATTGCTTAATACTTACTGATTTTGTTGTGCTTGACATGCCCGAGGATGGGAGCATGTCCATTATCCTTGGTAGACCTTTTCTTAACACCGCAGGTGCTGTTATTGATTGCAATAAGGGAAGGTTACCTTCAACGTGAATGACAAAGAACACACGGTGTATTTTCCGAAGAAGATCGACGAAAGGCATGGCCTTAACTCCGTTGAGAATATCGAGACCGTGAAGATTGGAGAATGGGATTGTCCTACATGTATACCACAAATACAAAACAATTATGGTGGGGACAATGTCCATTAAAGTGAGAGTGCAATGATCACTTCATAAAAGGCTAGACTTTCTGCGCTATATACCACAGGTTTGTTGGTAAGACTTGATCAACCTTGCTAACTAGCATGTTTTATATAGGTGAAAAGTTGAGCTTGTTATGTTTTCATTTCCTTTAGCTTTTATTCTCCTTGTTGTACCCAAAGTTTTTGTTTTTAAAGCTTCACTTGTTCTAACTTTTGTCTCAAGTTCACGAAAGTTTTTGCAGCTTTTTGAACTTTGAAAAATTCTCTACGGTGAAGTTGCCCAGAAAATTCAAAATAAAAATTTCCAGGTAAAAAGCCATCGGGGAGTACCTGTGGCTGACCAGGGGTGTCCACCCCTGGCCCCGGAGGCCAGGTGGCGCGGCCCAGCCCCTGGCCGTTCCACCCACCCTCCTGGGGCCCAAAGGCACCCCCTGCTGGCATCTCTTCTTCCACTCTCTCTCTCTCACCCCGAAAACTCATGTTCTTGCTGTTCTTGAGCACGGAACTTCGATCTCCTTCTACAACCACTCATTTGAGCTGAAATTTGGAACAAATACTCTCTGGTATGTGACTCCCTCACCCCTCCAATTAGTTTTCTAGTTGGTGGCTTCATTAGTGAGTATTTGGTGGTTCTTGGTGCTGTTTAGTTGCGCTTAAATGTTTGTGTAGAAATTTATTTTCCAAGTTTTGTTGCTAGTTTGAGCCATGGTAAAGTAAGTAGAATGTTTTTCCCAAACTAGTTTTGCTTAAATCTTCGTTTTTGTGAATTGTTAAAAATTTCAGAAATGGAGAGGCTAGGAAAGTGGCTTGGGAAGAAGAAACCCGAGCGCTCTAGCCATGTTACGCGTTCCGCAGCTTCACCTTCAACCACAAGGGTGAGCTATAATGAAGATATCATACCCATGGAGATGTTGGACGCGTCACCCGCAAGAGCTATGGCTTTTCCATGCGAAGATTTCATGGAGGATGCCGGCATACGAGAAGAGTTCTATGCTCTGTGTGCCAATGCAGGTTTGACACGGCTTGTTACGAGCCGTGTACCACAGTACGAGACACTCACTGCTATTTTTGTTAACAGTTTCATGTTTTATCCTGATAATGATACTGTGGTGTTTCGACTTTATGAAAGATTGCTAACCATGCCTATGAGTACATTTTGTGAAGCTTTAGGTTTGCCAGGCTTGGTCGAGAAGAAGAAGAGGAAAAATGTCCAAACTGTTGCACTCAACACCCTCCTTGACTCGTTCTGTAACACTGAAGTGAGGGAATCCAACCGTTAGAAGATTTCCAACATTATGTTCCCTCACCTCAGGTATTTCGCCTATTATATTGCTAGAGGAGTGTTGGCTCGAGACAACACGAGCAACACTTCCACGCCTGATACTGCTATCATGGCGAATGCCTTCTCAGGGAAGCACGAGTATCATGTGGGTTCGCTTATTGCGAAACGCCTTGCTACTAATAGTAACAAGGGGGACCTCTTTGGTGGCGTCTATGAAACACTTCTTTTGCAGTTTCTCCAAGGAGAACCGCGCCCAGATGATACAGTCTTTACTTTTGTTAGCCTTGATCTGGCTGCCTTGAAGAGGCATTTCTTTGTTACTAGGACCTCTGACCGCTATGCACTTGATTATATTTTGAGGTTTAGATACGGTGTGGAATGCACTGTCCGTCTACCTGCACCACTTGTGTTTGATTTTTCTCGCAGGAACGGATTTCGCTTTTCAGTTGCCGAGTTTGAAGAGATCACGGGGAGATACCAGTTTCACGACCCCACGGAGGGGGTCGATCCAGACGAGGAGGAGCACGTGGTATATCCACCAGTTCAGGAGGAGACTGTCACCCCTTGGGGTGAATGGTCTTCCTCTGGATGGGGGGAGGGACCTTCCTCTTCCACGTGGGAGGATCCGAGGACTTCAGTGTACACACCGGAGGGCTCATACAACCCTTGGGATTACCATTACCCCAGAGCTGGAGGCTCCTCGGGACCGCAGTAGACGAGCCCAACTTAGGCCAAAAGCCTAAGCTTGGGGGAGTACGTGATCTCCTCCCTTCTCCATTGTATCTACCGTTGGTTCACTTTTATCTTTTTGCAAGTTTTTGCCTGTTCTTCTTTGTTCTTTTCGTTTGCAAAAACCCAAAAAGATTTCTCCTTTCTTTTGCTTTCGTTAAACCTTAAAAATAACCCCAAAATATGTTTCCTTTGCTCTTTAGTTTGCTTTGTTTCAGAGTTCAGCTCGAGTCCGTGATGATTATAATTTCCTACGTTCGGTCGTGCAAGTGACAAGGCAGTAATGACGAAGATCGACGGAAGAGGTGCAACAAGGAAAGCCGTTATGAACTCTTTTTGTTTCTACTTTTGTAGATATGCCTGTACTTATGATTAGAGACCAGCTTGTAGCGACATAGTGCTATGTTTACAATGATTTCCCAGTGGTTCATGCTTTCTTTGTGGTTAGTCTCAAATAGCTAGAGTTTATAATGTGTTGCTTGAAATGATTGACATGCATTGCATTGTTCATGGTGTGGCATATTGAAGTGGTATTTCCCTCCGGGGAATTCTTGGATTGACTTGGCACATGTTGACGCATGTTAAGACTAAAAAGTCTGTTCTGCCTTGATGATCTTTTTACTTCAGGGTGAGTTATATCACTTTCATGCCCGATTCAATGTTGCTTTGTCGCTCTGCATGATTATGACTGTTATGCTCTCTAGTTGGTCGCTTCCCCGTCTTTTGCTAGCCTTCCTCCAGCACCAAGCGGAATTCTGCTTGTGCTTCCAAACTCCTTTTCAATCCAGTTGTTCCATTTGAGTCCACTATACCTACCTATATGTGGTATTTACCGGCCACTTCTAACTTAGACTTTCATGTACCATCTCGAAATTTATTCAAACGCTTCCCCTTTGTAACCGTACAAGCTCATGGTGCGGTGAGGGAAAATCAGTATCTTTCGTGCCAAAAATATTTTGGCAGAAGTTTTAACTAGTCAATAAAAAAATGAGAGTTACACCTCCCCCATACTTGATGATGGAATGAAATGGACCAAATGCTGCTTATGATAGATGGAACGATACCCTCCTTCCATACTTGAGGCAAAATAAAAGGTTCCGTAGACCATCAAAGGATTTATGGATAAGGGAACATGTGTAAGCAAAAGGCATTAATATGGTTGGCATGGGAGATATTGAGAGACCTTTACCGTTCACCGTTGACTGGAAAGTTGCACTTCTCAAAAGAGTTTTATCTCTGTTTTCAAAACCAAGAGCTCTGGTACATGTTTAGTCTTGGCTTCCTTTCACGGGTTTTCAACCTTTCCATCAAAAGCCACGGTTCGAGAGTCTCCACCTTCCTTCTTCCAAAGCACCAACTAGGGGAGCATAATTGTCATTCTTAGTGTAACATGCATTGTCCCAAAGTATCACATTTTCTTCTGCATGCTTGTGATGTTTCTTACTTTGAGTTCTGAGTTCTAGTCTCCTTTAAAACTCCGGAGGAGTTTCTGCATTTATGTTTTGCTTCACTTATGGAGGCTAGCGAGATACAACTCTAATATGTTCATGCTATGTGCATTGTGATCTTAGATTGATTTTCAGCAGCTTATTATTTACTTTTTGTTTGTTTGTGACTGATTACATGAAAGAAGGATTGCTTCGTGCATTGTCCTTGTAGCATGGTGTCAAAACTTGCTAAACTCTTTCGTAGTACATGCTTATTTACATCTAATGAAGCAAAAGAGTTTGTCAAATTTTTCTTTGTCGCGTCCAGTTCGTTGAACTGAATTGCTTGAGGACAAGCAATAGCTAAGCTTGGGGGAGTTGATACGTCTCAAACGTATCTACTTTTCCAAACACTTTTGCTATTATTTTGGCTTCACTCTTGCATGATTTGAACGAAACTAACCCGGACTGACGCTGTTTTCAGCAGAGCTACCAATGCTGTTTTCTTTTGTGCAGGTTTCTGGATATTTAGGTACACTGGAAAAATCCCAAGAAAATATATAAAAAATCAGCGTTCCGGAAGCTTCCGAAGATCCAAAGGGGGCCACAGGGCAGCCAGGGGGCAGCCAGGAGGGTGACTGGTGCGGCCCAGCCCCTGGCCGCGCCACCTGCCCTCCTGGCTGGGTCCCACACCCCCTGGTGACCTACCTTGGCCCCTATTTATTCCCCCGACGCAGAAACCCCGAAACAGAAGTCACTTTTCCAATCTACGTCACGGAGTCGCCGCAACCCTCTGTTCTTCTCCGGGAGAGCTAATCTGGAGGCTGCTTTGGCCTCCGGTGAGGGTAAATCATCGCCATAGTCATCGCCATCACCTCTCCATCATCCCTCCATGACTTCTCCATCCATGTGTGAGTAATTCCCTGCTGTAGGCAAAGGGGATGGTAGGGATTGGATGAGTTAGATCATGTAATAGTTCAATCAGATTGTTGGGGGCATGTTGTCTATCATCTACTTGGTGTTTATCATCTCTGTTACAACTTGTTGCTCTTAATGCTTGCCACTTTGGGGCCGAGTGCCATGATTTCAGATCTGATCACCCTTTGGTTTCTTGAGTTTGTGGTGTTCTTGATCCTATCTATGAGTTGTATGCACCTATTATGGTCGGGAACCGGCGATCCCAATGGTGACAGCTTGGGACACCAAAGGGGATGGACTATGATTTGAGGATTTCGTGTATCCATGAAGTGTTAATGCTTTGTTCCGGTGCTCTTTGACATGAGTACCTTAATCTCCCTAAGTTCCTTTTGGCCCCGTTTGTAGCGGGAGGGTAGGACAAAAGATGTTGTGCAAAGTTCTTATTGCAAGCACGTACAACTACCTTGGGATACATGCCTGGTGTTTGATATTTGCCTAGATGATCCTTTCTTTTCTGTAAGCCTTGCCCGTGTTAGAATCTATTACATCTTCGTTCTCATCCAAGCAGCGTCCAACCATCCATCTCCCTAGCCTACATTTTTTCTTTCCTGCTGGTTACTAGTTGTTTACTTTTGCTGTTTTACTTTCGCTGTTCCACTACCACCATCACCACTATTACCACCGTATCACAGTTGCTACTAATACCTTTGTGCAAGCAAGTGTTTATTTCAGGTGCGGTTGAATTGACAACTCAATTGTCAAAGCCTGTACGTATTCTTTGTGTCCCCAAGTGTCGAATCAATAAATTGGGTTATCTTACCCGCGAAGACTATCTCGATCCCCTACAGTTGAGGGTTATCATGCGGAGCTTGTTAGGTAGTTCAAAAGCGGATGCAAATTATGGTCTGCATCGGCGGCATCTGGAAGATGGTGGATCGTGTGATGGATTTGTAGTTTGTGGATTGCAGGTATTGTTTCCTTCTTCGATGTCTTAGTCATGTGGGTTTGTCGGATCTAGAGTTCGATGACGTGTCTGAGGTGTTGCCTCAGTCTGATTCGTTCAACGATAATAGTCTTGCCTTTGGTGATCCACCTTGGAGATCCGTAGAGCTGCAAATCAACGACGAAGCCGCATCAAGCTTGGGCGCGAAGGTGATCCATCGTTTACTTCCTTTGGGGACTGTTGTGATGTTGCCAGAGGTAGGTGATGAACGTATGTATCAAGCTCAGAGGATTATTCGATCATGTTTGTTATTTTAGTGGTCGGTGTTCCTTTGTCCAAAGGTTATCGTTCAATTGTCTTTTTTGTTTTGCCAGGTCGGTATGTATGTGGCTTGTACTATGACCCTTATGATATAAATGAGACACATATTACTATGTAAAATATACTTTAACATTTTATTACTATAACTAGTAAGCTTGCACATGCAATACACGATTGAACTGTATAAAATAATATTGACATATTAAGCACATAGAATACACGTCTCTAAAATATAAATTCAATATTGACATATTACAAGCTCATCAGAGAAGGAGATGAGAAAATATTGATGTCTTTTACAAGCTTATGTTTTCATAAATTATTTCAAGATAGAACATTTAGTGACACTGTGTAGCTTTAAAGGAGAATTGTAAATCATCAAATCCATGATACACGAAGAAAATTATGAGTCTCATAACAACATACAACATGTACCAAGAATATTGTTCAAATACTGTGTAGTTACAACATTCAATGAGACTGTATCATGTTCTTTAACTCTTGAATCATTTACCACATACATGATGTCCTTAAGCTAGAACAAAAATACAAAGTCAAATGAAAATTAAAAGAGCCAGCATGCTCAAGCCTAACACATCCCGCAAAATATGAGAGATTTAATTCTGAAAAAAAGAATTGTCAAACAAATAAGCCGATAAGAAAAAACATCATTACTTGCAGGTTTCATGGATACTATACCAAATCATATTTCTACATCACTAAATCATTCAATGTGTCCAAAAAATCCAATAGAGGAGTAAGACACCTCATTCCTTTTACAGAGTACAAATTTTGGTTACCAACCTTTTTTGTGTTGGATGTGCATACGACTCTACATGAAGAGATACATGTAACCAATACAAGAGAACTAGTATAGTAAGAACCAGCATAAATAAGTTCATAAACATTGAGCAAAATGAAATTCTAAGTTAAAGCAATGCAGTACGCATCACTTATAGAGGAAAAAAGCCTAATATAAGAGGAAATTAGATCGAGCAAGTTGGCGCCATTATATATATGCTTCAAATGTAAATAAATGTATATTTAAGCTTTTTATTGCATATTCCTAAAATTGTTCACCAAACATAATGAATGATTTCATAGATAATTGCTCAAGCATTTACAAAAACCAAAATCTAGTTGTGAAGCTCAGGTTAACATCAAGAAAATGAAAGGAACAAGAGAGCAAGGTGGAGGATGATCTGCATGCATGCTCTCCCTTTCGCCTTGCGTATAAAGTAGACAAGTAGAATAACAAATGCACAAGGGCTAATTCGAACTCGAGTCCAGACTCATATGCTCCCGCACAAGAAACTCTCCAAAAGGATATGAAAAAAGCTCAAAAATTCTAAAAAAAAACTTTGTAGTGAAAGATGTTTATGGGCTAGATGTTCGTGTAAAATTTGAGTTTTTTTGAACATCTAAGAAGCTTGCGATAAAAAAGACAAATTCAGTTCGGAATAGTGCATGAACAGTAGCGTTTAAAGAAATTGCAATTTTTTTTGCCACGAGGTCTTCAAATGTCCGAGCTTCTTCAAATTTTGCAAGAACATCTCGCACGTAAGTATCTTCCACTACAAAAAAATTGAAATTCTTTAAGCTTTTTCCATATTTATTTATTTCTTTATTGTATCACCGGGTGCATCTGCACCCGGGCACTGAATTGACGCTCTCATGCAAAGAGTGTATTAGAGCATCACTGAAAATAACTCAAAGAATCAATCAGAGATATATGACAAAGGCATCATCAACCATATTCAAGTATATAATTTATTTTCCTCAAACATGTGTCAAGAAATTCTTATGGTGCTGATATAAAACTAAAAAAAAGACGCAAAACATATCCAATACATGCAAACACCTCAAAGTCTAGTAGAACCTACCAGTTCAAAAGTTTTTAGATCCTGAAACCTTGCGGTTTGATCATTCAAACCTGAATAATAAGAGTAAACTAACTAAAAATACACCTTAGCTTCCTAACACTTGTTAATAAGTCCAACAAGCAGGGATAATCTTGAACATATCATAAAATGAGGCCCCTTCACACATGTATTAATAGAAGCACTTGCTTATATTTCAATAACTACGATATTGAACATATCATATAAATGTTACCTACAAATGCAAATTAGATATATAATCAGATGGAAACTACACATAATCTTATGATGATAATGTTGAATGGAATAAAACAACTACATTTTTTCTATACCGAGACTATATGTGTAGATGACATCTAGTATAAACACATAACACAAATAGTACATAAATTATAACATGAAGTTGAAACAAAAGCACATGAATAATTAAGGTTGGGTTTGTCTCTTGTGTACCGTTGTGATGTTGTTGCGAAAATTAAACCGTGCCTAAATAACATGAATCCAGATCCCGTATCAGATTGCCCTTGAAGTGTTGGAAAACCCCGATCTAGATGGATGTGGCTGCAAACAATCATTTCGTTGTGTAACACCCCGGTAATCATGCAACAGTAATTCAACAGTGATCACCTTGTTAAATGCCTTGTCATCATGATCACCCTCGTTAAAAATTGCATTAGGGAATAATTCCACTCCAAGTCATTTTCAAAAGGCAGGTCAAGGTAAAACCTTTAACAATTAGAAAAATTATTCTTATCATTTTGAAAAATCCCAAGTCAATAATAAATAGTGAAACCAATATTGGTAGGATATTAATTTGCCCTGGAAATTAAAATAATAGGAGAACATAAAGTTAAACCTAAAATGATGTAAACAATTTTATAAAATACCTAATGACTAGTAGGTCATAATAAAATAGAAATGGAGATTTATCCAATTATTTAAATGGTTTAAATAAATGAAACAGTAGCTAAAACAACTCCATTTAATTATTTACTATTTAAAGAAAATTCAAAGTAATTTATTTGAGCCCCAATCTTTTTGTACCATCTCTGAATATTGCAAAGTATTTGTTTTGTCCAGTGGCACATCTTGCAAAACTAAATTGGTGCAAAAAGATAAATAGAAAACATAACAGAAAAGAAACAAAAAACAAAAAAAAGGGAAAAACCCTATCTACCGCGGCAAGGCCAACCAGGGCCCAGCCCATCTCTTTCCTCCCTCTCCCCTTTCTCTTTCCTCCCACTGCTCCTCATGGCGTCGTGGCACCATGGTTGCTCGACAGCGGCCATGCCGCAGCCGCGGGGGGATAAGACCCCCTGCCGCATGGCTACCCTATCCTCCCCTAACCCTAGCGCCCGTTTCCCTCGACCACTCGCTCACCCTTCACTCCACATCACACGCACCCGCAGCCGTTGCCATGGTCGTCGTTGTCATTGCGGCCACCATGCTCCCCGCGTTGCGCTGGCGCGTCCACGAGGAACGTCGTGGTCTTCGTCGTCTTCCCCGAGCAGTGATTCAGGACGGGACGCCCTACAGCCGAAGAAACAAGCCGCCCTCTCTTCTCTGCACCAGGCGCATCCTCGCCGTCGATCCACTCCACCACGAGCTTGCCGGCCTCCCCGAGTTGCTCTTGGTCGCCATTGTGAGCCCCTCCTCCAGTTTTTCCCCTTCCTCCCATCGATTCGTTTGCCGTGGCCGGCATGCCCGTATTCGGGACGTCGCCTTGCTCCATGGCTGGGCCGCGCCCCAGCCGTACCCGCGCGTGCCCACGGCTAGCGCACGCATGCCCCCCGCTCGCCCGCGCTCTGCAGCGCCTCCCCGGAGATGCCTGCGCCCGCAGCGTCGTTCCCCCTTGCACGACCGCCATGCCCGGGGCTCCCCTGCTGTGGGAGCTGCTCCTGCCGCCGGCGGGCCATGGACGTGCCCCGCGCATGCCCCTCACCGTGTGATACGTCCAAAACGTATCTATAATTTCTGCTTGTTCCATGCATGTTTTGTGTGATATTGCTATGATCTAAATACACTTTCATACACTTTTGATCATATTTGGACTAACCTATTAACTCAGTGCACCATAGTGCCAGTTCCTGTTTTCTGCTGTTTTTCTATTTCAGTTTTCTCCCATATAAAAAGTGCTCCAAAAATTCGGGAAAAATTAGATAAAAAATCAGCGTGAAGGAACCTTCCGGAAGAGCCCGATTGGGGCCAGAGGGGAGCCAGGGGAGGCCCAGGCGGCCACCCGGCGCGGCCCCACCCCTGGCCGCGCCAGGGGGGCGCTTGGGGCCCCTGGTCCACCTCTGGCTGCCCCCCTTCGCCTATATATTCCCCGTGACGTGAAACCCTCAGAACGAGAACCCTTTTTCGCGATCTCTCCTCTGTTCCGCCGCCGTCGCGCTTCCGAGATCGGGAGCACCAGAAGACCTCTTCCCGGCACCCTGCCGGAGGGAGGGCCGACCTCCGGGAGTCTCCTCTCCACCATGGAAGCTCCCCGGATGTCTCGTGAGTAGTTTTCCTTGGACCATGGGTCCGTGATCAGTAGCTATGTGATGTTCTCCTCCCCTCTTTGTTCTTCATGGTTTAGACCTCGTGAGCTGCCCTACATGATCGAGGCACTTTTGTAATCTTTCTACTGTTGCTATGCTGAGTTTGATGGGATCTGATGGATTATGAGATTATGTTCAGATTGTGATTGAGTAATATATTTGGTTTTTATCTCTTATATTTTTGTTCCTAAGTAATTCTTGCATGTTCTCCGTTGCTGTTTATTGCTTTGGCCAAGTAGTAGATAGTAACCCCAAGAGGGAACGTTATGCTCGATTGTGGGTTCATGCCCCCCGATGACACGCTTGAGTGACAAAAACATGAGTCTAGGGGATGTGTTGTTGCCACAAGGGGGAAAACAACGGTGCTTGTAACCGCGGTTGCAAGGATTGTTTACTTTATGCAAAGTGCTTTTTAATGCAGTTGTCTGTTGCTTTGGGTTTACACTTTGGGTGGGGCTCGCAACTTAATACCAGCGAGATGTTCTGGATATATATCTCAAGGTGGATGATTAGTAGTAGATGCAGTTGGATTTTGGTCTACTTATTTTGGCGTACTGCCCATGCTTTTGAGCCTCTTCCTTTCTTTTGTAGCATAGTTAGCATTGCGGTGCGTTCATAATCCTGTCAATTGCCCTTCTGTAATTTGTTTACCTCGCATAGCAGTTTTATCGTCTTTTGGGAGAGAGACATCACTAGTGAACATCACGTATCCTGGCCCATATCCTCATTACTGTTTCCACGCTCATTTACTTTTCTGCTTTTGCTTTCATTTTCTATCATTATCCCTTGTGTTTGATCCTTTGGGAACAACAAGACCGGAGAGATTGACAACCTCTCTGAACTTCGTTGGGAACAAAGTTATTTGTGTCTGTGTGCAGGTCCGCGTCAGTCGCGCCGCTGACACCTACTTATCATCTCTGGAGTCCTACTAGAGACAAACCTTGGTATCTTTACTGAGGGAAATTTGCTGTTGTGATGCATCACGCCTTCCACTTGGGGCTCACCAACGAAGGGCGAGAAGACTACACCCGTCAACTCTCGCGCCATCAATGATTAGGGACGAAGAGGAAGTTTTTGATGCTCCTATACCGAGAGTAGGATCGATCAAAGCCACGAACGAAGAGATGAAAGAAGGAGATGTCGCCGCTGAAGACTTGCGTCGCCTCGGGAGGAACGATTGGATGGGAGATCGCTACATCGGACGATCAGATTACTGTCGCTTAATCGTAGGTCCAGAAGAATTAAGCTATGTGTGAGCGACTGGGTCTGCTTCGTTGCATTGGGTTGCACGCCTGTTGTACTACTACTACTACTTACTGTTGTAAGTTTAGAAAATCGGGGCCCCTTAAAATTTGGGGCCTGTGCGGGGCGCACATGTGGCACACCCACTAGCCCAGGCCTGCCAACAAGAACACTCGTTTTTGTAGTCAAAAGGTTGTTTCTAACTAATAAATGGTTAAAATGGGGTTCCTACTCACTCAAATTTGTTACAAGATCATACTAACAGATACATTATTCTAGATTATTTATGTTACGTTACAAAAGCAAAATATGGTCTTCATAAATCACATCACTTCAAACATTTGAAAGAACCAGATTTACTAAATTCCTCCCCTCTAATCCTTATATGATAGAAGGCATCCTTTCTTGCTTATACCTCAAATTGCGAGATATGTTTCCGAAGAACCTATGGGAAAAATCACTGAATGGATGGAACTCAACAGCAGTGCAACTCGATCTATTCCAAGGGAGTGACAATGGAACTTCACTTGAATCTAAAGCAATAAGCAGCCATTCTTTCAGAAATGAATACTTCTTAGTATTAATACGATGTGCACATTATACATAGACAAGCATTGGTGTTACCTTTGAATAGAGCTTATGCTTTCAGCAACTATCGACAACACTTCGATTAACTTGGATATTCATTCAACACATACTACAGTGTACTCATGCTTCATATGCCCATGATGCTTATAGTGTGTACCACACACACCCGTTGAGTACCCCAAAAGGAAGGTATGATGTAGCAAGCGGTAATTTTCCTTGGTTAAGATGCCAAGGTTATCAATCCAGTAGGATTTCAAAGTCTTCAAGAAGGTGTTCTCTGCAACGGCGGAAAAAACCTGAACCTGCACACAAAAACACAAACTCTTTCGTCCCCAACTAGCTAGGAAAGTTGTCAAGCTTCCTATCTTGCTGTTTATGAAGGAATCAAGCGTAAGGTGTGGAAAATAATAATAATAGTACTAATATAATAGAAAAGTTCAGCAAGAAAATTATGAATAAAACGAAATGCAATCGATTGTAGCAATGGTAAAGATGGATCGGCGGTCATAGCTTCACTAATGGTGTCTATTCATAAGACGATAAACATGTTGGGTAAACAATTTATAGCTGAGCAATTGCCATAATTATAAACGAACCGCAATGCTAATTATGACATAAGAAAGCTCAAGGTCCTAATCATGTAGGCATTATTTCAAACATATAGAGACCGCTGCCCAACAACATCTATAACTAAGAGTCCACCTCAAGACCGCCATCCAGCGTATCTCTCTGGTATTAAGTTGCAAACACAAAAGACGAATCCTATGAGCTTGGTACATAATGTAACCAACATCTATGAGCAATAAATAGACATAAACATCACTATTTTACCCTTAGTAGCAACATCACATACTTGGCCTTAGACGTTTCTATCACTCGTGCCCAAACATGAGAAGGCATGAACCTACTATCGAGCACAAAACTCCCTTTTGGAGTTATAAGCCACTACTTGGTCAAAACAACAACATATAACGGAGAGCATGCAAGAATACTCAAGAACATATCAAAAATATCATATATGAAGCATGAACAATCTGATCATAATCTCATAATCCAACGGATCCCAGCAAACACAACATAACAATTACATAAAAGTGCCTTGATCATGATAGGCAGCTCATAAGGAGTCAAGGAATAATTAGTGAAGCACAGAGGAGAGAGACAACCATCTAGCTACTGCCATGGACCCATGGTCTAAGGTTGGACTACCCACACATCATCCGGGAGGCAAACATGTTGAGGAGGATGCCTTTGGTGATGATTTCCCCCTCCAGAAGGGTGCCGAGGCAGGGCTCCAACAGCCCTAGATCAAACTTTCAAGGTTGTGACTGAACGACGATGGCTTCTGAGATAATTCTTCCTCCCCGAGCATTTTAGGTTTACGGGAATATATAGGAGAAAGAGGAACTTGGGATGGACCCACGCCCCAAGTGGGTTGAGGGCGCAACCAGGGGGTAGTCGCGCCCCCTTACCGCCTCCTCTCCTGGTGGCCCTCCTTCGGGACTTCTTCCTCTGTCTGGCTTCTTCTCGGATAAATATGGACTCCTGTAAATTTCAACGCATTTCGGGAATATTTTCCGTGCAGGATTTTTTAAACAAGACAACAGAGAACAAAAACTAGCACTAGGCATTTTATCAATAGGTTAGTTCCAGAAAATGCTAAAAAAATGATGTGAAAGATCCTACAGTGATCGGTCCTATGATCTGGAGTGTTCATCGCTTTGGTTTCGATGGCGACGCTGAATAAAGATTCTTCAGATCCTACGATGATCGGTCCTATGATTGAGGATGGATTTCGAAATCAGTTTGTTCAAGTAATGATGGTGCGATGGCGGCAGCATCCTTGTGGTGGACATGTGTCCTCGAACTTCGATGTTGCGAATACGTCTACTTCAGCGCTGGCGCAAAGCTTTGGGAGGTAGTTCAAAAGTATATGCAAATTGTAATCTGCATCGACGACATCTGGAAGATGGTGGATCGTGCGTTGGACCCATGGTTCGTGGATAGCAAATATGATTTCCTTCTTCGATGTCTTAGACATGTGGGGTTGCCGGATCTAGAGTTAGATGGCATATTCGGAGTGTTGCCTCAGTTTGATTCGTTCAACGATAATGGTCTCGCCTTTGGCGGTCCACCTTAGAGATCTTCAAAACTACATATCAACGATGAAACCGCATCAAGCTTGGGTGTGTAGGTGATGCATCGTTTACTTCCTTTGGGGACTGTTGTGGTGTTAGGTAGGTGATGAACGTTGGTATCAAGCTCAGAGGATTATTCAATCATGTTTGAATTTTACTTTACGTGGTCGATGTTCCTTTGTGCAAAGGTTACCGTTTTATTGTCTTTTTAATTTTGCCAGGTCAATACGTATGTGCCTTGTACTATGATCCTTATGATATAAATAAGACAAATATTACCATGTAAGATATACTTTAGCATTTTCTTCCTGTAACTAGTACGCTTGCACGTGCAATACACGTTTAAACTGCATAAAATAATTAAAATAATTATTAAGCACATACAATGCATGTCTCTACAATGTAAATTCAATGTTAACATATTACAAGCTCATCTGAGAAAACATTCATGTCTTTTACAAATTTATGTTTTGATAAATTATTTCAGGATAGAACATTTAGTCTCCTGGAAATCATCAAAGCCATGATAAACAAAGAAAATTATGAATCTCATACCAACATACAACAGGTACCAAGAATCTTGTTTAAATATTGTGTCGCTACAACATTCAATGAGACTGTATCATGTTCTATAACTCTTGAATCATTTATCACATACATGATGTCCTTAAGATGAACGATTCGGAGGACTTGGTTTCGGCACTAGTAGTCTTGGCTAGGCAAATCTACATGATTTTGGCCTAGATGATGAACAAAGCAGGCAACAATTTTATATCTAGGAGCACTGTACATCAAGTCTTCCGTTCTTTGGGGGCAACTTTTATCATCACCATTATGAATGATCTAGGTAGCAATTTTCATATCCAAAAACACTATACATGCAGCTCCTACTATCATTTGAATGATGACTTAAATATGCATCATTTTCTTTATTTTTTGACCCTAGCAGCATGCCCCTACAGTTTTGGAAACCATCTATTTCAGGACCAGGCAACATTTTTTGTCTCCCCGTGAGGCAACCTATCATTATCATTTCGAATTATGTAGGCAAAAATTTCATTTCTAGAAAGAATATACATGCAACTCAAATTTCTATTCATTGGAATGATGAACTAAAGAGGAAGCATGTTTTTGTCTCCATGGGGGCAGCTTTATTATTCTTTTTTCTACCTGATGATGACCAAAGTGGGCAATTACACATAATACAAACTTGCAATATTAAGCTATGTTCTACCAATGCATAACTTAAAATCGCCTAGCTGCAACACACAAAGGAGGCAGCTTGAAATGTGTTCCAATTCTAGCCACACATAACCCCCTAAAAGCTACCAGCTGACACAATGGAGGAAAAACAGAGGATTACCGTATTTTGTATGTGGAAGCAACTAGTTAAGCAGCAAGCACAAAATCAAAGAGTATCTACATCATTTTTTTGGGCCTAATACTAGTGCAAACTTGGCCTAGTGCAATGATCTTTTTAGTTACCAGCAAATCTGATTTCTATGTATGCAACACTGTTTTTTCTTCAGTACAGGGGTTGTCACGTGTAGTTGTGTTGGGAACCAGCAACATTAACTTTTATCTGGAGCTGACGGGATTGAGTCCGATCCCCACATGCCCTTAAAAAGGAGGCCGCTGGATCGCGCTAGGTAGCAAGATGCTATGCCACTTTTCTACAGCCCTTGCTTCACTCAGCAAATCATTATTAGAAGCTCTTCTTCAGTACTACCACCACCATCAGCGCAGCAGTGGTGGTAGATGCCATCATCCTCCACACCATGCACCCAATCTACATCAGCTTGTTTATGTTCGATGAGCCTATTGTTGGTATAAGATGTGTGTGGTTCATAGAACATCTCAAATTCATTGCGTCCAAAGAAACTCTGCACGGCTGGATGAACAAGTCTGTTTCCTTCATACTCGCAGTAGATGCAACGGGTTTGTTCTACCATACATACAACAACAAAAAAACATTGTTTCATATGAGAACATGTTTCATTA
This sequence comes from Bromus sterilis, assembly GCA_950022295.1. Classification (NCBI taxonomy): domain Eukaryota; kingdom Viridiplantae; phylum Streptophyta; class Magnoliopsida; order Poales; family Poaceae; genus Bromus; species Bromus sterilis. Next base: position 266,500,572 of record OX465598.1, on the reverse strand, counting down.
AGCTGAATCAGAACTAATTTGGACTTATCAAAGGATAAATAGAATCTAAGCAACTAAGTGCTACACATGCATCATAACAAAAGGGGCAACATCATGCAAGAAGTCTATATTTTATCTTATCCCACGAAATGCAAGGTCCAAGTTGTGTTACAGCGTTTCCAATTTATAAAAACATATTTCTATAACTACTATTCAGTTCTTTGCATGTAATAATTTCTTGACTCCTAGTAGAAACAACATTACCAAAGCTATCATAATCGCTCATCAAGCACCAGTACTGGTTTCAAGGTCTGCAAAGCCACTAGATCATGACATTTGAAAGTATGTAACATCATATACGTAGAACACAAGGTCATCATATTCACTATTTAAAACAGTGATCTCATATTTTTTCAAAGTGGAACATGAAAAGATAGACCATGGTGAGCAGTCCACAAATCAAATAAAGATATTCCAAGACCCTAGTAATGTGAACAGATCTCCAATAAACTGCACAGTATATAATGTATAGACATTGCGTTGGGCTACAGATCATAACATAAATGTGCCCACCATGTAGAAGCTGAACTCTTAATTCAAGCATAATAAAACATTGCCAAAGGCACAAAGGTATTGTTAGGATGATATGTATGAATTATAAGCAACTAAACATTGCAGAATGCGAAATTGATTAAAAAATAGAAGAGCTCAATCTACTTGATAGAAAATATTAACACGAAAATTTCAAGGTCAAGGCTTGAGCATACCAGCTTCTGGTTTCTGCCGAATGACAGGGACACACCAACACGTATGAGCACCATCTTTGCCGCATTCAGCAAAGAAGAGCAATGGAGGATCAGATGGGCGGTTCTTGCGAACCGCCAGAAAGTTGATATGGGTGTGGCAATATTTTTCGTAAGTCCATGGATTATAGTCTCCAACTTTCTCACCCTCTCTGGGCACTGGGCCAGATACGAACTCATTGACACCACAAATGATATGGAGATCAAACAAGGTGCTCCCCTTCAACCATGCAGATGTACAGTGTTAGATTGAAACCCAGATGTAGCACAAACACAGAGATTAAACTAACCAAAAATGTTGAGCAAGTACAAGTGAGCAAGGGAAACGAACCGCAGTCCTGTTGAAACTGCTCATTGCATCATTCACCATCTTGGTGACTCGCTCATGCTGACCCCAGAACCTAATGGTGCACCGATTTACGTGAGTGTATAATGCCCTCCCGATTTACCTTCCTAGGGGCTAGATCCTGTTCCGGGTGCGACTCGCTAGTCAAGGAGATATACTTATGTAAAAAAGTTCGGACAAAATCAAGATCCTCAGAGGAGAGTGGGCCATCACCCGGCTTGTGCAGCACCTGTGAGACAGACTCGAGCGCACCATACGCTGATCCTGGGCCAGCACCCAGTGAAGGGGTATGCAGAAGAACCTCTGAGAGAAACTCGACTTTAATCATACCACTTAGTGATGCAAGGAACTCTCCATGTACAAGATGGTAGGAGTGACATGCCGCTGTAGCCGCGGCGGTATATGCTTCAGGAATACTAGCAGAGGGGGTGCTTTCTTCAACAGCTTGGCGCTGGGTAAGAGAAGGGTCACCAATGCCGAGAACTTGAGCACAATCAGAAAAGTCTAGACGCATTTCTCCGGTGGCAGTGGGTTTAGTAGAAAGTTTGGGATCAGCAGCTCGCAAGTTGACTCCGGCCACCAGCAGGCGTTGCATGGCTAGATCAGGAGTGAGGCCTCGGTATCGAGTGCATAGGAAAGATATGAGGCCGTAGAGTGATTGGGCTGCAATCCGCCACAACAACTCGGTGCTAATCATCGATACTTCAAACGGATTGCTTGGCGGGAAGTTTTGCTGGTACCAGATGGTATTGACAATGATATTGGACACAGGATCCAGCGGACCATAACAGTAGCCACCCAAGAGCAAACTCTGATGCAAATGACGCAGCTCGCCTGTGGGCAGCATGCCCATGACCTGCAGGTAGAATCCATGAATTGTTGCAAGGAGCATCCGCTTCATGGGTGCCCGGGCAGGAGGCAGCTCTTTGGGTCTTGCAACAAATTTGGCATTTCCTTGCATAAGCCGGCGCTTAGCGCGATCCCGCACTTTTTTCAGCTGAAGACAAGGATTATCTATTGCCCCAAAAGCCTTGACCATCTTCTGTGCGCGAAGGACTATGTCTTGCTGCACCTTGATGCTCATTCGTGAAGGCGCAGGGCCAAACCCTTCCACGACAGACGAAAGCCACTTCCACCCTCGCACGAACCCCTGAGGATCTGGGTGCTTGGCAGCAACCGCTGCACATCTGAGGGCAACCTCGACTGCCGCCACGGTGTTTTGTGAGTTGAAATCGAACTCCCGCATTCCACGCCTTCTGATGATGTAGAGCGAGGCCACAAAAGGATCCGCCTCCGCGGCGTCGACGTACACCCGGGCCTCCGCGTCGGGGAGGTAAGGGAAGAGGCAGGTCAGGAAGGCGGTGAGGCCGTCGAGCGACCGCTGGTTCACGTCCGCAACCCGCTCTCCTCCTCCCGCCGGCGGGGGCGAACAGACGGCGGCGTTGATAAGGATGTTGGTGGCGGGATCCAGAAGGCCGATGCAGATTTCCTTCTCCAGTGAACCATTGCCAAGCTGCAGCTTGTCGTAGATCTTCTCGATCTTGGAGAGAATCGCTCGAATCTCATCCTTCTTTTTGTCCATGTGGAATTGGTCTTCCACGTCTCTCGGACCGAAGGTGCGGATGACATTGCTGCTGCCGCGGCAGGCGGTGTCGACGGCGAGTTCGGCAGTCATGAAGGCAGGATTTCGGGATCCGTCTTCTCTCCTTTTTATTCTTTCTATTGTACTTGTTGACTATAAGTTTAATTGTAGAGAAGCGCTACCGCACAACACGTTAAAATAATTTTATAGTGTCGAAATAGCGTTTTAGCATGTCAAACAGATGTATTGTTTTACTAGACACCTAAAATTTAGCGCACAATAGCAACAATGCCATCTTCAATCGACACCCTAAATTACCACGCGCTCTCGCGCCCACCCACGATGGCAGCGAGCTTCAGAGGCTAGCGGTGGCGCCCCTATACGGCCGGCGGAGGAGGAAGACATGGCGGGTGACGGCGACCTGCAAAGGCTGGCGGAGGAGATAGCTAGGAGGCGACGGAGGCCTCGCTCCGGGCGCACGGGTTGTGGCTAGCGGAAGTTTCCTTCACATGCAGTTTTAGAATGGTCCAGCGCGATGTACGTTGCGCTGCAAATATACAGTGTGCAATGCAACAATTGCCAACGCGCTGGATGGTTTTTACAGCACGCTAAAGTTTAAGGCATATGTTGGAGTAACGTCTTTACTCACCCACGCCAAAAAATGACAGTTTTTAGCGCTCCACGCTAATTTCCAACCTATGTTGGAGATGCTCTTATGAGAAGCCTCCACTCTTCTTCTACGGGGGGGGGGGGGGGGGGCTATCGACGCGAACTAGAGAACGATTTGAGTTTTTCTTTTCTTTTGAGAAGCCTCTACTCTTCTTCTATGGGGGAGGGGGGGTCGAGGTGGATGGGGAACGATTTGGGTGGAGATCGGCTAGTAAAAGGAGGCTAAAGAGTCAGGTTGCAATGCGCGGATGGGGATATCCCGCCACCGCTAGGTCGTTACGCCGTCCAACAAAAAGGCCCATTAAAATGATGTTGGGTTGACGTGCTATTGTTAACGGTCTGAAGCGGCCGCGATGCTTTTACAACGGACACGCCACATAACCGCGACGCTCCCATTTTTCTGGGAAAACCCCTACTCCCTTGAGCTCTCACGCTGTAGTCGCCTCTATCGACCTACCCACCCTAAAGCTGAATGCGTCAGCGCGCACGTTGTCCACATGCCCTCCACATCGGCTCCTAATGATGGGGTCGACGACCTTGCCGCCACCATTTCCACATCGGGACTACTTTGTCGGGATCCAAGATCAAGATGTTGTTCCTCCATTGCCTTCCTCGTGCATTAAAGAGGATGTTTCTCCGTCCTTGTCCACTTTCGCAAGGGCATCTTCATCCTTGCTCTTTCTTTTCCCTCGTCCAAGAACAAACAGCATGTGTCATCTCAAGATTTCAGAGAAACTAGGATTGAAGATTCTCACCAAGGTACTGCCATTTTCCTATGCAATAATTTTGTTGGCAATTGCAGATATTAGATGATATGTTGATGTTGTTGGACATGATTAAATTTTGTGGGATACAACTTGCTAAGATTAAAATTTTGCCAACTAAATTAAGTTGAGCTAGATAAGTACCTCAATGAGAAACTCCACCATATGGCTATCCTATTATTTTTGTGTGCAAAGTTCTTGTGTTTTTATAGTTCGCGAGTATATCCAATGTACTCATATGGCTTTATCCCTAGTTATTTCATCGACCAGGCTTGGAGGAGCAGGTAATGAACGAGGAGTGGTCCAACGTTTACTACGACGTGCAACATCTCTGAGCGTTCATGTTGGTTATGCCCCACTACTATCTTTGGAGGATTTTGTTGTTCCGCTGAATTTGTGCCCAATGAGGCATTGTATGACTTTGGGCCATAAATCGTGTATTGTAAGACTATTGTTTTGGTACTTGTATGAAAATATGGTCTGATTTATCCATTGTCGACTTGTGCGTCACATGAGCGTGTCTGGATGCATAGCTGGCCGCTTCAGGTATATAATCTGGGGTGCCCACACAGAGTCACACACTTAACAAGTAGTAGTCTTTGAATAGCCTCAAAAGAGTTCTTGGTATTTAAGATGCATCTGGAACGTTCATAAATGGTACCAGATGGTTCCGCAACATGGGAGAATGGTCCCGGGGATATCCTGGATTATTTGGAATGGTTCCCCGATGACCGCAAGTCATCTTGAGACGGGTCACGGGTCATGGGATATCTTATATGATAACATGGGTGGTCCCGAAACCTACCCAAATTTTTCCAAAATCTTCAAAAACGGCCCCGAAAGATAACACCTCACAGCGGGCCAGCTCGATGCATCACCCTCCTTAACCACGAGTCCACGACGTGCTAGTGCACACATTTGCAACTGCTCCACAGCAGTGACCAACCAGCTCCCTCCCTCATCCCTGTACGCTCAGACTCAATTTTGAGCCCATATTTTTGAGCAGGGAACCAGTGCCTCGCCACCATCTTCCTTGGGCCCGACTATAGCTCTGTGGGGATGCGCCCTCTGATGATGAAGAGACTAGAAGCAGTAGGAAATAAGAAGTGGCGACTGCTAGGGTTTTCTCTCTGAGCCGCCGGGGAGGTGATGTGGGGTTGTTTTCCCAAGTTTTCGTTTCTTGTTTTCTTGGTAGGACGAACCGCTATATATTTCTTGATTTTTTTTTTAAATTAGATTCAAAAATCCCCAGCGATAGATGATTGAAATGCCCTGGAACAACAATGGTGGCTATATGAGCCAATCTTATCGTGTCGATCCGATAGCACGTTTGCCTGGCTTGTGGTGGGTCTGACCCAACTTTGTTAGTAGTGAAAGGATCGAGATAGACCTAGAGGGGGGGGGGTGAATAGGTTATATTACAAATGTTAACACTACTTATCAATTTTAGGCAATAATGCTGAAGATAAAGATGTGCCTAACAAATGCAAGGATGACCTAGATAAGATAAGGTAAACAACAAGCACAATATACTAAAGCAAGTGAGGGATAAACAACAAGGTAACAACAAGGTAGTGCAAGTAAAAATTGGAAAGAGTAGGGATAATCGAATGACGCGAAGACAACGATGTATCCCGATGTTCACTTCCTTGGAGGAAAACTACTCATCGTTTGAAGAGAGTGGGTGAAACCACGAAGGCACACCAACGCCATGAAGGCTCACTCTATTCCCCTTGAGATATCACCACGAAGGCGATTCCCAACCACAACCGGTTGACCTTAAAGGTGGTCACCAAACACTCACAAACTCAACGGGGGTAATCACAATGGTTGATTCCTCTCCGAAGAACTCCTACCCGCCTAGGAGTCTCCAACCTCCAAGAGTAACAAGATCAATGGGGGAAATCTCAATACTTGCTCAAATCACGATTTTCTTTGGTCGGAAGATGGGGAAGGGACGAATCTATCACGGGGTGAAAGATCCGACAAGAACTCTCACAAATCTCTCCGAGATCTTGGATTTAGTGTAGGAGATGAGGGAGAGGGAGCACTTGGTGTTCTTGAGTGAAATGAATGAAGTGGTCAACCCTAACCCTAAGTGTGTAGGGGGTATTTATAGAGGCTCAAGAAAACTAGCCGTTTGGTGTTGTCCCAGAGGCTCCGGACGACCGGGACTTAAGTCGGACGGTCCGACCTGAGATCCGTACGACCGGGAAGGACACAAATAGCTTTGGCAGTGGATGTGGGATAGCGCTGTCGGACAGTTCGAGGAACAGTCCGGACGGTCTGACGTGTGACCCGGACGGTCTGAATAATTATGCAGCCGAGCCCTTCGGGTTCGTAATTCTTCGGACGGTCCGGGGTCCAGTCTGACAGTCCGGGCTGCGCCCGAACGATCCGAATAATTATGCAACAGAAGGCCCTTCGGGTGTGTAATTCTTCGGACGGTCCGGGGTCCAATCCGGACGGTCCGGGCTGCGCTCGGACAGTCCGACATGGCACCCGGACGGTCCGAATAATTATTCAACAGAAAGCCCTTCGGTTTGTAATTCTTCGGACGGTTCGGGCAGTGGCCCGGACGGTCCGACATATGCGCTGAGTGCTCAAATTGAAGTGTTTTGAAAACCCTACACAACTACATTGATTTTTCATAGGTTGTGTAGAAGTGTATTTTACATGTTATAGTATTAATGACTTGAGAAAGACTTGAACTCAACCTTATGATCCCCTCTTAATAGTGCGGGGATCCCTATGACTCAAGATGTAATAGTAAAGAAGACTTAGCGTCATCTTCAGTCGTTATGTCGAATTCTTGAGTGCGGTTGAGGTTTAGCATATGATCCCTACATGATGATGTCAAGAGGACTAACCAACTTCATGTGTATCACTTAACAAACATAGTTAGTCCCCTATATGTATATTGTCATCAACAATAAAATATGCTTAAGGGCATGATTGCACTTTCAATATCCTCCTGTTTGGTAGTTGATGACAATACACATATAGCTCTAAACAATAATGACAATTAAGATTTGTAGAGCATTTTTCATTTCATTGAGGGAGGCTCCCCCTCAACATGTGCATGGTGATTTTAGACATTTAAGCAAAGTACATGTTAGGATATCTCCCCATGATCATATAACCAAAACAAGTTTATATGAGAATGCATAATGGTTTTAAGACCCAATAGTACATGATGAAGTAACAGTCGAACGATATGATCGATAATGATGGACATAGTACACATCACGCCATACACCACCATTTTAGCATGCGGGGATAGATAAACACATAGTTCGATACATAATGCCAAGGTCTTAATACATAAAAGCAACATAGTGCATAAGCCTTAGTATATATATGCCATAGAGCATAAATCACAACTAAGACGAGGAATCCTACGCGGAAATGAACCAACCAGATATGTTTCTCCCCCTTTGTCAGCAAGGACCAAAAAGGGGCATACGGTAGCACATGAAGGAGCTACGACTCATCATCCTGATCAGACACCACATTCGTGAAGAACTCAGCGTAGTCCTCCGCGGATGGAAATCCATAATCCTAAGGCCGAGGATAAGGTGGAGGCTGCTGATCAACACTGACAGGGCTACGAGGGCGAGTCCGAAGACGGGCCTTGAGAGCATATTTTTGGAGCACTTTTTCTATGGGGAAAAACTAAAATAGAAAAATAGCAGAAAACAGAAACTGACACCGGGGTGCACTGAGTTAATAGGTTAGTCCAAATATGATCAAAAGTGTATGAAAGTGTATCTAGATCATATAAATATAACACTAACCATGCATGGAGAGAGCAGACATTATCGATACGTTTGGGACGTATCAGTCTCAAGCTGGTGGATGGCCGTGGCGTTGGACTTACACATATTGAAGATAGCCTTATGAGATTTGCCCAAGAAGCGAGCAATAGTCCTGAAGGGCTCAGCCATCAGAGGGCGCGGAGGCGGCGCAATAGAGGTAGAGGCACCCGCAGTAGAGGGAGGAAGAGGCTCACAAGTATCCAGATATGACCCCCTCTTCGGGATCCACTCAGGGTGAATGATGGGTTTCTGGATGGGAGTGTGTAAGACCTGATATGAGGTACTATTTCAGATCTGGACATTTCCGTCCAAACCCGAGGACGAAGCACATATCGGACCCACCGCGACATATGAAGAAGCCATATGTCCCATATTTCAACATGATATCACAACATTACAACTACAAGGATACAACATCTCATGCAATCGGCATACAACTACCTTAATACAATACACCAGTGGAAGATATATGTCTAAGTACAGACTACAATCAAATGCCTAGTGACAAAGAGAAAAACATCGATCCCCATAACCACACGGGTCCAGGATCTCTTTCGGGATCCGCGTAACTAGTCGTCGTCGAGTCTACACGTGAAACGTCGATCACCATACCTGTTGTTGATTAAGAACCCTGAAAAGAGTTTTGGGGTAGTATCATGAGTACAAAAGTACTCAGCATCCAACTGTAGTGGTCAACTGACCCAGCAAGGACTTCATCACTCGTCATTCTAGGATAACTAGTAGTTCACAGTAAGGATGGGGTAAGTGGCGAGGTTGCTGCCGCACTAGCATTATGAAGTGGCTAACGATCTAGAGAGTAAGATAAGAAGCCAAGCATTCGATGAGGAATCTCCTCCAACAAGTCTTGCTATCAGCTACTTACGCAAACGTAACACCTATCCTACCCTTGTCCTCCTCTTTCATCCCCCGATGAAGAAGAAGCAGTCAAGGCACACACACATTGATCAAGTTTTAATTATGATTCAGTTGATGTTATCTATGAACAAGATGTAGGTTACAAGTCGTCCATAACCGTGGAGACGTCTTCTCGAAAAGATTTAACCTTGCAGGGGTGTACCAACTTCCTATTACAAGGCTCCGCACGCATGCCCATCTCTCTCAGTTGCTACGCATCACATGCAACCATTTTATGATTTAGTCCCAAGAGATCTAGAACGACAGGTCCCTCTAACTAACAACACACAAAACCGGCTGGCCCCCAGGGAGTCGACACCCAATCCAAGAGCCGGCCACACCCTCGGATCGGACTCTTCCATATGGATAAGGTCGGGGTGAGCCTCACCGGAGCTCAGGGGCTTCCCTAGCTCACCAGTGTGGACCAACATAGGAACTCTGTCTCCGCTGGCCCGAGTTGTTTGAAAATATGATGGGGGGCCAACCAAGCACACACACGGTTTCAAATGATAAATCATCTTGGGCCACCATAGAAATGTTTGGAGCTAGGTAGGTAAGAAAAGGGGCCCTTAGCATCCCACACGCGGTTAGGCACGCTCAGTCTTAGAACCAATACCCGGAACTCGGATCCTAGGTGACTCGAATGGAACAAAGCGCCGAGGCGGGATAGCCTGACCTTCCATCCTTCGTCGAATATAGTCAACATCATAGTAATAATATCATCCACAACAATATAATAATGTGATAGCTCAATCCAAGGAGTAACGGGTTAAAATTCGTAGCATCCTAAGCATGCATACTAAGCAGGGGCTGAGCAACGAGCAATAGTAACCTAGCAGTACATGGTTTGCTGGGAGGGGACATGGTTGTATCAGTTTAAGAGAGGTTGTAAACATGTGGTAGGATCAAACATCGAACCTAACCTAGACTAGCATGCAAACCACTAGTTATAATAGAATGAATCATATGTAATGTATAGTCCTTGCCTGTTGATAAGTTGGATTCCAAAGGTGTAGTCGATCGCAAGCTCGCACCGCCTCCGAGAGTAACTGCGGGAGCACACAAGAAGGAAACAATGGAAAGACAATCGACGAGCAAGCATCTATTACTACAAATCTATCACGAGCAAGCATCAACAATAAGGCAACACAAGACACGACAATACGTTACGGGTCTACCGAGAGTTTACTAACAGGTTAAGTGAAGTATCGGTCAGACACGACGATACTTCACGCTTACAATGGTTTAAGTTGTTTAGCTACACAAGATGATCAAAGGTTGTTAACATGGCATCTCACTCAAGCATAGCATGTCACACAAACATGGCAAGAGGTGAAGCAAAAAATAGACTATCTATGCTAGTCAATTTAAGTGAGGCAAAATCCTAAACATGGCATATTACTAAGTGCCCCCACAACGATTTAAGTATTTGGTACTATTCTTCCCTAAACCATATTTTAGATTGGTTAACAACAACAAACAATATCACAAACAAAATCTAAACGAAATTCTAGTCAAGTTACATGTAAACAACACCCCAAACGGAGTTACGGTTAAAAAGATACAAGCATCACAAGTTATGGACACAATCTGTTAACATCAGGTAGAACACTTTAGAGCAATAAAACAATAAGCTACATATTTCAAACATGCACACAAAGGAAAAAAGGCTTAATGGGCCATGTGGGCCCATTAGGCGAGGAGGGGATTTCCCCTCTTGGGCCTGGCGCCAAGGGTGGGGCCCATCCCCCCTCCCTGGCCGGCGCACCTCCCCCCTTTGGGGGTTTAGTCCCACCTCGGGGAGGGGAGGAGGATGGCACCCCCTTGGCCTATATAAGGAGGGGTACCCCCCCTTTTTCCAATACATAGAAATATCTCTCCCTCTCCTTCTCCTACCTAGAGCGTACTGGCCTTGTTTGGAGTTTCCACCCGGTTTGGAGTTCTCCACCATAGCAGGTCGTCGCTCTGCCGGAGTCGGGATCTGAATCTGTCTTTCTTCCGTTGCTTGCCTGGTTCGGGGCCCGGAGGGAACATCGATTGTACTGTACGTGTATAATCTCTTCGAGGCACTACACCTGTGTTGCTACTTCATCGCCGGAGGTCAACCGGGAGTCTCCATCGCCGGTGGTCTTCAACACAACAAGGAGGTCGTAGTTTCAAGTCTACGCCAGCCACGTTCGCAATAACATTTCCCTCTTTCGGTCTTCAGAGGTATGAACTCTGGTTCCCTCCATTACTTTACATCGCCATAGCATAGATCTTGGGTTCGGTTAATCGTAGTATGAAAAATTTGTGTTTTCTGCCCCGTATCCCAATGTGGTATCAGAGCTAGCTATGCGTAGATGTATTGTACAGGTACAAAACATCTAGGATGTGGGCATCGAATCTTCATTCGTTACCCTCCCACGTGTACTCATTTAGCATTGCGGCAATGTCCTGATGAAGCGGCCCCGATGATACGTCCCAAATGTATCTATAATTTCTGCTTGCTCCATGCATGTTTTGTGTGATATTGCTATGATCTAGATACACTTTCATACACTTTTGATCATATTTGGACTAACCTATTAACTCAGTGCACCACAGTGCCAGTTCATGTTTTTTGTTGTTTTTATATTTCAATTTTCCCCCATATTAAAAGTGCCCAATAAATTCCGGGAAAAATATATAAAAAATCAGCGCGAAGGAACCTTCCGGAATCACCAAAGGAGAGCCGGAGGGGGCCCACCATTCACCGAGGCGATCACCCGGCGCGGCCTAGGGTTGGGCCGCGCGGGGAGGCCGCCTGGGCGACTGTGACCTCCCCTGGTGGCGTCCCTTGGCTCTTATTTATACATCCGTCGCAAAAACCCTGATTCTAGACCCCTTTTCTCCAGAAGCAATTCCGATCTCCGCCGCCATCGCCGACAAGCTTTGGGGGACCAGAATTCCTATGCCGGCACCCTTCCGGGACGGGGAAGTTCCCCCAGATTCATCTCCATCGATGATGCTTCCTCCCTCCATGAAGCGGGAGTAGTTGCTCCTCGGGGCTAAGGTTTCTACCAGTAGCTATGTGGTCAATTCTCTCTCCCATGATGTGATCTTGATTGTGATCATAGGCTATGTTAATCTACGGTGATGCCATGATGTTTCCCCTTCTTCTATGTATTGGATTTGATGTACTCACTTGATCTTATCTAGTATAATCCCCGAGACCATGGTGACAGCGGTCTATTGGACATGGGTTAGAAGAATATTATCATGAGTGATTTCCTCTTTTGTGTGTTGATTGAAGATTGAGAGTCTCTTGGTGCTTGTCTTTGACTATCCTTGAGATATGTTGTCGTGATTGTGGTACTCTCTTTGGGTGGCCGCGGTGACATTTGGAAATCCATAGATTGAGAACTAGGAACTCTGAGGTGTCCTTTTGTAGCCCTACATAATTCTCGTCCTCTCTTGACCACAAAGGAATGACCTCCGAGTGCGTCTCCATTGCATGGTTTATGGGAAATATCATGTGATTAGATTATGTTAATGTTGTTGGGAGTTTCCACTAGTGAAAGTATGAAGCCTAGGCCTTGTTTCCACCATTGTTACACCGTTTGTGTTCACTTTTGTCACATGTTTGCTTGCTGCACTTTTTATTACAGATATATATTATCTTGTTTTGCCACACCTATCACCCATATTTTACCATCTCTTCGCCGAACTAGTGAACCTATACAACTCCTAGTTGTATTAGGTGTGTTGGGGACACAAGAGACTTCTTGTATCTTAGTTACAGGGTTGCTTGAGAGAGACCATCTTCAACCTCTACTTCCCTGAGTTCGATAAACCTTAGGTCATCCACTTGAGGGAAATTGCTGCCGTCCTACAAACCTCTGCGCTTGGAGGCCCAACATAGTCTACAAGAATAGAAGCGTGCGTAGACGTCAAGCTATTTCTGGCGCAGTTGCCGGGGAGGTAAGATTTGAAGGTATATCTTTAGATCTTGAAATTAAATATTTTCTTTGCTTGTTTTTATTTTCACTAGTTAGGCTTATTGAAAAAAAATGAGAGAGCTTTATGAGCTCTACCTTGAGTTGGGACATGAAGTGTTTGAAGAGAAAATAAAAAAATCCATGGAACTTTATTTGCATACTCTTCTTGATTGTAATGTTAATAGTATGTCTTCTTTGAATACTGTTGATGCTAATGATATGCAAAGCCATTAGCTTGGGGATGCTACGTTTTATGAAGATGATCTTTTTAGCCCCCCAATTTTTGATGAGGAAATTTATTTTGATGATACTTTGCCTCCTATCTATGATGATTATTGTGATGACACTTATTCTATAAAGAATAAATGTTTGCAAGTGTATCATGATAAGAATGATTCATGTGATAGCTATTTTCTTGAGTTTTCTCCCACTATTACTAATGAGAAGGATTTTTCTTATGTGGGGAGTAATAAATTTTCTATGCTTGTGGATCATGATAAGAATTTTTTATGTGATACTTATATTGTTGAGTTTATTCATGATCCCACTGAAAATTATTATGAGAGGGTAACATATGCTTATAGATATTTCAATAATATCAAGTTCCCTCTCTCCATGATGAAATTTTCGAAGTTGCACTTGTTTTGCCTTCCTATGATTATTTCTTTGTGCTTCAATGAATTATTCTATTGCAATATTCCTATGCATAGGAAGCATGTTAGACTTAAATGTGTTTGGTATTTTCTTCTTGATGCTCTTTTTTATTCTTCAACTCTTATTCCTACGAGAGCATCATTAAAGTCTTAAGCCTATCTTTATGGCTATATAGAAAGAGCTCTAGGGAGACAACCCTTGTTATCTTTACTTTCAGTTTGTTTTTACTTCTATTTTTAGTGGTCTTGATGCTTGTTGCTACTATAGAAAAATCATTGTATCTTTATTTTCAAGCTTTGTGCCAAGTTCTAGCCTCTTATGATAAGGGAAGTAAAAGTTGTGACATGCTGTCCAGAAAACAGATTCTGCCTGCTTGACGGAAAAAAAATCAAAACAAATCACCAGTTCATATTTTTGAGATGAATTTTTTTACACAGCACGATCTATTCAATTGTGAAACTTTCATATGTTCTGAGTTTTTTGATTTGAGTTGCAGAAGTACCCCAAAAAATTTATTTACTACCTGTTGTTCTGTTTTTCACAGATTCTGCCACGTTTTTCCTTTCCTTAATTTTGAAAACCTTAAGCTTGCTTTTTCTTTACAAAAACTTTTTGGCAATCTTGAGAAACAGTAGCTCTTCAAGAATATCTTTATTTCCAGTGGGGAAAATTATTTTATTAAGGGTATTAACCTCTCTAATCATCTTATGATGAGTTATGTATGAAGGGAGTTTTCAAGTGTGCGAGGGAAGATGATGAAAGAAGATCCGGGAGTGTCAAACGCTCAAGCTTGGGGATGCCCCCATGCATCCCCAATAAATATTTAAGGAGACTCAAGTGTCTAAGCTTGGGGATTCCCCCGTGCATCCCCTTCTCCATCAACAATCATCAGTTCGTCTTTCGTCTCACTATATTTTTATCACTTCATGCGTTATGTGCTATGCTTGGAGCGTCTCGCTGTTAGGTTTACTTTTTAGTTTTCTTTAGCTTTGCTTGTTGTTCATAAAAAGTTAGACCCCGGCTTACTTTGTGTGGGAGAGAAACACACTCCACTCCACTCTAGAACACATCATAGGATTTTGCATGCCTATCTTTTTACTGTTGTGTGTTCTTTATCTTTTCATAGCTACTGCCATGTTTAGTTTTAGTCTTAGTTTGTCTTTAGTAAGAGCCTTGGCTTTTGTTTAGCTTGTTGCTGGAACTCTCTTTACTTTTCATGTTTAACTTGGTAAGAGAGTTGGTTGTTGCACTGAGTTGTGTCTTGTCTTGTGAGTAGGTAATTGAGGTTGCTACTTAATTTTAGTAGAAACTTGCAATAGTTTTGAGGTATTGATATGAGTAATGTTTGAACTTTTGGTGTCAAGAGCTCTAGCCTATTAGTGATAGGTGTCGTATTTTGGGCAATCTGTGTTTATTTTCAAAACCTACAAAACTAGTTGAGAACTCTAGCTACTAGATGGATCGCTAATCTTTTGAGGGATCGGATATTAGAGTACACTCACGTACCATGAGTCGAGGATGCGCAAGGATAACCAAACCCCCATGCAATCCTCCTCGGGGTACTTGTCTCTTTGTGAACCTCCTTGTTAGATTGAGAGTTACCGATAATAAGTGCATGAGTTCTTCGGACTAATGTAAGTATTGAAAGTTGACACTTCCACCTCCTCATATTTGCTAGCCTCTTCCGTACCGTTCATTACCTTCTTCTCACTCCGAGAGTTAGCGTCCACCTTTGCCGGTACATCCAAACCCTTGGCATGATACGCTCTGTCATCATAAACCTCCCTATATGTTTCCTCAAAACAGCCACCATACCTACCTATGAAGTCATTTCCATAGCCTTTCCGAGATATATTGCCATGCAACATCCACCTCTTCATGACTTGATCTTCATGTCATACATGTTCCGTCTACACTGGCAGAGGCATACATTGCATACATCATGATACCTACATCTTCTTTATGTTTGAGTACCTTGTAAAGTGTGAAAGATCTTCTATCACTAGTGCAAAACAGGTCATTAGAACCGGTTCTGGGAGGCCATTGGAACTGGTTTTGGCAACCGGTGCTAAAGGTTCGGTGCTAGAGGGTGAACCCCTTTAGAACCGGTTGCTCACGAACCGGTTCTAAAAGCTCTGCAGCCAGCCACGTGGTGGCAGGTCGGGAGCGAGGGCTCGGGAACCTTTAGCACCGGTTTGTAACACAAACCGGTTCTAAAGGTTTAGAGGTTTAAGTTTTTTTAATTATTTTCTTTTTAGTTTTAATAGTTTAGGGTTTATTAATTCTTTTCTTTTGGGTTTAGGATTACTGTTTATTTCACGCTATTACATAATGTACAATGCATATATATACATGTAGAATATCTCGTAGCTAGCTAGAACCATCATATATAGTAGAATTATTGTACCACCAACATATATATACATCATATATAGTACTAGTGCGTCACCACCGCCCCTCTTTGCTTGCCTCGAGCCCACAACAGTGGAGGGCATTTGAATATACATATAGTATACATCATATGGACAACACACCAGTTTCCTATTATATATGGTAAGGGAATTCTCCGGTCGACTTATTTATGACTTCACGAAGAAGAAATCCCACTATTTCCTCTTGAAGTGCTCGCATGCGATGATTTATGTCGATTTTATCCCTCTTCTCCCAAATCTTATTATTTAAAGAAGATGATCAATATATGAATATATTACATATGGTAAGAACAAAGTCTAGATAGTATTTACGTACCATCATTGTTCTTTGATTAATCTTTTCGGTCATATAGCGAATGTTCTCCATTACGATGTAAGCACAAGGTTCAGTCCCTGATGCCTGCCTCATACACTTCACAACAAAATAGAATTCAAACAGATTTAATAATCAAGCATATATATGATAATGGTATATTGAAACTAGAAATATAATTAAATCGAATGTTCTCTCACATATCTATCGTACTGCCACGTCAGCTTCTCCTTCCATTCACCGCGCTCGAGTTTTTTGAACTTTTCCCAAACTCTGCCGTCAAAGAAAATGAATAAAGGAGTTAATTACTTGATATAACAGAAACTTAAAGTGAACACTAAAGAAGCCTACATGTGTGATAATGATTAAAATTACCTGGCGAATGAGTTCCTAATTTCTATATACTCACTAATATCTTTACGTAGTGAGTCCATTACTGTAACCATTCCTTTTTCCATTTCAATGTCTATCAGAATGAAGTGATGGATGCACACACGTAAGCGGGTATCACTTATATAACAATATCGAGTAAGCAAAACTATAATTTATAGTACAAAATAATGACACTCACTTGAAGTTGTAAGGAAATAGTATATGTTCTTCTGCATGTAGATCCCTCAAAATTTTAAGCAAAAGGGTCTCCGCGAATTCTGTATTATGTTTTACTGTTACTTCATGTATGATATTTGGGTCAATGAACCCAATGCCAAAGAATCCATCTTCTCATTTCGTACATCTTCATTCTGCGTAATACCACACACAAAAGAATATATATAGTAAGGATAATACAGTCAATGACGTATAAGCTGAGTTAGAAAGAAATCACTTACAGACAATACAAACTGACGATAGATTTGTCGAGTGCCAATTGATGGAATAACTGAAATAATTCTTCATTTGCAATCCACAAGTCACCAGTTCCATTGTCGAAATAATCTCGCCTGATCGGAATCCAGAAGCCGGGTATCTCGAACGGTATAGCTTCTGTGATGTACCACTTATGCAAGTTGCGCATTTGCGTTGATAATAGCTTCTCTTCTTCTTCAGTGACCATAGGCTCCCCTTTTGCATATTTCCTTTTTGGAGCTGGCACATCGGACAAGTCATCAAGGTTTAAAAATTGTTCAACGGTAAGACCCGCCTCTCTAGCAAATGCTCTTTGTTCGTCGGTTATCTCTTCCTGCTGCTTGGTATTCACCTTGAGCGGGGCTATTGATTGCACTGTCTGTTCTCCGAGCTGGGCAACAGTTTTCCCGCATTTTTTACTGCCTGAGTGGATGCTTCTTGAACCCTTTTGCAGAAATGACTTGTTAATAGAGCGTTCGTAGTCTGAGAACACGATCTTAAAAGGGGGTTCAAACATCTTCAAGAAGTGTTGTACTATTACCTCGGGTATTTTCTCCTTCGGTGGAGGGGGAGGTTTCGGTGCAAGGTGATTCTCCACGGCTTCATCCACTATGGCCTTGGTTTCAGCTACACTCCTATCCCAGGGTAAGACCGGAGGACTCTTCTGGGGTTTAACTTTCTTTGGTTTCTTCTTCGGTGGACTCCTATGACGCGGCGGAGGTCGATTACTTGATTGTCGTGTTTTCCTTCTATCCATCACGGGGGGAGCTGGTGGGATCGGTTGGAGCTGTGGACTCGCGATGTGGGGTGGTTGTGCTGGAATTGACTGACGCGGCGGAGTCGCGCTACGCTCCACGGGGATGGATGGTGCATGACTCGGCTAACGTTGCAGCGGATCAGTCCCACTGTGCTCCATCTCGGGGATGGATGGTGCAGGACTCGGCTGATGTTGCGGAGTCGCACTGCGCTCCATCTCGGGGAGGGGTGCAGGAATCGGCTGGTGCTGCGGAGTCGGGATGCACTCCATCTCGGGGGGTGGTGGTGAACTTGATGTCGAACGTGTTGGACTTGACATAATGGCTGGAAATATGATCCATTGTTTTCTCCATAGATAGATACCACTTTGTTTGGCTTCTCTGAGGGTCTGCTGCCCTTCACCTCCAGGAATATCAATGTTTAGTTCTTGATATTCCGTCACAACTTCATCCACCCCGACACGAGCATAGCCAGGTGGAATCGGATTGCAGTGGTGCAGTGCTCCAGGTGGATTCGTTAAAGCAAAGCCGTCCGCCACCTTAATGGATATATTGTTCATTTTGAAGATTAGCTCGCAACGTTTCTGCTCTGTGATATCATCCACGGGGTAGTGACCATCATCGACCCCCGTGGAGCCCACACTGCTTTTCGTCATAGATGGGACGGTAGTTGCTTCAGGTGGATCTTGAGTTGGCTGCGGTTGCTGGCTAAGTGACGCTTGTAGTCGCTCCTGCATATCCTTCATAGCATTTTCCAACTTTGAAAGACGGTTTGCTTCCAGCTTCTTCTTTCTTGCACGGCTTTTGTAAGTATCTTTATACTCCGCAAACCCCTCATACCATGGAACAACGCCTACGCCTCGCGTTCGTCTCGGATGTTCAGGATTCTTGAGGGCACGTGTAAGCTCGTCGTTCTCTCTCTCGGGGATGAAAATCCCATTCCTAGCATCATCAATTGCATTTAGTATCTCTTGATCGGCTCCTTTAAGACTTGACTTTATAATCACCTTCCCTGTCTTTGGGTCCAACTTTCCCCCATGCCCAAAAAACCAACTCCTGCACCTGGGTGGAAAATATATTGGACTGGAGTGACCCCTGCAGCAATCAACTTCTTCTCAAATGCATCCCACTTAGGCAACGCGGACTTGTAGCCACCTGTCCCCATGGTATGGAAAAACTTATGCTTCTCAGCATTAATCTTGTTTATTTCCGACCGAAGTTTAACTTCATCTGATTCGTTGTTCTCCACAAATTGGTCCCAATGTGCTTCTACCTTCGCTAGTGCTACAGTGAAAATTGGAGTCTTCTTATTATTAGCGACGTACTTGGACCATAGCTTTACCTTCCAAGATCGGAATAGTTCTCCCATCTTCTTAAGAGCAGCATGCTTGAATTTCAACACATCGTCTGGTGTCGCCCAATCTGGTAGGGTGAAATATGATAAGAATTTAGCCCAAAGATACTCTTTTGCTCTATCGCTGAGAAAACTCTTGTTTCCACCTTCCTTTGGCTGATGCCATTCTTGAGTGCTAATCGGGATGTTATCTCTAACAATTAATCCGCATATAGCTATCCATTTCTTCATGTGAGCTTCCGGAGCATTCGGCTGGCCACTCAAACCGATCCCATCGATGTTGTACTTTACATCATCCCGCGGCAATTTGGCCGGGCCACGTTTTTCTTTGCTTGAAGAAGATTTGCTCGATCCGGGTTTCTAGAAGAAGAAATATTTGTTAATTATTAGTGATAAATCAATTATTTGTAAATTTTATGATCACCAGAGGCCTTATATATATATTTATATATATACCTCGGCAGACTTTGTTGTTAATTGAAGATCTTGTTCTTCTCCTTCGTCGAACATTCCCTCACCGGAATCGTTCAGATATCGTGAGCCGTCATCATCGATATCGGCGTCATCATGAGGACCGATATCGACGTCATCATGAGGACTGATATCGGCGTCGGCGATAATTTCGTACATATCATCTTCTTGCTCTCTGCCGCTATTGAACACGTCGTCCATAGCTTAACTAATATCGACGAGATGCAGAAAAAGATAAAACAATTTAGTATAAGCAAATATAGAAAATGACATCTCAAATAATCAAGTTCACATGCAACAATAATATTAGAATAATAATCCAGCTTACCTCTCGAACAATACAGTTCACATATATGCAACACTAATATATATGTCGATCACTAGAGCTAGTATATATATATATATAACATATCACTAGCTAAAACAGTAAACGACGTCGGCTCCGGCTGGCGGTGGACACCCAAAGAGAAGGAACCATCACCCACTCGTAGCTAGGGTGAGATCCCTTAAGCACCTGCCATAAACTGTAGTACCCGGCGTCCAACGCCGCCATGTAGCGACGGACATGGTCGTCCTCCTCCCTGATACGTCGGCGCACAACCTCCTCGGGGGCCGGCTCCCTCCGCACCGAATGTGGCCCACGCGACCGTCACCAAAGAAGATCCGGGTCGACGACAAGACCCGGATTCCTCGCTAAGCGACGCACCCTGGAAACTACCTCCAAGTGCCATCCCGGCGGAGCCCAGTCCCAGACATTGCGCATCCCGTCAAGAACTCCCGGAGCGCGACGGTAACGAGGATGCGGGCCCGACATTCTCACTAATGAAACTAATAAAATTACAACTAAAAATATCTCAATATTTGCATGTTAATAGCTATTGATCTATAGCTCAAATTGTAAAACATCTCATCTATATATATATATTAATAATATTTAGAACAATATATATACTAATAATATTTATAACAATATATATACTAACAAAATTTCATTCATGCACCGTTCAAAGCCACATACTAAAATAATATTTTTTTAAATACATTTTTGGCGCCTAGCATATATAAACTTGACTACAAGACTTACAACAAAAAATTTCATCTAGCAAAATGTTCATCTAGCAAAAATGTTCATCTAGCAAAATGTTCATCTAGCAAAATGTTCATCTAACAACATGTTCATCTAGCAAAATTGTTCATCTTGCAAAATTGTTCATCTAGCAACATTTTCATCTAGCAAAATGTTCATCTAGCAACATGTCCATCTAGCAAAAATGTCCATCTAGCAAAATGTTCATCATCTCTAGAAACAATTTGGGGCCTCGTCGTCGTCGGGATCCTCGCCGGGGTACTACGACGGCGGAGCTCGCCGTGGACACATGCATGTGGTCGGACAGGGGGGAAGAGGAGAGCTCACCAGCGGCGGCGCCGGCGGAGACGAAGGCGAGGAACGGCGACGAGCAGCAGCCCGAGAACGGCCGGCCTGGTGGAGAGGGCGCGGTGCACAGCCTGGTGGAGAGGGCGCGGAGGACGTCGACGGCGAAGAGGGTCCGTCGAGGGGCGGAGACGGCGAGAGGCGCGCGGCACGGCGACGGCGACGACGAGGAGAAGCAGCCTGGCGGCGTGGGAGTCGATCTGCAGCGATGGGAAACTGCTGCTCCAAGTGCTACTTATATATCAAGGGACCTTTAGCACTGGTTTGTATCACAAACCGGTACTAAAGACCCTTTAGCACCGGTTAGTACCACAAACCGGTGCTAAAGGTCTCCAATTTTCTCAATTTTCGGGCAAATTTTCAGCGGGAAGAGTGGAGACCTTTAGCACCGGTTAGTATAACAAAGCGCTACTAAAGCTATATAGTTTATATTAGTGTATTATTTGTTTTTAGATTTCGTCTAGCTATTAGAATAGTTCGAGTTTTTTTAATGAATCTTTTTTCTTTAGATTAAAAGATAATTATAAACATTCTGTTAGTGGCAGTGGTTTTCAAATTTAAATAGTTTCAAGTTGAATTTTTTTCAAATACTAGTTTGTGAAATACTTTGTTAAATAGTTAAAATAAATCCTTAAATGCATAAAAAATAGCAAATGAATTTAGAAAGGTTTGAAATTTTAGTATGTGGCTTTGAATGGTGCATAATGAATTCACAAAAAGTCTTGAGATGAAATAAGTTAAAAAAATGAAATGACTTTGTAACAGATAAGTTTTCGTCTGAGACCCTCGTACTTCGAAAGAGATGGTCCAGTTTGTACACGAAGTGCATCCAGTTTTTGCCGTAACCCTCTCAAATTTTGCACACATGTTATGTGGGTCAAATGATGATACCATGCAAAGTTTCAACCTTTTCTGAGTTCATTTGTAGTGCTTTCCAATTTCAGGGTCATTTAGCTCAAATAAATCATTAAATGCAGGAAAAATAGCAAATAAATTTAGAAAGGTTTTATATTTTAGTATTTGGCTTTGAATGGTGCATAATTAATGCACAAAAAGTCTTGAGTTGAAATAAGTTTAAAAAAATGAAATGCCTTTGTAACAGATGAGTTTTCGTCTGAAACCCTCTTACTTCGAAAGAGATGGTCCAGTTTGTACACAAAGTGCATCCAGTTTTTTCCGTAACCCTCTCAACTTATGCACACATGTTATGTGGATCAAATGATGATACCATGTCAAGTTTCAACCTTTTCTGAGTTCATTTGTAGATGCTTTCCATTTTCAGGGTCATTTGGCACAAAATAAATCATTAAATGCATGAAAAATAGCAAATGAAGTTAGAAAGGGTTCAAATTTTAGTATGGGTCTTTGAATGGTGCATATTGAATGCACAAAAAGTCTTGAGTTCAAAAAAGTTTAGAAAAATGAAATGCCTTTGTAACAGATGAGTTTTCGTCTAAAACCCTCACACTTCGAAAGAGATGCTCCAGTTTGTAGACGAAGTGCATCCAGTTTTTGTCGTAACCCTCTCAACTTTTGCACACATGTTATATGGGTCAAATGATGATACCATGCCAAGTTTCAACCTTTTTCTGAGTTCATTTGTAGATGCTTTCCATTTTCAAGGTCATTTAGCACAAAATAAATCATTAAATGCATGAAAAATAGCAAATGAAGTCAGAAAGGGTTCAAATTTTAGTATGTGGCTTTGAATGGTGCATATTGAATGCAAAAAAAAGTCTTGAGTTCAAAAAAGTTTAGAAAAATGAAATGCCTTTGTAACAGATGAGTTTTCGTCTAAAACCCTCACACTTCAAAAGAGATGCTCTAGTTTGTACACGAAGTGCGTCCACTTTTTGTCGTAACCCTCTCAACTTTTGCACACATGTTATATGGGTCAAATGATGATACCATGCCAAGTTTCAACCTTTTCTGAGTTCATTTGTAGATGCTTTTCAGTTTCAGGGTCATTTGGCACAAAATAAATCATTAAATGCACTCATGAGCCACCGTCGGGATGTATAAAGGGGAAACCTTGTGTTTTGTTCTACACATAGAAATCTTTCAGTTCATCGATCGACCAAATATAAATCATTCGGATTCCCTGCATACGTCCGATGGTGCATTGATATGCTTGCACTCATGAGCCACCGTCGGAAACCATTTGGCGTTGAAGCCGGATCACATCCTAGAGTGGTACATATAAACTATTTCTTCGCGTGTTTCCCTTTCTTTTTGCACCGTAACCATGGACAATCTTCTTCATTTAACACGATGCTTGGGTCAGTCTTTACTGTGAAGGGAGGAATTTCATGAAACTTTTCATAATCTTCTGACTTGTCTGTCTTGTCCTCCACTCCCACAAGGTTTCTTTTCCCTGAAAGAACTATGTGGCGCTTTGGCTCACCGTATGATGTATTCGCTTCCTTATCTTTCCTTTTTCTCGTTTTTCTAGACGTGTCCTTCACATAGAAAACCTGAGCCACATCATTGGCTAGGACGAATGGTTCCTCTCTGTACCCAAGATTGTTGACATCCACTGTTTCATTCCGTACTGCGGGTCTACCTTTACCCCTGTCAGATTGAACCATTTGCACCGAAACAAAGGGACCTTAAAATCAGGTCCATAGTCAAGTTCCCATATCTCCTCTATATAACCATAATATGTGACCTTTTGCTTATTGTTGATTGCATCATCAAAGCGAACACCATTGTTTTGGTTGGTGCTCTTTTCATCTTGGGCGATCGTGTAAAATGTATTCCCATTTATCTCGTACCCTTTGAAAGTCATTATAGTCAAAGATGGTGTGCCGGACAACAAGTACAACTCCTCTTCAACAGTGTCGTTACCCGTGAGATGGTCTTGCAACCAACCGCTGAAAGTCCTATTGTGTTCCTTCTTAATCCAGACTTCAGACTGCTCCGGGTTTTTGAAGCGTAGAATATTCTCGTGTTGATCGATATACGGGGCCACCAAGGTATAATTATGTAGAACAATATTGTGTGCTTTCTTCCAAGATTCTGCGTCCCTACATATTATTGGGCGTGATGCTAGCGTGCCTTTTCCACCCATTCTCCCCTTATGCCGCGATTCAGGAAGGCCAATCGGCTTAAGGCCAGGAATAAAGTCAACACAAAACTCAATGACCTCCTCTGTGTGATGGCCCATGGAGATGCTTCCTTCTGGCCTAGCACGGTTACATACATATTTCTTTAAGACTCCCATGAACCTCTCAAAGGGGAACATATTGTGTAGAAATACATGACCCAGAATTGCAATCTCGTCAACTAGGTGAACCAGCACGTGCGTCATAATATTGAAGAAGGATGGTGGGAACACAACTCAAAACTGACAAGACATTGGACCAAATCATTTTGTAACCTTGGTAGACTTTCTGGATTGATTACCTTCTGAGAAATTGCATTGAGGAATGCACATAGCTTCACAATGGCTAATCGAACATTTTCTGGTAGAAGCACCCTCAATGCAACCGGGAGAAGTTGCGTCGTAATCATGTGGCAGTCATGAGACTTTAGGTTCTGAAAATTTTTCTCTGTCATATTTATTATTCCCTTTATGTTCGACGAAAAGCCAGACGGGACCTTGATACTGAGCAGGCATTCAAAAAATATTTCCTTCTCTGCTTTGGTAAGAGCGTAGCTGGCTTGACCCTCGTACTGCTTTGGGGGCATGCCTTCTTTTTCGTTCATATGTTTCTTGTCCTCTCTTGCCTCCGGTGTATCTTTTGTTTTCCCATACACACCCAAGAATCCTAGCAGGTTCATGCAAAGATTCTTCGTCACGTGCATCACGTCGATTGCAGAGCGGACATCTAGGTGTTTCCAATAGGGTAGGTCCCAAAATATAGATTTCTTCTTCCACATGGGTGCGTGTCCGTCAGCGTCATGCGGAATAGATTTTCCACCAGGACCCTTTCCAAAGACTACTTGCTCTGGTAAATCCTTGACCATATAAGGTATATCATCACCAGTACGGCGGAAAGGCTTCTTCTGGTGATCTGCCTCGCCTTTGCAATGCTTGCCTTTCTTTCTTAAGGGATGATTGGTCGGAAGAAATCGACGATGTCCCAGGTACACATTCTTATTGCAGTTGGGCAAATATATACTTTCAGTCTCATCTAAACAGTGTGTGCATGCCTTGTATCCCTTGTTTGTCTGTCCTGAAAGGTTACTAAGAGCAGGCCAATCATTGATGGTTACAAATAGCAATGCATGTAGATCAAATTCCTCCTGTTTGTTTCATCCCACACACGTACACCTGGTTTAGCCCACAATAGTAAAAGTTCTTCAGCTAATGGCCTTAGGTACACATCAATGTCGTTGCCGGGTTGCTTAGGGCCTTGGATTAGCACTGACATCATAATGAACTTCCGCTTCATGCACTTCCAAGGAGGAAGGTTGTAGATACATAGAGTCACGGGCCATGTGCTATGATTGCTGCTCTGCTCCCCAAAAGGATTAATGCCATCTGCACTTAAACCAAACCATATGTTCCTGGGGTCCTTTGTAAACTTGCCATTTTCCTTTTCTTCCATTCTCTCGATTTTTCTCCGTTGTGACCCATCATCGGGGTGTGTCAAATTCCCTTCTTTCTTACGTTCTTCGTTGTGCCATCGCAACAACTTGGCATGCTCTTTGTTTCTGAACAGTCGTTTCAACCGTGGTATTATAGGAGCATACCACATCACCTTGGCAGCAACCCTCTTCCTGGGGCGCTCGCCCTCAACATCACCAGGGTCATCTCGTCTGATCTTATAGCGCAATGCACCGCATACCCGCATACCGGGCATTCATTCAAATTCTCGTACTCACCACGGTAGAGGATGTAGTCATTAGGGCATGCATGTATCTTCTGCACCTCTAGTCCTAGAGGGCAGACAAGCTTCTTTGCTTCGTAAGTGTTGTCAGGCAATTCGTTATCCTTTGGAAGCCTCTTCTTAAATATTTTCAGTACCTTCCCAAATCCCTTGTCACGTATACCATACTCTGCCTTCCATTGCAACAATTCCAGTTCAGCGCCGAGCTTTGTGTTTCCCTCTTCGCAATTTGGGTACAATCCTTTTTTGTGATCCTCTAACATGCGATTGAACTTCAACTTCTCCCTTTCGCTTTCGCATCCTCTTTGTGCATCAACAATGACACGGCGAAGCTCATCATCGGGCTCATGTGATGCCTTTTCTTCACCTTCTTGTTCTTTCTCTTGTTCTTCATTCTGTTCCCCCATTGTACCACCGTATTCAGGCAGGAACCCTGGATACCTGTCATCATCCACATCTTCTTCATTCTCTTCCAGCAAAACCCCTCTTTCTCTGTGCTTGGTCCAGCAGTTATAGCCGGGCATGAAACCATGCTTAAACAGATGGAGGTGAATATCTTTTGAGTCAGAGTAGCTCTTATTATTCTTGCAGACACCACATGGACAACACATAAAACCATCCCGCTTGTTAGCCTCAGCCACTTGCAGAAAACTATGCAAGCCATTAATGAACTCGCCAGAGCGTCGGTCTTCGTACATCCATTGCCGACTCATCTTCATAATGGCACAACATCGAAAAGATAAAATTAACACAAGTAATTCATATACATAAAATTGATCATACATGCATAAAGGTTGTTGATACGTCCAAAAAGCATCACTATTTTATATTGTGATTTCACCCTATTCATTGATATATTCCACTTTAAAGTATTGTTCTTATGTTGTTTTGGCTTATTTTACACAGTTTACAACTTTCCGGTGCCGAAGCAGCAGAACCAGAATTCAGCGGTAAAAAGTGGATACCAAGTTGCTGAATCAGATCAAGTCCAAAAGCGATGAAATTTTACGGGGAGCATTTTTATGAAGATTGACTGGGGATCACCGAAGGAGGAGGTGAGGGGACCCACCAGGCAGCCAGAAGGGTGCCTGGTGCGTCCCCCTCCTGGCCGCGCCAGGCACCCTCCTGGGTGCCTGGTGGCCCCCCTGGTGCCCCCTTTCGCCTATATAAGTCCCCTGGGGTGGAAACCCCTAAACGAGAGTCGTTTCCGTGTTTCGCCGCCGCCACGGGGCGGAAACCTACAGAGGAGAAAAGCCATCTCCGGCGGGCAGATTCCGCCGGGGAGATCACCTCCCGGAAGGGGAGATCGTTGCCATCATCATCATCATCGTCACGGGCATCATCGAGATCATCATCAACATCATCCCCAACATCAGCACCATCTCCATCTCCATCCCATTTCATCTCACAATTGCAACTTGTGTTGTAATCTGTACTATCTATCCTCTCTACTCTGTTGGTGTTGATTACTACTTTGTGGTGAATGCTATTGAGTTTTGTTGGAGAAATATCATTGTGTCCAGATTGTTTACCACCCATCTATCACCTCTAATCATGATCTCTTTTATGTCTTGTGAGTAGTTACTTTAGTTCTTGAGAACATGGGAGAAGTCTATGTTGGGGTTCGCAGCAGAAAACAAAATTTTTTCTAACTAGCGTTCCCATAACCCAAGATCTAGCTAGCCGTATTACCGTAACGGAAAGGAGTGCGGAAATAACATACCTCGGGGTGTAGTCCGTTGCGCGGGAAACGTTCCCGCAAACGTGGTTGATGTAGCCGATCAAGTTTCACAACCCCCCTGGCTGTGTTGAGCACACGGATGGGTGTAGTGCCACATGTGTAGCACCTCGTAGGACTCGCACACGTACGAGACTCGATGACGACCTCCGTTCTCCGATCCAGCGAAGGTGGCGGAAGCAGACCTCCGGACGGAGTTTCGGCAGCATGACGGCCTCCGATTCTAGCAAAGAAGCCTCAATTCCACTATAGGCTCACACTAGGGAGCCCACCATGAAAGAGACAAGGGAGGGGAGAAGACCGGAGAAAATCGATCTCAATTAAGAGTAATATTTATTTTCTCACGAATTTCTGTGTATTTGGCTTCTTCAAATATGTGCACCCTGCCCATCTATATATAGGCAAAGGGGAGGGAGTTAACCCATCTCCCTTAGCAATGTGGGACTTATTGGGGTTCGGGGCAGAAAACACAAAATTTTCATAACCTACGAGACCCATACCCAAGACCTATGCTATGCTGATGCAAGTAACGGACAGAAATAGATCACATACCAGTATGTAGTCCGTTAAGCGGGAAACGTTCCCGCATGAACGTGGTTGGTGTAGTCGTACCGGCAATCCCCGATGCCGCGCAGATCCACGATGACTCCTGTAGCCACCCGATCCTTGTAGACCGATGACGGGATTACGTCCCCGTCAGAACGTTGTCGATGAAGACCTCGTGATACGGCCACGACGACGAAGTAGCACCACAAGTGTAGTGCCTCGCGGGATTATACACATACAATATACCCGACGTCCCTCCGGGCTCCGAACCAGTAGAGCAGCGGAAAGAAGATGGATTCGGATCCCGATTCCAGCAGCACGACGGCGTGCGTATAGTGGATAAATCCCCGACCAAGTGTAGACTCCAAACAAGGGGAGTCCACTCGAGGAAGGAGAAAAGGAGGAAGAGAGAACTTCAATTGTTGAATCAAAAGGGCAACCCTGCCCCTCCTTATATAGTCCAAGGAGGGGTGGGATCCTCCCTCCCTCCCCGAGGTGGGACTAATCCCACCAAGGGGGGAGGTGCGCCGGCCTAAGGAGGGGGTGGGCCCCTCCCTTGGCGCCAAGCCCAAGGGGGGAGGCTCCCCTCTCCCCTAATGGGCCCTTAGAGGCCCATACACCTTTTTTAATTCATTTTTAATATATTTAAATACATTTTAATATTTAATTCAGATAATTAAATAATAAAACATATATTAAACATTATTAAATATATTTTGAACCTTTCAAAATACCCGGAACAACTTCCGGCCTTCATCGGAACAATTCCGGCCATCATCGGAACAATTCCGGTGTTCTCTCCAATTTCTCCTGTGATCCCGAATCAATCCTTACTGCGTCGAGTACCCTTAAGTGTAACACCCTACGGTCCGGGAAACAGCAGACATGATCGAGACAATTCTCATTGATCAATGACTAATCAATTGGACCTGATTACAATCCTTGATAGCCCCTGCGCTTCCATCGAATGAACTTCAATCGCTGTTGGATCCGTTAACCGTGTGCCTGTTCCCTTTGTCCTATGGTACTTTGCTTGTACGAGGTTTGATCATCGGTATCCAATATACCTAGTTCGTCCTCGTTCTCAACAAACAAGTTTACTCGTTCCCGTGATATTACAACTCCGTGACCTAGTCACACGTTTGCAAACTTTATGATGCAATATCACCGAGTGGGCCCAGAGTACCTATCCGTCACATGGATGGACAAATCCCGCTTTGATCTATTTGCATACTCATTAACATATCTATTCGGAATACCTGAAGTACTCCTTTATGGCCAGCATATTTCAGTCAGGCGGTGGGTAGCAAATCAAGGCATCCTAATAGACAGTAATTACGTATGATCATTACGGTCTAAGGATCTGGTCACTACGTTATAGTTATCGCAATGTCGAACTATGTGACTTGATCACATCGCAACACTTCTGGTGGGTGTATGTCCATCATATCATTATCCAATGATACGACTCCATTGTCAACAGACGCCATTGTCTCATGATCAGGAAACCTTGATCATCAATCGCCCAATGGACTAGTATACTAGGGTTTACTAGGGACCTGGTTGTTTGTATACCACACCTGTATTAATGTTTCCGCTTAATACAGTTATAGCATAGTATCAAACGTATTATGAACTAATGGAATATGCTCGATAAAACATATTTTATTTGCCTCTAGGGCACATTCCCAACAGTCTCTCACTTGCACTAGAGTACAAATAATCTAGTTGCATTTTCTCTGGATCATAACTCCTTATTGATCATGCTTGCCCGAGGAAGAGGTTGTATCAACGGTCTGGGTACCATTCAGAACCGTATGTCCTTTTGCAAATCATAATGTCACCTAATTTGACATTCCTTCATTATCCACTATAAAAATGAGGTATATATATTTGGTGGTGAAGTGAGACTTCGTTTGCTGTGTCATAGCAATGACATCCGGTGGGTCAAACGGACTTTCCCATAGTCATGCACACTTGAAACTCACTCAATCAGAAGTCGAACTTCTTAAGCCATAATATAACTCCTGCTACTTCTAAAGCAGCCACATCAATGTAGATTCAATCCTTAGTGCATTGTATGCAACTTTGATGTCTAACCATGTTTCTTTCAACTTAGGCATTCATTAGTATGATATCTCAATTTTCTAGGTTAGTGTCAAAACTTGAACCAGCATAACATTTATGGTCAAGTCCACTATCCTTTACAAATTTGAGATGTATCCTCAGTTCTCTTCAGACACTGAAGGATAAACTTAACTCTTTGTTCAATGATTTACTCATAAATCATATCACAACATGTTCTTACTACTAAGAACTTGGGTCACATTACGTCGAGTACATAACTCTGGTTTTATATGAAAGAACCTATGACAAAGGCATAGAGGATCCAACACATCCATTTATTTCATTAACCATTAACCATTGTTCTTGTACTGAGATTAACTGAACACTTCTCTTGGATATGCAAGTAAGGACTACTTCTTGAGTTGTCCCATTCTGAACTCCTTCAGAATCTTATCCAGGAAAGTATTACCACTCAATGTTATTAAACACATATCTATCTTAATAGATCTTCAATGCTTAATACTTATTCATCTTCATTTATGAAAGATTCAAATAATCATCAACACCAACTACACCATTCATAATATGTTATCCATATATGAGAATGTTATCATGCTCCCACTCAAATATGCCATGCACATATTAAGTTATAGGATAACACTCATATTGCTCCCACTCAAATATGTCGGCCACATATAAGACAAGGATAACATCCACATGGCTCCCACTTAGATATGTCAGACACATATTAAGTTCAGGATACTAACCACATGGCTCCTACTCAAATATGTCATTTACATATAAGTCTAGGATAATACTCCCATAGCTCCCACTCAAAATATGTCGTCTACATATTAAGTTTCAGGAAACTATTCAGCTCCCACTCAGTTTCATGCAAATGCATGTTTCCTCGATATTTTGGTTAAGTCCAAAAATCCTTTGATCATCCATCAAAATGAGAATTCAGTTTACGAGACACTAGTATCCATATGTTTTTCCAAAACCTTCTTGTTGTAACAATTACAACACTTCTTCAAATACAGGATTTGAGGAATTTACGGTATTGATAACAATCCTGGATCAATCATAGTGAATATCCCTTTGACTCAAGCATTGCTACACATTGTAGTCAACCCATTGAATTTGTCAGAAACAATCTTTGTGACAAACCAATCTTGACGTCCCTTTGATGTTCACATTTATTCCTCATAACTCTGAAGTTATTGTGAATATCAAGTAACCTCCTTACTTGATAAGATTCAAGCAATCTTAAATGTAACTCAACATAGGATTTCATGACTCGTAGTCATATCTCGTACTTAGGTCCACCATCGCTTCTTTGTAGTTCATAGGAATGTCTTGTTCCATTAACATGACAAGTGAATCATGAATATCATTTTGCACCAGGGAAAAATATATATATTCTTGAATCCTACCTTTCTCAGTAAAAGCTCTCATCAGAAGGTCATGATCATTATCATTAGTTTCTCCTCTTATTGTAGAGCTTTGCTTCCAGAACATATTCCGTTGCACTACTCTGACATTTGGAGGCAAGGTCAATTACCTTGGTTGAACTTTCACTTTTCTTCCATTACCACATTTATCAAGAACAATTCTTGACAAACACCAAACATAGCAATACAAGTTTTGCTCCTTTTGGTTCTAGTTGTGGAAGATGCATCCATAGTTGTCTAAGGATACACTACAAGGATAATTTATCTTACATAAATCAAGCTTCCTAGAAACCACAACACACCATGACATATATAGTGTTGGTTTCCACGAACTCAGATGGTTCCCTATGCTGAAGTGAGTGTTTGCATATTAAATTAATAACTCTAAACAATAATAACGTAACTTGGTAAGAGATAACTTAGACCATACACTTTTCGATAGAATATGATCACAATGTTCAGGCACGTCAATCATATTGAAGTGTCTCAAGACATTGCAATTTGTGGAACAACTTTCACACAAGTCTTTATGCCTGATACGTCCCAAACGTATCTATAATTTCTGCTTGCTCCATGCATGTTTTGTGTGACTTTGCCATGTTTTGGTTGAACTTTATTACACTTTTAAACCAATTTGGACTAACCTACTAACTCAGTGCACCCAGTTGCCAGCTTCTGGTTTTCTGCTGTTTTTGTTTTTCAGGTTTTCCGGCTGATTAAAGTGCCCAAAAAATTCCGCAAAAATTATATTAAAAATCAGCGGGCAGGAAGCTTCCGGAATAACCAAGGGAGAGAGCCGGGACCACCACTAGGGAGCCAGAAGGGTCCCTAGCGCGGCCCCAACCCTAGGGCGCGCCAGGCACCCTCCTGGCTGCCCTGGGTGGCCCCTCGACGCCCCCTTCGCCTATATAACCCCCTCGGGGTAGAAACCCCTAAACAAGAACTCTTTTTCGCGGAAACCTTTCTGTTCCGCCACCGCCGCCGCCGCCGTTTTCAGATCGGGGCTGCCTGGAGAAGCTGCCCCGGCACCCTGCCGGAAGGAGATCACCCCTCCGGGAGACCATCCATAGCCATGGACGCCTCCCGTATGTACTGTGAGTAGTCCCCCTTGGACCATGGGTCCGTGATCAGTAGCTATGTGATGTCCTCTCCCTCTTTTGTGCTTCCACTTTCGAGACCTCGTGAGCTGCCTCACATGATCGAGGCACTTATGTAATTTTCTGCTGTTGTTATGCTGAGTTTGTTGGATCTGATGGATTATGAGACTATGTTCAGATTGTGATGAGTAATATATTTGGTTTGCCCTTTTATATTTTGTTCTTGAGTAAATTCTTGCATGTTCTCCGTTGCAGTATTTTCTTTGGCCAAGTTATTTGCTTGCAACTCCAAGAGAGAGCGTTATGCTCGATTGTGGGTTCAGCCCCCTGATGTCTAGCTTGAGTGACAGAAACATGAGACTAGGGGATGTGTTGTTGCCACCAGGGATAAAACAACGGTGATTGTGCCTATTGGTGCAAGAATTGTTTACTTTACGCAAAGTTCTTTTAATGCAGTTGTCTGTTGCTTTGAGTTTACACTTTGGGTGGGATTCGCAACTTAATACCAGCGAGATGTTCTGGATAGATATCTCAAGGTGGATGATTCGTAGTAGATGCAGATGGATTTCGGTCTACTTACCTTGGCGTACTGCCCATTGCTTTTGAGCCCTTCCTTTCTTTGCAGCATAGTTAGCATTGCGGTGCCTTCATAATCCTGTCAATTGCCCAACTGTGATTTGTTTACCTCGCTAGCATTTTTATCGTCTTTTGGGAGAGAGACATCACTAGTGAAAATCACGCGACTCCGGTCCATCTTCATACCATTGTTCACACCCACTATTTACCTTTCTGTTTTTACTTTTACTAGTACCTTTTTATCTCTTCGTTTGATCCTTTGTAAACGACAAGGCCGGAGGAATTGACAACTCCTCTGAACTCGTTGGGAGCAAAGTTATTTGTTTTGTGCAGGTCCAC
This sequence comes from Bromus sterilis, assembly GCA_950022295.1. NCBI lineage: Eukaryota > Viridiplantae > Streptophyta > Magnoliopsida > Poales > Poaceae > Bromus > Bromus sterilis. The sequence goes on along the minus strand of OX465598.1, from coordinate 266,466,828 downwards.
GACAACTCCACGCATCAGAATAATTTCTGGCGCCGTTGTCACCTATCGTACTTATCGTTGAGTCCTACTGGAGACAAACCTTGGTATCTTTACTGAGGGAAATTACCGCTACGCTGCATCTCAACCTTCCACTTGGGGTAACCAACGAGGGGCGAGAAGCCATCAAGCTAATTTCTGGCGCCGTTGCCGGGGACTCAAAGGAAGTACAAATACGCGAGTCCTGATAACCGCCAATTTCTGGCGCCGTTGTCGGACTCCTGTATCAAAAATAGGGGAGTTACACGCTATCTTTTACCTTTTCTTTTTAGTCTTGTTAGTTAACCTTTCAGTTTTTACTTTTGTGTCCCTAATAAAAAATACCAAAAATACCTGTTACCTTGTCAGTAGCTACCATTATGGCTGTTCCTTTTGCCTTTGGTGGGGCGGAAGTGCTTACCTTTACTCAAAGAGGTGGTGAGAGTTTAAAAGATGCTTGGTATAGAATTAATGATTCTCAAAAAAGAGCCACCAAGAAGCAATCCACTGCTATCCTGCTTAGAAATTTTTACGTTGGGTTCACTTCTTGGAATAGGTTTCTTTTAGATACTGCTATCAGTGGAAACTTCACAGAGGCCCCATTTTGGGAAGCCCTTAATGTTACAAGAAGCATTTTTATTCGTCCTTTATTTGAGAAACCTATTAAGACTAGTTGCACTATTGAAGAGCTTTTTGATGATCATGGTAATGGTTCAATAGATGCAACTTGATCTTCTGCTTTAAGCCTAGCTAATGGCTCTAAAGAAGCGCTTTCGGGAGGCAGACCGCAACGAATTTAGGTTTTTCTTTTTGCTTTTGTTCTGTTCTTAGTGGTCTTGATGATTGTTACTACTGTATAAACATCATTGTATCTTTATTTTTCAAGCTTTGTGCCAAGTTTAGCCTCAGAGTGCTTGAAAGTTCAAAAGTTGGAGCTTGCTGTCCAGAAACAGATTCTGTCTTCTTGACGGGAAAATTCGCGATAAATCACCAGATCATCTTTTTGATCTGAAATTTTTTGACAGCATGCTCCATACAATTGTCTTGCTAGCCCCTGTTCAAAGTTTTTTGATTTGAGTTGCAGAAGTACCTCGAAAAAATTCCCCTTTCTCTGCTGTTCTGTTTTTCTCAGCTTCTGCCCCAGTTTTTCTTTTTGCAGTTTTGCAATTCTTAAGCTTGCTTTTTCTTTGCAAACTTTTTTGGGAAGGCAAGAGAAACAGTAGATCTTCCTGTAAATCTTTATTTGCAGTAGAGGAAAATTATTTTATTAGGGTACTAACCTCTCTAATCAGCCTACAATGAGTTATGTATGAAGGGAGTTTTCAAGTGCGCGATGGAAGGTGATGAAAGAAGATCCAGGAGTGTCAAGCGCTCAAGCTTGGGGATGCCCAAGTGCACCCCCAATAAATATTCAAGGAGACTCAAGCGTCTAAGCTTGGGGATGCCCCTGGTGCATCCCCTTCTTCATCAACAATCATCGGTCTGTCTTTCGTTGCACTATATTTTTATCACTTCATGCGTTATGTGCTTTGCTTGGAACGTCTCGCTCTTTACTTTTCTAGGTTTGTTTTGCTTTCTTTGCTGTAGTAACAAGTTAGACCCCAACTTACTCTTTTGTGTGGGAGAGAAACACGCTCCACTTGAACTAGAACTCCTCATAGGATTTGCATGCTTATTTCTTTTAGCTGTGAGTTGTTCTTTTTCTTTTCTTAGCTGCTGGTCTGTTTAGCTATAGTGCTTTAGTTTTTCTAGAGCTTTTCTTTTCAGGTTGAACTTTCTATAGGTTGCATGTTTTATCTTGTTAGAGAGTTTGCCTGTTGCACTGAGTTCTGTGTCTTGACTAGAAAGTAGGTAGTTAAAATTGCTTTTGTTTTTGAAGTAGTAACTTGCAATAGTTTTGAGGTATTGACTAGAGTAATGTTTGAACTTTTGGTGTCAAGAGATCTTGCCTATTAGTGATAGATGTCGTATTTTGGGAAATCCGTGTGTTTTTCGAAAACCAAAAACCCCTGTTGAGAACTCTAGCTACTAGATGGATCACTAACCTCTGGAGGGTTCGAATATTAGAGTACACTCACGTACCATGAGTCGAGGATGCGCAAGGATAACCAAACCCCCATACACTCCTCCTCGGGGTACCTGTCTCTTTGTGAACCTCCTATTAGATTGAGAGTTACCGATAATAAGTGCATGAGTTCTTCAGACTAATGTGAGTATTCGAAAGTTGACACTTCCACCTACCCATACTTTTTCTAGCCTCTTCGGTACCGTCCATTGCCCTTTCTCATCTCGAGAGTTGGCGCATACTTCGCCGGTGCATCCAAACCCTTGGTATGATACGCTCTGTCATCATAAGCCTCATTATATATTTCCTCAAAACAACCACCATACCTACCTACAAGGCATTTCCATAGCCTTTCCGAGATACATTGCCATGCAACATCCACCCTCTCATGACTTGATCTTCATGTCATACATGCTACTTGCTTGATCGATGAGCCGCATGCTAGTTGGGCCTTGCCCTAATCATTGCTACATGACGCGCTAGTATCATTGCATATCCTGCTATCCTGGCAGAGGCATACATTTGCATCATGATTAGTTACATTTTCTTTTTGTGAGTACCTTTGTAAAGTGTGAAAGATCTCCTATATTCTTGTAAAATATAGAGTATTGCCCCTAAAGTGAGGAAAAGATCCCAAAGAGGACAAAATCAAAAGATCCCAAAGAGGACAAATGAGAGTTAAATAGAAAGAGCCATTGAGGCCACCAAAAAATAAAAAATAAAATTAAAAAGTAGAAAAAGAAAAATAAAAAGAGAGAAGGGGGCATACTACTATTCCTTTTGAAAGATCCACACTAGTACTTCATCTTCTATCCCTTGTACTCCATAGAGATTATCATCATGCATATAGCTATGTGGGGAACCTTTACACTATAGAACTTGGCTTGTATATTCCAATGATGAGCCTCCTCAAACAAGCTCTAGGTCTTCTTGAGCAAGCAAGTTAGATGCACCCCCACTAGTTCCATTGGAGAGCTTTTAGCTCACATGTGCATCCGTTGTATGGCAATCCCTACTCCTCACATCATATCTATCATATGGCCTTCTCTCGCCTATGATTGTCTCATTGATGTGAGCCTTTCACACACCTTTTTGTCTTCCTCCTCCACCCTTTTTCTGTTTCGCCTTTTAGGTGTCAACTTTCTTGCTCACGCTCATCCATTGCATGAGTGCTCAAAATATCGAAAGGGAGTGGATCAGTTTGACTTGTACCTGGCTAGTGGTATGGGGACGAGTCCAGATAAGAATCCAAAGGAGACTAAGTGTGAAACTTTAGTAGATAGTTGTTCTCAACAACCTTTTTTTCTCTTTCTTCCCAGTCCCTTGCTTGCACGCAAACACCATCTGGAGACATTCGAGTCACGGACAGCAAGAGCTCTTGCACCTTTTGTTCTTTTGTTGCTTGTGTTAATGCCAGTATAGACTCTTGCCTGTTAAGACTTGAATTGAATTGCATGCTTTGATTGCTTTACTTAACAGTCCTTATTTGGTTGTGTGGCATGTCACCACAGAAATTATGCTTGTTATCATTTACCTACTCGAGGACGAGCAGGAATTAAGCTTGGGGATGTTGATACGTCCCAAACGTATCTATAATTTCTGCTTGCTCCATGCATGTTTTGTGTGACTTTGCCATGTTTTGGTTGAACTTTATTACACTTTTAAACCAATTTGGACTAACCTACTAACTCAGTGCATCCAGTTTGAATTGCATGCTTTGATTGCTTTACTTAACAGTCCTTATTTGGTTGTGTGGCATGTCACCACAGAAATTATGCTTGTTATCATTTACCTACTCGAGGACGAGCAGGAATTAAGCTTGGGGATGTTGATACGTCCCAAACGTATCTATAATTTCTGCTTGCTCCATGCATGTTTTGTGTGACTTTGCCATGTTTTGGTTGAACTTTATTACACTTTTAAACCAATTTGGACTAACCTACTAACTCAGTGCACCCAGTTGCCAGCTTCTGGTTTTCTGCTGTTTTTGTTTTTCAGGTTTTCCGGCTGATTAAAGTGCCCAAAAAATTCCGCAAAAATTATATTAAAAATCAGCGGGCAGGAAGCTTCCGGAATAACCAAGGGAGAGAGACGGGACCACCACCAGGGAGCCAGAAGGGTCCCTGGCGCGGCCCCAACCCTAGGGCGCGCCAGGCACCCTCCTGGCTGCCCTGGGTGGCCCCTCGACGCCCCCCTTCGCCTATATAACCCCCTCGGGGTAGAAACCCCTAAACAAGAACTCTTTTTTGCGGAAACCTCTCTGTTCCGCCGCCGCCGTTTTCAGATCGGGGCTGCCTGGAGAAGCTGCCCCGGCACCCTGCCGGAAGGAGATCACCCCTCCGGGAGACCATCCATAGCCATGGACGCCTCCCGTATGTACCGTGAGTAGTCCCCCTTGGACCATGGGTCCGTGATCAGTAGCTATGTGATGTCCTCTCCCTCTTTTGTGCTTCCACTTTCGAGACCTCGTGAGCTGCCTCACATGATCGAGGCACTTATGTAATTTTCTGCTGTTGCTATGCTGAGTTTGTTGGGATCTGATGGGTTATGAGACTATGTTTAGATTGTGATGAGTAATATATTTGGTTTGCCCTTTTATATTTTGTTCTTGAGTAAATTCTTGCATGTTCTCCGTTGCAGTATTTGCTTTGGCCAAGTTATTTGCTTGCAACTCCAAGAGAGAGCGTTATGCTCGATTGTGGGTTCAGCCCCCTGATGTCTAGCTTGAGTGACAGAAACATGAGACTAGGGGATGTGCTGTTGCCACCAGGGATAAAACAACGGTGATTGTGCCTATTGGTGCAAGAATTGTTTACTTTACGCAAAGTTATTTTAATGCAGTTGTCTGTTTCTTTGAGTTTACACTTTGGGTGGGATTCGCAACTTAATACCAGCGAGATGTTCTGGATAGATATCTCAAGGTGGATGATTCATAGTAGATGCAGATGGATTTCGGTCTACTTACCTTGGCGTACTGCCCATTGCTTTTGAGCCCTTCCTTTCTTTGCAGCATAGTTAGCATTGCGGTGCCTTCATAATCCTGTCAATTTCCCAACTGTGATTTGTTTACCTCGCTAGCATTTTTATCATCTTTTGGGAGAGAGACATTACTAGTGAAAATCACGGGACTCCGGTCCATCTTCATACCATTGTTCACACCCACTATTTACCTTTCTGTTTTTACTTTTACTAGTACCTTTTTATCTCTTGCGTTTGATCCTTTGTAAACGACAAGGCCGGAGGAATTGACAACTCCTCTGAACTCGTTGGGAGCAAAGTTATTTGTTTTGTGCAGGTCCACGACAACTCCACGCATCAGAATAATTTCTGGCGCCGTTGTCACCTATCGTACTTATCGTTGAGTCCTACTGGAGACAAACCTTGGTATCTTTACTGAGGGAAATTACCGCTACGCTGCACCTCAACCTTCCACTTGGGGTAACCAACGAGGGGCAAGAAGCCATCAATGCCCAAGACCAACTCAAAACATTTGTCACTTTGATCAAATCGTAGAGACCTTTCTTTCTTGTTAATTTAATATCCATCTTTACTCTGAAATCCCTTTTGATCATATCAAACTATTTCAGACTCATGTTTCATTAGTGAATACATATATTCATCTAAGTCCACATACGAAGTTCACGAAATAATGAAATTCACCACATGTTGACATACGATACATCACAATGTATGATATTCAACAATCAGTACACATCCCGTTTACCAGAATGCGAGGTTTTAGTCATCTCACCTAGAAGGCATGGTTTGTATGTGTCAAGAGATCAAGTATCTTAAGACATCATCATACCATTCATGACTTAAACTGTAGTGTCATTATTAAGCCTGGATATTTCTTGGCATTACAATATTTCTTATAAATGATCAAACAACTATCATCAATATAAGAATAACTCATTCATAATCGTAATGTGACCATAAGATATATCATTCATAAAAGGAGAACAACTGACTTGTTTCTCACTAATGTGAATAATTGTCTTCGCGAGATGCAAGACACACTAATAAAGTCCTCATTCAAACGATCATAAAATTTATTCATATATTCATCAATTGATAGATGTAGAGGGAGAGTGTTGTCGACCATCAACTATCTTGATTGCCGTCAGCACACATTGTCACCTCATCCCTTCCAAGCCACTCTCAAGCAGTAAGTTCAAGCATCGAATACTTAATCAACCGCAATTAGTGTTTCGTGGGAAAGACATTTATAATTCGTATATCAAATATACCTTCTCCGTCAATGACCATTCCTGCATTGGTTCTACTCTTAAAGTTCTTAACTTTAACCATGACCTCATGACAGGTGAACGATTCTCCTTCATGACATAGTCCAGACATGGTCTTTGTAACTGGGAGGAAGCGGATGCAACTCCCCAGTTATCGCAAAGTAACCAGTCATTCAGTAGTCCAAGTTATACACAAGGTGTTCCATGTATCTTATACATTTTCCAAGTGACTTTCTCAGCAGGTTGTTCCTTCCACCATAGTTGAAAGAAACCCCGTCCATATACTCATATTCCATTACTCTGATTACCAAGTGCTTTCAAGTTCACCTAGCACGTCATACGTGTTGGTTAACATGCATTCACAATTCAGATTCCATAGAATGAATTATGGTGTATTGGACAGTCATTCATAAGTGACGATGAGTGCGATACTCATCATCATCTTTCTTGATTACGGAGTTGTCAGGTGTATCTCCTAGCAGTTCTTCGTATTATGTTTAGCAAGTCATTACTAATGAGTATGTCTCTAATGGTGTTGGTACACATCAATGAAGTAAGACCCATTTACCTTAAGTTCTATCATACTAAAAGAGCCATAGTTCTAAACATTGGTATGACGTTGTCTACAATGATATTTGCTAAGACATGAAGATTAGGTTCATAATATGGAGTTCATGTTTCAAAAACAATTCTGGAACTCCCACTCAGACAAACATCCCTCATAGTTTATTCTAACTGATTACACGATCCTTGAACACCATACCTCCCCCGATCGTCACGGCCATCAGTATGTTGTTCAAGGTAGGCCATCATGCCAATCACATCATCCATGTGACTCATGCTCGACCTTTCGGTCTCTTGTGTACCGAGGCCATATCATATACATATGCCAGGCTCGCCACCACACCCTATGTGATTTGTTGCTGTGTCATGCAAGGCCATATCATATACATATGCCAGGCTTGCTACACCCACCTCATGTGAACGAAAAAATGTTTGACACACGTGTGACACTGTTGGATATGTGCCCTAGAGACAAATTAATAAAGATATTTGTCACATATCCGTTTTGTTCATAATATGTTTTATACTGTGCTATAACTGTATTACTTGGAAATACTAATACAGGTGTAGTATAAAACATGGTCCGTAGTTTAACTCGGGAAAACTATCTCATTGGGCAATTGATTGATCAAGCTTTCCTGATCATGGTGACACTTAAGTCCATTGACAATGAGGTCATATCATTAGGGGAATGATGTGATGGACGTACACCCACCTAAAGTAATGCAATGTGATCGAGTCACATAGTTCAGCGTTGCTATGACTTTGTAACGTATGGCTTAGTCCTTAGACCGCAATGATCATACGTAATTGTCATCTATGAGGAGACTTTGATTTGTATCCCACCGCCTGACTGAAATATGCTGGCTATAACGGTGCACTTTGGGTATTCCGAAATAGATGGTTGATGAGTATGTGAATAGATCAGAGCGGGATTTGTCAGTCCTTGTGACAGGACAGGTACTCTGGGCCCACTCGGTGATATTGCATCAACAACTTGCAAGCAGGTGACTAGGTCACAAGAGATGCAATGATCATGGACGAGTAAACTTGTTTGTTGTGAACGAGATGTGAACATGGTATGTGGGATACCGACGATCAAACCTCGGACAAACAAAGTACCGCAGCACAAAGGGATTACGTCGTATCGTTAACGGTTTCCAAAAGCGATCGAAGTTCATTCGATGGAAGCGCAGGGGCTGTCAAGGATTGTAACCAGGTCCAACTGACTAGTCATTGGTCAATGAGAAGAGTCTTGACCATGTCTGCTATTTCCCGGACCGTTAGGGTGTCACACTTAAGGGGCAATCGATGCTAGGGCAGATTCGGGATCAATCGGTGAAATAGGAGAAATCACCGGAATAGTTCCGGGAGAGAACGGAAGTTGTTCCGGATATTTTGAAAGGTTCAAAATAATGTTTAATTATGTTTAATAATGTTTTAGTATTTAATTATCTGAATTAAATATTAAAATGTATTTAAATTAATTAATTAAATGGAAAAAGGCAGATGGGCCCCTTAGGGCCCATTAGGGGAGGAGGGGGTTCCCCCCTTGGGCTTGGCGCCAAGGGTGGGGCCCATCCCCCCCTATGGCCGGCGCCCTCCCCCCCTTGGGGGTTTAGTCCCACATGGGGGAGGGAAGAGGGATCACACCCCCCCTTGGCCTTTATAAGGAGGGGTAGACCCCCCTTTTTCCATCATCTCATTGAGTTCTCTCTCTCTCTTTCTCCATTTCTGGAAGTGGACTCCCCTTGTTAGGAGTCTGCACCAGGATTGGAGTTCTCCACCATAAGGCAGGCCGTCGCTCTGCCGGAGTCGGGATCCGAATCCGTCTTCTTTCAGCTGCTCGCCTGGTTCGGAGCCCGGAGGGAACATCGGTTGCACTGTACGTGTGTAATCTCTTCGAGGCACTACACCTGTGGTGCTACTTCGTCGCTGGAGGTTTACCGGGAGTCATCCTCGCCGGTGGTGGTCTTCTACACGACAGGGAGGTCGTAGTTCTGAGTCTACGCCAACCACGTTCGCAAGAACGTTTCCCTCTTTCGGTCTTCAAAGGTATGAACACCGATTCCCTCCGTTACATTACATCGCCATAGCATAGATCTTGGGTTCGGGTACCGTAGGTATGAAAAATTTGCGTTTTCTGCCCCGTATCCCAACAGACACGTGGTGCCTCCATAATGTAGAACTTTCCAGGTGGTGCTCACTAGGGTAAGGACACTATGTTGGTTTTAGTGAGGGATCATCCTATTATGCTACCGTCGTATATCTAACATATTAGCAAAACAGGATGGAACATAAATCATACATGCTATGATTCCCCTTTACATGCAAATTAAAGTTAAAAACGCATTTCTACTTTATCTTTTGCAAGTTTTACGTGGCTGCTAGGGGTTTCGAGAAAAGAACCGCTTTCTATCCTGCGAAAACAAGCCACAACACAAATCCCGCAATTGTTTCTATTACACCCCTGTCGGGGCCCTCCGTTGCAAACATCTTCGCATCGCTAATGCAGAGAGACAGACACCCCCAGCCACTTTATATGGTACAAGCCATATGTCAAGCGTGGAACCAGTCTCGCGTAAACGCGTAAGGTCAGTCGGGGGCCGCTTCATCAAACATTGCCGCAGGGCTAAATGAGTACATGTGAGAGGGTAACAATTGGAGAATTGATGCCCACATACTAGATGTGTTCTATCCGTACAAAACATCTACGCATAGCCTTGCTCTGATACCACTGTTGGGGTTCTGTGTATTTGGCTTCTTCAAATATGTGCACCCTGCCCATCTATATATAGGCAAAGGGGAGGGAGTCAACCCATCTCCCTTAGCAATGTGGGACTTGTTGGGGTTCGGGGCAGAAAACACAAAATTTTCATAACCTACGAGACCCATACCCAAGACCTATGCTATGCTGATGCAAGTAACGGACAGAAATAGATCACATACCAGTATGTAGTCCGTTAAGCGGGAAACGTTCCCGCATGAACGTGGTTGGTGTAGTCGTACCGGCAATCCCCGATGCCGCGCAGATCCACGATGACTCCTGTAGCCACCCGATCCTTGTAGACCGATGACGGGATTACGTCCCCGTCGGAACGTTGTCGATGAAGACCTCGCGATACGGCCACGACGACGAATTAGCACCACAAGTGTAGTGCCTCGCGGGATTATACACATACAGTATACCCGACGTTCCTCCGGGCTCCGAACCAGTAGAGCAGCGGAAAGAAGATGGATTCGGATCCCGATTCCAGAAGCACGACGGCGTGCGTATAGTGGAGAAATCCCCGACCAAGTGTAGACTCCAAACAAGGGGAGTCCACTCGAGGAAGGAGAAAAGGAGGAAGAGAGAACTTCAATTGTTGAATCAAAAGGGCACCCCTGCCCCTCCTTATATAGTCCAAGGATCCTCCCTCCCTCCCCGAGGTGGGACTAGTCCCACCAAGGGGGGGAGGTGCGCCGGCCTAAGGAGGGGGTGGGCCCCTCCCTTGGCGCCAAATCCAAGGGGGGAGGCTCCCCTCTCCCCTAATGGGCCCTTAGAGGCCCATACACATTTTTAATTCATTTTTAATATATTTAAATACATTTTAATATTTAATTCAGATAATTAAATAATAAAACATATATTAAATATTATTAAATATATTTTGAACCTTTCAAAATACCCGGAACAACTTCCGGCCTTCATCGGAACAATTCCGGCCATCATCGGAACAATTCCGGTGTTCTCTCCAATTTCTCCTGTGATCCCGAATCAATCCTTACTGCGTCGAGTACCCTTAAGTGTAACACCCTACGGTCCGGGAAACAGCAGACATGATCGAGACAATTCTCATTGATCAATGACTAATCAATTGGACCTGGTTACAATCCTTGATAGCCCCTGCGCTTCCATCGAATGAACTTCAATCGCTGTTGGATCCGTTAACCGTGTGCCTGTTCCCTTTGTCCTATGGTACTTTGCTTGTCCGAGGTTTGATCATCGGTATCCAATATACCTAGTTCGTCCTCGTTCTCAACAAACAAGTTTACTCGTTCCCGTGATATTACAACTCTGTGACCTAGTCACACGTTTGCAAACTTTATGATGCAATATCACCGAGTGGGCCCAGAGTACCTATCCGTCACACGGATGGAAAAATCCCGCTTTGATATATTTGCATACTCATTAACATATCTATTCGGAATACCTGAAGTACTCCTTTATGGCCAGCATATTTCAGTCAGGCGGTGGGTGTATGTCCATCATATCATTATCCAACGATACGACTCCATTGTCAACAGACGCCATTGTCTCATGATCAGGAAACCTTGATCATCAATCGCCCAATGGACTAGTATACTAGGGTTTACTAGGGACCTGGTTGTTTGTATACCACACCTGTATTAATGTTTCCGCTTAATACAGTTATAGCATAGTACCAAATGTATTATGAACTAATGGAATATGCTCGATAAAACATATTTTATTTGCCTCTAGGGCACATTCCCAACAGGACGAAAGTCCCTTTGCTAAGGGGGTTAGCCGGCCAAGGGGGGGGAGGGGGCGCTCCCCTCATGGGCCCTTGGGCCCATGGCGCCTCCCCCTTCTTTCCTTTTTATTTTTCCCTTTAATTTCTTCCCCTAATGGGCCTTTTTCTCCACTAAGGCCCATTGCACATATTAATTAGAAATAAAATGATTTTAATTATTAATTCAATTAATTAATAACTAAAACATAATATTCCATCTCCCGGTGCTCCGGAACACCTTCCGGTTCACTCCGAACTTGTTCGGTTCAACACGGTACTTCTCCGATGTTGTTTCCTTTATTCTCTGGTTACTCCGATGGTTCCAAAAAGGTCTCCGATTTCATCGAGCCCTTAAGTGTGTTACCCTACGGTCCGAGAACACTCCAGTCATGACCGAGATGAGGCTACGGTCAATGATCATCAGCGGGACCTGGTGCGACACCCCACATGTAATAAGCTAGCAAAACCATGTAATTCTACTTCCTTTGTTGGACTTGTAACTTGTCATGGTGGATGTTATTGAGATTTCATGTGATGATCTTGAGTTTCATTGGGATTGGAGTCAAAATGCTTTGTGATCAGGGGTGACCCATGTGGTGCATTTGAATTATTGTTGGAATTGTTCTGGTCACATGGCATCTTTTCTCACCTCATGTTTGACATAGCCATTTCAAATGTCTTGGCCATGATTGTCAACTTTTCAAAATCCTTTTACAACATTCAAAACAGTAGCCCCAGTTCAAAGTGAATTTGAATCCAAAAATGGGCCACATTTTTGTTGTTGCCAAAATTGGTCAAACCAATTTTGTTAATTCTAGAAAAATGCAAGGTTTAAGAATTTCAAGTTCATGGAATTTTGAACCTTCTGTTTTCTTCTCAAAAACTCCCCAAAGGACTTTTCTAATTAATTTTAAATAGAAATTGGTGTTGTTTTACTTTGGGTGAATTTTCTCTGCATGAAAAATTGATCAAATCAATTTTGGGTGATCAACAGGACCCAAAGGTTATGAAATATATTTTCTATATATTTTATTTCCTTTTTCTTCTCTGTCTTTTCCTTTTTTTCTTCCTGGCTGGAATTTTTTTATTGCAAAGGCTGGCTGGCTTCTTTTCTTCTCAAACAGCCAGCCCAGCCCACCTGGGCCTCCCTTGCCTCGCGGGTCAGCCCGTCGAAGCGGTACGGAGAGCCGCTCCACCGTCGGATCTGATCTGCGGTGCAGATCATAACGGAGGAGCACGGCTCCCCGCTCCGTTAGGCCGCCGGCACGGACGCCGAGAGGGAGACCTGTCGCTGTCGCCGTCTCCGGCCGTCTCATCGCCGTCGACCCCCCCTATAAGAGCCCCTGCGGCCTAGGGTTTCATTTCTCCCCCGTTTTCGAGCCGCCGTCGCCTGTAGGCTCGCCGGGGAGCTCCCCTGTTCCGCCCCCTTCGCCGGTAAGAATCCAAATTCCGCCGTCGCCGTTGAGCAATTCTTCAAGCCGTGAGGGCCGTCTTCGTCTCCGCCCTGATGGCTCGTTTGTCCTCCCGCAGCTGCAAGCTAGGTGCCCGGGGACGTCGCCATCGCCGTCGACCTCCGCCGTTGACGTCTTCGGCTCCGACGACGGTCAGTTCCGCCTCGGCTGCGCTGCTTCCGCTCGACGTCGACAACCCCAAGGTGATCACCGTGCGACCCCTCCTTCCCTCCCGCGTGTAGGCTAGTTCGCTCGCGCCGTGCGTGGAGCCCCTGTTCCGCGCTGCGCCGTCGCCGGTGCGCCTCCGTGCTCGCAGTGCCCATGGCGTGTCCAGAGTGCACGTGTGCGTGTCCTAGGCACGCTCTGGCCGCGCCTATGGCCCCAAAGGAGAGCCTTTGCCGCGTGCCCGAGCGCTGCCTCTTCCGCCTCTACGTGCTGCAGTGCTGTTCCATGTCGCCGCCGTGAGGTTCAGATCAACCTAGCCTCGTCGTCTTGAAGCTAGGGTTCGGGTCCAGTGCGTAGATCGGTAGCAGGTAGATCCCTCTCGCGTTTGTGCACCGTAGCGTAGCCTAGTTCGGCCGGAGTTCAACGCTAGGCTCGCCGGAATCTCGCCGGATGCGCTGTGTCTCTGAATCCAAAGGAGCAGTCGCCGCCCCTCTGAATCTTCGTCGATGGCGTCGGGCAGAGAGAGATCTGAGGGTTTTGCAGTGCACGCAGGTGTACCTGGGTGTACCCTCATGGGTTCCCGCAGCTGGGTTCGCCGGATGTAGACCGGAGCACCACGGGAGCCTCGCCGGAACTTGGGTCCGTGGCGGGTTCAGAGCAAGGAGCTCTTTTTCTTCAGTGTAGCGCAGGGTTCAGAGAAGAGAGGGAGGCAGTGCGCTTGGGCCGTGGAGGAGCAGTGGCCGTGGGCCTGGTCCCCTTGGGCTCGGCCTTTTCTTCTTTTTTTTGTTTTTGTTTTTCCCGCGCTGCGTGTGGGCTCAGTGAAGTTGGGCCCGAGTAGCCGAGGCTGGCCCATGGGGCTAGGTCTTTTCCTTTTCCTTTTTTTATTTTATTTTTTATCTCTGGTTTAATTCAAATTTGAATTGAATTTAAATTCAAATCTGAATTTGACCACCTTTGCAAACAGGGGCATCCCATATATGAATTTGGGGTAGCTTGAGCTACTGGTCAGCATGGTTGGGTGCATATTTGCATTTGGCCCCTCTAAAAATTGGAGCTTGGTCATTTTGCAATTTACCCCCTCTAAAGTCTTTGAAATTTGTCAAGTTTGTTCAAAATTCAAATTGCCCATGCCATATATGGATTTTGGGTAATTTTTCACAAGGAGTTGCATGGTGATGATGATTTAATCATTTGAACCTTTTTCAAAATGCATGTGGTGCAGTTTTGCACTCAGCCCCTTGAACTCCAGTTGAATTTGCAGCTGTCTCTGCAAATTCAAATGGGGACATGTTATATATGGGTTTGGGGTGGTTTTCTGCAAGGATTTCAATGGTGATGTCTCCATTGGGTTTTGGGAAACTCAGGTGGACAAGGTGTGATCACCTGATCCAGGATCAATCTGATCTTTCTGCTTACAACATTTTCAACTTCAGTGCATTTGAAATTGTTGTTCATCTGATCCTTTCAATCTTGTGCCAAGTCATTCTCAAGTCTTCTTTCTTCAAGTCAGCCCCAACATATTGTCATACGTAATGTGGCTGATTTCCAACAGTTGTTGCACCTTCCATGTGTCAAGTTCACCGACACTACTCCGTCTCCGAAATCATTGTTTTACCTTTCACGTTGTTTAAATTCTTGCAATTGTTTTGTTGCTCATGCCATGCTATCATGCTACTTACACCTAAATTAAGGCTTAGACCAAAGCCATTACAATGTAAATAAATGCATATGAAGTTGATGACTTATCGTCATCACCTTCATTTAAACTTGACTAGACAGGGTCATACCATATCAATAAAACTCGAACATGCCATCCTTGTTTGAGTTTGCACCCGTTGCTTACTTGTGTGTTTTCCTTGCCGGTGTCCTTACGTTAGCACCCGAGACTGACGAGGAGACTTACGTGGAGCTGTCCGACACCGAGCCCGAGGGTACCGTGGGTGCTGCTTCGACTACCTTACCAGGCAAGGGGGAGAAACTGTGTCATTACTTTATAACTTTCTGCTCATGCCTAGCTTTAGCCTTAGAACGTTGTTGCTTGATCCTATCCACCTTATATGCATGTTTAAACCCATACAGCCATGATCCCCACATCCCAGCAAACCATTGTACTGCTAAGTTACCGCTGCTCAGCCATTGCTTAGTATGGATAGGAAACTTGCTGCTTACCCTATATATTTATGGTTGGGATATCATGCTATAAAAGAAGTTGGTTGATATTTATTATTGTTAAATGATGTTAATTATATTCGACGAAAGGTGGAAGGCTGGACTATCCCGTCTGGTGCTTTGTTCCATTTGAGTCACCTAGGACCCGAGTTCCGGGTATTGGTTCTTTGATCGAGCGTGCCTAATCGTGTGTGGGGTTTTATGGGGCCGCCTTGTCTTACCTACCTAGCTTCGTACATTCTAGTGGTGGCCCGAGCTGATTTACATTTGCAATGTGTGTGTGCTGGTTGGATCCCCAGTTGTTTCCAAACCAAACCAGGGACAGGAGGACATAGTTTCTTGGCTGGCCCAAATAGACCGGATGAGGAACCGGTCTCATAAGAGAACTAACCGGTAATCCAAACCCGAGTTATACGGTAGAGTCCGATTCGAGAGCGTGGCCAGCTTTTGAGTTGGGTGTCGACTCACCGGGGGCCACCCGGAGTGTGCGTTGTTAGCTAGAGGGACTCTGACGTTCCGGAGTTTCAGGCGCTTACCTAGCCAAGTGGAAACCGGGCGTACATGTGACGTCTATAATGGACAGTTGGTACACCCCTGCAGGGTAAATCTTTTCGAAAAGCCGTGTCCGCGGTTATGGACAACTTTGAGCCTACGTCCTGTTCATAGAGTAACATCAATTATAATCATGCTATAAAACTTGACAAACCGTGTGCGTGCCTTGGTTGTCTTTCTCCGTCCAGGGGGACCGAGGGAGAAACGAGGTTGTGTTATGCTTGCGTAAGTAGGTGGATAGCCGACTTATGACACGTTGTCAACGTAACCTCTTGGACCTCATCCTTATTCTAATAGCACGAATAGCCACCATATATGCTAGTACGGCTGCAACCTGTCCATGTCTTTACCTTTCCTGCAGCGTTAGTTATTCCGTAATGACATGTTCTCACCCCCGTTTACCTTTCTGTCTTTACCGCTTTGCCTGATCGGCCGCTGCAGTGGACTACTACCTCGACCCGAGCACCGGACGTTACTTCGTGGAGGTTCCCCCGGAGGACGACGACGAGTACGAGTACCTCGACCAGTAGAATCTTATAGTTGGGTTCAGACGTTCCCGTGGGTGGATCTTTATGTGTAGCCCTCTCTAGGGCAATTTGGATCTTGACCGTACTCGGTCCCTTTTATGCTTCCGCTTGATGTATTGATGAGTTGTACTCAGATGATGTTGTATTATTAGACAGTGGCGTTGTATGCCCTGCTCTATTTATCTATCTATGTATTTCTGTCTTGTAGAGTTGTGCTTATATACCTGTTGTCGAGAATCCGGCAGCGACACGAGTGCGAGTGTCGTGCGCCAGTGGTGTTTGATGCGCTTCTAACTCCGACCGGACGCGAAAGCGACTAGTTAGAGTTAGTACCGCATCAGGGGCCTTACAACTTGGTATCAGAGCAGGACTGACTGTAGGACCCGTTACTGGTCGAAGTTGAGTCTAGAAACTATTTTGGTAGTTATATAGGAAAATTTCGGAGAGTAGGACCTCTTTCTGTTTTCTCCTTATCCCACCCTCCCACCCTTTTTCCGTGAGGAAGTGAAACGATGTTTTGTCTCTGCAACTTATCCCCTTTTCAAAACAATCTAGGTTCTCGTTTACATAAGGCTCCGATTCCTCTATAATTTTTGCTAGCGACGAGATGTGTTGGCGTCTTTGAGACCACTGAGCCGCCACTTGGGGTTGACTGCTCTACCTCGCTTACGGCGTACCCCAGGTGAAACGTCCATACAGGATTGGCGGGCATCCTATGGTAATATGGATGTGGTGTCTTTCCCCTATGGACGACCGTGATGGCGGGCCGCTTAGGGCAGATGTCTCATTGTTCAGGTTTCCAACCGCTCGTATATATTGTTGTGTGCTCGCTAGCAGATTATTATCTTGGTTTCGGATGATCTTGGTTTGGGGATTCCAGTAGCACCTAGCTATCGACTTTCCGGGTTAACCTTGGTGGAATTTCAGCCTTCGGCTTTCTCATACCTCGTGAGGAAGTTTTGTTGTCAATATTGCTTTATCTTCTGGTTACTTCAATGATTCGACCATGTTCTCACAAGTGTTCCTGTGTACAGGATGCCAAGAGAGAACATGCCGCCGCCAGAGAACCCTATCCTTGGGGAGGCTGTAGCCGCAGTGGCTCAGGGCACAGCTGCGATCCTATAGATGCTGCAGAGCCAGAGTGACCAGAGAAGTGATCGACCACAGTACACCACACTGCAGCAGTTCCTCGCGATCAACCCACCCAGGTTCTCCGAGGCTCGAGACCTGCTGGAGGCGGATGACTGGATCGCAGAGATCAAGAAGCACTTCAATGCCAACACCGTCAGACCCGTCGACTACGTCACCTTCGCCTCCTTCCAGCTTCAGGGTGCCGCAGGCAGTTGGTTCTCGACGTACAGGGCCAACAAGGGTGATGCAGAGATCACTTGGGAGGACTTCGTCAGGGATTTCAGAGCTGCTCATATCCCCAGTGGACTGATCGAGAGGAAGCGCGAGGAGTTCTTAGCTCTGAGGCAGGGGGACAGGTCTGTGTAGGAGTATAACCTGGCCTTCGTCAGGCTTTCCAGGTACGCTCCAGAGGAGGTCTCGACAGAGGCCAAGCGCATTGCCAGGTTCCGCGGTGGTCTTGCCACGGACATCAAGTATGCGCTCACCTTGTCCACGCCACGCCTGTTCTCAGAGTTCATCGACCAGGCTATCAGACAGGAGTCAGCTGAGGCAGAGCGTTCCGCAGAGAAGAGGAAGCAGAGAGAGTACAGTTCAGCAGTGATGGTCCACAAGAAGGCAAAGTCCTGGGTTACAGAGCCACAGTCTCAGCCGCAGCGTCAGCAGTTTCAGCCGAGGGGGGCAGTTGTCCGCACTTTTGCCCGCCCTCCCGTCCCAGTGCAGCACGGACCTCGCTCTACTCCACCCTCCGCGAGGCCGCCTGCTCCACAGGGCCAGCCCAGGCTAGAGATCACGTGCTTCAAGTGTGGCAAGCCGGGGCACAAGTCTCCGCAGTGCATCGACCCTCGTTTCGCCCGACTGCCTCCGCCCCCACCTCGCTCTACACCGAGCAACGCGATGGTGTGGGCCCAGCCACGAGCGCTCCGTGTGAACAACGTGACCGTCGCAGATGCCCAGCAGTCGTCTGAGATTGTGCTGGTAGGTTGCTTGTGTGTTCAGTTCCAGCGACAGTTTTGTTTGATTCCGGAGCTTCCCATTCCTTCATGTCCGATGCTTTTGCCAGGTCACTTGACCTTCCGCGAGAGAGTTTGCATGTACCTCTAGCAATTTCTTCTCCAGGTTCGAGGATGCAGTCAGCGGGCAGTATCCCAGACGTGCAGATTTGTATCCAAGGAGCCATCTTTTCCTCGTC
Organism: Bromus sterilis; assembly: GCA_950022295.1. NCBI lineage: Eukaryota > Viridiplantae > Streptophyta > Magnoliopsida > Poales > Poaceae > Bromus > Bromus sterilis. The sequence continues at coordinate 266,448,239 of OX465598.1, read as the reverse complement.
TCTGATTGTCTTGCCCCGTTCCGACATTGATGTCATTTTGGGCATGGATTGGCTTGTCAAGTACAAGGCCAAGATCGATTGTCCGTCCAAGACCGTGTTGCTGACGCACGATTCAGGCGCAGAGATTTGGTACACTTGTCGCTCGACAGTGGGATCAGCACAGTTGTACGCTCTGAACGCTGGAGTTGCTCCATTGATCGAGGAGGTCAGAGTTGTTCGCGAGTTCCCAGATGTCTTCCCAGAGGAGTTGCCAGGTATTCCACCCGTGCGTGCTATTGAGTTCGTGATCGAGCTAGAACCTGGTACACAGCCGATATCTCGGCAGCCTTACAAGATGTGTCCGGAGGAGCTGATTGAGTTGAAGGAGCAGCTGGTGAAGCTTGAAAAGGATGGGCTCATTCGTCCGAGCACTTCCCCTTGGGGTGCCCCGTGCCTTTTGTGAAGAAGAAATATGGTACTAGCCGGTTGGTCCAGGACTACCGTGGCATCAACAAGAAAACCATCAAAAACAAGTACCCTTTGCCCAACATCAATGACCTGTTTGAACAGTTGCATGGAGCAAAGGTGTTTTCCAAGCTTGATTTAAAGATGGGGTACCACCAGATTTGTGTCCGTGAGGAGGACATTCCCAAGACAGTCTTCCGCACTCGTTATGGACTGTACGAGTTTACGGTCATGACGTTTGGCTTCTCAAACGCGCCTTCGACGTTCATGAGGGCCATGAACTATCTGTTCCAAGAGTGGCTAGACGTGTTCGTACTCCTCTACCTCGATGACATCCTTGTCTTTTCCAAGTCAGAGGCTGAGCATGAGGAGCATCTAAGATTGGTGTTGCAGAAGTTGAGAGATCACCAGTTCTATGCCAAGTTCTCCAAGTGTGAGTTTTGGCTCAATAAGGTCAACTTCCTTGGCCATGTCATTTCCTCAGAGGGCATTGCCGTTGACCCAGACAGAGCCCGGGAGATTCAGGATTGGAGTCCGCCGAAGAATGTCAAGCAGCTGAGGAGCTTTCTCGGACTTGCCAGCTATTGCAGGAAGTTTGTCGAGAATTTCTCCAAGATAGCAAAGCCGATGACGGAGTTGTTGTGCAAGGGCAAGAGATACATTTGGTCAGAGGCTTGCCAGGCAGCTTTTGATGAGTTGAAGCTAAGGCTGACCACAGCTCCGATCCTTACACCGCCAGAAGAGTCACAGCCATTTCAAGTTTTCTGTGACGCCTCGTTGAATGGCCTTGGCGGAGTGTTGATGCAGGGAAGGAGTATTGTGGCTTACACCTCGAGACAGTTGAAGCAGGCTGAGAGGAATTATCCGACCCACGATCTGGAGCTGGCTGCAGTGATTCATGCGTTGGTTACTTGGCGACACCTCCTCCTAGGGAGGAAGGTTGATGTGTTCACCGATCACAAAAGCTTAAAGTACTTGTTCACGCAGCCTAACCATAACTTGAGGCAAAGGAGATGGCTCGAGACTATTACTGAGTACTCCGTGGATATTCAGTATACGCCTGGCAAGGCGAATGTCATAGCCGATGCGTTGAGCCGCAAGGGCGATTGCAACAGTGTCCAGGTGTAGAAGATCCACCTTGATTTGTGTGAGTCTTTTCGAAGGCTCAATCTCGAGCTAGTTCCAGCAGGCTATCTGGCCAACCTTGTGGTAGAGCCCACTATCCGTGAGAAGATTCGTGAAGCTCGGTCTGGCAGCTCAATGATTCAGAAGATCAAAAAGGGTATTACCGCCTCAGTTCCAAAGTACGGTTGCTTTTCAGTGCATAATGACGGCACCGTGATGTTCGAGGAGCGAGTTGTTGTTCCCAAGGAAGGAGATCTCAGAGAGGTCATCATGAAGGAGGCTAATGACTCCAAGCTGTCTATCCACCCTGGTAGCACCAAGATGTATCAGGACCTCAAGCAGAGTTTTTGGTGGACTCGTATGAAGCGGGATGTTGCCCGTTTTGTCTCCCAGTGTGATGTGTGCAGGAGAGTGAAGGCACAGCACCAGAAGCCAGCAGGGCTGCTTCAGCCACTCGAGGTTCCAGAGTGGAAGTGGGACCACATTGAGATGGACTTTGTCACGGGTTTTCCGAGGTCTCAGAAGGGCAACAATGCTATCTTTGTTGTCATTGATAACTTGTCCAAGGTTGCCCATTTTCTGCCTGTCAAGGAGACTGTCTCGGCTAGTCAGTTGGCAGAGCTGTACACAGCGAGAATTGTTTCGCTGCACGGCATTACCAAACAGATAAGTTCTGATCGTGGAAGCATCTTCACATCAAACTTCTGGAAGGCCTTTCAAGAGGCATTGGGTACAAAGATTCTCTTCAGTACCGCCTATCACCCTCAGACCAGTGGGAAGGTTCAGCGTGTGAATCAAATTCTCGAGGACATGTTGAGGGCATGTGTGATCTCGTTTGGCATGAAGTGGGAAGAGTGTTTGCCGTATGCTGAGTTTTCCTACAACAACAGCTATCAGGCAAGTCTGCAGGCAGCTCCCTTTGAGATCTTGTATGGCAGGAAGTGCAGGACACCGTTGAACTGGTCCGAGACAGGGGAGAGGAAGTTGTTGTTGGAAATATGCCCTAGAGGCAATAATAAAATGTTATTATATATATATTTCCACGTTCGTAATTAATGTTTATATTTCTGTGCTATAATTGCAATGACCCTGACTGTGAGATTCAGAAGAAAACTCATTTGCATGTGTGGAAATGTAAACACCAAGAGTTCCTGGTTTAGCCTCTAAGACCAGCTCATGTGCTAACTGATGATTATGTTTTCTTAATCATGGACATTGTTCTTGTAACAAGGATGTCAGTAGCAATGGGAACATATTGTTAGCAGAACAATGATGTTGAACCGACCCCAGTATTGAATGATATACTTAGAGATCACATCGTAACTACGTTATAAGTCATATCATGAAATGTTTTCATATACGTAATTCCTTAGACCATGAGAGTATCGAGTTGCTTCACACAGGAAGACATGCTTTGGTTCTTAGATGAATCCTCCCGTAAATGGGAAGTAGTAAAATAAGTTCTGGGTATGTCAGATGGTGTGGCTAGTGACTGTGATAGTTCAAGAATGGGATTTGCTCCTTCACGATGAAGAAGATATTCACTTCGGGCCCACTCGGTATGACGGTATCCATTATAGTCTGGCCAGACGCATTGTGATTCAGTCACGGGGATACCGGAATACGATAACGAGAAATGGGACAAACGAGCAAAGAGGATAACGAGTGGCTTGTGTTCAAAAGTTGTTACACATGGGTGCCAAACTTCTCTCCTCTAACTTTGTCATATATCGCGAAGCAAAGGGAATGGTACATGACTAAACATAATGGTTCACTCGAAGTTTCTTCGTGTATGTGCGGGAGTCAACATGGGTGTCCATGGCTCCGCTATTGATTATTGGCTATTGACAAAAGGCTGTTGACCTATGTCCGGAAGATGTTCTGAGTCATGTCCGCATTATACCGAACCTATTGGGTCACACACTTAACGATCAGTAGTCTGTTAGAATACTAGTATGGTAGAAGGTTTAGTGGAAGCAAAGCAGAATAGTTCATACGGGTACCGGAAGTAGTTCCGGAGATTTATGGAATTGTTCATAAGGGCACCAGAAGTAGTTCTGGGTATTTAAGGTTATGTCCGGATCACTCTGGAGTAGTCCCAGGTGGTTCCGGAACATATGAGAATGGTACTGGGGAAGTCCTGGATCAACCGGAATAGTTTCCGGATAATCGCTGGGCGTCCCGACAACCTTCGCGGTCATCGGGTGGCTTAAACTGTAACTCGGATGGTCTTGGAAACTATCCGGATGGCTCCGAAACGTCCGAGAACGGTCTCGGAAGGTCCTGGAAGTGCTCCAGAAGTGTCCGGAATGTCCCGAAACGGTCCCGGTATGTCCCGGAAGGTCCTGGAAGCTTCTAGAAGGTCATGGAAGGTTCCGAAAGGTTCTGGGCAGTACCACCCACTCCCCTGCGCCCCTAGCCTTGGGGGGCAAGCCACCTAGGCTGCCCTGGCCGGCCAAGGGGTGGGGGGCGCACCAAGGGGAAGGAATCCTCCTCCAGGTGGAATTACCAAATCACATTATGGCAGGTTTCCGGTGGGAAGGTGTGGGAAGGTTTGGAAGGCTTGGGAGTCCAAGTTGGACTCCCAATCCTCCTTGAGCTGCGCCCTAGGCCTCTTGGCCACCTATATAAGGTGAGCCAAGGGGAGAGGGAGAGCAAGACAACTTGTCCCCAAGGCCTATGCGCCACCCTCCCTCATCTAAACCCCGTTGCTCCACAATTAGACCCCGGTTTAGACGCTGTTCTAGATCGGAATCCGTTAGGGTTTTCTCCCTCTAGTTTTCTCGGTGGCGTTCATCTCTGGACGGCGGAGCGCTGCTGGATTTCTTCTACGGGATGTGTGGATACTAATGGAGGGGTCGTACCTTCGACCCTTCTTCGAGGAGCTTGTTCATGGGACTTGTCCGTGGGACTAGATCGCGGGACTTGTTCGTGGGATTGATCGAGGGACTGTTCGTGGGAGAACTTGCGAGATCTACTTCCACTACGTCCACGAGCTTCACCAACTCTTCTTCCGCTGCAACCGTTGGTGAGCAAAGACCTAAACCTTGTATGCAATCTATCTTGGATGATCTTGGGTTCTTGATTCTTAGGCCGAATTTTTTTTTTCTACTACGTTTCCTAACAGTGGTATCAGAGCGATCCTTGATTAGATGCATGTTTAGGTCTAGATCATATGTGTGATATGAGGCATTGATTTTCTTGTTGCTTCCCTGTCATGTGATTTTTTCTATGCTTGATGGCAAGTTGAGGTTTTGCTACAAGGATTGAGTTTTCCATCGATCCCTCTATGCTGCTTTCAGTATGCTGGTTGCCTTGATCATGGTCTACATCAAACTCCTTGGATCTCATCTTAATCTCGCAATAGAAGATTTAACATGGAAGGGCTTGTGGATTTTATGAACTCAAATCCACACGGGGGTCACGCGTTTAACGAAGTTTGGCTTGTGGCATTAGTTGCTGCACGCACCCCGTATGTTAAACTAGCAACAAAAGAAGTATCGTGTTTTGTTTTATCTAGGGTTTCTCGTTTTCCTTGTAAACCTGCTTAACAACCACGTTAAAAGTTGCAACAACCCGTGTAGATGGCGATCTAACTCGTTTTTGCAGAGTATGCATGTGATGTGGTATAGCCTTCAAGATTTGCAATGTGTTTGTATGAGATGCTATATGATGTAATATTTATTCGCGACCTGCGTGTCGTGGTACGGCATGATGACTGGAGTCATATGATTGTCACTTAATTATGGCATGCGTGCCAGAACTGTTTATTAGCTCGAGGCAAAGCAATAGATAGATGCAAGGTGATGATCCATGATGCGGAGGTGGACCCCGACGCACATGCCGGAAGCCGTGGTGATGTTCCCGGCGCCAAGGACAAAGTTGGTGGACACGGTGACTTCAACCACGACGACGTGAAGACAATGAAGACTTCACGAAGCAAAGGGCTATACTATATCACATAATTTTATGAACTGCCTGTGATGTTTATCCCTTTGATGCACCCTTGTTTGATGCGCGGTAGTCGTGTTTTATTAGGGTGATCTCTCGCAAAACAATATCAAGTTGATAGTGTTCTCCCAACTGTAGCACCGTCTATACTATGTTTCACACCGGAGCAGGTCATGTCACATGGGTGCACACGGTGTGACGCATAAAAGACGGGTGTGTTAAAAGAACACACAGCAATTACACTTGGTTGTCTTGACGGTTTGGATAAAAGTTTGCTACCGGAACACGCCCATCGAAAGATGAACAAGAATCACCTTTGGCGTGATTGGCAAGTTGGCCTACCGGTCCAGTCTAAGTCATCAGTGATGTCACATCAATGGCGGACGATTGGGTTGGATCTTGAATCACTCCAGCATCAATTACGAGAGATATTGATCTGAGTGGGAGCGCACTTAGTAATTAAATTGATTAATCACAAGTGCAAATTAATTATGAACAAAGTCTTAGTATTTGCATTATCGTTGTAGAATAATGGCTCGCGTTACCACCTTCCCAATTGATTTTGATTAACTGTATTATCTGGTAAAAACTTTACGATTGGTACCGTATTGTGAGGACTATCCTCAATAGTGCCGAGAAGGACCATGTCCTATCGCAAATTTTTGATGCTCTCCCGCTGATGCTATGGATGATGTGACTTACGTCCATAATCCAAAAATGCTAGAATTCCACCACAGCTAAGTGCATTGTCTTTCACCACCATGAAACCCGAACTTCGAAAAGTTTGGGATAGTTATGTTATATTCATGGAACTGAAAAATTGTTTTCAGTGGTAAGACAATTAATGTTGGATATAAGATATCTAGTACAATGTATGATTGTAAGCATTAGTGAAAATATTCACTGTGCTCTTAACGAAACGGATAAGTGTGGGATCCAGAAGAACAATGATCATATGATGATGAGGATTAAGGGAAAGGAAGTTCCATAGGGTGTTAGTAAGACTTACACGCCGGAAAGTCCATGGCCTGCGCCACCCTTGATCATGTGTGATCTTCTGTGAGTAGGAGTGACATTGGAAATAGAACTATGATACGTATAAAGGCAAAACGAAAGAAGACTGGAATAACCAGCTCAGAAATGAAAGTCATACGGAGTTATAGATGAATTCATTGCTGGTCAAGAGATGTAATTCTTGGGAATCATGATTAAGCAGTTAATTGTGGATTCTGTATATTGTGATTAAACTGTTGATCACCGGAATATCACATCGATTGCATATTGTTGCAACTCGATGCAAGAAATACTATGGCCTTTATGACTAGCTAATGATGAGTTTTGACACGTTCGGGAACACGGTAAAAGGTTTACTATACCGTGTGTTGACTCTATGATTATCTTCATAATTCATTTTAGAGTTGAGTAAATTGTTACTACACTTTAGCCTTGTTGCAAAACATCATTTTGAATCATGTTTGTTGCAAGAGAGTTGTTCAAAGCTATGAATAACGTAAAGGCCGTACTTCCATTATGAATAGGGTGTATGTTATGAATCTTGATAATAATACTAAACATTCATAACACTGACGCTAAACGTCGCAAGACTAACAGAAATACCACATAGATGTGGCACTGCCGTTTATCACAAGTGACATAACATGCATGAAGAATTTCCATAAGTGATGGACTTTCGAGTCATATGATTATGAATCACTTGACGCTTGCGATCTTTGTCTCGAATTAATGTGACTAAAACACCGTTAATAGGCCATACATGAACGGGCAACTAAACCATTGGTAATCATACATGATGATGTGTGTAGTCCAATAAGTGTAGTTGTGTGCAGTGGATTCCCTATCTTCACTCATGAGTTGAAGTAGATATGTGGATATCTGTTCAATAGAGACATACGTCTGAAATCTTTGAAATGTTCAAGGAATTTTAGAGTGAAATAGAAATTCATTGTAACAAGAAAATAAAGCTTCTGCAAATTAGATTGTAGAAAGTAATATTTGAGTTACAAGTTTAGCGAACGTCTGATGAGTTGTGAAGAAGTGTCATAACTTGCGTCTCCCGGAACACCACTATGAGTAAAGTGTTCGAGAGATGTAATCAAGCCATGTATGACACGGTAAGATCAAATATGACGTTTATCAATTTGCCATTATACTTATTAAAGTTATGCGTTAGTGACTACGACTTTTACACTGAAAAGAGCATCATCAAATCTGTTGAAATGACACCATATTAGATCTGGTATGGACTGTTAAAACCATGTTGTCTTTTCTTAAAATTTGGGTATATGAGGCATATGTTTGACATACTCAAAACCCCAAATCAGATAAGTGCTACTTTGTTAAGGTTATGCCAAAAGTTTTGGTATTCCTCTATCACTACACAAAAGCAAAACTGTTTGCTGTTAAGAACAATGTGTTTTGAAGAAAAATAGTTTCTTACAAAAGAGTGAGTGGGAGGACAGTGCAACTTGTCAAAGATTGTTGAATCTTCAGAGGAGTGCGCAGCTGAACCACACAGGTTAGACAAAAATCGTACAAACATTCATGATATGTAAAACGAGATATTGTTGTTCGACAATGATAAACCTGTGATATACAAAGAAGCGTTGATGGGCCCTGACTCCGGGATTTGGCTAAATGCCAAATAATCCGAGATAGTATCCATGGAAGTAAGTCAAGTTTTGAACTTGGTAGACCCTCGGAAAGACTAAAAGTCTGAAGAATATATATATGGATCTATAATTGATTCGGATGAAATTGTTTTATCCATAAAGCTCAACTCGTTGGAAAATTGTTTTCTAGCAAGTTCAAAGGTTGACTACGGCGAAATAGTGTCGACCGTAGAAATGCTTTAGTCAGTTCGGGTTATACTAGCAATTACTACATATCTCATTTATAGGATATGGTAGAATGAACGTCAAAACAAAGTTCCTACATGGAAATATAACAAAGGACGTATACGTGATACGACCGGAATGTTTTGTCGATTCAAAGGATGCTAAAATAGATGCAAGCCTAGGATATCCAGTGATGGACTGGAGCTAGCATAATGGAGTTGGAATTTTCGTTATGATGAAATTGCCAAAAGAGTTTGTTTTCATCAGGAATAACGAAGATGCTTGAATGTTCAAGAAAGTAAGTGGGAGCTGAATGATATTTCTAAAATCTTATGTAGATGACATATTGTTGATTGGAAATTATATAAATTTCTTGACACGAATAAGGACTTCATTGGAAATGGTTTTCGGTTGAAGAACTTGGGATAATATAGCATTAGTATTGAGCACAGTGATCTATGTAGATAGTAAGTGCCTGATCATGCTAAAGCCAACATTACATGTTGACATGATACTAAAGTAGTTTAGTATGAATACGCTAAGAAGGATGTTCTTGCCGAGGTCACGGTGAAAAGTTGTTTGCGGAAATCGGTGTTCATGAACACAGATAAGCAAAAACACGTGAATTGAATTCCACTCACCTGTGTGTTTGGATTAATCATGTACACCATAATATGTAAAACGACCAGATATGTCCAACGCTACAAAAGGTTGTGAGCAAGATACCAAAGTGATCAATATGTTGATCATTGGACAAACAGTGAAAAGTTAAACTTATGATAGATAAGATATGTTTCTCGGAAAAATGGAGATAATGAAGAGCTTGTTGTAACAAGTTATACCAGCTGAATTTTGATGTAAACAGTTACACCAATTCAGTCTTCATACTTACTCCGATCGATTTTCGATTTTAATTGGGATTATGTGTTTCACACATAAGGGTGGCACAATATGAAGGAACTGTGTTAAAGTTAGATACTGTGGCGAATTCTATAACAGAGGCTAAGTATATTGTTGCTTAAAGAAGTAACAAGGGAGGGTATTTTGAATCATCAAGTTCATTTATGAACATGGTATGGTTTCCTAGATGCTTGAAGCTCATGGAACATTGATGAATGATTTCATGACTTATTCTAAGGAACCAAGGTCCTACCAAATGATTCAAACATATACAAAGCTAAACTGATAAAATTAGTGAATTTTATGATAGCGTGAAAACGCGAAGATATGCAAGATACAAACGGGCCTGAAACGTCAGATCCGAAGATGAGGTCTATACCACAAATGAGGCATTTATTACACCGGTATGCCATAGGTGTAAAGTGCTCAAGCACTGACAATATTATTGACTCTAGTGCAAGTGGGAGACTGTTGGAAATATGCCCTAGAGGCAATAATAAAATGTTATTATATATATATTTCCACGTTCGTAATTAATGTTTATATTTCTGTGCTATAATTGCAATGACCCTGACTGTGAGATTCAGAAGAAAACTCATTTGCATGTGTGGAAATGTAAACACCAAGAGTTCCTGGTTTAGCCTCTAAGACCAGCTCATGTGCTAACTGATGATTACGTTTTCTTAATCATGGACATTGTTCTTGTAACAAGGATGTCAGTAGCAATGGGAACATATTGTTAGCAGAACAATGATGTTGAACCGACCCCAGTATTGAATGATATACTTAGAGATCACATCGTAACTACGTTATAAGTCATATCATGAAATGTTTTCATATACGTAATTCCTTATACCATGAGAGTATCGAGTTGTTTCACACAGGAAGACATGCTTTGGTTCTTAGATGAATCCTCCCGTAAATGGGAAGTAGTAAAATAAGTTCTGGGTATGTCAGATGGTGTGGCTAGTGACTGTGATAGTTCAAGAATGGGATTTGCTCCTTCACGATGAAGAAGATATTCACTTCGGGCCCACTCGGTATGACGGTATCCATTATAGTCTGGCCAGACGCATTGTGATTCAGTCACGGGGATACCGGAATACGATAACGAGAAATGGGACAAACGAGCAAAGAGGATAACGAGTGGCTTGTGTTCAAAAGTTGTTACACATGGGTGCCAAACTTCTCTCCTCTAACTTTGTCATATATCGCGAAGCAAAGGGAATGGTACATGACTAAACATAATGGTTCACTCGAAGTTTCTTCGTGTATGTGCGGGAGTCAACATGGGTGTCCATGGCTCCGCTGTTGATTATTGGCTATTGACAAAAGGCTGTTGACCTATGTCCGGAAGATGTTCTGAGTCATGTCCGCATTATACCGAACCTATTGGGTCACACACTTAACGATCAGTAGTCTGTTAGAATACTAGTATGGTAGAAGGTTTACTGGAAGCAAAGCAGAATAGTTCATACGGGTACCGGAAGTAGTTCCGGAGATTTATGGAATTGTTCATAAGGGCACCAGAAGTAGTTCTGGGTATTTAAGGTTATGTCCGGATCACTCTGTAGTAGTCCCAGGTGGTTCCGGAACATATGAGAATGGTACTGGGGAAGTCCTGGATCAACCGGAATAGTTTCCGGATAATCGCTGGGCGTCCCGACAACCTTCGCGGTCATCGGGTGGCTTAAACTGTAACTCGGATGGTCTTGGAAACTATCCGGATGGCTCCGGAACGTCCGAGAACGGTCTCGGAAGGTCCTGGAAGTGCTCCAGAAGTGTCCGGAATGTCCCGAAACGGTCCCGGTATGTCCCGGAAGGTCCTGGAAGCTTCTAGAAGGTCATGGAAGGTTCCGAAAGGTTCTGGGCAGTACTACCCACTCCCCTGCGCCCCTAGCCTTGGGGGGCAAGCCACCTAGGCTGCCCTGGCCGGCCAAGGGGTGGGGGGCGCACCAAGGGGAAGGAATCCTCGTCCAGGTGGAATTACCAAATCACATTATGGCAGGTTTCCGGTGGGAAGGTGTGGGAAGGTTTGGAAGGCTTGGGAGTCCAAGTTGGACTCCCAATCCTCCTTGAGCTGCGCCCTAGGCCTCTTGGCCACCTATATAAGGTGATCCAAGGGGAGAGGGAGAGCAAGACAACTTGTCCCCAAGGCCTATGCGCCACCCTCCCTCATCTAAACCCCGTTGCTCCACAATTAGACCCCGGTTTAGACGCTGTTCTAGATCGGAATCCGTTAGGGTTTTCTCCCTCTAGTTTTCTCGGTGGCGTTCATCTCTAGACGGCGGAGCGCTGCTGGATTGCTGCTACGGGATGTGTGGATACTAATGGAGGGGTCGTACCTTCGACCCTTCTTCGAGGAGCTTGTTCATGGGACTTGTCCGTGGGACTAGATCGCGGGACTTGTTCGTGGGATTGATCGAGGGACTGTTCGTGGGAGAACTTGCGAGATCTACTTCCACTACGTCCACGAGCTTCACCAACTCTTCTTCCGCTGCAACCGTTGGTGAGCAAAGACCTAAACCTTGTATGCAATCTATGTTGGATGATCTTGGGTTCTTGATTCGTAGGCCGAATTTTTTTGTTTTCTACTACGTTTCCTAACAGTTGTTCGGTCCAGACGCGATCCAAGAGGCAGAAGATAAGGTGAGGATCATCAGGGAGCATCTCAGGGCAGCACAGTCTAGGCAGAAGGCCTATTATGACAAAAAGCACCGTGGTGTTGACTTCAAAGTTGGTGACTTCGCATACCTCAAAGTGTCTCCACTTCGGGGCACTCACCGCTTTGGGATCAAAGGCAAGTTGGCTCCCAGGTTCGTTGGTCCGTTCCGCATCCTGGAGACTCGGGGACCTCTCGCGTTCCGCCTTGAGCTTCCAGACAGCTTGACTATGGTGCATGATGTGTTCCACGTGTCCCAGTTGAAGCAGTGTTTCAAGCAACCAGAGCAGGCAGTGGACTTGGGCGAGATCCAGCTGAGTCCGGACCTTTCCTACTCAGAGCGTCCAGTCCGTGTTCTTGACTCGTCCGAGCGCAAGACTCGCAACAAGTCCGTCAAGTTCCTCAAGGTGCAGTGGGCACATCACTCGGAGAAGGAGGCAACGTGGGAGCGTGAAGATCATCTCCGTTCTGAGTATCCCGAGCTTTTTCATGCTTAGATCTCGGGACGAGATCCTGTGTTGGTAGGGGAGAGCTGTGACACCCCACATGTAATAATCTAGCAAAACCATGTAATTTTACTTCCTTTGTTGGACTTGTAACTTGTCATGGTGGATGTTATTGAGATTTCATGTGATGATCTTGACTTGCATTGGGATTGGAGAAAAAATGCTTTGTGATCAGGGGTGACCCATATGGTGCATTTGAGTTATTGTTGGAATTGTTCTGGTCACATGGCATCTTTTCTCACCTCATGTTTGGCATAGCCATTTCAAATGTCTTGGCCATGATTGTCAACTTTTCAAAATCCTTTTACAACATTCAAAACAGTAGCCCCAGTTCAAAGTGAATTTGAATCCAAAAATGGGCCACATTTTTGTTGTTGCCAAAATTGGTCAAACCAATTTTGTTAATTCTAGAAAAATGCAAGGTTTAAGAATTTCAAGTTCATGGAATTTTGAACCTTCTGTTTTCTTCTCAAAAACTCCCCAAAGGCCTTTTCTAATTAATTTTAAATAGAAATTGGTGTTGTTTTACTTTGGGTGAATTTTCTCTGCATGAAAAATTGATCAAATCAATTTTGGGTGATCAACAGGACCCAAAGGTTATGAAATATATTTTCTATATATTTTATTTCCTTTTTCTTCTCTGTCTTTTCCTTTTTTTCTTCCTGGCTGGAATTCTTTTTTTTGCAAAGGCTGGCTGGCTTCTTTTCTTCTCAAACAGCCAGCCCAGCCCACCTGGGCCTCCCTTTCCTCGCGGGTCAGCCCGTCGAAGCGGTACGGAGAGCCGCTCCACCGTCGGATCTGATCTGCGGTGGATATCATATCGGAGGAGCACGGCTCCCCGCTCCGTTAGGCCGCCGGCACGGACGCCGAGAGGGAGACCTGTCGCTGTCGCCGTCTCCGGCCGTCTCATCGCCGTCGACCCCCCCTATAAGAGCCCCCTGCGGCCTAGGGTTTCATTTCTCCCCCGTTTTCGAGCCGCCGCCGCCTGTAGGCTCGCCGGGGAGCTCCCCTGTTCCGCCCCCGTCGCCGGTAAGAATCCAAATTCCGCCGCCGCCGTTGAGAAATTCTTCAAGCCGTGAGGGCCTTCTTCGTCTCCGCCCTGATGCGCTCGTTTGTCCTCCCGCAGCTGCAAGCTAGGTGCCCGGGGACGTCGCCATCGCCGTCGACCTCCGCCGTGGACGTCTTCGGCTCCGACGACGGTCAGTTCCGCCTCGGCTGCGCTGCTTCCGCTCGACGTCGACAACCCCAAGGTGATCACCGTGCGACCCCTCCTTCCCTCCCGCGTGTAGGCTAGTTCGCTCGCGCCGTGCGTGGAGCCCCTGTTCCGCGCTGCGCCGTCGCCGGTGCGCCTCCGTGCTCGCCGTGCCCGTGGCGTGTCCGGAGTGCACGTGTGCGTGTCCTAGGCACGCTCTGGCCGCGCCTATGGCCCCAAAGGAGAGCCTTTGCCGCATGCCCGAGCGCTTCCTCTTCCGCCTCTACGTGCTGCAGTGCTGTTCCATGTTGCCGCCGTGAGGTTTAGATCAACCTAGCCTCGTCGTCTTGAAGCTAGGGTTCGGGTCCAGTGCGTAGATCGGTAGCAGGTAGATCCCTCTCGCGTTTGTGCACCGTAGCGTAGCCTAGTTCGGCCGGAGTTCAACGCTAGGCTCGCCGGAATCTCGCCGGATGCGCTGTGTCTCTGAATCCAAAGGAGCAGTCGCCGCCCCTCTGAATCTTCGTCGATGGCGTCGGGCAGAGAGAGATCTGAGGGTTTTGCAGTGCACGCAGGTGTACCTGGGTGTACCCTCTTGGGTTCCCGCAGCTGGGTTCGCCGGATGTCGACCGGAGCACCACGGGAGCCTCGCCGGAACTTGGGTCCGTGGCGGGTTCAGAGCAAGGAGCTCTTTTTCTTCATTGTAGCGCAGGGTTCAGAGAAGAGAGGGAGTCAGTGCGCTTGGGCCGTGGAGGAGCAGTGGCCGTGGGCCTGGTCCACTTGGGCTCGGCCTTTTCTTCTTTTTTTTGTTTTTGTTTTTCCCGCGCTGCGTGTGGGCTCAGTGAAGTTGGGCCCGAGTAGCCGAGGCTGGCCCATGGGGCTAGGTCTTTTCCTTTTCCTTTTTTTCTTTTATTTTTTATCTCTGGTTTAATTCAAATTTGAATTGAATTTAAATTCAAATCTGAATTTGACCACCTTTGCAAACAGGGGCATCCCATATATGAATTTGGGCTAGCTTGAGCTACTGGTCAGCATGGTGGGGTGCATATTTGCATTTGGCCCCTCTAAAAATTGGAGCTTGGTCATTTTGCAATTTACCCCCTGTAAAGTCTTTGAATTTTGTCAAGTTTGTTCAAAATTCAAATTGCCCATGCCATATATGGATTTTGGGTAATTTTTCACAAGGAGTTGCATGGTGATGATGATTTAATCATTTGAACCTTTTTCAAAATGCATGTGGTGCAATTTTGCACTCAGCCCCCTAAACTCCAGTTGAATTTGCAGCTGTCTCTGCAAATTCAAATGGGGACATATTATATATGGGTTTGGGGTGGTTTTCTGCAAGGATTTCAATGGTGATGTCTCCATTGGGTTTTGGGCAACTCAGGTGGACAAGGTGTGATCACCTGATCCAGGATCAATCTGATCTTTCTGCTTACAACATTTTCAACTTCAGTGCATTTGAAATTGTTGTTCATCTGATCCTTTCAATCTTGTCCCATGTCATTCTCAAGTCTTCTTTCTTCAAGTAAGCCCCAACATATTGTCATACGTAATGTGCCTGATTTCCAACAGTTGTTGCACCTTCCATGTGTCATGTTCATCGACACTACTCCGTCTCCGGAATCATTGTTTTACCTTTCACGTTGTTTAAATTCTTGCAATTGTTTTGTTGCTCATGCCATGCTATCATGCTACTTACACCTAAATTAAGGCTTAGACCAAAGCCATTACAATGTAAATAAATGCATATGAAGTTGATGACTTATCGTCATCACCTTCATTTAAACTTGACTAGACAGGGTCATATCATATCAATAAAACTTGAACATGCCATCCTTGTTTGAGTTTGCACCCGTTGCTTACTTGTGTGTTTTCCTTGCCGGTGTCCTTACGTTAGCACCCGAGACTGACGAGGAGACTTACGTGGAGCTGTCCGACACCGAGCCCGAGGGTATCGTGGGTGCTGCTTCGACTACCTTACCAGGCAAGGGGGAGAAATTGTGTCATTACTTTATAACTTTCTGCTCATGCCTAGCTGTAGCCTTAGAACGTTGTTGCTTGATCCTATCCACCTTATATGCATGTTTAAACCCATACAGCCATGATCCCCACATCCCAGCAAACCATTGTACTGCTAAGTTACCGCTTCTCAGCCATTGCTTAGTATGGATAGGAAACTTGCTGCTTACCCTATATATTTATGGTTGGGATATCATGCTATAAAAGAAGTTGGTTGATATTTATTATTGTTAAATGATGTTAATTATATTCGACGAAAGGTGGAAGGCTGTACTATCCCGTCTGGTGTTTTGTTCCATTTGAGTCACCTAGGACCCGAGTTCCGGGTATTGGTTCTTTGATCGAGCGTGCCTAATCGTGTGTGGGGTTTTATGGGGCCCCCTTGTCTTGCCTACCTAGCTTCGTACATTCTAGTGGTGGCCCGAGCTGATTTACATTTGCAATGTGTGTGTGTTGGTTGGATCCCCAGTTGTTTCCAAACCAAACCAGGGCCAGGAGGACATAGTTTCTTGGCTGGCCCAAATAGACCGGCTGAGGACCCGGTCTCATAAGAGAACTAACCGGTAATCCAAACCCGAGTTATACGGTAGAGTCCGATTCGAGAGCGTGGCCAGCTTTTGAGTTGGGTGTCGACTCACCGGGGGCCACCCGGAGTGTGCGTTGTTAGCTAGAGGGACTCTGACGTTCCGGAGTTTCAGGCGCTTACCTAGCCAAGTGGAAACCGGGCGTACATGCGACGTCTATAATGGACAGTTGGTACACTCCTGCAGGGTAAATCTTTTTGAAAAGCCGTGTCTGCGGTTATGGACAACTTTGAGCCTACGTCCTGTTCATAGAGTAACATCAATTATAATCATGCTATAAAACTTGACAAACCGTGTGCGTGCCTTGGTTGTCTTTCTCCGTCCAGGGGGACCGAGGGAGAAACGAGGTTGTGTTATGCTTGCGTAAGTAGGTGGATAGCCGACTTATGACACGTTGTCAACGTAACCTCTTGGACCTCATCCTTATTCTAATAGCACGAATAGCCACCATATATGCTAGTACGACTGCAACCTGTCCATGTCTTTACCTTTCCTGCAGCGTTAGTTATTCCGTAATGACATGTTCTCACCCCCGTTTACCTTTCTGTCTTTACCGCTTTGCCTGATCGGCCGCTGCAGTGGACTACTACCTCGACCCGAGCACCGGACGTTAATTCGTGGAGGTGCCCCCGGAGGACGACGACGAGTACGAGTACCTCGACCAGTAGGATCTTATAGTTGGGTTCAGACGTTCCCGTGGGTGGATCTTTATCTGTAGCCCTCTCTAGGGCAATTTGGATCTTGACCGTACTCGGTCCCTTTTATGCTTCCGCTTGATGTATTGATGAGTTGTACTCAGATGATGTTGTATTATTAGACAGTGGCGTTGTATGCCCTGCTCTATTTATCTATCTATGTATTTCTGTCTTGTAGAGTTGTGCCTATACCTGTTGTCGAGAATCCGGCAGCGACACGAGTGCGAGTGTCGTGCGCCGGTGGTGTTTGATGCGCTTCTAACTCCGACCGGACGCGAAAGCGACTAGTTAGAGTTAGTACCGCATCAGGGGCCTTACACCTGGATGCCCATAATGACCCCTGTGCATTCCGGATATCAAACACCGATTGGACCTTACGCCGTATAGCATTCCCTTTGTCAGCGATACTGGATTGTTCCGAGATTCGATCAATGACATCCTATGTCTGGTTCAACCTCATTCTGAACTAATCCTCATTCACTCGTTCCCTTGATATTCATCCCTGTGACCTAGTCACATGCTGCAGCTTTATGGATGGAATCTCACCGAGTGGGCCCCGAGTATCTATCCATTATATGGATTGAAAAATCACGCTCTTGTAACAATACTCCTCAACATATCTCCACGGAATACCCAAGATACAACCGTTATGACCCGCATATTTCAGTCAGGTGGTGGGATGTAGGTCAAAGCATCCGGGAAGATAGCAATTATGCACGTACTCACGATCAAAGGAACGGTTTACCACGTTCTGTAATTACAACACTGGACCTTCACAAGATTTGATCATGCCGTAATGCTTACTTTGGGTAATGTTCATCACGTCACTTAACCAGTGAGGTGACCTCATAGTCAAGAGACTCAATTGTCCATGATCGCGAAACCACGACCATCATGTTGACCATGAACTAGTTATCGATGTACAGGCTAACTAGGAACTCTGGGGGTTTCTATACCACACCTGCATCATTGTTTCACTGACACAGTTCTAGAACGGTATGAAACTGGTTATGAACTTGCTTAGATATATTGGAATAATCATATATTATTTGCCTCTAGAGCATATATCCAACAGTATCCCACTTGCACTAGAGTGCGATCATAATCATCTTATCACATAAGTGTTCATTGATCATGCATGCTCATGGAAGAGGGTTCGTCAACGAACTGCACCAATTCAGATTCGTATGTTTCCTTTGCAACTGGTATAGGTCAAAAACTCTTTTGAAATACCACTCATTATCATATAATGGTTGGATATAAGTTTCGCGGGAGAGTGAGACTATTATTTCACAGTATCCTCCAATGATCTCTTGGTTCAGTCTTTAGAAGACTCATCCTTAGTCATATATATACTAGGAAATACACTCAATCATAAGTCCAATACTTTTAACGCTAAACTTTTATCCATACGTCTACTTTCTTAAGTAGTATTATGTTTGTAGTGCCGTGAATTTTGCTCACATTTCTTTCATGTCTTTGGTGATGTCTCTAATGCCATATAGACCCATAATATGACTTGAAATTTTAATCTTGCATTACATTCAAGTCTATTATCCTTTCTATATTTTAGAGAATAGTCCTCAGTATTCCTCATATACTGAATGCATGGACTTTATTCGGATTATGTGTTTTACTCCTAAAGCACATCGGAATCTGTTCTTCTTCCAAGAACTTTTGAGTCATTCTGTTGTTGGATTCGCAATGCATGTTATATGGTAGAATCATATGTCAAGAACATATAAGATCACATGTCCAGTACATGGTGCATCTCTATTCTTCCACCAAGACATTGCTTGTGATATTTGGATTTCATCCATTATATAATTTCTAGCCACAAGAACATGCTTCTTGTCTTAGAAGATTATTCCAACCTTTACTTCGTTTCATTATCCGTATCTTAATCTACTCATATAGATTTCAACGTCTAATGTGTTGGTATTTCACATAAAAGAAGATTCTTGCAATCTTGTATTTCATTTGCCTTATGCTCTATATATATCATGATGCACATATGTATATAAGACGATTCTCTATATACACAATCCATGCATATACATATATATACATATGAGATCATTCTTCACACATATCAATGCATATATGTTTGAGACAATGATCATGCTCCCACTCAAATATATCCATCATATACTCATATATTTGTGGTTCAGCTTTCATCAAGTCATTTTATTGTTCACTATGTCTCACATAATGACAAAGCTTCCAAAGCTCCCACTCAGAAAATGCCCTCTGCATTCCAAGTTTCCGGGAAGTCTTCAAAGCTCCCACTCAGTTTCATGAAACTGCAGGCCCACTCAATATTTTGGTCATCACAAAATCACTTGATCAAATCAAGGTTGAGGGTTCCGGTCTTGAGGTACTATAGTCCATCCTTTTAACGAAGTAACCTTCGTCATGCCCATTGCAATTCTCTTTCAAATCCCAAATTTGACTGAGATGCAATTTCAGGCTATGGTCCATCGTAGTGTAAATGAAATATTTTATTAATTAAAGAATTCCTACGTTTCCGTAGTCAATCACTATTGAACTTTGGTCATAACCAAATAATGCCTTATGCCCATTATATTATTCTCAATAACTCTCCAGTTTGTCGAGAATATGAAATTACCGATTTATTTCACGGGACGTGAGCCATCCTACATGTAACTCAATATTATTTCATTTCTCCTCGTGTTCTAGGCTACCATCATTCCTTTGTGTCTCAAGCAATGTTATTCTTTATTGTTTTATTAAGAAGACTCATTATTATTGTTCTGTACAGAACGTATTCATGACAACCTTCTAAATTCAACAATGGCTTCAATTCATATACCAAGATTAATCATCTATGGCATATCCTTGCTTATACAGTGTCATTATAGCGGAACATGCTTCCGTTGCAATACTCTGATATTCTGAAGGCAAGGTCCAATACCCCGGTCAAAGTTTCCATTATCTCCCATTGGATCCGTGTCGAGAGACTTCTTCTCGCATTACCAATCAAGCAACACACATTTTGCTATCCGGGAGAATATGTAATTTCAATTGCTTGTAGTTTTATTACAAAGAAATTCTTTCTTTTAAGAAACCTTATAACACCATCAGTTATGGAACTATCATGTCTCGTTAGATTCAGGATGGTTTCCTATTCATGAAGTGGGTGTTTTAACTTAATGAATTAGACAACCTTATTCGACAATAACTATAGTGCTAGGGGAAAGAACGTTTAGACCATACTACGGTTTAGTATGACTACGAATGGTTTAAGTAGTCTAGCACTTTCAACTTCCATCGTAGTTTGTGGTACAACTTCCACAAGTCTCCCATTATGTCAATATCAATACTTATCACTTCGGATCGTAGCATAGTGATATGTATGCTTGTATTCTCACTTCTCACTGTGATTCCTGAATCTCAGTTTTATGATCTCAATTGAATACAACTTTCAATTAATCATATGAAGTCTTTAATGATAACTCACGTGCCCATTTAGTACATCATTTATGTATAATGATTGGCACAAGTTCTACTTGCTAGAACCTTGTCATGGTTATATTTATTGCAGAGGTTCATAGATCGTGTATCTAATCCATCTCATGCAATCAAGTTATGATTTTCATTCGATAATGAACTCACAAGTTAATAGATCATACATTTAATGAATTCATCAGTTATGAAGTCACCTCATGCAATCAAATCTTTGACTTGTTATAATCAAGACAACTTTATCATTAAACATTGAATATTTCTTGACAATAATAGAAGTATTATAAATGCTTTCTATCATATCATAAATCAAGAAGTAATCAAAGTATAAGCACACTTTTATTCATAAAGATGGAACAACTGACTTGTCTCATTACATGAATAACTTTGTCTCGCGAGATGCAAGACACACAACTAAGTGTTCATACTATAATGATTACATAAGATTTATCTAATACTCTAAGTATCTCCTATGATAGATGTCTCGGCGGAATCCATGCTGGCCATCAACTGACTTGATATCCATCAATCCTCGATTTCACCTCTTCCCGTCCATGCAACGGCAGGTCCTGTTTTCATAAAACAGAATAAGTATCGGATACTCATTTACTGCAAATGTTGTATAAGGGAATAAACATTTATAAAGTATATCAAGTATATACCTTCTCCATCAACAACTTCTCCTTCAATGGGTTCAACCTCCAGGTACTGAAGTCTATCCATGAAGTCAAAGAACTCGAGGCTTTCACCTCTGCCGACATAGCCATGGACATGGTCTGTATAGCTTGGTGGAAGCGAGTGTAACACCGTGTATATCGTAGACTCATGTGTGGTTCCATAGTCAAAGTCATCTACGAGGCTCAGATGTATCTCATGCATCTTGGCCAAGTGTGCCTTCAGGCAAGAGCCTTCTTCCATCTTTGTAGAGAGAAACTCACTTTCTAACTCAAATCTGGCAACTCTAAACCGATGCAAGTTTGATGGCTTCATCTCATTGATCATATCATATGTATCCAAATCAGCATACTCCTCACGCAAAGGTTGCGGAATGCTGGTTTCTATGATACCCTTTGCTATGCCATATGTCCTTCGACGATACTGATAATCAATCGCCGCTTGTGCATCCATGTCGTTTGCTGGAGGGTTTCCCACATGCTCTCTGGTTAAGAATGAAAGGTTGATTCTCTTGAGCACGGCTCTAAGGCGTAAGTACCAACTAATGAAGTTTGACCCATTTTCTTTAAGTCTTTCACCATGTAAGAAGGAAACCATTTCAAGGTACTGGGTATTATCCATTTTCTACAAACATAATTGCAAGGAACACAATTAAGACTAATTCACAACAATGAGTTCATATAATCATATTATAAATGAGCTCGCACTAAAACAATTCACCCCTAGGAAGTTTTAGTGATTACATGATCCAGATTCACTACCCGACCTCGAATATCACACGGCTGACGGGTCAGTTTCAAAGGTAGACAACAACTTGTGCGATCACATTATCTTATATGTACTATGACTCATGCTCGATCTTTCGATCTCTAGTATTCCGAGGCCATATCTGCATATGCTAGGCTCGCCAAATTAACCTCCATGTTATATGCTGCTCAGCAAGGCCATATCTGCATATGCCAGGCTTGCCGAACCCAACCTCATGCGAACTCCATTGAATATGTAGGACAACTCCGGTATGTACGGAGCATCAAGCCATATGGGAGAACCTTCCAGGCGGTGCACAGTTCGGTAGAATACTTGTGTTTGGCTTTGTTAAGGGATCATCTTATCACATGCTACCGTCGTGTATCCTATACTAGCAAGTTTTAAGATGTCTGAGCTATGGCAACACTAAGTCTACAGTGTCTCCATTTTAGTTTGTTTTATGATGACGATTACTACTTACTAGTAACACATAGCAAAGCTATCACTACATCACAAGCAAACGAATGATAGCCCCCACTTAGCAATACAAGGTTTAGACGGTCTAGTTGTATATTGCAAGTTTTACGTGGCTGCTAGGGCTTTCATAGTTAAACAGGTTTTAACCTACGAGTCAACCACAATGTCAACCATACGATTGTCTCTATTACACCCCGCACGGGGCCCTCCGTTGCAAATGCCACATCCGCTAAAGTAGAGAGATAGACATCCCCCAGCCACTTTATACGGTACAAGCCGTGTGTCAAGCGTGGAACCAGTCTCGCGTAAGCGTACACGTAAGGTCGGTCGGGGGCCGCTTCATCAAACAATGCCGCAGATGTGAATAAGTACACGTGGGAGGGTAACAATCATACAATCAACGCCCACATCCCCGATGTGTTATATCCGTACAGTAATACTAAGCATAGACCTAGCTCATGATACCACTGTTGGGGTTCGCAGCAGAAAACACAAATTTTTCTAACTAGCGTTCCCATAACCCAAGATCTAACTAGCCGTATTACCGGTACGGAAAGGAGTGCGGAAATAACATACCTCGGGGTGTAGTCCGTTGCGGGGGAAACGTTCCCGCAAATGTGGTTGATGTAGCCGATCAAGTTTCACAGCCCCCTGGCTGTGTTGAGCACCCGGATGGGTGTAGTGCCACACGTGTAGCACCTCGTAGTACTCGCACACGTACGAGACTCGATGACGACCTCCGTTCTCCGATCCAGCTAAGGTGGCGGAAGCAGACCTCCGAACGGAGCTTCGGCAGCACGACGACCTCCAATTCTAGCAGAGAAGCCTCAATTCCACTATAGGCTCACACTAAGGATCCCACCGTGAAAGAGACAAGGGAGGGGAGAAGACCGGAGAAAACCGGTCTCAATTCGGAGTAATGTTTATTTTCTCACGAATTTCTGTGTATTTGGCTTCTTCAAATATGTGCACCCTGCCCATCTATATATAGGCAGAGGGGAGGGAGTCAACCCATCTCCCTTAGCAATGTGGGACTAAAGTACCTTTGCTAAGGGGGTTGGCCGGCCAAGGGGGGGGGAGGGGGCGCACCCCTCATGGGCCCTAGGGCCCATGGCGCCTCCCCCTTCTTTCCTTTTTCTTCTTCCCTTTTATTTCTTCCCCTAATGGGCGTTTTTCTCCACTAAGGCCCATTGCACATATTAATTAGAAATAAAATGATTTTAATTATTAATTCAATTAATTAATAACTAAAAAATAATATTCCATCTCCCGGTGCTCCGGAACACCTTCCGGTTCACTCCGAACTTGTTCGGTTCAACACGGTACTTCTCCGATGTAGTTTCCTTTATTATCTGGTTACTCCGATGGTTCCGAAAAGGTCTCCGATTTCATCGAGCCGTTAAGCGTGTTACCCTACGGTCCGAGAACACTCCAGTCATGACCGAGATGAGGCTATGGTCAATGATCATCAGCGGGACCTGGATGCCCATAATAACCCCTGTGCATTCCGGATATCAAACACCGATTGGACCTTACGCCGTATAGCATTCCCTTTGTCAGCGATTCTGGATTGTTCCGAGATTCGATCAATGACATCCTATGTCTGGTTCAACCTCGTTCTGAACTAATCCTCATTCACTCGTTCCCGTGATATTCATCCCCGTGACCTAGTCACATGCTGCAGCTTTATGGATGGAATCTCACCGAGTGGGCCCCGAGTATCTATCCATTATATGGATTGAAAAATCACGCTCTTGTAACAATACTCCTCAACATATCTCCACGGAATACCCAAGATACAACCGTTATGACCCGCATATTTCAGTCAGGTGGTGGGATGTAGGTCAAAGCATCCGGGAAGAAGCAATTATGCACGTACTCACGATCAAAGGAACGTTCTACCATGTTCTGTAATTACAACACTGAACCTTCACAAGATTTGATCATGCCGTAATGCTTACTTTGGGTAATGTTCATCACGTCACTTAACCAGTGAGGTGACCTCATAGTCAAGAGACTTAATTGTCCATGATCGCGAAACCACGACCATCATGTTGACCATGAACTAGTTATCGATGTAGAGGCTAACAAGGAACTCTGGGGGTTTCTATACCACACCTGCATCATTGTTTCACTGACACAGTTCTAGCACGGTATTAAACTGGTTATGAACTTGCTTAGATATATTGGAATAATCATATATTATTTGCCTCTAGAGCATATATCCAACAGTCTCCCACTTTCACTAGAGTGCGATCATAATCATCTTATCACATAAGTGTTCATTGATCATGCATGCTCATGGAAGAGGGTTCGTCAACGAACTGCACCAATTCAGATTCGTATGTTTCCTTTGCAACTGGTATAGGTCAAAAAATCTTTTGACATACCACTCATTATCACATAATGGTTGGATATAAGTTTCGCGGGAGAGTGAGACTATTATTTCACAGTATCCTCCAATGATCTC
Organism: Bromus sterilis; assembly: GCA_950022295.1. NCBI lineage: Eukaryota > Viridiplantae > Streptophyta > Magnoliopsida > Poales > Poaceae > Bromus > Bromus sterilis. Next base: position 266,423,451 of record OX465598.1, on the reverse strand, counting down.
TTGGTTCAGTCTTTAGAAGACTCATCCTTAGTCATATATATACTGGGAAATACACTCAATCAGAAGTTCAATACTTTTAACGCTAAACTTTTATCCATACGTCTACTTTCTTAAGTAGTATTATGTTTGTAGTGCCGTGAATTTTTCTCACATTTCTTTCATGTCTTTGGTGATGTCTCTAATTCCATATAGACCCATAATATGGCTTGCAATTGTAATCTTGCATTACATTCAAGTCTATTATCCTTTCTATATTTTAGAGAATATTCCTCAGTATTCCTCATATACTGAATGCATGGACTTTATTCAGATTCTGTGTTTTACTCCTAAATCACATCGGAATCTGTTCTTCTTCCAAGAACTTTTGAGTCATTCTGTTGTTGGATTTGCAATGCATGTTATATGGTAGAATCATATGTCAAGAACATATAAGATCACATGTCCAGTACATGGTGCATCTCTATTCTTCCATCAAGACTTTGCTTGTGATATTTGGATTTCATCCATTATATAATTTCTAGCCACAAGAACCTGTTTCTTGTCTTAGAAGATTATTCCAACCTTTACTTCGTTTCATTATCCGTATCTTAATCTACTCATATAGATTTCAACGTGTAATGTGTTGGTATTTCACATAAAAGAAGATTCTTGCAATCTTGTATTTTATTTGCCTTATGCTCTATATATATCATGATGCACATATGTATATAAGACGATTCTCTATATACACAATCAATGCATATCCATATATATACATATGAGATCATTCTTCACACATATCAATGCATAGAGCATAAGGCACTTAAACCAAAAACCCCTAAATATTTACCTTTGAGTGTTTGCAGCCCTTTCCTTATCCAGTGTCACTTATCAACACCTTCTGCTCCTCGTGGGGTCGATACTCTTATTTATCGAAAAGCTACAATTGATACCCTAGACTTGTGGGTTATAAAGAATCGTTTATTGGCGCGGTTAACAGGGAACTAAACCTATTAACTTCTCCGCCATCAGTTGTTCATACATAAATTTGATCATACATAAAGTTCATACACATACTTATTATCATAAAAACAACATAAAACTATCTACCTAAAGCATTTAAATGTAATAATAAATGCGATCAATATCGCAACAAAGGTACCAATTGCTCCAACAGCATAATGATACCAAGCCTCTTTAGTAAGGGCATATTTTCCAATTTTCCTAATCTTCATGCGCATTACATCCATCTTGTTCTTGTGATCACCGACGACATCGGCAACATACAACTCCAATATCATCTTCTCTTCTTCAACTTTTTTCAATTTTTCTTTCAAATACTCGTTTTCTTTTTCAACTAAATTTAACCGCTCAACCAGAGGGTCAGTTTCAATCTCCGGTTCACATACCTCCTAGATAAAAATATCTATGTCAACTTAATTGGTCATCATTGTCAAACACGAAAATTGGAACAAATTAATAGTTATAAAAGATAATATATATATACCACATCCGAATCATAGACAGGACGAGGGCCGACATGCGCGGATACCATAACCATCGCACTATGTATAACAAAGAATCATACAAGTAAGAAAATTAGACAAGTATCTATCTAAATCATACAAATAAAATTTCTTATAAAAAAATAATAAGAAACACATATATAGAGGCTCACCAAGGTGGTGCCGGTGAAGAGGGACGATGGGGGCGATCGACGGTGGTAATTATACGTCCGTGTGCGGGAAGGCACTAAGCAATCACTACAAATATGCATACTAATTAACTTGACCTCAAAGTGCATATAAATCAAATAAACTCCACATATCACTATATAGCTAGCTCCCAAACTAAAGTCCACAAATCTACACATATAGAGCATAGCACAAGCTAATCTAGCAAAAATGAGAGAGGACAAAGCTGCTAACCTTTATGAACACTTGGATGTAGAAGGTTTTCTTCAAATCTTCACAAATCTTGGCCAAAATGGAGGATGAACTCGAGCAAAGAGAGAAGTGAGCTTCAAAAACAGAGAATGAGCTTGGACGGCTCATGTTGGAGAAGGAGTATATATAGCAGAATCTTCAGCACCAGTTGGTGCTACCAGCCGGTTCTATAGGTGGGACACTAGACCGGTTGGTAGCACCAACCGGTGCTAAAGGTTCTAGCGGCCCCCCAGCCCAACGGCAATCTGCCGCCACACATTTAGCACCGGTTTGTACTACAAACCGGTTCTACAGGTGTGGTGGCAGGTTGCCGTTGGGCTCGGGCCCACCACACGAACCGGTTCTAAAGCCCAGCCTCACGAACCAGTGTAATTCGGCCAGTAGAACCGGTTCGTGTTCGGGCCGTGGCCTTTGCTCATATCCAAAGGCCTGTTTTGTACTAGTGTATACCCTCTTGTAAATTAGAGTGTTGCCCTTAAGTGAGGAAAAGGTCCCAAAGTGGAAAAAATAAAAGATCCCAAAGAGGACAAATGAGAGTTAAATAGAAAGAGCCATTGAAGCCACAAAAAACTACAAAAAATAGAAAAAAAAAGAGAAAAGAAATAAAAAGAGAGAACGGGGCAACACTATTATCCTTTTGAAAGATCCACACTAGTACTCCCTCTTATCCTTGTACTCCATAGAGATGATCATTCATGCATATAGCTATGTGGGGACCTTCACACTATAGAACTTCGCTTGCATATTCCAAGGATGAGCCTCCTCAAAAGAGCTCTAGGTCTTCATGAGCGAGCAAGTTGGATGCACCCCCACTAGGTCCATTGGAGAGCTTTCTTAGCTCATATGTGCATCCGTTGCATGGCAATTCGTACTCCTCACATCATATCTATCATTTGGCCTTCTCGCCAATGATTGTCCTCATTGATGTGAGCCTTTCTCACCTTTTTGTCTTCCTCCTCCACCATATTTCTATCTTTGCCATCATAAGTGTCAACTTTCGTGCTTACGCTCATCCATTGCATGAGTGCTCAAAATATCGAAAAGGAGTGGATCAAATTGACTTGTACCTGGCTAGTGGTCTGGGGACGAGTCCAGATAGGATTCCAAAGAAGACCAAGTGTGAAACTTTAGTAGATTGAGTTCTCAACAAAATACTTTTTCTCGTATTCCCCATCCCCTTTCTTGCACGCAAAGACCATTTGGAGACATTCGAGTCACAGACAGCGAGAGCTCTTGCACCTAATGTTCTTTTGTTACTTGTTTCAATGCTAATATAGACTCTTGCATGTTATGACTTGAATTGAATCACATACCTTGATTGCTTTACTTTTCAAGTTATGCTCATTATCATTTACCTACTCGAGGACGAGCAGGAATTAAGCTTGGGGATGTTGATACGTCCCAAACATATCTATAATTTCTGCTTGCTCCATGCATGTTTTGTGTGATATTGCTATGATCTAGATACACTTTCATACACTTTTGATCATATTTGGGCTAATCTATTAACTCAGTGCACCATAGTGCTAGTTCCTGTTTTCTGTTGTTTTTCTATTTCAGTTTTCCCCCATATTAAAAGTGCCCAATAAATTCCGGGGAAAATATATAAAAGATCAGCGTGAAGGACCTTCCGGAATCACGAAAGGAGAGTAGGAGGGGGGCCACCAGTCACCGAGGAGACCACCTGGCGCGGCCTAGGGTGGGGCCGCGCGGGGAGGCTGCCTGGGCGACTGGGACCTCCCCTGGTGGTCCCCCTTGGCTCTTATTTATACACCTGCCGCAAAACCCCTGATTCCAGACCCCTTTTCTCCAGAAGCAATTCCGATCTCCGCCGCCATCATCGACAAGCTTCGGGGGACCAGAATTCCTGTGCCGGCACCCTGTCGGGACGAGGAAGTGCCCCCGGATTCATCTCCATCGACGTTGCTTCCTCCCTCCATGAAGCGGGAGTAGTTCCTCCTCGGGGCTAAGGTTTCTACCAGTAGCTATGTGGTCAATTCTCTCTCCCATGATGTGATCTTGATTGTGATCATAGGCTTAGATACCGGTTCATTGAAAAACTTCCGGCTCTTTCATTGAGTTCTGAATCATCGATAAAATCCCGGCTCCTTGATGTAAGGCCCCCGATGCGGTGCTAACTCGAGTTAGTCGCTTTCGCGTCCCGCTCAAGTTAGTAGCGCATAAAAGGCCACTGACTCACGACACTCGCACTCGTGTCACTGCCAGATTCTTGACAACAAGTATAAGAACAATGAACTTTATACTAAGACATAAATATATAGAGTCCAGGGCATACATCGCCACTAGAATTTATTACATCATCTCAGAGGTTCGTGGACCCAACAGTACATCATGCAACAAGCGGAAGACAATCACGACCGAGTATGGTCAAAATCCAAATTAGACTAGAGAGGGCTGCACATAAAGAGTCCACCCACGGATCGTCGAAGCCGAACTTTAGGATCTACTGAACGAGGTCGTCCTCATCGTCATCCTCCAGGGGCACCTCCACGAAGTATCGCCCAGTGCTTGGGTCGAGGTAGTAGTCAACTGTAGCGGACGATCAGGCAAAATAGTAAAAGCACAAAAGGAAAACAGGGGTGAGATTATATCATTACAGGATAACTAACTCCCTGCGGTAAGACAAGGTAAAGGTAAGGTTGCAGCCGCACTAGCATATATGGTGCATAACGTTCTATTAGAGCAGAGGTAAGATCCAAGAATACACGTGACATCGCGTCATAAGTCTGCTATTTCACCTACTTACGTCAAACATAACACAACCTGGATCTTCTCTCGGTCCCCCTGGACGAAGAAAAGCAACCAAGGCACTCACACGGTAGGCAAGTTTTAATTATGATTCAAATTGATGTTATTCTATGAACAACGAGTAGGTCTCAAGTCGTCCATAACCGCGGACACGGCTTTTCGAAAAGATTTAACCCTGCAGGGGTGTACCAACTACCCATCATAGGCTTCGCATGTACGCCCGGTTTCCACTTGGCTAGGTAAACGCCTGAAACTCCGGAACGTCAGATTCCCTCTAACTAACAACACACAATTCCGGGTGGCCCCCGGGGAGTCGACATCCAATACAAAAGCCACGCTCTCGGATCGGCCTCTTCCGTATGGCTAAGGTCGGGTTTAGTCTCACCTATGAATCAGGGGACTTCCCTAGCTCACCAGTGTGGACCAACCAGAGGAACTATGTCTCCGTTGGTCCGGGTTGTTTCGAAAACTGCTGGGGTACCAACCAAGCACACACACGTTTGCAAATAGTAAATCAGCTCGGGCCACCACTAGAACTGTATGAAGCTAGGTAGGTAAGACAAGGGGACCCCATAGAATCCAACACACGATTAGACACGCTCGTCAAGAAACACAATACCCGGAACTCGGGACCTAGGTGACTCAAATGGAACAACACACCTGGCGGGAACAACCCGGTCTTCCATCATACGTCAAGTATATAATTTAACATCATAATAATAAATATCAACCAACTTCTTAAATAGAATGATATCCCAAACCATAGCATAGGGTAAGCAGCAAGTTTTCCTACTCATACTAAGCAATGGCTGAGCAGCGGTAACTTAGCAATACAATGTTTTGCTGGGATGTGGGGATCATGGCTGTTTTTTTTTTGAAAGTGGCATAGCAAGTGGATAGGATCAAACAAATGTTCTAGAATACAGCTAGGCAGGTAGGCAGAAAGGTATCAAGTAATGGTATAATTCTTCCCCTTGCCTGGGTAATCGGTCGCCGAAGCAGACGTAGCAGGCTCCTCGGGCTCGGTGTCGGAAACGTCCACGTAAGTCTCCTCGGCGGTCTCAGGTGCTAACGTAAAGTACCGGCAAGGAAAAGGCACACAAGTAAGCAATGGGTGCAATGCACAGACAAAGATGGTATGATCAAGTTTAATCGACATGATGTGACCCTATCTAGTCAGATTTAGATGAAGGTGGTGACGACACGTCAACAACTTCATATGCAATTAATTACATTGAATGGCTTCGGTCTTAGCCTTAATTTTGGTGTAAGTAACATGGCAACATGACATGATCAACAATGCAATTAACAGAAATAATTACAACGTGAAAATAAAACATCGATTCCGGAGATGGAGAGATGTCGATGAACTGGACATCTGAAAGGTGCAACAAAAGAAAGGAACCCAGCCACATTACATATGACAATATGTATAGGGGCTGGTTTTTCAAATATGCAAAGATTGAAGAAGACATGGACAAGAACTTGGGATCTGAGTGCAAAGTTGCACTAGATGCATTTTTGAAAAAATGGCTCAAATGGTCAAACCATTATCACCATGCAAATCCTTGGGAGAAACTACCCCAAAAACATATATGGCAAGGCACACTTTGAATTTGCAAAACATCGTGCAAATACAAAAGAGGTGAGGGGCTTCTTTGCAAAATTGCCACTTCTCCAAAACTTAGAGGGGCAAACCCCAAAATGAACATCACTACTATGATCAGTGGGCAAAACTACCCCAAATTCATATATGGGATGCCACATTGAGGTATAAGAGCTCCAAGGTTTAAATTCAGTTTGAATTTGAATTCAAACTCAAATTGAGCTAAAACAGAAAAGGAAAAGAAACTAAAAGGAAAAAAAAACAGAGGGCGCAGCCACTTGGGCTGGCCTCGGGCGCACTGGGCCAGCTCCAAATCAACTGGTGGGCTCATCCCACTTCCACTCGGGCAACCTCACTGACATGAGGAGCCCACCCGTAAGCCTCCGCATAAAAATCAAAAAGGGGGGAGGCAAATGCCTCGCGTGGGATTCGAACCCACGCCCGCTGCTTGCCGCTGCTGCTCGCTACCACTGCGCTACTGCATGTTTTCTGAACCGAAACGGGTACGAAGTCAGTAGAGGTATGCATCCCCTGTACTGAGCTTCAGAAAAACCCAGCGGCGACGACAACTTGCGGCGAAGCTGGCCTCGTCGTCTCAACTCCGGCAGCCCTGCGGCCACTGGGAAACGAAAGCTGGTACACCCAGCTACAGATTGCGGTACTCCAAGCCCACAGCGACACACTGCTCCATTTGCCACTCTCCTCTAAACATGGTGGCGGCCACTGCTTCAGGCACATTTACCTATGCGCACCTCTCTGAATCGGCAGCAATTCCGGCAAGCTTGTGCCGGCAACCGTCTACCTACTACCCCTAGTCGACGCAGGGCACTACCACGACAACGTGGGTGCCCGGATCTGGGACCGAAACGCCCCAAGGGGATGGCTTTCTTGCCGGAAAGATCACGGCGGCGCACTGCGTGCTCTGCAACTTCAGACGCGGGAAACCCGTAGGTGCTATGAGCCCTACGTGGCCTCTTGGGGGTCACGAGCGCGCGCGGAGAACGCTATGCACACGCACGAGCATGTCCGAGGCACGCCAGGATCACGGCGACCACGGACTGCATGGCGGCGACGTCTACGGCGGGGAACAAAAAAGCACGACGGCTCGGCTACGTGCTCGCGCTCTACGAGGAAGGGGAAACTCGCTGAGGCTCACCTAGGGGTTGCTGGAGGTGACCCTGAGCTCGGCGTAGAGGTAGAAGAGGATGCAACCGTCGTCGGGGAAGACGAGAAGACGAGGTCCCGCAGCAGGTGATCAACGTCGCGGGACCGATTCGTGGTGTTCTGCTCCCCCTGCACGACGGGAACGGAGCAGTGAGACGCTGGGGACAACGCAGAAGGTCGCACGGGCCAGACGGGCTGCGAAGCAATGGGGCGAGGCCTGCTGGGCTGGGCCTGGCAGGTCCTTTGCCTCCAGTTAAAAGAAGAAGATTTTCCATTTATTGAAAACCAGAAAAAGTCCAAGAGTTTTTGTGGCCAATCCACAAAAGAGAAAAACATATAAAAATATGTCTTGGAAACCCTGAAATATTCTCCATTTTCTAAAATTGGTTTGACCAATTTTTGAGCAAGCAAAATGTGGGGGCATTTTGAAAATTCCAAACCACTTTGAACTGTGGCCCACAACTATGGAGTTGGCAAAAATGTTTCAAGGCTTTTAAAAAGCTTGGGAGGGGCAAGGAATTGGCTATGCCAAGTTTGGGATCAAGGAGAGCAAGCATGCAACATTGAAAAATCTTCAAACACCCTTCTTGAACCATTTTGGATGCAAAATCAAACAAACCAAATGGGCTCCAATCCCAATGCAAATTTAAATCACCACATGAAATGTGAAACTCTAGCACCATGCCGAGTTACAAAGTCATCAGACAAGTTACAATATCATGTTGATTTCTTAATATTGCAAATGGGCTGTTACAGCACTCCCCCACCAACACAGGATCTCGTCCCGAGATCTAAGCCTGAAACAACTCAGGATACTCAGAATGGAGATGATCTTCAGGCTCCCACATTGCTTCCTTCTCCGAATGATGTGCCCACTAAACTTTCATGAACTTGACGGTCTTGTTTCGAGTCTTGCGCTTGGACGTCTCAAGAACACGGACTGGATGCTCTGAGTAGGAAAGGTCCGCACTAACCTGTATCTCGCCCAAGTCAACAGCCTGCTCTGGCTGCTTGAAGCACTGCTTTAGCTGGGACACATGGAACACGTCATGCACCATGGACAGACTCTCTGGAAGCTCGAGCGGAAAGGCAAGAGGTCCTCTAGTCTCCAGGATGCGGAAAGGTCCAACAAATCTTGGAGCGAGCTTTCCTTTGATACCAAAGAGGTGAGTTCCCCTCAACGGAGACACTCTCAGGTACGCCCAACCGCCAACCTGAAATTCTACACCACGGTCTTTTTTGTCATAATAGGCCTTCTGCCTAGACTGTGCTGCCTTTAGGTGCTCTCAGACAATCTTCACTCTGTCCTCTGCCTCTTGGATCACATCTGGACCAAACAGCTGCCTCTCACCTGTCTCGGACCAGTTCAAAGGTGTCCTGCACTTGCGGCCATACAAGACTTCAAACGGCGCTGCCTGCAGACTTGCCTGATAGTTGTTGTTGTAAGAGAACGCAGCATACGACAAGCATTCTTCCCACTTCATGCCAAAGGAGATGACACATGCCCGAAGCATGTCCTCGAGGATTTGGTTCACGCGCTCGACTTGCCCACTTGTCTGAGGATGATAAGAGGTACTGAACAACACTTTCGTACCAATCGCCTTTTGAAACGCCTACCAGAACTTAGAGGTGAAAAGGCTGCCTCTATCGGAACTGATCTTCTTGGGAATGCCATGCAAAGATACAACTCTTGCGGTGTACAAATCCGCCAACTGAGCTGCTGAAATGGAGTCCTTCACTGGAAAAAAGTGGGCAACTTTGGAAAGATTGTCAATGACAACAAAGATGGCATTGTTCTTCTTCTGCGACAAGGGGAAGCCTGTGATGAAATATACCTCTATATGATCCCATTTCCACTCCGGAATCTCAAGTGGCTGAAGCAACCCTGCAGGATTCTGGTGTTGTGCCTTCACTCTCCTGCACACATCACACTGAGACACGTAACGGGTACAATCCCGCTTCATACGAGTCCACAAAAAGCTTTGCTTGAGATCTTGATACATCTTTGTACTGCCAGGGTGAATTGATAGCTTGGAATCATGGGCTTCCTTCATGATGACCTCTCTGAGATCTCCCTCTTTGGGAACAACAACTCGCTCTTCGAACAACACAGTGCCGTCATTATGCACTGAAAAGCAACCGTACTTTGGAACTGAGGCGGCAATACCCTGCCTGATCTTTTGTATCATTGAGCTGCCAGATTGAGCTTCACGAATCCTCTCATGGATAGTGGGATCTACCACAAGTTTGGCAAGGTAGCCTGCTGGAACTAGCTCGAGATTGAGCCTTCGAAAGGACTCACACAAATCAGGGTGGATCTTTTGCACCTGGATATTATTGCAATCACCCTTGCGGCTCAGCGCATCAGCTATGACATTCGCCTTCCCAGGCGTGTACTGAAAATCAACTGTGTACTCAGTAATGGTCTCAAGCCATCTTCTTTGCCTCAAGTTCATATTTGGCTGAGTGAACAAGTACTTCAGACTCTTGTGGTCGGTGAACATATCCACCTTCCTCCCTAAGAGGAGGTGTCACCAAGTGACCAAGGCGTGCACAACTGCTGCAAGCTCCAAGTCGTGCGTGGGATAATTCCTCTCACTCGCCTTCAACTGTCGTGAGGTATACGCCACAATATTACTGCCTTGCATCAAAACTCCGCCTAGACCTTGCAAGGAAGCATCACAAAACACCTGAAAAGGCTGTGACTCATCTGGCAGCGTGAGCATTGGAGCTGTGGTCAACTTCTCTTTCAACTCTTCGAAGGCTGACTGGCAAGCTGGTGACCAAGTGTACCGTTTGTCCTTGCACAACAATTCAGTCATTGGCTTTGCTATTTTGGAGAAATTCTTCACAAACCTCCTGCAATAACTTGCGAGGCCGAGAAAACTCCTTAGCTGCTTCACGTTTTTCGGCGGAGCCCACTCTTGAATAGTGCGGACTCGCTCTGGATCAACCGCAATTCCTTCAGCGGAGATGACATGGCCCAGAAAATTGACCTTGTCCAGCCAAAACTCACACTTGGAGAACTTGGCGTAGTACCGGTGCTCTCTCAACTTCTGCAGCACCAGGCCTAGATGTTCCTCATGTTCAGCCTCTGACTTGGAATAGACAAGAATGTCGTCGAGGTAGAGGATCACAAACACATCAAGCCATTCTTGGAACAAATAGTTCATCGCTCTCATGAATGTCGGAGGGGCATTTGAGAACCCAAAAGTCATGACTGTGAACTCATACAGCCCATAACGTGTGCTGAACGCGGTCTTGGGAATATCCTCTTCACGAACACGAATTTGGTGATACCCCATCCTCAAGTCAATCAAAACACCTTAGCCCCATTCAACTGTTCGAATAGATCATTGATGCGGGGTAAAGGGTACTTGTTCTTAATGGTCCTCTTGTTGATACCGCGATAGTCCTGGACCAAGCGGCTAGTCCCATCCTTCTTCTGGACAAACAAAGCCGGTGCACCCCAAGGGGAAGTGCTCAGGAGGATAAAACCGCCTACTTCCAACTCTGTCAACTGCTTCTTGAGCTCAATCAACTCCTTGGAACACATCTTATACGGATGCCGATAAATTGGCTGGGTACAGGCTCTAGCTCAATAACGAACTCAATAGCTCGAACTGGGGGAATTCCTGGCAACTCCTCCGGAAAGACGTCTGGGAACTCGCAGACAACTCTGACCTCTTCGAGCAAAGGTGCAACTCCTGCATTCAAAGCGTACAACTGTGTTGGTCCTGTCATAGAGCCACAAGTGTACAAGACTTCTGCACCTGAATCATGAGTCAACTTCACTGATCTGGTTGGGAAATCAATATTGGCCTTGTGTTGCACAAGCCAATCCATGCCCAAAATGACATCAATGTCGGAACGCGGAAGAAAAATCAAGGAAGCGGAGAAAAGGAGACCCTGAATCTGGATCTGCACATCAGGAACTCTGACAGCAGAACTGAACTTAGAGCCCGGGGTAGAGATGGCCAAAGGAGAAGGCATCACCTCTGCTTGGAAATCAAACTGCTGAGTGAAAGACTTGGAAATGAAGGAATGAGACGCTCCGGAATCGAACAAAACCGTCGCGGGAACTGAACACACAAGCAACCTACCAAGAACGATCTCTGAAGACTGCTGGGCATCTGTGAGCATCACGTTGTTCACTCGAACTGCACGTGGTTGTGTCTTCACCATCGCAGTGCTCGGAGTAGAGCGAGGTGGAGGCGGTGGGAGCCGAGCAAAGCGCGGGTCGGTGCAGTTGGGAGACGTGTGCCCCGGCTCTCTGCACTTGTAGAAGATCACGCCTGGCCTGCTGGGCTGCTGCTGCGGCCTGGGTGGCCTCGCGTGTGGTGGTGTAGAGCGAGGCCCTTGCTGAACTGGGACGGGAGGGCGGGCAAAAGTGCGGACAACTGCCCCCCTCTGCTAGAACTGCTGCCTCTGTGGTGGTGCCTCTGTGACCCAAGTCTTTGCCTTCTTGTGGACCATCACTGCGGAACTGTGCTCTCTCTGGCGCTTCCTGTCTGCATCCCACTCTGCTCTGGCTGACTCCTGGCGGATAGCCTGATCCACGAACTGTGAGAACAGCGTGGGGCTGCACTGAGTGAGCGCGTACTTGATCTCTATGCTGAGACCCCCACGGAACCTGGCAATCTTCTTAGCCTCTGTGCTGGCCTCCTCTGGAGCGTACCTGGCGAGCCTGACGAAGGCCAGGTTGTACTCCTGAACTGACCTGTCACCCTGTCTCAGAGCCAAGAACTCCTCTCGCTTCCTGTCCATCAATCCACTGGGAATATGTGCTGCTCTAAAGTCTGCGACGAAATCTTCCCACGTGATGATAGCATCGCCCTTGTTGGCCTTGTAGGTATCGTACCAGCTGGCTGCTGCACCCTGAAGCTGGAAGGAGGCGAAGGTGACGTAGTCCACTGGTCTGATGGTGTTTGCATTGAAGTGCTTCTTGATCTCTGCGATCTAGTCATCCGCCTCCAGCGGGTCTCGAGCCTCGGAGAACCTGGGGGGGTTGATAGCAAGGAACTGCTGCAGAGTGGTGTACTGTGGTCGATCATTCCTCTGGGCAGTCTAGTTCTGCAGCATCTGTAAGATCGCCGCTGTGCCTTGAGCCACTGCGGTCACAGCCTCCCCAAGGAGAGGGTTCTCTGGCGGCGGCATGTTCGATCTTGGCATCCTGTATACAGGAACACTTATGAGAACATGGTTGAAACATTGACGAAACCAGAAGATAAGGCAACATTGACAACAAAACTTCCTCACGAGGTATGAGAAAGCCGAAAGCTGAAATTCCACCAAGGTTAACCCGGAAAGTCGAAAGCTAGGTGCTACTGGAATCCCCAAACCGAGATCATCCGAATCCAAGATAATAATATGTTAGCGAGCACACAACAATATATACGAGTGGTTGGAGACCTGAACGTTGAGACATTTGCCCTGAGCGGCCCGCCGAAGCGGTCTCCTATAGGGGGAGGAACCACATCCGAAGGATGCCAACCATCCCTGTATAGGAGTTTCACCTGAGGTACGCCGTTAGCGAGGTGGAGCTGTCAACCCCAAGTGGCGGCTCAGTGTTCTCAACGTACGCCAACCCTTCTCGTCGCTAGCAAAAAATTATAGAGGAATCGGAGCCTCATGTAAACGAGAACCTAGATTTGTTTGAAAGGGGATAAGTTGCAGAGAGAAAACAACGTTTCACTTCCTCACGGAAAAAGGGGTGGGAGGGTGGGGTAAGAAGAAAAAGAAAGAGTTCCTACTCTCGAATTTTTCCTCAATAACTACAAAATAGTTTCTAGACTCAACTTCGGCCAGTAAGGGGTCCTACAGTCAGTCCTTCTCTGATACCAAGTTGTAAGGCCCCCGATGCGGTGCTAACTCGAGTTAGTCGCTTTCGTGTCCCGCTCAAGTTAGTAGCGCATAAAAGGCCACCGACTCACGACACTCGCACTCGTGTCGCTGCCGGATTCTCGACAACAAGTATAAGAAAAATGAACTTTATACTAAGACATAAATATATAGAGTCCAGGGCATACATCGCCACTGGAATTTATTACATCATCTCAGAGGTCCGTGGACCCAACAGTACATCATGCAACAAGCAGAAGACAATCACGGCGAGTACGGTTAAAATCAAATTGCCCTAGAGAGGGTTGCACATAAAGATTCCACCCACGGATCGTCGAAGCCCAACTGTAGGATCTACTGAACGATGTCGTCCTCATCGTCATCCTCCGGGGGCACCTCCACGAAGTATCGTCCATTGCTCGGGTCGAGGTAGTAGTCAACTGCAGCGGCCGATCAGGCAAAACAGTAAAAGCACAAAAGGAAAACAGGGGTGAGATTATATCATTACATGATAACTAACTCCCTAGGGTAAGACAAGGTAAAGGTAAGGTTGCAGCCACACTAGCATATATGGTGGCTAACGTTCTATTAGAGTAGAGGTAAGATCCAAGAATACACGTGACATCGCGTCATAAGTCTGCTATTTCACCTACTTACGTCAAACATAACACAACCTGGATCTTCTCTCGGTCCCCCTGGACGAAGAAAAGCAACCAAGGCACTCACACGGTAGGCAAGTTTTAATTATGATTCAAATTGATGTTATTCTATGAACAAGGATAGGTCTCAAGTCGTCCATAACCGCGGACACGGCTTTTCGAAAAGATTTACCCTTTAGGGGTGTACCAACTTCCCATCATAGGCTTCGCATGTACGCCCGGTTTCCACTTGGCTAGGTAAACGCCTGAAACTCCGGAACGTCAGAGTCCCTCTAACTAACAACACACAATTCCGGGTGGCCCCCGGGGAGTCGACATCCAATACAAAAGCCACGCTCTCGGATCGGCCTCTTCCGTATGGCTAAGGTCGGGTTTAGTCTCACCTATGAATCAGGGGACTTCCCTAGCTCACCAGTGTGGACCAACCAGAGGAACTATGTCTCCGTTGGTCCGGGTTGTTTCGAAAAATGCTGGGGTACCAACCAAGCACACACACGTTTGCAAATAGTAAATCAGCTTGGGCCACCACTAGAACTGTATGAAGCTAGGTAGTTAAGACAAGGGGACCCCATAGAATCCCACACACGATTTGGCACGCTCGTCAAGAAACACAATACCCGGAACTCGGGACCTAGGTGACTCAAATGGAACAAAACACCTGGCGGGAACAGCCCGGTCTTCCATCATACGTCAAGTATATAATTTAACATCATAATAATAAATATCAACCAACTTCTTAAATAGCATGATATCCCAAACCATAGCATAGGGTAAGAAGCAAGTTTTCCTACTCATACTAAGCAATGGCTGAGCAGCGGTAACTTAGCAATACAATGTTTTGCTGGGATGTGGGGATCATGGTTGTTTGGTTTTTTTTTGAAAGTGGCATAGCAAGTGGATAGGATCAAACAAACGTTCTAGAATACAGCTAGGCAGGTAGGCAGAAAGGTATCAAGTAATGGTATAACTCTTCCCCTTGCCTGGGTAATCGGTCGCCGAAGCAGACGTAGCAGGCTGCTCGGGCTCTGTGTCGGAAACCTCCACGTAAGTCTCCTCGGCGGTCTCAGGTGCTAACGTAAAGTACCGGCAAGGAAAAGGCTCACAAGTAAGCAATGGGTGCAATGCACAGGCAAAGATGGTATGATCAAGTTTAATCAACATGATGTGACCCTATCTAGTAAGATTTAGATGAAGGTGGTGACGACACGTCAACAACTTCATATGCAATTAATTACATTGAATGACTTCGGTCTTAGCCTTAATTTTGGTGTAAGTAACATGGCAACATGACATGATCAACAATGCAATTAACATTAATAATTACAACGTGAAAATAAAACATCGATTCCATAAACGGAGAGATGTCGATGAACTGGACACCGGAAAGGTGCAACAAAAGAAAGGAACCCAGCCATATTGCATATGACAATATGTATAGGGGCTGGTTTTTCAAAGATGCAAAGATTGAAGAAGACATGGACAGGAACTTGGGACCTGAGTGCAAAGTTGCACTAGATGCATTTTTGAAAAAAGGCTCAAATGGTCAAACCATTATCACCATGCAAATCCTTGGGAGAAACTACCCCAAAAACATATATGGCAAGGCACACTTTGAATTTGCAAAACATCGTGAAAATACAAAAGAGGTGAGGGGCTTCTTTGAAAAATTGCCACTTCTCCAAAACTTAGAGGGGAAAACCACAAAATGAACATCACTACTGTGATCAGTGGGCAAAACTACCCCAAATTCATATATGGGATGCCACATTGAGGTATAAGAGCTCCAAGGTTTAAATTCAGTTTGAATTTGAATTCAAACTCAAATTGAACTAAAACAGAAAAGGAAAAGAAACTAAAAGGAAAAAAAACAGAGGGCGAGACCACTTGGGCTGGCCTCGGGCGCACTGGGCCAGCTCCAAATCAACTGGTGGGCTCAGCCCACTTCCACTCGGGTAACCTGACTGACATGAGGAGCCCACCCGTCAGCCTCCGCATAAAAATCAAAAAGGGGGGAGGCAAATGCCTCGCGTGGGATTCGAACCCACGTCCGCTGCTTGCCGCTGCTGCTCGCTACCACTGCGCTACTGCATGTTTTCTGAACCGAAACGGGTACGAAGTCAGTAGAGGTATGCATCCCCTGTACTGGGCTTCAGAAAAACCCGGCGGCGACGACGACGCTCCACCGAGGCTATCCGACACTCCATAGCCCATCTTTCAAACTCAACAGAGAGGTCATCCGCCGGACTATATCCTATGTACGCAGGGCTTTGGACCCTAACCCCGACGTACTCCTGCACGGTGCGAGGCTGGCCGGTGAATTTAAATCAAAGCAAATACAAATCACACTGCCGCGGTAAATAAGACAACACCACTTCCCGGCGCAGGCCGCGGTACTGCTGACGTCTGAAGAGTCCTCGGACGACACTACGAAGCGGAGGAGCCCATAACTCGTAGTTCCCACGGGTAGGTAGTGCGTACATGGCATATAGCCAACTCAAGACATTCACTGAACCATTTAGCATTTTAATTAACCTGCGTGACAACCGTTATTGTTGCCTCGACTTAACCGACCCGCGGACAACGACAGCAGCCAGGACCACCAGTACATCGGTGCCTGCCCTGTCGTCCCACCAAGTCACTGCGGTTACCAACAAGGTGAACCGTCTCCTTACCTTGTCTCGCGTGTGCTCCTGGAGGAGCTCGACTTTCGTGGTTTGGTAACTCTCGCGGCCAACGACCAGGGGCCAAGCACACCGGTACACTGGTCGTACCCTCCCTGTCGTCCCGTCGCAATACCTCTCGCGGGCACCGTTGGGTCGCCCGACTTCTTACCCGAAGGACAACCGTTTACAGGACCCTATGGCGGCAAGACAAAGTCAGCCTCGAGTGGAGTACCAGGATTACTCCTGGATAGCTCACACTTGAGGTGACTAGGCATAACCCAGATAGGGGCCTTTGGCGGTGTCTGCTTTGTACCGTACCTGTGCAGATATAATATTTGTACCCGCGTTCACTCCCCTGAGTGACCACGGCCCTCTATCTAATCCTAGCTAACAATGCGCAGGGCTCACTGCTGAATAATGTATAATAATAATAGGCAGCATAGGATAAAAGAGGTACATCAAGGGGCGACAAAAACAGGCTATGCAATTGAATGGGATTGTAACGTAGCAGCAGCAGTAACAATGCCTAGTGCAAGAAATGTACGGAAAGATAGGCGATATCTGGGGAAGAGAATGGCTCTTCTTGCCTGCAAGCTCGACGGTAGTAGTAGGGTCGTCGACGACGTAGTCGTACTCAGCAGCGGTGTAGTCGACGGCAGCAGCGGGGTCTACCGGGGATTAAGGGGGGGGAAGAAACAGTAAATACACAGCAAGCATATACAAACAGATGCATGACATTACAGATGAAATGTTAATGGTATTCTAACGCAGTGCAATGCACGTTGCTCGGAACGGAAATTCATCTGAGGATGAACTACCGGCTCCGGATGATTACCGGACAGGGTGTCCGGAGGGGAAGGATCAAGTCGGAGGTGTCGTGGTTACCGGAACAACATAAGGGGGGTGTATCCGTGCTAGTTGATCTATTCCGAGAAACATTCGTGTTCGAAATAAATTCATCCGGGCACTCTAACAGTACCGGACAATTTATCGGACAGTCGGTCCGGAGGGGGAATGTTCGATGTTCGTTGTGTTAGAGGGGTGTGGTATACATACGGATAGCGTATCCGTATTCGTTGTATTTTTCTGATCAATTTTCATGTATAAAGTTTTTGAATCCGAGTTACGGTTTAAAAGTTATTGAATTTCAAAGTTTTAAATCATTTAAATGATTTTCTGAATTTCTTTTATTATTTATTCAACATTATCCAGAACATTATCCAAAACAATATCCAGAACGGTGCTGACATGTGGGACCCACATGTCAACCTCTGTTATTTATAAAACATTTAATTAAATCAGAAAATGCCTCTGGACCCACCTGTCAGTGACTCAAATTTTATTATTAGATTAATTTTAAATCATTAAGTTAATTATGTAAGGGGACCCACCTGTCAGTGTTTGGGGCGGGGGGTTTATTTTCTGTTAATCTTTCCTGTTAAGTAACTAAGTAATTAACCGGGGGGGGGGGGTCCACTGTCAGTGGCTCACGGGGGATTAGCTTAACGCTAATCACACCTCTGACGAGGGGGCCCCGTATGGCAGCCTCACCGGAGGGTCACCGGAGCCCACCGCCGGCGAGGTCGACGGGGAGCT
Organism: Bromus sterilis; assembly: GCA_950022295.1. NCBI lineage: Eukaryota > Viridiplantae > Streptophyta > Magnoliopsida > Poales > Poaceae > Bromus > Bromus sterilis. The sequence continues at coordinate 266,405,228 of OX465598.1, read as the reverse complement.
GGCCACAGGGCACCGTTGGGCACGCCGCCGGTCGCGTTCGAACCGCAGGAGAACGGCGCTTTGACCTGGACTTGTTTCACGAGCGGGGACGCACCGAGGCGATGGCTAGGTCAACCGCGGCGGAACCGAGCTCGGGCGTCAATGGCGTAACGCGATTCGTGATGCAAACGAACAGCCTAACGCGTCAAATTGGAAATGCAGTCCAGCAGCAACTCGTGCACGCCAAAATCGTGAGCTGGGGCGACCTGTGGGCACGACTACGACGACAAACCGCGGCGGCCGGAGCAAGAAGAAGGGGGCTTTCGCGTTGGGACCCTACGGGCTTCAAAGGGCGGTTGGCGACGGGTGAGAAGCTCACCGGGGAGGTGTTGAGGGAGGCAGCGGGCTCGGTGAAGTCCTGGCGTCGCCGGAATCGGACGACGACCTCCGCGGCCAGAGGAAGACGACGACGACAACTGCGTCGTATTGAGGGCGCACGGGTTCGATTGCTCCAGGGGGATGACGAGGACGACACGGGCGCACACTCCGGACAGCTCGGACAGGCGAGAGGGCGTCAGTGGCCACGGTGGTTCACCGGGGTGACCACGGCGGCGTCGGGTGGGTTTTTCCCCGTCGATGGCGAGCTGCAGGGGGAGGGGAAAAGGTGGTGGGCGTGTCCAGGAGGGAGGGGGTGTCGCCCTTATCGCGTCGACGCCGGGAGGGAGCAGGTGGAGGCGGGGCCGGCCTGGCAGCGGCGTGCCCACGGCGGCCGCCGTACGGGAGCAGGTGGGAGCAGGTGGGGGAGGAAGAAGACAAGGGTGGGGTGGGCTGGGCTGAGGTGGGCCTCGCCCCAGGCGAGCTTTAATGATTTTCCAATTTTCTGTGCCCTGCATTTCTGTATTTCTCTTTTGGTAATTATTTTCCCAGCTTAGGCATTTTTGTAAAATGTGTTAGGTGCCTCAAAATTAGTATTCCATTATATGGCAGTGCCACAAAAGTTTTTGCAGCAAAAGAAAATCATTAGATATTTCTTTTAAATATTAAATGCACAAAGTAAGGGTTTTAACTTACTGTTTGAATTGTTTGGAATTTTTCATAACTTAATAAATACCCAAAGTTGGTCCAACATGATTATAATGATTTTAAGCAATTTACAAAAATAGTTTCATGATTTTTGGAACAACTTTATTTGAGCACTTTGGTTTTATTTTTCATTCAAAGAAGTTTCAACTAGGGTTTGGTTTGTTAGATGAGCAAGGTGCATTTGGCTTTGGGTTTTGATCCCAAGGGCTCAAGTACATGGTGTATGGGGTCTTGATCAACCACAACAAGGTTTGATCATTAGCATCACAAAGTTTTATCAAGGACAAGGGAGATCAATCAGTGATAATCCAACAGTGATGATCAACAGTGATGATGATTACTGTTACAGAAACTGAGGGCGTTACATGAGCCCTACACGGCCTCTTGGGGGCCACGAGCGCGCGCGGAGCATGCTATGGACACGCACGAGCATGTCCGAGGAACGCCACGATCAAGGCGACCACGGACTGCATGGCGGCGACGTCTACGGCAGGCGAGGTCGTGCAAAATTGATTTTTTTCACCAAAAAGTATAGAAAAACGTGCGAAAACCGGAAAAGTCAAAAAAAACATTGAAAAAACCAATTTTAAATAAAAACGCGTACACAAAAATTTAAAAAACGAAATCTCGAGAAAAAGCTATGGACGCGACATGTGGCGTTGTTCGATGGGTCGGCATGCGTGACTGCGTGTTTGTTTGCTGGCCGAATTCGGTCCAGCCCGCAGGCCATCTTTACTGATCATATATTGGGCCGAGATGGAAATTAATGCGGCCTTTTTGTCCTTCTGAGGCAATTATACTGGCATACTGGTGCCTGCCTGAGAAATTTTCCGGAGAACACCTCCGCGTCTCGTCTGTTCCCCTGTTCTGTCCCGGTCCTCTCCGCCGCTCCGCTCCTCGCCGACGAAACCCTACGCGCTCGTCGCTACCGTCCTCGCCTCCACCCGCACCCAGGATGTACGCCGACAGGGTCACCGGACGAAAGCGCTCCGTCATGGATCGCCTCGGCTCGGGAGGCGGCGGCGGAGGCTCTCGCCCGAGCCCCGACTCCGCGAAAAGGTGCGCTTGCTCGCTCGGAGGCTTCCGAACTGTTGCTCGTTTTGCTGTTTATGTGCTGCTTGATGTTTCGCTCTCGCGACCCCTGCTTTAGATCGGCAATCGAGTCGAGATGGCTCCGAAATGTGGCTTAGGGCCTTAAAATCGGGGAGGTCGTGATACTGGTAGCTTGATGCTTGATTAACGGAGCTTAGTACCCTTTTCGATGTGGTTAGGTGTATCTTATAGTGGAACCGTAGTGTAGCTACTAACGCACATAGGATCATCAGATCAGTAGCTAGTGTGTATAGTTGTTTTTATTTGCTGTGTGATTAATCAGGCATAGAGGATTTCCACTCCAGTTGGTGCTGCCAATGTGATGATCAGTACTGGCCTTTGGGCATTTCATTGATCTGAAATATGTTACTGTATAAAGCAATTGGGCAGGGTGACATTATGCAAAGGCTCACCAGCACCGCGTGATATGGAAGTTACTGTTGGTGGATCTTATTGCAGTAAGGCTGATCATTTATATACCAGTTGGCACTTCAGCTTGTTGATATTTCAGCTTCAAGAAAGTCTTGAATGAGTGTATTGTCTTCACCTGATCTCTGAACTGCAAATTGTTGCTGCTATTAGTTAGTTTATGTGTTGTACATCTTTCATATTGGGCATTTTCCAGGTTTCGCCAAGTTGATGGCACTTGGAGACGTGAGCTCTACAAGGATTCTCTAGTAACCCGAAGTTCATGTAAGGAGTACTGCCTGCATTATCATACCCTTTCTTTCTATTCCCCTTGAAGATTTACTGTTACCTTGATTCTTCTGCTGTGCATGGTTAAGCTGTACCTGCTTCCAGAAATCCTCTAGCAGTCCAAAAATCACATATGAAGCGAACCACTGTGGTTGTGAAGAAATCATCTGTTCCAGATCTTCGCGAGAAGTTATCTGGAGTCCAGCGCCCTCAACTCAGTAGTACAGTTCAGATTCCAAAACCTGCAGCTCAGATTGCTAAGGGTGCTAAACCTGTTCAAAAGAGACAGATCCCTGCTGCTGCTGCTGCTTCTGTTGCTGTTGCTGCCCATCCTGCCACTGAACAAGTAACTGCACCAACAGCACCAACAGCACCAAAGCAATCCCAGGAAAAGGTAGGAGAGTTCTATGCAGTCTTCTTAGAAGCTCTTATTTTGATGAGTTATTACTTTTTTGTTTGTTGTTCTAGTCAAATGGTTGTTGCCATGTTACGTTTTGCTTTATTTAGTGTTTAGTGATGTGAATACAATGGAATTGTTTTTTTGCCTGAATATATAATATTCACAACCTTTAATTTGAACTCTGATCCTCTGCGTAGTATAATATTCTTATATATGTTAACCCCCTACTTCTGTGGGATGTTTGCCTGTTTGGGTCCAGCAGTTTTGTCTGCCTAGTTTCATACCACTGTACAGTTATTCTCGTCTAGATGCTTGTTGGTTACCTGAGGGTTTCATCATTATGGATGAATGCTTAAATACTTCGTTTATTTGGAATGTGCAGACTGATGCCTCACTCGACAGATTGCTGAAGTCTCTTGATCTGGAGAAATATTCCATAAATTTCGAGGCTGAAGAGGCATGTTTGATTTATGTGGCAATTTCAAACCGTGGATGTGCTACTACATTTGTTGATGAATATTCAATTTTCAGGTGGATATGAAAGCATTGGTTCACATGAATGAGGAAGATATGAAGTCATTAGGGATTCCAATGGTACCACGAGAACTTTAATTGATGCACTGTTTTATCGTACAGCTTTTAGAAGTTTGTTCTCTTTTCCCCAAAATGTGTTTAAACTATGTTCACTACAATAAGAAATCTTTCACCCTGAGCAATTTAATACTAAACTGGTAATTGCAAGGATATGCTAAGCTATGCCTTTCTTTTTTGCTTTTGCCTGGCGTGTGTGTGTTTGCATGTGCGTGTGCTCAGTTACTATGGTGTCTGTGGCTCTATCTGATTTTTATCCTGTTGAGGTTGCATCCAATCAGCTCAGTTATTAAATGTATATAAGCATTGGCTGGGTAGAATGAAGTGAACTGGTTAAGTAATGAGTACTTTAAGCATCATTTAGCTTCAGTATCAGATTTAGCATATTGCAAAGCAGCTCATTGTCCACATAAAGGTTCAGCAATCCATTGTCTCGAGCAATACCATGTAACACATCTAAAAATTGCAAGAATGCCCGTCAATTATTGTTCAGCTTTCATTTTGCTTGTGGTCTTGTAAAGGTTTTGCCTAAAGCTTAACCCCTGTCTTTACCAGACACCAGTATACTCTAAATGGATCCTATCCTTTTCCCAAGATGTTCCATCCATATTGATTTGGTAACTTGATTATGCTTACAGGGCCCTCGGAAGAAGATACTGTCAGCATTGGCTTCGAAGAGAAAGAAGTCCTCAAAATCATTACCACCTGCCAGCTGAATACATCTTAAGCCGTGGTTAGCTAGACGGGTTGTTGATTTTGGATGTACCTAACATCATGATCATCCTGCAGAGTAACTCCATTACTGGCGAGATTCCTATCTATATAGAACTTCGTTGATTTCGCGGTGTTGTTGTAATGCAAGATAACTAATGGTTCATAGGAGAGCTGCTCCAACTATTACCTGGAATATTTGGATGCTAGTTTACTAGCCTTGGGATTATTTCCCCTGTATGGCAGACCCAGTTGTTGCATATTAGTATTAGTCTTGACAGTGAAGTTAGGGCGATGAACATGAGTGAGGCATTTTGGCTCCCGGGCTCCATGGAGCCCGGTTTTTTGAAAAGATCGAAATTCAAATTTTCCGATGTAAAAAAAATCTGAAAAAAATTATGCAAGTATGTAAGGATGTAATGTAAATGTGTGTAAAATTTCATAATGAAATACCTTGAATTGAGGCCTGTGTAAAAAAGACAAATTCATGGCCTGGGAGGATGAATAGTATCATGTGTTAACAGCCCTCAGATTTATTATTTTTACACAGCTCTCATTTCAATGTATTTCGTCCTGAAAATTTACACACTTGTGAGTTATACCTTCATATATATCTGTATTTTTTTTCAAAAAAAAATTGAAACATAGAAATATGAATTTTGATGAATTTTTGAGTTGAAATTTAAAGGGATCCAGTGAGCTCGGGCTCCAAAAGGCATTTCCGGATGAACATCACCAATTTATCCGTACTAACTGGCTGTAGGATCGAGATGCTGCACAGTTATAATTTCTTCTATACCCGCAAAAGAAAAATCTTCTGTTTTGTGAATGGGTGTTGCATAGGTGTAATGTGGTGAAGTTTGTTGATCTCGTGAAGGTGGACCTGCTGGAATCGCCTTGTCTTTGATTTGATACATGTTTTTTTAGCAAACTGTTTTATGTTTTTGCCTGCGTTGCACTGAATGCTCGCACTTGAAACATCCATCGTGTGACAAAAACCCAGTGACAGGGAACCTAATCCTAGTAAGTTTAAAGTTAAAGAGCTACATAGCTCACAACCACAACACAGGGTACCAAAACAAGGCAAGTAAAAAGAAGCCAGACGCTGAAAAGTGTAACATAATTAATCCACCTCAACATCATCATGCACCTTAGCACAGATCCTCGTTAAGCTTTTGGTATTGTCTTTCAGCATTTCCGCTCCTCGCTCTAATGCAGTCCTATCATCATTCTTTAGTAGTCCTACCCAATAGATCAAATTCACACAGGTCGTAAAGACCACATCAACAGAAGTTATATGATACTGAAAGGTAGCGTGGTTACGATAATATAATATGGCCCAACACACAACAACAAGTCTAATAGTTTACAAAAATCACCATAAGATACAAACATATAGCATCAGGAATAGTATTGTCAGATGTTATTAGGTCACAGATCACTACCAAGTACAGCTCCAACGGTGCGCCAGACCTTATCATCCCATTTTCTTTGACGCGTGACATCCCTAGTAAGAACGACATCTTGAGGACTGTTGTGGCGGCACCTCCACCGACGCATGCGGGCGTGCACTCGCTGCCTGGCAAGCATACGTCCCCGTCCGGCATCGCTAAATGCCTTCGGCAGCTGTCGCTACTCGAGCGTCTTCGTTCTCAGGCTATGGCTGGATTCGAGCGGTCTTCGGAGGCCTCCTCAGACCCTCTGTCACCTCCTGCCTATGACGGCGCAGGCCATGCTTCGTCGACGGAGGCCGCTGGTTGTGCCACCACCACTCGCGCCGCAGCAACGAGGCCGCCCCGGCCTTGCTGGCACCTCCTGCCGGTGACGGCGCTGGCCCCGCTCTGTCTGCGACGGGCGCTTCGGCTCCTTCTGCCGGTGATGGCGTCGCCTACCTGTCGTCCCCATTTGCGTGCGGCCTCGCAACCACCTCTTTGGCCTCCCGCAGAGTCGATTCGGCAGTGCATGGATGGATGGCCTATCTGCCGGCAGCGAGTCTTGGGGGAGGGCAAGAGGCAAAGGAATGTGATAGTTGGCAGATGGTGAAGTCGCGCAGTAGGCCGCGCCGCCTGGTTTTGGAGTCGCAACCATTGAAGACCACCATCCCATCATGGATTTATGGCCGGTGTTGTCGTTGCCTCGCCCCCGGGCACAAGGCAGCAACCTGTCGCGACCCCCTTCGCTGTTCTCGGTGTCTACAAAATGGGCACCGTGCTCGTGGATGCATCAATCACTGGAAGCCGTTGGGCTCCTTGCCGTGCCTCGTCATGGTCCCTCCACCGCCGCTCCCTCGACCCGCTCCAGCTCCGCTTCAGCCTTGGCAAGCGGCACCCTGTTTCGGCGCTGGAAGGGGTTGGCCCTTGCTCCCTCCACACCAGCAGGCGCCCGCAGCTTCTCCCATGGCTTGGTCGGGTGCCCCGGCCACCCCAGTGATGCAGGTCGAGCCGGTACAGCTCATCACGGAGCAGGATGGGCTCCTCTGCGCTGAGCTTCGCGAGTGCATTGCGCGTGTCAAAAGTGTGGAGGCCGCTCTCGCCAAGCTCCAGGTTGTGCCTGTGGTGTCCCTTTCGCCTGAGATCCAGGTTGGTTCTACCGATGGGGAAGCAAGCATGTATGGAGATTTCTCCCCTCGTGCTACACCTTGTCTTCCGCCGCTGCCTGCCTTGTCGGTTGCTTCTCCGGTGCTACAGATTATGCCTGAGCTGCAGAAGCTTTGTGGGGAGTCCACTCCGCCTATTTCGATGGTGCTTGATGCTGCTATTGCTCTCTCGCCTCTGGCTGGTGGTCCGGTGGCGTCTGCGAGTGTTGAGGCTAATGAGGCGACGAAGTCATGTGAGCAGTTGGAGATGGATGAGTCATTTGTGTCGGTGGTACCTGAAGTGGGTGACATTGAGGAGGGAAGTGTGTTGGCGTCTGATCCTTTGGAGCCTTGTCAGATGGTCGCCCAAGTGGATCATGAAGGACCCAACTTCACGATTCCCCACTCGCTCGCGACCGGTGGGCAGTTATCCGCGCGTGGCAAGGTTAACGAGATCCTCTTCGAGATAGAGATTTACAGCTTTCTCAAACGTTTGGAGAGACTTAGCCCCGGATCTGGCAAGACGATTGTGGAGGAGGCTCTCAAGGGCAAAAGTAAGAAGAGTGACGCCACAGGAAAGGCGTCTGCAGCTGCTTGATGATTGATCATATGTCTCTTGGGGTGTCCTTATGGCATGGCTTGTGGTCTCTTGGGATGTCCTTATGGTGTGGCATGTGCTCGTGGATTTGGGCATGCCCGTGGTCTCTGGTCGTGGTCTTGTTATTGAGGATTACTTCGTGTTGTAGCAGTGTAAGGGTTGAGGGTCGTGGCGTGTTAGATCTGGCAGTCGGGTTGCTCATGTGTGTTTGGGGTTGCATGCTCCGTGAGTAGTTCACATGCGGCTCATTTGTATAGGGTTTCGCACGGTTTTCCTTTAATTAACTGGGCAACTCTCTTCTCCCTTATTTAATAGAAGTGGCAAAACTTTTGCCACCGTTTCGAAAAAATAGTTACCAGAGGAAAATCTATTTTTTAAAGGCAATTTAGCCTTCCAAATCCATCGGTAGTCACAACCAGCTAGATTATTCTCTAGATATTCATATAAAGATTTATTCGTGAAGTATCATTTGTTACCCAAAGACCATACAACTCAACCAGGATCAATCCTATGTTTGGATCTTTAACAATCTCCTTGACTTGAACCCACTGACTAGAAAGATTATAGTCCAGACAGAAAAATTCATCTATGGCGTGCCAAAAGTTACTTGCTGGGGTTGATGACAATGATGATACTCAAGTTGTGGAGCATCGTGTTTCTGGTAGTGATAAGAATGGCTTGTCCAATGTGTAAGTTTTTCCCAACGAGGAAGTCCATTTACCCTCCCTCCGTGCCTAAGACAATGCGACCGTTCGTGTCCACCTTGTAGGCACAGGTGGTGAGGGAACCCCTTGCTCCAAGGCGTACTCTAACAAGTCCATCCTCCACGATGCCACAAGAGTGAGCTAAGCTCTTAGGAATTTTTTGAAACCAACATATATCGAAGATGTCAAATAATTAACAAGCTTCGAATTCACACCGCAAACACATTTCATATACACTAAGATAATCAATCAAATTGTACACAAATGTACATTAAGCATATCAATCATACTATCTACACTAAGCATATCAATAAAATTCTACACTACATAATTTTTATACTAAGTGTATATCAATGAGATGGTACACCAAACAAATTAATGAATTAAGAAAACGTACCATGACATGGACTTCAATATTGGTCTTTTCATACGGTTCATGAATGGCACCCCGAGGATGTCTTGATGTGGATGAAGTGCATCATCGAAGTTATCGTCCTCATCATCATTGAGTACAATGGATCGACCAAAGATGGTATTTTCCATTTGATCTTCCATGACTTCATCCTCATGATGGATAGGTATGGCAACAAGCCAAGATCTTTGCCATTTAAAGGAGAAACTAATGAAGTCACCGTTACTAAGGTGACTGTCAGTGATGAAACACCTCCAATCTTCTCATCTCATCTTGGTCTTCGTGGATTATTTATGTACTTGGAATGTGTAGGGGCATCCTTCAGCTTCGAACTGTACAGTGTCTCCTGTAATATCATTGAACCCCAACCTCACATTGCATGGGGCTATCTGTTATCAAAAAACAAATAAAGTTTCACTAATGATGAAAGCACTAAGAGATATGAAAGCATAAATAAAATAGAACAAAACACGTAAGTAGAGATCGAAGAAGATGGATTACCACAGAGTAAGCAAAAAGCTGGTTGAAAGTAAACAGCGAATAGTGTGGCACTTTTAAGAGTGCCCGCGCACGACAATCCACGCACTTGACATTAGTTCTAGTAGTCATTTTCCTACAAAATAGTAATAAAAATGTTCATATGAGCTACTCCACACATTTAATAAAAATGGTAAAGTACTTGACATACTATGTTTCCTAAGCATCAAGATTTCAGGAACCACCTCATGGTTTTAGCATCAATTTAGAATCGTTTAGCACTACTACTTGATACTATATTGTGGGAACAAAATGTTCATAAAGATAAGTTATACTCCAATCAAGAGACAATGTGGCTAACCATCTCCTAACCAATTATTGACAAGTTAACGACAATGAAGTTCGGGCGGCGGCGGTGGCTGCTTGAGAGAGAGAGGAGGTGGCGGGTGGCTGGCCTGCTTTGACTCGGGCGGGGCGTTGGAGACGGCGGTGGGCCCGAGGCGTTGGAGACGACGACCGGGTGATGGAGAAGCGACGGGGGCGGCGGCGGAGACGAATTTAGGTGTGTGTGTGCGCGTCTGTGTGGAGTGACGGAAAGAACAAAGGGAAGTCAAGGAAATTAGTAAAAACAATTTAGTGATGTGGGCTATTGGGCCAACGACAGCAGGAGTACAACATTTTTCTATGGCGTTTAATATTTTATGACGCCAGTAATATTATTTCCTTGTCCAATACAATTGGTACCACCTAATGATGGCGTTGCTTAAATTTTGAACGCTAGCAGTGGGCACATGAAACTGACGTACCGAAAAAACTGACGTCAACACTATTTGAGAAAAATTACGCTGCCGTGGATTAAATTTGGCACGCCAGCAATTAAAGTTGAAGATAAGCTTTTTTCAATCTAGTGTTTGCATTAGATCTATACCGAGAAACAATAATATAAGGAAAGTTGCAAATGTAGAACATGAGAGGAAATGTTTCACAAATAGGTGGATTATCATCAATAGGAACTTTTCAAAGTCTGACACAATAACTTTTCTGCCAACCATGCAATGATGTTTAACTTTTATATTGGCTTTCCAGGCTGGAGAGTCATTAGTTTTTTCTTTGACATTAGCTAATGGGCATATTTTAAAATGCTTAGCCCTGATAATATCTTGCCATAGCCTTTTGTTGCAATTTCCACCACCACTTGGCCAATAGGCTAATATTTTGTTTGCAAAGATCTTTAACACCTAGGCCTCTTTTATGTTTAGACCGACAAATTCTAGACCATTTAACACGATAGTATCGGTTTCTAGTAGTTCCACCACACTAGAAAACTCTACTTTGATGTTTATCAAGCTTTTCAATAAAAGGATTTTGATTATAGGAACACTAACATATAGTAATACAGTACTAGACAAGAAAAAGTTGAGAAAATGAACTGCCTCGCGAGCAAGCAACGTTGCCTATCCATGATTCAAATCTCTTTATGATTTTTTAGCGATAAATTCCAATCAACATTTTTAAGGTAGTATAACTAATGGACACACCAAAGTATTTCATAGGAAAATAGCTCATGTGACAACCAAAAAGATCAGCATATTGATTGAGGATAACATCATCGCCCCCAATACAAAGGATCTCCATTTTTTGAAAATTAATTTTCATACCTGGCATGAAGTCAAAGACATACAAGAGAAATTTTAGTTTGATTGCCTTCTTAATATCATGATCAATGCCTCATCACAGTAACACCAATGTATTGAAGGGTTGCGACGTCATTGTTAATCAGATCGAGGGCAAGGCCAGCAAAAACATGCCATTTTTGACCGATAGTGACCGTTTTGGTCACACACTCGTGTTGGGAATGTGCCCTAGAGGCAAATAAAATATGTTTATTGGCGTATTCCATTAGTTCATAATAAGTTTTATACTGTGCTATAACTGTATTAAGCGGAAACATTAATACACGTGTGGTATACAAACAACCAGGTCCCTAGTTAACTCTAGTAAACTAGTCCATTGAGCAATTGATGATCACGGTTTCCTGATCATGAGATGTGAAAAGTCTATTGACAATGGGGTCATGTCATTGGGAGAATGACATGATGGACACACACCCACCAGAAGTGTTGCAATGTGATCCAGTCACATAGTTCAACATTGCGATAACTATAAACGTAGTGACCCGATCCTTAAGACCGTGATGATCATACATAATTGCTATCTACCAGGATGCTTTGAGTGCATTAACTGTTACACTGAAACATGGTAACCATAAAGGTGTATCTTGGGTATTCCTAAGTAGATATGTTGATGAGTATGCAAATAGATCAAAATGGGATTTGTCCATCCGAGTGACGGATAGGTACTCTGGGCCCACTCGGTGATATTACATCATAAAGATTGCGCAATCATGTGACTAGGTCACAGGGTTGTAATATCACGGGAATGAGTAAACATGTTTGTCGGTAATGAGAATGAACTAGGTTTATTGGATACCGACGATCAAATCTCGGACAAACAAAGTACCGTATGACAAAGGGATCAGGACTCAACGTTAACGGTTCAAACGATGAAGTTAATTCGATGGAAGCGCAGGGGCTCATCAAGGATTGTAACCAGATCCCACATGATGGTCATTGGTCAGAGAGTGTCTGATCATGTCTGCTGTTTCCCGAACCGTAGGGTGTCACGCTTAAGGGTATTCGACACAATAAGGATTGATTCGAGATCATCGGTGAAATAAGAGAGAACACCGGAATTGTTTCGGGAGGTGCTGGAAGTTGTTCTGGATATTTTGAAAGGTTCAAAATAATGTTTAATAATGTTTAAATATGTTTTATTATTTAATTAACAGAATTAAATATTAAAATATGATTAAATATAATAAAAATGAATTAAAAGGCATATGGGCCTAAAGAGGCCCATTAGGGGAAGGAGGGAGCTCCCCCTTGGGCCAAGGCGCCAAGGGAGGGAGCCCACCTCCCCTAGCCGCACCAAACCCCCCTCCCTAGGGTTTAGTCCCACATGGGAAGGGGAGGGAGGGTGGCACCCCTCCTTGGCCTATATAAGGAGGGGTTGGGGTGCTTTTTTTCTTCACACAATTTGATTTGAGACAAGTTTCTCAGATCTCTCTTCTCTCTCTTTCTCCCTCCTCGAGTGGACTCCCCTTGTTTGGAGTCTACACTTGGTTGGGGTTTCTTCACCATACGCACGCCGTCGTGCTGCTGGAATCGGGATCCGAATCGATCTTCTTTTCGCTGCTCTTATGGTTCGGAGCCCGGAGGGAATGTCGGGTACACCGTATGCGTGTAATCCCGCGAGGCGCTACACTTGTGGTGCTCCTTCATCGTTGAGCCCGTGTCGCGACGTCTTCACCGACAACGTTCCGACGGTCCAACGGGGACGTAATCCCGTCATCGGTCTTCAAGGACCGGGTGGCCTCAGGAGTCATCGTGGATCTGCGCGGCATCGGGGATTGCCGGTACGACTACATCAACCACGTTCACACGGGAACGTTTCCCGCTTAACGGATTACATACTGGTATGTGACCAATTCCCTTCGTTACTTGCATCGCCATAGCATAGGTCTTGGGTTCGGGACGCGTAGGTCATGAAAAATTATTGTTTTCTGCCCCGTTCCCCAACAGTGGTATCAGAGCAAGGCTATGCGTAGATGTATTGTACGGATAGAACACATCTAGTATGTGGGAATCAATTCTCCAATTGTTCCCCTCTCACATGTACTCGTTTAGCATTGCGGCAATGTCCTGATGAAGCGGCCCCGACCGACCTTACGCGAGACTGGTTCCATGCTTGACATATGACGTGTACCATATAAGTGGCTGGGGGTGTCTGTCTCTCTAACATTAGCTATGCGAAGACGTTTGCAACGGAGGGCCCCAACAGGGGTGTAATAGAGACAATTGCGGGATTGGTGTTGTGGTTGTATGTTCGTAGGCATGGAAACGGTTCTATCTCGAAAGCCCTATCAACCACGTAAAACTTGCAAAAGATAAAGTAGAGGCGTCTAAACTTTAATTTGCAAGGGGGCATCATAGTTAGTATGATTTATACTATAGCATCCTGTTTTGCTTGTATTAGATATACGACAGTAGCATTATAGGATGATCCCTCACTAATCCAACAAAGTGTCCTTCCTTAGTGAAGCACCATCTGGAAAGATCTCCATTTTGGAGGCATCGCGTGTCACACGGGTGTCAAACATATTAGCGTTCAAATGAGATGGGTGGAGCAAGCCTAGCATGTCCAGAAACATGGCCTTGCATACGCGGCATATAATCACTAAGGTTATTGTGGAGAGCCTGGCATATGCAGATATGGCCTCGGGACACAGTGATCGAAAGATCAAGCATGAGTCACATGGATGATGTGATTGGCATGATGGCCTACCTTGAGAATATACTGATGGTCGTGTCACACGAGGGAGGTATAGTTCTCAAGGATTGTGTAATCACTTAGAATAAACTATGAGGGATGTTTGTCTGAGTGGGAGTTATAGAATTGTTTAAAACATGAACTCCTATTATGAACTTAATCTTCATGTCTTAGCAAATATCATTGTAGATAATGTCATAACCAATGTTTATAACCATGGCTCTTTAGTGTGATGTAGAACTTAAGGAAAATGGGTCTTACTTCATTGATGTGTACCAACACCGTTAGAGACATACTCATTACTAATGACTTGTTAAAACATAATACGAGAACTGCTAGGAGATACACCGGATAACTCCGTAATTGAGGAAGATGATGATGAGTATCGTATTCATCGTCTCTTATTCAATGACTGTCCGATACACCATACTTCATTCTATGGAATCTGAATTGTGAATGCATGATTAAGACACCAACACGTATGATGTGCTAGGTGATCTTTAAAGCACTAAGTCACAAATCAGAGTAATGGAATATGAGTATATGGACGGGGTTTATTTCAACCATGGTGGAAGGAACAACCTGCTGAGAAAGTCACTTGGAAAATGTATAAGATACATGAACACCTTGTGTACAACTTGGACTACAGAATGACTGGTTACTTTGCGATAACTGGGGAGTTGCATCCGCTTCCTCCCAGCTACAAAGACCGCGTCTAGACTATGTCATGAAGGAGAATCGTTCACCTGTCATGATGTCATGGTTAAAGTTGTGAACTTTAAAGGTAGAACCAATGCAGGAATAGTCATTGACGGAGAAAGTATATTTGATACACGGGTTATAAATGTCTTTCCCCACAAAACACTGTTTGTGGTTGATTAAGTATTCGATGCTTGAACTCACTGCTTAAAGAGTGGCTTGGAAGGGATGAGGTGACAATGTGTGCTGACGGTAATCAAGATAGTTGATGGTCGACAACATTCTCCCTCTACATCTATCATTTGATTAGTATATGAATAAATTTATGATCGTTTGAGTGTGAACCTTATTAGTGTGTCTTGCATCTCGCGAAGACAATTATTCATATTAGTGAGAAACAAGTCAGTTGTTCTCCTTTTATGAATGATATCTTTTATGGTCACATTACGGTTATGAATGAGTTATTCTTATATTGATGGTAGTAGTTTGATCATTTATAAGAAATATTGTAATGCCAAGAATTATCCAAACTTAGTAATGACACTACCGTTTCATGATTGGTTTGATGAAGTCTTGAGATACTTGATCTCTTGACACATGCAAACCATGCCTCTTTAGGTGAGATGACTGAAACCTTGCATTCTGGTAAAACAGAGTTTGCGATGACTGTTGCATATCATACATAGTGATGTATCATATTTCAGCATGTAGTGAATTTCATTATTTCGTAAACTTCAGATGTGGACTTAGATGAATATGTGTATTCACTAATGAAACATGAGTCTGGGATAGTTTGATGTGATCAAAGGGATTTCAGAATGAATACGGGTACTAAATTAACGAGAAAACAAGTTTCTACGATTTGATCAAAGAGACAAATATTTCGAGTTAGCCTTCGGCATACGGACTTGTGTGAAAGTTGTTCCACAAATTACAATGCTTGGAACACTTCAATATTGTAGATGTGCCTGAACATTATAATCATACTCTATTGGATAGTGTATGGTATAAGTTATCTCTTACTGAGTGACGTTATTATTGTTTAGAGTTATTAATTTAATAAGCAAACACTCACTTCAGTATAGGGAACCATCTGAGTTCGTGGAAACCAACACTATATAAGTTATGGTGTGTCATGGTTTCTAGGAAAATAATTTATGTGGTAAATTATCTTTGTAGTGTATCCTTAGTCAACTATGGATGCATCTTCCGCAACTAGGACCAAAGAGCAAAACTTGTGTTGCTAAGTTTGGTGTTTTTCAAGAAGTGTTCTTGATGAATGTGTTAATGGAAGAAAGTGAAAGTTCAAACAAGGTAATTGACCTTGCCTCCAAATGTCAGAGTAGCGCAACGGAATGTGTTCCAAAACCAAAGCTCTACAATTAGAGGAGAAAATGATGATAATGATCATGGTGTTTCGGTTGAAAATTTTACTGAACAAAGTAGGATTCAAGAATACATATTTGCCCTTGTGCAAAGTAATATTCATGATTCACTTGTCAAGTTAATGGAACAAGACATACCTACGAACTACGAAGAAGCGATGGTGGACCTAAGTACGAGAAATGACTATGAGTCATGGAATCCTATATTGAGTTACATTTACGATTACATGAATCTTATCGAGTAAAGAGGTTACTTGATATTCTCAATAACTTCAAGGTTATAGGAATAAATGTGAACATCAAAGGAAGGCATCAAGATCGATTTGTCATGAAGGATGTTTCTGACAAATTCAAAACGTTGACTACAATAGTAGCGATTCTTGAGTCAATAGGATTATCACTACGATTGATCCAAATTTTTATCAATACCGTGATTTCCTCAAATCCTGCATTTGAAGAAGGGTTGTAATTGGTACAACGAGAAGGTTTTGGAAAACATATGGATGCTAGTGTCTCATAACCGGAATTATCGGTTTGATGGATGATCAAAGGATTTTGGATTTAGACAAAATATCGAGGAAACATGCATTTGCATGAAACTGAGTGGGAGCTGAATAGTATCCTAAATCTAATATGTGGACGACATATTTTGAGTGGGAGCTATGGGAGTATTATCCCGAACTTAATATGTGGGTGACATATTTGAGTGGGAGCTATGTGGATGTTATCCTAGTCTTATATGTAGCTGCCATATTTGAGTGGGAGCGTGACAACATTCTCATATATAACATATGGTGAATGATGTAGTTGGTATTAATGATTATTGAAAATCTTTCATGAATGAAGTTAAGCATTGAAAATCTATTCAGATAGATTAATGCGTTTAATATCATTGAGTCGGAATACTTTCCTGGATAAGATTCTGAAGAAGTTCAGAATGGGACAAGTCAAGAAGGTAGTTCTTACTTGTATATCCAAGAGAAGTATCGAGTTAATCTCAGTACAAGAACAATGGTTAAATGAAAGAAATGGATGTGCTACATCCTCTATGCCTCTGTCATAGGTTCTTTCATATAAAAACCAAAGTTTTGTACTCGACGTAATGTGACCCAAGTTCTTAGTAAGAAGAACATGTTGTGATATGATTTATGAGTAAATCATTGAACAAAGAGTTCAGTTTATCCTTCAGCATCTGGGGAGAACTGAGGATACATCTCTAATTTGTAAAGGATAGTGGACTTGACCATAAATGTTATGCTGGTTCAAGTTCTGACACTAACCTGGAAAATTGAGATATCATACTAATAAATGCCTAAGTTGAAAGAAACATGGTTAGACATCAAAGTTGCACACAATGCACTAAGGATTAAATCTACAATGATATGGCTACTTTAGAAGTGGCAAGAGTTATATTTTGGCTTACGAAGTTTGACTTCTGACTGAGTGGGTTTCAGTGTGCATGACTATGGGAAAGTCCGCGTGACCCACCGGATGTCATTGCTGAAACACAAACAAACGAAGTCTCACTCTACCGCCGAATATATATATATACCTCATCATTATAATGGATAATGAAGTAATGTCAAACTAGGTGACATTAATGATTTGCAAAAGACATACGGATCTGAATGGTACCCAGACCATTGATACAACCTTTTCCACAAGCAAGCATGATCTATAACCATATACATGATATGGAGTTATGATCCACAGAAAAATGCAACTAGATTATTTGTACTCTAGTGCAAGTGGGAGACTGTTGGTAATGTGCCCTAGAGGCAAATAAAATATGTTTATTGGCGTATTCCATTAGTTCATAATAAGTTTTATACTGTGTTATAACTGTATTAAGCGGAAACATTAATACACGTGTGGTATACAAACAACCAGGTCCCTAGTTAACTCTAGTAAACTAGTCCATTGGGCAATTGATGATCAAAGTTTCCTGATCATGAGATGTGAACAGTCTATTGACAATGGGGTCATGTCATTGGGAGAATGACATGATGGACACACACCCACCAGAAGTGTTGCAATGTGATCCAGTCACATAGTTCAACATTGCGATGACTATAAACGTAGTGACCCGATCCTTAAGACCGTGATGATCATACATAATTGCTATCTACCAGGATGCTTTGAGTGCATTAACCGTTACACTGAAACATGGTAACCATAAAGGTGTATCTTGGGTATTCCGAAGTAGATATGTTGATGAGTATGCAAATAGATCAAAATGGGATTTGTCCATCCGAGTGACGGATAGGTACTCTGGGCCCACTCGGTGATATTACATCATAAAGATTGCGCAATCATGTGACTAGGTCACGGGGTTGTAATATCACGGGAATGAGTAAACATGTTTGTTGGTAATGAGAATGAACTAGGTACATTGGATACCGACGATCAAACCTCGGACAAACAAAGTACCGTATGACAAAGGGATCATGACTCAACGTTAACGGTTCAAACGATGAAGTTAATTCGATGGAAGCGTAGGGGCTCATCAAGGATTGTAACCAGATCTCACATGATAGTCATTGGTCAGAGAGTGTCTGATCATGTCTGATGTTTCCCGAACCGTAGGGTGTCACGCTTAAGGGTATTCGACACAATAAGGATTGATTCGGGATCATCGGTGAAATAAGAGAGAACACCGGAATTGTTTCGGGAGGTGCCGGAAGTTGTTCTGGATATTTTGAAAGGTTCAAAATAATGTTTAAATATGTTTCATTATTTAATTAACAGAATTAAATATTAAAATATGATTAAATATAATTAAAAATGAATTAAAAGGCATATGGGCCTAAAGAGGCCCATTAGGGGAAGGAGGGAGCTCCCCCTTGGGCCAAGGCGCCAAGGGAGGGAGCCCATCTCCCCTAGCCGCACCAAACCCCCTCTCCCTAGGGTTTAGTCCCACATGGGAAGGGGAGGGAGGGTGGCACCCCTCCTTGGCCTATATAAGGAGGGGTGGGGGTGCTTTTTTTCTTCACACAATTTGATTTGAGACAAGTTTTTCAGATCTCTTTTCTCTCTCTTTCTCCCTCCTCGAGTGGAATCCCCTTGTTTGGAGTCTACACTTGGTTGGGGTTTCTCCACCATACGCACGCCGTCGTGCTGCTGGAATCGGGATCCGAATCCATCTTCTTTCCGCTGCTCTTCTGGTTCGGAGCCCGGAGGGAACGTCGGGTACACCGTATGCGTGTAATCCCGCGAGGCGCTACACTTGTGGTGCTCCTTCATCGTTGAGGCCGTGTCGCGACGTCTTCACCGACAACGTTCCGACGGGGACGTAATCCCATCATCGGTCTTCAAGGATCGGGTGGCCTCAGGAGTCATCGTGGATCTGCGCGGCATCAGGGATTGCCGGTACGACTACATCAACCACGTTCACACGGGAACGTTTCCCGCTTAACGGACTACATACTGGTATGTGACCAATTCCCTCCGTTACTTGCATCGCCATAGCATAGGTCTTGGGTTCGGGACGCGTAGGTCATGAAAAATTATTGTTTTCTGCCCCGTTCCCCAACAACTCGGCCCCCATATTAAAGAGAAAAGAAGGGATTGGATCACCTTAGCGAACACCTTGTGTAACTTTGAAAATAACAACCCATGGTATTATTAAGTTAACACATAAAACACATGATCGCCATCCTTCTAAAGTTCGTATGATGCACGTATGGTTTTGTTAGCACTGGCTAATGGATCTGGGAGAGGAAGGTGTATTTCAATTCAGATCTCAGAGATTCGAATTATAGAGGAACTAGTCTATGAGATTTTCCATTACAAGCATCGGCCTCAGCCGTATCCAATTTGCCAACCCTCACATGTGAGATGCCAGCTCTATTTAACCAGCCACTCCTCCGACGCGTAGCGTGTGGATGGTTGACGCGGTCGTCTCGCGGGCCCACTCGCAGTGACTGCTTCACCCGTGTCGTCTGTCGTAGGGTTGCTGGTGCTAACATTCCCCCTCCCTTGAAGACCAGCTTGTCCCCAAGATGGAGCACACGGAAAGCGCTGCTTGAGCTCATCAATGTCTTCCCAGGTAGCCAGATCCTCAGTTTGGCCGGACCAGTGCACTAGTCCTTGAGGTACAAGATCATCACCTTGTCGACGAAAACGACGTTGCAGAATCTGGGTAGGCACAGCAAACTACGCGTCAGCAGGAGGAAGCAACGGAGATACCTGACAATGAGGTCCAAGAGCGCGCTTCAGTTGCGAAACATGGATCACCGGGTGAATGCGCGATCCTTCAGGTAGACGAAGCTTGTAGGAAGAGCCACCAACACGAGCCAGAACTTCAAAAGGGCCATAAAACTTGAAAAGGAGCTTGTGATGTGCACGAGGGGCAACCGAGGACTGAATGTAGGGTTGTAGCTTGAGGAAAACAGAGTCACCCGCTTGGAACACGCGATCAGAACGTTTCTTGTCCGCTTGAGTCTTCATACGAGTACGAATGCGCTCCAAATGCTGCTGCAACAAGCGCAGCATCAAGGCACGTTCTTGGAGCCAGCCATCCAAGTCTGGTACTGGGCAAGCATCAAGTGGAGACAAGACAAAATGCCGAGGCGGGTACCCATACAGAACTTCGAATGGAGATTTATGACCCAATGCAGAGTGCATACTAGAATTATACCAGAATTCAGCAAGAGGCAACCATTGAGCCCACTTAACTGGACAAGCATGAGCAAAACAACGAAGATAGCCTTCCAGGCATTGATTGACACGCTCGGTAGTACCATCGGTTTGGGGGTGATAGGAGGAACTCATCCGCAATTTAGTCCCAGTATATGCTGCCATTTCTTTCCAAAAACGACTGGTAAAAACACGATCACGGTCAGTCACAATGGACTCTGGCATGCCATGCAATTTGTAGATGTTGTCCATGAAAGCATGCGCAACCGTCGTAACCATGAAGGGGTGAGAAAAACCAATGAAATGGGCATAACGGGAGAGTTTATCAACAACCACCAGCACACAATTCCACCGTCCCGAGCGCGGCAAACCTTCCACAAAATCCATTGTGAGCATCTGCCAAAACTGAGAAGGAACCGGAAGAGGTTCCAGGAGTCCGGGATACTTTGCACGATCAGGCTTGGCACGTTGACAGATAACACATTCTTGGACAAACTGATGAACTTGAGCCCTCATTCCTTTCCAATAAAACAATTGTTTCAGCCTACGCAAGGTAACGGGAATACCTGAATGTCCACCCATGGGGGAAGCATGGAAAGCCTCCAGAATGCGACGCTGCAAAGGTTGATTTTCAGGAATCCAGAGACGATGCTTGTAACGAATGAGTCCTTCACGGAGAGAATATTTGTCATCAGGTGTGGTGCCCACAGCCAAGCGTGTCAGCAAGTCTTCAGCACAAGCATCATACTGATAAGCAGTAAGAATATCAGCCATCCAAGCAGGTCTATTTGAAGTGATCGCCAAAAAACAAGAAGGCGGATGAGGCTGCCGAGACAAAGCATCGGCAACTTTATTGTCTGCCCCTTTCTTGTACTTGATCTGAAATTGTAACCCAAGGAGCTTGGTGAACACCTTCTGTTGCCAGGGCGTATGTAAACGCTGATCAGACAAGTGAGCCAAGCTACAATGGTCAGTGAGAATGAGAAATTCCGAATGCTGCAAATACGAACGCCATTGCTCTACGGCCAGTAAGATAGCCATGTATTCTTTCTCGTAGGTGGACAGGCCACGAGTGCGCGGCCCCAAACCCTTACTGACATAAGCAAGAGGATGGACTTTCTGAGTGAGTACAGCACCCACCCCAATATCAGACGCATCTGTCTCAACAACAAAGGGCACTGTAAAATTTGGCAATGCAAGGACAGGCGCTGTTGTCAAAGCAGATTTTAAGGTGTCAAAAGCAACCTGAGCATTGGGGGTCCATACAAAAGGGACATTCTTACGGAGCAAGTGAGTAAGTGACTGGCTGATGACTCCATAATTACGAACGAACTTGCGATAATAACCAGAAAGACCCAAAAAACCCCGCAATTCCTTGACATTCTAAGGACTTGGCCACGACTGCACATCAGAAACCTTTTGGGGATCAGTGGAAACGCCAGCTTCAGAGATCACGTAACCCAAATAAGCGACAGAACGGCTAGCAAAGGTGCACTTGGAGCGCTTGACACGCCACTGTTTCTGTTCCAGCAACTGTAATACTTGTGCAAGATGGCGCACATGATCCTCAAAACTGCTACAGTATACTAAAATATCGTCGAAGAACACAACAACACATATGCGAAGAACTGAAGCTAAAGTCTCATTCATTTCACCTTGGAAGGTTCCAGGCGCTCCCGTGAGACCAAACGCCATGACATTGAACTGAAAATGGCCATTATGAGTATGAAAGGTTGTCTTGTATTCCTCACCAGGGGCTAGGAGAATTTGATGATAGCCCGCCCTCAAGTCAAGCTTGGTAAACCAAGAAGCGCCCGCTAATTCATCCAGAAGCTCATCAATGACAGGCAGAGGGTACTTTGTTTTGAGTGTGAGCATATTCAAATGGCGGTAGTCGACACATAGCCGCCAGGATCCATCCTTTTTGCGCACCATGATAATTGGAGATGCAAACGGACTGGAACTGACTGATATCACTCCTGATTTTAACATGTCTTGCACTTGCCGCTCAATTTCAGACTTAAGCTCGGGAGAGTAACGGTACAGACGGATGTTCACAGGTCGAGCACCATCAACCAACGGAATGCGATGATCACATGCACGACGAGGTGGTAGCTCACTGGGTTCAGAGAAGACCACCTTGAATTTGTCCAACAAGGACTGAATCTCAAGAGGAAGAACTTCAGAAACGGTAGATTGCAGCAACTGAAGTTCAACCACCGTGATTGGAAAAGCAACTGGTGGATGACCCTGCAATACTGCCTTGCGTCCTTGATGATCAAATGCCAACCATTTCTCTTCCCAGTTAACCTGCATAGTTCCTCTCGCAGACAACCAGTCCATACCAATGATGCCATCATAGAATTTGAGAGGTAAAATCTTGAAATCCGACTGGAATTTATGACCATCAGCCGACCAAGAGCAACGAGGAATGGCATGAGTACATTGTAACTGGCCACCTCCAGCCACTCTAACATTTTGCACACGAAGTAATGGCACTTGGCCTGGTAGTTCAGCAGCAATATGAGCACTGAGGAAGGAATGAGAGCTTCCTGAGCTTCAGGCGAATAGCGCTGGGTTCAGCAACATCCGTATGAGCACTGAGGTAGTTCAGCAGCAACAGTGCGCCCGTGAAGTTGGCAGGTCAGGCGAATAGCGCTGGGTTCAGCAACATCCGTATGAGCTTCAGCCGAAAGAACCATCAAGTCCATATCACTGTCATCGGAATCTGGGGAAGAAATATCACAAAACTCTAGCAGTTCCTGGACCACATGCAGTTGTACAGTGGTATGGCATTTGTGTTCTCTGCCCCAGCGCTCTCCACAAACGAAACACAAACCTTTGGCCTTGCGATACGCCTTGAGTGTAGACAATTTGTCATCAGAGGGCTGCTGCTGTAACCTTGGAGTATCTTTAATTTCCTCAGGCAATCTGGATGGACCAGGGCGAGAATAACGATTGGCCGATGCAAGAGCAGGACGCCTGACAAAATTGGCTTCAGGCTCGCAATCGCCAATCTCCTCCTGCACAGCAGCAATAGAGTAGGCAGTATCGAGATCGACAGGACGTTGCACAACAACAACAATACGAACAGCAGGCTTGAGCCCATCAATAAACCGAGTAGTGTAATGCAACATATCCGGCTCAGGTTCATAAGCCGAAAGCTGATCCATCAGTTCAGAAAATTTTGTTATGTACTCTTCTACAGAATCAGTTTGACGCAGTTTATGCATGCGGCGCACTAATGTTTGATGTTGATTACGTCCAAACCTATGCACTACGGCATCACAAAATTCAGCCCAACTAGCTCGCACATACTTGTGTTGCACAAAGGACAACCACCGAGCGGCGGCCCCTTCAAACTGCATAGCTGCTACTGCTATCCATAAATCAGGGTCCGTATCAAACATAGCAAAATAATCCTCACACCTAGTCTGCCATAATTTTGGATCATCACCAATGAATCTCGGAAAGTCAAAGGATGGTGGTCTGCCATGGTGTTGTGGAGAAGTGCGACGCTCACGGTGCCATAAACTTGTAAATGAAGAGGGAGTCGAACTGGCAGGGATACCTCTGGCCGGAGGTGGGATGTAGGGTGAAGACCCCCCATTGCCCAACCCCCGTGTAGTCGATATCCCACGGTGCCCCTGAGGCCCGGTCTCTGCGGCTCCTCTCGATGCGCCACTGCGAGTGGCGGCGTCACCAGAGTCGGAGGCGAGACCAAGCGCGACACGCAGCTCCGCGAGGTGTTTGCGGAGATCCGCCTCGGCGCCGTCGGTGTAGGCCTGCATCTCATCGATGATGGGACCGATCGCCTTCTCCACCGCCGCTGGAACGGCGCGCGCGACTGCCGCTTCGACCGCATGGCTTACCGCCCCGACGATGAGGTCGTCGAGATCCTGGCGGTGCTTGGTGTTGGCGAGATCCGCAGCCGCAGACAAGGTCTCGTAGATCGCCTTGCCTTCGGGTGTGAGGTTCTCCATGAGTTCCTGGCGCCGGCGAGCCGCGGCCGCAGCTAATCGAGTCCCATGGAGATGTGAAGGATCCAGCGTGGGTGGTGGAAATTTCTAGCTCTGAGTACCAATTGTTAGCACTGGCTAATGGATCTAGGAGAGGAAGGTGTATTTCAATTCGGATCTCAGAGATTCGAATTATAGAGGAACTAGTCTATGAGATTTTCCATTACAAGCATCGGCCTCAGCCGTATCCAATTTGCCAACCCTCACATGTGAGATGCCAGCTCTATTTAACCAGCCACTCCTCCGACGCGTAGCGTGTGGATGGTTGACGCGGTCGTCTCGCGGGCCCACTCGCAGTGACTGCTTCACCCGTGTCGTCTGTCGTAGGGTTGCTGGTGCTAACAGGTTTGATGTGATTTAGATTTTTGGTGGTACAACCCATATGTTTTATAGTTTTGCCATTTGTGTTCGGGCACAAAAATAAGCTAGTCAATATGTAGTATGAATTATTACGAATTTATTTGATAGTCTTTTCCATCATTTTTTTGAAATGTTTTTTCCTTCATGGTTGAAGAAGAAGGAGAAGAAAAATGTTAAAATTTCGCTCACCCTCCGAAGCTCCGATCGAGACGGGTAGGATAGCAGCGACGATTTTACACAGAAGTACCCCGGAAACTTGTTTTTTCACGAGATTATAGAATGGCTCCCACATTTTGAAGCGAAAGATCAAAGCCGCAAGTTCAGAAGGCGTCTCCCCCACTTTCCCCCAATGGCCACTCCGCCGCCGGTGGTCACCCTGACGGTGGAGAAGGGCCCACGAGAGGGAGAGACCCGGCAATGCCGCGCGGGCGGGGCCCTCCGTGTCGGCCGCGTCGTCTCCGGCAACGACCTCGCCGTGAGCGACGTGGGCGCGTCGCAGCGCCACCTCACCATCGAGTTCCTCCCGCCTCCCGCCTCCCGTTGGGCCGTATCTGACCTCGGCTCCTCCAATGGTACCTTCATGAACGGCGCCCGCCTCGTGCCCTCCGTCCCCGCCTTGCTCTCCCACGGGGACCGAATCATCCTCGGTCAGTCAACCGTGCTCTCCGTGTCCATCGCGCCCGCTTCGGATGTGAAACCCGGCCCTCGGCGCTCCTCGCGCCGCGCGGCGGCAGTGAAGCTGGCGGAGGAGAGGCCGACCCCTTCCGTAACCCGCCTGAGCACACGGAAGAGGGTAGTCACACGTGGTGGCGGACGGAAGAAGGTGGCTAAAGCGGGTAAGGAACAGATGGAGGAGGCCGCGGTGGCGACACTCTGCGGTAGGAGGAAGAAGGCTCTGCAGTTCCCTGAACTGGAGAAGGCTGATAAACAGAAAGAGGAGAAGGCCCCGGTGGCAACACGAGGCTGGAAGAGGAAGAAGGCTGTAGAGTCCTCTGAACTGGAGAAGGCAGATGAACAGAAAGAGGAGAAGGCCGCGGTGGCAGCACGCTGCAGGAAGAGGAGGAAGTCAATGGAGAATGCAGATGAACAGAAAGAGGAGAAGGCCGCAGCGGTAGCACACGGCAGGAAGAGGAAGAAGTCTGTGGAGTTCCCTGAACTGGAGAACGCAGATGCACAGAAAGAGGAGAAGGCCTCGGTGGCAACACATGGCTGGAAAAGGAGGAAGGCTGAGCCCTCTGAACCGGAGAAAGGAGAGGAGGGGAAGGAGGAGGCCCTGGTGGTGCCGTGCGGCAACGGTGGTGAGGTTGCATTGACGGTCACTCTTCCGCCACTGCCTCCAAAGACAAGGTCCAGAAAGGTCCTGGGAAGGGTTGAGGGAAGGGTCACAAGGGCTCGTGCAAGGAAGGCTGTTCTTGAGGAGGAGGGGGAGGAGGAGGAGGTGGCTGCACCAACAGAAAAGGAGAAGAGTGATAAGGTGGCAGCTGGGGATGGAGAAGTGGAAGGGACTGCAATGGCATTGGAGGAAGTGCCTGTTGCTCAGAGAGGCCTGAAACGAAGAACGCCAAAAGGGACGGCCAATGCTGAATGCGCTGCTTCTGATAACGGGGTTAAGGAGATAAATGAAGGTGGACGAGAGGAGGAGAATGGAAAGATAAAAGCAGTTAACAGTGGAGGAGAGTTAGAGGACGATGAGAAGGGCGAGAAGCGTGATGAGAGAAGCAGCCTGGATACTATGACATTGCGGGAGTGGTTTGAGCGGATGGAAATGTACCTTCCAAGGATGATCAATGAGGCTGCTGATGAGATGATAGCGACGCTGGAGGAGAAACATTGGCGCATCAATGAGTATATTTCGACGCTCGGGAATAGTTCTGATCCTTGAGGTTCATGTATAGTCAGGACTGATGGTCAGTCTAATGCAGGTTGATTAAACATATTGTTGAAAACATGTGCGTAGGTGAAGCAAAGTGTTCATCTGGAGACTATGTTTAGTTTACCATCATTCACTGGGTGATGATTACTGAAATTATTGATTCCAGCAGCCATGCCAGAAGTGCCTGAGAAATGTTGTCTTTCCTGTTTGATAGTATTGCACTGGTCATGCTATGACATATTATACTAGTAGTAGTAGGCTAAAGCATTAAAATGGAACACTTCAACTCATGATGCATCCTGTAGGTTTATTTCTGATCATAGTACTAATATGTACTGTTCATTTGTATAAAGATCTATCAGCTCTCATCGATAGGCAACCTTCCCTGAAATACCATGTTCATAGCCTTGAATCTTCCTATGAGTTCCCTTCTTCCGCCGTTAACAGTAAATTGGATAAAGCATGTCTCACAGAAGAAGGCCCTGCCTTAAGTTCTCATATTTCGTTCTTTACTGATGTTATTCCACCCCTACTCACATTGTCCAAAAAAGGAAAAATCTGAGTTATTTTTCATTTTTATAGTGTCAGTATTCTGTTCATTTTTTGCCGAGATAAGCCACCTTCAAGGAAATATCTGGAAACGAAAAATCTTGTCATGTCTATAATGGCGGTGTAGCACCTTTTTCTTTTGTAAAGTATCCGCTCCGAGCTTACAATGATGGGCAGCAGAATCCTGCATTTTGATAGCTCCCAGTAGCCTTTATCTTCGAAATCTAACAGGAGTCACTATGAATGAGCACATATTTGCCTTATGATGCTTTGTTTGTTTGATGGAAACATTGCCATTTTCAATTATAATCTATCCTTAGACCGCTGATTGCAAAATATTTCACATTTTCCGTCTTAAAAAATTACACAGGAGCGCTCTGATCAATTAAAACTGTGCATATATATATGTTAGTACAGCTTTTTGTGCTCAACAATATGCCATTTATCTCCAATGTTTGTCTTTAAAGATTTTCTCATGCCTGTGTGCTTAATAGTCTCTTTTCGAGCTCATGTAATCTTTCTTGAGAGAAGAATGTATTAATAGTTTCTGGAGGGTAGGACAGTCAGTCACCAAAATCAGGTGGTAAAGAAAAGTTGAGTCTAGGAGTTGAATCATTTTCTAGTAGTCTTGATCACTTTTATTGTAGTAAAACAAACTGTTCCTTTGTCACAGCCATGGACTCAAATTCATTTAACCTTTTGACAATGCTCTCTACAACATCAGCTGTATTCATGAGTTGACAGGCATACCAGTTTGATTGGATAAATTCTGTTTGTTCTTTGTTTAGTTCGTTGTGTAATTCATGTGCTAACTTTCTACGGGAGTGCTGACATGTTCTGTGGGCACCGTGGGTTAATTGGATGCTGATGATCATTGTCAAATGCCTGAAGTACAGTGAAGTTATAATTTACATTTTGATTACTGTCTAACCAAGTTACCTATTTAATTTTTATGATTTTACCCAAACGAAGGAACTGTGAGCACAGGGTGTTGATTCGAGAGGGAAATCATAAGTAGGAAGGAAGGAATAAGTAACTGGAAGAAGAAGGAAGTCACCAGAGTTTCCTGGAAACCCTTGGGGAAGACAAGACAAGAATGAAGTACAGATGAAGCAAAGCTCTAATCCTCCTCAGATCATTTTCTGATGTCCTCTCCATTTGCAGTAACACATTGCTTCATATCCCCTACTTATAGAGGATTGTGCACCAACTTGGCTCCAGAGTTACAAAGCGAGGAACCAACTTTGAAAGGTAAGAATTTCTCTTATTCATTTGCCAGGTTGTCGTGTTCAAAGTTTCTATGCATCCAGAAAGTGGAAGTACTTCTTCAAACTACTTAGATTCTAATTCTATGTGTTCCTTTGTTCCCTCTTTCTAGCTCTGCAGACATGTGATGCAAAATTGTGCAAACTGTCGTAGCTGTGCCTTTATGGTCTGTAGTTCTACCTTGTACTCACATGACAGTTTGTTGTTCACCTGTTCTACAAACTACCAAGTATAATTATTAAGGCCAATTTGGTAATGATTGAGATCAGCATATCAACAGGTTGCATATCTTAAATTGCAGAATGTGGTAACTTCAGTTAGACATGAAACAGACGTATTATCATTTCTCTCTCTCTCTTCAAAATAAGTTGAAATTATATAAAACTATGGGGACACTCATTTTACCTGTATTGTTTATGTGTTTACAAGATAATTTTGTCTATTTAATATTATGTGGCAATTGGCATGCTCTCATTCTGCAGATATACCTCTAGCTATGGCTGTCCCACAAGTTGACAAGAAAATGCTTGGTGAGCTTGAAGTCATGGGATTCCCCGCCGTTCGTTCAATTAGGGCACTTCATTATTCTGGTACGTCAGTTTCAAATTGGCTTAGAAGGTAATGATCTTGTATTATGGTATTCTATCAGTCAGGCTGACAATCCATCAATCATACCACTACAGGGCATCTGGTTTTGTGGTCTCACCAATTATATTTGTACTGACTACCGAACCATCTTACTATTTGTGTTTCTTGAAAGTTCAAACTAAATGATTTAATTGCAAAGATAGGGCGACACACATTTTTTTTGTAAAAATGTTTTCTTCTATATCTACCTGAATGAACTGGAGAAATAATAAAATGTCCTTATCAGGTAATTCCAATCTTGAATCTGCAATAAATTGGCTTCTGGAACATGAAAGTGACCCAGGCATTGATCAGCTACCATTGGTAGGTTTTCTTAATAATGCAATCACAATTTGTTACCAGAAATCTATTCTGATGTTGATTATTCTGCACCCACTTGATATAATCCTCAACAGAGCTATCCTCTGAATATATAACTGTGAATTGTTTTCCCTGAGATTCCAGCACGCAACCTTTTTCAATCTAGTTAAATAGTTAATTCCGAAGTAACTTGTATGTTAGTGCATGTCTGTGTGGCATACTTTTTTTCAAACCCCCTGTTCTGATTTCTTGGTACTCCTTTGGATGTTTTAGGTTCCAAGAGAAATCAGCATTGAATGTGGTGACACGTCAAACGAAGTGAGAGACACTGTCCAAGGAATGAGGTTAGTTTTTTTCAGAATGCTATAGAAAAGAAAGTAGGAAAATGTTACTCGCCTTTACCTAAGGGCCTAAGTTCTTAGACGAACTGGTTGTATAAACTCAATAAATCAAAATATGATATCAGCAGTGCCATTAGTGCGGGCACTTGTCTGGCCGTTGCAGTTTTGAGAAAAATGCTGCCCTCTCGACTCCACATCATATTCCTGGAGGACGTTAGATGCAAGTGGGAGTGTGGAAGTTGAGTATATTGCTCACCTGTCCCCAAGAGCCTAGCCTTTTGAATGTACTGGTTGTTGAATGAAACTCAATAGGAAATATCAAGTATTGTGTCAGTTATTTCAGTGGAATCGGGGGGAAAATCACTGTTAAATACGGAGTAGTATTCTGCAAACCATCTGGAAGTCTGCACTTGATAATCTGCAGCCTTTTACATTTATGTGTGTCAGTCTGCTGTATCAACCTATCACTTTAGGGAGCAAACTCTAAGAGTATGTGCAGTACCTCATGGAAAAGCTGTTGTGTTGGGGATTCCTCAAGGGAGGAAACGACCTTTTTTAACCGTCCTTCCTTTTTTACAAAATAAAATAGCTGCCCTGGGGAAATTTGCTGCTAAGCCTGACCAGTTGCTAAATTAACAGTCTAATGTCATGCACTGGTAAAATGGAAGTTGCAAATATATGTTGAATAAGGCAAGTCATGTGTCAGACTTAAATGCTTACTCCCTCTGTTTTTTATGCATGATGTCCCTGCATTTAAAGCAAGCTTGACAACATTTAGACTGTAAAATGTGGGTTATACATACAAAAACTGTTACCATTACAAAATGCTTTTGAATACGAATCTAATGGTGCCACTTTTGTGTCATGTAACTACATATTGTTGATATAATTGTTGCTCACTTGGTCAAGCTTGAATCTTGGAATGCATGGGTACCTTACAAAAGGAAACAGAGGGAGCATTATTACAATTTACTGACTACAGATGGAGATAATATATTCATGAGAAGCTTATGTACTTAAGTAACTCAAAACATGCCGTTATTTTTCTTTTATTCGCTATGATGTTACATAATAATCATGGGATGGGCATGGTTGCCTTGTAGGACCCATGCCCAGGAGAGAAAACCAGAAGAGCAAACTGCAGCTGGAAGTCAGAAGGTGCCACCTAAACATTTCTTTGTTATTTTAATATCTCGGTCCTTTCTTGTCATGTTAGAATGTTATGGTTAGGCCTTTTTGTCATTCACGGATAACTAGTACCTGCATTATCACTAACGGAAAAAGTTAAACCAGACTGAAATTTACATCAATTCCTTTCCTCCGTTTTTAACTCACAACCTCAGACTCGACAAAGTTTTTTTATAGCACATTGAGCTTAAAATATTGTGTCTGTAAATGAGATACAAGTGCACATGTTTTCTTTGTCATTGTTTTCGTATGCTTGCATCGTGTAATTGTAGTAAAATGTTGACTAGTAGGTACGGCATCACAGCCACCTGCCACTTCCCCTGCATTTTGTCTTTCTGCCTCACCTGATCCGAGCTAGTGCTTATAGTCCATAAATTTTTTATCACACCCATTTTTTTTATCAGGAGACTTCAGAGGTGGAAACAGAATTCAATGCCAATGGACATGAGGAAGAGGATAGAAAAAGGTTTGTACCTTGTTTTGAATAGATATTTGTTTGGCGAGCTGTTTGCATTTTGTTTACCGTTCCTGCAAGGCTGCAACCCTCCTAAACTGCAGGATTTTAGCACTATATAAGTCAAAGCGTGACGAGGAAGAAAGAGTAAAAGGGAGAATCAGAAATCAACTTCAGGAGGATAAGGTCTGACAATATTTCCATGCTATTAAGAAGTAAAAACCATAATACTGCAGAAGGAAAGATCTAAAATGTGCTTCGTTGTTGTTTTATTTATCATATTTAACCACAGCAGCTATCAATAAGTTCATGTTGGCCTGCACTGTGCGCTGTTGGGATGTCAAAACCATCTATTGTAACCTGTCGCTTGTCCACCATCTTTTTTGCACCATGTTGTATATTGCATGCAGAAGTAGTAGCTTGTTAAAAAATGATGACATGCTATCAATACGAAACCCATTGATTTTGATTTGCAACAAAGGGAGTCAATTATGACGCATCCCCACAGTGTGCCAAGTGTTACCACCTAGAGGATGATAGAAATTAAAACCTACTATGGTCAATGAACATCAGCCCTGTCCTAATATTATGATTTTTCAAAAGTATTTGTTAGGCTCTCCTACATATTCTACGACCATTATCTTTCATGTGGAACTTATTTGTTTTTTCTTTCATGAAGAGGGAGAGGATTCGAGCTGCTAAAGATGTTATGGAAGCAAAACGGACTCTTGAAGAAAATCAAAGAAAACTGTGGGTTTCGTATGCAACTCATATCGGCTATTTCCGGTTTCCTATCCAACTCATACCTGCTATTTCTAACTCATGGAAACAATATTTTTGTTTAAAATGCAGCATGATGGAAAGTCGAAAGGCAGATCAAGAGGAGGAGAAAAGAGCAAGGGAGAGAATCCGTCAGCATATAGATGACGATAAGGTCCCATTTATTCTAATGTAACTAGTAGTTTGAAACTTTAATATTTCATTCCATCTGTTATTTTGAATTCAATGTTTTATAGGACAATGCTCACTGAATTCTATGCACTCCTTACAGTAGTCTCCACAGCCCCACAGCTACATACAGTAATATTTTTTGTGTGTGAATGCCTTCGAATTTCAACTAAGCAAATTTGCTCTCCTTGCAATGGAGCAATCCTACCATATAAAATATCAGTCCAGTCTACTCGTGGCATAATTGTCAGTAGAGTGTAATTAATATT
This sequence comes from Bromus sterilis, assembly GCA_950022295.1. NCBI lineage: Eukaryota > Viridiplantae > Streptophyta > Magnoliopsida > Poales > Poaceae > Bromus > Bromus sterilis. The sequence goes on along the minus strand of OX465598.1, from coordinate 266,372,584 downwards.
TCCTACATGATCAGAGTGGGAATTTTCTTGTGTTACTCATTAGCCACTACTTTTCTCCAAAACTTTCGTACTTTCAGATTGCTTGTTGGACTGCTGAAAAGTCCCAAAATGTTTTCCTCTATATGCAGGCAGAAAGGAGGAGACGACTTGGTTTGCCACGGGAAAATACAGTAGCATCACTCCCGATAGTAACTCCCGCAAAGGTCTAAAGTTCCCCATAGTACTACATTATGTGAGCAAAACCTCCAAAATTTGTTCCTCACTCTTTTTTGACTGCTCAGGTAAAATATATGGAACCAGTTGTAACATCAGAACAATTGAGAGATTGCCTACGGACTCTGAAAAAGAATCACAAGGTAAAATGATCGTCCTGCAGATTTGATTTATGATACATGGAGCTGCTGATTTTAAGCCTGTTTGGATTCCCTCCACTTCCCTCCGCTCCGGAAAAAACGTGGAGCCTGATTGAAACTGCTCCTCAAAATTAAGCAACGAATCCTTTCGCTCTTTGTTTGCACATTATTGAATATATATATGATTTTTCACAAATAGCACAATAAACCTTGTACACTCTTCCGCATTGCAATCTGGATCACTATTCCGCGCAAATGCTGCTGTACAACTTCTGTGCATCATGTGCTTGTGCACTTTTAGGTTATCTTTTGTAGTCTGGAGCTGGGCCTTCCATTTTGTTTCACAAGAGTCTAACATCAGCAGCACCCTATTAGAAATCAGCAGTTTGCTTGTGCCAGACTTGGAAAATGAAGCTGTATAACGCAATAACTTCCCATGTTAGGGGGATGCCAGAAACTAATTGACGTGTCGTTTGCCACTTTATTCGTAGGATGACAGTGCTAGAGTGAAAAGAGCATTCCAAATATTGCTGAAGATAGTCGCCAACATAGTCAAGAACCCAGAGGAGGAGAAGTTCAGGAGGATTCGACTAAGCAATCCTATCTTCCAGGTGACTAGAAAACGTGATACGCTAAATATGACTACAGTTTGAGAAAGCTGCTTCATCCTCTACTCGTGCTGTTTAACAGGAGAGGGTGGGCAGTCTGCAAGGTGGCGTGGAGTTTCTGGAGCTGTGCGGGTTCCAGAAGCTCAGGAACAACATCTACCTGTTCATGCCGAGGGGCAAGGTCGACGTGGTGCTCCTCAAGGCGGCAGGGGTCGAGATCGCGTCTGCCATGGAGAATCCCTACTTTGGGCTACTCTCCAAGTGAGCGGGACAGCCTCCATTCATCTCGGCTTCACCATTAAGAGCTCATCTACTCCGGTACGAGCTTTGTGGCAATGAAATGTCAGTACCAGTACCAGGGCGTGGACGGCACTGTAGCTATTAGATCTCGTCGGTCGATTGGATCTATCGCCTCTCACTAACTAATTGTGTTGGGGTGGGATTGGGAACGATGCATTCACAGGATTTGTTGGCAACAGTGGTGCGGTGTACATAAATAAGAACATAATGAGACGAGATGCCTGCAAAACGATTCTCATCTTACCAAAGAAGACAGGGTGTGATTGCAGTTGTAATCTTGATGCTCATCTACTACGAGAAATCAAATTATGTCACTTTTTATTACACTGCAGTGTAGCGTAGCCGTATAGGTGGTGGGAGATTGTTAGGGCAACTCCAACGCGCCGACGCAAACGTACACGTAGAACGTGTTGACGCCCTCTCACTGGTAGCCCTCACGCCACGGCTCCTCCTCCGGCAGGTGGTAGCGCGGCCGCGAGTCTACCCCGGGACCATAGGATGGCGGCGGCGGCGGTGGGTAGGAAGGCCGAAAATCCGGCGCCCACCAATCCCATGGCGCGGTGCTCCCAGTAGTTCCGGCACTGGTGCGCCGGAAGATAGATCTTTGCATGCGCCGGCGGAGGAGGGGAGGGGGAGGGGTGAGGGAGGAGTTGGTCCGCGGCCGCGCCGGCGCCCGGAGTCGGAGCCGGATGCCTCGTGGTCATTCTTGCCGCGGCCAAACCACCTGGACATGGCGGCGCTCTGGTGGTGCTCTGGTGGCGCTCTGGTCGCGACTTGGGAGGCAGTTTGATTGTAAGGCCCGATATGCGGTACTGTTCCAGATCTAGGTGTTTCCACCCAGATCCGGGGACGAAGCACATATCGGTCCCACCGTGACATATGACAAAGCAATATGCCCCGGATTTCCAACATGATATCACAACAGTACAGATACAAGGATACAACATCTCATACAATCGGCATACAACTGCCTCAAATACAATACAACAGCGAAAGGTACATGTTTGAGTACAGACTACAATCAAATTCCTAGTGGTAAAGAGAAAAACATCGATCCCATAACCACACGGGTCCAGGCCCTCCGCCGGGATCCGCCTAACTAGTCGTCGTCGAGTCTCCACGTGAAACGTCGGTCATCATACCTGTTGTCGATCAAGAATCCTAAAAAGAGTTTGGGGGTAGTATCATGAGTACAGAGGTACTCAGCATCCAACTGTAGTGGTCATCTGACCCAGCAAGGACTTCATCACTCGTCATTCTAGGACAACTAGTAGTTTACGGTAAGGAAGGGGTAAGTGGTGAGGTTGCTGCCGCACTAGCATTTATGAAGTGGCTAACGATCTAGAGAGTAAGATAAGAAGCCAAGCATTCGATGAGGAATCGCCTCCAACAAGTCTTGCTATCAACTACTTACGCAAACATAACACCTATCCTATCCTTGTCCTCCTCTTCAAATCCCGACGAAGAAGAAGCAGTCAAGGCACACACACATTGATCAAGTTATATTAAGATTATCTCAGTTGTTGTTGTCTATGAACAAGGAGTAGGTCTCAAGTCGTCCATAACCGTGGACACGGCTTCTCGAAAAGATTTAACCCTGCAGGGGTGTACCAACTGCCCATTACAAGGCTCCGCACGCACGCCCATCTCTCTTAGTTGCTACCCATCACAGGCAACCATTTTATGATTTAGTTCCAAGAGATCCGAAACGACATGTCCCTCTAGCTAACAACGAACAAATCCGGGTGACCCCCGGGGAGTCGACACCCAATCCAAAAGTTGGCCACGCTCTCGGATCGGACTCTTCCGTCTCAACAGGGTTTGGGTTACCGAGACGCCTCACGTGAGGCCTCGGTCCCTCGCCGGTCAAAGGTGGACCAACAGGGAAACCATGTCCTCGCTGGTCCGGGTTGGTTTAAAAACTACTGGCAGCTGACCAACACACACACGGTTTCAAATGTTAAATCAGTTTGGGTCACCACTAGAAATGCTTGAAGCTAGGTAGGTAAGATTAGGGGACCCCATAAAATCCCACACGCGGTTAGGCACGCTCAGTCTTAAAACCAATACCCGGAACTCGGATCCTAGGTGACTCAAATGGAACAAAGCGTCGGGGCGGGATAGCCTAGACCTTCCATCCTTCGTCGAATATAGTCAACATTATAATAATCATATCATCAACAACAATATAATAATGTGATATCCCAAAACCAAGGAGTAACAGGGTAACATCGTAGCATCCTAAGCATGCATACTAAGCAGGGGCTGAGCAACGAGAAATAGTAACATAGCAGTACAAGGTTTGCTGGGAAGGGACATGGCTGTGTCAGTTTGAAAGAGGCTGTAAACATGTGGTAGGATCAAACATCGAATCTAACCTAGACTAGCATGCAAACCGCTGGTTGAAATAGAATGGATCATAAGTAATGTATAGTCCTTGCCTGTTGATAAGTCGGATTCCGAAGGTGTAGTTGATCGCAAGCTCGCATCGTCTCCGAAGGGTACCCGCGGAAGCACACAAGAGGGTAAACAGTGGAAAGCAATCAACGAGCAAGCACTCTATTACTACGAGTCAAACACGAGCAATCATCAACAAGAAGGTAACACGAGACATCGCACCTACCGTCGAGAGCAGTTACTAACAGGTTAAGTGGAGTACTCGTCACACACGACGATACCGCACGTTTACGGTGGTTCAAGTTGTTTAGCTACAGGTGATCAACCAACGGTTATTAACATGGCAACTCAAACAAGCATGTCATAGCACATAAACATGTCAAGAGGTGAAGCACAAAGTAAACTATCTATGCTAGTCAATTTAAGTGAGGTACAACCTAAACATGGCATACACTAAGTGACGCACGATGATTAAAACATTTGGTACTATTCTGTCCTAAACCATATTTTAGGTTGGTTAACAATAGCAAACAATAGCTTAAACACAAAGTACATGAAAAACTAATCAAGTTACATATAAGGCACACTCCAAACGGAGTTACGGTTAAAAAGATATAAGCAAAACAATTTACGGGCACAATCTGCCAACATCACGAAGCACACTTTAGAGCAATGCATAAACAGGACAATGAATGCAAACATGCTCACAAATGATATGAAACTAAAGTAGACATGACAGGGAAGGCATGGCAAAAAGAATCATGCAAATAGGCATCATAGATCAAGAGATATTAAGCAAACAACATGGCATCAGAACGTTACAGACTTAGAGAAAAACAGAGGTGGCTGTCAAAAACAGCGGGATAGCCACTTTGGAGCTCAATAACTATATGACCAGCAAGCATATCATGGCAATACAATACATATAATGGAAGTAGACATGATGCTTAACAATATGCAATTTGAATCGCTCAATTCCGATAAACGGTCGCGACACACTCGTCGGCCGAAGTTGCAACAAAATATAAACAGCAACACACTAACAGCAGGGTAGCTACTTTGGAGCAAGATATAATCAACATGCAGCAAGCAAATATGGCATGTGAATGAATGAAACTGAAGTAGAAACAATGCTTAACGCAACGCAAAAGGAATCACTCAATTCCGACGTACGGTTGCGAAGCAACCGTCGCCCGAAGTTTCAATCAAGCAACAGTTTTCAGCAGCCATTAACAACAGTTTGCAATTAACGACGGGATGCCCTGTTTGACCAACAATAACACAATCAAGATGGCCTCAAATGGATTAACTCCCAAAAGCATTATGATAGAGCACATCAACAACAACAAAAAAAATATTTTGGGCGCAAGTTCATCCGAGGTACGGATCTACCGTAAAACTACGCGCAAAACAGCTAACAGCAGTAATAAAATAAGGACTTAGCAAAAATTCGCAGAGGAAAATAAAAAAAACAAAGGGAAAAAAAGAGACTCACCCATGGGTCAGGCCCATCTGGCTGGAGAGGCCATGGGCCAGGGGCGCGCTGGAGAGGCAGGCCGGCTGCGGAGATGGGTCGCGGCCCACATCGGCGACGGTTGGTGGCGCCCCGTCCCGATCCAGATCGGGTGGCGACTCGTGCCGTCGGCCGGCGGCGCTCCGGTGGCCGCTCCGGTGAGGACGACGGGCACGGCGGTGGGAGGCGGTGCAGGGCGGCCGGGATCCCGACGGCGTGGGGTCCGGCGGCTCCTTCGGGTGGTGCGGCCAGGAGCTCGGGGCGGCTGGCTTCGGCTCGCCGGCCAGCCATGGCGTGGCGGCGTCTCGAGCTTCCTGCCGCGGAGACCTGTCAAGGAGGAGGGGGAACGGTGAGGGGCAGGAGAGGAGAAGGCACGTGGAGGAGGGAGCCCTCACCAGGGCGGCGGCCGCGACGAGGTCGCTGGCAAACGGCGGAGGCCGGGGTGGCCGTGCTCTCCACGGGCGGCGGCGCGACCCAGATGGGCTTGGCGGGCCCGCGGCGGCGGTTCCAGGCTTTGTGGGGCCCGTTTTGATCTGGGAGGTGGCTGGCTGGGCTGGGAGGCGACGTGGCGCCATCTGGAGCGTCGAATCTCAGATCCGACGGCTCTGGAGGGGCCAGGGGCTAGGGTATCGGGATTTCTGAGGGCTAGGGGGCTGATCTGCGAATTTGGTGAGGGGGTGGCTGCAAATTTCACTTAGGGAAACCCTAATTGGGTGTGGGAGGCTGGTGGTCTTTATATAGCCCAGGTGGCTGGCAGTTTGCAAAAACATCCCCGGTTTTTCTTTCGCGCGCGCGGTGCTCACGTTTCTGACCGCCCGGGGTCCGCAGGACCTCCGATTCGGGTAAAACTTCGAACTGCGCGATCAGCGCGTCGAGCCGGAGGCGTTCACCTCGTGCTGGAAACATTCTGAGAACACTTTCCGGCGCGCTATAAAAAATATCCCGTTTGATTATTAAATGGGGTTTTTCGTTCCGTTGGCTGCGGCTGGTCTCGTGCGGTTTTCACGACCTGATCGGGTGAAACCCGGTGTCGCAAGGTCGAGTGTCAAGGTGGCAAGGGTCGGTCTCCGTCCGATACGAGATAAGAGGGGGAAAAATAATCGCCGATCGATAAATCGGGGATGCAAACACCACAAACAAATGAGACAATCAAACAATTCACACCGAAAACAATTTTTTTTTAATTTTTGTGAAAACTGGGCTGTTACATTGATAGAGGCGGGGTGTCCCGATCTTTCGATGAGATGATAACTACGATTTGATGGAGTCGACTTTGATGATCCGACTACAAACGTGCAACGACGTTGCGCCTTAGCAATCGCTAAACCAATCTCGTGAAGGTTATTGACCACGCCGGAGCACGATCAACCTGACCACGAAGGTCTAGTTCCTGCAAGCAATCGAGGAACAAGCAAGAACTAAGATAAAGCAATCTGAATATTGTGAATATGTAGATGAAGTATGAATAAAGTTGGGATTCCGAAAGCGGTCTTGATCTGGTCGTTGGACACAAACCGAGTACACGAAGATGCAGCAATTAACTAAGCAGTCTTTTTAACTAAAAGAAATCCAAAGAAAACCCTAGGGGTTGATCTACTTATATATGACTAAAGGGTGGAGGCCAAGGGGGTGGAAGGACGTCCCAAGGAGTTCTAAAACTAAACCTAGGTCGTACAAGGCACTTGGGCCCATGTGAAGGTGATGCAACACCTATTGAGTTGGACTTTGATTCGGATTATGTTGCTGGGTCGCACCGCTTTTGCAATACATCCACGCTCCGAAGGAATTTGAAGGTGAAACCAATTGCGTTGGAAAGTAAACGAGATAAGCTATCACCAGCAAAAAGAATCACCCAATTTGGAGTTCGTATGTAGAAACGGCGGCTGCTTCAAGTTGGGTATATCTCTGCAGTCCGAATCTGGGTCCATGATGTGAGGGACTTGGTCTCTATCTTCTCTTGGGCCAAAAGTGACGTGAAATAACTTCTTATACAGCACACAATCATGCCCCTTTGTATTGACTTCATTTATTGATCAAATATTGAGGAATTAATGGTCATATCGATGGTAGTGATGTCCTCATCATCTTCATGCTTGAACATGCTCCAATGCTCATCCTTCTTGTCCATGCTAGGTCCTTCATTTGTCAGCAACAGAAATATATCTACGTTAGGAAGCATCATATTCACATGAACATTAGAAACATTACCAAGAAACGAAAGTACCTGATAATTTAATTGGTGTGCACGATCTCTAGTAATTGGTCCAGTAGGTATATTAGCATGGGTTGTGGGTGTAGCTATGGTAGCCATGTCCTCATCACAGTTTATGGGCGCGGGTGTGGGATAGCGACGGCCGCCGCGTCGTCGTCTTATAAAAAGACGCCACAGAGGATGGCAAGTGGCCCCAACGCGGACGCGAAACATCGAGCGCGGACGCTCGCGGACGTTCAACGCGTCCGCTCGATGTCTGCGCCAGCGCAAACTCAGCGCACTTTTGCGTGAGGTTTGCGTCTACGCGGACACCGGCGGACGTGACTGCGCCAATAAATGCGTTTGCGGTTGAGCGTTGGGCGCCAGTTTGACCGGTTTGACGCATATCCGGACGCACGCGGACAAAATGCGTCGGCGCGGCAACTCCAACGTAAACGGATGCCGGATTTGTCCGGTTTTTGTCCGGTTTGCGCGGGCGCGTCCGCTCGGGTGTCCGCTTTTTGCCCGGCGTCGTGCTCGGTTGCCCAACGCGCCGACGCAAACGCAAAATTAAAACTAATATAAACATAAATTTAACTAATTAAACACTGAAATTAACTAATTAAACCGTTCATTACAACTAAAACTTAAATTAAAAAAAAACGCTAAAAAATAAAAACGAACCAATGCCGCCGCCCTACACGTCATCGTTGTCCTCGTCGCTAGACAGCTCGACGACTGTCGGCGGCAGCGGCGCCCAGGGGAACTCGCGCCGCCAGCGCTCCTCCATGGCCGCGCGCTCGGCCTGCCAAGCCCTCGGCTTGCCAAGCCATCTTCTCCTCCCTCCGGGCCTCCCTGGCGCTGCACGGCGGGTTGACGGCGGCGGCACTGTGTGAGGCGGCGTACTTGTTCATGGGGCGGTCGTCGTCGGCGCGCTCGGTCGCAAGATGGCGCGTGTACCCCTCCTCCATGATACGCGCTTCCTCCTCATCGATGGCGTCCATTGGCACCGCACCGACCGGCATTGGGACTTACATGTAGAACGTGTTGACGCCCTTCCACTGGTAGCCCTCGCGCCACGGCTCCTGCTCCTGCAGGTGGTGGCGTGGTGGCGAGTCCACCTCGGGACCTTAGGGTGGCGGCGTCGACGGTGGGTAGGGCGGCCAAAAATCCGGCGCCCACCAATCTCATGGCGCGGCAGGTGGGGGCGGCTTCTGGTCCGACGGAGGTGGTGGCGGCGGCATCAGAGAGGATGGAGGCGCCATCCTCACAGGTGGTGGCGGCGCCATCACAGGTGGTCGCGTCGCCTGCGCTGGTGGTAGCGGCGCCTGCGCTGCTGGTGGCGGCGGGTCGCGAATGCGGATGCCTCCGGCGGCGCGTCGGGGAGGGGGGGCCGGGTTCAAGCTTTCCTGGATAACGAAATCCAGGCCAGGCCACATCACCTTCTCCTCGGCCTCGGAGAGCGTGAGCGCGCGCTGGAGAGCCGCCTCCTCCTCGACGACGGCGGCCTGGAATGCCGCCTCCTCGGCCTCCTTCTCGGCGACGACGTCCTGGAATGCCTCCTCCTCGGCCTCCTCTTCGGGCGCGACGACAGCCGGTGGGGGCACGACGCGCCCGCCCCCAAGGTCAAACCCTGCCGGTTGTGGCCGCGCCACGTACTGGTCGCGCAGCGAGGCGACCAGGTTGGGCGGCACGGGGACGCGATCGCGGCTCAGACACCAGTCGCCCGACAGCCCGACTTTCGTCCATGATAGCGGGCACCTGTGCTGCCAGTAGTTCCAGCACTGGTGCGCCGGAAGATAGATCTTTGCGCGCGCCGGCGGAGGAGTGGGAGGGGGAGGGGTGGGGGAGGAGTTGGTCCGCGACCGCGGCGGCGTCCGGAGCCAGAGCCGGATGCCTCGTGGTCATTTTTGCTGTGGCCGAACCACTTCGACATGGCGCGCTCTGCTGGTGCTCTGGTGGCGCTCTGGTCGCGGCTTGGGAGGCAATTTATGGGCGCGGGGCGTGGGATAGTGACCCCCCGCCGCGTGGTCGTCTTATAAAAAGACGTCATAGAGGCTGGCAAGTGGCCCCAGCGCGAACGCGAAACGTCGAGCGCGGACGGTGGCGGACGTTCAACGCGTCCGCTCGGTGTCCGCACCGGCGCAAACTCGGCGCATTTTTGCGTGAGATTTGCGTCAGCGCAGACAACGAGCGGACGCCACCGTGTCAATAAACGCAGATGCGGTTGCGCGTTGGGCGCTAGTTTTCGCAGTTTGATATAAAAGCGGACGTGCGCGAACAAAATTGTGCCACGCGTTGAAGTTGCCCTTAGATACATTCCCCTACCCCACACATGTCCATGCCCGTTTCTGCTTGACAAGGAAAACCTGTGCCCCGTAACGTTAGGTCACTGTTGCTCAAGGAGCAGAACATTGAATGCCTTTTTATTCTCCGGGTAGAGGAGAAGAGGAGGTAAAGGGCCCTGTGCATGGTGGTACCGGCACATGACATGCTTGGACCTTTGCGTGTGCTCCTGTACTTTGGAGCTTCAATTCTGTGCATGTGGAGGGACCGTCCTATACTCAGAAAGCAGCTTCTTCATTCATAGCTGCTGCTGGGCCCTGGATTTTCTGCTCTAATCATCCGCCAATTAGTAAGCTACTAGTATATGCTGCCATGGGATGTGGAAATTTCTGTCGTAGCAAAGATTGTTTTCCCGTGGAGATCCTCAGCAAGGATTGGAAATCTACAAGGTTGGATGTGGTTGCAGCAAGAGTCCAAAACCGTTGCATGTTCGATGGAATATGTAACATTTTTTTTTGAGGGTAGATGGAATATGTAACATGGCAACATCAATCTGTTCCGGCGTACTACTGCTACTGTTTAGGACGGACACGGGCCTCTTCACTCTTTCTTAATGACGAACATGTGGATCTCATTAAACACACAAGTCAAGCAAAACACCCGTTACCAAAAAAATTTAGAAGAACCGGAATATTCTCTATCATTGTTGGAACTATTCTTTTTCGATTAAATTAATCCATACACAAATCATAAACAATATAAAACTCACACTGAAATCTAAGCATGTGAGCACATATTAAATATAGAATGAACACATCTATGTAGTAAGTAAGTATGATTAGCAAATGAACCAGTAAAAAAAGATGGATATGTCATATTCTTCCGTTGGCTAGGATAGATCCGGGGAGGTGTGTTGAGCAGTGATATCAACCATGACGTTGGTGTAGAGGACGAGGACGAACAACGAGCGATCGCAAAAGTGCTTTCCTAAAACCTTATCGCCCTTCTCCCGATGCAGGATTTCAAAGGCCGGAGTTTCGGAGGCCCGCTCTGTCAAACGTCGAGCACGTGGTCGATGAGATTGAGTTAACCGAAAGCAGCAACAGTGAGTGAAATGACAGTGAAGGTTAGGGTTATGTTCAAGGAGGAAGAGAGCGTGCCGTTTAGTGTTTGCCAACGCCTCCAATATATAGGCCATTGGGTAGGGGGTCACGGGATTGGGCTGAGGCCCATGTCTGAGTCACAACCGCCCACCATCCAACTTCTTGGACTAGTGAAGCGTCCATAGCAATTCGTAATAGAGTATACACTATGCCGAGGCAGCTAAGAGAATCAATGCTAAAAGGAAAATTTTGAGAAAGGAGTTACGAAAATGGGCTAAAACTCTCTCTCCTCTTAAGGATGATATTGCTTTTGTTAATGCAATGATTGCTATGTTGGACAGTGTGGAAAATTCTAGAAACCTTTCCTTGCTTGAATCTGATTTTAGAATTTCTCTCAAGTCCCACTTGGAGAAATTGTTAAAGCAGCAAAGAGAATACTGGCAAGAAAGAGGCAAGATTAAATGGGTGACTTTAGGCAGTGATAATTCTGTTATTTTCCATGCCAGAGCGACTATACAACACAAATATAATTGTATTCCTTCTTTGGTTGGACATGATGGTGTAGAGGCTCTCACCCATGATACTAAAGCAGCTCTCCCTTTTCAAGAACTAGATGAGGCCCCGCACGTTGTTGCGGGGAATTTTTGCAAAATATTTCTATGAAATGTTTGGGTAAATGAAACATTTATATTTGAAACAATAATTTTTGAACTATTATATGAATTTAATATAGATATCAAAATAGAATGAAAAATCTCATGCATTCATGTTGCATGTGGTTTTTTTATTGTGCATAGTGACATATTGAGGTGGAGCTTTCTCATGCATGTTGGATGATGAGGTGGCATGCTTGCATGTTGAGAGAAATATGGTAGTGGGCGCTAGCTATTTAGATATAGAAGATACAAAGGCAGACTGGGACATAATTAACACTTTCATATCCCTCATGAGCTTTTCCATCTCATTGATGTTCATCCTCATTTATTTGTGCTAGAGGTTCCATTTACCCATGATGAAATTGATGTTGTGATAAAGGACCTCTCTTCACACAAATCTCCTGGTCCAGATGGCTTCAATACATATTTTATCAAGAAATGTTGGTCAACCATCAAAACGGATTTCCATGATCTATGCTCAATTCCACTCTGGCTCTCTGAATTTGCAAAGTATCAACAGTTCTTTTATCACTCTGACCCCAAAGAAGCAGGGATCATCATTTGTTAATGAATTCAAACCAATTTCTCTACTTAGTTGCACCATTAAACTCTTAACAAAATTGCTTGCCAATAGACTTCAAACCGTTATCCTTGAGCTGGTACATATCAATCAATATGGATTCTTGAATTCTAGATCAATTCATGATTTCATTGCTTAGGCATATGATCGAGTTCTTATACCAATGTCATAGGAGTTTGAAACCTATTATAGTACGGAAATTGGATTTTGAGAAAGCTTTTGATAAAATGGAACATGACATGATTTTGGCCATCCTTCAAATGAAAGGTTTTGGGAATAAATGGTGTTCCAGGATCAACGACATTCTTGGCTCTGCTACTTCTTAAGTGATTTTAAATGGTATTCCAGGAAACTCTTTTAAATGCAGGAGGGGTGTCAAACAAGGGGATCCTCTATCCCCATTGCTTTTTGTTCTTGTTGCAAAAAAATTGCAAACCATTCTCAATAATGCTCTACATAATGGCTCTTTGCAAGCTCCACTTGTTATGCAACATTGCCCTGATTACCCTGTTTTACAATATGTTGATGACACCCTCATCATCTCCCCTGCATGTCCCACTCAATTGCAGAACCTTAAAGTGTTGATCACTATTTTTTCCAAAGCTTCTGGGCTCAAGGATAATTATTCAAAATGCAATTTATACCTAATCAATGTTGAATAGGAGGATATGATTCAGTATCTGAAATTTTAGGTTGCACTTTGGGACCCTTCCCTTTTACCTATCTTGGCACCCCACTCCGTTATGCAAAGCCAAAGATGGAACAATTCTTGTTCCTCACTTATAGAATTCAGAGGAGGTTGGCTATTTGCTCACAATATTTAAGCTATGATGGCAGACTGTTAATGCTCAATGCTATTGTTTCCTCTTTTCCCACTTACATCATGAGCTATCTCCTTCTTTATCAAGGCATCATTGAGCATATTTGTAAGTACAGAAGATACTTGCTATGGAGGGGGAAAGATCTTGAAAATAAAATCCACCCCTTAGCTGCTTGGGTATTGGTATGCAAGCCCCAAAAGAAAGGAGGCCTTGGAGGTCCAAATTTGCATACCTAAAACAAATGTCTTCTGCTTAAAATGATTCATAAGTTCATTAATCAACAAGATATCGCTTGAGTGAAACTAATTGGGAAACCTACTATTCACATAGTGGGGCCAACATGGCAGGCCACAATTGCTCCTTTTGGTGGAGAGATTGTTGAAAAATGATGCAAGATTACAACGCTCGTGCTACTTGTGAGGTCCAAGATGGAAGAACATCTAAATTTTGGTCTGATCGTTGGGACATTCTACCTAAGAAAGAGTTATGGCCTCACCTCTTCTCCTTTTCTCAGAATGCCATGATTTCCTTGAGGTCACTGGTTGACTTACCAGATCTATCTGAGCATTTTCACATGCCTTTGTCTTAAGTATGAGCAGTTACAGGAATTGCAACAAGGAATCGCTTCCATGCACCTCCAGAATGATGCTGATATTTGGAGATTCACAGACGGGCTAATGCTTTCTAAGTTTCCAAAGCCTATGCCATGTTAAATGGTTTTCTGGACCCTCCAAATATTCTGAACTGGCTCTGGAAAAACTAATGTGAACTGAAACACAAGATCTTCTTTTGGTTGGTTATTCACAACAGACAAAATACAAGGGCTATGCTTCTTAGAAAACAACTCCTTTTGCAAGATTATAGTTGTACCTTGTGTGATACTGGATTACTTGGAACAAGGGATATCTTTTTTTATATCCTGCCTTTTTGCTAGAAGTTGTTGGCATTACATTTGAAATGGAAATTGCTCACCTCAAGCACCTTCCAAAATTTCCTTTTGCTTTGGAGATTACCATTCTTTTATGTTGGACTATATGGACATCTAGGAATGGTTTCATCTTTAACCAGGTTCATCCCAATCTCCACAGTTACATGAGAAAATTCAAGAATGAAATCGAATGGTTGGTTCACAGAGCAAAGAGGAAGGATTATAGTGGACTTGCTTCTTGGGAAGCAGCCTTGAGATCAATTGTTCTAACTTGGTTTTGTTGTACTCTATGTTTATTTGTCCACTTTAGGGACTTTTTCTTTTGTATAGCTTGTTTTCTTTGTTCATAATCTTTGTACCATTTTATTTTAAAATTAATAAAACCCCACAACATAGTCCCGCTGTTTCCCTCAAATAGGAACTAATAATTCATTTTTAATTAACTATCCATTCCTGGCTAAAAAAATAAAGCATTGACATCAATTTCTTCACAAAATACGATGCGTGAGGCATTGCGAGGTGAGTGGCTAAGAAGCGCGTGTGTACCACTCCTCTCTCTAAGCTCCAATAGACAACAATAGATAATCGTACATTCTTAAGAAGTTGGTCCCAATTCTCTCAACATGCAAGGTGTCCACCTCACCATCCCACTAAACCAATCATTTAAATTTTCTTTCCCACTAGGCCATGCAAAGTATGAGAGCTTCCATTAACTTCGCATGCGCATGCAACTTATCAGATGTAAATATTAACTTTCTTTTGAACTCAAATTTATAAGTGACTTTTTTAATAGAGAATCAAATTATAAGTTACCTCTTATATTGTTTTTCTATGTGATGATTTTTTATGAGTGCACATATGGATTTGCTATCATTGTAATATGTTTAATCAAGGATGATGTCTCCACTGTGTCTACTCAATATTTTTTTGTCTGATATCATCTCCGTCGTCGATTGCGACCTCATCTCAGCTCGGCGTCTGCCGAGTGCGCCCTCAACTCGGCGGCTGCCGACTGCTCCCCCGCCGATCTACCAGCTCGGACCGCCGACTGCCCGCGCACCCGGCCGATTGCTCGTCTGCTGGCTGCCGGTTGCCCGCAGCTCGGTGTCCCGAAAGTTAACAAAGGCATCCCATCGACAAGACAAGACAGGCCATGACGCCTTTAGCCACGTCGTAAATAGTGTAAAGGTGTGAGATGTCGCATTACATCACATCCACCTTTTCTCCATGCCCCCCTTGTCTCCTTGTTTCCCAACCACTTGTACCTTCTTGTCCCCTTGGGCCTCCTAATAAAGGCACCAAGAGGCCAAGCCAGGGGATCTCTCTCCCCCTCTCTCATTTCCCCCCTGGATTCACTCCTCTCCCTCACTCACGGCTAGGAGGAGAAGAGGAGGAGCAAGAGTAGTAGAGTAGCAGTAGCTTAGCTAGCAGCAGCAGATCATCTCGACCAGGAGAAAAGTAGCTAGCAGATACAACTCAAGGAGCAACCATGTACAATATTCCACCGTATAGTGCAGACATGCAGGAGTAGGGGTTTTATCTCTACGGAGAGCCCTGAACCTGGGTACATCGCAGTGTTTCCAATCTCGCCTCCGGCACCAGCGACATCAACCTCGGTATGTCCCCCCTCTTTAGCCATCCCCATGGGATCTGCCGTTACATATCGACGACAATCTCGCTCATATATTGTCAAGGTAATAAACTATTTTTTTAAAGACACTCATGTTTATTTATCATCAATTTTTCTTAAAATTTTACCCTAAAAATATTAATTTCAAAGAAATTATAATTAAATTATATTATGTTTCATAAGTTTTCTTATCTTTGAAAAAATTAAATTATTTATTAATAGTTCCCGCAGCAACGCGCGGGGTATTATCTAGTTTCTTATAAAATGATGTCAACTCTCTTGTACTAGCAATGTGGTACTAATCTTTCCATCATGTCATGATTCCCTCATTGGTCTTGAAATTAATCAAGAATTATTGTTTATATGGCCCAAGGCCCATCTATAATTTGAAATTAACTTCTACACAATGATTAGACGATGAGTGATAATTTTGCACTCATATGCCCATAGTTTAAACATGGAATTTTTGGATTTTCTAAGGTAATTACTCTGATATGATCATAATGACTAATAAATGTGAAATATTGCATATCGGTTTATTTATTGTTTTTCGACTTGAAATGAAGCATATAAAGATTGCAAATCATGGAAAACAAAGAAATCAACAATTGTGGAACGGAATGGAGCAATTGAAGTCCCCCATGGAATACAAGTTGCATATTCATAACACACACAAAATGGCATCACCTCCCACAAGATCTTCGGATCCCAAATTTTTGCAGGTCCTCAGACAATTGCAAAATGAGCTTGGAGCACTCCAAATTCTCTCTCCACATCCTTTCTAGCTCCTTCTTGTCTTTGGGTAAAGTGAGTTTTTTCTGACCTATTAGCTCGGAGATGATCTTGAACCTAAACCATTACCCTATACCCTAAACCCTCAACAACATAATAGCCCATATTATACTCATTCTTATTGATAGTATAATTGCATGGAGGAGCTTCTACTTCAGTCAACCGAAAAAACAATAAAGACCGTTGCAACACATTGATATCATTGTGAGACCCGGGCATGCTAAAAAAGTATGTCAAATCCAAAGGTCTTGTGAATCAACTACTGTAAAAATAATGGTGGACTTCTTGACTTGGCCATGATATTGTCATGTAGAGAATATGAGCAGTTCTTTCACCTTGAATGCATGCAATCAAGAGAGATTTGAGCATACCTGGTCATCCGCTTACTTACATTACCATGAACCTTCGGGTGTCTGCAAGAGTTGTTTCTCTCAAGTATTAAAGGCCAAACACCTCCAACACGGTAGTAGAAAATCACACCATGGCGTCCCAGCATGTGCTTTCAGACATCCGGGGTACTCATCCTACAAATATGCAGTCGTGCCATATGTAAGCATTGGGAATGCAGTTGTGCACTTCTGATAGTCGAAGAATCCAATTGTCCCCATGAAATTATTTTTCAAGATGAAATAGTCGTTGTAGGATCGAAGGCCATGGTAGAGACGACCGAACACATTCTTCTGCATCCGAAAGCGTCGACGAAAATTTTCCGCGAACAGGGCCTGCGAAGCAAAGTAATCGTCCATCATCGTCGAGTTCCTTCGTGTCCTGTTTCGATTCAGCACTCTATGACCTTTGATCAATCCATTGATTTTTTTTGTGGCAGAACAGTAGGGCAAAGCCCCACTGCAATTTTCCATTTATTAAATAAACAAAAGTAAGTTACAACATGGCTTGAGATAAGCCAGAAGGAAAAGCCTAAAAAAATAGGCAAAATGCCTAAGAAGAAAAACAGAAGAGAAACTAAAAAGAAAATAAGAAAAGAAAAATAAAAGAAATAAAGAAATAAAGAAAGAAAGAAGAGAAAAATAAAACTAAGTAATCTATCATCCAGATTGAAGGAAAAATTCAAGCCAATTGTTGTAGTCCTGAGCCAGCTTCCTCTTGATTCTGAATCTCAACAATTTAAGCTCTGAGAAATAAATTTCCTTCCAGTGTGTCATAGAGGGAGTAACATCCTTGAAGATTTTTTTTATTCCTGGTGATCCAAATTGACCAAACAACAATTATGATGATGTCCATTGCAAAAGGGAGTTGGAGTTTGCCTTTGATGTCTTGAATATGCTCTAGGTTGGAGAGAGTAGACCTTCTGTTGGGGCATATAAGATTCCAGCATTGAACAACAAAGGGAAAGGACCAAAAAAGGTGGTGCAGAGTTTCCTCTTGGTCACAGTTCCGAGTTGCGCAATTGTAGTTATCCACATGAAATGTTTTCCTTCTCAGCAGGTTTCTAGTATTGAGTCTGTCATGAAGGAGTAACCAAAATAAAACTTTGTGCTTGGGCTGGCAAGAAGTAGCCCAGATCCATTTGAAGTGGGGAGGGGCAGTAATGGTGCCAATGAGCAAATTATAGGTCTTTGAAGAACTGTAGTGGCTGATCCCCCAAATGTAACTCCACTGGTCAAGCTGCTGTGTGTTGGAACTGTAATTGAGTTGTTGGCATAGGTGATCCATTTCAAGGAATTCCTGGTAAGCTTGAGAGGAGAGAGGGAGATGGAATAAGTCCTCCATGAACTCACTTCTCATGTAGTCATAAACTGTGATGTTACTGTGCTTGAAAAAGGAGTAAAGGTGAGGGTATTGAGAGCTGAGACTTTGCTTGGACCATAGGTCAGACCAGAAGAGAGTACTTTGGCCATTACCAATGTTGCATTTAGCAATGTTCTTGTAATGAGGCACCAAATTTAATTTTTTTTCCACCAGAAGGAGCCAGGGAAGTTGTTGCCAGGGAGCTGACCATTGGAATAATATTTCTCCCAAATGAGCTAAACCCAGGGTATGGTGAGCCTATTGAAGATTTTATGGAGATTTTTTCATTAGCAGGGCATTATTATGAGCAGAGATGTTGAGGACCCCTAGCCCTCCTTGATTTTTAGGTCTGCAAACAGTGTGCTAGACCACAAGTTCTGGTCTTTTGTCCTCCATATTGGAACCCCTGCAAAGGCAGCGTCTAAGATATTTATAGATTTGTTGCTTGATAGTTTCAGGAAGGTCCAGACAAGTCATGTGGTACACATCCATAGAGGAGAGAGTTGCTTTGCCTGCAGTGAGCCTGCCAGCATAGGACAGAAAAATTGCAATACCATTGAGCTTGGATGCAATCTTGCTGACAATGGGGAGGCAGTGTTCTACTTTGGGTTTTTGGATCCCCAAAGGAATTCCCAGGTAAGTGATGGGGACACTGCTTTTCTGGCATTGCATTGTCTGGATGTAATGATCAACATTTTCAGCTTCCAAGTTGATAGGAATCATGCTGGATTTATGATAATTGACCTTCATTCCAGTAGCATCAGTGAAAGTGTTTAGGACTGATTTGAGGAAAAAACATTTGACTAGCATTAGCTTCCAGGATGATGAGAGTGTCATCAGCATATTGGACCATAGGGAAATTAGGGCAAGAAGTGTTGTGGATTGGTGGCTTGATTATCCTCCTGACCTCAGAACAATTTAGGAAGGACTGAAGCATGTCAGCTGTGATTAAAAAAAGCAAAGGGGAAAGAGGATCCCCTTGCCTAACTCCTCTCCTACAGTAGATTTTTCCCAGGAACTCCATTGAGGAGCACCGCAGAATTAGCAGAGTTGAAAAGGAGGTTCATCTATGTAATCCATTTTTCTCCAAAACCTTTAGCTCTTAATACTTGAATGATGGCCTGATGTTCAATAGTATCAAAAGCTTTTTCAAAGTCCAGCTTGAGCAACAGGCATTCTTTGCTAGAGCTTTGACATTGGTGTAGATATTCAAATGCCCAAGCAATGCAATCTTGGATGGCTCTGTCTTTGAGAAAGCCATACTAATTGATGTGAATCAGATTTAAAATGTTTTTCTGGAGCCTGTTGGCCAAGAGTTTAGTGATGATTTTGACAAAACTGTTCAACAAAGATATGGGCCTGAAGTCATTAGGTTTTGGGGGATTTGAAATTTTTGGAATCAGGGTGATGAAGGAAGAAGTCATACTCTCCAGACAGATATCGCCTTTAGAGAAACCCTCAATAAGATTAATGATATCAGGGGAAATGATGTTCCAGCATGCTTTATAGAATTCATCATTGAAACCATCTGGTCCAGGTGATTTTCCATTGGTAAGATCATCAATGACTGCTTTGATCTCCTGAACAGTGAAAGGCTTTTCTAGCTCACCCATCAAATTAGAATCATAAGGGCTGAACAGGTCTTGCAGGTTGAAAGGCATTTTGATATCCAAAGAAGTACCTAGCCTTTGCTTAAATGCATCCCCGAGAAGAGCAGCTTTTCCATCATGATCATTGATCCCCATATTATCAGAATTTTGGAGAGAGACAATGAAATTGTGTCTTCTAGTAGTGGTTGCTTTAGCCATAAATAATTCATAGCATTCATCACCAAATTTGGCCCACTTGATCTTTCCCCTCTACTTCCAATAAATTCTCTGATTATGAAGAAGTTGTAACAACCTTTCTTTGAGTAAGTTCCTGCAGTTTGTCTCAAATATGGAGAGATTTCTGATGTCCTCAAATAAATCCAGCATGAATATGCAATCATTTATTTCTTGGATTTCTTTCTTAAGGGAGGGAATGTTCTTAGTCCATAATTTAATGTCTCTTCTAAGGTTTTTGAACTTAGCATTCAGTTTCTTGGCAGCATCAGTGTATCCCACAGGGAATTCCAAGCATTTTGCACTATCTCCTTAAAATCAGAATGTTCAAGCTAGTAGTTCTCAAATCTGAACAATTTGGATTTTGGGATGAAGGATTCAATCTGGATCATGCTTGGAAGGTGATCAGAAACAATTTTTGCAAGGGGGAGTGCCATAGTAGAAGGGTAGGAAGAGTTCCAAGAGGGAGAGATGAAGAACCAATCCAATTTCTCTAGCAAATGGTTTTGTTGCATGTTACTCCAAGTGTACTGTATGCCTTTGAGAGGAAGCTCAATAAATCCTAGTTTGCTGATGGCCTCATTAAAAAGTAGCATTTCGTTAATGTCCCCTCCAGGTTTGTTTCTGTCCTCAGGAGTTCTTATCAAGTTAAAATCTCCCATGATAATCCAGTCTACTTCCTTAGGCATTTCAATGTCACTAAACCATTGAATGCATTCAACTTTTCATTATATGTGCAAGGGGCATAAATATTGGAGAGTATCCAGATATGATTGGTGAGAATTTTGGTGAATTGTACTGACAAGCAGAACTTGTTCTGAAAAATAACATCTCCATCAAGGATAGAGTCATTCCAAGCAGTAAGAAGACCTCCAAAAGCTCCATCAGAGGGTAGGTAAGCAAAGTTTCCAAAAATCTTGGGAGCAAAATTTCTCATGTAACCTGTACCAAAAGCTTCTCTTTTAGTTTCCTGAAGACATAGGACTGCACAATTGCTTTCTTCAATTCTATTAGAGATGGCAGACCACTTGTCACTTGAGTTTATACCACTGATGTTCCAATTAAGGATATTCCATTTTCTGTTCCTGATCATTACAGCATGGGGGTGCAAATCCAAAAGAGATGAGTACTAGACTCATCACCCATACCAAGCATATAGAAACATTCACCAGATGATCAAACATAGCAAGCATAATCCAGAGGTATTTCAGACCAGAATAAACAAGGTTATGAAAAGAGGTAATATTACATCCAAAAGCACAAGTGATGAGGACATCCCTACTACCTTAGCACCTACATCAACTTCTGTAGAACCAATAATGGATAAGTCCAATGAAATCAGAATTGGACCTATTACAAGAGCCTGTGCAAAATTACTAGAACAACAGGTGAACTTATTCCTCATAGAATATAATGTTTCCCTTAATGAGGATTTTATAATGCCTAAGTCCTTGTATCTATGTGTTATCAGGTAACAAGGAGTCAAACATGAAGAGGACATGGGAAAAGGACAAGTTGCACGAGGAGAAAAGTCGCGAGAAGACGAAGGGAATGGACATCCAACTCGAGGAGTCAGACGTCTGGGCTTCAAGCTGGACCGTCCGGGCCCCAAGCCTGACGACCGGATAATTAACCGGACCATCCGAACAATTACGTTCCCGAAGACCCGAAGACCCGAAGACCTGACGGCCAAGTAGGACCGTCCGGAGGCTACCCCGGACCATCTTGCCTCAAGCCAGACTGTCCGGGTTGTGCCCCGGACCGTCCAGATAATTACCACCCGAGGACCCCTCGGGACGATAATTAATCGGACCGTCTGTACCCTAAGTCGGACCGTCCGACCTCAGCCCGGACCGCCCGACTTTGCACGACTGCCTGCGCGCTGAAACAGGGTTACAACCCTTGTATCCCCGTTTGGACCCCCTAGATTATAAATACAGGACCCTCTACGAGTTTTAGGATTAGACCACATTCTAGATAAACCCTAGTTCAGAGATTTGCTTTTAAGAATTCATCTTGAATCATCAACTTCAATTCGTATCGATCTGAAGTTTGGCTACTGCAAGTTCTGTTTGATCTGTTGTTCCACTGGGAAGTAGTAGATGGCAAATTACCGTCTCGTGGTCGACGGCTACGTTGCGCAAGTGTGTGAAGTTGTGAATATCCATAGGGTAAAGAGCTGTCGCATTGGCAATAGGGATCTAGTGAGGAAAGTTCATCGGCTACATACAAGTTATATCATATCACCCTCATATTCACCATACGCTTACTGAGAAGATCGGACCACCCCATATCATCTTGGTACCAGATTTCCAGTGTTTCCTCGGTAAGCATCCACCAAATTTATCCTTTATATTGTTTTTGTTTTCGTCCTATCCAGAAAATGCCATACAAAAGTATTAGGGTTTAGTGTTTTTCCATAACTTAGATTGCATCGAAGTCATTGTTTTAGTTTGTTGTTTCGTTGTGTTCTTTCCCCGAAAATTCTCCGCGGGGCGACATATTATGGACTAAAGAGAAAGAGAGAGAGAAAAGTGTGGCAAGAGTCAGGAAAATTCAAAAAATCAAATATACTGTAGCAGTACTATAGCAATCTCGAATAGTGTGACAAGAGTCAGAAAAAACAAAAAAAGGAGAAAAAGAGAAAAAAAAGAGAAAGAAGAGTTATACAGAAGAGTTATCAAAGAGTGTAAAGATATACACAAGTGCTAGAAGGGAAATAACAAAGTGGTGACATTTTTGAGAGGCATGTCTTATTTTTGTTCTCCACTGTGTGAGTTTTTTCCTTGGGTTTGTATCACATGATCAGCACTAGGACTTGACTTCGGTGTAGTTAGGGTACCATACCTATAGCTCCACCACATGTATCCTTCTTTTCCGTGTGTTCACTCTTTTACTCGGGTATTCACTTCATCACATCCGTGCACTAGTCCTCCATCCGAACGGGTACACATTGCTATTTACTTTGGAATGGTAAGATTCACCCTTTCTTGTCATTTTTGAGTGAGTTGTGAGTGTCCACCAAAAAGATTTTGATTTAGTGCACTAACCTACTAATAATGTCTCAAATTGGTTTTGATGTGATGCAAAAACAGGATAAGGATACGCCGGTTACATGGGAGGCGTATGAAGGTCTCCGAGATCATTTGACCAACAAGCTTGACACATCCATAGAACCTCTTGTTACTGATCTTCAAGAGTCTAATATGAAGTTGGATGGTACCCAAGTTTCTGTCACTGCTTGCAAGCGCAAGTTAATGGACTTCAAACAAGCATCCAACAATTGACAATAACGTTGAATGCTATGCGGGTTCCTGTTGCCCAACGCCAAACTGAAGGCAATGAAGATGATGGTAGTGTCCAGGACGACAATGATGTTGTGCGGGGCGCTAATGGTCGTTGCCGTGGTGTTCCCGGACAGATCCGCCAACCTCAAGTTGGTCTTGGTTCACGGAGTATACCACTTCAGGACGATGATGGTTTAGGCAAGCGCAAATTCTCAATTCCCAAATTTGAAGGCTCCACGAATGTGGAAGAATATCTTACTTGGGAGCTCAAGATTGAGAAATTATGGCCTTTACATGACTATACTGAAGATAGGAAGATCAAACTTGCTTCCTTAGAATTTGATGGTTATGCTTTGAGATGGTGGTATGGAGTCATGAGGACATACAAGAGGCCAATGAGATGCCTATTCGTACATGGCACGATATGCGAGCGACCATGCGGGCTCGTTTTATTCCCACAAATTATTTACGGACCGTCTTTGATAAATTTCAACAATTGAAGCAAGGCACGATGTCCGTTGATGCATACTATATGGAGATGGAGATGTTGTTGCAATGTGCACGAGTTCGAGAGTCTATTGAGATGACTATGCAACGTTTTCTCCATGGATTGAAATTTCAGATCAAGGGTATTGTTCGGCGTCATCAATACCATAATATGAATGAGCTACTACATCATGCCAGAGAGGCAGAGTCACAGCTTGCATAAGAGGCCCAGTTAAATTTCAAGCAGGTTTTCTTCTAGGACGCCATCTGCCGCGCCTATGGAGAGCAATGGTGCTACCAACCGTCCTTCTTCTTCATAATCCAAACCAGCCTCCAATGCTTCTATGGAGAAGAAGCCAGCTGCCCCTGTCACTAGTGTAGGCTCCAATATGTCTACGGCTCGTACTCGTGAGATGACTTGTCATGCTTGCGGTAATCTGGGCCACTTCAAGAGAGATTGCCCGAACAGAAAGGTCATGTTTGTCAATGAAGAAACCGACGAGTATGAAACCAGTGATGATGAAGACCCATCCGGATTCGATGACGAGGGATACAACAGTGAAGAAGGCATGGATGCTTTTCCGTCGCCTGCTCCTACTATTGTTGTATCACAACGTGCTCTTATTGTGCAGCCACAAAATGAATCTCGGCACTGCAATTTTTTCCAAACCAAAGCATTAGTTGGCCCAACAAAGCTTGCAAAGTGATAATTGATGGAGGTAGCTGCCGCAACCTCGCAAGAAAGGAGTTATGTGCCAAGCTAAATCTGAAATATTTACCTCACCCAAATGCATATTATGTCCAATGGTTGAGTGACAGTGGTGAGATGAAAGTGAAACATATGGTGCGCGTGAATTTTGAGATAGGCCCCTACCAAGATTCTATTGATTTTGATGTGGTGCCTATGAAAGTTTTCCATCTCATATTGGGTCGGCCGTGGTTATATGATCGCCATGTGCAACACAATGGCCGGGCCAATACATATCATTTGGAGTTCAAGGGCAAGAAAGTTAATCTCCATCCTATGTCCCCACAACAAATTGTGCATGAGTCTCGTCAGAAAGTAGAGGTGAATTTAGGACCTACACGAGAAAACAATGTAATAGCTGTGAGTGATAATATAATGAAAAGTGCGAGAGAGACTAGTTTGCTTATTTTAGCCACCAAAGAAGACATGAGAGAATTTAGTGAGGATCCTACAGCCATGCCACTTGTGCTTATGTACAAAGGCGAGGTTTTGCTTTCTAATGATAATCATCCTCTTTCTCCTGGTGTGTCTACTATTTTGCAGGACTATGTCGATGTGTTTCCGACGGAGCTACCAGCGGGTTTGCCACCCTTGCATGGTATTGAGCACCAAATTGATCTTATAGGGGGTGCTACTCTTCCCAACCGGGCACCATACAGGACCAATCCCCAAGAGACGAAGGAAATTCAGCAACAAGTGCAAGCGCTTCTAGACAAAGGGTATATTCATGTCAGTCTTAGCCCATGCGTTGTTCCTGTTATTTTGGTTCCTAAGAAATATGGTACATGGCGTATGTGCGTAGATTGTAGAACTATAAATAATATCACTATTCGATATCGCCATCCTATTCCACATTTAGAGGATATGCTTGATGGATTGAGTGGTGCTGCTATTTTCTCTAAAATTGATTTGCATAGTGGATACAATCAAATTAGGATGAACGAAGGGGATGAATGGAAAACTTCTTTCAAAACTAAGTTCGGTTTATATGAGTGGTTAGTTATGCCTTTTGGTCTTACTAATGCTCCTAGTACTTTTATGAGATTAATGAACCATGTTTTGAGAGAGTTTATTGGACGCTTTGTGGTTGTGTATTTTGATGATATACTTATTTACAGCCACACTGATTTTGAACATGTTGATCATATTAGGTTTTTTTTGCAAGTGTTACGTGAGGCTAAATTATATGCTAATCTTGAGAAGTGCACTTTTGCAAAAGATATGGTCATATTTCTGGGATACATTGTATCTAAGCATGTAGTAGAAGTAGATTCTTCTAAAATTGAAGCAATTCAAAATTGGCTTACTCCCATGAATGTTAGTCAAGTACGAAGTTTTCACGGTCTTGCTGGTTTTTATCGACGTTTTGTGAAAGAATTTAGTACTATTGCTACACCTTTGAATGAATTGACTAAGAAAGGTGTACCTTTTGTGTGGGGCGTTGCCCAAGACCTTGCATTTGATGAGCTGAAACGTTTGCTTACTTCTACACCATTACTTGCATTACCTGATTTTACTAAGCAATTTGAAGTTGAATGTGATGCTAGTGGTATAGGCATTGGTGGTGTGTTGATGCAAGAAGGTAGACCTATTGCTTATTTCAGTGAGAAGCTTTCTAGTGCTAGATTGAATTATCATGTTTACGATAAGGAATTGTATGCACTTATTCGAGTTCTTGAAGTTTGGAAACATTACTTGTGGCCAAAAGAATTTATCATACATTCTGATCATGAAGCTTTGAAATATCTAAAAGCTCAATATAATTTGCATAGACGCCTAGCTAAGTGGGTTGAGTTTATTGAGTCTTTTTCCTACATCATCAAATATAAGAAAGGGAAAGATAATGTTGTTGCTAATACTCTATCTAGGAAGAATATGTTATTGACACATCTTGATGTTAAGATTCCTGGTTTAGAGAGTTTGTGTGATTTATATGCAACTGATCATGATTTTGCTGAACCATATCGTTTGTGTTTGCTTCGAAATGCATGGCACAAGTTCCACATTCATGATAGATTTTTGTTTCGAGCTAACAAACTTTGTGTTCCAGAATCGTCTGTGCATTTGCTATTGTTGCAGGAATCACATGCAGGAGGATTGATGGGTCACTTTGGGCGTGAGAAGACACTACTCATGCTTGCTGATAATTTTATTGGCCCCGGATGAGGCGTGATGTGGGCAGGTTTGTTCGGCGCTGCATTGTATGCAATACATCCAAGTAAAAACTAAAGCCTCACAGTTTGTATACTCCACTATTGTCTCCTACCACACTTGGGAAGATATTAGTAGTGGATAGATTTTCTAAGATGGCACATTTTATTGCATGCCACAAGAGCGACGCTGCGTCGCATGTTGCTAATCTGTTTTTCCAGGGAGATTGTACGTTTGCATGGAGTGTCCAAGACGATTGTTTCTGACCGCGATGTGAAGTTTGTGAGCTACTTCTGGAAGACACTTTGGGGAAAGTTGGGGACAAAGTTGATGTTCAACACTACATGTCATCCCCAAACTGATGGTCAAAAGGAGGTGGTGAATAGAACATTGTCAAAATTTCTGCGAGCTCTGATCAAGAAAAGTCCGCGCGAATGGGAGGAGTGTTTGCCTCATGTGGAGTTTTCTTATAACAGGGCAGTACGCACTACTACCCAACTTTGTCCTTATGAAGTAGTGTATGGTTTCAAGCCTATTACACCACTTGATTTGCTGCCTCTTCCATTGCAGGAACAAGTTAATATGGAGGCATCAAAACGAGGAGCTTATGTGAAGCAAATTCATGAGAAGACACGAGATTCTATTGAGAAGCAAGGCAAGAATGTTGCTGCTGCAAGGAACCAGTCACGGAAGCAAGTTCTATTTCAGCCTGGAGATATGGTTTGGGTGCATTTGCGCAAGGATAGATTTCCAGGATTGCGGGATTCCAAGTTGAAGCCGCGTGGTGCTGGTCCTTACAAGGTGTTAGCCAAGAACAATGACAATGCCTACTCGATTGATATTCCTATTTCCGAGTTTGGAGGTGCTAGCAACAGCTTCAGCGTTGCTGATTTGTCACCCTATGATGGAGACGACCTTGGAGCGTCGAGGTCGACGCCTTTTGAAGGGGGGGGGGAGATGATGAGGACATCCCTCCTACCTTAGCACCTACATCAACTTCTGAAGAACCAATAATGGATAAGTCCAATGAAATCAGAATTGGACCTATTACAAGAGCCCGTGCAAAGTTACTAGAACAACAGGTGAACTTATTCCTCATAGAATATGATGTTTCCCTTAATGAGGATTTTATCATGCCTAAGTCCTTGTATCTATGTGTTATCAGGTACCAAGGAGTCAAATATGAAGAGTACATGGGACAAGGAAAAGTTGCACGAGGAGAAAAGTCGCGAAAAGACCAAGGGAATGGACAGCCAACTCGAGGAGTCGGACGTCCGGGCTTCCAGCCGGACCGTTCGGGCCCCAAGCCGGACGACTGGATAATTAACCGACCGTCCGAACAATTACGTTCCCGAAGACCCGAAGACCTGACGGCCAAGTCGGACTGTACGGAGGCTAACCCAGACCGTCCGGGCTGTGCCCCGGACCTTCCGGATAATTACCACCCGAGGACCCCTCGGGACGATAATTAATCGGACCGTTTGGACCCTAAGCCGGACCGTGCGACCTCAGCCCAGACCGTCCGACTTTGCACGACTGCCTGTGCGCAGAAACAACCTTTGGCCCTTGTATCCCCGTTTGGACCCCTAGCTTATAAATACAGGACCCCCTATGAGTTTTAGGGTTAGACCACGTTTTAGATAAACCCTAGTTCAAAGATTTTCTTCTAAGCATTCATCTTGAATCATCAACTTCAATTCGTATCGATTTGAAGTTTGGCTATGCAAGTTCTTTGTGATCTATTATTCCACTGGGAATTAGTAGATTGCAAATTACCGTCTCGTGGTCGACGGCTACGTTGCGCAAGTGTGTGAAGTTGTGAATATCCAAAGGGTAGAGAGCTTTGACATTGGCAACAGGGATCTAGCAAGGAGAGTTCATCGGCTACATACAAGTTATATCATATCTGTTGGGATACGAAGCAGAAAATAAAAAAATTTCCAACCTACGATACCCGAACCTAAGATCTATGCTATGGCGATGTAATGTAACGGAGGGAATCGGAGTTCATACCTTTGAAGACCGAAAGAGGGAAACGTTCTTGTGAACGTGGTTGGCGTAGACTCTGAACTACGACCTCCCTATCGTGTAGAATACCACCGGCGATGGAGACTCCCGGTGAACCTCCGGCGATGAAGTAGCACCACAGGTGTAGTGCCTCGAGGATATTACACACGTACGGTGCAATCGATGTTCCCTCTGGGCTCCGAACCAGGCGAGCAGCGGAAATAAGACGGATTCGGATCCCGACTCTAGCAGATCGACAGCCTGCTATGGTGGAGAACTCCCAACCAATAACAAACTCGAAACAAGGGGAGTCCGCTCAAGGTGGGAGAAAGAGAGAGAGAACTTAATGAGATAATGGAAAAGGGAGGGGGTCTACCCCTCTTCCCATGTGATACTAAACCAAAGGGGAGAGGAGGGGGGTGCGCCATATGGAGGGTGGGCCCCTCCCTTGGCGCCATGGGCCAAGGGGGAGGCTCCCTCCTTCCCCTAATGGGCCCTAAGGGGCCCATTTTCCTTTTCCCATTTAATTAATTAATTTGAATATATTTTAATATTTAATTGAGATAATTAAATAATAAATATTATTAAATATAATTAAACATTATTTTGAACCTTTCAAAATATTCGGGAAACTTCCGTTCTCTCCCGGAACTATTCCGATGCTTTCTCCTATTTCACCGATGATCAAGAATCTGTCCTAGTGCATCGATTGCCCCTTAAGTGGGACACCCTATGGTCCGGGAAACAACAGACATGATCGAGACCTTCTCATTGACCAATGACTAATCAATTGGACCTAGTTACAATCCTTGATAGTCCCTGCGCTTCCATCGAATGAACTTCAATCGCTTTCGGAAACCGGTAACGATAAGACTTGATCCCTTTGTCCTGCAGTACTTTGTTTGTCCGAGGTTTGATCACCGGTATCCATTATACCAAGTCCACACCTCGTTCACAACAAACAAGCTTACGCGTCCTTGCCTATTACATCTCTTGTGACATAGTCACGTCCTTGCAAGGTGTTGACGTAATATCACCGAGTGGCCCAGAGTACCTGTCCGTCACATGGACTGACAAATCCCGTTCTGATCTATTTGCATACTCATTAACATGTCTACTTCGGAGAAAATAAGATAGACCTTTATGGCCAGCATATTTCAGTCAGGTGGTGGATGCAAGTTAAAGTCTCCTAGTAAACAGTAACTACGTATGATCATCCCGGTCTTAAGGACTAAGCCATATGTTACAAAGTCATCGCAATGCTGAACTATGTGACTTGATCACATCGCAATGCTTTAGGTGGGCGTATGTCCATCACATCATTCTCCTAATGATATGACCTCATTGTCAATAGGCGGTTCATACCTCATGATCAGGAAACCTTGATCATCGATTTCCCAATGAGCTAGTATACCTGAGTTAAACTAGGGACAGATGTTTTATACCACACGTGTATTAGTGTTTCCAAGTAATACAGTTCTAGCATAGTATAAAACGTATTATGAACAAAACGGATATGTGACAAATAACTTTATTAATTTGCCTCTAGGGCACATATCCAATAGTCTTCCACTTGCACTAGAGTACAAATTACACTAGTTTACATCAGCCATGTATCTAACACCTATAGTGTTTCAGTGTTCTTCAAACTTGCTTTGTGGAATAGGTTTAGTCAATGGCTCTGCTGCATTCAGATTCGTATGTATCTTGTGAATCCTAATATGACCATCCTTGACGTAGTCCCGCGTCACATGGAAACGTCGGAGAATGTGCTTGGTTGTAGTGTGAGTTCTTGGTTCCTTCGCATTAGCAATCGTGCCCGTATTGTCGCAGAAAATTCCAACGGAGCCAGTGCAGCTGGGAAAGACACCAAGCTCGATCACGAACTTCTTCAGCCAGTACACTTCATTTGACGCTTCGCAAGAGGCAATATACTCCGACTCCACTGAAGATTCGGCGACGACTGACTGTTTGCCGCTCCTCCAGCTAATTTCTCCACCATTCAACATGAACACATATCCCATCTGGGATTTTGAGTCATCTATGTCAGAGTCGAGGCTAGCATCGACGTAACCTTTTACGACGAGCTCTTCCTCACATCCTCCATAAACGAGAAAGAGATCCTTTGTCTTCCGTAAGTATTTCAGGATGTTTTTCACTGCAGTCCAATGAGTCATTCCTGGATTACTCTAGTAACGATTAGTCAAACTAATCGCCAGAGCTAAATCTGGCCGAGTATATAGCATAGCATACATTATAGAACCTATGGTCGAGGCATAGGGCTTTGAGGACATCTCCTCCCTTTCTTGTGTTGTTGCTGGACATTGAGTCACACTTAACTTAACGCCTTTTATAACTGTCAAGAGACCTCTTTTGGAGTTATCCATTTTGAACTTCTTCAAAATTTTCTCAAGGTAAGTTATTTGACTCAAAGCCAATAGGCGATTTGATCTATCTCTATAGATTTTAATGCCTAATATGTACGCAGCTTCACCTAGGTCCTTCATGGAAAATTGTCCATTCAAGTATTCCTTCACATTCTTTAAGAATTTCACATCATTCCCTATCAGTAATATGTCGTCCACATATAACACAAGGAATGCCACAGAGCTCCCACTTATTTTCTTATAGACGCAGAATTCTTCGACGTTTTGGAAAAATCCAAACGCTTTGATGACCTCATAAAATCGAAGGTTCCAGCTCCGAGATGCCTGCTTCAACCCATAGATGGACCGTTGAAGCTTGCACACCTTACGAGCGTTCTTAGGATCAATGAAACCTTCCGGTTGCATCATATACAACTCTTCCTCAATGTTTCCATTAAGGAACACAATTTTCACGTCCATCTGCCATATCTCGTAATCATGATAGGTAGCTATCGCTAGTAGAATTCGAATAGACTTTATCATCGCTACAGGAGAGAATGTCTCCTCGTAGTCAACTCCTTGAACTTGTTGGAACCCTTTAGCGACAAGTCGAGCTTTATATACAGATACGTTTCCGTCTGCGTCAGTCTTTTTCTTGAATATCCATTTATTCTTGAAGGCCTTGTGGTCCTCGGGAATATCCACCAAAGTCCATACTTTGTTGGCATACATGGAGTCTATTTCGGATTTCATGGCTTCTAGCCATTTCTCGGACTCGGGTCATTCCATCGCCTCTTTGTAGTTCGTAGGTTCATCTGGTTCATTAACCGAGGTTGCATTCACAGTTTGTCTGTAAAACTCAGGAGCTTGACGAATTCTTGTTGACCTACGTGGCGCAATAGGTTCCTCTTCATTCTCATCATGATCATAATGTATGTCATGATCGTTATGAATGTCATGCTGATCACCTTCTTCAGATCCCACTATGGAAGATGGTTCCAGAACAATTTCTGTTGTCGGATCTTCCATTTGGAGTGATTGGTCAGTCACTTCATCGAGGTCTATTTTCCTCCCACTCAATTCTTTCGAGAGAAACTCTTTCTCAAGAAAGTGTCCAGTCTTGGAGACAAGCGTTTTGCCCTCGGACTGGTTGTAGAAGGTGTATCCAACAATTTCCTTTGGATAACCTACAAAGATGCATTTCTCCGCCTTAGATTCGAGTTTGTCAGGCTGAAGTTTCCTAACATAAGCCTCACAACCCCAAATCTTCAGGTAAGACAACATTGGTTTCTTGCCAAACCATTCTTCAAAAGGTGTTGTCTTCACAGATTTGGACGGTACCCTATTAAGAACGTAAGCGACAGTTTCTAATGCATACCCCCAGAATGATGTAGGTAAGTCGGTATGAGACATCATTGATCGTACACTATCCAATAGTGTTCGATTATGTCGCTCGGACACACCATTTCGCTGAGGTTTTCCAGCTGGCGTAAGTTGTGGTACAATACCACAAGTCTTCAGATGAGTGCCAAATTCGTGACTTAAATATTCGCCTCCTCGATCAGATCGAAGGTGCTTGATTTTATTCCCGAGTTGATTCTCGACCTCACTCTGCAATTCCTTGAACTTTTCAAAGGTTTCAGACTTGTGCTTCATTAAGTAGATATACCCGTATCTACTTAAGTCATCCGTCACGAGGTAACGAAAACCATTGCGTGTGGTGACATTCATTGGTCCACATACATCAGTATGTATGGTCCCTAATAAGTCTGCCGCACGCTCCATTATTCCATTGAATGGAGTCTTTGTCATTTTTCCCATCAGGAATGGCTCGCATGTGTCAAGAGATCAAAAATCTAATGACTCCAGAAGTCCATCTTTATGAAGCTTCTCCATGCGTTTTATATGAATATGACCAAGACGACAATGCCACATCGTCATGTGTTCTTCGTTACCAGGCTTTAATCTTTTGGCCTCTATGTTATTGATGTGGGAGTCATGATATTCAAGATCCATTAAGAATAAACCATTACGCACTGGTGCACGAACATAGAAGACATTATTCTTATAAATCAAACAACCATTTGTCTTGGATTTAAAATAATAATGGTATTGCATTAAGCAAGACACACTCACAATGTTCATACTCAACATGGGTACATAATAGCAATTATTCAAAACAAGAATCAATCCCGAAGGGAGACTAAGACGAAGCATGCCAACGGACATTACGTCAACCTTGCAACGTTTCCAACGCGCATCATCACTTCATCCTTCCGCAAGAGTCGTTTATTCTGTAGCCCCTCCTGGGAGTTTACAGATGTGAGCAACTGATCCAGTATCAAATATCCAGACGTTGCTCCGAGCACTTATCAGGAAAACATCAATAACATGTATATCACATATACCCATGTCTCTTCCGGCAACCTGGCCGACCTTCTTATCTTCCAAGTACTTGGTGCAGCTGTGCTTCTTCTTGATTTCCATTTCAGCAATTTTGAGTATCGTGAACAATTCAGAAAGGGTCTTAACTGTTCCTTGCATGTTTTATTTCAACACAAAACTCTCGTAGATAGGGGGTAGCGAACGCAACACCCTATGAATCGTCACTTCATCTTGAATCTTAAATTCTAGATCATTTAGGCGTTGAACGTAGTCAGACATTTTGACTACGTGCTCACTCATGATGTTGTGCTCTTCCATCTTTGCCGAAAATAAAGCTTCAGAAACTTCATTTCTCTCAACCCTGGCTTGAGGTGCAAAGACGGTCTTGAGGTCAGTGATTATCTCATGAGCATTGAGGCTCTCGAACCGTTTCTGCAGTTAAGCCTCCATGTCATAGAGCATACCCTTCTTGACAAGGGAGGAATCATCCGACTTAATGAGGTAGACATTCTTCTCAGCAGGAGTAGCGGTAGTTGCTGATGCATCACCTAATGCAGTCTCAAGTACATAGGAAATTTTGAGGGGAATGAGGATAATCCTCAGAGTATGGAACTAGGAGGTGAAGTTTGACCCATCAGTTTTCAGTTTATCTTTCTCTAGGAATGACCCTAAGTTGAATGAGGGACGTGGTGCTGTCATCTACAATGGTGATTCACAAATACATATTTAGACTTTTGTTCATAATGTGGAGTTCAATTATAATTAATTCTAAAACTCCCACTTAGGAAAACATCTCTCAGTTTTTCTAAGTGATTACACAATCCTAGAACACCATACCTCCCTCGATCATCACGACCATCAGTATGTGTTTAAGGTAGACCATAATTCCAATCACATCATCTATTTGACTCATGCTCGACCTTTTGGTCTCTTGTGTCCCGAGGCCATGTCTGCACATGCCAGACTCGCCACCACACCCTATGTGATTTGTTGCTGTGTCATACAAGGCCATGCTTCTGGGCATGCTAGAATTGCTACACCCACCTCATTTGAACGCGAATATTTTGACACCCATGTGACATGTGATGCCTCCATAGTGTTGATCTTTCTAGGTGGTGCTCACTAGGGTAAGGACACTATGTTGGTTTTAGTGAGAGATCATCCTATAATGCTACCGTTGTTATATCTAGTATATTAGCAAAATAGGATGTAAAACTTTAAATCATACAAGCTACGATCCCCCTTCATGCAAAGCAAAGTTAAAACGCCTTTCTACTTTAGCTTATGCAAGTTTTACGTAGCTGCTAGGGGTTTCGAGAGAGAACAGTTTCAATCCTGCGAAAACATGCCACAACACCGATTCCCCAGTCGTCTCTATTACACCCCTGTCGGGGCCCTCCGCTGCAAACATCTTTGCATCGCTAATGTTAGAGAGACAGACACCCCCAGCCACTTATATGGTACAGCCATATGTCAAGCGTGGAACCAGTCTCGCGTAAACGTGTAAGGTCGATCGGGGCCGCTTCATCAGGACATTGCCACAATGCTAAATGAGTACACGTGGGAGGGTAACGAATGAAGATTCGTTGCCCACATCCTAGATGTGTTCTACCCGTACAATGCATCTACGCATAGCTAGATCATGATACCACTGTTGGGATACGGGGCAGAAAACACAAATTTTTCCAACCTACGATACCCGAACCCAAGATCTATGCTATGGCGATGTAATGTAACGGAGGGAATCGGAGTTCATACCTTTGAAGAGCGAAAGTGGGAAACATTCTTGCGAACGTGGTTGGCGTAGACTCTGAACTACGACCTCCCTGTCGTGTAGAAGACCACCAGCGATGTAGACTCCCGGTGAACCTCCGGCGATGAAGTAGCACCACAGGTGTAGTGCCTCGAGGATATTACACACGTACGGTGCAACCGATGTTCCCTCCAGGCTCCGAACCAGGCGAGCAGCGGAAAGAAGATGGATTGGGATCCCGACTCCGGCAAAGCGACGAACTGCTATGGTGGAGAACTCCCAACCAATTACAAACTCCAAACAAGGGGAGTCCACTCAAGGTGGGAGAAAGAGAGAGAGAGAACTCAATGAGATAATGGAAAAAGGGGGGTCTACCCCTCCTTATATAGGCCAAGAGGGGGGGGGTGCCACCCTCCTCCAACTTCCCAAGTGGTACTAAACGAAAGGGGAGAGGAGGGGGGTGCGCCATATGGAGGGTGGGCCCCTCCCTTGGCGCCATGGGCCAAGGGGAGAGGCTCCCTCCTTCCCCTAATGGGCGCTAAGGGGCCCATTTGCCTTTTTCCCATTTAATTAATTAATTTAAATATATTTTAATATTTAATTCAGATAATTAAATAATAGAACATTATTAAATATAATTAAACAATATTTTAAACCTTTCAAAATATCCGGAACAACTTCCGTTCTCTCCCGGAACTATTCCGGTGCTTTCTCCTATTTCACCGATGATCCTGAATCTGTCCTAGTGCATCAATTGCCCCTTAAGTGTGACACCCTACGGTCCGGGAAACAACAGACATGATCGAGACATTCTCATTGACCAATGACTAATCAATTGGACCTGGTTACAATCCTTGATAGTCCCATGCGCTTCCATCGAATGAACTTCAATCACCGTTAACGATAAGACTTGATCCCTTTGTCCTGCAGTACTTTGTTTGTCCGAGGTTTGATCACCGGTATCCATTATACCAAGTCCACACCTCGTTCACAACAAACAAGCTTACGCGTCCTTGCCTATTACATCTCTTGTGACATAGTCACGTCCTTGCAAGGTGTTGATGTAATATCACCGAGTGGCCCAGAGTACCTGTCCGTCACATGGACTGACAAATCCCGTTCTGATCTATTTGCATACTCATTAACATGTCTACTTCGGAGAAAATAAGATAGACCTTTATGGCCAGCATATTTCAGTCAGGTGGTGGATGCAAGTTAAAGTCTCCTAGTAAACAGTAACTACGTATGATCATCCCGGTCTTAAGGACTAAGCCATATGTTACAAAGTCATCGCAATGCTGAACTATGTGACTTGATCACATCGCAATGCTTTAGGTGGGCGTATGTCCATCACATCATTCTCCTAATGATATGACCTCATTGTCAACAGGCGGTTCATACCTCATGATCAGGAAACCTTGATCATCGATTTCCCAATGAGCTAGTATACCTGAGTTAAACTAGGGACAGATGTTTTATACCACACGTGTATTAGTGTTTCCAAGTAATACAGTTCTAGCATAGTATAAAACGTATTATGAAAAAAACGGATATGTGACAAATAACTTTATTAATTTGCCTCTAGGGCACATATCCAACAATATCGCCCTCATATTCACCATACGCTTACTGAGAAGATCGGACCACCCCATATCAACAAGGTTTATAGCAAGAGTTTGTCTGGTGCTATAACAGGGTAGCACAGACACCACTAGCTTAAATATTGGGGAACTAATCATTTGGCATTGGAAGAGGTTGATTTCTTATCATTGGACTTGGAAACCTTAGCCAAATCCTCCTGAGGCTTCTCCCTTGGTTTTTTGGCCATCTTATCCTCCAGATCCTTGTCAGAGACCTTGCAAAAGGATGTAGTGAGATTTTTTAACTATCTTGTTTTGCAATTCAGGTGGAGTAGCATTGCAAGGTAGACATGCATTGTTAGAGCATGCATTGCTTTTAAACCCATCATTTTTAATTTTAATCTTGTCACTCCTTCTTACCTAAACCTCCACAATGCCACACTTTCCTCTTTTATTTTTGGATCCCACTCCATATGACACTTCTTGTGGTTCTACATCCATGTTTGCAATGCTCTCATTCTCTTTGTTGCAGAGAGTGGCTTTAGGGATATCCTGGTTATCAGATGATGCACACAGAGGAGCTTGTGATGAGACACACTTAACAGGAATGATGAACAAATATGATTCTTCATTTCTATTATTCTCTAAAATCATATGCCATAGTGAGGATTGTAACATTCTTCTGTCCCACTCAAATTTCTTAGGGGACATGAGTGAATTGAGGATAAAGTTAAACCAACTTACAGGGTCCTGGGACGTGATGGCATTGTTTGAAACTTTATCAGAAGGAGAAAAGTGAAGATTCCATAATTTGAGCCCATCAGCTGCAGGCAAAGTCACTGGGGAAGTAACAGTACAGTCCAGGGAATTATTATGTCCAATAATACCAAATTTTGCAAGGGTTTCATTAAGAGATAATAATGAGTACCTTATAAATTAGAGCTTGTTGTGTTGACCTCTTTTAAAGAAGAGTTAACCGAATTCTTGTAGCCCATGGGGATTGATATAAGGTCTGGAGAGGAGGGCATCCCTAGAGATTGTAATGAACTTTCAGCATTGGTGATTAAGTTATTCAGCAGAGTAGCACAGTCCTTAGGGGTAGAGTGTGAAACAGGATTGGTGCCAATGGCAGGTGCAAATTCACATGCAGGAGACATGGTTTCATGAACTGGATCAGGTAGGCAAGC
Source organism: Bromus sterilis (assembly GCA_950022295.1). NCBI lineage: Eukaryota > Viridiplantae > Streptophyta > Magnoliopsida > Poales > Poaceae > Bromus > Bromus sterilis. The sequence continues at coordinate 266,334,904 of OX465598.1, read as the reverse complement.
TTCATGAACTAAAGGTGAGAAATTGATCTGCATACAAGGGATGGCCTGATTCTCAGCAACTGCAGTCATAGGCACGGCAGCAGGAAGAGTCTGGATAACAGGAATTGGGGAAACAGTGTGATCAGAAGTCTATTCAGCAGGAGCAGCTATTGTTTCATGTTCCATGATGGCTACAGGCACCTGAACTTCTGGAGCAGCAACTAAAGGTGGTGAAGGGATGTTCCCTTGCACTTGTTCTGCTGGAAAAATCAGATCAGGCACTGCAGGTAACATATCATTCTCAGCAGGTAGTTCTTGAATAATTGGGATGGCAGGGGCAACATTGTCCTGTTCCTCTTCCATGCCATAGGACAACTGAATCTGTAACAAACCCAAAGCCATGGGGGCACTGCCTTTTGTTTCACAAGAGCAACATGGGCAACAGGTGCAAAATTAGTAGAGAAGTCTGAAGCTTCAGTGGTGAGACCACTGTTTCCCTCCAAGGGTGGCTGAATTTCTTCACCATCTCCCCAAGCTATATCCTCATTTTGCACAGCATCCATGAGGATATTGAAATTATCATTGTTGTTCTCCATGTTGTGATTGTGGTTGTTGAAGGCCCAGTGATTGTTGAAGTCATCTTCATACTCTTCCACATTGGGCTGGATTATGGCATTTTGTTGTTGATGCATGGCCTGAAAGTGGAAACCTGGGAAATCTCCCAAAGGAGGCAAGGGATGTGGGTCTACTCCAGGTGGTGGGATGGGGTCCTCAGCAGCTGGTCCCCCTCCCAAAAGTTCTTGCTGCAAAATTTCCAGCGAAGAAGTCCAAGATTCCTCATCAAACTGCTCACCTTCAGACCACCTAATGCTTTTAGGGACTTCAACCAAGTCAGTCCCCCGGACCTTCATGATAATCCTGCCTCGGTGTCCTTCATCAAGTTCCCACTGAATTAGTTTGCCAAAGTCTCTAACAGCTGCAAAAAGGTCTTCAGTGTTGCAAAAATCGAAGGGGACCCCCACCAGCATCATCCAGCACATTCTATTGAAGTTGAGACTGCGCCAATTGCGACCCTCATTGTGCCTGGTAAAAGTGAGATTGACATCTCCAAAAGGAATCAGGCTCTCAAGGACCAGGCGGTCACGGTCTCTGACTTAGTTCAGACGCACATACGCTTCCCCAAATGGACATTGCTGGATATCTCTCACCCCCATCTCAATCACCTCATCAAAGAATTCCAGGAGAGCCTAACACACATTAGGGAAGTGTACCTGAGCCGGGCGAGGATGGATGGTGACGATTGCCCATTCTTCCTGAGTGCGTTGGCGGTGCGGAAGAATAACACGCGATACTCCAGTGCGGCCTGGGATGTTCATCAGCTGATGCCCACGTTGGATGAACGGATGTGGATCAATGGGAATGTTCGCCATTGCCACAGGTGCGAGCTCCCTCGCCGGCGATGGAGCGGAGAGGCCAGGTGCAGAGGATCTATAGTAAGAAGTCCCGTCGAGAGCAGTAATGGAATGCGAGGAGACAACCTGCTGTCTTGGCTGGAAATTAGGGAATAGCCCTTCTGCCATTTCCTTAAATGTAGAACAAATCTTAATCGGAGGGGCCGGCCCACTAGCCAGAAACAAATCTTCTATGGCCCCGACTGGCCAGGCACACGCGGGAGGGCTGGGAAAAGACGCAAACTTCAGGTGGGGAAGCAGGCCTGTGAGCTTGGGCTTCAGACACGACTTGTCCATGTGGCCCAAGTCGCCACACGAGAAGCAAGTGATCATTTGAAAATCCCGATTGGCGCCATGGCCATCATAATTGTGGCCGGGGTGAGTACCCTCCCGATTAAGGGCCAATTGATGGTCATTAGAGCGAGATGAATTATCCTCTTGATTACCGCTCAATGATGACTCCGGAAAATTTGAAATTCTTTGAAAAATCGAGGTACGCTGAGAAACACCAAGAGGTTCCCGGCGACAATCACCGGAGTTACCACGACGAGAAACAATAGTCCATTCAGCATCTTCTTCCGCATAAAATTTGGCCTCCTCTCTACGCCAAAGAGGGCCACCATAACGCCACAGATTGAATACCATGGAGAAATTTTGATGCTCCACTTTCCCAATATTGTAAATTTCAAAGCCCACTGACTTGGAAGCAACCAAGAAAGAAAAAGTTCTGTCTTTGAGCCATGCAACCCGAAAACCTTGGGCATAACCACCAAAGCAAGAAGTAAGAACCACGCCAACCGTGTGGATGTCCAAACGGAAGGAAGCACGGGCAAAAGAGACCACCAACTTGAACTCTCGACGGTGAAAACCAGGCGAAAAGACCACATGGTGCCCAAACTTCTGTCGAATTGAGGATTGAAAGGACTTACCCTGCGAGAAATCCAGAGAGAGAGGCCCCATGCCAAGGGAGAGGAGGTGGCTGCCGGAGCCGGAGTGGCCGCCGACAGAGGAAAGGTGGCCGCCGGTGCAAATCGACTTGAAGTCTCCCTTGGAGTCTCTTGCCAGGTAGGCTCACACCTATAAAATATGATGATGTCTATAGAATTAACATTGATCCATTGAAATTGAGAACGTGCTTTTCCACTTGCTTCACGTCTGCAAGGATTTCCTGCATCATTACAATTTCATCGGCATATTCATCTTCATCGGATGAATCATTGAACGACTACATAAAGTTCTTGTACATGTACTCCATGTCCGAATCCAATTGTTGAAAGAGGAGAGAGAATGATCAGTAAAATTGGCACCGACATTTCGACAAACACTAGTCAGATAAGTTCATCGCCATGGGAAATATCTGTAGAGGAGAATAATACATGTGCGACGAACGGGCGAGGAATTGGGTAGGACTCCGTCAAGGCCTTCACAACGCTGGGGTGATGCGACGACGCAACTAAGTTCCGACAAGGTCTTGGGAAACTCTTGGATGGTGTGGCGCTGGTGGCCGTTGGACAACAAGCGGATAAAGAGAAAGAACGAAGTGGTAAAATCGCAGGTTTGTGAGTAATTTTGGAGTAGGCCGGGGTGTCAGAGTCCAACATATCGGTAGTCTAAATTTCCGCAAAGGCTCCTCAGATTTGGTTCTGGTTTAGGAAAAAGAACAAACAAATCAATCCGTGACGGATATATAATCACGTTGGATAAAAAAAAGATCCAAATAACCTAATTCAAATGGATACGCGAGATTTAAAAATCTACCTTGGAGATACCCTAAAGTCGATCGGCCTCCTTCGATATACACCAAAAAAGTACGTTACATTCGTACTTGTGGCATCTCGTCATTCTCAATCTGCCTTTACAAATTTAGAAATTTTTGTTTTTGTCACTCTAGATTTTTTCAACTTTGCTTTTGTCACTCTAGAATTTGATTTATCACTTTTGCCACTCATAGCTTCTGAAAATACATCATAATTGACATTTGGTGGCAAAGCAATAAATTTTTAGTGGCAATTACGATACATTGTCAAAAACTAAGGTGTCAAAAATAAAATAAAAAATTAATGATTTTGCCACAAAAATAGCATTTGTGATGTATTATTAAAAGCTAAGAGTGACAAAAGTGAGAAATCAAATTATAAAGTGATATAAGCAAAGTTAGCAAAAGCTAGAATGGCAAAAACAAAATTTCCCCTTACAAATTACAAGAGTACTTGGAAAGCAGAGAGAGGATCGGGTCGCATGACCGACCCGATGTTTCCCTTCTCGCTTAGAACAGCGGACGAACTGATCACCGGTGGCTGTACTGTACATGGAACGCGCCCTTGAATGGTCGTGCTATGAACCAGGACCCCAGTGCGTACATGCGCTACAGAAATGCAATAAAAAAGAGAGAAGAGCACACGCAGCTCCATAAAGTCGGAGGAGTAGGGTGTAGCTAGGCTCGGACAAAGGCAGGCATGGAATGGACATGGGCTATCATTGATGGGGATGGGGATGGGCTCTCGCCTCTGGGCCATTCACGCCATGACCATGCATCGCAGGAAGAGGCGTCGCTCAATCGTGAACATTCAGCTGCCGACGTCTCCGGTGGTCGATCCCAGTAAACGGAACGGGAGGGACGAGCCAAGGAGCGGTGCACCGTGGCAGATTGGCAGCGGACCCTTGTTCATGCCCGGCACGGAAAGAACAAGGTTTGTAACTACAGCCTACTGCTGCTTGTACGGCTCTCCCGTGTAATAAAGTAAGTGAAGTTATGTACTCAGTCACCACGGTAGGAAAAGTTTGGCAGCCATTCTAGCCGAGGATGCTAGACCACTATCAAACTATACTACTGTACTAGCTTACTTTAGACCAACAACCATTCTAAACACCTAATGAGAGCAAATTGAATGCAATTCATCAAACCGGACAGACACCAAATGTTCACAAACAGCGTTGTGGGGCCGGCCTTCTAATCCTATGAATCATATGTCCCATGCTAATTTAATCATTCTTTTTAATAAACAATATTTGCTAAAATGAAAAATGTTTTAACAGAAATAGAAGAAATTTAACAAAGATTAACTAAACAAGCTAAAAAAGACTAAGCGAGGTATCAGATGATCATCTTGTAGGCATGATCTCCGAGGCCGCGAGTACATTCTTGTCATTGTAGTTGTTCTAGTCATCACGGTAGTTGTGGTCCTTCCAGTGATTGAAAGACCTCTCATGGATAGCACCAACCCTATCCGTTCGTGGTTGCGCGCTTGCGGCACAACCGCTCGGCCTCCTTTACGTGGTGCAATGCCTTGGCTGCCTTGGCCTGACGGTGACTCTCAACCGTGACCACGGACTCCACCTCGCGTAATCGCTCTTGCCGGCAAGGTGGGCCATACGCTTGAACTCGGGTAGCCTAAATTTGAGGATTGCAGAGTCATCACTTACGATGTGCAGACGTCTGCGCAGTGGTCCTGGACTAATCCTCGGCCCAAACAACCAAGAGACTGGGTCTGTGATGACCTAGTCTTGCGCCACGTTAAACTTTGCGAAAGCTGCAGAGAGCGACGTGTTACGTCACTTCGAGTGTGTTGTCTCGGATATCGTCATCGTGGTGACCGAGGACGACGCGCCGCCAAGATCGAGGTATTATATGAGGCTACCGCGCACATTGCCGACATCGGGGAGGGTGGCTCCTCCTTAAACGGGCCCAACTATCGATGGGATGGATGGAATGACGACTCCTTCTGAACGCGACACCCTATTTTGATGTCATTGTTGGGCGGTGAGGGCCACTCGAGCAGCAACACCATCTGAGCCGTGAACTCCTCGTTCTCTGCGCGGCCTCGAAGGGAAGGGGCGGCTTGATAGAGGAGAAGGTGTCTTGATGTTTCGATGATGGTAGCTATCAATTTTGATGGACACGACATTGATGATCCGACTACAAATGTGCGAAGACGTTGCGCCTTAGCAATTGCTAAACCAACTCCGAGAGGTTATTGGACACGCCGAAGCACGATCAACCTGACCAGGAAGGTCTAATCCCTGCAGGCAATCGAAGAACAAGCAAGAATTAAGAATTGCAATATGGTTATTGCGAATATATGATGAAAGATTGATGAAAAGTTGAGGTTCTGATGCGTCTTGACTTGATCGTATGACACAAGCAAAGTACGCAAAGTTACTGCGATGGCTAACTTTAATTTAATCAAATCTAAGTCTAAGCGATGCCCTAGGGGTTGCATATATGGGGGAACAATGGGAATTTTTGTGACCCCTTGAAGGAGGGGCCCAAAACCGAACCTACCTCGGTTTTCCCACACATACAGACTCTAAAAAAACATATACTTAAGTATTTCGGAATTACATGGGTCTGGCCCAATAATAAGGTGACGCAGCTCCTATAATAGCCTCTAGATAAAATTTATGAAGTGACATCTCGTAAATTTCTCCAATCCTTCATGCACTCATTATGGTGGCTTCAAAGTGTGAAAATCATCACTGGAAGCTCCATTATACTTTTTCCTGCGCGCACCTTTCTCTTCATGCTTGATCCCGCTCCCTTGTGCATCCCGCTTGTCCATGCTAGGCCCTTCATCTGTTATATACTTAAAACGATAATTTATTTGGTATGCGCGAGCTCTAGTAGTTGGTCCAACATGTGGAGCAGGCGGGGATGTGGGTGTAATAGTAGTAGGATGTGCTATTAAAAAGATGGAAAATCAATATCGCCAGAAAATTCCAAAAAAAACTCCAGAAATTCTAACTTACCGGAAGACTCCAGAAGCCCGAAGGGCAGCCAGAGAGGAGCCACCCCCTGGCCAGGTGACCACACCGCACGACCAGGGGTTGGCCGCGCCATATGGACGCCTGGTCGGGTGGGCCACCCCCTGGTGCCCCCTTTGTCCTATATTTATACCCCGTTCTAAAAACCCTCGGGGATGACTCTTTTTCGCCATCTACACCACAATCCGCCTCCGCTGCGATCCTGAGATCGAGATTAGTAGAAGTTCCTGTCCTGGCACCCTGTTGGAGGGAGGATTGATCTCCCGAGGCCTCTCCATCACCATGATTGCCTCCGGAATTCTTTCGTGAGTAGTCCTTCCTTGGACCATGGGTTCATGGAAGCAAGCTAGTTGATGTCTTCTCTCCAATATTGTGCTTCATTGTTTAGACCTTGTGAGATGCCTAAAATGATTAAGGCATATATGTTATAGTTCCTTTGTTGTTATGTTGTGTTTGCTGGGATCCGATAAATTATGAGATTATGTTCAGTTTGTGGAAGTAATATAATTAGATCTCTTTTATATTATGTTCTTGAGTAGTCAAGCATGTTCTCCGTTACAATTTGTTGCTTTGGCAAAGTAGTAAGTTGTAACTTCAAGAGGGAGCGTTATGCTTGATAATGGGTTCATGCCTCCTGATGTCCGACTTGAGTTACAGAAACATGAGACTAGAGAATGTGTTGTTGCCATTAGGGGTAAAACAACGGTGCTTATGACTGTGTGTCATAAGGATTGCTTACATTACACATAGTGTTAATGCAGTTGTCCGTTGCTTTGAGTTCGCAACATTAGTTGTGGCTCACAACTTAATACCAGCGAGATGTTCTGGATAGATATCTCAAGGTGGCTGATTATTTAGTCGATGTTGATGAATAAACGATATACTTGTTTTGGTGTAATGCACATACGATTGAGCCTTTTACTTTCCGTAGCATAAATAGCATTACGGTGCGTTTATAATTCTGTCGATTGCCTAGTTGTAATTTGTTCACCCAACATAACTGTTTACCGTCTTTTAGGAATATTAGTGAGCGCCATGACGCATCGGTCCATATTCTCATCATATATTCACACCACTATTATTTTATTCTTTAATTTTACTTTTAGTTGCATCACTGTTATCTCTTGCATTTAACTTTTCTAAACAACAAGGCTGGAGAGATTGACAGCTTCTCTGTACTCGTTGGGAGCAAACTTATTTGTGTCTTATGTGTAGGTTCAGGTCAGCATGTCAACTTGCTATCAGCTAATGTCTGACGCCGTTGCCACCTACTTCTTGTCTCTGGAATCCTCCTGGATTCGATAACCTTATGCTCTCACGTGAGAGAAATTACCGCTATCTGCATCATAACCTTCCACTTGGGATAACCAACGAGGAGGTGTTATATGCACCCATGAGATGTTAAACTGAATAAATGCTCAACGACGGTACCATGTTGATCCTAAGCTAGACCGTACTAGAGACGCGAGCCTAGAACGCAAAAAAAATCACGACGCGACACGTAACAAGGGAGAAGCACACTCTGAATTTTTTCAACTTTTTTGGCGCTCTTTTTCAGCTTTTTTGTGAGCAAAAAAATCGCTATCATGGGGAATGTCTCAAAATACTTCACAAGCCTAGAAAACAGGGTAGTCACAAATTATTTTTGTTGAATTAGTTTTTCAACTGGCCGGACCAAAGATTTGAAACAGTTCAAATTTTTCCTATAACGACGCCTATCTCAAAACGCTCTTCCACACCTGAAAACAATATAGCCAGATTTTTTTTGACAATTCCATTTTTCAAAAAGTTGGGCCAAAACTAAGGGTGGTTTCCAGACTTTTTTTTATTGATAGCACCCTCTTCTACGAACGGCACCAGTTTGGTGAAATCTAAAACATACTCAAACAACTCACAAGTAATCTGGCTAAAGATTGATCATTAACCGAACAGGAGATGGAATTCAACTCGGACTCGTGGTGGTAGTGTTGGAAATATGCCCTAGAGGAAAATAATGAAGCACGTTCACTAGAATATTTCATTAAGTTCATGATAAGTTTAATACCATGCTATAATTGTATTAACAGGAAACAGTAATTCATGTGTGGTATGTAAACAAATGAAGTCCCTAGTAGCCTCTGTTAATACTAGTCCATTGGAAAATTGATGATCATGGTTTCCTGATCATGAGACATGGTATGTCTGTTGAAAGTGGGGTCATATCATTAGCTGAATGATATGATGGAAATTACCAGAATAAGTATTGCAACAAGATTATGTCACAAAGTTAAAGGTTGTAAATAATTAAGGAATGTATAGTCCACTCCTTAGACCGTGAGATCGTATCTAATCATTGTCACCGCATGATTCGTTGTATGTATCAACCGTTATACCGTAATAGGCTAACTATAAAGGTGCACTTCAGGTATTCGAAAGGGACACGTTGAGGCGTATGGATCAAGATCTAGATTTGTCCATCCACGTGAAGGATGGATACTCTAGGCCCACTCGATGAGTTTATGTCTGTAATGATGTGTAGCAAGTGGCTAGGTCAAAGAGATGTAACATCACAGAATGAGTTAAGTAGAGCTTGCCGGTAACGAGATTGAACAAGGCATTGACGGTGCCAGTGATCAAGTCTAGGACAAGGATAGTATCGTAGTGACAATAAGTGAATCTAATGTTTATGGTTCAGACAATTTATTTTGGGAATGCACATGGCTCATTATGGTCATCCAGGTCCCGCTAATGATCATTGATCGAGAAAGGTCTCGGACATGCTTGGAGTATTCACGAACTATAGGGTAACACACTTAAGGGTTCGATGATATATCAAAGATGGTTTTGTAACTATCGGAATTACCGGAGTAGATAGAATGAGGAATCAAAAAAGTTTCCTATGGATCCGGAAGGTGTTCGGAGTGAACAAAAAGTTATTCCGGGACAAAAGAAATAAGATAAATATGTATTTATTATTAATTAAAATAATTAATAATTAAATGTAATTTTATTTTAAATAAAAAGGTCCCCCACACTAATTGGCCCCTCTTTGTGAAAGAGGCCCAATAGGGGAAGGGAGGGAGAAGTCCTCCCCTTGGGGGGAGGCACCATAGGCACGACCCACTAGGGGGTCGGCGCGCGATGGCCTCCCCTAGCCGGCCACCACCCCTGTCGTGGATATAATCCTGAAAATAGATATAGGGGTGATGTTTGGAGCTATATGAATCTGTACGCAGAGAGGTTGACACAAAGAGATTATACAGGTTGTGCCTCTCCTTAGAGATAAAAACCTTAGTCCCGTCCCAGGTTGACTAGGGTGTTCTTTCTCAGAGTTTGAGGAATGATGTGCGTGTAACCCTTCCTGGGGCGAGGAGGGAGGCTTATATAGAGTGCGCCTCTGCCCCTTCAAAGCCCCAGTAAATGGGCCATAATTACAGGAGGAAACGTCTATACTAATTACAGGAAACGGTCTACCAATTACTGCTAATTAAGAAGGAGAAAACGCCTTTGGCTTTAATGCTCCACGCCCGTTGCTCTTCCTTCCTCTGAGTAGCGACCAACTCATCGGTTCCTGATGGCCCTCAACTGTAGGGGATCATTTGTAGCGTTTTCGCGGGTAAGTTAACCCAATTTATTTATTCGACACAAGGGGAGCCAAAGAATACTTATAAGCTTTGACAGTTGAGTTTTCAATTCAATCACACCTGAAATATATTTGCTTGCAACAGAATATTAATAGCAACTGTGGTATGATAGTGGTAGTGTGTGACGCCCCCAAAATCAAGCCGTGTACAGTAATCATACACGCAAGGTACACGATCGGGATCAGGGACTCACGGTAAGATATCACAACACAACTCTACAAATAAAACAATACAAGTTGTTTAATACAAGCCAGGGGCCACGATGGCTCGAATACAACAGCTGGAGAGCACAAAGTTAGCGGAAGCAATAGTATCTGAGTACAGACACAAGAATACAAGGTTGCCTTAAGAAGGCTAGCACAAATATCAACAGATCAAAAAGGCGAGGCCTCCTTCCTGGGAACCTCCAAACTACTCCTGGTCAACGGGGACCTCGACGTCGTAGAAGGCATTGGGGATCTTCATGTTGCGGTGGTCGGCATCTGGGATCTCCTGCTCCTGGACTCCAAGGCTCCAACGTCAACAGCAGCGGCCGATCAGGAAAAACAAAAGGAGGAAATAAAGCAAGGGTGAGTATTTAGCATACCCGCGAGTCTTACGTCCTCTACTAAGCAATTATGCATTTGTAGCAATGGAAAGGGGTGGCTGTATATAGTGGATTGCAAGGTAGAAATCAGAATAAGGATAAGAAGCTAGACCTATCGAAGACTATCGTCTTCTGACGTGTCTTGCAGCATGAGAAGAGAATAGCCAACAGTTCATATAAAGCATAAAGTAACAATGAAGCAGAAGTTGTTGCAGCATTGTATAATAGTAAGTTGTAATAATTAACAATAATAATGCCTCTGAGTTCCCTTCCTCGACTTCCCTGCGAGGAAGAAGACCCGGAACCATACAGTTTAATAGTAGTAGTTTGTTGTGGTAAGATCCAGCTTCAGCATAAAGTGTCATGTTACCGTGGACACGGCTATTCGGATAGATTAAAATCCCTGCAGGGGTGCACTACTATTCCCACGTGAAGATAGTGCGTACAGACCAACGGTCCTCTCAAGTGAGCCCATAACTCCTTATCCCACACGAAGGTAGTGCGTACAGACCAACGGTCCTCTCAAGTCATCCGCTGAACGATTTAGCATTATAAAATTATCTCGCAGACAACCGTTATCGCTGTCTGACTAACAACACAACGGACAACGAACAACAACAAGGACCACCAGTAACGTCGGGGCCTGCCCTGTCGTCCCGTCAAAGCACGTGGTTACCAACAAGGTGAACCGTCTCCTTACCTTGTCTCGCGTGTGCTCTTGGAAGATCTCGAATTTTCGGGGGTTTGGTAACTCTCGCGAGATACGAGTAGGGGCCAAGCACGCCAGTTACATCGGTCGTACCGTCCCCGTCGTTCCCGACGCAATACCGCTCGCGGGCACCGTTGGGTCGCCCGAATCTTACCTTTAAGGACAACCGTTGCTCAAGTACCTAGAGCGGCTATACAGAGTCAGCAACGAGTGGAGTACAAGTATTACTCCTTGATAGCTCACACTTGATGGTGGCTCGGCAGAGCCGAGCTAGGGGGCCTTAGGCGGTGTCTGCATTGTACTGTACCTGTTGCAGTTAATATATTATATCCGCGTCACTCCTCTGAGTGATCACGTCTCGCTATCTAATCCTAGTTGTCTAACAAAGCGCATGCTCACTGCTGAGTAATGCATAAGTAATAATAGGCAGCATACGATAAAGGAAGGTACATCAAGGGGCGACAATGACAGGCTATGCAATTGAATAGGATTGTAACGTAGCAGCAGCAGTAACAATGCCTAGTGCAAGAAAAGTACGAAAAGATAGGCGATATCTGGGGAAGAGAATGGCTCTGCTTGCCTGGAAGCTCGACGGTAGGGGTAGAGTCGTCGAAGAAGTAGTCGTACCCGACAACAGTGTAGTCGGTGGCAGCCGCGGGGTCTACCGGAGAATAAAAGGGGGGAAGAAACAATAAATACAACAAACATATACAAACAGATGCATGATATGACAGATGCAATGTTAACGGTGGTCTAACGCAGTGCAATGCACGTTGCTCGGAGCGGAAATTCATCCGGGGATGAAATATCGGCTCCGGGTGATTATCGACAGACGACCTGGAGGGATGGAATGTCAATGTTCGTTGTGTTAGAGAGGTGTGGTTGACATACGGATAGCGTATTCGTATTCGTTATATTTTTCTGATTAATTTTCATGTATAAAGTTTTTGAATCTGACTTACGGTTTAAAAGATATTCAATTTCAAAGTTTAAATCAATTTTTAGAATTTATTTTATTAAAAAAATAAACATTATCCATAACAGCGGCGTTGGTTGGTCACACCTGGCCTCACATTATTAATAAATCAATTTTATTTAATAAACCAGTAGGGTGGCCCACATGTCATTGAGACATTTTATTAAAAACATTTTGTCTAATCAAATAACAGTCGGGTCCAGCTGTCATAGAACCAGAAAAAATTATAGTTATTTTATTAATCTAATTAGATAGGGCCCACCTGTCATAGACAGTGGGTGATATTTTCATTTTATTTTAAGTTGTTATTAACTTAAGGGCATCTGGCCCACATGTCTGTGGTAGTGGAGGGGGTTACCTTTTATTTAATTAACAAGGGGTTAACCCCTAATTAATCCTGGGCCGGCCCCACCTGGCAGTGGCACCAAGCCACAACACGAGAGGCCATGGCCGTGGCTAGGGGAAGAGGCCACTACGTCCATCGCCGGCGGAGACCGGGGCGACTGGCAGCACGCTTGGCCGGCGGTGCCACCAAGCGGCCGAGCGCGGCCAGCAACAGGATGAACCTGCACGCGTCACACAGCACGGCCCGCCATGGCCATGGCCACGCTGGGCCAAGGTGGCGCGGCGAGTCGGGACAGGGGCTCGGCGGCCACGGGTCAAAGCGGAGAGGGTGGGGTGCGGCGTGGTCATGTGCGCGGACTGGGCGCGGAGAGCCCGTGCGAGGCGTGGCCACGTGGTGTACCAGGCACGGACGAAGGGCACGGGAGCGTGAGCTCCCGCCCCTGGCGGTCAGGCGGGGCATGAGCACTACAGTGGCGGAACGGCGGCGGAAATAGGGGGAATGGAGACTGCTCACCGCGAGGGGCGGGTGGCGAGCTCGAGTATGGCCGGGGAGGACTTGAGGTGATGAATCGCGGTGGGGTTCGCCGGAGGCCGCGCGAGGGATGCAGGTCGGCGGCTGTGGTGCGGCCCATGTCGATTCATCACACAACTCGATGTGGATGATGGCGCCGCAGCGCCTTGACATGCTAGCTCAGCTTGAGAGGCGCGGTGGCCGCGCATGTTCATGGAACCGTGGCCATGGCGGTTCGGCTTGAGGTGGAAGACGACTTGAGCGAGGGGGAGATGGAATGTGCTCGATCTTGGGGTTAGGGTTAGGGTTCCCAGTGGCAAGGGCCGGCCTTAACGTCGGCGGTGGGCGTCGGATTGTTGCCACGGCGGCACGCCGCGGATCGGCCGCGCGATGCTTGCCACATTATGGGCGTGAACAGGGGGAGGGAGAAGAAGAGGAGTGCCGGGTGGGATGGTGGTTGGGCCCGGGTGGGCTAGGGTTGCCCTAGGCGAGGAATAGCTCATTTGCAATTTTCACCTATTCTGGTATTCTTTTGCATACAATTTTTTTATTTTAGCTAGCTGTTGATTTTTGTAATGATTGAAACTAGTTCAAATATTAGTGTTACATGCTATTACAATGCCACAAAAATATTGGTGGCATAATAAAATCATTAGGGTTTTTGTTTTATTTAAAAAGGATTAAAAGTGACTGGTTTAGACACTGTTTGTTTTGTTTGCAATATTTAAACAATGTAATAAAATACCATTGCTATTTTATTGTGACCTACTGATTTTTAGACATTTAATAAAGGTTGCAATATTTTTGGATTACGTTTTATTTCCACTTGTATCTGGAATTTGTATTTGGTTTGAATTTGAACAAGCTTTGATCAAGGTGATCATCACAAGTTAATCAAGGTGACTTGGCATTAGCACAAGGTGATTACTGTAGTGTGACACCCGGTGTGTTATAAATCTCCCTCACTACAAAGAATTCTCGTCCCGAGAATTACAAGTAGTGAAAGGGGTAAAGCTTTGGTTTCGTATTCTAACGATTCTTCTGGTGCTTGTTGTCCTTCTCGAAGAAGTTAATCCTTCTCGTTGACGTCTTCATTTCTCTGCATCAGTGCATCTCGACGGGTTGTACATGAGGCATAGATACAACCCATAGGGACATTTTATGAATCTATACGACAAACATAGGAACAAGAGATACAAGTTTGAAAGCAGAAGGCTGATGACATGAACCAGATGATATCGTTCGCCAAAGGCATTTCGTATCAGGGGAAGCTCGTCAATGATTTAGGACAGAAGGGGACGGCAGGTAGTAATCCACAAAAAAGTTCAGGCGGCGTACAGAGAGTCTGGTGTGAGTATTGGTACTCAACCATAAGAAGAAGGGATGCAAAGGCATCGGATGATAAAAGCATTTGGATAATTCGACACTTAAGTTCAAAGGGACTATGATCTCCAAAACAAAGGATTAGAAGCAGATGCTCTGATCAATGACGGATAAGTTGAGCAAAACTAGACAAACAATCTATCGAGGTTTGATTTATTGAGAATCAGCTCATGTCCGGAATGACGTCTGAGCCGGAAGAATGGATTCATATGAATCAACTGATGATTGTGTGCACTAACACACATGATGATTCAACAGATCGGAATGGCAATGCCAAGAGAGGTCATCGAAGACCACAAGACAAATGGTATTAATCATAGTGCAAGCAGGCAAGAAGAATCTCCAAAGCAGTAGGCTGCCGAGGATTCCCAAGACATTAGAGAGTATTTGGGGTATCTTGCAAACACATGAGCATCGGGGAATGAAGGTACCGATAGCAAGGATGGTTAGTTTATCCGCTGGGATTTACTGGTGGTAGAGAATTATAAAGGTAATGGGAAAATAGGTACTCGGGAATTTATCGGAGAGTAATCTTCAGGATGTTCTCGTGAAGCAAGCAATCATCTGGGGTGAAGTGCTCTCCGGGAAGAAGGAGGTGCGAGATCCTAAAGTCAGAGTTAGTAAAATCTTTAACCCGAAAGGATGAGAGAGCAGAGACCCAGAGCAAAGGTACAGAGTAAAAGATCCTAATACCATCCAGTTTGCGACGTGGGCCGATAAGTCACACGCCACTGTTAGTAAACTAGTTTTGCAAAGACTAGACTCGACTTTGACCAAGGAGTGGGAAGGGGGTTACCCACAGGCAGTTGGCTCTGATACCAACTTTTGACGCCCCCAAAATCAAGCCGTGTACAGTAATCATACACGCAAGGTACACGATCGAGATCATGGACTCACGGTAAGATATCACAACACAACTCTACAAATAAAATAATAAAAGTTGTTTAATACAAGCCAGGGGCACGAGGGCTGGAATACAACAGCTTGAGAGCACAAAGTTAGCGGAAGCAATAGTATCTGAGTACAGACACAAGAATACAAGGTTGCCTTAAGAAGGCTAGCACAAATATCAATAGATCGAAAAGGCGAGGCCTCCTGCCTGGGAACTGATACGTCCAAAACGTATCTATAATTTCTGCTTACTCCATGCTTCTTTTGTGTGATATTGCTATGATATTGATTCACTTCCATACACTTTTGATCATATTTGGACTAACCTATTAACTCAGTGCACCTCAGTGCCAGTTCCTGTTTTCTGCTGTTTTTGTATTTCAGGTTTTCCCATTATTTAATGTGCCAGAAAAATTCCGGGAAAAATATAGGAAAAATCAGCGTATAGGAATCTTCGGGAAGAGCCAAAGTGGGGCCCGAGGGGGGCCAAGGGTGGCCCAGGAGGCCACCTGGCGCGGCCACCCCCTAGGCCGCGCCAGGGGGGCGCCTGGGGCCCCTGTTCCACCTCTGGCTGCCCCCCTTCGCATATTTATTCCCCGTGACGAGAAACCCTCGAAGACAGAACCATTTTTCGCGATCTCTCCTCTGTTCCTCGCCGCCACGCTTCCAAGATCGGGGGCACCAGAAGCCCTCTTCCCGGCACCCTGCCGGAGGGAGGAACCACCTCCGGGAGCTTCTCCACCACCATGGATGCTTCCCGGATGAACCGTGAGTAGTCCCCCTTGGACCATGGGTCCATGATCAGTAGCTATGTGATGTTCTCCTCCCCTCTTTGTGCTTCCACTTTTAAGACCTCGCGAGCTGCCCTACATGATCGAGGTACATATGTAATCTTTTTGCTGTTGGTATGCTGAGTTTGCTGGGATCCGATGGATTATGAGACTATGTTCAGATTGTGTTTGAGTAATATAGTTGATTGTACTCTTTTATATTTATGTTCTTGAGTAATTTTTGCATGTTCTCCGTTGCTGTTTATTGCTTTGGCCAAGTAGTAGGTAGTGACTCCAAGAGGGAGCGTTATGCATGATTGTGGGTTCATGCCCCCTGATGACTAGCTTGAGTGACAGAAACATGAGTCTAGGGGATGTGCTGTTGCCACAAGGGAGAAATGTCGGGACCCGGGGTTAGCGTATGCAAGTACATCTAAGACATAGTCATATGGAGAGCCGAGAACCGTACCCACTTGTCTAAGAAGACAAGGCCAAGCACAAAACGTTCTCGGGAAGCATCGTACGTGAGGGGCATCCCATCCAGGCCGGATGATCAACTGAGATGGGTTCTCATCGTCCGCAGACAAGTCTAATGATATGGGTGGTGAACTCCCATATTCAAAGACAAGTCGCCTCAACCATACTATCGACTATCTCAAAACTCTTACATAGACTTACTCCAGCCCGATCACTTAGTCGGGGTCTAGGGCGGGCTCGATCATACCACAAAGTGTGCAAGAGACGGAGTCTCGAACAATCGCATCGCGATGCCCCAAGCTGCGCACATCTAAGGGCCACTTGGTGTATGAAAGACCGCCAGCCAGAACACAACTAAGGTCTCGAAAACCCATACAAAGACATGCATGTTATAAACATACACGCAGCACACATGCCTTGTATGAACAGCAGGTACCATTGCAATTCTCTACAAAGTGTACAATTTTATTGATAACTCTTATAGAGTGCAAACAGAGATCACAAACATGTGATCCAACATTACAACACAAACGGAAGCAAATTATGTCTGAGTACAGACAAGTTTAATAAATGGCTTAAGAAGCCTTATTTAAACACAAGCCCTCCACGAGGGAACCAGTCGTCTGACTGGGACTAGACTAGTTGGTCTTCAGTCATCCAGCTCGATGAAGAAGCCACCTTCGGGGTCAGTGGCATCATCTAAAACATAGATTAAGAAAACGTGAGTACAAAGTCGTACTCAGCAAGACTTACATAGGAGCTATACTACTCATGCATATGTATCAAGGTAAAGGGAGGTGGGGTTCACTTGCAGAAGTGCCAGCTTTGACTTGGCTAATCCTGAACTACGAGTACCAGACTTTGAGGTAAGAAGCGTACACGAGTCCACTACTTTCTCCAACCAATTACACCACTATGGTGCCTTCCTCGACTTCCCCACGAGGAAGCACGCCATAGCACTCACACTTATCTTGGTGTGTTTTAGAAGTATCCAGTTCAAGTTGTCTAATAATCAAGCTAAGCTTTCCAAGCATTCCATAACCGCGGACGCGGCTATTCGAATAGTTTTGTTAACCTTGCAGGGGTGTACCGCTACACACACATGATCATCATTTACCGCCTTTGATCTCGACACCATTCAAGGGGTGCCAGCGAGGATGCTCACCACAACTGTTACCTCATAGCCGATCTAGTCCGAGAAAGCCGCCTACTTGGGTTGGTTACCACAATCGTGAACCCGGCCGGTTTACCGAAGTGGACCCAAGTGATGTGTGCGTGGTGCATAAGCCGGTCTCGGATGAGCCGTTCTCTCACTTAGCATCCAGGCCACAGACCTACCAGAACTCCGAACTATTGCGACATCTGGACATCGAAAGGGATGAGTTAGTAAGTTGAGAGGGGTCAGTGAGCCCAATGTGTGGTTGTACTCTTCATCTTGGATCACCACACAAGAACTCGTACTAGGGCGGTGTTCAACGAGACAACCCACCGTGTACTCCTACACAGCCTCTCATCGTTCACCTTGTATTAGGGTCGATTCACCAACACTTTTCTACCATCATCAACATGAATATTCCCATCCCGACTCACATCACAGTAACAAAATGGTATCATACTAAGCATGCAATAAGCGATAACATTTGCAGGGGCCACATGATATCAAACAACTCCTACATTTGCTAGGATTGTGGTTTGCTTACTACTGTGACAAAATGATAGGTCATGCAAAGGAATGGGTTCATCTATGCGGTAGAAACGAATCATGGTGATCATCCTAAACAATGCATAAGCTAGACATGAGAGGGAAGTGGGATTTTATCGACATGATCAATGGGGGTTTGCTTGCCTTGCTGACGAGGTTCGGGTTCTGGGTCTTCAACGAAGGGGGCAGCTTCCTGCTCCGGTTCCACCTCTACTCGACAAACAACAAGCAAAGTAGCAAAGTAAATACGATGCACAAACACATGATGGAAGTTTGAATCTTGATGTACATGTTTTGATGTGTGAAGCAATTCCATTTAAATGGAGTATATTGCAAATTGAATTGCAAATTCAAACTCCACATTTGAATTCAAATTAACCAAGTTGTATGTGATATTGTTTGATCATTTTGAATCATCTTCAAATGTGTATGATATGCCTCTGATGTGTGATTGAAATGTAGCAAGTTGCCATGGTTCAAGTTGCAAAAATATTTGATTTGAATTTGATTTAATTCCATTTAAATCAAATAGCAAATGCTACTGATCACATTTTAAAATCAACTCAAACAAATTTGAAAGTTGGATATTTGGATAGCTTATTTTCTCCTGATCATTTTTCATATATTATTTGTCCAAATTGGAGCTAATATGAATTTTCTATGAATTTCCAAATTTGGGGTATTTTCTGGAATTTCTGGAATTCTTTAATTCAAATAATCTCTGGAAATTCATTAAAATGATTTATTGCGTCAGTGCTGGCGTCAAGGGGGGGCTGACATGTGGGGTCACTCTGTCAGTGACTAGGTTAATTAAACCGTGGGGTTAAATTAATCCAGTGGCTTAATTAAGCCACTGGGCCCACTGGTCAGTGACCCAGGGGTGGATTAGGAAGTGGATTAGCGAGGGGTTTAAACTAACCCACCGGCGGCTAAACGCCGGCGACCAAAGCCGCGGCGGCGCTGCACGGGGAGGGCGATTCCGGCCATCATTCGAAGCGCCGAGTCCTCCAGATCGAAGCCCCTGTTGATGCGCGTCGAAAGAGCCTGATCCCAAGTGCTGGGGTGCACGGTACGCTCGCCGGCGTCAAGTTCTTCGGCGACCTCGCTACGGCCGTGATCGGGATTTCGCTACAAGGCATGAATCGAGGCGGGGTTGGGCTGGTTCGAAGAGGTGGAGCACGGGGAACATGATGGACAACACGGCGGTTTCGATTTCGTAGCGGTTGGACGTCGCCATGGATCCCGGCGGCGAGGAGCTTCGGCTCTCATGGCGGCCAAGGCTAGAGGAAGAAATCGAAGGGGGAAAATTAGGGGTTTCGGCCGTGAGCTCACCAGGAACTCAGCAGAGGTGGTGGCGATGGCTGGGGTGGTCCAACGGCGACGGAATTGACGAAGTTCTTCACGGTGGCCGGCGTGAACTCGAGGAAGAATCCGGCGTCTACACGGGCTCCGGGCTCGATTGCTTGCACTGCTCGACGAAGACGACGGCGGTGAAGACGATGGACAGGCTCCGGGGGCTTCTCGGCGTCGATGGCTACGTGGGGGCTCGACGGCGCTCCGGCGTGCTTCTCGGGCGGCGATGAATCGGGCGAGAGAGGAAAGGGAAGACGACGAGGAGGGGGGAATGAACTGGGGCGGCTGCGAGACGTCTCCAGGACGCGAGAAGAGGGCACGGGGCGGCCTGGAAGGTCTTCAACGATGATGTGTTGTCCCCGGCTGACTCGGTGGCATTTCACCGAGCAGCTTGGAGGCGCGGGACGGGGAAGAAGACTCCGCTGCCCCTGTGGGCCGGCTCTGCCTAGGCGCCAGGTAAGGATTCTGCTTCTTTTTCTATTTTTATTTTCTGACATTTGTTCTGTTTAGCTAAATAAAATAGCTAAACATTTTATTAAATGCTGAGATTTTTTATGTGGCCTCATAATAAAAAAGACTAGCCACTTATAAAGTTTCAACATTTTTAAAATTCAAATAATTTGAATCTTAAATCAAATAGGGGTATTTCTTTAATTCCAAGGCACTGTTTGAATATTTGAAAAATCTATGAGCATGGGATGGGTCCCACATCACTTGATATGTGATCACACTCATTTATAAGACTTTTCAAAAATCTAACATGAATTTTTGGAGAAGATTTTTATCTGGCCTTTTGAATTAATTCATCTGGGGGGGTTCCTTCTCCCATTTTGATTTTGAAAAAGAATTTCCTTTGATTTCTTTCATGAATGCAAAGTGAAATTTTATCCTAGCACTTTACCTAACAGAGGGTTCTGACAACTCGCCCCCACTCAACAGAATCTCGTCCCGAGATTCAGAAGTCTGCGGGAGGAAGGTGGGGTACTCGTCACTGAGACGGTCTTCTCTTTCCCACGTAGCTTCTCTTTCAGAGTGGTGTGACCATTGCACTTTCAGAAACCTAATCTTCTGACGACGAGTGACACGCTCTTCGGAATCAAGAATACGAACGGGGTATTCTCGATAAGAAAGGTCATCTTGTAGATCAAGCGTTTCATGGTCGACTTCGCGGATAGGGTCCTTGAAGCAACGCCTGAGTTGGGACACATGGAATACATCGTGTACTCGGGAGAGGTGCGGAGGTAGTTCAAGTTGGTAGGCAACTTCTCCACGTTTAGCAATAATGCGGAAAGGTCCGATGTAACGTGGGGCCAACTTGCCTTTGATACCGAAACGTTGGGTTCCCTTCAGAGGAGTAACCCGAAGGTAAGCCTTCTCATCCAGATTGTAGCTCTCTTGCCTATGATGACGATCATAGTAGCTCTTCTGACGAGACTGGGCTGCTTTCAATTGATCACGAACAATGCGAACTTGCTCTTCTGCTTCCTTGATCATGTCCGGTCCAAAGAATTGTCTGTCACCGGTTTCTGACCAGTTTAAAGGTGTTCGACATCGTCGTCCATATAGGAGTTCAAAAGGAGCCATGTTCAGACTAGATTGAAAACTATTGTTATAAGCAAATTCGGCAAATGGAAGAGACTTCTCCCAATTCTTTCCGAATGAGATAACACAAGCTCTGAGCATGTCTTCAAGAATTTGGTTAACCCTTTCGACTTGACCGCTAGACTGAGGATGGAAAGCTGTACTAAAGGAGAGATGAGTTCCCATAGCATTCTGAAAGCTTCCCCAAAATCTAGAGGTGAAAAGGCTACCGCGATCAGAATTGATTTCCAAAGGAACACCATGAAGGGATACAATTCTAGAGATGTACAAGTCCGCTAACTGGCTAGCAGTTATAGACTCGCGAACCGGAAGGAAGTGAGCAACTTTGGAAAGCCTATCTATGACAACGAAGATGGCATTGTTTCCTTTCCGGGTTCTTGGAAAGCCGGTGATGAAGTCCATACCGACTTTGTCCCATTTCCACTCGGGAATAGACAAAGGTTGCAGTGTACCAGCAGGTCTTTGATGTTCTGCCTTAATGCGACGACAAACATCACATTCGGCAAAAATTGAGCAATGTCTCTCTTCATCCTAGTCCACCAAAATCTCGGGCGTAGATCTCGGTACATTTTTGTGCTACCAGGATGAATTGAGAGGGGTGTGTCATGGGCTTCTTTGAGGATGAGTTGCCTTAGATCTCTATTCTTAGGTACTACCAAACGATTTCCAAAGAATACCGTTTCTTTACTATCTGTGGAGAAACATTTAGCAACTCCGCTAGCAATGTTCTCCTTGATCCGGCGAACACCTCGTGCACACCTTTGGGCAACTATGATTTGATCCTCAAGAGTTGGTTTCGCCACCAAGGTAGAAAGATAGCCATGAGGAACAATCTCAAGATTGAGCTTGCGAAAGTCCTCATGAAGAAGTGGTTGATACTGTTGTAACATGAGGTTGTTACAATACGACTTACGACTTAGTGCATCAGCCATGACATTGGCTTTGCCTGGGGTGTAAGAAATTACTACGTCGTAATATTTTATCAACTCAATCCAGCGTCTTTGCCTGAGATTAAGATCTGGCTGGGTGAAAATATATTTGAGGCTTTGGTGGTCGGAATAGATTTCACAGCGATTACCAAGGAGGTAATGTCGCCAAGTTGTTAGGGCATGAACTACGGCAGCGAGTTCAAGGTCATGGGTAGGATAGTTCTGTTCATGTGGCCGCAACTGGCGTGAAGCATAAGCTACCACATGTCGATCTT
Source organism: Bromus sterilis (assembly GCA_950022295.1). Lineage (NCBI taxonomy): Eukaryota > Viridiplantae > Streptophyta > Magnoliopsida > Poales > Poaceae > Bromus > Bromus sterilis. The sequence continues at coordinate 266,312,581 of OX465598.1, read as the reverse complement.
GCAGAAGTATGCATCCTAATCCTTGCCGTGATGCGTCACAATAGATCTCAAAATCCTTTTTGGTGTCTGGAGGTGCAAGTACAGGTGCAGAAGTCAATCTTCTTTTTAGCTCTTGAAAGCTTTCCTCGCACTTGTGAGTCCATAGGAATTTCTTATCTTTCTTGAGGAGTTCAGTAAGAGGCTTTGCAACTTTAGAAAAGTTCTCGACGAAGCGACGGCAATAGCTGGCTAGGCCAAGAAAACTCCTAACTTGCTTAACCGATTCAGGTGGAGTCCAGTCAAGGACGGCCTGAACTCTCTCGGGATTCACAGCAATGCCTTTTGCAGAAATCACGTGGCCTAAGTAGGTCACTTCTGGTAGCCAGAATTCACACTTGGAGAATTTAGCATATAGGCGATGCTCTCTAAGTTTCATCAATACCGGCCTTAGGTGTTCGGCATGTTCTTCTTCGTTCTTCGAGTATATAAGGATGTCATCGAGGTAAACCACGACGAACTGGTCCAAATACTCCATGAAGATCGAATTCATCATGCGTGAGAAAGTGGCGGGGGCATTGGTTAAACCAAAGGACATGACGGTGTACTCGTAAAGACCATAACGAGTAGTAAAAGCCGTTTTGGGAATGTCCTCGTTTCGGATCTTGATTTGATGATAACCTAATCTCAAATCCATCTTTGAGAAGACAGAGGATCCTGCAAGTTGATCATAAAGATCATTGATCCTGGGCAGTGGGTATTTGTTCTTTATCGACGCTAAATTTAGCGGGCGATAGTCTACGCACATCCTTTCTGTTCCATCTTTCTTCGTTACGAACAGAACGGAGCAACCCCATGGCGATGAGCTAGGGCGGATGAAGCCTTTCTCCAACAAAGCTTCCAGTTGGGTTTTAAGCTCAGCTAACTCACGTGGGGCCATTTTGTAGGGACGTCTAGAAATTGGTGCGGTTCCTAGGGCAAGATCCACTATAAACTCTACACATCTATCGGGTGGCATGCCCGGTAGCTCTTCAGAAAAGACATCTGGGAAGTCACGAACCACCGGAATATCTTCAAGTTCGGGAAGGGGAAGTACATTCAAGGAATGCACTTGGGTCCTTGTTCTGGGTGAGGTATAGTTGACTGTTTTGCCTGAAGGGTGGGTGAGTTTCACGGATTTGCCTTTGCAATCCAGGTAGGCATTCTGTCTTGATAGCCAATCCATGCCAAGGATGACATCAATGTCTGAAGACTTGAGGGCTATGAGTGAAGCAAGGAATACTAAACCCTCAATTGCAATTTGATTACCATGGCTCACTCTATTAGTTTGCCATCTTGACCCTGGAGTTTGAATAATCATTGGGGTGGACAATTCAACAAAGGGTAACTCATGACGAAGTGCATAACTTTCCGACATGAATGAATGAGATGCTCCTGGGTCGAAAAGAACGGAAGTAGGAACATAATTGACTGGGAGCGTACCAAGAATGACGTCAGTGGTGTCGTCAGTCTCTTCGGCGGCGATCTGGTTCACACGTCCACGAGTGGCGGGAGGAGCGGGTTTGGCGGTGTAGACCTTCTGGGGTGGCTTGCCACGACCATTGTTGTTGTTGCCTCCGGCACGTGGTGGAGCATTCTGATGCTGGAGCTGGTTCTGGGGACACTCGCGCGAGTAGTGGCCTGCCTGACCACACTTGTAACAGGCTCCGAAAACAGTGCGTGGAGCTGGGTTGTTTGGTGGAGCTGGGTGGAACTGGGTTGGTGGACGAGGCGCCACATAGGATGGCCTCGGGGGGTTGTTCTGGCGGAACATGCTGTTTGGGATCCAGATCTTGCGCTTCTGGGAGCCGGAACTGGATGAACTGTCATCTCTAGGGTGTTCGCGGAAATCGTTGGGGGTGTTCATGTCCTCTGCCTTGATGGCCTTGTTGACAAGGACCTGGAAGGTGGCAAAGTCATGAAGATTGAGCTCACGACGGAGTCCAGTGTTGAGGCCACGACGGAACCTCTCTTGTTTCTTGGAGTCGGTGGAGACTTCTTCGGTAGCATAACGAGGAAGTCGGTTGAACTCACGACTAAACTCGTCAATGGTCCTTCTGCCTTGAGTGAGGTTGCAGAACTCCTCACGCTTGCGGTCCATGAGACCTTTGGGAATGTGGTGCTCGCGGAAGGACGTGCAGAACTCCTCCCAAGATGCAGGCGGTCCAACGGGACGCATATTCAGAAAGTTCTCCCACCAAGAGCTAGCTGCACCTTCAAGGTGATAGGTGGCATAGCTGACCTTGTCACCAGTTGCAACACGGCCTGCTTGGAGCTTCCTCTCGATGCTGCGAAGCCAGTCATCGGCGTCAAGGGGCTCGGTGGAGTAACTAAAAACCGGGGGATGAAGTCGGATGAAGTCGTTCAGGGACACCAACTCATTTCGCTGCTGAGTGGTGTTGCGAGCAATGACTTTCAACAGATGGTGAGAGTCTCGGCGGTTCCTCTCGACTTCCATCAGAACCTGAGCCATCGTGGGTGGGGGTGGAAGGTTGCCTTCCTCCTGGTCATTTCCACGACCTTGGTTACGACCAACCTGGCCACGGGTTCCTTGAGACATCCTGAAGGGAAAACCAAAGTCAAACAGAGTTGATTGGGAGAGTCTAAACAAGGTATTGAAGTACTGGAAGGATTACAGAGCAAAGGAAGTAATCATCTTGACAACATGGTGATAAAAGCAGACAAGCCATATATTCACAAGCTGTCATACAAGCCATACATCGTTTTAGTACAAGCACCAAGCTAATACAAACGTGATGAAGATGATACATCCTTCAGAGGCACTCTGACTTCCTATACATTATTTATCTAAGCCTCTGGAATCTTAGACACCTTGCTTACAATATACTAAGATACTACTACATCATCACTAAGTAAGACCACAGGCGGTCTCACTCATTTCCATCTCCATAGTAGTCCTCGTAAAAGTTACCCGCGTATCCCGGTAGCTGGAGGTGACCATCGGAAAACACGGAGGCTTGTGGACCCTGATATCCATTTGGGCAAGGATGGGGCCTAGGTCCAGCGTAGGGTGGAAGCAAAGGACCACGGGGTGGAAAAATGCCTCCAATCTCGGGCCAAGCAACTCGAGAAGGCATCTGAGTCCTCACTGGGTAGATAGCATCATGCTCAACTGATCCCACACTCACAAAGGGTGCCAAAAGGGTCAGTGCTCGATACAGACGAACATGGGTGGCGTGGAGCTCGAAACGGAGAGCGCGTGCATCACGATCTCTGTCACTAGCAAACCTAGCAGTCATCTGAAGTGCGGGATCCTCTGCAGAGTGATCCGAGTAGAGTCCGGTGTAATATCCCTCTTCTCCTGGAAGTGCAGCAGGGATATAGCGGAAAGAGGTCTCTCTCAGCAAAGTGTGCTCCTCTCTCAGCAGTGTCATACATGAGTATGCAGCATCCTGCACAGCCATGTTCTCGGTAATGCCAATGCCATGTCCAAAGTGGATAGGCTGAGTGACTCCAACGTGGTGCGGGTAGATCCGGACAATGAAGTGGAACTGCGTCTGGTTGAAGTCGTGGAACTGCTCCTCGACGGTGTACTCATGGTACCACCGATATCCCACATAGGACATCATCTCGATCAACGTGGAGGGATGGCCACGCACACCGAGGCACCTGGTCAAACGAACAATCTGTCGAGGGGGAAGATCTGCCATCTGAAACAGAAAGGAGTTTGCAAATGCATCAGATTATGAGATAAACCTGGAATGACTCGGACAGCATAACGGCTGTAATTGTAAGAAATGACAATTTCTTCCAACATGGAAACAACACTTACATACGATGTAATAAAACAGGGAGCATAACCACTCTAACAAACCGATCACAACTTTCCTACGGCTATGAGGAAGCAAACAACGAGATGTTCTAATCAGACAGAGGAGAGCCTAGTCCTATCTTCCCGTAGAATAAGATGAGGGTGACTCAGAACTCAGAACGAAGGGGGTAAGGAGAAAAAAGAAGCCTTACGTTGTTCCCTTATATACCCAGAGTAACTATATAACTATAGAAGGCTAGACTCGACTTCGGCCAAGGCTACTAGTCCTACAGTCAATCCTGCTCTGATACCAAGTGCTGTCGGGACCCGGGGTTAGCGTATGCAAGTACAGCTAAGACATAGTCATATGGAGAGCCGAGAACCGTACCCACTTGTCTAAGCAGACAAGGCCAAGCACAGAACGTTCTCGGGAAGCATCGTACGTGAGGGGCATCCCATCCAGGCTGGATGATCAACTAAGATGGGTCCTCATCGTCCGCACACAAGTCTAATGATATGGGTGGTGAACTCCCATATTCAAAGACAAGTCGCCTCAACCATACTATCGACTATCTCAAAACTCTTACATAGACTTACTCCAGCCCGATCACTTAGTCGGGGTCTAGGGCGGGCTCGATCATACCACAAAGTGTGCAAGAGACGGAGTCTCGAACAATCGCATCACGATGCCCCAAGCTGCGCACATCTAAGGGCCACTTGGTGTATGAAAGACCGCCAGCCAGAACACAACTAAGGTCTCGAAAACCCATACAAAGACATGCATGTTATAAACATACACGCAGCACACATGCCTTGTATGAACAGCAGGTACCATTGCAATTCTCTACAAAGTGTACAATTTTATTGATAACTCTTATAGAGTGCAAACAGAGATCACAAACATGTGATCCAACATTACAACACAAACGGAAGAAAATTATGTTTGAGTACAGACAAGTTTAATAAATGGCTTAAGAAGCCTTATTTAAACACAAGCCCTCCACGAGGGAACCAGTCGTCTGACTGGGACTAGACTAGTTGGTCTTCAGTCGTCCAGCTCGATGAAGAAGCCACCTTCGGGGTCAGTGGCATCATCTAAAACATAGATTAAGAAAACGTGAGTACAAAGTCGTACTCAGCAAGACTTACATAGGAGCTATACTACTCATGCATATGTATCAAGGTAAAGGGAGGTGGGGTTCACTTGCAGAAGTGCCAGCTTTGACTTGGCTAATCCTGAACTACGAGTACCAGACTTTGAGGTAAGAAGCGTACACGAGTCCACTACTTTCTCCAACCAATTACACCACTATGGTGCCTTCCTCGACTTCCCCACGAGGAAGCATGCCATAGCACTCACACTTATCTTGGTGTGTTTTAGAAGTATCCAGTTCAAGTTGTCTAATAATCAAGCTAAGCTTTCCAAGCAGTCCATAACCGCGGACGCGGCTATTCGAATAGTTTTGTTAACCCTGCAGGGGTGTACCACTACACACACATGATCATCATTTACCGCCTTTGATCTTGACACCATTCAAGGGGTGCCAGCGAGGATGCTCACCACAACTGTTACCTCATAGCCGATCTAGTCCGAGAAAGCCGCCTACTTGGGTTGGTTACCACAATCGTGAACCCGTCCGGTTTACCGAAGTGGACCCAAGTGATGTGTGCGTGGTGCATAAGCCGGTCTCGGATGAGCCGTTCTCTCACTTAGCATCCAGGCCACAGACCTACCAGAACTCCGAACTATTGCGACATCTGGACATCGAAAGGGATGAGTTAGTAAGTTGAGAGGGGTCAGTGAGCCCAATGTGTGGTTGTACTCTTCATCTTGGATCACCACACAAGAACTCGTACTAGGGCGGTGTTCAACGAGACAACCCACCGTGTACTCCTACACAGCCTCTCATCGTTCACCTTGTATTAGGGTCGATTCACCAACACTTTTCTACCATCATCAACATGAATATTCCCATCCCGACTCACATCACAGTAACAAAATGGTATCATACTAAGCATGCAATAAGCGATAACATTTGCAGGGGCCACATGATATCGAACAACTCCTACATTTGCTAGGATTGTGGTTTGCTTACTACTGTGACAAAATGATAGGTCATGCAAAGGAATGGGTTCATCTATGCGGTAGAAACGAATCATGGTGATCATCCTAAACAATGCATAAGCGAGACATGAGAGGGAAGTGGGATTTTATCGACATGATCAATGGGGGTTTGCTTGCCTTGCTGACGAGGTTCGGGTTCTGGGTCTTCAACGAAGGGGGCAGCCTCCTGCTCCGGTTCCACCTCTACTCGACAAACAACAAGCAAAGTAGCAAAGTAAATACGATGCACAAACACATGATGGAAGTTTGAATCTTGATGTACATGTTTTGATGTGTGAAGCAATTCCATTTAAATGGAGTATATTGCAAATTGAATTGCAAATTCAAACTCCACATTTGAATTCAAATTAACCAAGTTGTATGTGACATTGTTTGATCATTTTGAATCATCTTCAAATGTGTATGATATGCCTCTGATGTGTGATTGAAATGTAGCATGTTGTCATGGTTCAAGTTGCAAAAATATTTGATTTGAATTTGATTTAATTCCATTTAAATCAAATAGCAAATGCTACTGATCAAATTTTAAAATCAACTCAAACAAATTTGAAAGTTGGATATTTGGATAGCTTATTTTCTCCTGATCATTTTTCATATATTATTTGTCCAAATTGGAGCTAATATGAATTTTCTATGAATTTCCAAATTTGGGGTATTTTCTGGAATTTCTGGAATTCTTTAATTCAAATAATCTCTGGAAATTCATTAAAATGATTTATTGCGTCAGTGCTGGCGTCAAGGGGGGGCTGACATGTGGGGTCACTCTGTCAGTGACTGGGTTAATTAAACCGTGGGGTTAAATTAATCCAGTGGCTTAATTAAGCCACTGGGCCCACTGGTCAGTGACCCAGGGGTGGATTAGGAAGTGGATTAGTGAGGGGTTTAAACTAACCCACCGGCGGCTAAACGCCGGCGACCAAAGCCGCGGCGGCGCTGCACGGGGAGGGCGATTCCGGCCATCATTCGAAGCGCCGAGTCCTCCAGATCGAAGCCCCTGTTGATGCGCGTCGAAAGAGCCTGATCCCAAGTGCTGGGGTGCACGGCACGCTCGCCGGCGTCAAGTCCTGCGGCGACCTCGCTACGGCCGTGATCGGGATTTCGCTACAAGGCATGAATCGAGGCGGGGTTGGGCTGGTTCGAAGAGGTGGAGCACGGGGAACATGATGGACAACACGGCGGTTTCGATTTCGTAGCGGTTGGACGTCGCCATGGATCCCGGCGGCGAGGAGCTTCGGCTCTCATGGCGGCCAAGGCTAGAGGAAGAAATCGAAGGGGGAAAATTAGGGGTTTCGGCCGTGAGCTCACCAGGAACTCAGCAGAGGTGGTGGCGATGGCTGGGGTGGTCCAACGGCGACGGAATTGACGAAGTTCTTCACGGTGGCCGGCGTGAACTCGAGGAAGAATCCGGCGTCTACACGGGCTCCGGGCTCGATTCCTTGCACTGCTCGACGAAGACGACGGCGGTGAAGACGATGGACAGGCTCCGGGGGCTTCTCGGCGTCGATGGCTACGCGAGGGCTCGACGGCGCTCCGGCGTGCTTCTCGGGCGGCGATGAATCGGGCGAGAGAGGAAAGGGAAGACGACGAGGAGGGGGGGAATGAACTGGGGCGGCTGCGAGACGTCTCCAGGACGCGAGAAGAGGGCACGGGGCGGCCTGGAAGGTCTTCGACGACGACATGTCGTCCCCGGCTGACTCGGTGGCATTCCACCGAGCAGCTTGGAGGCGCGGGACGGGGAAGAAGACCCCGCTGCCCCTGTGGGCCGGCTGGGCTGGGTGGGCCGGCTCCGCCTAGGCGCCAGGTAAGGATTCTGCTTCTTTTTCTATTTTTCTTTTCTGACATTTGTTCTGTTTAGCTAAATAAAATAGCTAAACATTTTATTAAATGCTGAGATTTTTTATGTGGCCTCATAATAAAATAGACTAGCCACTTATAAAGTTTCAACATTTTTAAAATTCAAATAATTTGAATCTTAAATCAAATAGGGGTATTTCTTTAATTCCAAGGCACTGTTTGAATATTTGAAAAATCTATGAGCATGGGATGGGTCCCACATCACTTGATATGTGATCACACTCATTTATAAGACTTTTCAAAAATCTAACATGAATTTTTGGAGAAGATTTTTATCTGGCCTTTTGAATTAATTCATTTGGGGGAGTTCCTTCTCCCATTTTGATTTTGAAAAAGAATTTCCTTTGATTTCTTTCATGAATGCAAAGTGAAATTTTATCCTAGCACATTACCTAACAGAGGGTTCTGACAAGAAAACAACGGTGCTTGTACTTGCGGGTGCTGAAAGTCCAAGTATGTGATCAGAGGGGGAGGGGGTGAATGATCACTTCAAATTTTCGCATGAAACTATGAAGTGAAGCATAACTTAGCAGCAGAAGGAATTCAACAGAAAGGTAATCAGTGAAACTGAACTAGAGTGAAGCACAACATAGCGAATCAAAAGCATCGAATCAATTGTATTGAATCAAATCACTGAAGCAATAGCAAAACTGAATGTAAGTGCGGAATGTAAAACGAACTCTTGACTCGGCGATGTTTGTTCGACCAGTTCACACTCTGCAAAGTGCTACGTCTGGTTGGAGGGACTTGTGATTGAACACAGGAGCTAACATCTCTCCGTCTGTATCTCCACTGCACTAATCTCCTTGAGCTTGGTCAGTTCTTCACTCGTGGTTGATTATTGAGGAAATCACAGAAACCTTTGACAAATTGGACTTCGAGGCGACAATAACTCTTCGCTCTCTGAAGAACAACTCTCTAACCGTCTAGGAGAATTGCAGTTCTCCAAGATAAAAAGGCTAGCAAACTTCTTCCTAAGTCATAGTGAATCAACTCAGATCAATAGACTTATGCTTTGGTGGACGGGTTTTTGGTTTGCATCGGTGGGGTTGCTCTCTCTTTCTTCACTGTCAGAAAATATTCTTGGAGCAGCCACCCGCCAATGAGGGCGGGGGTGGCCTATTTATAGGTGGCGATCCCAAGGTGCGAAATGACTGAAGTGACCCGATGCGACAACTTGACACCTGTCCGCAACGGTCGGATTTCCAATCAAAGCGCAACTTTACTTGCGGAACAAGTAAAGTTGACTCACGGACTTGGTTATTCTTCAGAAGCCAAAAGAACAAATTCTTCGATGGTGAAGCATTACCTAGTGCACATGAGATTTCTCATCTCTGGCTTCTCACAGGTTTGGATTCGATCTGAGTCTTTTCACCAAAACCTTAGGAGTACATTTACTAAACCCCTCTTGATAGTACGGTTTTTCCTACGACTCAAAGAAGTGAAAAAGAACTTCGCAAAAACTACTAAGTCTTGCGTCATCTTTGTCATCTCCTTCGATGAGATGTGTTTCAGGATTCCTTATCTTTTTAGGGGTCGACATCCGTGATGAGCTTCACTCCAGAGGATATGCTTCAGTAAATATGTAAATCTTCGTTGAAGCTTTATCACCAACCTATAACTTCAGGAACCCAACCATCTGTTTTACACTAGAAAAATTGTTAGTTCCTCTATTGTTTTGTCCAACAATATCCAAAACTCATGGCGGCATAACTTTGCTCTTACAGGTGCAAGGATTGTTTACTTTATGCAAAGTTCTTTAATGCAGTTGTCTGTTGCTTTGAGTTTACACGTTGGGTGGGATTCGCAACTTAATACCAGCGAGATGTTCTGGATAGATATCTCAAGGTGGATGATTAGTAGGTAGATGCAGAGGGATTTCGGTCTACTTGTCTTGGCGTACCGCCCAAGCTTTTGAGCCTCTTCTTTTCTTGATAGCATAGTTAGCATTGGTTTGCGCACATAATCCTGTCAATTGCCCAGCTGTAATTTGTTTACCTCGCATGGGTATTTTATCGTCTTTTGGGAGAGAGACATCACTAGTGAACATCATGGGACCGCGGTCCATATTTCCAATACTTTTTACACCCACTATTTATTTACCACTTTATTTACTTTTCTGTTGCTATCACTATCATTATTATCCCGTGCGTTTGATCCTTTGTAAACAACAAGGCCGGAGAGGTTGACAACCTCTCTGTACTCATTGGGAGCAAAGTTATCTGTTGTGTGCGCAGGTCCACGTCAACCGCCTAATTGCTGGTGCCGTTGTCACCTTCCTGTCGTTGTTCGAGTCCTACTAGAGACAAACCTTGGTATCTTCACCGAGGGAAATTTTCTGTTGTCTACATATCAACCTTCCACTTTGGGTAACCAACGAGGGACGAGAATCCACCAGGGACCTCCAAACTACTCCTGGTCAACGGGGACCTCGATGTCGTAGAAGGCATCGGGGATCTTCATGTTGCGGTGGTCGGCATCTGGGATCTTCTGCTCCTGGACTCCAAGGATCCAACGTCAACTGCAGCGGTCGATCAGGAAAAACAAAAGGGGGAAATAAAGCAAGGGTGGGTATCTAGCATACCCGCGAGTCTTACGTCCGCTACTAAGCATTTATGCATTTGTATCAATGGAAAGGGGAGGCTGTATATAGTGGACTGCAAGGTAGAAATCAGAATAAGGATAAGAAGCTAGGCCTATCGAAGATTAGCATCTTCTGGCATGTATTGCAACATGAGAAGAGAATAGCCAACAGTTCATATAAAGCATAAAGTAACAATGAAGCAGAAGTTGTTGCAGCATTGTATAATAGTAAGTTGTAATAATTAACAATAATAATGCCTCCGAGTTGCCTTCCTCGACTTCCTTGCGAGAAAGAAGACCCAGAACCATACAGTTTAATAGTAGTAGTTTGTTGTGGTAAGATCCAGCTTCAGCATAAAGCGTCCTGTTACCGTGACACGGCTATTCAAATAGATTAAACTCCCTGCAGGGGTGCACTACTGTTCAGCCTGCACGCTCGTATCTCCAGGGTGGCGGGCACCTTGTTAGGGAACGCTCCATGATACGGCCAAAACGTATCTATAATTTCTGCTTGCTCCGTGCATCTTTTGTGTGATATTGCTATGATATTGATGCACTTCCATAAACTTTTGATCATATTTGGACTAACCTATTAACTCAGTGCACCCCAGTGCCAGTTCTTGTTTTCTGCTGTTTTTTATTTCAGGTTTTCCCATTACTTAAAGTGCCAGAAAAATTCTGGGAAAAAGATAGGAAAAATCAGCGTACATGAAGCTTCGGGAAGAGCCCAAGTGGGGCCAGAGGGGAGCCAGGGGTGGCCCAGGCGGCCACCTGGCGCGACCACCCCCTAGGCCGCGCCAGGGGGGCGACTGGGGCCCCTGGTCCACCTCTGGCTGCCCCCCTTCGCCTATATATCTCTCGTCCCGAAACCCTCGAGGACAGAACCCTTTTTTGCGATCTCTCCTATGTTCCTCCGCCGCAGCGCTTCCAAGATCGGGAGCACCAGGAGCCCTCTTCCCGGCACCATGCCGGAGGGAGGAACCACCTCCGGGAGCTTCTCCACCACCATGAATTCTTCCCGGGTGAACCGTGAGTAGTCCACCTTGGACCATGGGTCCATGATCAGTAGCTATGTGATGTTCTCCTCCCCTCTTTGTTCTTCATGGTTTAGACCTCGTGAGCTGCCCTACATGATCGAGGCACATATGTAATCTTTCTGCTGTTGCTATGCTGAGTTTGCTGGGATCTGATGGATTATGAGACTATGTTCAGATTGTGTTTGAGTAATATATTTGATTATCCTCTTTTATATTGATGTTCTTGAGTAATTCTTGCATGTTCTCCGTTGCTCTTTATTGCTTTGGCCAAGTAGCAGGTAAAAACTCCAAGAGGGGCCGTTATGCATGATTGTGGGTCCATGCCCCCTGATGACTAGCTTGAGTGACAGAAACATGAGTCCAGGGGATGTGCTGTTGCCACAAGGGAGAAAACAACGGTGATTGTACTTGTGGGTGCAAGGATTGTTTACTTTACGCAAAGTTCTTTAATGCAGTTGTCTGTTGTTTTGAGTTTACTAGCGAGATGTTCTGGGTAGATATCTCAAGGTGGATGATTAGTAGGTAGATGCAGATGGATTTCGGTCTACTTGTCTTGGCGTACCGCCCAAACTTTTGAGCCTCTTCCTTTCTTTGTAGCATAGTTAGCATTGATTTGTGCACATAATCCTGTCAATTTCCCAGCTGTAATTTGTTTACCTTGCATGACTATTTTATCGTCTTTTGGGAGAGAGACATCACTAGTGAACATCATGGGACCCCGGTCCATATTTCCACCATTGTTTACACCCGCTATTAATTTTCTGCTTTATTTCCTTTTCTGTTGCTATCTCTATCATTATTATCCGTGCGTTTGATCCTTTGTAGACAACAAAGACAGAGGGATTGACAACCTCTTTGTACTCGTTGGGAGCAAAGTTATGTGTTGTGTGTGCAGGTCCACGTCAACCGCCTAATTGCTGGCGTCGTTGTCACCTTCCTGTCATTCTCGGAGTCCTACTGGAGACAAACCTTGGTATCTTCACCGAGGGAAATTTTCTTCTGTTTACATCTCAACCTTCCACTTTGGGTAACCAACGAGGAGCAAGAAGCCATCACTCCACCAAAGCTATCCGACACGGCGCAACCCATCCTAGGCTCAACAGAGAGGTCATCAGCGAAACTATATCCTATGCGCTCAGGGGTCTAGGTCCCTCACCCTTCCACGCTCCTGCATGGTGCGAGTCTGGCCGGTGAAGCAAAAATAAAATCCAAATACACCGTCCGGACGAAGAAGACACACCACTTCGACAATCAGGCCGTAGTACTACTGACGTTTGAAGAGCTTTCGGAAAAAACTACGACGCAGGGGAGCCCATAACTCCTTATCCCACGTGAAGGTAGTGCGTACAGACCAATGGGCCTCTTAAGTCATCCGCCGAACCATTTAGCATTTTAAAATTATCTCGCAAACAACCGTTATCGGTGTCTGACTAACAACACAACGGACAACGAACAACAACAAGGACCACCAGTAACGTCGGGGCCTGACCTGTCATCCCTTCAAAGAACGCAGTTACCAACAAGGTGAACCATCTCTTTACCTTTTCTCGCGTGTGCTCTTGGTAGAGCTCGACTTTTTGGGGGTTTGGTAACTCTCGCGAGATACGAGCAGGGGCCAAGCACGCCAGTAACGTCGGTCGTACCGTCCCTGCCGTTCCTGAAGCAATACCGCTCGCGGGCACCGTTGAGTCGTCCGACTCTTACCTTTAAGGACAACCGTTGCTCAGGTACCTAGAGCGGCTATACAAAGTCAACAACGAGTGGAGTACAAGGATTACTCCTTGATAGCTCACACTTGATGGTGGCTCGGAAGAGCCAAGCTAGGGGGCCTTAGGCGGTGTCTGCATTGTATCGTACCTGTTGCAGTTAATATATTGTATCCGCGTCACTCCCCTGAGTGATCACGACCCGCTATCTAATCCTAGTTTTCTAATAAAGCGCAGGGCTCACTGCTGAATAATGCATAAGTAATAATAGGCAGCATAGGATAAAAGAAGGTACATCAAGGGGCGACAATGACAAGCTTTGCAATTGTATAGGATTGTAACGTAGCAGCAGTAGTAACAATGCCTAGTGCAAGAAAAGTATGTAAAGATAGTCGATATCTGGGAAAGAGAATGGCTCTGCTTGCCTAGAAGCTCGACGGTAGGGGTAGGGTCGTCGACGAAGTAGTCGTACCCGGCAACGGGGTAGTCAGCGATAGCCGCGCGGGTCTACCGGAGAATAAAAGGGGGGAAGAAACAATAAATACAAAGCAAACATATACAAACAGATGCATGACATGACAGATGCAATGTTAACGGTGGTCTAACGCAGTGCAATGCACGTTGCTCGGAGCGGAAATTCAACCGGGGATGAAATACCGGCTGCGAGTGATTATCGACAGACGACCAGGAGGGGGGGGGAATGTCGATGTTTGTTGTGTTAGAGGGGTGTGGTTGACATATAGATAGCGTATTTGTAGTCGTTAAGTTTTTCTGATCAATTTTCATGTATAAAGTCTTTGAATCTGACTTACGGTTTAAAAGATATTCAATTTCAAAGTTTAAATCAATTTTTAGAATTTCTTTTATTAAATAAACAAACATTATCCACAACATTGGAGTTGACTGGTCAAACCTGACTAGTGGGTCCCACTAGTCAGCCTCACATTATTAACTAATCAATTTTATTTAATAAACCAGTAGGGTGGCCCACATGTCATTGAGACATTTTAATAATTTTTTTATCTAATCTAATAACAGTGGGGTCGAGCTGTCATAGAACCAGAGACAATAATAGTTATTTTATTAATCTAATTAGACAGGGCCCACCTTTCATAGACAGTGTGTGATATTTTCATTTTATTTTAAGTTGTTATTAACTTAAGGCCATCTGGCCCACATGTCGTGGTAGTGGAGGGGGTTAGCTTTTATTTAATTAACAAGGGGTTAACCCCTAATTAATCATGGGTCGGCCCCACCTGGCAGTGGTACCAGGCCACAGCACGAGAGGCCATGGCTGTGGCCAGGGCCAGAGGCCACGGTGGCCATCGCCGGCGGGGACCGGGCGGCTGGCAGCAGGCGCGGCTGGCGGCGCCACCAAGCGGCCGAGCGCGGCCAGCAGCAGGACGAACCCGCACACAGCACACAACACGGCCCGCCATGGCCATGTCCATGCTGGGCCACGGTGGCGCGGCGAGGTCGGGGCAGGGGCTCGGCGGCCACGGGTCAAACCAGAGAGGGTGGAGTGCGGCGTGGTCATGGGCGTGGACTGGGCGCGGAGAGCCCGTGCGAGGCGTGGCCACTCGGTGTACTTGGCACGGACGAAGGGAACGGGAGCGTGAGCTCCCGTCCATGGCAGGCCGGCGGGGCATGAGCACTACAACGGCGGAACGGCGGCGGAAATAGGGGGAATGGGGGCTTCTCACCGCGAGGGGGCGGGTGGAGATCTCGAGTATGGCCGGGAAGTACCGGAGGTGACGGATCGCGGTGGGGTTTACCGGCGGCCGCGCGGGGGATGCATGTCCGGGGCGGCGGCTGTGGTGCGGCCCGCGTCGATTCCTCGCACAGCAGTGCCTGGACATGCTAGCTCGGCTTGAGAGGCGCGGTGGCCGCGCAGGTTCATGGAACCGTGGCCATGGCGGCTCGGCTTGAGGTGGAAGATGACTTGAGCGACGGGGAGATGGAATGTGCTCTATCTTGGGGTTAGGGTTCCCAGGGGCAAGGGCCGGCCTTAACGTCGACGACGGCCGTCGGATTGTTGCCACGGCGGCACGCCGTGGCTCGGCCGCGCGATTCCCACCACAGTATGGGCATTAACAGGGGGAGGGAGAAGAAGAGGAGTGTCGGGTTGTAAGGCCCCCGATGCGGTACTATCTCAAGTTAGTCGCTTTCGCGTCCCACCTGAGATAGAAGCGCATAAGTGGTCACCGACGCACGATACACGCACTCGTATCGCTATCGGATTCTCGACAACAGGTAAATGAAGCATGAACAACTAAGACATAAATATATATAAGTCCAGGGCATACACTCGCCGCTGGTATTTATTACATCATCTCAGAGATCATAAGATCCAACAGTATATCAGAACATGCGGAAGACACACACGACCGAGTACGGTCAAAATCCAAATGGCCCTAGAGAGGGCTGCACATAAAGAAGTCCACCCACAGATCGTCGGAACCCAACTATAGGATCTACTGGGCGAAGTCCTCCTCGTCGTCCTCCTCCGGTGTCACCTCCACGAAGTAACGTCCAGTGCTCGGGTCGAGGTAGTAATCAACTACAGCGGCCGATCAGGAAAAACAATAAAGGAAAAGAAAAGCAAGAGGTGAGAATATATCAATGCAGTATAACTAACTTCTCACGGTAAGGAAAGGTAGAGGTTGAGGTTGCAGCCGCGCTAGCATATATGAGTCGCTAACGAACTATTAGAGTAAAGGAAGACCCAAGAATTCGTTGACAACGTGTCGTAAGTCTGCTATCCACCTACTTACGCAAAACATAACACAACCTTGTCCCCTCTTTGTCGCCCCGGACGAAGAAGAGCAATCAAGGCAACTCACACGTTGGCAACTTTTAAAGCATGATTTAAGTTGATGTTATTCTATGAACAAGGAGTAGGTCTCAAGTCATCCATAACCGCGGACACGGCTTTTCGAAAAGATTTAACCCTGCAGGGGTGTTTCAACTTCCCATCATAGGCTTTGCATGTACGCCCGGTTTCCACTTGGCTTTGTAAACGCCTGAAACTCCGGAACGTCGGAGTCCCTCTAGCTAATAACACACAATTCCGGGTGGCCCCCGGGGAGTCGACACCCAACCCAAGAATAGGACACGCTCTCGGATCGGACTCTACTGTATGACGCAGGTCAGATTTCCTGTAATTCTCACATGAGGCCAGGTCCTAGCTGATCAGGTGGACCAACAAGGGAACCATGTCCCCGCTGGCCTGGTTTGTTTTGAAAACTTCTGGGGTACCAACCAAGCACACACACGGTTGCAAATAGTAAATCAGCTTGGGCGACCACTAGAACTGTACGAAGCTAGGTAGGTAAGACAAGGGGACCCCGTAGAATCCCACACACGATTAGGAACGCTCGTCAAGAAACACAATACCCAGAACTCGGGACCTAGGTGACTCGAATGGAACAAAACACCTGGCGGGAACAGCCCGGTCTCCCATCCTTCGTCAAATATAAATTAACATCATAATAATAAATATCAATCAGTTTTGATAATAGTATGATATTCCTCCAAGCAGCGATGGGTATAAGTAGCAGGTTAAGGGCCTACACATACTAAGCAATGGTCAAGCAAGCAAGGTACATAGCCAAACAAGGTTTTTCTAGGATGTGGGGGCATGAATGTTTGGGTTTAATTGAGAGACAAAGCATATGGTGGTAGGATCAGGCAACTGTTCTAAATACAGCTAGGCAAGCGAGCTGAAAGCTATAAAGAATGACATATAAACCCCCTTGCCTGGGTAATCAGTCGACGGAGTAGACGTAGCAGGGTCCTCGGGCTTGGTGTCGGAGATCTCCACAAAAGTCTCCTCGGCAGTCTCAGGTGCTAACGTAAGGTACCGGCAAGGAAAAATCACACAAGTTAACATCGAGACCAACAATGCTCAGGCATGGATGAGATGATCAAGTTTAATAGACATGGTGTGACCCTATCTAGTCAAATTTAAATGAAGGTGTTGATGACACGCCAACAACTTCATATGCAATTATTTATTTATTTATGGCTTTGGTCATAGCCTTAATTTTGGTGCAAGTAACATGGCAACATGGCAAGGCATGGAACAACAACAACAATTTAACAATAATAAGCATCGTGAAATAAATCTATCGATTCCGGAGACGGAGAAGTGTCTGTGAAATTGACACCGGGAAGGTTCAATAGAAGAAAAGGATCCCAGCCACTTGCATATGACAATATGTTAGGGGCTGGTTCAAGGCTGCAAGGATTGAAGATGACATGGAGAAGATATTGAAGGAACAAATGAACAGGATCAGCATGCACTGAAGTTGGGAGAAAGGCAAGCAATAGGGGCAAAGGAACTTGAATGGTTAATAGTGTTTGCACCATGTCAAATTTTTGCGTTGCAAAAAACACAAAATGGACCTCACCATTGTATTCCTTGGATCTTGCTGCCTCAAAAACATATATGACAGGGCTCCAATTGAATTTGCAAAGCACAATTTGCAAATTCAGAAGAACTGAAGGGCCTAAGTGCAAATTGCCAACACCTCAATATTTTAAGGCTCAATTTACAAAATGGACCTCACCAAGGGATTCAGTGGGAAAATCTACCCCAAAATCATATATGGCAAGATATGTTTGGGGTAAAATGCTCAAAAGCCCAAATTCAGATTTGAATTTGAATTCAAATCAGATTTGG
Source organism: Bromus sterilis (assembly GCA_950022295.1). Classification (NCBI taxonomy): domain Eukaryota; kingdom Viridiplantae; phylum Streptophyta; class Magnoliopsida; order Poales; family Poaceae; genus Bromus; species Bromus sterilis. The sequence goes on along the minus strand of OX465598.1, from coordinate 266,294,805 downwards.
AATTAAACAGAAAAGAAAATGGAAAAAGAAATGGAAAGAGGCTCAACCACTTGGGATGGTCTCGGGAAAAACCGACCCAACTCCAAAACAAACAGTGGGCTCAGCCCACTGCCCACTCGGGCAACGCCTCACTTCCGCAAGGGGCCCACTCGTCAGCCTCTCGGAAAAAAGGAAAAAGGGGGGCATTGCGCTTGCTGGGTCTCGAACCCACGCCGTGCCCTTCACACGAAGCCCCCCTTGCCACTACACCACTCGACTGAACTTGACAAAGGAGGGGTAGAAGGAAAGGTGATGTCGGGACCTAGGGTTAGCGTATGCAAGTCCTGCTACGACATAGTCATATGGAGAGCCGAGAACCGTACCCATTTGTCTAAGCAGACAAGGCCAAGCACATAACGTTCTCAGAAAGCATCGTACGTGAGGGGCATCCCATCCAGGCCGGATGATCATCTGAGATGGGTCCTCATTGTCCGCACACAAGTCTAATGATATGGGTGATGAACTCCCATATTGCAGACAAGTCGCCTCAACCATACTATCGACTATCTCATAACCCTTACATAGACTTACTCCAGCCCGATCACTTAGTCGGGGTCTAGGGCGGGCTCGATCATACATCAAAATGTGCACGAGACAGAGTCTCGAACAATCGCATCGCGATGCCCCAAGCTGCGCACATCTAAGGGCCACTTGGTGTATAAAAGACCGCCAACCAGATCACAACTAAGGTCTCGAAAAACCATACTAAGACATGCATGTTATAATCATACACGCATCACACATGTCCAGTATGAACAACAGGTATCATTGCAATTCTCTACAAGTATACAACTTTGTTGATAAATCTTACAGAGTGCACACAGAGATCACAAGTATGTGATCCAACATTACATGAAACATGCGGAAGCAAAGTAGGTCTGAGTACAGACAAGTTTAACAAATGGCTTAGAGAAGCCTTATCTATAAACAAGCCCTTCCACGAGGGATCCAGTCGTCTGACTGGGACTACACTAGCTTGATCTTCAGTCGTCGAGCTCGATGAAGAATCCACCTTCGGGTCAGTGGGTTCATCTAAAACATAGAATAAGCAAACGTGAGTACAAAGTCGTACTCAGCAAGACTTACGTAGGAACTATACTACTCATGCACATGTATCAAGGTAAAGGGAGGTGGGGTTCAATTGCAGAAGTGCCAGCTTTGACTTGGCTAGTCCTGAACTACGAGTACCAGACTTGAGGTAAGAAGCGTACACGAGTCCACTACATCTCTTCAACCAATTACACCACTATGGTGCCTTCCTCGACTTCCCCACGAGAAAGCACGCCATAGCACTCACGCTTATCTTGGTAATTTTTATAAGTGTCCATTTCAAGTTGTCTAATAATCAAGCTAAGCTTTCCAAGCAGTCCTTAAACGCGGATGCGGCTATTCGAATAGTTTCGTTAACCCTGCAGGGGTGTACCGCTACACACACGTGTCATCAGTTACCGCCTTTTGCGTGTCACCGTTCAAGAGGTGACAGCGAGGATGCCACCACAACACTTCGCCCACTGCTCCGTTCTAGTCCAGAGAGTCGCCTATCTGAGGGGGATCCGTATGGAAGGGGTAATGTCATCAGCGCCGAGGGAAATCAACTCATTAGCGAGAGCAGTGAGTCTGCTATAAATGGAGTTGACTTTTTCACCCTTGTTTCTCTTGAATCGATAGAACTTGCTTCGAAGCGTGTCAATTCTGGCTTCTTTCTGGGTTGAAACACCTTCACCAATCTTTTCAAGATAGTCCCAGACACCTTTGGAAGATGGGATATTCTTCACTTCATGATACTTCTCTGGAGTCAGATGATTGGTGATGAATACCCAGACTTCAGAATCAAGGTCAATCAGCTTCGCTTCTTCATGAGTGATGGCATTCTTGTCGGCGACTGTGACTCCATATAAGACAACTTGCCAGGCAGTCGAGTTAATAGCCATGATATTTCTCTTCATTTTGTCCTTCCAGTATGGGTAGTCCTTTCCATTGAACACGGGTATGGGTTCGCCGGAGCGAATGGCTGCGAAAGACATACTTGCAAAACACTCAAGGAGGTTAATCCAAACAAAGAGTGACTAGCTCTGATACCAATTGAAAGTCCAAGTATGTGATCAGAGGGGGAGGGGGTGAATGATCACTTCAAATTTTCGCATGAAACTATGAAGTGAAGCATAACTTAGCAGCAGAAGGAATTCAACAGAAAGGTAATCAGTGAAACTGAACTAGAGTGAAGCACAACATAGCGAATCAAAAGCATCGAATCAATTGCATTGAATCAAATCACCGAAGCAATAGCAAAACTGAATGTAAGTGCGGAATGTAAAACGAACTCTTGACTCGGCGATGTTTGTTCGACCAGTTCACACTCTGCAAAGTTCTACGTCTGGTTGGAGGGACTTGTGATTGAACACAGGAGCTAACCTCTCTCCGTCTGTATCTCCACTGCACCAATCTCCTTGAGCTTGGTCAGTTCTTCATTCGTGGTTGATTATTGAGGAAATCACAGAAACCTTTGACAAACTAGACTTCGAGGCGACAATAACTCTTCGCTCTCTGAAGAACAACTCTCTAACCGTCTAGGAGAATTGCAGTTCTCCAAGATAAAAAGGCTAGCAAACTTCTTCCTAAGTCATAGTGAATCAACTCAGATCAATAGGACTTATGCTTCGGTGGACGGGTTTTTGGTTTGCATCGGTGGGGTTGCTCTCTCTTTCTTCACTGTCAGAAAATATTCTTGGAGCAGCCACCCGCCAATGAGGGCGGGGGTGGCCTATTTATAGGTGGCGATCCCAAGGTGCGAAATGACTGAAGTGACCCGATGCGACAACTTGACACCTGTCCGCAACGGTCGGATTTCCAATCAAAGCGCAACTTTACTTGCGGAACAAGTAAAGCTGACTCACGGACTTGGTTATTCTTCAGGAGCCGAAAGAACAAATTCTTCACTGGTGAAGCACTACCTAGTGCACATGAGATTTCTCATCTCTGGCTTCTCACAGGTTTGGATTCGATCTGAGTCTTTTCACCAAAACCTTCGGAGTACATTTACTAAACCCCTCTTGATAGTACGGTTTTTCCTACGACTCAAAGAAGTGAAAAAGAACTTCGCAAAAACTACTAAGTCTTGCGTCATCTTGGTCATCTCCTTCGATGAGACGTGCTTCAAGATTCCTTATCTTTTTTGGGGTCGACATCCGTGATGAGCTTCACTCCAGAGGATATGCTTCAGTAAATATGTAAATCTTCGTTGAAGCTTTATCACCAACCTATAACTTCAAGAACCTAACCATCTGTTTTACACTAGAAAACTTGTTAGTTCCTCTACTGGTTTGACCAACAATATCCAAATCTCATGGGGGCATAACTTTGCTCTTACAATCTCCCCCTTTTTGGATTATTGTTGACAAAACAGGCATCGATAAAGATATGGAATTTTGAGTTGAGTTGAGAGAAACTCTAAGATAAGAAGCTTTTGAATCCCCCTGAATGCAAGCATCGAAGATTTATATAATCGAAGTGAATTCTTGATGAAGGATATCTTTGATGGGAAGCCTAACACATATCTTAGCGAATCAATTGCATTTAAAAGATATTAGTTTTTAAGAATATGCAATCATCCAATGACCTGTGAACTTAATGAGAATAACCACCTGCAAGACAAAAATATACGAGAGCAACTTGCAAGCACGGGGGTTATTAACACATAACATGTAGCAGTTCTTAGACGAAGTAAAACTTAAGTTACAACCCAATCGAATCGAATGGAAAGTTTGTTGTAACTTAACACCTAAAGGATCGAAACCCTAAACCCCGCAGCGAATCTGAACTCAATCTATGCTACTTTCTCCCCCTTTTTGTCAATAATTGGACAAAAGGTTGAGAGGTAGATCAAGAGTATTTACTCGCTGGCTACAACCCTGGGACGCTGCTGATTGTCTTCTCCTGAAAAAGATGCATCTCCATAAGTGTCTCCTTCGTTTGAAGCAGGCGACTCCATTTCTTCAATGTCCAGTGTCGCCTGAAGCAAGTCAAGATCACTGTCGTTGAGAGGGTCATCTTCTTGCTTCGATGTGTGGGAGTCTTCATTAGAGAGAGTATCAGGGCGAATCTGTTCAGCTGGATTAACAAATAAGACTTCATCCATCTTGTCCAGTTGACGAGGGGGTTACCCCACGACTCCTACGTATGAGCCCACCTGGTGTCCATGAAGGCAGAAGGCCCATGAAGATACGGCCTCAGCCCGCTAGTTGGTACCGACGTAGGAGTCTGCAACTCGCAAGGAAGGTGCGAAGACCTGCCGTACGGAGCAAGCTAGGGTTAGGAAAGCATACTTTTACACGTAGAGGGACTCCCCGAGACCTAGCCCGGTATATAAGGGCTAGGAGGGGTGACACCTGGGACATCGAATCTCACCTGTAACCCTAGCCTTGAGCGCTCCAGCCTTGGCTTCCACTGTAATCACATCTTCCCTATCAATAATATCGAGCAGGAGCGAGCCTTCCTGTTTGCCGACGAGCTATCGTCCAACCTGCGCCTCTCATGACTAACCCAGGGTCCTTGACCATGGGATTTGCCGGGGTTGATCCCCGTCAATTGGCGCCGTCTGTGGGAACCGCGCAGGTTGGGAACGCGATCTCGGCGGTCTCATCATCACCAGCACTCATCGACTCGGCGGCTCCGGCAAGATCCAACCTGTTCGAGTCCCTCGGATTCACGGACCACCTCCCAGCCCTCAAACCAGTCTTCACCGACCTACGCTCCGGCATCAATTTGATCTTCGGAGAGTACCAGATCTACATCAACCACTGGGGCACCCTCCGCCTCATCGACGACACCCGTGCGCCCACGGCAACATCGACAGCAACAACCATAGCAGACGCCGCCCGCACGGATGATCTATCTAGCGGTTGTAGCTACGCACCCAACTCACGGCTACACGCTACTCACGACCGCTCGAGTGAAGCCCCAACATGGAGAAGCGCGATTGCACGCATCGGCAAGGAAACGACAAGGGCACCATCGCAGGTGTTCATGGAAGAAATCGGCACATCAACGTCAGGTAACAATGGGCGAGCCGACGACCCGGGCACTTGACAAGACACCCCAACCACCAACAGGGCAGCTGGCCCTGGCAACACCAGTCAGATGATCGTACAGCTAGGAGAACCGGGGACCATACCAAAGAAAGTCCCGGTGGAACAAGGACCAAGCAATCAAAAAAGCAGCCAGTTGCCAAGAAACAAACAGCAAGCACCTGGCCAGGGTAGCCAGCCATCGCGCAGCAGGCAGCAAACCCCGGTTGCAGCGGCGGGCGAACCACCCAAAGAAAATATATACTTGTCCAAGGAATCGATGGCAATGGTAAAAGAAGCAGTCGCCCGCGGCGGGTTACTACCATCAGATGCCACAAGAGATGACCTAAGGGCATACAACAAGCTAGAGGGAGAGCTAACAAAGCAGATGAGACAGTGGTGCCTAGCCATGGAGAAACAAGCCATAGCGGAACCCGAAAGGAAAAGCAGCCGCAGACAATCTCCCAGAAACGACTCACCAGGTCACGACTCCCCCATCCGCAATAGGTCGAAACTCAACAACCTGCGGAAGACAGAAAGGGCGAGAGTTGTGCGGAAACTGGAAGACGACTTCAAGTCAGAGGAAGATGACGACAAGGAGGAACCTCTCACTCCGGCGGAAGCGCTCATAAGCGCCCAAGACTACCTGTCCCGTGCCCAAAAAAGCAGAAAGGGCAAAACGGATCGCTACACTTCCATAGCTCTGCAGATAATGAAGGACGCTATCGACGCCTCGGTACCTAAAAAATCCATCACAAAACGGCAGACTCGCGAGCGGACACCGGACAGGGACCCCAGTTCGCCAATCGACGACGACGACAACGACAGATGCAGGCGCTCCGACAAGCACAAGAAACGCGATAGTGACGACAACGGCAGACGCCGCAACACTCGACGAGACGCGCGGGACGACATCACGCAGAACAAAGTCAAGCACAGCAGGTAAAGACGCGCAGCACGCGAGGAGTACTCAGAGGAAGAGACTTCCGACGAGGAAATTGAGCCATGTGGAGCACTCTGCTTCACACGTGCCATACGTGAGACGCGCATGCCCAACGGGTTCAAACTGAACTCCACGACTCCAAAGTACAACGGACTCGAGGAGCCAGAGGCTTGGCTCGACGACTACCTAACGGCAGTCAAGTTACAAAGAGGGACCAATGTCACGGCGATGCAGTACGTACAGCTCATGCTCGAGAGCTCCGCTCGACACTGGCTGAAAAATCTTCGGCGCGGATCCATCAGCTCCTGGAGCCAGTTCCGAGGAGCCTTCATAGAAAACTTCAAATCAACATACAAGCGACCAGCCTCACTCGAGGAGCTGCGGGCATGCAAACAAGGAACAAGGGAGGCCCTGCGATCATACATCCAACGATGGACAATACTCAAGAATTCAGCGGAAGACATCTCGGACGAAAGTGCGATCGACGCATTCAGGCGAGGTCTTCAGCGCGTTGAATTCAAAGAGCTGCTCGGACAGATGAAAGTCCGAACACTCGCACGGCTACTAGAACTAGCCAACAGCTGGGCAGACGGAGAAGACTCCGTTCGTAACGAAACAGAAACCCACAACACACGATCAGAATACGACTACGACTACAACGAAGATAGAGGAGACGACAGGAGAAGGAAGCGATCTAGACGGAACTTCTACAACGACAGAGGAACCGACATGGTCGCCGCCGGTTTCTCGGACGACCGGAATGGCAGGCACCGTGATGACAACAGACCACAGCGCCGAGACAACCCAGAAGACGAGCCCCAGGCTCAAAGACGAGAATGGAGGACAAGACAGCCACGCGACGGCACCCGCACATTCTGCTCCGCCAAAGAACAACTCGATGGACCGTGCTCTCTACACGGATTTAGAAACGAGCGAGGAGAGATCAAATCATCCCACACCCTCAGGAACTGTCGAAGCTTCAACGAGTTGGCCGAAGAGAAAAGCCACTCCTCGGTCGCAGCAGCACGACCACTCGCAAGCGTAGCAGTTGGGCAAGTCGCCCACGGTGCGCCACCACCCCCTGCCAACAAGACAGGTGGCCGCCATCCAGGAACGACAAAGGACGCCAGAAGAAGAAAACCAATACCCAGAAGCCCACGGGAGGATCTACATGATACAAGAAGGCAGACCTTCCAACAGGCAGCAGAAACAAGTCACCAGACAAGTTTTCCTGGCAACCTCTGCACACCCGGCCGTCCAAGAGTACCTGCGCGGGTCGGAGACAGAAATCTCCTTCTCCCGGGACGACCACAAACCAGTCGTCCCCCAACCAGGGCACGCCGCGCTGGTACTCGAGGCCAGAATCGGAAATTACGACATGTCGCGAGTATTCATGGATGGCGGCAGCGGGATCAACATCATCTTCACCCGAACACTCGACGACATGCTCATCCAAAACAACGCACTCAAATCCTCGGGCACAACCTTCCGCGGGATCGTACCAGGAAAAGCAGTCTACCCCATCGGGAGGATAAGCCTGGAGGTAGTCTTCGGGAACACGACGAACTTCCGCAAGGAAACACTTGACTTCGAAGTGGTCGATTGGAAGTCGCAATACCACGCAATCCTCGGGCGGCCAGCTTTCGCTCCCTTCATGGCCGTACCCCACTACGCCTACCTCAAGCTGAAGACGCTAGGCCCAAATGGGGTCATCACAATCAGCGGTAGTTTCGTCAGATCCGACCGCTGCGACAAAGAATTCCACAAGATAGCAGAAGCATTCGTCGCCCACCAAGACAGCAGAACCACGGGACTCGCAGAAGAATCACTCCCGTAGAAGGAAAGGAACATCGCCCGAAGAAACCCAGAACTAGGAGACAAAGCTACCAGAGACACTACACCATCGCTCTAAAAGGAACCTACCCTCTTCATATTTGTAAAGGAACAACAGGAAAAATATTTCATAAATATTTTTTTCCACAAAATTACTCGACACTCTGGGGCTCGCCAAAACAGCCACCCCCGACGCGTCCTCCGCAATCGCGGCAAAATTACTCGACACTCGGGGGCTCGCCAAAGCAGCCACCCCCCAATGCGTCCTTCGTAATCGCGGCAAAATTAATCGACACTCGAGGGCTCGACAAAGCAGCCACCCCCCGACGCGTCCTCCGCAATCGCGGCCAAATTACTCGACACTCGGGGGCTCGCCAAAGCAGCCACCCCCCGACGCGTCCTCCGCAATCGCGGCAAACTAACTCAACACTCGGGGCTCACCAAAGCATCCACCCCCCGACGCATCCTCTGCAATCGCGGCATACTAACTCGGCACTCGGGGGCTCGCCAAAGCAGCCACCCCCCGACACGTCCTTCGCAGTCGAGGCATACTAACTTGGCACTCGGGGGCTCGCCAAAGAAGCCACCCCCCGAGGAGTCCTCCGCAATCGCGGCAAAAATAAATTCAGCACTCGGGGGCTCGCCGAAGCAGCCACCCCCGAGGCACCACACGCAACTACAAATACAGATGATATATACAATCAAGAATAAGCATATACAACGAAGGGAGGCACCTAGTCTTTAGGCTCCAACTTTGCCTTAATAAGTGCACCCAGATGGCGGTCATTCTCTTCACAAACTCGCCTCACAACTTGGAGCGCATGCCTATCTACAGCCACATAGTGCTCATTCATCGGGTGATCCCTGCCACCTGGAGGACCCGCCACCACCTAAGCAAAATCCACCCCTGGCCAATGACTATGGACCAAGCCCAAAGCAGCTCGGGCTCCAGCACGAATCTGGTGATTCATTACGCGACGCAACTCGGCAGGTTGAGAAAACATGCGACAAAGCCTCTCAAGGGACGAAGGAATTACTTCCAACGGATAGAACTCAGCATGTATGCCACCCAATACCCGCTGGTAGTAACTGAGCGCCTCCGGAACCCGCTCAACTCGGCGACGAAGTAACGCAAATGCTCGAGCACGAGCCCAATCTTCCCAAAAGGGATTGCTTGCCTGCACACTAGGATCATCAAGCCGCGACATCTCCGACTGAACGGCCCTCTCTTCATCCCGAGTTTGCCCTGCCAGCACTTCGAAAGTCAAGAACTACGATCAAGACTGAGACGGCGAAAACCCACCAAAACGGAACCGAGCAAACAAGCAGAGGCAAGACTCACCCCGCAGGAGGTCAGACAACTTCACCACCCACGAAGCAAGGCCCTCAACCACGGACTCGGCACGCTCACGAAGAGTACGATGAACGGCCACGGACCCCTTCAGTCGGACAACATCCCGCTCAGCGTCCTTTAGCCGCAAGCAAACGGACTCGTATGCAGCCTCATGAGCGTCATCCTTCAGTGAACTCCACGGACAAAGAAAGCCCGGAGCGGCCTACCGCAGGATGAACAAAAACAAATCAAAAAACAAACAAGAAGAACAGCCAAGCAGACATTCAAATAGAAGTTGCAAAAGATCAATCCTACAGAGTCGCGAATTACAGACAAAAGTCTCCAAAAACGGAGCAACACTACGGCAATTCCCCTTCACCTACGGAAGGAGGACTCTGAGCATCTACAACCTGTTGCAGGCGACGAGCCAGCCTGTCAGCTCGGTCGTCCTGCTCACCAGAATAGCGCGGGATGGTCTCAACCAAGGAATCATCAAAGGAAACCCCATGCCCTATAAGGACAACCAGGGCCGTGGAAGAACCACTCACCACGCTCTTTGCCACCAGTTCCACCATATCCTTTCCATCAGGACCGAACGAAGGAACCGGAGCACCCAGGCCATCAGGTACCTTCGTGCCCTCCGGCATAAGGTGCTCGTATGCAAGACCCACAACATTGGAAGCCCGGGCGCAGATATCCTCGACCACTGCAACAACATCCGAAACAGCATCAACATCACGTTGGAGAATCCCAGACCCCGATGCAGCAGCTTCCATCGGCTTCGCACCTACAGCAGCTACACCAACACAAAGAAACGTCACCAAGGGCAAACAACGGAAACAACAATAGCCGAACACCAAACTTACACACAAGCGAGCCCGCCAAGGCGCGAAGACGTTTGCCCTCGAGTGCCTCCACCTGCGCACGCGCGTCCTCAGCCTGGCGAAGGCGAACCAGATCCTCATGTTGACCATGCAGCTCCGCCTCCTTGGAAGCCAAGGCAGCCTCGAGAACGGAAACAGTCCTTTCCGCCTTTTAGGCTCGTTTCTCAGCAGCCTGGCGACGACCTGCGAGGCAAAAACAACACTCAGAAACAACAGGCGAAGCAACCAAAAGCTCAGCGGCACAAGAATAAAAACTTACCATCCATAGCAGATAAGGCGTCTTGGGCAGACTCATGGGCCCGTTGCCAACGCTCAGCGTCAAGAACCAAACGCTCACAGTGCTGGAAAACAGGCTTCAAGAACCAGGCAATCAGGTGTTAATCAAAGACAAGACTACAAGCAACTGCAAATAGTTACTTCTAGCCTCGGGGGCTACTCCCATCGGGAGCACTGCCGTGCACCCGATGAAAAAGAAACATAGACAAGAATCATCTTACGAGCTTGGAGACATGATCGAAAGCACGGGCCTTGTCTTCAATCGCCAGATCAACACGGCCAAAGTACGGAGGACAAAGCCCAGTCGGCCTGGGCTCAGGAGCAGTGGCACCAGGCACTCCAGAAGGAGACGCCCCGGTAACGACACCCGCAGTCGAAACGGCAGGAGTCGCCACTGGGCCAGATTGACCAGCGGCAGCTGAGTGGTCCTCAAGACGCCTGGCCGCCGCCCTAGAGCTCGTCGATTTCAGATCAGTAGCAGCTGCGCTGGTACACGAAGCAGCCGGAGCAGGCGCCGCACTACCAAAAAGAAAAGCAATATCAATCACAAAGAACAAGGGAAAATAAACGGGCACTAATTCAGCAAAATTTTACCCGATATGCGCAAAAAGAGGACCATGATCACGCGACGCAAAAATTTCGGCGGGACAACGCCAAGTCACTTCACACGACAGACCGCAGCGGTCAACAAATCGCAGATGTCCATGCCAACGTCATATCACAGCAAGGCGTACTCAGTACGCCATCAAGGCCCAGAGATTCCATCTTTTCAGATCTTTTCCCCAAGGAAAGAAAAACATCTTACTCCCATCGGGAGCGTACATCATAAGAGTCCCGGGTGCTCCCTCACCTAAAGGTTAGCCACGTGCTCGAGTGAACACTCGCACCAATAAGAGTCTCGGGTGCTCCCTCAACCCGACGGAAGACAAACAAAACACTCGCCAGTACCATACGACGCCACGAGTCCCAGGTGCTCCCTCACCTCAGGAGCCGAAAACGGCATTCGAGTGATTTCTCGCAAAAAACCCCCCCGATTGAGCACTTGAAACAAAGCTCCTCGGGTGAATGAGTGAACAGCTCGCTTGATGTTCTGTTCCAAGCGGGTGCAATGCTATAAGGCTTCGCGCCTCAAAAACACACATTCCTAGAACACGATACACTGTGCCAAGAAGCCACGCAAGATTAGCGTGTAGGTAAGACCCCGCTGCGAAGTACAGCCGGGCTGAGACTTGCCGAAGAGCGATTTCACTCCCAACCTTTCCCATGCGCAGAGCATGATAGAAAAGCCGGGAGGACGCGCCTTAGGCTACGCACATTACTGGCGGCAAATGAACACCGTAAGACCTGAAGCGGCCGAACTTTTGCTCGACACCAGTGTTCCAAGCTCACGTCGAGGGACGTGGGTTTGATTGGGCTACTGTGGTATTTGCCCTAGTGCAATTCACCAAGGCTCGACCCGTCGAATCCTTGGGCCCTTTCAGCTTAGCATCCCTCGAAACAGGTTTTGTCATGGCCACCAGACTGCCAGCGACCCGCGGATGAACCGTGGATACCAATGAACGACAAATGAATGTACTCGAGTCCCTGCGCGACTCTTCGAGTCCCCCAGGCACTCGGGGACTACCGACGAGGGGGTTATCCCACAACTCCTACGGATGATCCCACCTCGTGTCCATGAAGGCAGAAGGCCCATGAAGATACGGCCTCAGTCCGCTAGTTGGTACCGACGTAGGAGTCTGCAACTCGCAAGGAAGGTGCGAAGACCTGCCGTACGGAGCAAGCTAGGGTTAGGAAAGCATACTTTTACACATAGAGGGACTCCCCGAGACCTAGCCCGGTATATAAGGTCTAGGAGGGGTGACGCCTGGGACATCGAATCTCACCTGTAACCCTAGCCTTGAGCGCTCTAGCATTGGCTTCCACTGTAATCGCATCTTCCCTATCAATAATATCGAGCAGGAGCGAGCCTTCCTGTTTGCCGACGAGCTATCGTCCAACCTTCGCCTCTCATGACTAACCCATGGTCCCTGACCATGGGATTTTCCGGGGTTGATCCCCGTCACCAGTGAAGGGATCTTTGGATTGGGGCGATCTATCGAATCATTTCTTGAGAAGTGGAGTTGAAGATGTGGATACTCCTTAAAGATCGGAGCAGCTTCAAGCTTCTTGACTGAGTTGAACTTCCTCAAACCTTTCCAGGAGTGGCGCTTCAAGACCTTCAGGTACTGGTTGTTTTTCAAAGCAATGTTGCCAACTCTATTGATTTCATCAGAGAGATGTTGCATTTGGCGTTGATTGCCTTCAATGAAGTTTTCCAGCATCTGTTGTGAGCGAATGCCAACTTCAAAATGATAAACTTCCTTCTGGAAAGACTTCGACATGTTGCGTTCATTGACATGCTCTCTGACTCCTACATATGTGGCAAATGGATCATTCGGCCTTCTGAAGATATTCATTGTATCACGCACAGGAGGACAGAACAGCTTCGGGTGATTCTTGGAAACTTAGTCTTCACTGCGTCCATGGTTGCAAATGGCTTGGAGCCAGGGAGCATACAACTTCAATTGATGGACCACTTCAGCAGCTTGAACCATATAATGAAGAAAGAAATCCTCGAAGTCAATCACATGGCCATGAGTGAGCTTCAGCAGAGCATGACGTGTATGATAGTGAATGTTGGACTCATCATTTGCAGTGCTGAGAGGCATCAGAGAGTTAGACAAGATGTAAAACCAAGTCTTCGAAATGAATACCAGATGCATCGGGCGAATATTTTCAGGCATGTGGTCTCCAGTGACTTCGGGATCCAGCAGTGAAGCAAATTCAGCTTCAGTTGGATCAGGCATCAAGTGAACCATTGCAAGTTTACCAGTGTGCCGAGGGATATTCAGATTGTCCATGAATTCATCAGAATGCATCCTAAAAACCTTGCCTTGAGTCATCCACTCAAGGACCCATGTAGCAGTGTCATCAGGATTTCCAGAAACATAGAGAGTGGCATAGAATTGCTTCACTAATTCGGAGTTGAATGGTGTTTCCATAGCAAATAAGCTTGCCAGATTTTGTGCTTCGATGGTTTCCATAATGTTCTGGAAGCACGTTGCAGAAGTTAGACTTCGCATGTCCATATACTTGTGCCTGAATAGAACACCATTTTGACAGTATAGCTTCGTGTACAGAATCTGCTGTTCAGCAGTCCAGAAGCGAAGGTCATCAGCAGTCCTGGGAGAATCATAAGGACTTGTGCCAAAGAAATGAAGCTTCTGGCGATGAACTTCGAGATCAAGCTCTGGACCATGTCTTGAAGAAGAACCATCTCCCAGGAAAATTGGAAAAGTTTCATGAGGGTAGATGGAGTCCAGTTGATTATCTTGGGCAGGAATGCTATGAGGAGCTTTCCTTCGAGCAACTATGGCTCGTTCTTGGGGTTGGGTCATAATGGCCAATTCATTTTCTTCAGCATCTGCATTGGCTTCGGGCTCTTCAGGAGCATCTTGATCTTTTGCTTCAACTTCTTGTTCTTCGGACTCATCCGCAGAGTGAGCCGAAGAATAATCTCTGGATGGAACAAGTATGTCTTGAGCTTGAGGTGAACGCTCTGGCTCAAAGTTGTCGTGGTGCGATGGTTGAGGAGCGGGTTGAGGAGGAGGTGGAGGTGGAGCACGGGGTGGAATGACTTCGGGAGCAGGTGGTTTTGCAGTTGGAGTTGGTAGTGTGATGATCTTGCATTGAGGGGGCGAAGCGTGTCTTGGGATCTTCTTGGTAGGATGAGAGCTAACCTCATCAGCTTCGTCAGCATCTGTGATCAGACGGCGCTTCCTTGGTTGCCGCTGGGGAAGTGGAGAAGCTAGTTGCTTGAGCATAGCTTCGCGCTTCTTGGAATCAAGAGCCATGACTGAAGCATTATGCATCTTGCAACATTCTTCGATGGCAGATTTGATCTTGCCTTGAAACACTTGAATATTTTGCTTTGTCTTCTCATTGACATCAGCAATCTTCTTCGAAGGAACTTCGGCTTCGTTCTTGAAGTCTTCATCAGATTTGGCGTTTGCTTTCTTCTTGAACTTCAGAATCTTGGCAGACTCAGATCTGTCCCTAGCATGCAAATCCCTTAGCTGATTGTATAAAGTTTCAATCATTGCAGAAAGTGTTGGTGAAATGTAAACATCCCCAACATCAATAGCTTCGGGATCAATGGCTTCAGCGAGCTGGCAAAATTCCTGATGCAGGCTCAGAAAATCCCATAGTTCACCTTCTTGTGCATCCGGGAAGTTGTGGTGACTATGCTCAGCTTCTTCATGAGCTTCAGGGGCAGGAGCTGCGACTGGCTTCGGAGTAACATCCTTTGGAGTCATGTCTACAGTAGCTTCCTTCTGAGCAGCTCTAGCAGCCTTCTCTGCTTGCTTTGTTCTAATGATATTCAGTTGAGCCTTGCGCTTGGCTTCGGCTTCACTGAGCTATTTGGCTTCGGCAGCAGCCTTAGCCTCTTGAGATTTTACCTCAGCGAGCTTGCGCTTCGTTTCAGCTTTCTGATTTGCTTCAGCTAAATCTTTCCTTTGCTTCTCTAGCAAGGCAGCATCTTTGTTAGCCTTTGCTTGGGCTTGTGCTTCAGAGTGAAGTCGTTCAGCTTCAGCACAGTCTCTTTTGCGCATCTCAGCTTCAGACAACTTCTTGGTGCCGACCTGGGCATAAGATTGTCCAGGCTTGGCAACAGAAGATTTCAGCTTCGAAGCTTTTGCAGTCTCAGGGGCTTTAGCTTCGGGCTGACCAGCAGGCTTTGCCTTCGGGTCATGCCTTTCCTTCGTTCTCTGTTCTTCAGGAACCAGGCGGCGAGGTGGCTTTGAAGCCAATGGAGCCTCAACCACCAAGTTGGTCAAATCAATCCTTGGCCTAGGAGCTGGAGGATCAGTGGAATCTTGAATTCGTACGCCTCTCGAAGCAGGCGGTTTCTCTCCAACCTTCTTCTTCAAAGGCTTCCGAAGCTTTGGTCTGTTTGGACTAGGAGCAACTGGGGTGTGCTCGGACTCGTCATCTGCATCGTCAGCAGGATCTTCACCAAGTGAGTCCTCAAGCTGTGCAACAGCATCAGCTTCATCGTCATCTGCAGCCTGCTCAGGTTCTTCATCGGAGATAGCAGGAGGAGGTGAAGCACTCAATTTTCTAAGCGTTCGCTTCTTAGGCTTCGATGCACCAGATTCAGCATGGCCTTCAGCAGCTTGTGCTTTTGCCTTCTTCTCTTCTCTGATTCTTTTCTTTTCAGCCAATATAACAAGTCTCGCTTGATCATCTGGATAGTCATCTGGCGTCTTGATGGAATTGGGATGAGGAACAGCGGGAGGCTTCGGGTAGTATTTTCTTCGATTTGATGCATTGTATTGGGCACACATGGAAGTTGTGTACCGATATGGAGGGCTGAAGGCAAACTGCATTGTCCACTTCTAGTCAAGAATGCTCTTGTATTTATACCACCTTATTGCCCAGTAGCGGCGAATATTTTGAAGTCGAATCTTTCTATCGTGATCTGATTCGTCAGGTGGAGTGTCATAGCCCATCTTCTTGCGAATGGCTTCGGAAATACCTCGGGCATTATTGACTTCTTTAGTCTTGCCTCCTTTGCCTTTCAGCTTCGGGGGTTCAGGGTAATTCTCAAGCCCTTCAACAATTGGTGATTCATTTCCAATGGCTGCCTCTTCATCAGACATCCTGTGAACAGAAAGGTAGAAAAGAGGGAATATGAAGGGGAATGAATAAGCACAGGCAAAGGCTTCGACCAAAACCAAATTTGACAAGAACCCAGAGCAAACTAAGATCAGATGCATATCTGTCATTGGATTGGGCTAGAACTAGTTCAAGAACAAGTCCTAACTCAGTCCAAACACAAAATAGATCTAATCTCAATACTGACCTGAGTAGATGGGATACTTTGATGCTACATACAGGTTTCCCGAAGAGCAAGGATCAACAAGGATCAGAACAGCCCTATAAACAGAAATCAAAAACCCTAGAACTCAGATCCAACTGCACAGGAGAAGAACAAGGAGGGATAGTTGTATCGGAGAGCCCAGCGTACGCAAGCTTGGTGACGCGGAGCGGCTACAGCGACGGAGTGCGGAGAAGTGCTCTTCGTCGGCGGGGAACATCCACGGCGTCGACTGTCTGGCAGTGAAGCGGCGCGATCGACGTTGGAGACGAGAGCTCTGCGGCGTGCTCGAGGAGGGAGACGGGGAGCGGAGGAGACAAATGAGTGGGGAAGCGGTTCGCAAGGGGAGGGACAACCCTATATAGTGGCCGATCTGAAACGGTTATCAGATCGTATCGGACGGCTCCCCGCGAGTGTCTCTTCCGATTCAACGGTGGGGATGAAGTGGCGGTTCGCGAGCGAATCTCAACGACCCGAGAAAGACGGGGACTCAACGGCCGAAGAATAAGTCTTGACCGAGAGCAGAAACTTCGATAAAGTTGGAAGCATTTGATTCGGAACTCAATGATGTTCGAAGCAATATGCTTTCTTTTTCAAATGTGCTTAACCATTCAAGACAGAGAAGATTGGGAGCGAATCAGAATAGAGAGGATAGGGTCCGAAACTTATCACTTCGAAGAAAAACAACAACGAAGCTAAAAGTGATAAGTACAGAGGACAAACGAAACGAATAAAACCAACACAAACTGAAAGCAAATGGCAAACAATGCTAAAAACAAAAACATGGACGAAGGAAAACATAAGCGAAACTAAATAAATAGACACACAACGAAGGTGATTATGTACATGGGAAAAGTTTCGATCTTACTGAACATTGTGTGAGTCTAGGATGTTTAGCTCACATCTCAATGCACAGAACCTTTTATCGTCCAGTGGCTTCGTGAATATATCTGCCAATTGATCTTCGCGCAGAACATGATCTCGAAGAAAATGGTGACGAATATCGATGTGCTTCGGTCGAGAGTGTTGCAAAGGGTTGTGTGCAATTTTGATAGCACTCTCATTATCACAAAGCAAAGGGATTTTCTTCACATGAATACCATAATCTTTCAGCGTCTGCTTAAGCCAAAGTATCTGAGTGCAGCATGAGCCAGCAGCAATGTATTCGGCTTCAGCAGTAGATATGGAGAAACAGTTTTGTTTCTTTGAAGCCCAACACACAAGAGATCTACCAAGAAAATGACAAGTGCCTGAGGTAGATTTATTGTCAACTCTATCACCAGCCCAGTCTGAATCATAATATCCAATCAAATCAAACTGAGTTCCTTTGGGATACCACAGTCCCAATGAAGGAGTATGTGCTAGATATCGAAGAATTCGCTTTACTGCAGTATGATGTGATTCCTTCGGATTGGCCTGAAAATGAGCACAAATACAAACTGACAGCATAATATCAGGTCTAGATGCACATAAGTATAAGAGTGAACCTATCATAGACCGATACTTCTTCTGATCGAAGGGTTTCCCCTTTTCATCAGCATCAAGAAAACCATTGGTTGGCATAGGAGTTCTGATGGTCTTGCATTCAGTAAGATCAAATTTCTTCAGGCAATCCTTCAAATATTTTTCTTGTGAAATAAAGGTGCCATTCTTCTGTTGGCGAATCTGAAGTCCAGGAAAAACTTCAATTCTCCCATCGTGGACATCTCGTATTTCTTCGACATCATCCTTGCAAATTCTTCGCTGATTTCAGTGTTAGCGCAGCCAAAAATGATATCATCTACATATATCTGACACACAAATAGATCATTGTTATACGACGAGTGAAAAGAGTGGGGTCAGTGGTTCCAGGTTTGAAGCCTTTCTTCAGGAGGAAATCCTTCAATTTTTCATACAAAGCACGAGGTTCTTGCTTCAGTCCATACAAGGCTTTGTGAAGCCTGTACACCATGTCAGGATTCTTCGAGTCTTCAAAACCTGGTGGCTGCATAACATACACTTCTTCTTCTATCTCACCATTAATAAAAGCACTTTTGACATCCATTTGATATAGCAATATATTTTTGTGGTTAGCAAAAGAAAGCATGACACGAATGGATTCGAGACGGGCTACTGGAGCATAGGTTTCACCAAAATCAATGCCTTCGATTTGGGTGTATCGTTGTGCTACCAGTCTAGCCTTATTTCTTACCACAATACCATCTTCATCTTGCTTGTTGCGAAATATCCACTTGGTGCCAATAACATTGTGCTTCGTGGGATCAGGTCTGTCAACAAGTGACCAAACTTTTTTTCTTTCAAACTGGTGAAGTTCTTCCATCATAGTCAATAACCAATCTGGATCCTTCATGGCTTCATCAAACTTTGAAGGCTCTAGCATGGAAAAAAAAGAAAAACTTCCACAAAAGTTAGCCAAACGAGTACGAGATCGAGTAGTGGGACGACCTGGTTGATGGATATCTTCGAGAATCGAATCAACATCAACTCTTCTTTGAACTCGTGATAACATAGTATCATTTGCTTCAGGCTCAACTTCTGCTTCAGCTTCAGGATCTGCTTCACCTTCAACTTCAGCATTTCCTTTAGGATTAGCATTTTCTTCATTCCCTTGTCCTTCTTCGTCCTGTTCACCATTAGCTTCAGGATGTTGATCTCCAGCGCCCCGGGCTATGTGTGGCAACATTGGACCATCATCATCCCTATTAGCTTGGCGAGAATTGGCTTCAACAGGGCGAATCTCTCCAATAGCCATGGACATGATCACTTCATCAAGTGGGGGTTCATCTAGATCATGAGGCAAATGCTCTTTTTGAGAGCCATTAGTTTCATCAAACCTCACATTTACAGTTTCCATAACTTTCCTAAAGTGAGAGTTATACACTTTGTAAGTGTGAGAGTTTGAGCCATAACCTAAAAGAAAACCTTCATGTGCCTTAGGGGCAAATTTGGAGCTATGATTCATATCTCTAATAAAGCAAGGAGCACAAAATACCCTAAGATACGAAACATTTGGTTTGTTACCAGTGATAAGCTCATGTGAAGTTTTCTTCAGAAATTTGTGAAGGTAAACCTTGTTGATGATATGACATGCTGTGTTAATTGCTTCGGCCCATAACCTAATAGGAGTCTTGTATTTAGCAAGCATAGTTCTGGCCATTTCAATAAGAGTTCTATTCTTCCTTTCAACTACACCATTCTATTGAGGTGTATAAGCAGCAGAGAACTCATGAGTAAAACCATGATCATCAAGAAAATCTTCAATATGAGTATTTTTGAATTCAGTTCCATTATCACTTCGGATATGCTTCAGAGATAATTCATATTCTGTTTGAGCTCTCTTAGCGAATGACTTGAAGATTTCAACAACTTTGGTCTTGTCATCCAAAAAGAAAACCCGAGTATAACGAGAGAAATCATCAACAATAACAAGACCATATTTGTTTCCTCCTAGAATTGCATAATTTTGAGGACCAAAAAGATCCATATGAAGCAATTCAAGAGGACGAGTAGTAGTCATGATAGTCTTCGCTGAATGATGTTTCTTCGTAATTTTACCAGCTTCGCAAGCACTGCAAAGACGATCCTTATTGAATTTTACTTCGCTAAGACCAATAACATGCTTCTTCTTCACTAGATTATGAAGATTTCTCATCCCTGCATGACCAAGTCTTCGATGCCATAACCAACCAGATGAAGGTTTTGCCATTAAGCATGTGGATACAGCAGGGCCCAAAGAAAAATAACCAATGTATAAATCTCCTTTCCGGTAACCCTCGAAGACAAACGTATAGTCATCCTGTGAAAAGACAACACAACGAGAAGCACAAAAAAAAGAACACGCATACCCATATTGCATAACTTTGAAATAGACATAAGATTATATCCAAGTGATTGGACGAGCATAACCTTGTCAATGTGCTTATCTTTCGATATGGCAACCTTACCCAAGCCTAACACTTTACCCTTGTTGTTATCACCGAAGGTAATGTACTTCTGAGAAGATTGAGATAGTTTTTCTGCAGTGAATAACTCCTTGTCTCCGGTCATATGATTTGTACAACCACTATCCATGACCCATTCGGATCCACCGGAGACATAGCCCTGCAAAAGAATTAGTTCTTCTTAACCACCCACAAACGAGCAGGTGACTGAGAAGAGGTTGAAGCAATATTAAAATAAACAAGATTATATTGCTTCGGTGGACCATCAAGTACACCATAAATGTAAGTCCTCTGCGAATGGTCAGGATAAGAATGAGCATATGCAATCTTAGTATGGTTATTATGTGGACGATAAGTATGACGACCAGTGCGATAGTATTGCTTCTGCGGAACATTTAATTCGGGCACCAGTGAATCATTTCTCGTTTCTAGAGAATAGAAATGATTCGGTGGTACTGAAGGCTTTCCCTGCATAGTATGGTTAGCAGGAAGTTTTTCCACATGTGCTTTCTGCACCCATACCTGCCTCTTATAGAAGCCATTCTTCGGAGGAGTTCCTACATACTCAGCTATAACCTTCCCCTGTTCATCTTTACTGAGTTTGTAGTCTGAATCAAGTGATTCATCCACAATGGCTTTGTTCCTTTTTCAGTCAAAACCTGAAAGGTTAGCAATATCAATGGGTTTCTCCTTCGCTAGGACCCAAACAGTCTTAGGATACTGCTCAGGTTCCCAATAGGTACCATCAGGGTTTATCTTTCTCTCGACACCAACACCCTCATTCCTGGGATTCCTGTGAAGGAGAGCCTTCCTCAGGATATCACAAAGATACTAGTGACCTTGCACACTTTTGAACATGCCTGTTTCAAATAAGTTTTTCAACCTGAGGAGTTCCTCGGTAACAGCAGGATTTTACTCATCAGAGGCATTAGTATCATCAATAACAATAGGAGCTTTGCCTTTGGAATCAGTTTTGCTTCGTTCCAGACAAGTTAAGCAAGTTGAATCAGTTTTATGATTTGCTTCAGAACCTTGTTGAGCCATGAGAGAGAGATTGACATTTTCCAATTCTTCATGAGCCTCTTTCAGTCTTTCGAGAGCCATTTTCCTCTGAATAAATTCATAGGTGAGCTTCTCATAATCAACTGAAAGAAGATCATGCCGAGAGGATAATTCTTCAAACTTCTCCTTCAGAGCAGCATGCTCATTAGTTAAAGTTTGACCTTTCTCTATCTCATCGATCAACAGAGTTTCTGATTTCTTAATGGTTTTGCTTAGTGAGTCAAGTTCATCTTGTTGGATTGAAGCAATTTTAGCAAGTTTAGCATAGCTTATCTTTGAATCACTATCATATGAGGAACAATCAGAGGTATCATAGTTAGATTTAGATGAAGATACCTTCGCCTTGGCCATGAAGCAATATGAAGGAGTTTCATCTTCACTACTGTTGTTGGTGAAGAATGAGCTCGAAGCTTTGGCTGAAGCATCTGCCGAAGCGAAAGCCAAACCAGCAACACCATCTGATTCAGACCCAGACCCAGACCTTGAGCCTGATTCAGCTTCGGATCCAGAGGCTTCGTCTTCAGAGTTCATCTCCTTTCCCAGACAGGCCTTGGCGCGGTGAGAGCTGCTTCGACGAGACGAGTGAGTCTTCGATGAAGAACCCTCACGCTTCTTATGATACTTCTTCCTCTTGTCATCATCAGAATCTTTCTTATATTATCTTCTCGAACTGGAATCATGTCTCTTGGACTCATAGCTTCTGGAGGATTTGTGGGACTTTTTTGAGGAGTCTCTGAGCGAATGCTTCGATTTGTTCTCAACTTCCCACAGAGGGCAATAAGCTATGTAGTGACCGGGTTTCTTGCACTTGTAGCAGCAGTTGTCCTTCGATGGATAACTTCTTGAGGATGAGCGGTGAGATGAGTGACTTGAGCTTCTTGAAGAATAACTTTTCTTGGGTGAAGAAAAACCTTTTCTCTGGAAGAGGTTGAAGCGTCTCATGATCAATGCTAAATCTTTCCCAATGCTTGCAGGATCATCTGATTCGACACCTGAAGCAGAACTGGCTTCGGGTGAATAATGACGCGAAGCCTTTGCTTTCAAAGCATGTGATCTTCTTCGAGAACCATTAATATCACGTTTCTCATCTTCTTCCATTTCAAAAGTATTGAGTCTCTCAAGAATATCAGCGGCAACAAGACGTCTGAAATCAGTCCTTTCCTTGATCATCAGCACGATGTGATCAAACGAATCATCCAATGAGCGAAGTAGAGTTCTTACAACTGAGTGAGGGGCAATGTCATCAGCGCCGAGGGAAATCAACTCATTAGCGAGAGCAGTGAGTCTTCTATAAATGGAGTTGACTTTTTCACCCTAGTTTCTCTTGTATCGATAGAACTTGCTTCGAAGCGTGTCAATTCTGGCTTCTTTCTGGGTTGAAACACCTTCACCAATCTTTTCAAGATAGTCCCAGACACCTTTGGCAGATGGGATATTCTTCACTTCATGATACTTCTCTGGAGTCAGATGATTGGTGATGAATACCCAGACTTCAGAATCAAGGTCAATCATCTTCGCTTCTTCAGGAGTGATGGCATTCTTGTCGGCGACTGTGACTCCATATAAGACAACTTGCCAGGCAGTCGAGTTAATAGCCATGATATTTCTCTTCATTTTGTCCTTCCAGTATGGGTAGTCCTTTCCATTGAACACGGGTATGGGTTCGCCGGAGCGAATGGCTGCGAAAGACATACTTGCAAAACATTCAAGGAGGTTAATCCAAACAAAGAGTGACTAGCTCTGATACCAATTGAAAGTCCAAGTATGTGATCAGAGGGGGAGGGGGTGAATGATCACTTCAAATTTTCGCATGAAACTATGAAGTGAAGCATAACTTAGCAGCAGAAGGAATTCAACAGACAGGTAATCAGTGAAACTGAACTAGAGTGAAGCACAACATAGCGAATCAAAAGCATCGAATCAATTGCATTGAATCAAATCACCGAAGCAATAGCAAAACTGAATGTAAGTGCGGAATGTAAAACGAACTCTTGACTCGGCGATGTTTGTTCGACTAGTTCACACTCTGCAAAGTTCTACGTCTCGTTGGAGGGACTTGTGATTGAACACAGGAGCTAACCTCTCTCCGTCTGTATCTCCACTGCACCAATCTCCTTGAGCTTGGTCAGTTCTTCACTCGTGGTTGACTATTGAGGAAATCACAGAAACCTTTGACAAACTGGACTTCGAGGCGACAATAACTCTTCGCTCTCTGAAGAACAACTCTCTAACCGTCTAGGAGAATTGCAGTTCTCCAAGATAAAAAGGCTAGCAAACTTCTTCCTAAGTCATAGTGAATCAACTCAGATCAATAGGACTTATGCTTCGGTGGACGGGTTTTTGGTTTGCATCGGTGGGGTTGCTCTCTCTTTCTTCACTGTCAGAAAATATTCTTGGAGCAGCCACCCGCCAATGAGGGCGGGGGTGGCCTATTTATAGGTGGCGATCCCAAGGTGCGAAATGACTGAAGTGACCCGATGCGACAACTTGACACCTGTCCACAACGGTCGGATTTCCAATCAAAGCGCAACTTTACTTGCGGAACAAGTAAAGCTGACTCACGGACTTGGTTATTCTTCAGGAGCCAAAAGAACAAATTCTTCGCTGGTGAAGCATTACCTAGTGCACATGAGATTTCTCATCTCTGGCTTCTCACAGGTTTGGATTCGATCTGAGTCTTTTCACCAAAACCTTCGGAGTACATTTACTAAACCCCTCTTGATAGTACGGTTTTTCCTACGACTCAAAGAAGTGAAAAAGAACTTCGCAAAAACTACTAAGTCTTGCGTCATCTTGGTCATCTCCTTCGATGAGACGTGCTTCAGGATTCCTTATCTTTTTAGGGGTCGACATCCGTGATGAGCTTCACTCCAGAGGATATGCTTCAGTAAATATGTAAATCTTCGTTGAAGCTTTATCACCAACCTATAACTTCAGGAACCCAACCATCTGTTTTACACTAGAAAACTTGTTAGTTCCTCTACTGTTTTGTCCAACAATATCCAAAACTCATGGCGGCATAACTTTGCTGTTACAGGTGCAAGGATTGTTTACTTTATGCAAAGTTCTTTAATGCAGTTGTCTGTTGCTTTGAGTTTACACGTTGGGTGGGATTCGCAACTTAATACCATCGAGATGTTCTGGATAGATATCTCAAGGTGGATGATTAGTAGGTAGATGCAGATGGATTTCGGTCTACTTGTCTTGGCGTACCTCCCAAGATTTTGAGCCTCTTCTTTTCTTGATTGCATAGTTAGCATTGGTTTGCGCACATAATCCTATCAATTGCCCAGCTGTAATTTGTTTACCTCGCATGGGTATTTTATCGTCTTTTGGGAGAGAGACATCACTAGTGAACATCATGGGACCGCGGTCCATATTTCCAATACTGTTTACACCCACTATTTATTTACCACTTTATTTACTTTTCTGTTGCTATCACTATCATTATTATCCCGTGCGTTTGATCCTTTGTAAACAACAAGGCCGGAGAGGTTGACAACCTCTCTGTACTCGTTGGGAGCAAAGTTATCTGTTGTGTGTGCAGGTCCACGTCAACCGCCTAATTGCTGGCGCCGTTGTCACCTTCCTGTCGTTGTTGGAGTCCTACTAGAGACAAACCTTGGTATCTTCACCGAGGGAAATTTTCTGTTGTCTACATATCAACCTTCCACTTTGGGTAACCAACGAGGGACGAGAATCCACCAGGGACCTCCAAACTACTCCTGGTCAACGGGGACCTCGATGTCGTAGAAGGCATCGGGGATCTTCATGTTGCGGTGGTCGGCATCTGGGATCTCCTGCTCCTGGACTCCAAGGCTCCAACGTCAACTGCAGCGGTCGATCAGGAAAAACAAAAGCGGGAAATAAAGCAAGGGTGGGTATCTAGCATACCCGCGAGTCATACGTCCGCTACTAAGCATTTATGCATTTGTATCAATGGAAAGGGGAGGCTGTATATAGTGGACTGCAAGGTAGAAATCAGAATAAGGATAAGAAGCTAGGCCTATCGAAGATTAGCATCTTCTGGCGTGTATTGCAGCATGAGAAGAGAATAGCCAACAGTTCATATAAAGCATAAAGTAACAATGAAGCAGAAGTTGTTGCAGCATTGTATAATAGTAAGTTGTAATAATTAACAATAATAATGCCTCCGAGTTGCCTTCCTCGACTTCCCTGCTAGGAAGAAGACCCGAAACCATACAGTTTAATAGTAGTAGTTTGTTGTGGTAAGATCCAGCTTCAGCATAAAGCGTCCTGTTACCGTGACACGGCTATTCAAATAGATTAAACTCCCTGCAGGGGTGCACTATTGTTCAGCCTGCACGCTCGTATCTCCAGGGTGGCGGTCACCTTGTTAGGGAACGCTCCATGATGTGTCCAAAACGTATCTATAATTTCTGCTTGCTCCATGCATCTTTTGTGTGATATTGCTATGATATTGATGCACTTCCATAAACTTTTGATCATATTTGGACTAACCTATTAACTCAGTGCACCCCAGTGCCAGTTCTTGTTTTCTGCTGTTTTTGTATTTCAGGTTTTCCCATTACTTAAAGTGCCAGAAAAATTCTGGGAAAAAGATAGGAAAAATCAGCGTACATGAAGCTTCGGGAAGAGCCCAAGTGGGGCCAGAGGGGAGCCAGGGGTGGGCCAGGCGGCCACCTGGCGCGGCCACCCCCTAGGCCGCGCCAGGGGGGGCGACTGGGGCCCCTGGTCCACCTCTGGCTACCCCCCTTCGCCTATATATCTCTCTCGTCCCGAAACCCTCGAGGACAGAACCCTTTTTTGCGATCTCTCCTATGTTCCTCCGCCGCAGCGCTTCCAAGATCTGGAGCACCAGGAGCCCTCTTCCCGGCACCATGCCGGAGGGAGGAACCACCTCCAGGAGCTTCTCCACCACCATGAATTCTTCTCGGGTGAACCGTGAGTAGTCCACCTTGGACCATGGGTCCATGATCAGTAGCTATGTGATGTTCTCCTCCCCTCTTTGTTCTTCATGGTTTAGACCTCGTGAGCTGCCCTACATGATCGAGGCACATATGTAATCTTTCTGCTGTTGCTATGCTGAGTTTGCTGGGATCTGATGGATTATGAGACTATGTTCAGATTGTGTTTGAGTAATATATTTGATTATCCTCTTTTATATTGATGTTCTTGAGTAATTCTTGAATGTTCTCCGTTCCTCTTTATTGCTTTGGCCAAGTAGTAGGTAACAACTCCAAGAGGGAGCGTTATGCATGATTGTGGGTCCATGCCCCCTGATGACTAGCTTGACTGACAGAAACATGAGTCCAGGGGATGTGCTGTTGCCACAAGGGAGAAAACAACGGTGATTGTACTTGTGGGTGCAAGGATTGTTTACTTTACGCAAAGTTCTTTAATGCAGTTGTCTGTTGTTTTGAGTTTACTAGCGAGATGTTCTGGATAGATATCTCAAGGTGGATGATTAGTAGGTAGATGCAAATGGATTTCGGTCTACTTGTCTTGGCGTACCGCCCAAACTTTTGAGCCTCTTCCTTTCTTTGTAGCATAGTTAGCATTGATTTGCACACATAATCCTGTCAATTTCCCAGGTGTAATTTGTTTACCTTGCATGACTATTTTATCGTCTTTTGGGAGAGAGACATCACTAGTGAACATCATGGGACCCCGGTCCATATTTCCACCATTGTTTACACCCGCTATTTATTTTCTGCTTTATTTTCTTTTCTGTTGCTATCTCTATCATTATTATCCGTGCGTTTGATCCTTTGTAAACAACAAGGACAGAGGGATTGACAACCTCTTTGTACTCGTTGGGAGTAAAGTTATGTGTTGAGTGTGCAGGTCCACGTCAACCGCCTAATTGCTGGCGTCGTTGTCACCTTCCTGTCATTGTCGGAGTCCTACTGGATACAAACCTTGGTATCTTCACCGAGGGAAATTTGCTTCTGTCTACATCTCAACCTTCCACTTTGGGTAACCAACGAGGAGCAAGAAGCCATCACTCCACCAAAGCTATCCGACACGGCGCAACCCATCCTAGGCTCAACAGAGAGGTCATCAGCGAAACTATATCCTATGCGCTCAGGGGTCTAGGTCCCTCACCCTTCCACGCTCCTGCACGGTGCGAGTCTGGCCGGTGAAGCAAAAAGAAAATCCAAATACACCGTCCGGACGAAGAAGACACAACACTTCCCGACAATCAGGCCGTAGTACTACTGACGTTTGAAGAGCTTTCGGAAAAAACTACGACGCAGGGGAGCCCATAACTCCTTATCCCACGTGAAGGTAGTGCGTACAGACCAATGGGCCTCTTAAGTCATCCGCCGAACCATTTAGCATTTTAAAATTATCTCGCAGACAACCGTTATCTGTGTCTGACTAACAACACAACGGACAACGAACAACAACAAGGACCACCAGTAACGTCGGGGCCTGACCTGTTGTCCCTTCAAAGAACGCAGTTACCAACAAGGTGAACCATCTCTTTACCTTTTCTCGCATGTGCTCTTGGTAGAGCTCGAATTTTTGGGGGTTTGGTAACTCTCGCGAGATACGAGCAGGGGCCAAGCACGCCAGTAACGTCGGTCGTACCGTCCCTGCCGTTCCCGAAGCAATACCGCTCGCGGGCACCATTGAGTCGTCCGACTCTTACCTTTAAGGACAACCGTTGCTCAGGTACCTAGAGCGGCTATACAAAGTCAACAACGAGTGGAGTACAAGGATTACTCCTTGATAGCTCACACTTGATGGTGGCTCGGAAGAGCCAAGCTAGGGGGCCTTAGGCGGTGTCTGCATTGTATCGTACCTGTTGCAGTTAATATATTGTATCCACGTCACTCCCCTGAGTGATCACGTCCCGCTATCTAATCCTAGTTTTCTAACAAAGCGCAGGGCTCACTGCTGAATAATGCATAAGTAATAATAGGCAGCATAGGATAAAAGAAGGTACATTAAGGGGCGACAATGACAAGCTATGCAATTGTATAGGATTGTAACGTAGCAGCAGTAGTAACAATGCCTAGTGCAAGAAAAGTATGTAAAGATAGTCGATATCTGGGAAAGAGAATGGCTCTGCTTGCCTAGAAGCTCGACGGTAGGGGTAGGGTCGTCGACGAAGTAGTCGTACCCGGCAACGGGGTAGTCAGCGATAGCCGCGCGTGTCTACCGGAGAATAAAAGGGGGGAAGAAACAATAAATACAAAGCAAACATATACAAACAGATGCATGACATGACAGATGCAATGTTAACGGTGGTCTAACGCAGTGCAATTCACGTTGCTCGGAGCGGAAATTCAACCGGGGATGAAATACCGGTTGCGAGTGATTATCGACAGACGACCAGGAGGGGGGGGGGAATGTCGATGTTTGTTGTGTTAGAGGCGTGTGGTTGACATAAAGATAGCGTATTTGTAGTCGCTAAGTTTTTCTGATCAATTTTCATGTATAAAGTCTTTGAATCTGACTTACGGTTTAAAATATATTCAATTTCAAAGTTTAAATCAATTTTTAGAATTTCTTTTATTAAATAAACAAACATTATCCACAACATTGGAGTTGACTGGTCAGCCTCACATTATTAATAAATCAATTTTATTTAATAAACCAGTAGGGTGGCCCACATGTCATTGAGACATTTTAATAATTTTTTTATCTAATCTAATAACAGTGGGGTCGAGCTATCATAGAACCAGAGACAATTATAGTTATTTTATTAATCTAATTAGACAGGGCCCACCTGTCATAGACAGTGTGTGATATTTTCATTTTATTTTAAGTTGTTATTAAATTAAGGCCATCTGGCCCACATGTCGTGGTAGTGGAGGGGGTTAGCTTTTATTTAATTAACAAGGGGTTAACCCCTAATTAATCATGGGCCGGCCCCACCTGGCAGTGGCACCAGGCCACAGCACGAGAGGCCATGGCTGTGGCCAGGGCCAGAGGCCACGGCGGCCATCGCCGGCGGGGACCGGGGCGGCTGGTGGCGCCACCAAGCGGCCGAGCGCGGCCAGCAGCAGGACGAACCCGCACACGGCACACAACACGGCCCGCCATGGCCATGTCCATGATGGGCCACGGTGGCGTGGCGAGGTCGGGGCAGGGGCTCGGCGGCCACGGGTCAAAGCAGAGAGGGTGGAGTGCGGCGTGGTCATGGGCGTGGACTGGGCGCGGAGAGCCCGTGCGAGGCGTGGCCACTCGGTGTACTTGGCACGGACGAAGGGAACGGGAGCGTGAGCTCCCGTCCATGGCAGGCCGGCGGGGCATGAGCACTACAACGGAGGAACGGCGGCGGAAATAGGGGGAATGGGGGATGCTCACCGCGAGGGGGCGGGTGGAGATCTCGAGTATGGCCGGGAAGTACCGGAGGTGACGGATCGCGGTGGGGTTTACCGGCGGCCGCGCGGGGGATGCAGGTCCGGGGCGGTGGCTGTGGTGCGGCCCGCGTCGAGTCCTCGCACAGCAGTGCCTGGACATGCTAGTTCGGCTTGAGAGGCGCGGTGGCCGCGCAGGTTCATGGAACCGTGGCCATGGCGGCTCGGCTTGAGGTGGAAGATGACTTGAGCGAGGGGGAGATGGAATGTGCTCTATCTAGGGGTTAGGGTTCCTAGGGGCAAGGGCCGGCCTTAACGTCGACGGCGGCCGTCGGATTGTTGCCACGGCGGCACGCCGCGGCTCGGCCGCGCGATGCCCACCACAGCATGGGCGTTAACAGGGGGAGGGAGAAGAAGAGGAGTGCCGGGTTGTAAGGCCCCCGATGCGGTACTATCTCAAGTTAGTCGCTTTCGCGTCCCACTTGAGATAGAAGCGCATAAGTGGTCACCGACGCACGATACACGCACTCGTATCACTATCGGATTCTCGACAACAGGTAAATGAAGCATGAACAACTAAGACATAAATATATATAAGTCCAGGGCATACACTCGCCACAGGTCTTTATTACATCATCTCAGAGATCATAAGATCCAACAGTATATCAGAACATGCGGAAGACACACACGACCGAGTACGGTCAAAATCCAAATGGCCCTAGAAAGGGCTGCACATAAACAAGTCCACCCACGGATCGTCGGAACCCAACTATAGGATCTACTGGGCGAAGTCCTCCTCGTCGTCCTCCTCCGGTGTCACCTCCACGAAGTAACGTCCAGTGCTCGGGTCGAGGTAGTAATCAACTACAGCGGCCGATCAGGAAAAACAATAAAGGAAAATAAAAGCAAGAGGTGAGAATATATCAATGCAGTATAACTAACTTCTCACGGTAAGGAAAGGTAGAGGTTGAGGTTGCAGCCGCGCTAGCATATATGAGTCGCTAACGAACTATTAGAGTAAAGGAAGACCCAAGAATTCGTTGACAACGTGTCGTAAGTCTTCTATCCACCTACTTACGCAAAACATAACACAACCTTGTCCCCTCTTTGTCGCCCCGGACGAAGAAGAGCAATCAAGGCAACTCACACGTTGGCAACTTTTAAAGCATGATTTAAGTTGATGTTATTCTATGAACAAGGAGTAGGTCTCAAGTCGTCCATAACCGCGGACACGGCTTTTCGAAAAGATTTAACCCTGCAGGGGTGTTTCAACTGCCCATCATAGGCTTTGCATGTACGCCCGGTTTCCACTTGGCTGTGTAAACGCCTGAAACTCCGGAACGTCAGAGTCCCTCTAGCTAATAACGCACAATTCCGGGTGGCCCCCAGGGAGTCGACACCCAACCCAATAATAGGACACGCTCTCGGATCGGACTCTACTGTATGACGCAGGTCGGATTTCCTGTAATTCACATGAGGCCGGGTCCTAGCTGATCAGGTGGACCAACAAGGGAACCATGTCCCCGCTGGCCCGGTTTGTTTTGAAAACATCTGGGGTACCAACCAAGCACACACACGGTTGCAAATAGTAAATCATCTTGGGCCACCACTAGAACTGTACGAAGCTAGGTAGGTAAGACAAGGGGACCCCGTAGAATCCCACACACGATTAGGCACGCTCGCCAAGAAACACAATACCCGGAACTCGGGACCTAGGTGACTCGAATGGAACAAAACACCTGGCGGGAACAGCCCGGTCTCCCATCCTTCGTCAAATATAAATTAACATCATAATAATAAATATCAATCAGTTTTGATAATAGTATGATATTCCACCAAGCAGCGATGGGTATAAGCAGCAGGTTAAGGGCCAACACATACTAAGCAATGGTCAAGCAAGCAAGGTACATAGCCAAACAAGGTTTTGCTAGGATGTGGGGGCATGACTGTTTGGGTTTAATTGAGAGACAAAGCATATGGTGGTAGGATCAGGCAACCGTTCTAAATACAGCTAGGCAAGCGAGCTGAAAGCTATAAAGAATGACATATAAACACCCTTGCCTGGGTAATCAGTCGACGGAGTAGACGTAGAAGGGTCCTCGGGCTCGGTGTCGGAGATCTCCACAAAAGTCTCCTCGGCAGTCTCAGGTGCTAACGTAAGGTACCGGCAAGGAAAAATCACACAAGTTAACATCGAGACCAACAAAGCTCAGGCATGGATGAGATGATCAAGTTTAATAGACATGGTGTGACCCTATCTAGTCAAATTTAAATGAAGGTGTTGATGACACGTCAACAACTTCATATGCAATTATTTATTTATTTATGGCTTTGGTCATAGCCTTAATTTTGGTGCAAGTAACATGGCAACATGGCAAGGCATGGAACAACAACAACAATTTAACAATAATAAGCATCGTGAAATAAATCTATCGATTCTGGAGACGGAGAAGTGTCTGTGAAATAGACACCGGGAAGGTTCAATAGAAGAAAAGGATCCCAGCCACTTGCATATGACAATATGTTAGGGGCTGGTTCAAGGCTGCAAGGATTGAAGATGACATGGAGAAGATATTGAAGGAACAAATGAACAGGATCAGCATGCACTGAAGTTGGTAGAAAGGCAGGCAATAGGGGCAAATGAACTTGAATGGTTAATAGTGTTTGCACCATGTCCAATTTTTGCGTTGCACAAAACACAAAATGGACCTCACCATTGTATCCCTTGGATCTTGCTGCCTCAAAAACATATATGACATGGCTCCAATTGAATTTGCAAAGCACAATTTGCAAATTCAGAAGAACTGAAGGGCCTAAGTGCAAATTGCCAACACCTCAATATTTTAAGGCTCAATTTACAAAATGGACCTCACCAAGGGATTCAGTGAGAAAATATACCCCAAAATCATATATGGCAAGATATGTTTGGGGTAAAATGCTCAAAAGCCCAAATTCAGATTTGAATTTGAATTCAAATCAGATTTGTAATTAAACAGAAAAGAAAATGGAAAAAGAAATGGAAAGAGGCTCAACCACTTGGGATGGTCTCGGGAAAAACCGACCCAACTCCAAAACAAACAGTGGGCTCAGCCCACTGCCCACTCGGGCAACGCCTCACTTCCGCAAGGGGCCCACTCGTCAGCCTCTCGGAAAAAAGGAAAAAGGGGGGCATTGCGCTTGCTGGGTCTCGAACCCACGCCGTGCCCTTCACACGAAGCCCCCCTTGCCACTACACCACTCGACTGAACTTTACAAAGGAGGGGTAGCAGGAAAGGTGATGTCGGGACCTAGGGTTAGCGTATGCAAGTCCAGCTACGACATAGTCATATGGAGAGCCGAGAACCGTACCCACTTTTCTAAGCAGACAAGTCCAAGCACAGAACGTTCTCGGAAAGCATCATACGTGAGGGGCATCCCATCCAGGCCGGATGATCATCTGAGATGGGTCCTCATCATCCGCACACAAGTCTAATGATATGGGTGATGAACTCCCATATTGCAGACAAGTCGCCTCAATCATACTATCGACTATTTCATAACCCTTACATAGACTTACTCCAGCCCGATCACTTAGTTGGGGTCTAGGGCGGGCTCGATCATACATCAAAATGTGCACGAGACAGAGTCTCGAACAATCGCATCGCGATGCCCCAAGCTGCGCACATCTAAGGGCCACTTGGTGTATAAAAGACCGCCAGCCAGATCACAACTAAGGTCTCGAAAACCCATACTAAGACATGCATGTTATAATCATACACGCAGCAAACATGTCCAGTATTAACAACAGGTATCATTGAAATTCTCTACAAGTATACAACTTTGTTGATAAATCTTACAGAGTGCACACAGAGATCACAAGTATGTGATCCAACATTACATCAAACATGCGGAAGCAAAGTAGGTCTGAGTACAGACAAGTTTAACAAATGGCTTAGAGAAGCCTTATCTATAAACAAGCCCTTCCACGAGGGATCCAGTCGTCTGACTGGGACTACACTAGCTTCATCTTCAGTCGTCGAGCTCGATGAAGAATCCACCTTCGGGTCAGTGGGTTCATCTAAAACATAGAATAAGCAAACGTGAGTACAAAGTCGTACTCAGCAAGATTTACGTAGGAACTATACTACTCATGCACATGTATCAAGGTAACGGGAGGTGGGGTTCAATTGCAGAAGTGCCAGCTTTGACTTGGCTAGTCCTGAACTACGAGTACCAGACTTGAGGTAAGAAGCGTACACGAGTCCACTACATCTCTTCAACCAATTACACCACTATGGTGCCTTCCTCGACTTCCCCACGAGAAAGCACGCCATAGCACTCACGCTT
The DNA here is from genome assembly GCA_950022295.1 of Bromus sterilis. NCBI lineage: Eukaryota > Viridiplantae > Streptophyta > Magnoliopsida > Poales > Poaceae > Bromus > Bromus sterilis. Next base: position 266,260,888 of record OX465598.1, on the reverse strand, counting down.
ATCTTGGTAATTTTTATAAGTGTCCAGTTCAAGTTGTCTAATAATCAAGCTAAGCTTTCCAAGCAGTCCTTAAACGCGGATGCGACTATTCGAATAGTTTCGTTAACCCTGCAGGGGTGTACCGCTACACACACGTGTCATCAGTTACCGCCTTTTGCGTGTCACCGTTCAAGAGGTGACAGCGAGGATGCCACCACAACACTTCGCCCACTGCTCCGTTCTAGTCCAGAGAGTCGCCTATCTGAGGGGGATCCGTATGGAAGTCCGGCCGAGGTTCCAGTACAGCCTCAAACGATTTGTGCAGGGTCCCAAGCCGGTCTTGAAAAGCCGTTCATCCACTTCGCAGACCGTGCCACAGCCCTACCAGAACTCCGAACTACTGCGACTTCTGGGATTCGAACGGGGTGAGGTACTAGGATGAGAGGGGTCAGTGAGCCCAATGTGTGGTTGTACTCTTCTTCTTAGATCACCACACAAGAACTCAGACTTCAGGCGGTGTTCAACGAGACAACCCACTGTGTACTCCTACACAGCCTCTCATCGTTCACCTCGTATTAGGGTAAATTCACCAACACAGTTTCACTTTCATCAACACCATGTTCACTACCATCCTGACTCACATCAAAAGCAGCCTCATTGTACCACTAAGCATGCAATAAGCAGTAACAGTTGCAGGGGCCACATGATATCAAACAACTCCTATGTCAGCTAGGATTGTGGTTTGCTTACTACTGTGACAAGATGATAGGTCATGCATCGGATATGGGTTCCACTATGCGGTAGAATCGATACAAGGTGATCTCCTAAACATGCATAAGCGAGACATGAGAGGGAAGTGGGATTTTATCGACATGATCAATGGGGGTTTGCTTGCCTTGCTGACGAGGTTCAGTATCGGGGTCTTCAACGAAGGGGGTGGTCTCCGGATCCGGCTCCACTTCTATTCGAGCAAACAATACAAACAAAGTGATCAACATAAGGTACAATTCACAAGCACATGATCAATTGTATAAAGTGATGTTCATGGTACTAATGTGTTGAGCATTCCATTTAAAAGGAGTATATTGCATTTGAAATGCAAATTCAAAATCCATTTGATTTATCGATGATTTTCAAATGCATTTGAATCCAAGAATGTTCATTTGAAAAGGTTGATCATGAAGTGATGTTTTAAAGGTGAGGTAAAGTCTCTGATGTGTGGATGAATCCATTTAAAAGAAGTGTGTTGCAAAGTCATTTGCAAATTCACTCCAAATTTGAATTCAAAAGAATGCCATATGCATGTTTGCTACTGTTCACCCATTTTAAAATGGTCAAACATAGAAACAAGTTGCATATTCACAATCCTTGTATTTTTCTGATAATTTTAGACATATTATTTTTCCAATTTGGAGTTAGTATGAATTTTCTATGATTTATTGAAGTTTAAATGATTTTCTGTGTTTTTCTGATTTCTTTTTAAATCATAAATGCAATTACTGCATCAGCATGACCTCAGCATGACATCAGCAGGGGTCCCACTGTTTGATTTCTGTTTAATTAAAAGTTAAGAGGGCTTAAGGGGGGCTGGCCCCACTTGTCATTGGGCTAGGGGGGGTGGGGGATTAGCTGGCTAATGGCCTTGGGCCCACTGTCCAGAGAGAGAGAGAGAGGAGGGGTTAGGGCTCCGGTTAAGCTCCTAATGGCGGGGTCGCCGGAGAGTTCGCCGGGGCATCGCCGGACTTGAAAAAACGGCACGGGACGAGGCATGGGTGCCACTGGGAGGAAGCCCTCGACCTGCTGCGTCGGTTGGGGCTAGGCGGGGCTCAAGTGGAGGCCTGTGGCCATGACCTCGACGAAGGAGGCGGCGGCCGGAGCACTGGTGTGGGATGCGCGTCGCTGCGATGCACGGGGAGGAGCGTGGAAAGGGCCAGAAGGTGTGCGTGCTCACCAGGAGCTTGACGAAGGTGTCGGAGTCGTCGGGGAGGCTCAGTGGGCGACGAATTTTTCGCGGATTTCATGGCGGCCGGCGGCGCGAAGATTGAAGCCCTCGTCGTCTTCGGGGAGCTGCGACTCGATTGACTCCACAGGGTGACGTACCAGGCCGCGGTGGAGCTGAAGGACACAACGGGGAGGTGGCTCGTCGACGTTGGCCGCGCAGGGGCTCGCCGGCGTTCTCCGGGATGCTACGGGTGCGTGCGAGATTTGCGAAGCAGAGGGAGGCAGGGCTAGCGGAGAGAGACGGAGATGGAAGGGGCCTCTCTGGGCGTCTCCGTGGCGTGTAGATGAGGCCCCGGGTGGCCTCGAAGTGCCTCGGTGGCGTCGGCGCGCCCACGGCTCGCCACCGAGCAGCTTTGGGGGAAGGGGAGGAAGAAGACAAGCCCCAAGTGGGCTTGGGCTGGGGGGGACTAGTTGGGCTGGGGTGGCCTGGTAGGGTGGGCTAGATAGGTTTTTCTAATTCTTCTGTAATTTCTATTTTATTTTATATTTCTGTTATTTGTTTTGCTCTGGTAAAAATACCATAGCATTTCATAAAAATGCCCAAATCATTTTATAAACCCTAGGTGACCAGTAGCTAGTCACATTTAGGATTTGGGAATTTTTGAAATTCAACTTATTTGAATTTCAAATCAAATAGGGGTTCTTTTAATTTTCCAAGGCACTGTTTGAATTCCAAGGCACTGTTTGAATTTTAGAAAATTCCTTGGGCATGGAAATGAACCCAAACCACTTTTGCAATGATCAACATCATTTATAGGAATTTTCCAAATCTTCAAATGATTTTTGGAAAAATATTTTTATCTGGCCATTTGAATTAATTTCTCAGGGCTTTTCTTTTCCCCATTTTTGAATTTCATTTGAATTTTTGCATGATGCATAGAGCACAATCAAACCCTAGCACTTACCTAACTTGGGGTTGTGACAACTCGCCCCCACTCAAAAGAATCTCGTCCCGAGATTCAGAAGTCGTCGGGAGGAAGGTGGGGTACTCGGCACGGAGGCGGTCTTCTCTTTCCCACGTAGCTTCTTTCTCAGAGTGGTGTGACCATTGCACTTTCAGAAACTTGATCTTCTGACGACGGGTGACACGCTCTGCGGAATCAAGAATACGAATGGGGTACTCTCGATAAGAAAGGTCATCTTGGAGATCAAGCGTTTCATGGTCGACTTCGTGGATGGGGTCCTTGAAGCAACGCCTGAGTTGTGACACATGGAACACGTCATGTACTCGGGAAAGGTGCGGGGGTAGTTCAAGTTGGTAGGAAACTTCTCAACGTTTAGCAAGAATGCGGAAAGGTCCGATGTAACGTGGGGCCAACTTGCCTTTGATACCGAATCGTTGGGTACCCTTCAGAGGAGTAACCCGAAGGTAAGCCTTCTCATCCAGATTGTAGCTCTCTTGCCTATGATGACGATCATAGTAGCTTTTCTGACGAGACTGAGCGGCTTTCAATTGATCACGAACAATGCGAACTTGCTCTTCTGCTTCCTTGATCATATCCGGTCCAAAGAATTGTCTCTCACCGGTTTCTGACCAGTTTAAAGGTGTTTGACATTGTCGTCCATATAGGAGTTCAAAAGGAGCCATGTTTAGACTAGATTGAAAACTATTGTTATAAGAAAATTCGGCGAATGGAAGAGACTTCTCCCAATTCTTTCCGAATGAGATAACACAAGCTCTGAGCATGTCTTCAAGAATTTGGTTAACCCTTTCGACTTGACCGCTAGACTGAGGATGGAAAGCGGTACTAAAGGAGAGATGAGTTCCCATAGCATGTTGGAAGCTTCCCAAAAATCTAGAGGTGAAAAGGATACCACGATCAGAATTGATTTCCAAAGGAACACCGTGAAGGGATACAATTCTAGAGACGTACAAGTCCGCTAACTGGCTAGCAGTTATAGACTCGCGAACGGGAAGGAAGTGAGCAACTTTGGAAAGCCTATCTATGACAACGAAGATGGCATCGTTTCCTTTCTGGGTTTTTGGAAAGCCGGTGATGTAGTCCATACCGACTTTGTCCCATTTCCACTCTGGAATAGGAACAGGTTGAAGTGTACCAGCAGGTCTTTGGTGTTCTGCCTTAATGCGACGAGAAACATCACATTCGGTAACAAATCGAGCAGTGTCTCTCTTCATCCTAGTCCACCAAAATCTCTGGCGTAGATCTCGGTACATTTTTGTGCTACCGGGATGAATCGAGAGGGGTGTGTCATGGGCTTCCTAGAGGATGAGTTGCCTTAGTTACCTATTCTTAGGTACTACCAAACGATTTCCAAAGAATACCGTTCCTTTACTATCTGTGGAGAAACATCTAGCAACTCCGCTAGCAATGTTCTCCTTGATCCGACGAACACGTCGTGCACGCCTTTGGGCAACTATGATTTGATCCTCAAGAGTTGGTTTCCCACCAAGTTGAAAAGAGATCCACGAGGAACAATCTCGAGATTGAGCTTTCGAAATTCCTCATGAAGAAGTGGTTGATATTGTTGTAACATGAGGTTGTGACAATACGACTTACGACTTAGTGCATTAGCCATGACATTGGCTTTGCCTGGGGTGTAAGAAATTCCTACGTCGTAATCTTTTATCAACTCAATCCAGCGTCTTTTCCTGAGATTAAGATCTGGCTGGGTGAAAATTTATTTGAGGCTTTGGTGGTCGGAATAGATCTCACAACGATTACCAAGGAGGTAATGTCGCCAAGTTGTTAGGGCATGAACTACGGCAACGAGTTCAAAGTCATGGGTAGGATAGTTCTCTTCATGTGGCCGCAACTGGCGTGAAGCATAAGCTACCACATGTCTATCTTGCAGAAGTATGCATCCTAACCCTTGCCGTGATGCGTCACAAAAGATCTCGAAATCCTTTTTGGTGTCTGGAGGTGCAAGTACGGGTGCAGAAGTCAATCTTCTTTTTAGCTCTTGAAAGCTTTCCTCGCACTTGGAAGTCCATAGGAATTTCTTATCTTTCTTGAGGAGTTCAATCAGTGGCTTTGCAAGTTTGGAGAAGTTCTCAACGAAGCGACGGCAATAGCAGGCTAGGCCAAGAAAACTCCTAACTTGCTTAACCGATTCAGGTGGAGTCCAGTCAAGGACGGCCTGAACTCTCTCGGGATTCACAGCAATGCCTTTTGCAGAAATTACGTGGCCTAAGTAGGTCACTTCTGGTAGCCAAAATTCACACTTGGAGAATTTAGCATACAGGCGATGCTCTCTAAGTTTCATCAATACCAGCCTTAGATGTTCGGCATGTTCTTCTTCGTTCTTCGAGTAGATGAGAATGTCATCGAGATAAACTACAACAAATTTATCTAGGTACTCCATGAAGATCGAATTCATCATGCGCGAGAAAGTGGCGGAGGCATTGGTTAAACCGAAGGACATGACGGTGTACTCGTAAAGGCCATAACGAGTAGTGAAAGCCGTTTTGGGAATGTCCTCATTTCGGATTTTGATTTGATGATAACCTAATCTCAAATCCATCTTGGAGAAGACAGAGGATCCAGCAAGTTGATCATAAAGATCATTGATCCTGGGCAGTGGGTACTTGTTCTTTATCGTCGCTAAATTTAGCGGGCAATTGTCTACGCACATCCTTTCTGTTCCATCTTTCTTCGTTACGAACAGAACGGGGCAACCCCTTGGCAATGAGCTAGGGCAGATGAAGCCTTTTTCCAACAAAGCTTCAAGTTGGGTTTTAAGCTCAGCTAACTCACGTGGGCCATTTTGTATGGGCGTCTAGAAATTGGTGCGGTTCCTGGCATAAGGTCCACTATGAACTCTACACATCTGTCGGGTGGCTAGGTTTAAGGAGTTTGGTTACTGGATGGTTTTCCTGAGGATGACCATGGCTTACTAGGGGCTACAACAGATATGTCAGAGTAACAAAGTACCCCAACACGATGGTTAGTGTGGTTTTCCTGGCTAGAAGACATCTAAAGTGAGAGGAATAACTGCAAATGAACCACTATAGGTTTCTAGAAGAAAACCTACATCAAACACTATGGAACTGTCGGGCATGCCACCTAGAAAAACTTCTGGAAGGACATCCGAAATAGAGGGAAAGATTTTGCAAACGCATCAGATTATGAAGAAACCTGGAATGACTCGGACAGCATAACGGCTGTAATTGCAAGAAAACAATTTTCTTTAATGTAGATACAACACTTACATAATACGATGTAAGAAATCAGCATTACAACAATGCTAGGAAACAGGACACAACTTTCGTACGGCTACAAGGAAGCAAACAGCGAGATGTTCTAATCAGACAGAGGTGAGCCTAGTCCTATCTTCCCGTAGAATAAGATGAGGGTGACTCAGAACTCAGAACGATGAGGGTAAGGAGAAAAAGAAGCCTTACGTTGTTCCCTTATATACCCAGAGTAATTATATAACTATAGAAGGCTAGACTCGACTTTGGCCAAGGCTGATAATCCTACAGTCAGTCCTGCTCTGATACCAAGTCTGTCGGGACCCGGGGTTAGCGTATGCAAGTCCCGCTACGACATAGTCATATGGAGAGCCGAGAACCGTACCCACTTGTCTAAGCAGACAAGGCCAAGCACAGAACGTTCTCGGAAAGCATCGTACGTGAGGGGCATCCCATCCAGGACGGATGATCATCTGAGATGGGTCCTCATCGTCGGCACACAAGTCTAATGATATGGGTGATGAACTCCCATATTGCAGACAAGTCACCTCAACCATACTATCGACTATCTCATAACCCTTACATAGACTTACTCCAGCCCGATCACTTAGTCGGGGTCTAGGGCGGGCTCGATCATACATCAAAATGTTCACGAGACAGAGTCTCGAACAATCGCATCGCGATGCCCCAAGCTGCACACATCTAAGGGCCACTTGGTGTATAAAAGACCGCCAGCCAGATCACAACTAAGGTCTCGAAAACCCATACTAAGACATGCATGTTATAATCATACACGCAGCACACATGTCTAGTATGAACAGCAGGTATCATTGCAATTCTCTACAAGTATACAACTTTATTGATAACTCTTACAGAGTGCACACAGAGATCACAAGTCTGTGATCCAACATTACATCAAACATTAGGAAGCAAAGTAGGTCTGAGTACAGACAAGTTTAACAAATGGCTTAGAGAAGCCTTATCTATAAACAAGCCCTTCCACGAGGGAGCCAGTCGTCTGACTGGGACTACACTAGCTTCATCTTCAGTCGTCGAGCTCGATGAAGAATCCACCTTCGGGTCAGTGGGTTCATCTAAAACATAGAATAAGAAAACGTGAGTACAAAGTCGTACTCAGCAAGACTTACGTAGGAACTATACTACTCATGCACATGTATCAAGGTAAAGGGAGGTGGGGTTCAATTGCAGAAGTGCCAGCTTTGACTTGGCTAGTCCTGAACTACGAGTACCAGACTTGAGGTAAGAAGCGTACACGAGTCCACTACATCTCTTCAACCAATTACACCACTATGGTGCCTTCCTCGACTTCCCCACGAGAAAGCACGCCATAGCACTCACGCTTATCTTGGTAATTTTTATAAGTATCCAGTTCAAGTTGTCTAATAATCAAGCTAAGCTTTCCAAGCAGTCCTTAACCGCGGACGGGGCTATTCGAATAGTTTCGTTAACCCTGCAGGGGTGTACCGCTACACACACGTGTCATCAGTTACCGCCTTTTGCGTGTCACCGTTCAAGAGGTGATAGCGAGGATGCCACCACAACACTTCGCCCACAGCTCCGTTCTAGTCCAGAGAGTCACCTATCTGAGGGGGATCCGTATGGAAGTCCGGCCGAGGTTCCAATACAGCCTCAAACGATGTGTGCAGGGTCCCAAGCCGGTCTTGAAAAGCCGTTCATCCACTTCGCAGACCGTGCCACAGCCCTACCAGAACTTCGAACTACTGCGACTTCTTTGGTGCCTCGAAGTGCCTCGGTGGCATCGACGCGCCCACGGCTCGCCACCGAGCAGCTTTGGGGGAAGGGGAGGAATAATACAAACCCCAAGTGGGCTTGGGCTGGGGGGGGACTAGTTGGGCCGGGGTGGCCTGGTAGGGTTGGCTAGATAGGTTTTTCTAATTCTTCTGTAATTTCTATTTTCTTTTCTATTTCTGTTATTTGTTTTTCTCTGGTAAAAATACCATAGCATTTCATAAAAATGCCCAAATATTTTTATAAACCCTAGGTGACCAGTAGCTAGTCACATTTAGGATTTGGGCATTTTTTAAATTCAACTTATTTGAATTTCAAATCAAATAGGGGTTCTTTTAATTTTCCAAGGCACTGTTTGAATTTTAGAAAATTCCTTGTGCATGGAAATGAACCCAAACCACTTTTGCAATGATCAACATCATTTATAGGAATTTTCCAAATGTTCAAATGATTTTTGGAAAAATATTTTTTTCTGGACATTTGAATTAATTTCTTAGGGATTTTCTTTTCCCCATTTTTGAATTTCATTTGAATTTTTGCATGATGCAAAGAGCACAATCAAACCCTAGCACTTACCTAACTTCGGGTTATGACAGGTGAGCCAACACTAAAGCTTAACTGAACTCCGAATCGACACCTGACAGACACCGGAGCAGCCAGCTTCAGGCAACGCTAGCGTGGGCTACGCGGCGGCGCTGGCTCTGCAGGCACCACGAGCCCCTAGCTGGCACATCCATGTATGGGAGTACGCCGGGATCTGGCTGGAGTCGAAACAACGGCGATGGAAACTTCAATTGAAAGAATCACGACGTTACTGTCACTGAAGACGGATTCAGATGACGCAAGGCGGCGACTTCCGACGACCGTGAAGTCGCACATAGGTCGCCGGGGACTCGAGCAAACCTACGGGGATGAAGACGGCACCTACGTCTACGCGACGGGACCGGGGCTTGCCCCATCCCTGCATCAACGACGACGGCCGGCTCGTCTCAAGTCGAGGCGGCGCACTGCTCTGCAACTACTTCCGACAACGGCAACACGGAGACTACACGGGCGCAAAGGGGCACCTTTGCGGCCAAAGGCGTGGCCAGAACACGCCTAGAGTCTGCACGAACTCACCCCGGGCACACCATGGACAAGGCGACCACGGTGGTTCAACGCCGACGGCTTCGCGCGGAGACAGGCGACACAACTCCTCGGGGAACTACGCTACGCGCTACGGGAGGAACAAGAGGGCATCGAGGTTCACCTTGCAGGTCACGCCGTGTGTCCCAGTCCTGCTGTAGCGGAAGAAGACGAGCTTGGCGACGACGACACCGTGCAGAGTTCCCCGACGACGCCCACGGCTCCGCTGCGCTCCCGGGTCCCTCGCTGCTACCTGCGACCGGATGATCGTCCAAAACGTATCTATAATTTCTGCTTGCTCCATGCCTCTTTTGTGTGATATTGCTATGATATTGATGAACTTCCATACACTTTTGATCATATTTGGTCTAACCTATTAACTCAGTGCACCCCAGTGCCATTTTCTTTTTTCTGCTGTTTTTCTATTTCAGGTTTCCCCATTATTTAAAGTACCAGAAAAATTCCGGGAAAAATATAGGAAAAATCAGCGTACCGGAAGCTTCGCGAAGAGCCCAGGAGGGGCCAGAAGGGAGCCAGGGGGGGCCTAGGCGGCCAGAGGGCGCGGCCAGGCCCCTGGAGCCCCTGGCCCACCTCTAGCTGCCCCCTTTCGCCTATTTATTCCCTGTGACGAGAAACCCTCGGAGACAAAACCCCTTTTCGCGATCTCTCCTCTGTTCCACCGCCGCCGCGCTTCCAAGATCGGGAGCAGCAGAAGACCTCTTCCCGGCACCCTGCCGGAGGGAGGAATCACCTCCGGGAGCTTCTCCACCACCATGGATGCTTCCCGGATGAACCGTGAATAGTCCACCTTGGACCATGGGTCCGTTATTATTAGCTATGTGATGTTCTCCTCCCCTCTTTGTTATTCATGGATTAGACCTCGTGAGATGCCCTACATGATCGAGGCACATATGTAATCTTTCTGCTGTTGCTATACTGAGTTTGCTGGGATCCGATGGGTTATGAGATTATGTTCAGATTGTGATTGAGTTATATATTTTATTCTCTTATTTTATATTTATGTTCTTGAGTAACTCTTGCATGTTCTCCGTTGTTGTTTATTGCTTTGGCCAAGTTGTAGGTAGTGACTCCAAGAGGGAGCGTTATGCATGATTGTGGGTTCATGCCCCCCGATGGCTAGCGTGAGTGACAGAAACATGAGTCTAGGGGATGTGCTATTACCACAAGGGGGAAAACAACAGTGCTTGTACTTGCGGGTGCAAGGATTGTTTACTTTACGCAAAGTTCTTTAATGCAGTTGTCAGTTGCTTTGAGTATACACTTTGGGTGGGATTCGCAACTTAATACCAGCGAGATGTTCTGGATAGATATCTCAAGGTGGATGATTAGTGGGTAGATGCAGATGGATTTCGGTCTACTTGTCTTGGCGTACCGCTCGTGCTTTTGTGCCCCTTCCTTTCTGTTTTGCATAATTAGCATTGGTTTATGCACATAATCCTGTCAATTGCCCAGCTGTAATTTGTTTACCTCGCATGGTTGTTTTATCGACTTTTGGGAGAGAGACATCACTAGTGAACATCATGAGATCCAGGTCCATACTTCCACCACTGTTTAAACTATCAATTTACTTTCAGTATTTACTTTTCAGTTTCTATCACTATCATTATTATCCCTTGTGTTTTATCCTTTGTAAACAACAAGGCCGGAGGAATTGACAACTCCTCTGTAATCGTTGGGAGCAAAGCTATCTGTGTGAGTGCAGGTCCATCAGAAGCAAGTGATTATCTTCAAACGGCGCATCACTTGCCGAACTACCTACTTGTCGACCTTGGAGTCCTACGGGAGACAATCTTAAAAACTCAGTATCTTCACCGAGGGAAACTTGCCGTTACGCTACATCTCACCTTCCACTTGGGGTAACCAACGAGGGCGAGAAGTTATCTCGTGTATCAAGCAAATTTCTGGCGCCGTTGCCGGGGACTCCACTCTTCAAGATAGGGGAGTTGCACACTATCTTTTATCTTTGTTTTTTAGTCTTGTTAGTTTACCTTTCAGTTTTTGCTTTAGTGTCTTTTATCAAAAATCAAAAAAATAGTTATCTTGCCTGCTGCTACTATGGGTTCCTCTGAAAACACCAAGTTGTGTGACTTCACTAGTCACAACAACAGTGAATTTATCTGCACTCCTATTGCTACACCTGCTACTTCAGCACCTTCTTATGAGATTAAACCTGCTTTGCTGAATCTTGTTATGAAAGATCAATTCTCTGGTGCTAGAGATGATGCTGCTTTGCATTTAAATAATTTTATTGAGCTTTGTGATATGCAAAAGTACAAAGAAGTAGATGGTGATATTGTTAAACTTAAGCTTTTTCCTTTCTCCTTGAGGGATGAAGCTAAAATCTGGTTTCAATCCTTGCCTAAGAATATCATAGATTCTTGGGATAAGTGTAAGGATGCTTTTATCGGGAAGTACTATCCCCCTTCTAAGATTATCCAATTGAGGAGCTTTATTATGAATTTTAAGCAATTGGATAATGAACACGTTGCCCAAGCTTGGGAACGCATGAAATCTCTTGTTGAGAATTGCCCTACGCATGGTTTGACTACTTGGATGGTTATCCAGACTTTTTATGCAGGCTTGAAATTTACCTCGCGGAACTTGTTAGATTCGGCCGCGGGAGGAACCTTTATGTCAACTACAATCGGTGCTGCCACAAAACTTCTCGATGATATGATGACCAACTATTCCCAATGGCACACCGAAAGAGCTCCAACAGGTAGGAAGGTAAACTCTGTCGAGGAAATCTCCTCCTTAAATGAAAAAGTTGACTTGATCATGTCTTTACTTACCAAGCAAGCTCCTATTGATCCTAAAAATGTTCCTTTAAATTATTTGATTGCTCAGGATCAAGTAGATGTCAACTTTATCTCTAGAAACAACTTCAACAACAATGCTTATAGGAGTATCTTTGGTAGCAATCCTAGACCGTTCCCCTCCAACAACTATGGGAACAACAACACTTATCCCAGCACCAAAAACTCCACTTATGAATTAGAGAGTATGCTTAAAGACTTTATCACTACCCAAAAAGCCTTCAACAAGAATATAGAGGAAAAACTAGAAAAACTAGATACCCTCTCGTCGAAGGTTGAAAATTTAGCCCATGAAGTAGAATTTCTTAAAATTAGAACTTATCCCCTTGAGGAGAGGAAGGTCACTCCTATGAATGCTATCCAATTGCAAATTAATGAAAACATTAGGATGATGGCTAAACTCAAAGAGAGATGGGCTAGAGAAAAGGAGGAAGAAGATAGAATTAAGAGCCTTCCTACACACCATACTGTTGCTACTATCCAAGTGGTTGAGGATATCCAAACTCTTAGCACCCAATCCACCCCTAGTCCCATAGGACCTATTAATGGTGATGCTATGACCTCAACCTTAGAAGAAGAAATTCCTATGACTATAGAAGCTACCAAACAAGTGAGCCTAGAGGACACCACTACTACTCTACTTGATAGTAGTGACCTTGATTTTGATAATTGCACTCTTTCTGAAGTTATTCGTTTCCTTCACAAGATTTCTAGAGACCCCCACACTAGCACACTTAATCTTGCCTTCACGGAGCATATCACTAATGGTCTCATCAAAGATAGGGAGGAGAAGCTTAGGGTAGAAGCCGCCATACCTAGAAAGCTAGAAGATGGTTGGGATCCTATGATTAAAATTAAGTTGAATAACTTTTCTTGTTATGCTTTATGTGATCTTGGAGCTAGTACCTTTGTTATTCCCAAAAGAATGTATGATATATTTGAATTGAAACCTTTTGATGCTTGTTCTTTTGGTGTTCTTCTCGTCGATTCTTCCGTAAAGAAACCTTTGGGGAAGATAGATGATGTTCTTATCATTGTCAATGACAATTATATTCCCGTTGATTCTACTATTATGGACATTGAATGTGAACCTTCTTGTCCAGTTATTTTGGGACGTCCTTTTCTTCGCACCGTAGGTGCTATTATAGATATAAAAGAAGGGATTATAAAATTCCTATTTCCTCTCAAGAAAGGGATGGAACACTTCCCTAGGAAAAAGATTAAGTTGCCTTTTGAGTCCGTCACACAGGCTAGTTATTTTCTTGAAAAGACTTGATCTATTTGCATTAAGCCTAGCTAATGGCTTTAAAGAAGCGCTTTCGGGAGGCAGCCCGCAACGAATTTAGGTTTTACTTTTTGTTTTTCTTCTGTTTTTAGTGGTATTGATGATTGTTACTACTGTAGCAACATCATTGTATCTATACTTTTCAAGCTTTGTGCCTTTTATAGCCTCATACGATAAGGGAAGTGAAAGTTGTGGCATGCTGTCCAGAAAACAGATTCTGTCCTCGTGACTAGAAAATTCAGAGAAAAATCCCAGTTCATATTTTTGAGATGAGTTTTTTACACAGCGTGCTCTATACAATTACGAAACTTTCGTATGTTCGGAGTTTTTTTATTTGAGTTGCAGAACTAAATTTTTTTTACTACCTGCTGGTCTGTTTTCACAGATTCTGTCATGTTTTGCCTTTTCTTCGTTTTGCAAACCTTAAGATTGCTTTTTATTTGCAAAAACCATTTGGCACTCTTGAGAAACAGTAGCTCTTCAAGATTATCTTTATTTCCAGTAGAGAAAAAATTATTTTATTATGGGTACTAACCTCGCTAATCAGATTATGATGAGTTATGTATGAAGGGAGTTTTCAAGTGTGCAAGGGAAGATGATGAAAGAAGATTAAGAAGTGTCAAGCGTTCAAGCTTGGGGATTCCCCCATGCATCCCCAAGAATTATTCAAGGAGACTAAAGCGTCTAAGCTTGGGGATGCCCCCATGCATCCCCTTCTCCATAGACAATTATAAGTTCGTCTCTCGTCTCACTATATTTTTATCGCTTCATGCGTTATGTGCTATTCTTGGAGCGTCTCGCTCTTAGGTTTTGTTTTTAGTTTCTTTAGCTTTGCTTTCTGTTCATAACAAGTTAGAACCCAACTTTCTTTGTGTGGGAGAGAAACACGCTCCACTTCCAAAATTTAGAACACAACATAGGACTTTTCATGCTTATATTTGTTGTGTTTGTTCTTTATCTTTCTGTAGCTGCTGTCATGCTTTTCTCTTAGCTTTCAAGTTTATCTTTTAAAAGAGATGTTGTTTAGTTTTTTGCTGGAAATCTCTTGGGTTTTCATGTTTATCTTGTTTAGATAGTTTGCCTGTTGCACTGAGTTTTGTGTCTTGACTTGAAGTAGGCAATTGAGGTTGCTATTCTTTTTGTAGTAGTAACTTGCAAAAGTTTTGAGGTGTTTTCTTGAGTAATGTTTGGACTTTTGGTGTCAAGAGCTTTCAAAAACCTACAAATTAGTTGAGAACTTTAGCTACTAGTTGGTTCACTACTCTTCTGAGGGGTCGAATATTAGAGTACACTGACGTACCATGAGTCGAGGATGCGCAAGGATAACCAAACCCCCATACACTCCTCCTCGGGGTACTTGTCTCTTTGTGAACCTCCTTATTAGATTGAGACTTACCGATAATAAGTGCATGAGTTCTTCGGACTAATGTGAGTATTTGAAAGTTGACACTTCCACCTTCCCATATTTTGCTAGCCTTTCCTGTGCCGTGCATTGCTTTCTTCTCACTCTGAGAGTTAGCGTCCACTTTCGTCGGTACATCCAAACCCTTGGCACGATACGCTCTTTGTAACAGCACAGATTTCACAAAAATTAAAAATTTTGTTTTCGGTGTGAGTTGTCTGATTGTCTGATTTGTTTGCTGTGTTTGCATCCCCGATTTATCGATCGGCGATTATTTTCCCCCCTCTTATCTCGTACCGGACGGAGACCGACCCTTGCCACCTTGACACTCGACCTTTGCGACACCGGGTTTCACCCGATCACCGTCGCCAAAACCGCGCGACACCAGCCGCAGCCAACAGAACGAAAAACCCCGTTTAATAAATAAATGGGATATTTTTATAGCGCGCCGAAAAGTGTTCTCGAAACGGTTCCAGCGCGAGGTGAACGCCGTCGGCTCGACGCGCTGATCGCGCAGTTCGAAGTTTTACCCGAATCGGAGGTCCTGCGGACCCCCGGCGGTCAGAAACATAGACACCGCGTGCGAGAGAGAAAAACCGGGGATGTTTTTGCAAACTGCTAGCCACCTGGGCTATATAAAGACCACCAAACTCCCACATCCTTCTAGGGTTTCCCTAGACACAAAATTGCAGCCACCCCCCTCACAATAGCCCCAATTTTCGCAATTAGCCCATTTTGCCAAAATTCCAGCCTCCCTGCGATCTGGACCGTTGGATCGGCCAATCCAACGGCCCAGGGAACTCCCCACCAACCACCTCCATCCCTACCTCTCCTCCGAGCCGGGCCGCCACCTCCCTCATCTCCCTCTTCTCTTCTCCCTGCTCCTCTCCTTCTCTCACTCTTCCTCCTAACCCCTCCTCTCCCTCGCAGGTCCTGATCCGCAGCATGCCCGAGCGCCATGGCCATGCAGCCGAAGACCTCGAGCCCGAGCGTCGCCGCTGCCCGCAAACGGCCGCTGCCGCCTGGATCCGGCAAGGAGCCGACCGGATACGCACCTCCTCGCCGCCCAACGCCCGACCCAACCGGAACCGCGCCTTCATGCCTCGCTGGAGTCCACCTGCAACCGCGGCGGCGCCATCAACCCTGTCCGGGAGGGGCACGAGGCCCTGCCTCCCCGCTCGCCCGTTCGCTGTGCCCGTGGTGGGCCAGATCCCCACTGCGGCCCAGCCGGCCTGGCAGGCCTCCGCGGCCCACCTCGCCAGTCAGGCCCAGTCCGCCTCCTCTGCCTCATGGGCCAGCCCATGGGTGAGCCTCCTCTGTTTTTTTTCTTCCCTCTATTTTTTCCCTTTTATCAAATTTCTGCAAAGTCTTTTAATTATTGTTGCTGATCTGTTTTTGCGCTGTAAATTGCGAGTAATCGGTAGCCCGTATCACGATGCGCCCAAAAGGAAAATTGCTTAGAATTGTGTGTACTTCAATCCATCTTTTGTGAGCATTTTGATTTGAGGCCATCTTGATGTTGTTAATCTATGTTGAAGTGGGCATCAGGCTGTTAACTGCTAATTTTTCCTGTTAGTGTGCTGCTGCTGTTATTTTATTGCAACTTTGGTTGATGATTGTGACACATCCATGAGGCCTGTTGCATTGATTACTTTTGCATCCTGTTAAGCATTGTTTCTACTTCAGTTCCATGCATTCACATGCCATATTTGCTTGATGCATGTTGATTGTATCTTCAACCAAAGTAGCTACCCTGCTGTTAGTGTGCTGCTGTTTATATTTTGTTGCAACTTCGGTCGACGAGTGTGTCGCGACCATTTATCGGAATTGATTGATTCCAATTGCATATTGTTAAGCATCATGTCTAATTCCATTATATGTATTTCATTGTCATGATATGCTTGCTGTTCATATAGTTATTGAGCTCCAAAGTTGCTATGCTGCTGATTTTGACAACCACCTCTGTTTTTCTCCAAGTCTGTAACGTTCCGATGCCATGTTG
This sequence comes from Bromus sterilis, assembly GCA_950022295.1. Lineage (NCBI taxonomy): Eukaryota > Viridiplantae > Streptophyta > Magnoliopsida > Poales > Poaceae > Bromus > Bromus sterilis. The sequence continues at coordinate 266,244,334 of OX465598.1, read as the reverse complement.
CATGCTTAATATCTTTTGATCTATGATGCCTTTTTGCATGATTCCTTTTGCCATGCCTTCCCTGCCATGTCTACTTTAGTTTCATATGAATTGTGAGCATGTTTGAATTCAATAACCTGTTTATGCAATGCTCTAAAGTGTGCTTCCTGATGTTGGCAGGCTATGCCCGTAACTTGTTTTGCTTGTATCTTTTTAACCGTAACTCCGTTTGGGGTGTTCTTTACATGTAACTTGATTAGTTTTTTGTGTACTTTGGGTTTATGCTATTGTTTGCTGTTGTTAACCAACCTAAAATATGGTATAGGGCAGAACAGTACCAAATCTTTTAATTGTCGTGGGGTACTTAGTGGTATGCCGTGTTTAGGTTGTGCCTCACTTGAATTGACTAGCATACATAGTTTACCTTATGCTTCACCTCTTGACATGTTTGTGTGCTATGCCATGCTTGAGTGAGTTGCCATGTTAACAACCTTTGTTGATCACCTGTAGCTAAACAACTTGAACCTTTCCAAACGTGCGGTATCGTCGTGTGTGACGAGTAATCCACTTAACCTGTTAGTAACCGCTCTCGACTGTAGGTGCGATGTCTCGTGATGCCTTCTTGTTGATTCTTGCTCGCGTTTGCCTCGTAGTAATAGAGTGCTTGCTCGTTGATTGTTTTCCAGTGTTTACCGTCTTGTGTGCTTCGACGGATACCTCTCGGAGACGATGCGAGCTTGCGATCAACTACACCTTCGGAACCCGACTTATCAACAGGCAAGGACTATACATTACTTATGATCCATTCTATTTCAACCAGCGGTTTGCATGCTAGTATAGGATAGGTTCGATGTTTGATCCTACCACATGTTTACAACCTCTTTCAAACCGATACAGCCATGTCCCCTCCCAGCAAACCATGTACTTCTATGTTACTATTGCTCGTTGCTCAGCCCCTGCTTAGTATGCATGCTTAGGATGCTACGATGTTACCCTGTTACTCCTTGGTTTGGGATATCACATTATTATATTGTTGTTGATGATATGATTATTATTATGTTGACTATATTCGACGAAGGATGGAAGGTCTAGGCTATCCCGCCCCGACGCTTTGTTCCATTGGAGTCACCTAGGACCCGAGTTCCGGGTATTGGTTTTAAGACTGAGCGTGCCTAACCGCGTGTGGGATTTTTTGGGGTCCCCTTTTCTTACCTGCCTAGCTTCAAACATTTCTAGTGGTGGCCCAAGCTGATTTACCATTTGAAACCGTGTGTGTGCTGGTCGGCCGCCAGTTGTTTACAAACCAACCTGAACCAGTGAGGACATAGTTCCCTTGCTGGCCCACTTTGTCCGGCTAAGGACCCGGTTTCCCATGTGTGATTAACCGGCTATCCAAACCTGCGGCAGACGGTAGAGACCAGATCGAGAGCGCGGACGGCTCTTGAGCTGGATGTCGACTCACCGGGGGCCACCCGGATTTGTTCGTTGTTAGTTAGAGGGACCTATCATTTCGTATCTCTCGGAACTAAATCATAAAATGGTTGCCTATAATGGGTAGCAACTGAGAGAGATGGGCGTGCGTGCTGAGCCTTGTAATGGGAAGTTGGTACACCCCTGCAGGGTTAAATCTTTTCGAGAAACCGTGTCAACGGTTATGGACGACTTGAGACCTAATCCTTGTTTATATACAACAACAGCTGAGATAATCTTAATATAACTTGATCAATGTGTGCGTGTGCCTTGACTGCTTCTTCTTCATCGGGATGCGAAGAGGAGGACAAGGATAGGATAGGTGTTATGATTGCGTAAGTAGCTGATAGCAAGACTTGTTGGAGGCGATTCCTCATCAAATGCTTGGCTTCTTATCTTACTCTCTAGATCGTTAGCCACTTCATAAATGCTAGTGCGGCAGCAACCTCACCACTTACCCCATCCTTACCGTAAACTACTAGTTGTCCTAGAATGACGAGTGATGAAGTCCTTGCTGGGTCAGATGACCACTACAGTTGGATGCTGAGTACCTCTGTACTCATGATACTACCCCCAAACTCTTTTCAGGGTTCTTGATCGACAACAGGTATGGTGATCGACGTTTCACGTGGAGACACGACGACGACTAGTTAGGCGGATCCCGGCGGAGGGCCTGGACGCGTGTGGTTATGGGATCGATGTTTTTCTCTTTGCCACTAGGCATTTGCTTGTAATCTCTACCCAGACATATATCTTCCGCTGTTGTATTGTATTAAGGCAGTTGTATGCCGATTGTATGAGATGTTGTATCCTTGTATTTGTAATGTTGTGTAAGGCCCGATATGCGGTACTGTTCCAGATCTAGATGTTTCCATCCAGATCCGGGGACGAAGCACATATCGGTCCCACCGCGATATATGACGAAGTCATATGCCCCGGATTTCCAACATGATATCAGAACATTACAGATACAAGGATACAACATCTCATACAATCGGCATACAACTGCCTTAAATACAATACATCAGCGGAAGGTACATGTCTAGGTAGAGACTACAAGCAAATGCCTAGTGGCACAGAGAAAAGCATCGATCCCATAACCACACGGGTCTAGGCCCTCCGTCGGGATCCGCCTAACTAGTCGTCGTCGAGTCTCCACGTGAAACATCGGTCACCATACCTGTTGTCGATCAAGAACCCTGAAAAGAGTTTGGAGGTAGTATCATGAGTACAGAGGTACTCAACATCCAACTGTAGTGGTCATCTGACCCAGCAAGGACTTCCTCACTCGTCATTCTAGGACAACTAGTAGTTTACGGTAAGGATGGGGTAAGTGGTGAGGTTGCTTCCGCACTAGCATTTATGAAGTGGCTAACGATCTAGAGAGTAAGGTAAGAAGCCAAGCATTCGATGAGGAATCGCCTCCAACAAGTCTTGCTATCAACTACTTACACAAACATAACAACTATCCTATCCTTGTCCTCCTTCTCGCATCCCGGCGAAGAAGAAACAGTCAAGGCACACACACACGTTGATCAAGTTGTATTAAGATTATCTCAGTTGTTGTTATCTATGAACGAGGAGTAGGTCTCAAGTCTTCCATAACCGTGGACACGGCTTCTCGAAATGATTTAACCCTGCAGGGGTGTACCAACTGCCCATTACAAGGCTCCACACGCACACCCATCACTCTCAGTTGCTACCCATTATAGGCAACCATTTTATGATTTAGTTCCGAGAGATCCGAAATGACAGGTCCCTCTAACTAACAACGAACAAATCCGGGTGGCCCCCGATGAGTCGACACCCAACTCAAAAGTCGGTCGCGCTCTCGAATCGGTCTCTACCGTCTGTCTCGGGTTTGGATAGCTGGTTAATCACACATGGGAAACCGGGTCCTCAGCCGAACAAGGTGGGCCAGCAAGGGAACTATGTCCTCACTGGTCCAGGTTGGTTTGAAAACTACTGGCAGCGGACCAGCACACACACGGTTTCAAATGGTAAATCAGCTTGGGCCACCACTAGAAATGCTTGAAGCTAGGTAGGTAAGAAAAGGAGACCCCATAAAATCCCACACGCATTAGGCACGCTCAGTCTTAAAACCAATACCCGAAACTCGGATCCTAGGTGACTCGAATGGAACAAAGCGTCGAGGCAGGATTGCCTAGACCTTCCATCCTTCGTCGAATATAGTCAACATTATAATAATCATATCATCAACAACAATATAATAATGTGATATCCCAAACCAAGGAGTAACAGGGTAACAATGTAGCATCCTAAGCATGCATACTAAGCAGGGGTTGAGCAACGAGCAATAGTAACATAGCAGTACAAGGTTTGCTGGGAAGGGACAAGGATGTATCGGTTTGAAAGAGGCTGTAAACATGTGGTAGGATCAAACATCGAACCTAACCTAGACTAGCATGCAAACCGCTGGTTGAAATATAATGGATCATAAGTAATGTATAGTCCTTTCCTGTTGATAAGTCGGGTTCCGAAGGTGTAGTTGATCGCAAGCTCGCCTCGTCTCCGAAAGGTACCCGCGGAAGCGCATAAGACGGTAAACACTAGAAAGCAATCAACAAGCAAGCATCTATTACTACGAGGCAAACACGAGCAAGCATCAACAAGAAGGGAACACGAGACATCGCACCTACCGTCGAGAGCGGTTACTAACTGGTTAAGTGGAGTACTCGTCACACACGACGATACCGCACATTTACAAGGGTTCAAGTTGTTTAGCTACAGGTGATCAACAAAAGGTTGTTAACATGGCATCTCACTCAAGCATGTCATAGCACACAAACATGTCAATAGGTGAAGCACAAAGTAAACTATCTATGCTAGTCAATTTAAGTGAGGCACAATCCTAAACATGGCATAACACTAAGTGTCGCACGATGATTAAAACATTTGGTACTATTCTGTCCTAAACCATATTTTAGGTTGGTTAACAACAACAAACAATAGCATAAACACAAAGTACACGAAAAACTAATCAAGTTACATATAAAGAACACCCCAAACGGAGTTACGGTTAAAAAGATATAAGCAAAACAAGTTACGGGCACAATCTGCCAACATCAGAAAGCACACTTTAGAGCAATGGCTAAACAGGATATTCAATGTAAACATGCTCACAGATGATATGGAACTAAAGTAGACATGACAGGGAATGCATGGCAAAAAGAATCATGCAAAAAGGCATCATAGATCAAAAGATATTAAGCATGCAACATGGCATCGGAACGTTACAGACTTAGACAAAAACAAAGGTGGCTGTCACAAATAGTGGCATAACAACTTTGGAGCTCAATAACTATATGACCAGCAAGCATATCATGGCAATAAAATACATATAATGGAAGTATACATGATGCTTAACAATATGCAATTGGAATCACTCAATTCCGATAAACGGTTGCGACGCAACCGTCACCCGAATTTGCAACCAATTAACAGTTTCCAGCACAGCAGCACATTAACATCAGGATCACCACTTTGGAGCAAGATTTAATATAGCTAAAGCACCCAAACGTGACAAGTTAAAGCATGGAAATGAACTACACATGATGCTTAACACATAGGAAAAAGAATCAATGCAATAGGCCTCATGGATGTGTCACAATCATCATGCAAACTTGCAATAAAATAATAACAACATCACTAAACAGGAATTATCAGTAGTTTAACAGCCTGCTGCCCACTTCAACACAGATTTGCACCATCAATATGACCTCAAATCAAAATGCTCACAAAAGATGGATTGAAGTACACACAATTCTAAGCAGTTTTCGTTTTGGCGGCACGTTCATCAGAGCTACAGATTAATCGCTATTCGCAGCACAAAAATGAATCAGCAGAAAAAATTCTCCAGACTTAGCCAAAATCTGGAAAAAGGAAAAAACAAACAGAAAAAAAGGTAACGGGCCTCACCCAACTGGGCTTGGCCCAACAGTGGCTGGCTGGGCTCGGAGGCCGGCTCGGGCTGCTGGAGGGAGGTGGGCCGCAGCGCAGAGGCCGACCCACGTGGGCGCTGGAAGCCAGCCCAGGCCGGTGGCGGTGGTGGCCTCGTGCCTCCCGCACGGGACACGCCACGGCGGCGCTCGACGGCGAGCACAGGCGGTGCTCCGACGAGGAACGGGGCTGGCGCGGTGACGGAGGGGGCCGGGAGCAGCGAGATCGGGGCGAGGCGGCGTGGATCCAGTAGGTTGGGCGGCGCCGGCGTGAAGGCTTGAGGCGGTGCGCGGCTCCGTCAAGCTCCTGGACGGGGCTCCCATGGCGGCTGCAGTCCGCGTGCTGCACAAAGAGAGGAGGGGTGAGGGGAGAGAAGGAGAGGAGGAGGGAGAAGAGAAGAGGGAGAGGAGGGAGGTGGCGACCCGGCAGTGAGCTCGCTGGAGCAAGGCGCGCGGCGGCTCCACGGTGTAGGCTCCTCGGGCAAGAGAGAGAGGAGGAGACTAGTGGGAAGGCTACGGTGCATCTGGGCCGTCGGATCGCGAGATCTGACGGTCCAGATCGCAGGGAGCAAAATTTTTAGGATTTTTGTGTTGGGAAACGCAGTAGAAAACAAATTTTTCGTGCCTACGAATCAAGAACCCAAGATCATCCATGAAGATTGCATTTAAGGTTTTAGGTCATGGCTCACCAACCGATGTAGCGGAAGTAGGGTTGGTGAAGACCGTCGGGGCAGATCCCCGCAGCTTGGAATTTCAATGACCTCCCAACCACGAGGATATCGATCCCTCGAACCGTCCCGCGATCTAGTCCCACAGACAAGTCCCACGAACACGCTCCTCGAAGAAGGGTCGAAGGTACGACCCCTCCATTAGTATCCACACATCCCGTAGCAGCGATCCAGCAGCGCTCCGCCGTCCAGAGATGAACGCCACCGAGAAAACTAGAGGGAGAAAACCCTAACAGATTCCGATCCGAGTTACAGTTTAAGCCGGGGTCTAATTGTGGAGCAACGGGGTTTAGAGGAGGGAGGGTGGCGCATAGGCCTTCGGCACAAGTTGTTCTGCGCCCCCACCCCTCCCCCACATTATATAGGTGGCCAAGAGGCCCTTGGGGCGCAATAAGGGGGTGGGGAGTCCAACTTGGACTCCCAAACCTCCCAAACCTTCCCACCGGAAACCTCCCATATTGGAGAGTTGGACTTCCCACCTGGAGGGGGATTCCTTCCCCTTGGTGCGCCCCCCCCCCCTTGGCCGGCCAGGGCAGCCTAGGTGGCTTGCCCCCCAAGGCTAGGGGCGTGGGGGTAGTGGGTGGTACTTCCCGGAAACTTCCGGAACCTTCCAGAAGCTTCCGGGACCTTCCGGGATCGTTTCGGGACATTCCGGAACCTTCTGGAGCACTTCCAGGACCTTCCGAGACCGTTCTCGGACGTTCTGCAGCCATCCGGATAGTTTCCAAGACCATCCGAGTTACAGTTTAAGCCACCCGATGACCGCGAAGGTTGTCGAGACGCCCAGCGATTATCCGGAAACTATTCCGGTTGATCCAGGACTTCCCCAGTACCATTCTCATATGTTCCGGAACCACCTGGGACTACTCCAGAGTGATCCAGACATATCCTTAAATACCCAAAACTAATTTTGGTGCCCTTATGAACTATTTCATAAATATCCGGAACTACTTCCGGTACCCGTATGAGCTATTCTGCTTTGCTTCCGCTAAACCTTCTACCATTCCAGCATTCTAACAGACTACTGCTCGTTAAGTGTGTGACCCAATAGGTTCGGTATAATGCGGACATGACTCAGAACATCTTCCGGACATAGGTCAACAGCCTTTTGTCAATAGCCAATAATCAACAGCGGAGCCATGGACACCCATGTTGACTCCTGCACATACACGAAGAAACTTCGAGTGAACCATTATGTTTAGTCATGCACCATTCCCTTTGCTTCGCGATATATGACAAAGTTAGAGGAGAGAAGTTTGGCACCCATGTGTAACAACTTTTTGAACACAAGCCACTCGTTATCCTCTTTGCTCGCTTGTCCCTTTTCTCGTTATCGTATTCCGGTATCCCCGTGAATGAATCACAATGCGTCTGGCCAGACTATAATGAATACCGTCATACCGAGTGGGCCCGAAGTGAATATCTTCTTCATCGTGAAGGAGCAAATCCCAATTTTGAACTATCACAGTTACTAGACACACTATCCAATGTACCGAGAACTTATTTTACTACTTCCCAGTAACGGGAAGAATGATCTAAGAACCAAAGCACATCTTCCTGTGTGAAGCAACTTGATACTCTCCTGGTCTAAGGAATTACGTATATGATAACATTTCATGATATGACTTATAATGTTGTTACGATGTGATCTCTAAGTATATCATTCAATAATGGGGTCGGTTCAACATCATTGTTCTGCTAACAATATGTTCCCATTGCTACTGACATCCTTGTTACAAGAACAAAGTCCATGATTAAGAAAACGTAATCATCAGTTAGCACATGAGCTGTTCTTAGAGGCTAAAGCAGGAACTCTTGGTTTTTACATTTCCACACAAGCAAGTGAGTTTTCTTCTGAATCTCATAGTCAGGGTCATTGCAATTATAGCACAGAAATATAAACATTAATTACGAACATGGAAATATATATAATAACATTTTATTATTGCCTCTAGGGCATATTTCTAACAGTCCCCCACTTGCACTAGAGTCAATAATATTATCAGTGCTTGAGCACTTTACACCTATGGCATACCGGTGTAATACATGCTTCATTTGTGGTATAGACTTCATCTTCGGATCTGAGGTCTCAGGCCCGTTTGTATCTTGCATATCTTCGCGTTTTCACGCTATCATAAAATTCACTAATTTTATTAGTTTAGCTTTGTATATGTTTGAATCATTTGGTAGGACCTTGGTTCCTCAGAATAAGTCATGACATCATTCATCAATGTTCGATGAGCTTCAAGTATCTAAGAAAACCATACCACGTTCATGAATGAACTTATGATTCAAATTACCCTCCTTGTTACTTCTTTAAGTAACTATATACTTAGCCTCTGTTATAGAATTCGCCACAGTATCTAACTTGACAAAGTTCCTCCATACTGTGCCACCCTTACGTGTGAAACACATAATACCAATTAAAATCGAAAATCGGTCGGAGTAAGTATGAAGATTGAATTGGTGCAACTATTTACATCAAAAATTCAGCTGGTGTAACTCATTACAACGAGCTCTTCATTCTCTCCATTTTCCGAGAAACATATCTTATCTATCATAAGTTTAACTTTTCACTTTTTTTCCAATGATCAACATATTGATCACTTTGGTATCTTGCTCACAACCTTTTAGAGCATTGGACATATCAGGTCGTTTTACATATTATGGTGCACATGATTAATCCAAACACATAGGTGAGTGAATTCAATTCATCTGTTTTCCTTTATCTGTGTTCATGAACACTGATTTTTGCAAACAACTTTTCACCATGACATCGGTAAGAACACCTTTCTTGGCGTATTCATACTAAACTACTTTAGTATCATGTCAGCATGTAATGTTGGCTTTAGCATGATCAGGCACTTACTATCTACATAGATCATTATGCTCAATACTAATGCTATATTAGCCCAAGTACTTCAGCTGAAAACTATTTCCAATGAGGTCCTTATTCGTGTCAAGAAATTTATATCATTTCTAGTCAACAATATGTCATCTACATAAGTTTTTAGAAATATCATTCAGCTCCCACTTACTTTCTTCACTATTCAAGCATCTTCGTTATTCCTGATGAAAACAAACTCTTTTGGCAATTTCATCACAACGAAAATTCCAACTCCATTATGCTAGTTTCAGTCCATTACTAGATATTCGAGGCTTGCATCTATTCCAGCATCCTTTAAATCGTCAAAACATTCCGGTCGTATCAGATATACATCCTTTGTTATATTCCCGTGTAGGAACTTTGTTTTGACGTTCATTCTACCATATCCTATAAATGAGATATGTAGTAATTGCTAGTATAACCTGAACTGACTAAAGCATCTCTACGGTCGACATTACTTCGCCGTATTCAACCTTTGAACTTGCTAGAAAACAATTTTCCAACGAGTTGAGCTTTATGGATAAAAAAAATTCATCCGAATCAATTAAAGATCCATATATATATATTCTTCAGACTTTTAGTCTTTCGGAGGGTCTACCAAGTTCAAAACTTGACTTACTTCCATGGATACTATCTCGGATTATTTGGCATTTAGCCAAATCCCAGAGTCAGGGCCCATCAACGCTTCTTTGTATATCACAGGTTTATCGTTGTCGAACAACAATATCTCGTTTACATAAAAATGTTTGTACGAGTTTTGTCTAACCTGTGTGGTACAGCTACGCACTTCTCTGAAGATTCAACAATCTTTGACAAGTTGCACTGTCCTCCCACTCACTCTTTTGTAAGAAACTATTTTTCTTCAAAACACAACGTTCTTAACAACAAACAGTTTTGCTTTTGTGTAGTGATAGAGGAATACCAAAACTTTTGGCATAACCTTAACAAAGTAGCACTTATCTGATTTGGGGTTTTGAGTATGTCAAACATATGCCTCATATACCCAAATTTTAAGAAAAGACAATATGGTTTTAACAGTTCATACCACATCTAATATGGTGTCGTTTCAACAGATTTGATGGTGCTCTTTTCAGTGTAAAAGCCGTAGTCACTAATTCATAACTTTAATAAGTATAATGGCAAATTGATAAACGTCATATTTGATCTTACCATGTCATACATGGCTTGATTACATCTCTCTTTACTCATAGTGGTGTTCCGGGAGACGCAAGTTATGACACTTCTTCACAACTCATCAGACGTTCGCTAAACTTGTAACTCAAATATTACTTTCTACAATCTAATTTGCAGAAGCTTTATTTTCTTGTTACAATGAATTTCTATTTCACTCTAAAATTCCTTGAACATTTCAAAGATTTCAGACGTATGTCTCTATTGAACATATATCCACATATCTACTTCAACTCATGAGTGAAGATAGGGAATCCACTGCACACAACTACACTTATTGGACTACACATATCATCATGTATGATTACCAATGGTTTAGTTGCCCGTTCATGTATGGCCTATCAACGGTGTTTTAGTCACATTACTTCGAGACAAAGATCGCAAGCGTCAAGTGATTCATAATCATATGACTCGAAAGTCCATCACTTATGGAAATTCTTCATGCATGTTATGTCACTTGTGATAAACGGCAGTGCCACATCTTTGTGGTATTTCTGTCAGTCTTGCGACGTTTAGCGTCAGTTTTATGGATGTTTAGTATTATTATTATCAAGATTCATAACATACAACCTATTCATAATGGAAGTATGGCCTTTACGTTAGTCATAGCTTTGAACAACTCTCTTGCAACAAACATGATTCAAAATGATGTTTTGCAACAAGGCTAAAGTGTAGTAACAATTTACTCAACTCTAAAATGAATTATGAAGATAATCATAGAGTCAACACACGGTATAGTAAACCTTTTACCGTGTTCCCGAGCATGTCAAAACTCATCATTAGCTAGTCATAAAGGCCATAGTATTTCTTGCATCGAGTTGCAACAATATGCAATCGATGTGATATCCCGGTGATCAACAGTTTAATCACAATATACAGAATCCACAATTAACTGCTTAATCATGATTCCCAAGAATTACATCTCTTGACGAACAATGAATTCATCTATAACTCCATATGACTTTCATTTCTGGGCTGGTTATTACAGTCTTCTTTCGTTTTGCCTTTATACGTATCATAGTTCTATTTCCAATGTCACTCCTACTCACAAAAGCTCACACATGATTAAGGATGGCGCAGGCCATGGAATTTCCGGTGTGTAAGTCTTAATAACATCCTTTGGACTTCCTTTCCCTTAAATCTCATCATCATATGATCGGTGTTCTTCTGGATCCCACACTTATCAGTTTTGTTTAGAGAACAGTGAACATTTTAACTAATGATTACAATCATACATTGTACTAGATATCTTATATCCTTGATCAATTGTCTTACTACTGAAAACAATTTTTCAGTTCCATGAATATAACATAACTATCCCAAACGTTTTGAAGTTCGGGTTTCATGGTGGTGAAGACAATGCACTTAGCTGTGGTGGAATTCTAGCATTTTGGATTATGGACGTAAGTCACATCATCCATAGCATCAGCGGGAGAGCATCAAAAATTTGCGATAGGACAAGCTCCTTCTCGACACTATTGAGGATAGTCCTCAAAATACGGTACCAATCGTAAAGTTTTTACCAGATAATACAATTAATCAAAATCAATTGGGAAGGTGGTAACGCGAGCCATTATTCTACAACGATAATGAAAATACTAAGACTTTGTTCATAATTAAGTTGCACTTGTGATTAATCAATTTAATTACTAAGTGCGCTTCTACTCAGATCAATATCTCTCGTAATTGATGCTGGAGTGATTCAAGATCCAACCCAATCGTCCGCCATTGATATGACATCACTGATGACTTAGACTGGACCGGTAGGCCAACTTGCCAATCACGCCAAAGGTGATTCTTGTTCATCTTTCGATGGGCGTGTTCCGGTAGCAAACTTTTATCCAAACCGTCAAGACAACCAAGTGTAATTGCAGTGTGTTCTTAACACACCCGCCTTTTATGCGTCACACCGTGTTCACCCATGTGACATGACCTGCTCCGATGTGAAACATAGTATAGACGGTGCTACAGTTGGAAGAACACTATCAACTTGATATTGTTTTACGAGAGATCACCCTAATAAAATACGACTACCGCGCATCAAACAAGGGTGCATCAAAGGGATAAACATCACAGGCAGTTCATAAAATTATGTGATATAGTATAGCCCTTTTCTTCGTGAAGTCTTAATTGTCTTCACGTCGTCGTGGTTGAAGTCACCGTGTCCACCAACTTTGTCCTTGGTGCCGGGAACATCACCACGGCTTCCGGCATGTGCGTCGGGGTCCACCTCCGCATCGTAGATCATCACCTTGCATCTATCTATTGCTTTTCCTCGAGCTAATAAACAGTTCTGGCACGCAGGACATAATTAAGTGACAATCATATGACTCCAGTCATCATGCCGTACCACGACACGCAGGTTGCGAATAAATATTACAGCATATAGCATCTCATACAAACACATTGCAAATCTTGAAGGCTATACCACATCACATGCATACTCTGCAAAAACAAGTTAGATCGCCATCTACATGGGTTGTTGCAACTTTTATCGTGGTTGTTTAGTAGGTTACATGCAAACGTTGTTCCCTATACAAACCAAACACGATACTTCATTGTTGCTAGTTTAACGTTCGGGGTGCGTGCAGCAACTAATGCCACAAGCCAAATTTCGTTCCCCCGTGTGGATTTGAGTTCATAAAATCCACCATCCCCTCCATGTTAAATATTCTATTGCGAGATTAAGATGAGATCCAAGGAGTTTGATGTAGACCATGATCAAGGCAACCAGCATAATGAAAGCAGCATAGCGCGATCGATGGAAAACTCAATCCTTGTAGCAAAACCTCAACTTGCCATCAAGCATAGAAAAAATCACATGACAGGGAAGCAACAAGAAAATCAATGCCTCATATCACACATATGATCTAGACCTAAACATGCATCTAATCAAGGATCGCTCTGATACCACTGTTGGGATACGCAGTAGAAAACAAAATTTTCGTGCCTACGAATCAAGAACCCAAGATCATCCATGAAGATTGCATTTAAGGTTTTAGGTCATGGCTCACCAACCGATGTAGCGGAAGTAGATTTGGTGAAGACCGTCGGTGCAGATCCCCGCAGCTAGGAATTTCAATGACCTCCCAACCACGAGGATATCGATCCCTCGAACCGTCCCGCGATCTAGTCCCACGGAAAAGTCCCACGAACAAGCTCCTCGAAGAAGGGTCGAAGGTACGACCCCTCCATTAGTATCCACACATCCCGTAGAAGAAATCCAGCAGCGCTCTGCCGTCCAGAGATGAACGCCACCGAGAAAACTAGAGGGAGAAAACCCTAACGGATTCCGATCTAGAACAGCGTTTAAACCGGGGTCTAATTGTGGAGCAACGGGGTTTAGAGGAGGGAGGGTGGCGCATAGGCCTTAGGGACAAGTTGTTCTGCGCCCCCCACCCCTCCCCCACATTATATAGGTGGCCAAGAGGCCCTTGGGGCGCAATAAGGGGGGTGGGGAGTCCAACTTGGAATCCCAAACCTCCCAAACCTTCCCACCGGAAACCTGCCATATTGGAGAGTTGGACTTCCCACCTGGAGGGGGATTCCTTCCCCTTGGTGCGCCCCCTCCTTGGCCATCCAAAGAAGCCTAGGTGGCTTGCCCCCCAAGGCTAGGGGCGTGGGGTAGTGGGTGGTATTGCCCAGAAAGTTCTGGAACCTTCCAGAAGCTTCCAGGACCTTCCGGGACCTTCTGAGACCTTCTGGGATCGTTTCGGGACATTCCGGAACCTTCTGGAGCACTTCCAGGACCTTCCGGGACCGTTCTCGGACGTTACGGAGCCATCTGGATAGTTTCCAAGACCATACGAGTTACAGTTTAAGCCACCCGATGACCGCGAAGCTTGTCGGGACGCCCAGCGATTATCCGGAAACTATTCCGGTTGATCCAGGACTTCCCCAGTACCATTCTCATATGTTCCGGAACCACCTGGGACTACTCCAAAGTGATCCGGACATATCCTTAAATACCCAAAACTACTTCTGGTGCCCTTATGAACTATTTCATAAATATCCGGAACTACTTCCGGTACCCGTATGAACTATTCTGCTTTGCTTCCACTAAACCTTCTACCATTCCAGCATTCTAACAGACTACTGCTCGTTAAGTGTGTGACCCAATAGGTTCGGTATAATGCGTACATGACTCAGAAGATCTTCCGGACATAGGTCAACAGCCTTTTGTCAATAGCCAATAATCAACAGCGGAGCCATGGACACCCATGTTGACTCCCGCACATACACGAAGAAACTTCGAGTGAACCATTATGTTTAGTCATGCACCATTCCCTTTGCTTCGCGATATATGACAAAGTTAGACGAGAGAAGTTTGGCACCCATGTGTAACAACTTTTTGAACACAAGCCACTCGTTATCCTCTTTGCTCGTTTGTCCCTTTTCTCGTTATCGTATTCCGGTATCCCCGTGACTGAATCACAATGCGTATGGCCAGACTATAATGAATACCGTCATACCGAGTGGGCCCGAAGTGAATATCTCTTCATCGTGAAGGAGCAGATCCCAATTTTGAACTATCACAGTTACTAGAGACACTATCCAATGTACCCAGAACTTATTTTACTACTTCCCAGTAACGGGAAGATTCATCTAAGAACCAAAGCACATCTTCCTGTGTGAAGCAACTTGATACTCTCATGGTCTAAGGAATCACATATATGATAACATTTCATGATATGACTTATAACGTTGTTACAATGTGATCTCTAAGTATATCATTCAATACTGGGGTCGGTTCAACATCATTGTTCTGCTAACAATATGTTACCATTGCTACTGACATCCTTGTTACAAGAACAATGTCCATGAATAAGAAAACGTAATCATCAGTTAGCACATGAGCTGGTCTTAGAGGCTAAACCAGAAACTCTTGGTGTTTACATTTCCACACATGCAAGTGAGTTTTCTTCTGAATCTCATAGTTAGGGTCATTGCAATTATAGCACAGAAATATAAACATTAATTACGAACATGGAAACATATATAATAACATTTTATTATTGCCTCTAGGGCATATTTCCAACATTTTGGATCAATTGGGCAGATCTGAGCAAACTCAGGGGGGTGGCTGAAACTTTTTGGCTAGGGAAACCCTAGAAAGAGGTGGGAGTGTGGTTGTCTTTATATAGCCCAGGTGGCTGGCTGTTTGAAAAAACATCCCCGGTTTTTCTCTCGCGCGCGCGGTGTTTACATTTCTGACCGCCGAGGGTCCGCAGTACCTCCGATTCGGGTAAAACTTCGAACTGCTCGATCAGCGATCCGAGCCGGCGGCGTTCACCTCACACTGGAACCGTTCTGAGAACACTTTCCGGCGCGCTATTAAAATAACCCATTTCATTATTAAACAGGGTTTTCGTTCCGTTGGCTGCGGCTGGTCTCGTGCGGTTTTTGCGACGGTGATCGGGTGAAACCCGGTGTCGCAAAAGTCGAGTGTCAGGGTGGCAAGGGTCGGTCTCCGTCCGGTACGAGATAAGAGGGGTAATAATAATCGCCGATCGATAAATCGGGGATGCAAACACCGCAAACAAATCAGCCAATCAAACAATTCACGCCGAAAACAAAATTTTTAATTTTTGCGAAATCTGGGCTGTTACAATACAACACCACCAACAAGGGATCTCTTCCCGAGATCCAGGATGACCCGGGGGATAGGGGGAAGAGAAAAGAGAGACGACGATCTTCAACACCACCAACAAGGGACTCTGCTCCATGTCGACGTCGAACTTCGGTTGAGATAAATTTCCTTAGAGAAATGACATCGTCGAAGAACAAAGCTATCAGGGTTCAAGCGGAGGAACGATGAGGTCAAAGCAACGGTCAACGGAAGAATTCTCGCTCGAAGCGCGAGGATACCGTGCAAGAGGACTGAAGTCGATCGAAGGACCAAGATGTAAACCAGAGTCAGAAGAACTAAAGGTACTACAAGATTTCCCAAACCTGAGATCGGAATCGAGACAATATGCTGCAAGCAAGGCATTGTAACGGTTCTGAAACTCCACACTCTCGAGATCCTAAAGTTTGAAGGGGATAAGTCGAGAATAAAACACTTACGTCACTTGTCCTGACCAGAGCAAAGGTAAGGAGTAAAAAGAATCCTACTCTCCGACAACTAACTTATTAACTACAAAATAGTTTTTGTCTAGACTCGACTTCGGCCAGAAAAGGGATCCTACAGTCGGTAAGGCTCTGATACCAAGTTGTAAGGCCCGATATGAGGTACTGTTCCAGATCTAGATGTTTCCATCCAGATCCGGGGACGAAGCACATATCGGTCCCACCGCGACATATGACGAAGTCATATGCCCCGGATTTCCAACATGATATCACAACATTACAGATACAAGGATACAACATCTCATACAATCGGCATACAACTGCCTTAAATACAATACATCAGCGGAAGGTACATGTATGGGTACAGACTACAAGCAAATGGCTAGTGGCAAAGAGAAAAGCATCGATCCTCATAACCACACGGGTCCAGGCCCTCCGCCGGGATACGCCTAACTAGTCGTCGTCGAGTCTCCACGTGAAACGTCGGTCACCATACCTGTTGTCGATCAAGAACCCTGAAAAGAGTTTGGGGGTAGTATCATGAGTACAGAGGTAGTCAGCATCCAACTGTAGTGGTCATCTGACCCAGCAAGGACTTCATCACTCGTCATTCTAGGACAACTAGTAGTTTGCGGTAAGGATGGGGTAAGTGGTGAGGTTGCTGCCGCACTAGCATATATGAAGTGGCTAACAATCTAGAGAGTAAGGTAAGAAGCCAAGCATTCGATGAGGAATCGCCTCCAACAAGTCTTGCTATCAACTACTTACACAAACATAACACCTATTCTATCCTATCCTTGTCCTCCTCTTCGCATCTCGGCGAGGAAGAAGCAGTCAAGGCACACACACACGTTGATCAAGTTGTATTAAGATTATCTCAGTTTTGTTGTCTATGAACAAGGAGTAGGTCTCAAGTCATCTATAACCGTGGACACGGCTTCTCGAAAAGATTTAACCCTGCAGGGGTGTACCAACTGCCCATTACAAGGCTCCGCGCGCACGCCCATCACTCTCAGTTGCTACCCATTATAGGCAACCATTTTATAGTTCTGAGAGATCCGAAACGACAGGTCCCTCTAACTAACAACGAACTAATCGGGGTGGCCCCCGGTGAGTCGACACCCGACTCAAAAGCCGGTCGCGCTCTCGAATCGGTCTCTACCGTCTGTCTCGGGTTTGGATAGCCGGTTAATCACACATGGGAAACTGGGTCCTCAGCCGAACAAGGTGGGCCAGCAAGGGAATTATGTCCTCACTGGTCCAGGTTGGTTTGAAAACTACTGGGAGCTGACCAGCACACACACGGTTTCAAATGGTAAATCAGCTTGGGCCACCACTAGAAATGCTTGAAGCTAGTTAGGTAAGAAAAGGGGACCCCATTGTAACACCCTCAGTTGCCTGTAACAGTAATCACTTTCACTGTGGACTAATCACTTTGCTAATCCCTATGCAAACCTTGCCATGATCCACTTCCTTTTGATCATATTCAAAAGTGCCTTTTGGTTGCTATGAAAAATATGTTGCAATTAAACTTTGCCCTAAAATCATGGGACCACTTTTATAAAATCACTAATAATCATTGGGTCATGCCCATGTGGTTATGGTATTTTCTTATGCCTCTGAAAAATTTCAAACAATTCAAACACCAGCCAAAACAGCACCAATTGTCATTCGGATATTTAAAAGAAATATTAAATATATTTATTTTGACTCCAAACTTTTTGGGGCACTCCAATATGGTGTACCAATATTAATAGAATAGGTTACACATTTTACAAAAATGGGAATGGCAATAAAATAAATGCTAACAGAAAGGAGAAAACCTAAAAGAAAAAGAAAAGGGAAACAACTAACCTACGCCCTGGGCACAAGGCCCACCACGGGCCCGACCCTCTCCCTTCCCTGTTTTCCCCTACCCCCCCCCCCCCACCACGTCGACGGCGACAATGCCGCCATGGCACTGCCAGGCCGACCCCTCCTCCTCACCTGCCCCCCTCACCCTGGTCGTCGTGGACACGATAAGGACCCCCCCCCCCCCCCCCCCGCAAATTGTGGATCGCGGTCCCCAGCGCCATTTCCCCTCTCCCTCCCTCTCTGTGTCCTCCCTGCGTAGGAGCCGACGCGGCCGTCGTCGCGTCTAAAGGCCTGCCCGGGCAAGAGGATCTTGTCCAGGAGCCTCCACGCCCTCGGCTTCGTCAGCTGCCGCGCGGAATCGAGCTAGGAGGCACCCAGGACGTCGCCCGCGTCATCTCCCCCAGCCACGGCCGTCGCGCTCCTCCGACGGAATTCGTCGCTGACGGAGCACGCCGGCCCTCCCCGTGCGCGACCACAAGTTCCTGGTGAGCTCCTCTTCTCTCCCCAAATTACCGCGGCCGTTTTCATGCTCTGCGTCGTCGTCCCGTGGAGCCGTGCTCCCGCCGCCGCCCGCCATGGTTGTGGGTGTACTCCCCAGGCCCTTGTCGCACTCGACGCGCCCTCTGGCTCCATGTGCGTGTGCCGTGGGCGGCCTCATCGTCGCCGGCTTGCTCCGGCCGCGCCCTGGCCACGCCATGGCCACGGCCCCGCCCGGCTGCTGCCGCTGCTGCTCCATGGCCGTGGGGTGCGCTCGCCGCCCCTTGGCCAGTGGTCGCGCCCCTCCCGTGTGTGCCCTGCCCGCCCTTGCTCGCGGGGCTGAACCCCGCCCCTCGCTGTTGCTCCTCTCGCCGGCGTGCCCCTGTGCTCGCCGCCGGCACGGGCTGGATTAACAAGCGGGGTTAATCCCCTGTAAGACTAACCCCCATTGCTAATAACCCCCCCCCCCTCCATCTCTATGACCAGTGGGCCCAACTCCCCTAATTACCTGTTAAAACAACTAAAAGAAATAAAAAACCCCATGTGTGAATGACAGGTGGGCCCTGGTCATCAACTAAATTAAATAAACTGATTAGTTGTCTCTGTTAGTATGACACATGGGCCCCACTGTTAGTTTGATATAATTAAAAGAATTAATAGAATTGCAGTGTATGACATGTGAGACCCCACTGTCATATAAATAGATTAAATAGTTTTATTAAAACTAAGTCACTGACAGGTGGGACCCTCTGTCAGGTTTGACCAGTCAACTGCCTGTGGATAATGTTGGATTTTTAATAATAAAAATAATTCCAGAAAATCTTTTAGATAATTTAAACTTGGAAATTCAATATCTGTTAAACCGTAACTCAGATTCGAAAACTTTATACATGAAAATTGATCAGAAAAATATAACGAATACGAATACGCTATCCGTATGTCTATTACACCCCTATAACACAACGAACATTGAACCGTCCCCCTCCGGACCAACTGTCCGATAAATTGTCCGGTACTGCTAAAGTACCCGGATGAATTTATTTCGAACACGAAAGTTGTTCGGAATAGTTCAACTAACCCGGATACACCACCCACACATGTGTCGGATGTCCACGACACCTCCGGCATGACATCTCCCCCCCCCCTCGGACACCGTGTCGGGTAATCACCCGGAGCTGGTAGTTCATCCTCAGATGAATTTCCGTTCCGAGAAAAGTGCATTGCACTGCGTTAGAACACCGTTAACATTTCATCTGTCATGACATGCATCTGTTTGTGTATGCTTGCTGTGTATTTACTGTTTCTTCCCCCCTTAATCTCCGGTATACCCCGCTGCTCCCGTCGACTACACCGCCGCTGAGTACGACTACTTCGTCGACGACCCTACTACTACCGTCGAGCTTCCAGGCAAGCAGAGCCATTCTCTTCCCCAGATATCGCCTATCTTTCCGTACATTTCTCGCACTAGGCATTTATACTGCTGCTGCTACGTTACAATTCTATTCAATTGCATAACCTGTCATTGTCACCCCTTGATGTGCCTTCCTTTATCCTATGCTGCCTATTATTATTATGCATTATTCAGCAGTGATCCTTGCGCATTGTTAGCTAGGATTAGATAGAGGGCCGTGATCACTCACGGGAGTGAATGTGGATACAAATATTATAACTGCACAGGTACGGTACAAAGCAGACACCGCCAAAGGCCCCTATCTGGGTTATGCCTAGTCACCTCAAGTGTGAGCTATCAAGGAGTAATCCTTGTACTCCACTCGAGGCTGACTTTGTCTTACCGCCATAGGGTCCTGAACATCGATTGTCCTTCAGGTGAGAAGTCGGGCGACCCAACGGTGCCCGCGAGAGGTATTGTGACGGGACGACAGGGAGGGTACAACCAGTGTACCGGTGTGTTTGGCCCCTGATCGTTGGCCGCGAGAGTTAACAAACTACGAAAGTCGAGCTCCTCCAGGAGCACACGCGAGACAAGGTAAGTAGTCGGCTCACCGTGTTGGTAACCGCAGTGACTTGGTGGGACGACAGGGCAGGCACCGATGTACTGGTGGTCCTGGCTGTTGTCGTTGTCCGCGGGTCAGTTAAGTCGAGGCAACGATAACGGTTTTCACGCAGGTTAATTAAAATGCTAAATGGTTCAGTGAATGTCTTGAGTTGGCTATATGCCATGTACGCACTACCTACCCGTGGGAATTACGAGTTATGGGCTCCTCTGCTTCGTAGTGTCGTCCGAGGGACTCTTCAGACGTCAGCAGTACTGCGGGATGATTGCCGGGAAGTGGTGTTGTCTTATTTTCTCGCGCGGTGATGTCTTATTTGGATTTGCTTTAACTTCACCGGCCAGCCACGCACCGTGCAGGAGTACGTTCGGGTTGGGGTCCAAGGCTCGGCGTACTTAGGATTTAGACCGGCGGATGGCCTCTCTGTTGAGTTTGAAAGATGGGCTATGAAGTGTCGGATAGCCTCGGTGGAGCGTTCCCTAACAAGGTTCCCGCCACCCTGGAGATCCATGCGTGTAGCGTAACACAAGTGCACCCCTGCAGGGAAGATTAATCTATTCGAATAGCCGTGTCCACGGTAACAGGACGCTTTATGCTGAAGCTGGATCTTACCACTAGAAACTATTATTATTAAACTGTATGGTTCCGGGTTTTATTCCTCGCTGGGATGTCGAGGAGGTGAACTCGGAGGCATTGTTAATTATTACAACTTACTATTATACAATGTTGCAGCAACTTCTGCTGCATTGTTACTTTATGCTTTATATAAACTGTTGGCTGATTCTTACCTCATGCTGCAAGACATCGTCGGAAGATGCTAGTCTTCGTTAGGCCTAGCTTCTTACCCTTGCTCTGGATTTCTGTCTTTCAGTCCACTATATACAGCCTCTTCTTTCCGTTGATACAATGCATATTGCTTAGTATCGGACGTAAGACTCGCGGGTATACTAGATAGTCACCTGCTTTATTTCCTTTACTGTTTTGCCTGATCGGCCGCTGCAGCCGACGTTGGAGCCCAGGAGCAGGAGTACCCCGGAGGCGCCTACTACGACGTCGAGTTCCCCGTTGACCAGGAGTAGTTCGGTGGATCCCAGGCAGGAGGCCTCGCCTTTTCGATCCTTGCCTCTGATGTGATTTGTGCTAGCCTTCTTAAGGCAAAACTTGACTAACTATGTCTGTACTCAGATATGATGGCTTGTATGACTTATGTATTCGGGTCCGCGTGACCCCCCCTTTTTTGTAATATATTTGTTTATCCTTTTGTGTTTAGTGTTGTGTTGTGATATTATCACCGTGGCACCCTAATCTCAGCCGTGTACCCTGCGTGTATGATTACTGTACACGGATTTATTTTGGGGGCGTCATAAGTTGGTATCAGAGCCGACTGCCTGTAGGAAGCCACCCCACCACTACCTGGTCGAAGTTGAGTCTAGACTTTGAAAAACTATTTTGCTAACTTAACATTTGGCTTACGGGCCCACATCGATGTCACTACGTGTGATATCTATGGTATTAGGATCCTTTTCTCCTTACCTATGCTCTGGGAATCTGCTCTCTTATCCTTGCTGGTAAGTTTTACAAACTATGACATTAGGATCATGTTCTCTTGATTCCACCCGGCGTTTTTGGTGCTTCCCCATTGATTGAGACGTTTTGCAGGAGTCATACCCCAGGTCCCGGACCGCGGATCCCATTCTCATTCTGGGCAGGCCGCGGGTTCTCTGGCATTAACTCCTGTGGACAACAGTTTTCTTGCGGCGTGATTGACATAGTGGAATCTATGTCGCGTCGTGTAATCCTAACCGCGGTCTGCGCGCCGCCTAGTGAGTCCTTTTTACTTAATTTCTACGACGTTACGCTGCCCGATTTTCGATTGACTCTGTGTGTGAATGTGTATGTCTTATATGCCTACTCCTATATATATCTGCGCCTCTTTTTCGTTGTCGTTTTACTTCAGGCTTGATTTCGGTATCTCGTTAAATTTTCATCGCTGAAATACCCCTGTTAAATTCTAGCAGGATGGCTGGTCGTGGTGGTCGTGGTCGTGGTCGTGGTCGTGCTGCCAACGACCCACCTCCGCCGCCGGATTACATGGCCGCGATGATGCAACAGTTCGATATGAACCGTCAGTTCATGCAGAATATCATGGCTCAGTTCCCCCAGCCAAATCAGAATGGGCACCACCATCAGCATGCCACCGTGACTCTGCACGACTTCACCCGCCTCAACCCCAGTATGTTCCGCAACACTGTTCAGCCGTTGGATGTTGATGACTGGCTTCGCGACATCACGCACGAGCTGGAGTCTGCTAATGTCGATCCAGCCGACTATGTGAACTTTGCGTCTTATCATCTGAAAGGCGCCGCTGCTCAGTGGTGGAGCACCCACAAGCGTTCCCTGCAAGTTGAAGAAGTCATCACTTGGGATGAATTTCAGTCTGCCTTCCGCGCCCGCTACATTACTCAGGGGATCATGGATCGTAAGGCGGAAGAATTCCGTAACCTCACTCAGGGCGACATGACTGTAGAAGCCTACCAGTGTGAGTTCCTCAACCTCTCTCGCTATGCGGAAGGAGAGATCACCACTGATGCTCGCAGGCAGCAGAAGTTCCGTCGTGGCCTCAACCCAGACCTCAGGCTCGCTCTTGCCGTTCATGATTTCGCCAACTTCGCCACCATGGTGAACAAGGCTATCACCGTCGAGACTGCCCAGATGGAGCACAAGAACTCTCTGAAGCATATCGTGATGTTGGTTCGTCTTCGGGCGCAACGCAGAAGCGTCGTATCTGGCTCCCTACCAGTGTGACCCATTCAGCTGTCCCTGCTCCAAGGCCGTCTTATGTTGCACCCCGTCTGCCTCCGCCACCGCAGATGCCAAGAGCTCTGCCTGCACCACCCAATGCTACACCCCTTCGTCCTCAGGATGGATTATGCTTCACGTGCCTCCAACCTGGGCATTTTTCCAGGGAGTGCCCCCAGAAACAGAAGCAACTGGTAGTTCACCCCACTGGCCGTGGAAATGGTCGTGGCAACAACAGGACCCCCAACTATAATACTGGGTCTGCTGCTTATGCTCGTGGACATGCTAACAACGTCAATGTTGAAGAAGCTCAGCAACAACCCGCTACCGTGATGGGTACCCTTCTCGTTAATTCCGTACCTGCTACTGTTTTATTTGATACAGGAGCATCGCATTCATTCATGTCGGAAGCATTTGCATGGTCGCATAACTTCACGCTAGAAGAGATGAACCCACCGATGGTTGTCCGCACCCCGATAGGCCAATATCAAACCACCAAGATAGTGCCCGGAACCATTGTTGAAATTGAAGGGATTGAATTCCTTGCTTCCCCCATCATTCTGAAGTCTTCCACCATAGACCTCATTCTGGGAATGGATTGGTTGAAGTTTCACGATGCCGCACTCTATTGTGGCACCAAGTATGTCCAACTTTTTCACCCCTCCGGCAAGATTGTTAACCACACCACCCGAGTGATCCGTAATGCTGAAACACAGATATTTATAATGAATGCTTTGAATGCCGCCCCCCTCGAAGGCATCGAGAACGTTCCGGTCGTTCGCGATTTTCCCGACGTCTTCCCAGAAGAACTGCCGGGAATACCCCCGATCAGAGAAGTCGAATTTGTCATCGACTTGAAGCCCGGCACCACCCCTATTGCCAAGCGTCCTTACAAGATGCCGCCACATGAACTCCTTGAACTTAAGGAGGAAATCGACAAGGCACTTCAGAAAGGATTCATTCGCCCCAGTTCCTCAGCTTGGGGAGCACCTTCGCTCTTTGTCAAGAAGAGCGATGGGACAAACCGATTGGTCCAAGATTATCGGCCCATTAACCAAGCCACCATCCAGAACAAATACCCACTTCCCCGGATCAACGATCTGTATGATCAACTTGCCGGATCCAAGGTGTTTTCTAAACTCGACTTGAGGTTGGGTTATCACCAAATCCGAGTCCGTGATGAGGACATTCCGAAGACTGCCTTCATTACTCGCTATGGTTCATACGAGTACACTGTCATGTCCTTTGGCTTAACCAATGCTCCAGCCACCTTCTCCAGATTGATGAATTATATTTTCATGGAGTACCTCGACCAGTTCGTCGTGGTTTATCTGGATGATATATTGATATATTCCAAGAATGATGAAGAACATGCTGAACATCTTCGTATTATACTGGAGAAGCTTCAAGAACACAAACTCTACGCTAAGTATTCTAAGTGTGAGTTCTGACTTCCCGAAGTAACCTACCTTGGACATGTGATTTCCAAGGATGGCATTGCCGTCACCCCAGAACGTATCCAGGCTATTCTTGACTGGACTCCTCCCAAGACCGTCAAGCAAGTCCGCAGTTTCCTCGGGCTCGCTAGCTATTGCCGCCGTTTCGTCGAGAATTTCTCCAAGATTGCCAGGCCTCTGACTAATCTGCTTCACAAAGGTGTCAAGTTTGAGTGGACAGATAAATGTCAAGGAAGTTTCCAAGCGCTCAAGGACAAGCTAACTTCTCCCCCGGTGCTCGCTCCCCCTGATACTCAGAAGGACTTCGTGATATATTGCGACGCGTCTTGTCAAGGATTAGGCTGTGTCCTAATGCAAGAGCGCAAATTGATTGGTTATGGCTCTCGTCAGTTGCGCGCTCACGAAGACAAATATCCAACACATGATCTCGAATTGGCAGCAGTAATTTATGCATTGAAGCTGTGGCGACATTACCTCGTCGGTAATCGTTGCGAAGTCTACAGCGATCACCAAAGTCTGAAGTACCTGTTTACTCAGCCAGACCTGAATCTTTGTCAACAACGATGGCTCGAGATAATAGCCGACTTCAACATGGATATTTCGTATACCCCTGGCAAGGCTAATGTGATGGCCGATGCCTTGAGCCGCAAAGCTTAGTGTTCTGAACTTGAGGTTCAGGTGCAGCAACCACTTCTGTATGAAGAGTTTCGCAAGTTGAACCTCGAAATTGTTCCTCAAGGTTACGTCAATAACCTGGTTCTCGAGTCAAAACTCGACGCCCTCATCAAGAGTAGACAATCTCTTGCCCCTGACATTGTGAAGATCCAGCAGGACATCGCAGAAGGAAAGCCCTTCTCTTTTACCATTGACACTAATGATGGTGATACTGTGTACTTCAAGGGCCGCGTAGTAGTTCCTGTGAGCCCGGCCATCATTAACTGTGGTCCGGATATCATGGAAGAAGCCCATAATTCTCCCTTATCAATCCACCCTGGCAGTACCAAGATGTATAAAGACCTTCGTCAACGGTACTGGTGGCCTTACATGAAGCAAGACATCGCCCGTTATGTTTCTCAATGTGACGTTTGCAGTCGCGTCAAGGCCGGAAATCAGAAACCTGCTGGTTGGTTGCGACCACTCCCTCCTCCTGATTGGAAGTGGGACAAAGTCGAGATGGACTTCGTCACCGGTTTTCCTAAGTCACAGAAAGGTAACAATGCCATCTTTGTCGTCATCGACCGATTCTCCAAGATTGCACACTTCCTGTCGGTCAAGGAGACGATCACTGCTAGTCAGTTGGCACACTTGTATATCTCCCGGATTGTGTCACTCCACGGTATTCCGATGGAGATCAGTTCAGACCGTGGCAGCCTTTTCACCTCACGATACTAGAATAGTTTCATGGAAGCCCTCGGGACTCGTCTGTCTCTCAGCACCGCTTATCACCCCCAGTCTCAAGGCCAAGTTGAACGAGTTAATCAAGTGCTGGAAGACATGCTTCGCGCTTGTGTCCTTTCTTTCGGCATGAAATGGGAGGATGCCCTCCCGTACGCGGAATTCTCGTACAACAATAGCTATCAAGCTAGCTTGAAGATGGCCCCCTTCGAAGTTCTATATGGACGTAAATGTCGAACCCCCCTGAATTGGTCAGGAACTGGGGAACGACCCTACTTCGGACCGGATCTTGTCCAAGAGGCTGAAGAACAAGTTCGCATTGTGCAAGAAAATCTCAAGGCCGCACAGTCTCGTCAAAAGAGCAACTATGACCGCAAACACCGTGAAATGGAGTATCAACCTGGTGAATACGCTTACCTCCGTGTCACTCCCATGAGGGGCACTCATCGCTTCGGTATCAAGGGCAAGTTGGCTCCTCGCTACATTGGCCCGTTCCGTATCCTTTCCAGGAGTGGACCCGTGGCATACCGGTTGGAATTGCCGCCGAACCTCTCCCAAGTCCACGATGTATTCCACGTGTCGCAACTCCGTCGCTGCTTCAAGGACCCTATCCGCGAAGTGGAGCATGATATGATTGAGCTGCAACAAGACTTGACATATCGAGAACATCCGAGCCGCATTCTCGATCAGTCGGAACGCAAAACCCGCAAAAAGACCGTCAGGTTCCTCAAGGTTCAGTGGTCGAATCATTCTGAAGATGAAGCCACTTGGGAACGCGAAGATCGCCTTCGCGATGAATACCCCGTTCTTTTCCTCGCTACCACTTAAATTCTCGAGACGAGAATTCTTGTAGTGGGGGAGATTTGTAACACCCTCAGTTGCCTGTAATAGTAATCACTTTTACTGTAGACTAATCACTGTTGCTAATCCCTATGCAAACCTTGCCATGATCCACTTCCTTTTGATCATATTCAAAAGTGCCTTTTGGTTGCTATGAAAAATATGTTGCAATTAAACTTTGCCCTAAAATCATGGGACCACTTTTATAAAATCACTAATAATCATTGGGTCATGCCCATGTGGTTATGGTATTTTATTATTCCTCTGAAAATTTCAAACAATTCAAACACCAGCCAAAACAGCACCAATTATCATTCGGATATTTAAAAGAAATAATAAATATATTTATTTTGACTCCAAACTTTTTGGAGCACTCCAATATGGTGTACCAATATTAATAGAATAGGTTACACATTTTACAAAAATGGGAATGGCAATAAAATAAATGCTAACAGAAAGGAGAAAACCTAAAAGAAAAAGAAAAGGGAAACAACTAACCTACGCCCTGGGCACAAGGCCCACCACGGGCCCAACCCTCTCCCTCCCCTGTCTCTCCCCTGTTTTCCCCTACCCCCCCCCCCCCCACCACGTCGACGGCGACAGTGCCGCCATGGCACTGCCAGGCCGACCCCTCCTCCTCACCTGCTTCCCTCACCCTGGTCGTCGTGGACACGATAAGGACCCCCCCACAAATTGTGGATCGCGGTCCGCAGCGCCATTTCCCCTCTCCCTCCCTCTCTATGTCCTCCCCGCGTAGGAGCCGACGCGGCCGTCGCCGCGCCTCACCGTCGTCGCGGCCAAAGGCCTGCCCAGGCCAGGGGATCTTGTCCAGGAGCCTCCACGCCCTCGGCTTCGTCAGCTGCCGCGCGGAATCGAGCTAGGAAGCACCCGGTACGTCGCCCGCGTCATCTCCCCCAGCCACGGCCGTCGCGCTCCTCCGACGGAATTCGTCGCTGACGGAGCACACCGGCCCTCCCCGTGCGCGATCACAAGTTCCTGGTGAGCTCCTCTTCGCTCCCCAAATTACCGCGGCCATTTTCATGCTCTGCGTCGTCGTCCCGTGGAGCCGTGCTCCCGCCGCCGCCCGCCATGGTTGTGGGTGTACTCTCCAGGCCCTTGTCGCACTCGACGCGTCCTCTGGCTCCATGTCCGTGTGCCGTGGGCGGCCTCATCGTCGCCGGCTTGCTCCGGCCGCGCCCTGGCCACGCCATGGCCACAGCCCCGCCCGGCTGCTGCCGCTGCTGCGCCATGGCCGTGGAGCGCGCTCGCCGCCCCTTGGCCAGTGGTCGCGCCCCTCCCGTGTGTGCCCTGCCCGCCCGTGCTCGCGGGGCTGAACCCCGCCCGCTCGCTGTTGCTCCTCTCGCCGGCGTGCCCCTGTGCGCGCCGTCGGCACGGGCTGGATTAACGAGCGGGGTTAATCCCCTGTAAGACTAACCCCCATTGCTAATAACCCCCCCCCCCTCCATCTCTATGACCAGTGGGCCCAACTCCCCTAATTACCTGTTAAAATAACTAAAAGAAATAAAAAACCCCATGTGTGAATGACAGGTGGGCCCTGGTCATCAACTAAATTAAATAAACTGATTAGTTGTCTCTGTTAGTATGACACATGGGCCCCACTGTTAGTTTGATATAATTAAAAGAATTAATAGAATTGCAGTGGATGACATGTGGGACCCCACTGTCATATAAATAGATTAAATAGTTTTATTAAAACTAAGTCACTGACAGGTGGGACCCTCTGTCAGGTTTGACCAGTCAACTGCCTGTGGATAATGTTGGATTTTTAATAATAAAAATAATTCCAGAAAATCTTTTAGATAATTTAAACTTGGAAATTCAATATCTTTTAAACCGTAACTCAGATTCGAAAACTTTATACATGAAAATTGATCAGAAAAATATAACGAATACGAATATGCTATCTGTATGTCTATTACACCCCTCTAACACAACGAACATCGAACCGTCCCCGTCCGGACAGACTGTCCGATAAATTGTCCGGTACTGCTAAATTACCCGGATGAATTTATTTCGAACACGAAAGTTGTTCGGAATAGTTCAACTAACCCGGATACACCACCCACACATGTGTCGGATGTCCACGACATCTCCGGCATGACATCTCCCCCCCCTCGGACACCGTGTCGGGTAATCACCCGGAGCTGGTAGTTCATCCTCAGATGAATTTCTGTTCCGAGCAAAGTGCATTGCACTGCGTTAGAACACCGTTAACATTTCATCTGTCATGACATGCATCTGTTTGTGTATGCTTGCTGTGTATTTACTGTTTCTTCCCCCCTTAATCTCCGGTAGACCCCGCTGCTCCCGTCGACTACACCGCCGCTGAGTACGACTACTTCGTCGACGACCCTACTACTACCGTCGAGCTTCTAGGCAAGCAGAGCCATTCTCTTCCCCAGATATCGCCTATCTTTCTGTACATTTCTTGCACTAGGCATTGTTACTGCTGCTGCTACGTTACAATCCTATTCAATTGCATAACCTGTCATTGTCACCCCTTGATGTGCCTTCCTTTATCTTATGCTGCCGATTATTATTATTATGCATTATTCACCAGTGAGCCCTGCGCATTGTTAGCTAGGATTAGATAGAGGGCCGTGATCACTCAGGGGAGTGAACGTGGATACAAATATTATAACTGCACAGGTACAAAGCAGACACCGCCAAAGGCCCCTATCTGGGTTATGCCTAGTCACCTCAAGTGTGAGATATCGAGTAATCCTTGTACTCCACTCGAGGCTGACTTTGTCTTACCGCCATAGGGTCCTGAACAGCGATTGTCCTTCAGGTGAGAAGTCGGGCGACCCAACGGTGCCCGCGAGAGGTATTGTGACGGGACGACAGGGAGGGTACGACCAGTGTACCGGTGTGCTTGGCCCCTGATCGTTGGCCGCGAGATTTACCAAACTACGAAAGTCGAGCTCCTCCAGGAGCACACGCGAGACAAGGTAAGGAGCCGGCTCACCTTGTTGGTAACCGCAGTGACTTGGTGGGACGACAGGGCAGGCACCGATGTACTGGTGGTCCTGGCTGCTGTCGTTGTCCGCGGGTCAGTTAAGTCGAGGCAACGTTAACGGTTGTCACGCAGGTTAATTAAAATGCTAAATGTTCAGTGAATGTCTTGAGTTGGTTGTATGCCATGTACGCACTACCTACCCGTGGGAATTACGAGTTATGGGCTCCTCTGCTTCGTAGTGTCGTCCGAGGACTCTTCAGACGTCAGCAGTACTGCGGGCTGATTGCCGGGAAGTGGTGTTGTCTTATTTTCTCGCGCGGTGATGTCTTATTCGGATTTTCTTTAACTTCACCGGCCAGCCACGCACCGTGCAGGAGTACGTTCGGGTTGGGGTCCAAGGCTCGGCGTACTTAGGATTTAGACCGGCGGATGGCCTCTCTGTTGAGTTTGAAAGATGGGCTATGAAGTGTCGGATAGCCTCGGTGGAGCGTTCCCTAACAAGGTTCCCGCCACCCTGGAGATCCGTGCGTGTAGCGTAACACAAGTGCACCCCTGCAGGGAAGATTAATCTATTCGAATAGCCGTGTCCACGGTAACAGGACGCTTTATGCTGAAGCTGGATCTTACCACTAGAAACTATTATCATTAAACTGTATGGTTCCGGGTTTTCTTCCTCGCTGGGATGTCGAGGAGGTGAACTCGGAGGCATTGTTAATTATTACAACTTACTATTATACAATGCTGCAGCAACTTCTGCTGCATTGTTACTTTATGCTTTATATAAACTGTTGGATGATTCTTACCTCATGCTGCAAGACATCATCGGAAGATGCTAGTCTTCGTTAGGCCTAGCTTCTTACCCTTGCTCTGGATTTCTGTCTTTCAGTCCACTATATACAACCTCTTCTTTCCATTGATACAATGCATATTGCTTAGTAGCGGACGTAAGACTCACGGGTATACTAGATACTCACCTTCTTTATTTCCTTTACTGTTTTGCCTGATCGGACGCTGCAGCCGACGTTGGAGCCCAGGAGCAGGAGTACCCCGGAGGCGCCTACTACGACGTCGAGTTCCCGTTAACCAGGAGTAGTTCGGTGGATCCCAGGCAGAAGACCTCGTCTTTTCGATCCGTGCCTCTGATGTGATATGTGCTAGCCTTCTTAAGGCAAAACTTGACTAACTATGTCTGTACTCAGATATTATGGCTTGTATGACTTATGTATTCGGGTCCGCGTGACCCCCCTTTTTGTAATATATTTGTTTATCCTTTTGTGTTTAGTGTTGTGCTGTGATATTATCACCGTGGCACCCTAATCTCAGCCGTGTACCCTGCGTGTATGATTACTGTACACGGATTGATTTTGGGGGCGTCACACCCATAAAATCCCACACGCGGTTAGGCACGCTCAGTCTTAAAACCAATACCCGGAACTCAGATCCTAGGTGACTCGAATGGAACAAAGCGTCGAGGCGGGATAGCCTAGACCTTCCATCCTTCGTCGAATATAGTCAACATTATAATAATCATATCATCAACAACAATATAATAATGTGATATCCCAAACCAAGGAGTAACAGGGTAACAACGTAGCATCCTAAGCATGCATACTAAGCAGGGGCTGAGCAACGAGCAACAGTAACATAGTAGTACAAGGTTTGCTGGGAAGGGACATGGTTGTATCGGTTTGAAAGAGGCTGTAAACATGTGGTAGGATCAAACATCGAACCTAACCTAGACTAGCATGCAAACCGCTGGTTGAAATAGAATGGATCATAAGTAATGTATAGTCCTTGACTGTTGATAAGTCGGGTTCCGAAGGTGTAGTTGATCGCAAGCTCGCCTCGTCTCCGAAAGGTACCCGCGGAAGCGCATAAGAAGGTAAACACTGGAAAGCAATCAACGAGAAAGCATCTATTACTACGAGGCAAACACGAGCAAGCATCAACAAGAAGGGAACACGAGACATCGCACCTACCGTCGAGAGCGGTTACTAACTGGTTAAGTGGAGTACTCGTCACACACGACGGTACCGCACATTTACAAGGGTTCAAGTTGTTTATCTACAGGTGGTCAACAAAGGTTGTTAACATGGCATCTCACTCAAGCATGGCATAGCACAAAAACATGTCAAGAGGTGAAGCACAAAGTAAACTATCTATGCTAGTCAATTTAAGGGAGGCACAATCCTAAACATGGCATAACACTAAGTGCCGCACGATGATTAAAACATTTGGTACTGTTCTGTCCTAAACAATATTTTAGGTTGGTTAACAACATCAAACAATAGCATAAACACAAAGTACACGAAAAACTAATCAAGTTACATATAAAGAACACCCCAAACGGAGTTACGGTTAAAAAGATATAAGCAAAACAAGTTACGGGCACAATCTGCCAGCATCAGGAAGCACACTTTAGAGCAATGCATAAACAGGATAATCAAGGTAAACAAGCTCACAAATGATATGGAACTAAAGTAGACATGACAGGGAAGACATGGTTGCGACGCAACCGTCACCCGAAGTTGCAACAAATTAACAGTTTCCAGCACAGCAGGACATTAGCATCAGGATCACCACTTTGGAGCAAGATTTAATATAGCTAAAGCACCCAAACATGACAAGTTAAAGCTTGGAAATTAAGTACACATGATGCTTAACACATAGGAAAAAGAATCAATGCAATAGGCCTCATGGATGTGTCACAATCATCATGCAAACTTGCAATAAAATAATAACAGCAGCACTAAACAGGAATTATCAGTAGTTTAACAGCCTGATGCCCACTTCAACACAGATTTTCACCATCAATATGACCTCAAATCAAAATTATCACAAAAGATGGATTGAAGTACACACAATTCTAAGCAGTTTTCGTTTTGGCGGCACGTTCATCGGAGCTACGGATTAATCGCTATTCGAAGCACAAAAATGTATCAGCAGCAAAAATTCTCCAGACTTAGCAAAAATCTGGAAAAAGGAAAAAACAAACAGTAAAAAAAGGTAACGGGCCTCACCCAACTGGGCTTAGCCCAACAGTGGATGGCTGGGCTCGGAGGCCGGCTCGGGCTGATGGAGGGAGGTGGGCCGCGGTGCAGAGGCCGGCCCACGTGGGCGCTGGGAGCCGGCCCAGGCCGATGGCGGTTGTGGCCTCGTGCCTTCCGCACGTGACATGCCACGACGGTGCTCGCCGACGAGCACAGGCGGTGCTTCGACGAGGAACGGGGATGGCGCGGAGACGGAGGGGGCCGGGAGCAGCGGGATCGGGGCGAGGCGGCGTGGATCCAGTGGCTGGGGCGGCGCCGGCGTGAAGGCTTGAGGCGGGGCGCGGCTCCGTCAAGCTCCTGGACGGGGCTCCCATGGCGGATGCAGTCCGCGTGCTGCACAGAGAGAGGAGGGTTGAGGGGAGAGAAGGAGAGGAGGAGGGAGAAGAGAAGAGGGAGAGGAGGGAGGTGGCGGCCCGGCAGTGAGCTCGCCGGAGCAAGGCGCGCGGCGGCTCCACGGTGCAGGCGGCTCGGGCAGGAGAGAGAGGAGGAGGCTGGTGGGAAGGCTAGGGCGCATCTGGGCCGTCGGATCGCGAGATCTGACGGTCCAAATCGTAGGGGAGCAAAAATTTCTGGATTTTGGGATCAATTGGGCAGATCTGAGCAAACTCAGGGGGGTGGCTGCAATTTTTTGGCTACGGAAACCCTAGAAAGAGGTGGGAGTGTGGTGGTCTTTATATAGCCCAGGTGGCTGGCAGTTTGCAAAAACATCCCCGGTTTTTCTCTCGCGCGCGCGGTGTTTACATTTCTGACCGCCGGGGGTCCGCAGTACCTCCGATTCGGGTAAAACTTCGAACTGCGCGATCTGCGATCCGAGCCGGCGGCGTTCACCTCACGCTGGAACCATTCTGAGGACACTTTCTGGAGCTCTATAAAAATAACCCATTTAATTATTAAACAGGGTTTTCGTTCCGTTGGCTGCCGCTGGTCTCGTGCGGTTTTTGCGACGGTGATCGGGTGAAACCCGGTGTCGCAAAAGTCGAGTGTCAGGGTGGAAAGGGTCGGTCTCCGTCCGATACGAGATAAGAGGGGGGAAATAATCGCCGATCGATAAATCGGGGATGCAAACACCGCAAACAAATCAGACCATCAAACAATTCACACCGAAAACAAAAATTTTAATTTTTGTGAAATCTGGGTTGTTACATGTTGTGATATCATGTTGGAAATCTGGGGCATATGACTTCGTCATATGTCGCGTAGGGACCGATATGTGCTTCGTCCCCGGATCTGGATGGAAACATCTAGATCTAGAACAGTACCGCATATCGGGCCTTACACTCTGTCATCATAAGCCTCCTTATATCCTTCCTCAAAACAGCCACCATACCTACCTATCAAGGCATTTCCATAGCCTTTTCGAGATATATTGCCATGCAACATCCATATTCTCATGACTTGATCTTCATGTCATACATGCTACTTGCTTGATCGATGAGCCGCATGCTAATTGGCCCTTGCCCTAATCATTGCTACATGACACGCTAGTATCATTCCATATCCTGCTACACTGGCAGAGGCATACATTTGCATACATCATGATATTTACATTTTCTTTATGATTCGAGTACTTTGTAAAGTGTGAAAGATCTTCTATACTTTTTTGTAATATATAGAGTGTTGTCTCTAAGTGAGGAAAGATCCCAAAGTGGACAAATTAAAAGATCCCAAAGAGGACAAATTAAAAGATCCCAAAGAGGATAAATGAGAGTTAAATAGAAAGAGCCATTGAGGCCACAAAAAATACAAAAAAATACAAAAATAAAAAAAGAAAATAAAGAGAAAGAGAAAAAAAAAGAGAAGGGGGCACACTACTATTCTTTTTCAGAAGATCCACACTCGTACTCCATCTTGTATCTTGTACTCCATAGAGATTATCATTCATGCATATAACTATGTGGGGCCTTCACACTATAGAACTTGGCTGGAAATATTCCAATGATGAGTCTCCTCAAATAAGCTCTAGGTCTTCTTGAGCAAGCAAGTTGGATGCACCCCCACTAGTTCCATTGGAGAGCTTTTAGCTCATATGTGCATCCGTTGCATGGCAATCCCTACTCCTCACATCATATCTATGATTGTCCTCGTTGATGTGAGCCTTTCACACCTTTTTGTCTTCCTCCTCCACCATATTCTCTCTTTGCCATCCTAAGTGTCAACTTTCTTGCTTACGCTCATCCTTTGCATGAGTGCTCAAAATGTCGAAAAGGAGTGGATCATTTTGACTTGTACCTGGCTAGTGGTCTGGGGATGAGTCCAGATAAGATTCCAAAGAAGACCAAGTGTGACACTTTAGTAGATTGAGTTCTCAACAATAAAAATACTTTTTTCTCGTATATCCCTATCCTCTTTATTGCACGCAAACACAATTTGGAGACATTCGAGTCACGGACAGTGAGAGCTCTTGCACCTTTATGTTCTTATGTTGCTTATTTCAATACTAGATATAGACTTTTTCCTGTTATGACTTGAATTGAATTGCATGCTTTGATTACTTTACTTCAAAAGTTCTTATATGGTTGTTAGCATGCCACCATAGAAATTTGCTTGTTATCATTTACCTACTCGAGGACGAGGAGGAATTAAGCTTGGGGATGTTGGTACGTCTAAAACGTATCTATAATTTCTGCTTGCTCCATGCCTCTTTTGTGTCATATTTATATGATATTGATGAACTTCCATACACTTTTGATCATATTTGGACTAACCTATTAACTCAGTGCACCCCAGTGCCAATTCCTGTTTTCTGTTGTTTTTCTATTTCAGGTTTCCCCCTTATTAAAAGTACCAGAAAAAATCCGGGAAAAATATAGGAAAAATCAGCGTACCGGATTGCAATAACTACTCCGTCGTCCCCCACGCAGGAGGGGTACCCGGGGCTCTTATAGGCTGAGCCCAGGGTACAAAGGTAAATATACAAGAGGAAGGGCCCAGCTGTCTGTCTCAGATCGGCTAGGGACCTAGCATCGTGCTTCTCCAGATGACCTGGTATAGACTTGCGGCTCGTCATGCCGCTATTCCGTAGACCTCGGAAGTGAACAGTGAGGCTAGGTACTTAGGCATGTCGGCCTGTCCGCGTGATCGGCGCTGGAGGAGACCGCACGCCTCTGACAGTCCCGATCTTCAGGGATTGCGCATTGAATGCTCTTGTACCAGGTTTCCGATCTGGACCTCTGATCGAACGCTGCTCTTCTTACTTCGGCCGGATGCTCCTGGATGAGGCCGATTGCGCCCTCTCCGGGGAAATCGGCCCTCACTTGGAACAGTTCGGCCCACTTATTGGTTTCTCTTGTTTAGCTCGGCCTTGACTAGATCAGTGACCTCCAGTTCGGTGATCTTTTCTTTGATGAACTATTTCCCCTGGGTGACCCTACCCCGGGGGGTCATTCCCCCGAAAGTAGCCCCTGAAGCTGCGGAGGTCCCTCCGAACTCAGAGATGGCGAGGCCTGCACAGGTTCCTTAAAAATACTTTCCTTGTCTCTGACCGATTGCTCCAATTGGCCGGTTGCTTGCTACCTGCCGATTGCTCTTGATCTTCCGATTGCTTTTGTTCTTCCGATTGATCTTGTTCTTCCGATTGTTCTTGATCTTCATATCAACTTCTCTCAATAGGCCGACTGCACTTAATTTGCCGATTGCGCTCGACTTCCTCGACCGGTCCGCCCAACGGTTGGTTTGACTGGAATGTTGACCGAACTTGCCGCTTCGAATTCGCCGAATAATACGGGACGTCATGCCATGATTTGACATGCCATATCCGCTGCCTCGACCCACGCGCGCACGTCTCGTCCCATCCGCCGGATCTTCTGTGCTCCGAACTGACGCCGCTCTGTGGATACACGCGGCCACACCGCCTGTCAGATCGGCACAGCCCATACCACTACCCCCTTACCGCGTCTTTAAATACCCGACGGGGTGAGAGATGCGTCCCGCACCCCTCACTCCATCTCCTTCCTTGAGCTTTTCTCCATTGCTTTTGCTGCCGCACCGCTCGCCCCGCCGTGCTTCTGCCGCTTCCTCCGACGCCCAGGGCCGCCGCCCCGAAGCCTGAGCCGCCGCACTTCACCGCCCTTGCCACCACTCCTCCTCCACCACCATAGGTGGGCTTGGATCTAGATTTCCTCCGCCTCCGCCGCCGTCTTATCCACCGCCGCCGCCTTCTTCCTCATCTTCGTCTCGTTCCTCCTCGCCCACCATGGAGTCCGACACCTCCATGGGGGACGACGCCGCCGCCGGCTCCCAGAGGGGAGCTTGGAAGGGTTCCAATGTGACAGAGATGAAAGTCCCGCTCCTCTGCCGGTCTCGCAAGATCCCGGCGGACCTCGATTTCCGCATTCCCGGCGACGAGATTGTGCCCGCGCCCCGGGATGGCGAACATGTTGTCTTCCTCGCGCACTTCGAGCGCGGGTTTAGGCTTCCGGTGAGCCAATATTTTCACGACTTCCTCGCCTTCTACCGCCTGCAGCCGCATCACCTCTGAGCCAACGCCATCATGCTGCTCTCCACTTTCGTGGCGCTGTGCAAAGGTTATCTCGGAGTCCGGCCCACCATTGGGTTCTGGTGCCGCCTCTTTCACTTCCACAACTTTCAAGTGGGCACTAGTGTGCACACTATCAACTAGACCAAGAAAAAAGAGGAAGTCAAAGTGATGGCCGAATGCGGCGGCGCCACCATCTACCTCCGCCAGGTCGGCCTCTATCCTCATCCCCAACTACCTCAGTCCATCAAGAACTGTTAGACGGGGTTCTTTTACGTTTCCTCACCGCCGAATCAAGACTTGCTGAATCTGCCTGAGTTCTCTCTGCCCCCACCGACTGCGAAGTATCATTGGGCTGAGAAACCAGGGGACGGGGATACCGATCTGGATCGCCAAATGGCGTATATCCAGAAGCTGATGGAACAAGGGATGCAGCCCGCCGACCTGGTGGCAACCTGGCTCTGCCGCCGAGTGCTCCCACTGCAACGACGCTGCCATCAGATCTGCGACATGCACATGCGCCGCGATCCCACTCGGATTTCCACATTCCGAATAGATGAGAAAGACTTCTTCCACAGAATCAACAGCATTGCCAACCTCAAAGTCACAGAACCTTTCGAGTTCGGACTGAAGCCGTTCAGCCGATCTCGGCCCTGCCCCGAGGTATGCTTCAATTATGACCCTGTGCTCTAGCTTTTTTCTTTCCTCCATACTAATTCTGATCGGATCCTTTTCCTCAGGAATTCTTGGCCTCCAGGCTCATGCAGGACGGACAGTCCGCTTCGGGCTACCACCCTGACCGAGCTGAAGAAGACGCCCAGGATTCCCTCAGACTCGGCTTCAAGAAGCCGGGTGAGTCTGATTCCTCCGTCAAACGCTTCATGGCCGAATGGAGCAGTGATTCTGATCCTCTTGGTGACCTCGGCGCAGAATCTGAGCCCGCCGAAC
The DNA here is from genome assembly GCA_950022295.1 of Bromus sterilis. Classification (NCBI taxonomy): domain Eukaryota; kingdom Viridiplantae; phylum Streptophyta; class Magnoliopsida; order Poales; family Poaceae; genus Bromus; species Bromus sterilis. The sequence goes on along the minus strand of OX465598.1, from coordinate 266,205,765 downwards.
TGACACTGCCCAAAGGGAAATGCCCCGACCTGATGACGCCGGCCCTTCCAAGATTGCCAAGAAGAAAGGGAAAACGGGCACGCGCCGAGCTGCCCCTGAAATTAGTGGTCCTGTGCTTTCGCCTACCCCACTGAACATCGCTCGCCCTGGATTTTCCATGGCCAAATTTGCGGCTCAACTTCCTCGAGCTTCCGGGTACATATCTTCACCTCTTGTTTTTCTTGACTTTCCTTGAGCTGCCTTGCTCACTTGTGTACTTTTGCCACAGGGCTGCCCGATCCGTGGACCCTGCCGGACCTGGGGGTGCGCCGATTGCTCCCCCTGACCCCTCTTCTACTCCTGCCCGCACGACCCCGTCCACCTCGGCCACTTCCAATGTGTCCGTGCCTACTCGCCAGAAAAATGTCGCTAACACCCATAAAGCCGAGCGGGCCAAGAAGAAAGCTGCTGCTGTCGCGACCCAAACGCGACCGATCACTCCACCGCCGACCTCTGCCGCTCTTCCGACTGCTGGCACGCAGTCGGCCACTCCTGCTCCGACCTCTGTTATTGCTTCTCCGATTCTGCTGGACCATTCTGGTATTGCACATGTCGATGTGCCAATGCCATATCGGCCTACCGCTGATCTTCCTCAGCCTGAAGCTTCTCCAGCCCAGGCCACTCCCGCCAAGCCATCCCCTGCTGCTGGCTCGGGGAGCGCCGCTTTCATCTCAAACGAGCCCACTGCTATTCCATCTACTGCTCCGCTTGCCACTTATGTTGCTGCCGGACCCAGTGCTTCTACAACACCATCCTCCGGTGTCCTTGTTCGCCAACCGCCATCCGGCCGCCAGCTCGTACTGGCCGACCGGTTCTGCGAGGCATACCTTGGCACCTCCGACGTTTCGCCTGTCCGACCAATTTCCGACTCGGCCATTCCTCCGCCTCGTGGCTCCGAGGACCAACTTCTGTCCCAGCTTCTGGATCGGCTAGGTGGTCTTGCCACCGACATCCGACGCTTCGCCGATGCCTCGCTGGGTAAAATTCTTGCGTCGAAACACTCTGTTACTGTAAGCTCTCTTTTCAGTGGGGGCGCGCCTAGCGCACCCACTGGGTGTAGTCCCCGATATTCGGGCCGATTGCTTGCAATCTTCTCGGATCTTCATTTCTCTTTGTTATTTTGTGCTCTTGCTTTAACTTTGATCGGCCCATTTTTAGGCCATCTGTGATAGGCGTAAAGCTATATTTGAGGAGCTTCTGGCCGCTTATTTAGCGGGTCAGAAGTCTATTTCTTCTTTGAAGAAGAATGTCGACGCCCAAGCTGCCAAAATTCAGGAACTCTCAGGTATATTTTGCTTGCCCTTTCTTGCATTCTATGATTATTATTATATCCATACTCCATTGCACACTTGAAGCTCCTGCTACTCGCTCCTCCGAGCTGGAGGCTGCTCAGAAGAGAATCGCCGAACTGGAGACCCAGCTCGGTGAGAAGAATAGTCAGCTCGGCCGCGCCGAACAAGACAAACAGTGCCTGGTTGCCGCCGAAACTGAGCTTCAAACCAAACTTCAGCGAGCTATCGATGATCTCGCCGCTTCCCGACGCACTCATGAACATGAACTCCAGAGGCTCTCCGATGCCCGAATTGAGGTTGAGGGCCAACTCATGAAGGAAAGGGATGCCGCGGTCAAACGTGCTGAAGACATGGACGCTCAGCAGATAATAGAGATCCAGCGCGCCCAAGCTAGTGTTGATCTTTCCCACACCTTCCTCCACCGAGTAGATCTTTTGGAGGTAATTCTTGCTTTTGCCACTTCGATCTAACTTTTCCACTGACCGGACTAACTTCCTTCTCCGATTGCTCCTGCCAGATGCTTGGCCTCATTCTAACGCCGCCGCTGATGAAGCAGTTGCCGCAGCCCGCCGAGTGCGGGGTGTGGTAGTTGCTGCTGATGCCGGCTGGGACGCCGAAGACTTTGTGGTTGCCCTGGATGCTCGGATTCCTCACGTCAAAGGTGCCCTGTGTACATACAAGACTTGCATCCAGAGGTTGAATGACAAGCTGTTCAAAGGCAAGCAGAAGGCCATTGCATTTGATAAGAATGAAGATGTTACTCGGAGTCTGAAAGCTGTAGCCCGCCAGGTTGACCATATGCTTGATTCTGTCTTCCGATCTGGGGTGCAGGCTGCCCTCTCTATAGAGAAGAGCTGGTATCCTGGAATTGATCTGCAACTGATGACTGCTCTACGGGAGGGCTCGGAAGAATCCATCGGCAAGCTCTAGACTCAGATCTGCCATATTTCCCAGGAGCTTGCCAATGGTATGGATCTCCTGGAGGTCACTCCCTATGTTGATTCTGCTGGCCAGCCGACTGGAGTTTCCTCCTTCAGCGACCTTCTGTATACCACAAGCGAGGAAAAGGCGCCTCAGTCCCGACCTGCTCGTCAGGTCGGCAGCGGGAACTCCCACTCTTCAGATTATACCGATGATGATGCCGAGGAAGAGAGCGAAGGTTCCTCCGACGGCCACTCGGTGAGTGCCGCCCAGGAGTCCCCTCGTGATCCAGCCAAGACCACCGCCTCTTCTGCTCCCGAAGGTGCCGCCAGTACTACTCCGACTGCTCCCTCTGCGCCAGATTCCCAGGATGCTCCAGATGCACCAGCTGCTTGAGCTCGGCACGCCGACCTCGTTTCTTTCTTTTGCTCGATAAACAATTAAATTCCAAGTGCGCCCGTCGAGGGCCACTTTTATGTAATGAACACCATTCGGCCAACTGGCCCTATCTTTGCTTGTGAATATAATGTTTGCTTAAATGATCATGGCATTCCACCATTGCATTTTTCAACCGATTGCCTTTTTCTTTGCCACTTCTTCTCTCTTGGTCAAAATTCTCACCAACCTTACAGCCGACCTGCGGTCGGATCGGAGAATAGTCCTTGAAAGAAATTTTGACAAGTACTTCTAGGTTCCCAGTTTCTCTCACAAGGGTGAAAATTTCGTAGTTGGGCTGCTTGCAACCTGCCGATTGCTTGGCCAGCCAGCCTGGTCGCGATCGGCGGGTTGTGAACGGCTTGCTCCGAGCTAGATATACCTTGAGTATGAACATTCCGATTGATAATTTTGTTCGGCCGCATCCCCCCGACATTACAGCCGACCTGCGATCTGCATTCGGTTCTGACCGACTTTCACAAAACTCTTCATTCGTTTCGCTTTTTCCTCCAAGTATACCCTGGAACTGAGACATGCTAAAACAAATAATTTCACAACTCCTGCCGAATGCAATCTCATGGATGCACGGCTATTCTCATTGATAATAATTCCACAAAGGGAAGGGATACAACAATACCATTCAACTGTAAAACGGACATAACAGGTCGGCGTTCCAAGGACGCTCCGTTTCTTGCCCCGAAGTATCCAGGTATCGGGTCGGCTTCCTGAGATCAATGAGGTAATATGCATTGTTTTTGAGTGCTCGACTGACGACGAATGGACCTTCCCAAGGAGAGGATAACTTGTGCTGGCCATCCAATTTATGGATTTGGCGCAACACCAAGTCACCCTCACGAAAAGCCAGCGGACGGATCTTCTTGTTGTGGTAGTGACGCAGCTTCTGCTGGTATATTTCCGACCTGGACAAAGCCAGGAGGCATGCTTCTTCTTTGAGATCAACGCCGTCCTCACGAGCTTCCTTGGCTTCTGCTTCCGTGTACATGGCATGAAGAGGTGAATCGAACTCAATGTCGCAAGGGAGCATTGCTTCGGCGCCATACACTAGGAAGATAGGGGTGAATCCAGTTGAACGGTTCGGCGTGGTGCGCAAACTCCAAAGTACAGCTGGCAACTCATCAATCCATGCGCCGGGTGCTCTTTCTAGTGTTTCCACCAATCTTGGGTTGATTCCGGAAAAAATGAGACCATTCTCCCGCTCTGCTTGGCCATTTGACTGTGGGTGAGCCACAGATGCGACGTCCAGCCGGATGCCCTGCTGGGAGGCAAACCGAGCTAGCGCCCCCTTTGCAAAGTTTGTTCCATTGTCAGTGATGATGTTGTGTGGCACTCCATATCTGACCATGATGTCTGCTATGAACCTAACCGCGGTCGGCCCGTCTAGTTTCTTGATCGGCCTTGCCTCTATCCACTTGGTAAAATTTTCCACTGCTACCAGTAAGTGTGTCATACCACCTCTTGCTGTTTTGAACGGCCCTACCATAACCAGACCCCAGACTGCAAACGGCCATGTAATCGGAATTTTCTTCAGTGCTGAGGCTGGTAGGTGGCTCTTTGCTTTAAATCTTTGACACCCATTGCAATGCTTGACCAGATCTTCTGCCGCTGCTTTCGCAGTTGGCCAATAGAAACAGTGGCGAAAATCCTTGGAAACTATTGCTATTGCTGATGCATGATGACCACATTCACCTTGGTGGATATCTCGGAGCAGCTCCAGCCCCTTGTCCTCTTCCACACATCGCTGAAGAACTCCTGTTGCGCTTCGGTGCACCAGCTCGTTGTTGATGATTGTGTATACCCCAGACCGGCGCTTGATTTGCCGAGCTTCTACTTCATCTTCTGGGAGTATGCCGTCTACCAGGAAATCTCTGAATGGTTCTGCCCATGATGGTGCTGCCACAATCACCATTATAGTGACTGTTTCTGCCTCTGGCTGTACGTCTACCGCTACTGGCAGCTCGGAGGGGGAAGAGCCGATTGCATCTGGCATAGTTTCCTCAGTCCCCGAGCTGACGACAACATCCCCTGGTTCGCAATCGGCAGCCCCTCGTGCGGCCGAATTCTCCTTTGCTTTTTTCTTTTTTGCTTCTAGCTCTGCCATCTTCAGGTCGGCCGGAATAAAGATTGACTCTGATTCTGGGGAAGGCTTGATGGATGGCTTGTGGATATTTTCTAGTGATATTCCTGGAGGAACTTCCTTTCTGGTGGATCCCAACTTGGACAGTACATCTGCTGCTTCATTTTCAGCTCTGGGAATGTGATGGAATTCACACCCCTCAAAGAATCCAGATAACTGCTGCACAAGGAATATGTCCCGTGCCATATTTTCATCTTTTGTATCCCAAGTGCCAGTGCATTGCTGCACCACCAGATCGGAATCACCATAACATAGAATTCGCCGAATGCCAATCTCCTTGGCCACTCGGATGCCGTGCACCAAAGCTTCGTATTTGGCCACATTATTTGATGCTGCAAAGTGAATCTGCAGTACATATTCAAGCTTGTCACCTTTTGGGGAAGTGAGAACAACGCCAGCCTCTAGTCTGGTCATCATCTTGGAGCCATCGAAGTGCATTTGCCAGAACTGAGAGTCCGGAAAGGGGGGTATATATTGAGTTTCTGCCCAATCCACCAAAAAATCTGCCAGAACCTGAGACTTGACCGCCGTCCGAGGCTCATACTTGATCCCATGTGTTGCGATTTCTATGGCCCATTTTTCCACTCGACCGGATGCGTCACGACTTCCAATGATTTCTGCCAATGGAGCCGAACTGACCACCGTGATCGGATGCGCCTGGAAATAAGGCTTCAACTTTTTTGCTGCCATGTACACACCATAGCACATCTTCTGATAGTGGGGATAGTTTTTCTTGGAGGTGGAGAGCACTTCACTGACATAATACACTGGCCTCTGGACCGGTTGAGCCTTGTCCTTTTCAGGACGCTCGACCACCATAACAATACTAACCACCCGGTTGGTTGTTGCGATGTACAACATCATTGGCTCTTTTTCCTTCGGAGCTGCCAACACTGTTTGAATGCCTCGTCCGCCTGCGGCGTCCAGTCGAACTTGTCTGTTTTCTTCATTAATTGGTACAGTGGGATTGCCTTCTCTCCCAGCCGACTGAGAAATCAGCTGAGCGATGCCAAGCATCCGGTGAACTTCTGCACATCTTTAAGATTTCTGGGCTTGCCCATCCGCTCAATTGCTTCAATCTTCTCAGGGTTGCACTCTATCCCTCTTTCGGATACCAGAAAACCAAGCAACTTGCCGGCTGGCACGCTGAACACACACTTCTCTGGGTTGAGTTTGATCTGGTATGCCCGCAAATTTGCGAATGTTTCCTTGAGATCATCCAACAAGGTTGATCCCAGCACTGATTTGACCACGAGGTCATCTACATATACATGTATGTTCCGACCTAACTGAGGCCGAACACGCCGCTGCATAGTACGCTGATAAGTCGCGCCGCCGTTTTTCAGGCCGAATGGCATGGTGATGTAACAATAAGCCCCGAAAGGGGTAATAAAAGTTGTTTTAATTTGATCGTTTACATCAAGCTTAATCTGGTGATAGCCTGCCATGGCATCTAGAAAGCACAGGAGCTGACAGCCAGCCGTAGAATCAATCACTTGATCAATACGGGGCAACGCAAAAGGATCCTTGGGGCAGGCCTTATTCAGGCAAGTGTAATCTATACACATGCGCCAAGTTCCATTCTTCTTCGGAACCAGAACTGGATTAGCTAGCCAGTCTGGGTAGAACACTTCCTTGATAAATCCTGCTGCGAGCAACTTGGCTATCTCATCGCCGATTGCTCCTCTCTTCTCTTCTGAAAAACGCCGAAGTGGCTGCTTGATCGGCTTGGATCCAGGTCGGATATGAAGCTTGTGCTCGGCAAGTTCCCTCGGTACACCAGGCATGTCATGTGGGGACCATGCAAAGATGTCACAGTTCTCACGGAGGAACTCGACGAGCTCGCCTTCCTATTTGTTGCTAAGTCCGGCTCCGACAATGACGCATTTGCTCGGGTCGGAGGGGTCCAGGGCGATCTTCTTGCTATCCTTTGCCGCTTGAAATACGGTCTCATCATCCGGCCTCTTGTCCTTCGTGCTCGGCATGGGGTCCTTCATTTGGGCTTGGACTGCTGCCACCACCTTGTCCAGCTGGCGCCGTTCTGCATCTATGACCAGAGCATCAGCTAGCTTGGAACCAGCGGATGAACATTCTAGTGACTTCCTGTAGTCACCACACACCGTGATTGGACCATTCGGCCCTGGGAGCTTCATCTTCAAGTATGGCTGCATGATGTTGAACATGAACTTGGTAATTGCAGGCGACCCGAGCAGAACATGGTATGGGCTGCTTAGATCAGCCACCTCGAACCAGATCGGTTCTCGGCGGAAATTCTCTTCCGACCCGAATACTACCTCAAGACGAATGCGGCCTAATGGGGTACATGACAGGCCGGGAACTATTCCATGGAACGTAGTTCTGCTGGGCTCTAACTCGCTCTCGCTGATGCCGAGCTTGATCATTGTGTCTCTGTACAGAATATTGATGGCGCTGCCTCCATCAATAAGTGTCCTGGTGAACTTGCATGAATACAATGGTGCCGCTAGGATTACGTCTACCACGAGCAAGTAACTGCCTGGGTTGGGCATTACGCTCGGGTGGTCTTCTGGGCCCCATGTTATGGCATTGTCCGACCAGTTCAACCTCTGAGAAATTGCTGGCATGGTGGCATTGACTGCCTGCTCACGGGCTCTCCGACTGCCCTTGTCATCTGACTCGCTGGTGAAGATCATATATGCTGCATCATGACGTGGGAACTGCTGCCGAGCATTTGCTGGGGGTGGCCCTGGGGGTGGGGTGGCGGTGGGGGTGGATTTCCTGCTCCTCCCTTTGCCAGACGCTCGACCCAAATGCACTGTCGAGTGGTGTGTGATGCGGGCTTGCCTACTCCACTGTGCATCTTGCATGGCTGGTTCATCATGTCCTCAAACGTGTACGGGGGCCTGGGTTGACCTGGCGGTCTCTCTGCAGGTTTCATCTTCCGACTGCCTCCCGCAGCCGCTTGTTCCTCTTGGTGTGGCTCTGTTGCTACCTACCGATTGCCATACTGGGCATCCGGCTGCTCATCCTTCCTCTTGTTGAAACCAGTGTTGTTGTTGTTGTTGAAATTGGGGGTGTTGTTGTTGTTGTTGTTGTTTTTGTTGTTGTTGTTTTTGAAATTGTTGTTCCTCTGGATCTCGCGCCTCTCGCGCCGGTTGGGACCATTTGCTTCTGCCGATTGCTGTTGCTGGCCGGATGTATGCCCTTGGATGAAACCGCTGGGACTTAACGTGATCGGGCGCATTGCAGAGTCAGATGCGGCGAAGGAATTGGCTATCCTCATCAAATCGTCCAAAGATGTTATCTCCTTGTGCAGGAGCTTGTGCTTCAACAAAGACCCGTCCAAGCAGCCGTCAGTGAAGTACTGGATGGCTTGGATTTCATGAACTCCCTCGCAAGTGTTCCTGAGCTTGATCCACCGCTGAAGGTAATCGCGCAGGGGCTCGTCCTTTCATTGTACGCAGAGAGCCAGGTGCCGAGGCACACCTGGGCGCTCATAAGTACCCATGAAATTGCGGACAAATGCGTCCTCAAAATCCTTCCAGCAATTGACACTGTTGCCGGGCAAACTATTCAACCAGGACCGAGTTGAACCTTGGAGCATGAGCGGAGCATAGTATACAGCTACACGCCGACCACCTCCTGCAATACCGACGGCTGTCATATAATCGACCAGCCAATCTTCTGGCTTGACTAATCCATTGTACTTGGGGGTGTCCCTGGGCAATGTGAAACCTTTGGGGAACTTCTCTTGCCGAATGCGGGGGCCGAAACATGCTGGACCTGCCGGTGCATCATCTTCAGGTTGCTTATCCTGCTGCAACTGCTCGATTCGGTGTCTTGCGTCGTTGTCTGCGATTGCTCGGGGACCTAACCGCTGGCTGATTGCCAGCCGGACTGACGCTGCCGGTTGCTCATTGCGCCTGCTGTTGACTGCTGGCTCATCCCTTCGACTGCCTCCTGCAGCCCCTTGATTCTTCCGACTGCGGTGCAAACTACCATGCGATGAAGATGCTTGCCTTTGCTTCCGCTGCGGCGCATTCGGTTGATTCGCCCCCGCAGTCGCCCGAAGCGATTTTGACGCTGCTGGCGCTTGCTGCTCAATGGCCGCCCTTTGCTGCTGGTTCGCTGTGGTTATGAGGTCGCGCATTCTGCGCGTCCTCTCCCGCAGCTCTTCTCCTTCCAGATGCTCCAACTCGGTGGCGATCTGCTGGGCAGCTCTCATGTTCTTCACAGGAGAACTGTATGAAATCTGTGGTGCCACAATAATGGATGCCATAGGCTGCTGGGCTCCTCCCAGCTCTCTGCCGACCTCTCGGCCTACTACCCAAAGCTCCTCGATGGCTGGGGGTGGGACAACACGCTGCCGAATGCCATGCGCTGCGTTGTACTCCCGAGCTGATGCCTCCATTCGGCGCTTTTCAGCGTCGATCCGATCTGATTGCTCCTTTAGAGCTTGACGCACCTTCTCCAGCTCGGCGTGAGCCACAACTGGATTGGCATGAAGATCCACAGGAGTGATGAGCACGTCCAGTGGGTTGCTTGGTCCTCCCGCTGCTGCAGTTGCTGCCCTCACGGCTCGGGAAGCTGAAGTGGAACTGTGGCGACTTGACGCCCCTGCCATCATGACCTCCGCACGGATGTGCGCAGTCGTTCCCTCTGTTCCCACGCCATCCGGCCCTCCTGGCAGCGGATCCGTGAGCTCAGAAAACACCCGAACCTCCCTGGGAAACACATCAGGGAGTGCTGCGATGAAGACGCGATGTCCGCCGAAAGGAATGATGACGCCGCGCGGTAGAGGCATTCCAGCCCCAAACCGCGAGGCGTTGTCGATGACAAAGTCCCACGCTCCGCTCCTCATTACCAGGCCGGACTGACGCTGCCGGTTGCTCATTGCGCCTGCTGTTGACTGCTGGCTCATCCCTTCGACTGCCTCCTGCAGCCCCTTGATTCTTCCGACTGCGGTGCAAACTACCATGCGATGAAGATGCTTGCCTTTGCTTCCGCTGCGGCGCATTCGGCTGATTTGCCCCCGCAGTCGCCCGAAGCGATTTTGACGCTGCTGGCGCTTGCTGCTCAGTGGCCGCCCTTTGCTGCTGGTTCGCTGTGGTTATGAGGTCGCGCATTCTGCGCGTCCTCTCCCGCAGCTCTTCTCCTTCCAGATGCTCCAGCTCGGTGGCGATCTGCTGGGCAGCTCTCATGTTCTTCATAGGAGAACTGTATGAAATCTGTGGTGCCACAATAATGGATGCCATAGGCTGCTGGGCTCCTCCCAGCTCTCTGCCGACCTCTCGGCCTACTACCCAAAGCTCCTCGATGGCTGGGGGTGGGACAACACGCTGCCGAATGCCATGCGCTGCGTTGTACTCCCGAGCTGCTGCCTCCATTCGGCGCCTTTCAGCGTCGATCCGATCTGATTGCTCCTTTAGAGCTTGACGCACCTTCTCCAGCTCGGCGTGAGCCACAACTGGATTGGCATGAAGATCCACAGGAGTGATGAGCACGTCCAGTGGGTTGCTTGGTCCTCCCGCTGCTGCAGTTGCTGCCCTCACGGCTCGGGAAGCTGAAGTGGAAATGTGGCGACTTGACACCCCTGCCATCATGACCTCCGCACGGATGTGCGCAGTCGTTCCCTCTGTTCCCACGCCATCCGGCCCTCCTGGCAGCGGATCCGTGAGCTCAGAAAACACCCGAACCTCCCTGGGAAATACATCAGGGAGTGCTGCGACGAAGATGTGATGTCCGCCGAAAGGAATGATGACGCCGCGCGGTAGAGGCATTCCAGCCCCAAACCGTGAGGCGTTGTCGATGACAAAGTCCCACGCTCCGCTCCTCATTACCAGGCCGGAGGCGAAGCGCCGCGCGATGCAGATGATGGTCCCGTCCGGATCAGAACTCCAGTCGACGCCTCGGCCTGCCCCACGGTGGGCGCCAACTGTCGTCGATATGTAACGGCAGATGCCATGGGGATGGCTAAAGAGGGGGACAGACCGAAGTTAATGTCGCTGGTACCGGAAACGAGAATGGGAACACACGGTGAGACACCACGATGTACCCAGGTTTGGGGCTCTCCGTAGAGATAACACCCCTAGTCCTGCCGAGCTAGCTATATGCAGTAACTCCGGCTACAATGAATGATCCTTGTGCTGTTTGAGAGGAAGAAGAAGAGGGCCTCTGGTCTCTACTCTCTCCTCGCTCTCTCTGGTGGGTGAGATTGCAATAACTACTCCGTCGTCCCTCACGCAGGAGGGGTACCCGGGGCTCTTATAGGCCGAGCCCAAGGTACAAAGGTAAATATACAAGAGGAAGGGCCCAGCTGTCTGTCTCAGATCGGCTAGGGACCTAGCATCGTGCTTCTCCGGATGACCCGGTATAGACTTGCGGGTCGTCATTCCTCTATCCCGTAGACCTCGTCAGTGAACAGTGAGGCTAGGTACTTAGGCCTGTCGGCCTGTCCGCGTGATCGGCGCTGGAGGAGACCGCACGCCTCTGACAGTCCCGATCTTCAGGGATTGCGCATTGAATGATCTTGTACCAGGTGTCTGATCTGGACCTCTGATCGGACGCTGCTCTTCTTACTTCGGCCGGATGCTCCTGGATGAGGCCGATTGCGCCCTCTCCGGGGCAATCGCCCTCACTTGGAACAGTTCGGCCCACTTCTTGGTTTCTCTTGTTTAGATCGGCCTTGAATAGATCAGTGACCTCCAGTACGGTGATCTTTGCTTTGATGAACTATTTCCCCTGGGTGACCCTACCCGGGGGTCATTCCCCCGACACCATGGGTCCATGATCAGTAGCTATGTGATGTTCTCCTCCCCTCTTTGTTCTTCATGGATTAGACCTCGTGAGCTGCCCTACATGATCGAGGCACATATGTAATCTTTCAGCTGTTGCTATGCTGAGTTTGCTGGGATCCGATGGATTATGAGATTATGTTCACATTGTGATTGAGTTATATATTTCATTCTCTTCTTTTATATTTATGTTCTTGAGTAATTCTTGGATGTTCTCCGTTGCTGTTTATTGCATTGGCCAAGTAGTAGGTAGTGACTCCAAGAGGGTGCGTTATGCATGATTGTGGGTTCATGCCCCCCAATGACTAGCTTGAGTGATAGAAACATAAGTCTAGGGGATGTGTTGTTTCCACAAGGGGGAAAACCACGGTGCTTGTACTTGCGGGTGCAAGGATTTTTTACTTTACGCAAAGTTCTTTAATGTAGTTGTCCGTTGCTTTGAGTTTACACTTTGGGTGGGATTCGCAACTTAATACCAGCGAGATGTTCTGGATAGATATCTCAAGGTGGATGATTAGTGGGTAGATGCAGATGGATTTTGGTCTACTTTTCTTGGCGTACCGCCCGTGCTTTTGAGCCTCTTCCTTTCTGTTTTGCATAATTAGCATTGGTTTGCGCACATAATCCTGTCAATTGCCCAGCTGTAATTTGTTTACCTCGCATGTCTCTTTTATCGTCTTTTGGGAGAGAGACATCACTAGTGAACATCATGAGATCCAGGTCCATACTTCCACCACTGTTTACACTATCAATTTACTTTCAATATTTACTTTTCAGTTGCTATCACTATCATTATTATCCCGTGCGTTTTATCCTTTGTAAACAACAAGGCCGGAGGAATTGACAACTCCTCTGTACTCGTTGGGAGCAAAGCTATCTGTGTGTGTGCAGGTCCAGGAGAAGCAAGTGATTATCTTCAAACGACGCATCACTTGCCGAACCACCTACTTGTCGACCTTGGAGTCCTACGGGAGAAAATCTTAAAACCTCGATATCTTCACTGAGGGAAACTTGCCGTTACGCTACATCTCACCTTCCACTTGGGTTAACCAACGAGGGCGAGAATTTATCTCTTGTATCACCGGGAAAGGGTCAAGAACTTGCAGGAGAAGAAGCAACCGAGCACACGGCCAAGGATTGACGAAGGGGGGCGAGGAATTGCAGGAGTTGTCCGGCGGCCATGGCAGAAACAAGGGATGGACTTGGGGACGAACCAGGCGGGGGCGGCGAGAATTGGGTGGGGAAACTGGAGCCCTAGGGTTCCTGGGGGGCGGCACGGTCCAGGTTATAAAGGGCGGAGCCCCTGGCCACGTCGACGGCCAGCGACGCTCGCGTGGACGCCGGTGTGAGAGGGGACGACGAGGTCCCCCCGGACACGCTGTAAAGATGATGCACGAGGGCCGCGCGATGGAGATCCTACGGCGGGGACGAGCTCCCACTTACTGGTTCGCGGGTGGGCTAGACCCCAAGTGGAGGCAGGCTAGCTGGGTTGGGCCTGGCTGGTCTGTCTCCGCAGAAAAAAAAGGTCAAGGACTTTTCCATTTTCTAAAAACAGAAGAAATCCAAGAATTCTTCAGGGCAAACTAGGAAAAATAAAAACATATAAAAATATATTTTGGAAACCTTGGAATATTCTCCATTTTCTAAAATTGGTTTGACCAATTTTTGAGCAACTAAAATATGGGGCATTTTTGAAATTCAAACCACATTGAACTATGGCCCACATTTTTAGAGTTGGCAAAAATGGGGCAAGGCTTTTGGAAAGCTTGGGAAGGGAAAATAAATGGCTATGCCAAGTTTCGGGTCAAGGGGAGCATGCATGCAACATGGAAATTTTTTTCTCAAACACCCTTCTTGAACCACTTTGTTTGAATTCAAAAAAAATCAAATGAACTCAAAACTTCTTGGCATTTAAAATCATCACATGAAATTTTAATCTCTAGCACCATGCCAAGTTACAAAGTCATCAGACAAAGTACAATCTCATGATGATTTCAATTATTGCTCATGGGCTGTTACAGCACTACCCCACCAACACAGGATCTCGTCCCGAGATCTAAGCCTGAAAAAACTCAAGATACTCGGAACGGAGATGATCTTCACGCTCCCACGTTGCTTCCTTCTCTGAATGATGTGCCCACTGGACCTTCATAAACTCTACGGTCTTGTTGTGAGTCTTGCGCTTTGACGTCTCAAGAACATGGAGTGGACGCTCTGAGTAGGAAAGGTCCACACTCAGCTGGATCTCGCCCAAGTCAATGGCCTACTCTGGCTTCTTGAAGCACTGCTTTAGCTGGGACACATGGAACACGTCATGCACCATGGACAGACTCTCTAGAAGCTCAAGCCGAAAGGTAAGTTGTCCTCTAGTCTCAAGGATACGGAAAGGTCCCACAAATCTTGGAGCGAGCTTTCCTTTGATGCCAAAGCGGCGAGTTCCCCTCAATGGAGACACTCTAAGGTACGCCCAATCAACAACCTGAAAAGCTACACCACGGTGCCTCTTGTCATAATAGGCCTTCTGCCTTGACTGTGCTGCCTTCAGGTGTTCTCGGACAATCTTCACTCTGTCCTTTGCCTCCTGGATCACATTTGGACCGAACAACTGCCTCTCACCTGTCTCAGACCAGTTCAAAGGTGTCCTGCACTTACGGCCATACAAGACCTCAAATGGCGCTGCCTGCAGACTTGCCTGATAGCTGTTGTCGTAAGAAAACTCAGCATACGGCAAGCATTCCTCCCACTTCATGCCAAAAGAGATGACACATGCTTGAAGCATGTCCTCGAGTATTTGGTGCACGCGCTCGACTTTCCCACTTGTCTGCGGGTGATACACGGTACTGAACAACATTGTTGTACCAATCGCCTTTTGAAAGGCCTGCCAGAACTTAGAGGTGAAAAGGCTGCCTCTATCAGAACTGATCTTCTTGGGAATGCCATGCAAAGATACAACTCTTGCGGTATACAAATCCGCCAACTGAGCTGCTGAAATGGAGTCCTTCAATGGAAAGAAGTGGGCAACTTTGGAAAGATTGTCAATGACGACAAAGATGGCATTGTTCTTCTTCTGCGACAAGGGGAAGCCTGTGATAAAACCCATCTCTATGTGATCCCATTTACACTCCGGAATCTCGAGTGGCTGAAGTAGCCCTGCAGGCTTCTGGTGCTGTGCCTTCACTCTTCTACACACATCACACTGAGACACATAAGGGCAACATCCCGCTTCATACGAGTCCACCAAAAGCTTTGCTTGAGAACTTGATACATCTTTGTGCTGCTAGGGTGAATCGATAGCTTGGAATCATGGACCTCCTTCATGATGACCTCTCTGAGATCTCCCTCCTTGGGAACAACAACTCTCTCCTCAAAGAAGACGGTGCCGTCACTATGCACTGATAAACAACAGTACTTGGGAACTGAGGCGGCAATACCTTGTTTGATCTTTTGTATCATTGAGCTGCCAGACTGAGCTTCACGGATCTTCTCATGGATAGTGGGCTCTACCACAAGGTTGGCAAGGTAGACTACTGGAACTAGCTCGAGATTGAGCCTGCGAAAGGACTCACACAAATCAGGGTGGATCTTCTACACCTAGATATTATTTCAATCGCCCTTGCGACTCAGCGCATCAGCTATGACATTCGCCTTCCCAGGCGTGTACTGAATATCAACTGTGTACTCAGTAATGGTTTCAAGCCATCTTCTTTGCATCAAATTCAGATTTGGCTGAGTGAATAAGTACTTCAGACTCTTGTGGTCGGTGAACACATCCACCTTCCTCCCTAAGAGGAGGTGTCGCCAAGTGATCAAGGCATGCACAACTGCTGCAAGCTCCAAGTCGTGCGTGGGATAATTCCTCTCACTCGTCTTCAACTGCCGTGAGGCATAAGCCACAATGTTTCTGCCTTGCATCAAAACTCCGCCTAGACCTTGCAATGAGGCATCACAAAACACCTGAAAAGGCTTTGACTCATCTGGAGGTGGGAGAATTGGGGCTGTGGTCAACTTCTCTTTCAACTCCTCGAAGGCTGACTGGCAAGCTAGTGACCAAGTGTACCGTTTGCCTTTGCACAACAATTCAGTCATTGGCTTTGCTATTTTGGAGAAATTCTGCACAAGCCTCCAGCAATAGCTGGCGAGGCCGAGAAAACTCCTTAGCTGCTTCACATTTTTCGGCGGAGCCTACTCTTGAATAGTGCGGACTCACTCTGGATCAACTGCAATACCTTCAGCGGAAATGACATGGCCAAGAAAATTGACCTTGTCGAGCCAAAACTCACACTTGGAGAACTTGGCATAGTACCGGTGCTCTCTCAGCTTCTGCAGCACCAAGCGAAGATGTTCCTCATGTTCAGCTTCTGACTTGGAATACACAAGAATGTCGTCGAGGTAGAGGATAACAAACACATCAAGCCACTCTTGGAACAAATAGTTCATATCTCTCATGAATGTTGGAGGGGCGTTTGAGAAACCAAAAGTCATGACCATGAACTCATACAGCCCATAACGTGTGCTGAACGCAGTCTTGGGAATGTCCTCTTCACGAACACGGATTTGGTGGTATCCCATCCTCAAGTCAAGCTTGGAAAACACCTTTGCCCCATTCAACTGTTCGAACAGATCATTGATGTGGGGTAAAGGGTATTTGTTCTTGATGGTTTTCTTGTTAATACCGCGATAGTCCTGGACCAAGCGGCTTGTCCCATCTTTCTTCTGGACAAACAAAGTTGGTGCACCCCAAGGGGAAGTGCTCGCGCGGATAAAACCGCCTGCCTCCAACTCTGTCAATTGCTTCTTGAGCTCAATCTACTCCTTCAAACACATCTTGTACGGATGCCGAGAAATCGGTTGAGTACCAGGCTCTAGCTCAATAACGAACTCAATAGCTCAAACTGGGGGAATTCCTGGCAACTCCTCTAGAAAGACGTCTGGAAAGTCACAGACAACTTTGACTTCTTCGAGCAAAGGTGCGACTCCTGCGTTCAACGTGTACAATTGTGCTGCTCCTGCCATTGAGCCACAAGTATACCAGATTACAGCACCAGAATCATGTGTCAACCTTATGGTTCTTGAAGGGCAATCAATGTTGGCCTTGTTCTGCACAAGCCAGTCCATGCCCAAGATGACATCGATGTCGGAACGGGGCAAGACAATCAAGGATGCTGAAAAGGCAACTCCTTGAATACGGATCTCCACATCGGGGACTGACCAGGACGAAGTGAATTTGGAACCAGGAGTAACAACTGAGAGTGTCCTCGGAAGCTGGTCTCTTGGAAGATCATTGTTGCAAAAGACTGGGAGAATAAAGAGTGAGTTGCTCCGGAATCGAACAACACTGTCGCAGGGATAGAACTAACAAGCAACCTAACAATCACAATCTCAGAAGACTGCTGAGCATCTTCCATCGTGAGGTTGTTCACCCGAACTGCACGTGGTTGTGCCCTCACCATCGCAGTGCTCGGAGTAGAGCGAGGTGGGGGCGGTGGGAGCCGAGCAAAGCGCGGGTCGGTGCACTTGGCAGAAGTGTGCCCCGGCTCTCCGCACTTGTAGCAGATCACGCCTGACCTGGCTGGGACTGCGTCCTGGGTGGCCTCGCGTGTGGTGGTGTAGAGCGAGGGGCCTGCTGAACTAGGACGGGAGGGCGGGCAAAAGTGCGGACAACTGCCCCCTCTGCTGGAAATGTTTCCTCTGTGGTGACGCCTCTATGACCCAAGTCTTTGCCTTCTTGTGGACCATCACTACGGAGCTGTGCTCGCTTTGGCGCTTTTTGTCTGCATCCCACTCTGCTCTGGCTGACTCCTGGCGGATAGCCTGATCCACGAACTGTGAGAACATCGTAGGGTTGCACTGGGTGAGCACATACTTGATCTCTGTGCTGAGACCCCCACGGAACCTAGCAATCCGCTTGGCCTTTGTGGAGACCTCCTCCGAAGCGTACCTGGCGATCCTGACGAAGGCCAGGTTGTACTCCTGAACTGACCTCTCACCCTGCCTCAGAGCCAAGAAATCCTCTCGCTTCCTGTCCATCAAGCCACTCGGAATATGCGCTACTCTGAAGTCTGCGACGAAGTCCTCCCACGTGATCACATCATCGCCTTTGTTGGCCTTGTAGGTATCGTACCAGCTGGCTGCTGCACCCTGAAGCTGGAATGAGGCGAAGGTGACGTAGTCTGCTGGCCTGACGGTGTTTTGCATTGAAGTGCTTCTTGATTTCTACGATCCAATCATCCGCTTCCAGCGGGTCTCGAGCCTCTGAGAACCTGGGGGGGGGGGGTTGATAGCAAGGAACTTCTGCAAAGTCGTGTGTTGTGGCCGATCACTCCTCTGGGCAGTCTGGTTCTGGAGCATCTGTAAGATCGTAGCTGTACCCTGAGCCACTTCGGCCACAACCTCTCTGTTGATGGCAGTTTTTGGCATGACAATAACCTTATATAAGATGACTTCAAATGGAGAGGTTCTCTACATGAAAAAGTTGGGTGTTGTTGATATTAACATTTTTGTAGTTCGAGCCATCGCCATCCGATTCCATCTTAAAGGCCGAAACTATGTTCGAAGCAGTAAGATCAAAACAACTAAAGCACTATTCTGCCAATAAGGCCTTCAATATATCCTCAAATGGAAATATATTCTACATGAGGCGGCTTTGTCTCGTCGAACCGGTCGATTTTGATATTTGAAACGTCCAAATCCGAGTTCGTATGAAGAAGTTACGGCCAAAACAGTGCAGCGCTGAAAAGTCAGGTCGGACCATCCGAGATGGAAACCGGACCGTCCGGGCTAAGGTCGGACCGTCCGACCTCGAAGTCGGACCATCCGACTTGATGACCCCGTTTACAGAAGGATTTTGGCCCACGTCGGACCGTTCGGACCCCAAGTCGGACCGTCCGAGCTAAGGTCGGACCGTCCGACTCCGAAGCCGGACCGTCCGACTTGAGGACCCCAGTTACAGAAGGATTTTGACCCTTAGCTCGGACCGTCCGACCTGGAAGCCGGACCGTCCGACCCTGCGGTCCGGACCGTCCGGGATAAAGTCCGGACGTCCGGCCCTCCCGATCTGGGTCCGATTTTGATCGCGATTTTGGCAGTTTTGACGCGGATTTGAGTCCTTTTCTTGTAGGGAAAGTCCAACCCCTCATAAATAGATGAGGTGACGGCCGATTAGAACACACAATCGACATATACCCAAAAACACATCTACTTTTCAAGTTCTTCTACTTTTGTCTAGTTCTAGGTCATCTTTGGTGTTTTGCTCATAAAGCACCCGTTTCTTCTCCGAAATTGAAGATCTCTTTGTTGACTTGCTTGTAAATCATCCGTTCTTCGTAACGTAAAACGAAGTGGCGACTCCCTTACTCTAAACAATTGTGCGGTGCAAGTCTTGTGTTGCGTTGAACAAATTCTTCGTCAACACAAATTGGCGACTCCACTGGGGAACGAGGCCGAGTTAGATCTAACTCGGACGAAGAACAAGGACAAGATCATCACCAACTCGGGTGCCATGAGCTTCGATCTCAAGAACAGCAGCGACATCGACTCCGACAACATCATCCCTGTTGAACTTGAAGATCTCACGGAAGAGTTGCGATTGGAGATGGAGCTCGCACTTGAAGAACAGAGGAAGGCATGGCTCGCGGGATTCCAGAAGACGCGGAATGGCGTGGTCAAGAAGGTGGCCACACCAAGTGTCACGCCGAATGCATCTAAGCCACCCGGCGATGAGGTAACGAAATCCACCGAGGAACTTGCTCATCTAATTGATACCTCTGTAGCTAGCAAATATGGTAATTCTATGCATGCACTTGCTAAAAACATGACTGATAAGTTTGAAGAATTTAAAGTGCAACTTAGTAAAGAGTATGGAATTGGTTTGCCTCACCATGCACCGAGCTACAATCCACTCGGAGCACAACCAATCCCTAATAATTTTCATGTGCCGGATGCATCAAATAGTGCTATTCAACCACATGTTGCTACAAGTAATAGTCATAATGGCCAGAAACTTGTAGGTAGTTCGGCTAATACTTTCGTTCCTAGTGTTGCTCATCCTACTATTACTACTTCGGTTCCACCAAATCATAACGGAAGTGGTGTCTTAAACCCTAATTTGCAGCAACCCTATTATCAGACAGTAGCTTACAATGATCAACCGAGTTACACACGATTCGGTACAAACCCACAACCGAGTTACAACCAATTCGGTAATGCTAGTAGTTTTCCGTTGCAAACTTCACATACTCAAGTCTCTTTGCCGAAAAACTTATCACGTGTTTCTATCCCGTCTCCCCCACAAATAAATTCTACGCCCCCTAGTATGAAGGATCAACTTGCTGATATACTTAGAGAGTATGGTTTAGCACCTAAGGGTACAACACGAGCATATCAAAAACCATACCCCGAATCCTTTGATTCTATACCATATCCGCGTGGAGTTAGAATTCCAGATTTTGTTAAGTTTACAGGGGAAGATCGTAGATCAACTTTGGAACATGTGGGGCAGTTTTTAATGCAAACTAGTGAATTTGGCACAACGGATGTTTACAGAATTAAGTTATTTCCCATATCCTTGTCCGGTGTTGCGTTTACTTGGTTTTTATCACTTCCTCCTAATTCTATTACAACATGGTCACAATTGGAGCAGAAATTTCATGAGTATTTTTATAGTGGTGAAACTGAGCTTCGGCTTTCCGACTTGACTATGGTTAGGCAGAAGTACAATGAATCGGTTCATGATTACATTAGAAGGTTTAGAGATACAAAAAACCGATGCTTTAGTTTAACTATAGTCGAAAAGGATTTGGCTGATCTTGCCTTTTCTGGTTTACTCACTCACATCAAAGACAAGCTAGAGGGGCAAGAGTTTCTAGATGTTAATCAAGTATTACAAAAAGCTTTGGCACAAGAAAACCGAGTTAGAGATGTTAAGCAAGCTACTCCGTTTAGAGATAATAGAGGAAAAGAAAAAGTTACTCCTACGGTTAACACTGTAGAGTATGATAGTGATTCGGCTAGTGATGATGACATGGAAGTTTGCGTAGCCGAGTGGATCCAAACACCAAAATCAAAACCTTTTGTGTGTCCTGCCTTGAAGCCTACACCTACCAGGAAAGAAGAGATCAAGTATACTTTTGATATTAGTAAATGTGATAAGATTTTTGACATGTTGCTGCAGGGAAAACAGATTAGGTTGCCAGCAGGACATATAATTCCATCTCCTGAAGAATTGGGCAGAAAAGCATATTGCAAATGGCATAATTCTTTTTCTCATTCTACTAATGATTGTAATGTGTTTCGACGGCAGGTACAATCGGCCATTAGTGAAGGACAATTGACATTTACAGAAGGCTCCAAGATGAAGCTCGATAGTGATCCTTTTCCTGTCAATATGATCGAGTTTCAAAACAAGAAGATGCTAATTCGGTCTGATCAGGCCGAGTCAGCCAAGGAGAAGAATTTAGTTGAGGACAATGCTCCACCAAGAATGATCAAGCCCAAGAATCCAGAGATTGGAGTATGGAAGGTCAATGGCAATAAGAAACAAGCTCCAAGACCAAAGCCGGCAGTTAGCATGTTGTTGGAAAAATACACTTCATGCAGAACCAACAATGTGTTCAATCGGCTTGGAGGAGTCAAACGTCCAAGATCTCCTCCTAGGCCTAACAACGAGCAATGGGAGAGAAATCCATATGAGAAACAGCCAGGTTTTCCTATGCAACCGGATTATTGGGGATGCCCACCTCCTATACCTCCACATTTTCTGCCATGGGGTTTTAACCATTGGGTGCCTTTCCCTATGGGACCACCAATTTACTTTCAACCAAGATGGGATCAGCCGAGTCCTATGTACCAAGAACAGCATGGGAAAAGGATTCGGTTCAATGAAGATATGACTCGGAGGGATTGGTCACCGGTGCGCAAGGTGGATGGCCGAGACAATGCTGGCCGTAGGCTCACTTGGGTGCGGAAATCTGCAGAAGTACTCGGTAAAATAAAGGCAGATGAAGGAGCAGAGAAGGTCTCGGATGAGCAAGGTGCTGGCGAACCAAACTACAATTTAGTTCAGGGGAAGGAAGCTCATCGCTCGGAAGCAATACAAGCCGAGTTGCAATAGATTCTGAAACTAGTGGTGTTATGCCCATTGGTGCAACTCGGAAGACCGGTTCAGTTGGTGTGCGCATCGGTTCACTCATCAAAGAAAATAACTCGTGCGCAGCCCCTAATCAGTTTCCACTTATTTTCGGCTCGCTCAATCAAGATGGGGAACCGAATACCAGTGGGAGAAAAAAGTTTGCAGCAGGAGGTGTATCTCGTCAGCAGGCCAATGATCGTGTTACTCGGTATAGGCCAAACTACTCGGGGAGCAGCAAGTCGGTTGTTCCGGGAACTCGGCCAGAACCTCGTTGGTGTCCTAAAGGATTAACTCACACTCAAAAACGCCGAGTGCAACGACTGCGAGCGTTGGAGATTAGAGAGCAAATTGCTGAGAAGGAGCGTGACGAGGTGTTCAATAAGGAGAGGCCATTGATACATCGGTTAACTTGGCGGAAAAAGCTCACAGTAGAAAGGAACGCCGACACCAATAACTCAGAAGAAGCTGTTCATAACTCAGGTGTTGGTAACAACTCAGAAGGAGCTGCCCAAAACTCAGATGCCGCCAACAACTTGGAAGGAGCTGCTCACAACTCGGATGCTGATAATTGCTTGGAAGATGCCGCTCAGGACTCAGTGGATTATGGGGAGTACTTGGGTGGTGATGAAGACTACTCAGAGGGTGATGACAAATACTCGTACAATGACATGGCCGAGGATAAGGATGACAACATTAATTTGGAGAGTGGTATTAACTCAGAAAGCAATTCCCATATGGATATCAACATGGTCTTTGCATTGCCGGCTGAATTCCGTGCACCCGAGCCAGAGGTTGCTGAACTTGTGCTTGGTCCGGGTAGAGCCATGTTTGAAAAGCCAGAGAATCCGGATCAACATTTGAAGCCACTGTTTATCAAGGGGCACATTGATGGAAAGCCTATTGGACGGATGCTTGTGGATGGTGGTGCAGGTGTCAATATCATGCCCTATTCGGTGTTTACCAAACTCAACCGAAAGGAAAGTGAGCTAATGAAGACCAACATGGGACTTAGTGGATTCTCAGGGTAGCTATCTGAAGCCAAGGGCATTATTTCTATGGAGCTCACCGTTGGGAGTAAGACCTTGCCGACTGCTTTCTTTGTGGTGGATGTCAAAGGCCGATACAATGTTCTGTTGGGACGTGACTGGATACATGTGAATTGTTGTGTTCCTTCTACCCTACATCAGTGTTTAATTCAATGGGTGGATGACAATGTGGAGGTGGTTGAAGCAGACAACTCGGCTTGTATAGTTGTGACCGAAGTAGCGGTTGATTGGCAACTCGGTAACATGCAGTGTTTGACCGGTAGAGATCTATCGGACTATGATTATATTACTATAGGTAAAAATGGTTTTGTACCTATCAATGTACAGCCGGCTGATGTAGCTCGGCTTAACAATCTGTCTATTTAGATGATGAATAAAAACAGTAGTATTAAATGGCTCCAACAACGTACTGAGGAGTATCGTTCAGGAAAGAACGATATGCATGAAACCATTGAAGAATTTGAAGACATGGAAAAGCTTGGACATGGATTCTCATCGGCTGATCCACTTGAGGAGATAGATATTGGTGATGGAAGTATTCCAAGGCCTACTTTTATCAATGCTAATTTGAAGGCCGATGAGAAGAGCAAGGTAACCGAGTTACTTAAATAATTTGTTGATTGCTTTGCTTGGAATTATACTGAGATGCCTGGTTTGAGTAGAGATTTAGTTGAGCATAGATTACCTATTAAATCTGGTTTTAGGCCGCATAAACAACCTCGCAGAAATTTCAATCCTATTATGTATGATCGTATCAAAGAGGAAATTGATCGGTTGCTAAAAGATGGGTTTATTCGGCCATGTAGATATGCTGAGTGGGTTTCTAATATTGTTCCTGTCGAAAAGAAAAACACCGGTGCAATTAGAGTATGTATTGATTTTAGAGACTTGAATAAAGCTACTCCGAAAGATGAATATCCGATGCCTATAGCCGACGCACTTATCAATGATGCTTCAGGACATAGAGTAATCAGTTTTTTAGATGGTAATGCTGGTTATAACCAAATATTCATGGCCGAAAAGGATATGTCTAAAACTGCTTTTCGGTGTCCTCGTTTTGTCGGTTTGTTTGAATGGGTAGTCATGACTTTTGGCTTGAAGAATGCCAGTGCTACATATCAACGTGCTATGAATCTTATATTTCATGATTTGCTCGGCATCATAGTAGAGGTATACATTGATGATATAGTGGTTAAATCGGATGGTTTTGAGTCTCATTTGGCCGATTTGCGATTAGGTTTTGAAAGGATGCGTAAGTATGGGCTAAAGATGAATCCCCTTAAGTGTGCTTTTGGTGTGTCGGCTGGAAAGTTCTTAGGCTTTACAATTCATGAGCATGGTATAGAGATTGATCCTAAGAAGGTAGAAGCAATTAGAAATATAGAGCAGCCGACGTGCAAAAGGGATGTGCAAAAACTATTGGGGAAGATTAATTACTTGAGACGATTCATATCTAACCTTTCAAGAAAAATTGAATCGTTTGCTCCGATACTCCGGCTCAAGAATGAAGCCGAGTTCAGTTGGGGGGCAGAGCAACAAAGGGCCTTTGATAACATAAAGAAATACTTGTTGAATCCTCCAGTGTTGCGTGCATCCAAATCTGGTACGCCGTTCAGGTTGTATATTGCTGCACAAGATAAAGTGATCGGTGCGGTGTTGACGCAAGAAGATGGTGGGAAGGAGCACGTTATTGCATATCTAAGTCGCCGCTTGATAGACGCCGAAACTCGGTATGTGTTCATTGAGAAATTATGTTTGTCTTTGTATTATGCATGTACCAAGTTTCGACCTTACTTGTTGTCTAGTACTTGTGTAGTAACTTGCCAAGCTGATGTAGTTAAATACATGTTACAAAAACTGATCCTTAGTGGTAGGATTGGAAAATGGGCTTATGCGTTAATTGAATATGACTTGACATATGAATCGTTGCGTTCTATGAAGGGCCAAGTTATTGCCGATTTCATTGTTGATCATAGTGTTAAAGATGAAGAAGACATTGATTATGTTAGCATATGCCCATGGAAACTTTATTTTGATGGATCGGTTTGTAGGGAAGGTCAAGTTGTTGGTACCGTTTTAATTTCTCCTAATAATGTGATATATGAAACATCGGTTCATTTAGAGTATAATTGTACTAATAATCAAGCCGAATATGAAGCTTTGCTATCCGGTTTACAATATTTGGCTGATATGGGTGTCAAAGATATAGATGCTTTTGGTGATTCACTTCTGGTAGTGCAACAAATTAAAGGAGAATTCCAATGTTTTGATGGATTGCTAAATAGTTACTTAGACCGATGTTTAGATATAATCAGATCCTTGGATACTTTCACTATTAATCATATACCTAGGGAGGAAAATTCTAGAGCAAACTATCTAGCACAACAAGCATCCGGTTAGAATGTCAATAGGGGGAAGTTTCTTATATTAGAAAAACCAATGCCTGTCGCTGCAAGGGATGAGACCGAATTGCAACTAATTCGGGACACACACCGAGTAACGGATGGTAATTCAGAAAATGCTCCAAGTTGCACCGAGTTATACCGATTTGCTGCTAATTCGGAAACAAAGGTGGACCAAGTCACACCCAGCTCGGAAGATTTAGTGCAAGGGATACGCATGCCCGAGTTACCACAAGCTGCCGAGTTACCTAGTAAATCGGAAACTGTAGCTGTAGATTGGCGGGTTCCTCTTATCTATCATTTAAGGGATCCGAGTAAAACTAGAGACAGGAAGGTTCGGCGGCAAGCTTTAAAATATACTATGCATAATGATGAGTTACATCGCTGAACTATAGATGGGTTACTTTTAAAATGCTTGGATTATGATCAATCTAGGTTAGCCATGGGTGAAGTGCATGAAGGCATATGTGGGACGCATCAGTCGGCTCATAAGATGTGTTTGTTAATAAAAAGAGCTGGTTTCTATTGGCCGACTTTGTTAGAGGATTGCTTTAGATACTACAAGGGTTGTGAGGCTTGTCAAAAGTTTGGTAATATACAATTGGCACCTGCAGCTATGTTGAACCCCATAATCAAACCATGGCAATTTAGAGGGTGGGGCTTAGATTTTATTGGTGAGATACATCCTTTGTCTTCTAAAGGGCATCGCTTCGTCCTAGTAGCCACAGATTATTTTACTAAGTGGACATAAGCAGTTCCCTTAAGAAATATGACTCATAGGGAGCTGATTAGTTTTGTTTTGGAGCATATTATTCATAGATTCGGCATTCCTCAAACTTTGACAACTGATCAAGGTTCTTCTTTTATGTCTCATCAATTTCGTGAGTTTGACGAATCCTTTGGAATTAAATTGTTGAACTCATCACCTTATTATGCTCAAGCTAATGGACAAGCCGAATCTAGTAATAAAACTTTGATTCGGCTCATAAAGAAGAAAATTGAAGAGAAAACGAGAAGGTGGCATGAAGTCCTTTTGGAAGCGTTATGGGCTCATAGAATATCTAAGCACGGAGCTACTCAAGTTACACCTTTTGAGCTAGTATATGGCCAAGAGGCAGTGTTACCTGTAGAAATCAAGTTGCAAACTCTTAGGGTAGCCAGGAAAAATAACTTGTCGGCTGTAGATTACAATGATTTAATGATGGACCGAATAGATGAGGTTCCAGAAAAAGGCTAAAAGCGTTGCAGGAGATTGAGAAAGAAAAATTAAGAGTAGCTAAGGCTTATAATAAAAAGGTCAAGGAGAAATCGTTTCAAATAGGAGATTTAGTGTGGAAAACGATTTTGCCCGTTGGAACTAGGGACAGAAAATTCGGCAAGTGATCGCCGAGTTGGGAAGGTCCATATGAAGTTGTGGGGATTGTTCCTGGAAATTCATATTTTGTACAAACTTTACAGGGAAGTAAGTTATCTAAAGCTCTCAATGGGAGATACTTGAAGAAATATTATCCTAGCGTGTGGCAGGAAGCTTGAATACATATGGCCGATATGTGATTATCTCCCTTAGAACACACATGGCCGATGAAGTATTGACATCGTCCTTAGTACAAATATGGACAAGTTATTTTTCGGCACACAAGTTTTTGCCGAAAAACTGGGGGGCATGTGTTGATGGCAGTTTTTGGCATGACAATAACCTTATATAATATGACTTCAAATGGAGAGGTGTTGGGTGTTGTTGATATTAACATTTTTGTAGTTCGAGCCATCGCCATCCGATTCCATCTTAAAGGCCGAAACTATGTTCGAAGCAGTAAGATCAAAACAACTAAAGCACTATTCTGCCAATAAGGCCTTCAAGATATCCTCAAATGGAAAAATGTTCTACATGAGGCGGCTTCGTCTCGTCGAACCGGTCGATTTTCATATTTGAAACGTCCAAATCTGAGTTCGTATGAAGAAGTTACGGCCAAAACAGTGCAGCGCTGAAAAGTCAGGTCGGACCATCCAAGATGGAAACCTGACCGTCCGGGCTAAGGTCGGACCGTCCGACCTCGAAGTCGGACCGTCCGACTTGACGACCCCGTTTACAGAAGGATTTTTTCCCACGTCGGACCGTCCGGACCCCAAGTCGGACCGTCCGGGCTAAGGTCGGACCGTCCGACTCCGAAGCCGGACCGTCTGACTTGAGGACCCCAGTTACAGAAGGATTTTGACCCGTAGCTCGGACCGTCCGACCCTGCGGTCCGGACCGTCCGGGATAAAGTCTGGACATCCGGCCCCCCCGATCCGAGTCCGATTTTGATCGCGATTTTGGCAGTTTTGACGCGGATTTGAGTCCTTTTCTTGTAGGGAAAGTCCAACCCCTCATAAATAGATGAGGTGACGGCCGATTAGAACACACAATCGACATATACCCAAAAACACATCTACTTTTCAAGTTCTTCTACTTTTGTCTAGTTCTAGGTCATCTTTGGTGTTTTGCTCGTAAAGCACCCGTTTCTTTTCCGAAATTGAAGATCTCTTTGTTGATTTGCTTGTAAATCATCCGTTCTTCGTAACGTAAAACGAAGTGGCGACTCCCTTACTCTAAACAATTGCGCGGTGCAAGTCTTGTGTTGCGTTAAACAAATTCTTCGTCAACACTCCCCAAGGATAGGGTTCTCCGGCGGTGGCATGCTCCCGCTTGGCATCTTGTATACAGGAACACTTAAGAGAACATGGTAGAAATATTGATGAAACCAGAAGATAAAGCAATATTGGCAACAAAACTTCCTCACGAGGTATGAGGAAGCCGAAGGCTGAATATCCACCAAGGTTAACCCGGAAAGTCGAAAGCTAGGTGCTACTTGAATCCCCAAACCGAGATCATTCGAATCCAAGATAATAATCTTCTAGCGAGCACACAAAAATATATACGAGTGGTTGAAGACCTGAACGTTGAGACATCTGCCCTGAGGAGCCCGCCGAAGCGGTCTCCTATAGGGGGAGGAACCACATCCTAAGGATGCCAACCAGCCCTGTATAGGAGTTTTACCTGAATTACACCGTAAGCGAGGTGGAGCTGTCAACCCCAAGTGACGGCTCAGTGTTCTCAACGTACGCCAACCCTTCTCGTCGCTAGCAAAAAATTATAGAGGAATCGGAGCCTCATGTAAATGAGAACCTAGATTTGTTTTGAAAGGATAAGTTGCAGAGACAAAACAACGTTTCACGTCCTCACGGAAAAAGGGGTGGGAGGGTGGGGTAAGAAGAAAAAGAAAGAGTTCCTACTCTCCGATTTTTCCTTAGTAACTACAAAATAGTTTCTAGACTCAACTTCGGCCAGTAAGGGTTCCTACAGTCAGTCCTGCTCTGATACCAAGTTGTAAGGCCCCCGATGCGGTACTATCTCAAGTTAGTCGCTTTCGCGTCCCACCTGAGATAGAAGCGCATAAGTGGCCACCGATACTCGCGCTCGGATCGCTATCGGATTCTTGACAACAGGTAAATGAAGCATGAACAACTAAGACATAAATATATATAAGTCCAGGGCATACACTCGCCGCTGGTGTTTATTAAATCATCTCAGAGATCATAAGATCCGACAGTACATCAGAACAACATGCGGAAGACAGACACGACCGAGTACGGTCAAAATACAAATGGCCCTAGAGAGGGGTGCACATAAAAAAGTCCACCCACAGATCGTCGGAACCCACCTATAGGATCTACTGGGCGAAGTCCTCCTCGTCGTCCTCCTCCGGTGGCACCTCCACGAAGTAACGTCCAGTGCTCGGGTCGAGGTAGTAATCAACTGCAGCGGCCAATCAGGCAAAAAAATAAAGGAAAAGAAAAGCAAGAGGTGAGAATATATCAATGCATTATAACTAACTTCTCACGGTAAGGAAAGGTAGAGGTTGAGGTTGCAGCCGCGCTAGCATATATGAGTGGCTAGCGAACTATTAGAGTAAGGGAAGATCCAAGAATTCGTTGACAACGTGTCGTAAGTATGATATCCACCTACCTACGCAAAACATAACACAACCTTGTCCCCTCTTTGTCGCCCCGGACGAAGAAGAGCAATCAAGGCAACTCACACGTTGGAACCTTTTAAAGCATGATTTAAGTTGATGTTATTCTATGAACAAGGAGTAGATCTCAAGTCGTCCATAACCGCAGACACGGCTTTTCGAAAAGATTTAACCTCGCAGGGGTGTACCAACTGCCCATCATAGGCTTCGCATGTACGCCCAGTTTCCACTTGGCTGTGTAAACGCCTGAAACTCCAGAACGTCAGAGTCCCTCTAGCTAACAACGCCCAATTCCGGGTGGCCCCCGGGGAGTCGACACCCAACCCAAGAACAGGCCACGCTCTCGGATCGGACTCTACCGGATAACGCAGGTCGGATTGCCGGTAATTCTCACATGAGGACGGGTCCTAGCTGATCAGGTGGACCAACAACGGAACCATGTCCCCACTGGCCCGGTTTCTTTTGAAAACTGCTGGGGTACCATCCACGCACACACACGGTTGCAAATAGTAAATCAGCTCGGGCCACCACTAGAACTGTATGAATCTAGGTAGGTAAGACAAGGGGACCCCATAGAATCCCACACACGATTAGGCACGCTCGTCAAGAAACACAATACCCGGAACTCGGGACCTAGGTGACTCGAATGGAACAAAACACCTGGCGGGAACAGCCCGGTCTCCCATCCTTCGTCAAATATAAATTAACATCATAATAATAAATATCAATCAATTCAGATAATAGTATGATATTCCACCAAGCAGCGATGGGTATAAGCAGCAGGTTAAGGGCCTACACATACTATGCAATGGTCAAGCAAGCAAGGTACATAGCCAAACAAGGTTTTGCTAGGATGTGGGGGCATGGTTGTTTGGGTTTAATTGAGAGACAAAGCATATGGTGGTAGGATCAGGCAACCGTTCTAAATATAGCTAGGCAAGTGATACGGTGAGGATCTCTCACTCCTCGTTGGTTATCCCAAGTGGAAGGTGAGATGTAGCGTAGCATCAAATTTCCCTCGGTAAAGATACCAAGGTTATCGAACCAGTAGGACTCCAATAGATACAAGAAGGTGTCACGACGCTTGACGTGGACCTGCACACAGCAACAAATAACTTTGCTCCCAACGAGTACAGAGGAGTTGTCAATTCCTCCGGCCTTGCTGTTTACAAAGGATCAACGCAAGAGATAATAATAGTGGCAACTGAAAGTAAACTAAGGATGTAAACAGTAATGTGAAGATGGACCGGGGTCTCGTGATTTTCACTAGTGATGTCTCTCTCCTAAAAGATGATAAAAGTGCTAGTCAGGTAAAGAAATCACAACTGGGCAATTGACAGAATTATGAAGGCACCGCAATGCTAACTATGGTGCAAAGAAAGAAAGGGCTCAAAAGCAATGGGCAGTACGCCAAGGTAAGTAGACCGAAATCCAACTGCATCTACTACGAATCATCCACCTTGAGATATCTATCCAGAACATCTCGCTGGTATTAAGTTGTGAATCCCACCCAAAGTGTAAACTCAAAGCAACAGACAAATGCATTAAAAGAACTTTGCGTAAAGTAAACAATCCTTACACCCGCGGATACAAGCACCGTTGTTTTATCCCTGGTGGCAACAACACATCCCCTAGTCTCATGTTACTGTCACTCAAGCTAGACATCAAGGGGCTGAACCCACAATCAAGCATAACGCTCCCTCTTGGAGTTGCAACAAATCACTTGGCCAAAGTAAAATACGGCAACGGAGAACATGCAAGAATTTACTCAAGAACAAAATATAAAAGAGAAGACCCAAATATATTACTCATCACAATCTGAACATAGTCTCATAATCCATCAGATCCCAGAAAACTCAGCATAGCAACAACAGAAATTACAAAGGTTCCTCGATCATGTGAGGCAGCTCACGAGGTCTCGAAAGTGGAAGCACAAAGAGGGGAGAGAAGTACATCACATAGCTACTGGTCATGGACCCATGGTCCAAGGGAAACTACTCACGATACATACGGGAGGCGTCCATGGCTATGGATGGTCTCTCGGAGGGGGTTCCTCCTCCCGGCAGGGTGCCGGGGCAGCTGCCCCGATCTTAAAACGGCGGAGGCGGCGGTACAGAGGCGAGATCGCGGAAAAGAGATCGATATTAGGGTTTTCCACCCCGAGGGCTAAATATAGGGTAAGGGGCACCGAGAGGGGCCACAGGGCAGCCAGGAGGCCCCCTGGCGCGGCCTAGGGTGGGCCGCGCCAGGGACCCTTCTGGAGTCCCTGTGGTGGCCACCCTTCCCTCCTTTGGTGTTTCCGGAAGCTTCCGGGTCGCTGATTTTTTATCTGATTTTTCCGGATTTTTTGGAGCACTTTTAATGGCCGGAAAACCTTAAATACAAAAACAGCAGAAAACAACAATTGGCAGCTGGGTGCACTGGGTTTATAGATTAATCCAAATATGCTCAAAAGTGTATGAAAGTTCAAGCAAAACATGGCAAAGTCACACAAAACATGCATGGATTAAGCAGAAATTATAGATACGTTTGGGACGTATCAACATACCCAAGCTTAATTCCTGATCGTCCTCGAGTAGGTAAATGATAGCAAGCATAATTTCTGTGGTGACATGCCACACAACCATATAAGGACTTTTAAGTAAAGCAATCAAAGCATGCAATTCAATTCAAGTCTTAACAAGCAAGAGTATATATTAGCATTGACAGAAGCAACAAAAGAACAAAAGGTGCAAGAGCTCTCGCTGTCCGTGACTCGAATGTCTCCAGATGCTGTTTGCGTGCAAGCATGGGACAGGGAAAAAGAGAGAAAAAAGGTTGTTGAGAACAACTATCTACTAAAGTTTCACACTTGGTCTACTTTAGATTCTTATCTTGACTCGTCCCCAGACCACTAGCCAGGTACAAGTCAAACTGATCCACTCCCTTTCGATATTTTGAGCACTCATGCAATGGATGAGCGTGAGCAAGAAAGTTGACACCTAAAAGGAGAAACAGAAAGAAGGTGGAGGAGGAAGACAAAAAAGGTGTGAAAGGCTCACATCAATGAGGACAATCATAGGCGAGAGAAGGCCATATGATAGATATGATGTGAGGAGTAGGGATTGCCATGCAACGGATTCACATGTGAGCTAAAAGCTCTCCAAGGGAACTAGTGGGGGTGCATCTAACTTGCTTGCTCCAGAAGACCTAGAACTCGTTTGAGGAGGCTCATCATTGGAATATACAAGCCAAGTTCTATAGTGTGAAGGTCCCCACATAGCTATATGCATGATGATGATCTCTATGGAGTACAAGGGATAGAGTATGAAGTACTAGTGTGGATCTCTCAAAAGGAATAGTAGTGTGCCCCCTTCTCTCTTTTAATTTTTATTTTTCCCTTTTTTCTATTTTTGTATTTTTTGGTGGCCTCAATGGCTCTTTCTATTTAACTCTCATTTGTCCTCTTTGGGATCTTTTGATTTTGTCCTCTTTGGGATCTTTTCCTCACTTTACGGGCAACACTCTATATTTTACAAGAATATATGAGATCTTTCACACTTTACAAAGGTACTCACAAAAAGAAGATATAACTATCATGATGCAAATGTATGCCTCTTCCAGGATAGCAGGATATGCAATGATACTAGCGCGTCATGTAGCAATGATTAGGGCACGGCCCAACTAGCATGCGGCTCATCGATCAAGCAAGTAGCATGTATGACATGAAGATCAAGTCATGAGAAGGTGGATGTTGCATGGCAATGTATCTCGGAAAGGCTATGGAAATGCCTTGTAGGTAGGTATGGTGGTTGTTTTGAGGAAAGATATAAGGAGGCTTATGATGACAGAGCGTATAATTCCAAGGGTTTGGATGCACCGGCGAATTATGCGCCAACTCTAAAGGTGAGAAAGGGAAATGCACGGTACCGAAGAGGCTAGAAAAAGTATAGGTGGGTGGAAGTGTCAACTTTCGAATACTCACATTAGTCCGAAGAACTCATGCACTTATTATCGGCAACTCTCAATCTAATCAGGAGGTTCCCAAAGAGACAGGTACCCGGAGGAGGAGTGTATGGGGGTTTGGTTATCCTTGCGCATCCTGGAGTCCTGGTACGTGAGTGTACTTTAATATTCGAACCCTCCAGAGGTTAGTGATCCATCTAGTGGCTAGAGTTCTCAACAGGGTTTTTTGGTTTTCGAGAAACACACGGATTTCCCAAAATACGACATCTATCACTAATAGGCTCGAGCTCTTGACACCAAAAGTTTAAACATTACTCTAGTCAATACCTCAAAACTATGGCAAGTTACTACTACAAAGAGAATAGCAACTTCAACTACCTACTTCTAGTCAAGACACAAAACTCAGTGCAACAAGCAAACTTTATGACAAGATAAAACATGCAACCTATAGAAATTTCAATCTAAAACAAAAGAAAATCTCTATAAAAACTAAAGCACTACAACTAAACAGAACAGCAGCTAAGAAAAGAAAAAGAACAACTCACAACTAAAAGAATAAGCATGCAAATGCTATGAGGAGTTCTAGTTCAAGCGGAGCGTGTATCTCTCCCACACAAAAGAGTAAGCTTGGGTCTAACTTGTTACTACAGCAAACAAAGCAAAAACAAACCTAGAAAAGTAAAGAGCGAGACGCTCCAAGTATAGCACATAACGCATGAAGTGATAAAAATATAGTGCAACGAGAGACGAACTGATAATTTTTGATGAAGAAGGGGATGCACGGGGGCATCCCCAAGCTTAGACGCTTGAGTCTCCTTGAATATTTATTGGGGGTGTACATGGGCATCCCCAAGCTTGAGCGTTTGACACTCCAAGATCTTCTTTCATCATTTTCCATCGCGCACTTGAAAACTCCCTTCATACATAACTCATTGTAATCTGATTAGCGAGGTTAGTACCCATAGTAAAAATAATTGTTTCTCTACTGGAAATAAAGATAACTTTGAAGATCTACTGTTTCTCAAGATTGCCAAAAGGTTTTTGCAAAGAAAAAGCAAGCTTAAGGTTTGCAAAACGAAGAAAAGGAAAAACAGGACAGAATCTGTGAAAAACAGACCAGCAGGTAAAAACGAATTTTTTATGGGTACTTCTACAACTCAAATAAAAAATCTCAGAACATACGCAAGTTTCGTAATTGTATAGAGCACGCTGTGTAAAAAATTCAGATCAATAATATGAACTGGGATTTTTCCATGATTATTCTAGTCACGAGGACAGAATCTGTTTTCTGTACAGCATTTCACAACTTTAACTTCCCTTGTCGTATGAGGCTATAAAAGGCACAAAGCTTGAAAAATAAAGATACAATGATGTTGCTACAGTAGTAAAAATCATCAAGACCACTAACAACAGAAGAAAAGAAAAAAGAAAAACCTAAATTCGTTGCGGGCTGCCTCCCGAAAGCGCTTCTTTAAAGCCATTAGCTAGGCTTAAAGCAGAAGATCAAGTTGTATCCATTGAACCATCATCACGATCATCAAAAAGCTCTTCAATAGTACAACTAGTCTTAATAGGTTTCTCAAATAAAGGACGAATGAAAATGCTTCTTGGAATAAAATCAAAAGGAGGGAAATCAATTGGAGTTTCATTAAAGTTAAAGATAGGTGTCTCCTCCAAAGTTTTCACTGTTTCAACTCTCTTGGCAATGGGTGTATTTGCTTTAGCTCGAGGAACCTTGGGGACGTAAACAAACTTAGGTTCCTTCTTTGCCGGAGTTTCATCCTTTTTGGTTTTGATTGAGGAAAAGGTAGTTCCTAGAGTTTCAATAACTTCCTCAATCTTTTCTATCCTAGAAGACTTCTCATCAAGGGATTTAATAGTCTCCAAAGTTTTGACAATTTTCTGTATGGAGTTATCTAGCCTATTCAAATTCCCTTGAATCTTACGATCCAACTCATTCACCCTACCGATACTTGGCATCTCTATCTCTATTTTTTCAAGTTTTCTCATAATGTGAGCGAAAGTAATGTCCTCCTTAATACTAACAACTGGGAGACTTCCAACAAGATTTTCAATAACATTAAGGGCTTCCCAAACTGGGGCCTCTATGAAGTTCCCATTGATAGCAGTGTCTAAAAAAAACCTATTACAAGAAGTGGTCCCAACATAAAAATTTCTAAGTAAGATAGTAGTGGATTGCTTCTTGGTGGCTCTTTTTTGAGAATCATTAATTCTATACCAAGCATCTTTCAAAATTTCACCACCTCTTTGAGTAAAGGTAAGTACTTCTGCCTCACCAAAGGGAAAGGACCAGCCTTAGTGGTAAGTACTAACAAGGTAGCAGGTATTTTTGGTATTTTTGATAAGGGACACAAAAGTAAAAACTGAAAGGTAAACTAACAAGACTAAAAAGCAAAGATAAAAGATAGTGTGCAACTCCCCTATCTTGTAGACTGGAGTCCCCGGCAACGGCGCCAGAAATTGGCTTGATACAGTGAAGATCTCTCACTCCTCATTGGTTACCCCAAGTGGAAGGTCAGATGTAGCGTAGCAGCAATTTTCCCTCGGTAAAGATACCAAGGTTATCGAACCATTAGGACTCCAAGAGATACAAGAAGGCGTCACGGCGCTTGACGTGGACCTGCACACAGCAACAAATAACTTTGCTCCCAACGAGTACAGACGAGTTGTCAATTCCTCCGGCCTTGCTGTTTACAAAGGATAAACGCAAGAGATCATAATAGTGGCAACTGAAAGTAAACTAAGGATGTAAACAGTAATGTGAAGATGGACCGGGGTCCCGTGATTTTCACTAGTGATGTCTCTCTCCCAAAAGACGATAAAAGTGCTAGCGAGGTAAACAAATCACAACTGGGCAATTGAAAGAATTATGAAGGCACCGCAATGCTAACTATGTTGCAAAGAAAGGAAGGGCTCAAAAGCAATGGGCAGTATGCCAAGGTAAGTAGACCGAAATCCAACTTCATCTACTACGAATCATCCACCTTGAGATATCTATCCAGAACATCTCGCTGGTATTAAGTTGCGAATCTCACCCAAAGTGTAAACTCAAAGCAACAGACAACTGCATTAAAAGAAATTTGTGTAAAGTAAACAATCCTTCCACCCGCGGATACAAGCACCGTTGTTTTATCCCTAGTGGCAACAGCACATCCCCTAGTCTCATGTTTCTGTCACTCAAGCTAGACATCAAGGGGCTGAACCCACAATCAAGCACAACGCTTCCTCTTGGAGTTGCAACAAATCACTTGGCCAAAGTAAAATACGGCAACGGAGAACATGCAAGAATTTACTCAAGAACAAAATATAAAAGAGAAGAACCAAATATATTACTCATCACAATCTGAACATAGTCTCATAATCCATCAGATCCCAGAAAACTCAGCATAGCAACAGCAGAAATTACGAAGGTGCCTCGATCATGTGAGGCAGCTCACGAGGTCGCGAAAGTGGAAGCACAAAGAGGGGAGAGAAGTATATCACATAGCTACTGGTCACGTACCCATGGTCCAAGGGAAAATACTCACGGTACATACGGGAGGCGTCCATGGCTATGGATGGTCTCCCGGAGGGGCTTCCTCCTCCCGACAGGGTGCCGGGGAAGCTTCTCTAGGCAGCCCCAATCTTAAAACGGTGGCGGCGGCGGTACAGAGGCGAGATCGCGGAAAAGAGATCGATATTAGGGGTTTCCACCCTGAGGGCTAAATATAGGTGAAGGGGGCACCAAGAGGGGCCACAGGGCAGCCAGGAGGCCCCCTGGCGCGGTCTAGGGTGGGGCCGCGCCATGGACCCTTCTGGAGTCCCTGTGGTGGCCCCCCTTCCCTCCTTTGGTTTTTCCGGAAGCTTCCGGGTCGCTGATTTTTTATCTGATTTTTCCGGATTTTTTGGAGCACTTTTAATGGCCGGAAAACCTGAAATACAAAAACAGAAGAAAACAGCAACTGGCAGCTGGGTGCACTAGGTTAATAGATTAGTCCAAATATGCTCAAAAGTGTATGAAAGTTCAAGAAAAACATGGCAAAGTCACACAAAATATGCATGGAGCAAGCAGAAATTATAGATACGTTTGGGACGTATCAGCAAGCGAGCTGAAAGCTATAAAGAATTACATATAAACCCTCTTGCCTAGGTAATCACTCAACGGAGCAAACGTAGCAGTGTCCTCGGGCTCGGTGTCGGAGATCTCCACGAAAGTCTCCTCGGCAGTCTCAGGTGCTAACGTAAGGTACCGGCAAGGAAAAAGCACACAAGTAAACATCGAGACCAACAATGCTCAGGCATGGATGAGATGATCAAGTTTAATAGACATGGTGTGACCCTATCTAGTCAAATTTAAATGAAGGTGTTGACGACACGTCAATAACTTCATATGCAATTATTTATTTATTTATGGATTTGGTCATAGCCTTAACTTTGGTGTAAGTAACATGGCAACATGGCATGGCATGGCATGGCATGGAACAACAACAACAATTTAACAATAATAAGCATCGTGAAATAAATCTATCGATTCCGGAGATGGAGAAGTGTCGGTGAAATTGACACCGGGAAGGTTCCATAGAAGAAAAGGATCCCAGCCACTTGCATATGACAATATGTTAGGGGCTGGTTCAAGGCTGCAAGGATTCAAGATGACATGGAGAAGATCTTGAAGGAACAAATGAACAGGATCAGCATGCACTGAAGTTGGGAGAAAGGCAAGCAATAGGGGCAAATGAACTTGAATGGTTAATAGTGTTTGCACGATGTCCAATTTTTGTGTTGCACAAAACACAAAATGGACCTCACCATTGTATTCCTAGGATCTTGCTGCCCCAAAAACATATATGACACGGCTCCAATTGAATTTGCAAAGCACAATTTGCAAATTTAGAAGAACTAAAGGGCCTAAGTGCAAATTGCCAACACCTAAATATTTTAAAGCTCAATTTAAAAAATGGACCTCACCAAGGGATTCATGATACGTCCAAAACGTATCTATAATTTTTGCTTGCTCCATGCATGTTTTGTGTGATATTGCTCTGATCTAGATACACTTTCATACACTTTTGATCATATTTGGACTAACCTATTAACTCAGTGCACCCCAGTGCGAGTTCCTGTTTTCTACTGTTTTTCAATTTCAGTTTTCCCCCATATAAAAAGTGCCAGAAAAATTCGGGAAAATTACGATCAAAAATCAGCGTGACGGAAGCTTCGACAAGAACCCGAGAGGGGCCAGAGGGGAGCCAGGGGGGCCCAGGCGGCCACCCGGCGCGGCCCCACCCCTGGCCGCGCCAGGGGGGGCGCCTGGGGCCCCTGGTCCACCTTTGGCTGCCCCCCTTCGCCTATTTATCCCCCGTCACGGGAAAACTCCAGAAAGAGAACCCTATTCCGTGAACTCGCCTCTGTTCCGCCGCCGCCGCGCTTCCAAGATCGGGAGCACCAGAAGACCTCTTCCCGGCACCCTGCCGGAGGGAGGATTGACCTCCGGGAGTCTCCTCTCCACCATGGATGCTCCCCGGATGTCTTGTGAGTAGTTTTCCTTGGACCATGGGTCCGTGATCAGTAGCTATGTGATGTTATCCTCCCCTCTTTGATCTTCATTGTTTAGACCTCGTGAGCTGCCCTACATGATCGAGGCACCTTTGTAATATTTCTGTTGTTGCTATGCTGAGTTTGATGGGATCTGATGGATTATGAGATTATGTTCAGATTGTGATAGAGTAATATATTTGGTTTTTATCTCTTATATTTTTGTTCCTAAGTAATTCTTGCATGTTCTCCGTTGCTGTTTATTGCTTTGGCCAAGTAGTAGGTAGTGACTCCAAGAGGGAGCGTTGTGCTAGATTGTGGGTTCATGCCCCCCCCCCGATGACATGCTTGAGTGACAGAAACATGAGTCTAGGGTGTGTGCTATTGCCACAAGGGGGAAAACTACGGTGCTTGTGACCGCGGTCACAAGGATTGTTTACTTTACGCAAAGTTCTTTTATTGCAGTTGTCTGTTGCTTTGGGTTTACACTTTAGGTGGGGCTCGCAACTTAATACCAGCGAGATGTTCTGGATAGATATCTCAAGGTGGATGATTAGTAGTAGATGCAGATGGATTTCGGTCTACTTATTTTGGCGTACTACCCGTGCTTTTGAACCTCTTCCTTTCTTTTGTAGCATAGTTAGCATTGCGGTGCATTCATAATCCTGTCAATTGCCCTTCTGTAATTTGTTTACCTCGCATAGCAGTTTTATCGTCTTTTGGGAGAGATACATCACTAGCGAACATCACGTATCCCGGTCCATATCCGCATTACTGTTTCCAAGCTATCTTTACTTTTCTGCATTTACTTGCTATCATTATCCCTTGTGTTTTACCCTTTGTGAACAACAAGACCGGAGAGATTGACAACCTCTCTGAACTTCGTTGGGAACAAAGTTATCTGTGTCTGTGTGCAGATCCACGTCAGTCGCGCCGCTGACACCTACTTATCATATCCGGAGTCCTACGGGAGACAAACCTTGGTGTCTTCACCGAGGGAAACTCGCTGCTGCACTGCATCACGCCTTCCACTTGGGGCTCACCAACGAAGGGCGAGAAGCCGCTAAGCAAGAGAATTTCTGGCGCCGTTGCCGGGGACTCCGAGTGCTAAGATAGGGGAGTTGCACACTACCCATTACCTATGTTTTTTAGTCTTGTTAGTTTATCTTTCAGTTTTTATCTTTGTGTCGTTTATCAAAAACTACAAAAAAATCTGCCACACTTGCTTCCACTATGGGGTCCACTGAAAACACCAAGTTGTGTGACTTCACTAGTCACAACAACCAGGACTTTATCTGCACTCCCATTGCCACACCTGCCACTTCAGCAACCTCTTATGAAATTAAACCTGCTTTGCTAAACCTTGTTCTGAGAGATCAATTCTCTGGTGCTGGAGATGATGCTGCTTTACACTTGAATAATTTTGTTGAATTATGTGATATGAAAAAGTATAAAGAAGTAGAAGGTGATGTTGTTAAGCTCAAGCTCTTTCCTTTCTCTTTAAGGGGAGATGCTAAAATCTGGTTTCAATCTTTTCCTAGAAATAGCATAGATTCTTGGGATAAGTGCAAAGATGCTTTTATAGGGAAGTACTACCCTCCTGCTAAAATTATCCAATTGAGGAGTAATATTATGAATTTTAAGCAATTGGATAATGAACACGTTGCCCAAGCTTGGGAACGAATGAAATCTCTTGTTAAGAAATGCCCTACACATGGTTTGACTACTTGGATGGTTATCCAGACTTTTTATGCAGGCTTGAACTCTACCTCGCGGAAACTGTTAGATTCGGCCGCGGGAGGAACCTTTATGTAAACTACACTTGGTGTTGCCACAAAGCTTCTCGATGAGATGATGACCAATTATTCCCAATGGCACACCGAACGCGCTCCAACAGGTAGGAAGGTAAATTCTGTCGAGGAAATTAGCTCCCTCAATGAAAAAGTTGACTTAATTATGGGGAATTTTCCTAGCAATCCTAGACCGTTTCCATCCAATTATGGGAACAACAACACTTACCCTAGCAACAAGAACCCCTCTTCTGAATTAGAAAGCATGCTTAGAGACTTTATCACTACCCAAAAAGCCTTCAACAAAAATGTAGAGGAGAAATTAGCTAAAATAGATAATCTCTCTTTGAAGGTAGAAAGCTTAGCCCTTGATATTGAGATGCTTAAAATTAGAACCTCCCCCCTTGAGGAGAATAAGGCCACTCCTATTAACGCTATCCAGTTACAAATCAATGAAAATATTAGGATGATGGCTAAACTTAAGGAAAGATGGGCTAGAGAAAAAGAGGAAGAGGATAGAATTAAGAGCCTTCCTACACACCACACAGTTGCCACTATCCAAATTGTTGAGGACACTCAAACTATTAGCACCCAATGCACCCCTAGTCCCGTTGGACCTTTTAATGGTGATGCTAATACCTCAACCGTAGAAAAAGAAACTCCTATGAACATAGAGGGTTTCAAACAAGTGAGCCTAGATGACACTACTACCACCTTTGATAGTAGTGATATTGATTTTGATAGTTGCACCCTCTCAGAAGTTATCAGCTTGTTACACAAAATGTCTAGAGACCCCACACTAGCACACATAATCTTGCCTTCACGGAGCATATCACAAATGCTCTCATCAAAGCTAGGGAGGAGAAGCTTTGAGTAGAAGCCGCCATACCTAGGAAGCTAGATGATGGTTGGGATCCTATGATCAAAATTAAATTAAATAACTTCTCTTGCTATGCTTTATGTGATGTTGGAGCTAGTACCTCCGTTATGCCAAAAAGAATATTTGATATGTTTGAATTGAAGCCTCTTGAGCCTTGTTCTTTTGTTGTTCGTCTTGTTGATTCTTCCATAAAGAAACCTTTGGGGAAGATCAATGATGTTCTTATCATTGTCAATGACAACTATGTTCCCGTTGATTTTATTGTTATTGATATAGAGTGTGAACCTATATGTCCAATTATTTTGGGACGTCCTTTTCTTCGCACCGTTGGTGCGGTTATTGACATGAAAGAGGGGAATATAAAATTCCACTTCCCATTCAAAAAGGGGATGGAACACTTCCCTAGAAAGAAAATCAAGTTACCTTTTGAGTCCCTTACTCGGGCTAGTTATTCTCTTTCTCTTGATAAAACTTGATTCTTCTTTTTGCATCATGCCTAGCTAATGGCTTTAAAAAAGCGCTTTCGGGAGGCAGCCCGCAACGAATTTAGGTTTTTATTTTTGCTTTTTTTGTGTCATGATGGTTGTTACTGTTGTAGCAACATCATTGTATCTTTATTTTTCAGCTTTGTGCCAAGTTATAGCCTCTTACGGCAAGGGAAGTAAAAGTTGTGACATGCTGTCCAGAAAACAGATTCTGTCCTCGTGACCAGAAAAATTCCAGAAAAATCTCAGTTCATCTTTTTGGTCTGAAATTGTTACACAGTATGATATATACAATTACGAAACTTCCGTGTGTTCTGAGTTTTTTGATTTGAGTTGCAGAAGTGCCCCTAAAATATTCTTTACTATCTGATGTTCTGTTTTTCACAGATTCTGCCACGTTTTGTCTCTCCTTACTTTTGCAAACCTTAAGCTTACTTTTTCGTTGCAAAAACTTTTTGGCACTCTTGATAAACAGTAGCTCTTAAATAATATCTTTATATCCAGTGGAGAAAAATTATCTATTAAGGGTACTAACCTCTCTAATCAGCTTATGATGAGTTGTGTATGAAGGGAGTTTTCAAGTGTAAGATGGAAGATGATGGAAGAAGATCCAGGAGTGTCAAGCACTCAAGCTTGGGGATGCCCCCATGCATCCCCAATAAATATTCAAGAAGACTCAAGCGTCTAAGCTTGGGGATGCCCCCGTGCATCCCCTTCTCCATCAACAAATCATCAGTTCGTCCTTCGTCTCACTATATTTTTATCACTTCATGTGTTATGTGCTATGCTTGGAGCGTCTCGCTCTTAGGTTTGGTTTTTAGTTTTCTTTAGCTTTTCTTGCTATTCATAACAAGTTAGATCCCTTCTTACTTTGTGTGGGAGAGAAACACGCTCCACTTTCAAAATCTAGAACATATCATAGGATTCTTCATGCCTATCTTTTTGCTGTTGTGTGTTCTTTATCTTTTCATAGCTACTTCCATGTTTAGTTTTAGTCTTAGTTTGTCTTTAGCAAGAGCCTTGGATTTTTTTTAGTTTGTTGCTGGATTTTTTTTTAGTTTTCATGTTTATCTTGTTAAAGAGAGTTGGTTGTTGCACTGAGTTGTTTTGTCTTGAAAGTAGGTAGTTGAGGTTGCTATTTAATTTTAGTAGTAGCTTGCAATAGTTTTGAGGTATTGTTGTGAGTAATGTTTGGACTTTTGGTGTCAAGAGCTCTTGCCTATTAGTGATAGGTGTTGTATTTTGGGAAATCCGTGTTTATTTTCAAAACCTACAAACTAGTTGAGAACTCTAGCTACTAGATGGGTCACTACTCTTCTAAGGGGTCGAATATTAGAGTAAACTCACGTACCATGAGTCAAGGATGCGCAAGGATAACCAAACCCCCATACACTCCTCCTCGGGGTACTTGTCTCTTTGTGAACCTCCTCATTAGATTGAGAGTTACCGATAATAAGTGCATGAGTTCTTCGGACTAATGTAAGTATTGGGAGTTGACACTTCCACCTTCCCATATTTTGCTAGCCTTTCCCGTGCCGTGCATTGCCTTCTTCTCACTCCGAGAGTTGGTGTCCACCTTCGCCGGTACATCCAAACCCTTGGCATGATACGCTCTGTCATCATAAGCCTCCCTTTATCTTTCCTCAAAACATCCACCATACCTACCTATCAAGGCATTTCCATAGCCTTTCCGAGTTAGATTGCCATGCAACTTCCACCTCTTCATGACTTTATCTTCATGTCATTCATGTTCCTGCTACACTGGCAGCGGCATACATTGCATACATCATGTTAGTTACATCTTCTTTATGTTTTGAGTACCTTGTAAAGTGTGAAAGATCTCCTTTACCTTCTTGTAAAATAGAGTGTTGCCCTTAAGTGAGGAAAAGATCCCAAAGTGGACACATTAAAAGATCCCAAAGAGGACAAAGGAGAGTTCAATAGAAAGAGCCATTGAGGCCACAAAAAATACAAAAAAAGATAAAAAAAAGAAAAAGAAATAAAAAGAGAGAAAGGGGCAACACTACTATCCTTTTGAGAGATTCACACTAGTACTCCCTTTATATCCTTGTACTCCATAGAGACGATCTTTATGCATATAGTTTGGAGAGCTTCCTAGCTCGTATGTGCATCCGTTGCATGGCAATCCCTACTCCTCACATCATATCTATCATTTGGCATCTCTTGCCTATGATTGTCCTCATTGATGTGAGCCTTTCTCATCCTTTTTGTCTTCCTCCTCCACCATATTTCTCTCTTTGCCATCCTAAGTGTCAACTTTCGTGCTTACGCTCATCCATTGCATGAGTGTTCAAAATATCGAAAAGGAGTGGATCAAATTGACTTGTAACTTGCTAGTGGTCTGGGGACGAGTCAAGATAAGATTCCTAAGAATACCAAGTGTGAAACTTTAGTAGATCGAGTTCTCAACACAAAAATATTTTTTTCTCGTATTCCCTATCCCTCTTCTTGCACACAAACACCATTTGGAGACATTCGAGTCACGGACAGCGAGAGCTCTTGCACCTTTTGTTCTTTTGTTACTTGTTTCAATGCTAATATAGACTCTTGCATGTTATGACTTGAATTGAATCTCTAACCTTGATTGCTTTACTTTTCAAAGTTCTTTTATGGTTGCTAGCATGTCACCACAGAAATTATGCTTGTTATCATTTACCTACTCGAGGACGAGCAGGAATTAAGCTTGGGGATGTTGATACGTCCAAAACGTATCTATAATTTCTGCTTGCTCCATGCATGTTTTTTGTGATATTGCTATGATCTAGATACACTTTC
Source organism: Bromus sterilis (assembly GCA_950022295.1). Taxonomy (NCBI): domain Eukaryota; kingdom Viridiplantae; phylum Streptophyta; class Magnoliopsida; order Poales; family Poaceae; genus Bromus; species Bromus sterilis. The sequence continues at coordinate 266,161,132 of OX465598.1, read as the reverse complement.
ATACGCTTTTGATCATATTTGGACTAACCTATTAACTCAGTGCACCCCAGTGCCAGTTCCTGTTTTCTGTTGTTTTTCTATTTCAGTTTTCCCCCATATAAAAAGTGCCAGAAAAATTCGGGAAAATTCAGATAAAAAATCAGCGTGACGGAAGCTTCGAGAAGAGCCAGGGAGGGGCCAGAGGGGAGCCAAGGGGGGGCCAGGAGGCCACCCGGCGCGGCCCCACCCCTGGCCGCGCCAGGGGGGCGCCTGGGGCCCCTGTTCCACCTCTGGCTGCCGCCCTTTGCCTATTTATCCCCCGTCACGGGAAAACTCCAGAAAGAGAACCCTATTCCGCGAACTCGCCTCTGTTCCGCCGCCGCCGCGCTTCCAAGATTGGGAGCACCAGAAGACCTCTTCCCGGCACCCTGCCGGAGGGAGGATTGACCTCCGGGAGTCTCCTCTCCACCATGGATGCTCCCCGGATGTCTTGTGAGTAGTTTTCCTTGGACCATGGGTCCGTGATCAGTAGCTATGTGATGTTCTCCTCCCCTCTTTGATCTTCATTGTTCAGACCTCGTGAGCTGCCCTACATGATCGAGGCACCTTTGTAATATTTGTGTTGTTGCTATGCTGAGTTTGATGGGATCTGATGGATTATGAGATTATGTTCAGATTGTGATAGAGTAATATATTTGGTTTTTATCTCTTATATTGTTGTTCCTATGTAATTCTTGCATGTTCTCCATTGCAGTTTATTGCTTTGGCCAAGTAGTAGGTAGTGACTCCAAGAGGGAGCGTTGTGCTAGATTGTGGGTTCATGCCCCCCCCCCCCGATGACATGCTTGAGTGACAGAAACATGAGTCTAGGGGGTGTGTTGTTGCCACAAGGGGGAAAACAACGGTGCTTGTGACCGCGGTCACAAGGATTGTTTACTTTATGCAAAGTTCTTTTATTGCAGTTGTCTGTTGCTTTGGGTTTACACTTTGGGTGGGGCTCGCAACTTAATACCAGCGAGATGTTCTGGATAGATATCTCAAGGTGGATGATTAGTAGTAGATGCAGATGGATTTCGGTCTACTTATTTTGGCGTACTACCCGTGCTTTTGAACCTCTTCCTTTCTTTTGTAGCATAGTTAGCATTGCGGTGTGTTCATAATCCTGTCAATTGCCCTTCTGTAATTTGTTTACCTCGCATAGCAGTTTTATCGTCTTTTGGGAGAGAGACATCACTAGCGAACATCACGTATCCCGGTCCATATCCTCATTACTGTTTCCAAGCTATCTTTACTTTTCTGCTTTTACTTGCTATCATTATCTCTTGTGTTTTACCCTTTGTGAACAACAAGACCGGAGAGATTGACAACCTCTCTGAACTTCGTTGGGAAAAAGTTATCTGTGTCTGTGTGCAGATCCACGTCAGTCGCACCGCTGACACCTACTTATCCTATCCGGAGTCCTACGGGAGACAAACCTTGGTATCTTCACCGAGGGAAACTCGCTGCTGCACTGCATCACGCCTTCCACTTGGGGCTCACCAACGAAGGGCGAGAAGCCGCTAAGCAATTCAGTGGGAAAATATACCCCAAAATCATATATGGCAAGATATGTTTGGGGTAAAATGCTCAAAAGCCCAAATTCAGATTTGAATTTGAATTCAAATCAGATTTGGAATTAAACAGAAAAGAAAATGGAAAAAGAAAAAGAAAGAGGGCTCAGCCACTTGGGCTGGTCTCGGAAAAACCCGGCCCAAATCCAAAACAAACAGTGGGCTCAGCCCAATGCCCACTCGGGCAACGCCTCACTGACGCGAGGGGCCCACTCGTCAGCCTCTCAGAAAAAAGGAAAAAGGGGAGCATTGCGCTTGCTGGGTCTCGAACCCACGCTGCACCCTTCACAAAAACCCCCCCTTGCCACTACGCCACTAGACTGAACTTGACAAAGGAGGGGTAGCAGGAAAGGTGAACCAACACTGAAGCCTAACTGAACTCCGAATCGACACCTGATAGACACCGGAGCAGCCAGCTTCAGGCGACGCTAGCATGGGCTACGCGGCGGCGCTGGCTCTGCAGGCACCACGAGCCCCTAGCTGGCACATCCACGCACGGGAGTACGCCGGGATCTGGCCGGAGTCGCAACGACGGCGACGGAAACTTCAACTTAAAGGGTCGCGGCGCTACTGTCACTGAAGATGGATTCAGACGACGCAAGGCGGCGACTTCCGGCGACCGCGGACTCGCAAATAGGTCGCCGGGGACTCGAGAAAACCTACGGGGATGAAGAAGTCACCTACGTCTACGCGACGGGACCGGGGCTTGCCCCATCCCTGCATCAACGGCGACGGCCGGCTCGTCTCAAGTCGAGGCGGCGCACTGCTCTGCAACTACTTCCGACAGCGGAAACACGGAGACTACACGGGTGCAAAGGGGCACCTTTGCGGCCAAAGGCGTGGCCAGAGCACGCCTAGAGCCTGCACGAACTCACCCCGGGCACGCCATGGACAAGGCGACCACAGTGGTTCGACGGCGACGGCTTCGCGCGGAGACAGGCGACGCAACTCCTCGGGGAACTACGCTACACGCTACGGGAGAAACAAGAGGGCCTCAAGGTTCACCTTGCGGGTCACGTCGTGTGTCCCAGTCCTGCTGTAAAGGAAGAAGACGAGCACGGGGACACGACGCCATGTGGAGTTCCTCGGCGACGCCACGGCTCCGCTGCGCTCCAGGGTCCCTCATTGCTACCTGCGACCGGGAAAGGGTTAAGAACTCGCAGGAGAAGAAGCAACCGAGCTCACGGCCAAGGATTGAGGAAGGGGCGAGGAATTGCAGGAATTGGCCGGCGGCCATGGCAGAAACAGGGGATGGACTTGGGGACGAACCAGGCGGCGGCGACGAGAATTGGCAGGGGAAACTGGAGCCCTAGGGTTCCTGGGGGCCGGCACGGTCCAGCTTATAAAGGGAAAATCCCCTGGCTACGTCGACGGTCGGCGACGCTCGCGTGGACGCCGGTGTGAGAGGGGACGTCGAGGTCCCCCCGGCCACGTTGTAAATAAGATTCACGAGGGCCGCTCGATGGAGATCCTACGGCGGGGACGAGCTCCCACTTACCGGTTCGCGGGTGGGCTAGAGCCCAAGTGGAGGAAGGCCAGCTGGGCTGGGCCTGGCTGGTCTGTCTCCGCAGAAAAAAAGGTCAGGGACTTTTCCATTTTCTAAAAACAGAAGAAATCCAAGAATTCTTCAGGGCAAACTAGGAAAAAGAAAAACATATAAAAATATGTTTTGGAAACCTTGGAATATTCTCCATTTTCTAAAATTGGTTTGACCAATTTTTGAGCAACTAAAATGTGGGGCATTTTTTAAATTCAAACCACATTGAACTATGGCCCACATTTTAGAGTTGGCAAAAATTGGGCAAGGCTTTTGGAAAGCATGGGAAGGGAAAAGAAATGGGTATGCCAAGTTTGGGGTCAAGGGGAGCATGCATGCAACATGGAAAAATCTTCAAACACCCTTCTTGAACCACTTTGTTTGAATTCAAAAAATATCAAATGAACTCAAAACTTCTTGGCATTTAAAATCATCACATGAAATTATAATCTCTAGCACCATGCCAAGTAATAAAGTCATCAGACAAAGTACAATCGCATGATGATTTCAATTATTGCTAATGGGTTGTTACACGGGTGGGCTGGTGGTTGGGCTGGGGTTGCCCTAGGCGAGGAATAGCTCATTTGCAATTTTCTCCTATTCTGTTATTCTTTTGCATACAATTTTTTTATTTTAGCTAGCTGTTGATTTTTGTAACAATTGAAACTAGTTCAAATATTAGTGTTACATGATATTATAGTGCCACAAAAAGTTTGGTGGCATAATAAAATCATTAGGGTTTTTGTTTTATTCAAAAAGGATTAAAAGTGGCTGGTTTAGACACTTTTTGTTTTGTTTGCAATATTTAAACAATGTAATAAAATACCATTGCTATTTTATTGTGACCTACTAATTTTTAGACATTTAATAAAAGTGGTTGCAATATTTTTGGATTATGTTTTATTTCCACTTGTATCTGGAATTTTTATTTGGTTTGAATTTCAACAAGCTTTGATCAAGGTGATCATCACAAGTTAATCAAAGTGACTTGGCATTAGCACAAGGTGATTACTTTAGTGTGACACCCGGGGTGTTACATAGTGGCGACGGCAAAAGTAAAACAGCAAAAGTAACAACTAGTAACCAGCAGGATTAAAACATTGTAGGCCAGGGAGATGGATGGTTGGGCGCTGCTTGGATAAGAGTGAACATATAATAGATTCTACACGGGGCAAGGAACAAAGAAATACAAAGATCATCTAGGAAAATATCAAATATCAGGCATGCAACCCGTAGGTAGTTCTGCGCGCTTGCAATAAGAACTTGCACACCATCTTTTGTCCTACCATCCCGCTACGAACGGGGCCAAAAGGAACTTATGGAGATTAAGGTGCTCCTGTCAAAGAGCACTGGAACAAAGCAATAAACTCAATGGATACATGAAATCCTCAAATTATAGTCCATCCCCTTTGGTGTCCCAAGCTGTCACCTTTGGGATCGCCGGTTCCGGAACATAATAGGTGCATACAACTCATAGATAGGATCAAGAACATAAATATACTCATGAAAACATAAGTGGTTCAGATCTGAAAACATGGCACTCGGGCCCAATGTGACAAGCATTAAGAGAAACAAGTTGTAGCAAAGATGATAAACACCATAGTAGATGATAGGCAACATGCCCCCAAAAATCTGACAAACTATTACATGATCAAACTCATCCAATCCCTACCATCCCCTTTGCCTACATCATAGAATTACTCACACATGTGAAGAGAAGTCATGGAGGGAGGATGGAGTGGTGATGGTGATGACAATGGCGACGATCTCCCCTTTCCGGAGGCCAAATCAGCCTCCAAATTAGCCCTCCCGAGGAAGAACAGAGGGTGGCGGTGGGTCCGCGACAGAAACTGGAAAAGTGACTCCTGTTTCGGGGTTTTCCCATAACGGGAATAAATAGGGGCATCAGTAGGACACCAGAGGAGGGGGGAGCACCCCAGGCGGCCAGCCGGCGTGGCTAGGGGTGGTGTCGCGCCAGCAGGGCGCCTAGATTCCTTGTGCCCCCCTCTAGCCCCACTTGTGGCTCGTGGAAGCTTCGGGTGCGTGGATTTTTCCTGAATTTTCTAGGAATATTCCGAGATACCTAAAAATCCATTTTCCTGCACACAATAAAACCATACAGGCAGCTCTGCTGAAAACATTGTCAGTCCGGGTTAGTTTAGTTCAAATCATGCAAGAATGAGGTCAAAACAATAGCAAAAGTGTTTGGAAAAGTAGATACGTTTGAGACATATCAACTCCCCCAAGCTTAGCATATTTCATGTCCTCAAGAAATTCAGTTCAACGAACTGGACGCGACAAAGAAAACTTTGACAAACACTTTTGCTTCATAAGATGTATATAAGCATGTACTACGAAAAGAGTTTAGCAAGTATTTAAACAATGGTATGTGGACAATGCACGAAGCAATCCTTCTTTCAAGTGATCAATCACGAACAACCAAAAGTAAATAATATGCTACTGAAAATAAAGACAAGATCACAATGCACATAGCTTGAACATACTAGAGTGGTATATCGCTAGCCTCCATGAGTGAAGCAAAACATAAATGCAGAAACTCCTCTGGAGTTTTAAAGGAGACTAGAACTAAGAATTTCAGAACAAGCAATATCACAATCATGCAGAAGACAATGTGGTACTTTGGGACAATGCATGTTACACTAAGAATGACAATTATGCTCTCAATAGTTGGTGCTTTGACTAAAGAAGAGGAGACTCTAAAACCGTGGCTTTTTGATGGCAAGGTTGAAAACCTGTGGTTGGAAGCAAAGAATGAACATGTGCCAGAGCTCTTGGTTTTCAAAACAGAGATAAAATTCTTTTGAGAAGTGCAACTTTCCAGTCAACGGTGAACGTAAAGGTCTTTCAATATCTCCCATGCCAACATATTTATGCTTTTTGCTTACAATTTTGTTCCCTTATCCATAAATCCTTTGACAGTCTATGGTGCCTTTTTATTTTGCCTCAAGTATGGAAGGAAGTTTTCTCGTTCCATCTATCATTAGCAACATTTGGCCCATTTCATTCCATCATCAAGTATGGGGGAGGTGTAACTCTCTTTTTATATATAAATTTGATTAGTTAAAACTTCCGTCAAAATATTTTTGGCATGGTAGATACTTATTTCCCTCACCACACCATGAGCTTGTGCGGTTACAAAAGGGAAGCTTTTGAATTAATTTCGAGATGGCACAAGAAAGTCTAAGTTAGGGGTGGCCGGTAAATACCACATATGTGAAGGTATGGTGGACTCAAGTGGAATAACTGGTTTGAAAAGGAGTTTGGATACACAAGCAGAATTTCGCTTAGTGCAAGTGAAGGCTAGCAAAAGACTGGGAAGCGACCAACTAGAGAGCAATAATTTTCATAATCATGCAGAGCGACAAAGCAACATTGAATCGGGCATGAAAGTGATATAACTATTCTGAAATAAAAAGATCATCAAGGCATCATAGACTTTTTAGTCATAAACATGTGTGAACATGTGCAAAGTCAATCCAAGAATTCTCCAAAGGGAAATACCACTTCAGTATGCCAAACCATGAACAATGCAATGCATGTAAATTATTTCAACAACACATTATGCACTCTAGCCATTTGAGATCAGCCACAAAGAAAGCATGAACACTTGGAAAGCATTGTAAACGTAACACTATGTCGCTACAAGATGGTCTTTAGATCATAAGTACAGGCATATGTACAAAAGTAGAAAGAAGAAGAGTTCATACTGGTTTTCCTTGTTGCTTCCCTTCCGTCGATCTTCGTCATTACTGCCTTGTCACTTGCACGACCGAACATGGGAAATATAATCAAATGCCATCGCGGACTTGAGATGGACTCTGAAAACAAAGCAAACTAAAGCGAGAAAGGGAATTTTTTCTGGGTTTTCTCAAAGGTTAAACGAAAGCAAAAGAAAGAGAAATCTTTTTGTTGTTTTTGCAAATTAAAATAACCAAGAAGAACAGGCAAAAATTTCGAAAAGATTAAAGCGAACAAAATAAAAACGGATAATAAAATGGAAAAGGGAGAAGGGCACTGATCGTCCAAAACGTATCTATAATTTCTTCTTGCTCCATGCTTCTTTTGTGTGATATTGCTATGATATTGATGCACTTCCATACACTTTTGATCATATTTGGACTAACCTATTAACTCAGTGCACCCCAGTGCCAGTTCCTGTTTTCTGCTGTTTTTCTCTTTCAGGTTTTCCCATTATTTAAAGTGCCAGAAAAAATCCGGGAAAAATATAGGAAAATCAGCGTACAGGAAGCTTCGGGAAGAGCCCGGGTGGGGCCAGAGGAGAGCCAGGGGTGGCCGAGGCGGCCACCCCCTAGGCCGCGCCAGGGGGCGCCTAGGGCCCCTGGTCCACCTCTAACTGCCCTCCTTCGCCTATTTATTCCCCGTGACGAGAAACCCTCGGGGACAGAACCCTTTTTCGCGATCTCTCCTCTGTTCTACCGCCGCCGCGCTTCCAAGATCGGGAGCACCAGGAGCCCTCTGCCCGGCACCCTGCCGGAGAGAACGAACCACCTCCGGGAGCTTCTCCACCACCATGGATGCTTCCCGGATGAACCGTGAGTAGTCCACCTTGGACCATGGGTCTATGATCAGTAGCTATGTGGTGTTCTCCTCCCCTCTTTGTTCTTCATGGTTTAGACCTCATGAGATGCCCTACATGATCGAGACACATATGTAATCTTTCTGCTGTTGCTATGCTAAGTTTGCTGGGATCCAATAGATTATGATACTATGTTCAGATTGTGTTTGAGTAATATATTTGATTCCCCTCTTTTTTATTTATGTTCTTGAGTAATTCTTGCATGTTCTTCGTTGTTGTTTATTGCTTTGGCCAAGTACTAGGTAGTGACTCCAAGAGGGAGCGTTATGAATGATTGTGGGTTCATGCCCCCTTATGACTAGCTTGAGTGACAGAAACATGAGTCTAGGGGATGTGTTGTTTCCACAAGGGATAAAACAATGGTGCTTGTATTTGCGGGTGCAAGGATTGTTTACTTTACCCAAAGTTCTTTAATGCAGTTGTCTGTCGCTTTGAGTTTACACTTTGGGTGGGATTCGCAACTTAATACCAGCGAGATGTTCTGGATAGATATCTCAAGGTGGGTGATTAGTAGGTAGATGCAGATGGATTTCAGTCTACTTGTCTTGGCGTACCGCCCAAGCTTTTGAGCCTCTTGCTTTCTTTATAGCATAGTTAGCATTGGTTTGCGCACATAATCCTGTCAATTTCCCATCTGTAATTTGTTTACCTCGCATGGCTATTTTATCGTATTTTGGGAGAGAGACATCACTAGTGAACATCATGGGACCCTGGTCCATATTTCCAACACTATTTTTTACACCCACTATTTATTTTCTACTTTATTTCCTTTTTTGTTGCTATCGCTATCATTATTATCCTATGCGTTTGATCCTTTGTAAACAACAAGGCCGGAGAGATTAACAACCTCTCTGAACTCGTTGGGAGCAAAGTTATCTGTTGCGTGTGCAGGTCCACGTCAACCGCCTAATTACTGGCGTTGTTGTCACCTTCCTGTTGTTGTCGGAGTCCTACTAGAGACAAACCTTGGTATCTTCACCGAGGAAAATTTGTTGCTGTCTACATCTCAACCTTCCACTTTGGGTAACCAACGAGGGGCGAGAAGCCATCAAAGCTAATTGCTGGCGCCGTTGCCGGGGACTCCACTCTTCAAGATAGGGGAGTTGCACGCTGTCTTTTATCTGTGCTTTTTAGTCTTGTTAGTTTACCTTTCAGTTTTTGCTTTAGTGTACTTTATCAAAAATCAAAAAAAATAGTTACCTTGCTTGCTGCTACTATGGGTTCCTCCGAGAACACCAAGTTGTGTGACTTCACTAGTCATAACAACAATGACTTTATCTGCACTCCTATTGCTCCACCTGGCACTTCAGCACCTTCTTATGAGATTAAACCTGCTTTGCTGAACCTTGTTATGAAAGATCAATTCTCCGGTGCTGGAGATGCTACTGCTTTGCACTTAAATAATTTTGTTGAGCTCTGTGATATGCAAAAGTACAAATAAGTAGATGGTGATATTGTTAAGCTTAAGCTTTTTCCTTTCTCCTTGAGAGGAGGAGCTAAAATCTGGTTTCAATCCTTGCCTAGGAATAGCATAGATTCTTGGGATAAGTGCAAGGATGCTTTTATTGGGTAGTACTATCCCCCAGCTAAGATTATCCAATTGAGGAGTAATATTATGAATTTTAAGCAATTGGATAATGAACATGTTGCCCAAGCTTGGGAACGCATGAAATCTCTTGTTAAGAATTGTCCTATGCATGGTTTGACTACTTGGATGGTTATCCAAACTTTTTATGCAGGCTTGAACTTTACCTCGCGGAACTTGCTAGATTCGGCCGCGGGAGGAACCTTTATGTCAACAACGCTTGGTGCTGCCACAAAACTACTCGATGAGATGATGACCAACTATTCCCAATGGCACACCGAAAGAGCTCCAACAAGTAGGAAGGTAAACTCTGTCGAGGAGATCTCCTCCCTAAATGAAAACGTTGACTTGATTATGTCTCTACTTACCAAGAAATCTCCTATTGATCCTCATGATGTTCCTTTAAATTCTTTGATTTCTCAAGATCAAGTATATGTGAACTTTATCTCTAGAAACAACTTCAATAACAATGCTTATAGGAGTAATTTTGGTAGCAATCCTAGACCGTTCCCCTTCAACAATTATGGGAACAACAACACTTATCCTAGCACCAAGAACTCCACTTCTGAATTAGAGAGTATGCTTAAATACTTCATCACTACCCAAAAAGCCTTCAACAAGAGTGTAGAGGAAAAACTAGACAAATTATATAATCTCTCGTCGAAGGTAGACAATTTAGCCCATGAAGTAGAATTGCTTAACATTAGAACTTCTCCTCTTGAGGAGAGGAAGGTCACTCCTATGAACGCTATTCAAGCGTAAATTAATGAAAACATTAGGATGATGGCTAAACTTAAAGAGAGATGGGCTAGAGAAAAGGAGGAAGAAGATAGAATTAAGAGCCTTTCCACACACCATACCATTGCTACTATCCAAGTTGTTGAGGATATCCAAACTCTTAGCACCCAATGCACCCCTAGTCCCATAGGACCCATTAATGGTGTTGCTATGACCTCAACCGTAGAAGAAGAAATTCGTATGACTGTAGAAGCTACCAAACAAGTGAGCCTAACGAACACCACTACCACTTTACTTGATAGTAGTGACCTTGATTTTGATAATTGCACCCTTTCTGAAGTTATTTGTTTCCTTCACAAGATGTCTAGAGACCCCCAAACTAGCACACTTAATCTTGCCTTCACGGAGCATATCACTAATGCTCTCATTAAAGCTAGGGAGGAGAAGCTTAGGGTAGAAGCCTCCATACCTAGAAATCTAGAAGATGGTTGGGATCCTATGATTAATATTAAGTTGAATAACTTCTCTTTCTATGCTTTATGTGATGTTGCAGCTAGTACCTCTGTTATGCCCAAAAGAATGTATGATATATTTGAATTGAAACCTTTTGATCCTAGTTCTTTTGGTGTTCGTCTTGTCGATTCTTCCGTAAAGAAACCTTTGGGGGAGATCGATGATGTTCTTATCATTTTCAATGAAAATTATGTTCCCGTTGATTTTACTATTATAGACATTTAATGCGAACCTTCTTGTCCAATTATTTTGGGACGTCCTTTTCTTCGCACTGTGGTGCTGTTATTGATATGAAAGAAGGGATTATAAAATTCCAATTCCCTCTCAAGAAAGGGATGGAACACTTCCCTAGAAAAAAGATTAAGTTACATTTTGAGTCCGTCACACGGGCTAGTTATTTTTTTGATAAGACTTGATCTTTTTCATCAAGCCTACCTAATGGCTTTAAAGAAGCGCTTTCGGAAGGCAGCCCACAACGAATTTAGGTTTTACTTTTTGTTTTTCTTCTGTTTTTACTGGTCTTGATGATTGTTACTACTGTAGCAACATCATTGTATCTTCACTTTTCAACCTTTGTGCCATTTATAGCCTCATATGACAAGGGAAGTGAAAGTTGTGACATGTTGTCCAGAAAACAGATTCTGTCCTCGTGACGGGAAAAATCACAGATAAATTACAGCTCATCTTTTTGTGCTGAAATTGTTACACAGCGTGCTGTATATAATTACGGAACTTTTGTATGTTCTGAGTTTTTTGATTTGAGTTGTAGAAGTATCCCTAAAAAAATATTTACTACCTGCTGGTCTATTTTTCACAGATTCTGTCCTATTTTTCCTTTTCTTCATTTTGCAAACCTTAAGCTTGCTTTTTCCTTGCAAAAACTTTTTGGCGATCTTGAGAAACAGTAGCTCTTTAAGAATTCCTTATTTCCAATAGAGAAAAAATTATTTTATTATGGGTACTAACCTCGCTAATCAGATTATGATGAGTTATGTATGAAGTGAGTTTTCAAGTGTGCGAGGGAAGATGATAAAAGAAGATTCAGGAGTGTCAAACGCTCAAGCTTGGGGATGCCCCCATGCATCCCCAAGAAATATTCAAGGAGACTCAAGCGTCTAAGCTTGGGGATGCCCCCATGCATCCCCTTCTCCATCGACAATTATCAGTTCGTCTTTCGTTCCACTATATTTTTATCACTTCATGCGTTATGTACTATGCTTGGAGCGTCTTGCTCTTTATTTCCTTTTTAGTTTTCTTTAGTTGTTCATAACAAGTTAAAACCCATCTTTCTTTGTGTGGGAGAGAAACACGCTCCACTTTCAAAACCTAAAACACATCATAGGATTCTTCACTACTGGAATCTAGTAATTTACCATCTGATGGCATCTTTGCCGTCTGCATATTATCAGGGCGGACGGCAAAGAGGTGTTTTGCCATCAGTTACTGACGGTAAAGAATGGTTGACGGCAACAAATACTTTGCCGTCTGCTTTTATTTCGACTCATGGCAAAGATTACTTTGTCGTCTGCTTTTATTTTAACTCATGGCAAAGAATATGTTGCCGTCTGCTTTTAATTTAACTCATGGTAAATAATTCTTTGCCGTCCTTTTTTATTTTTACAGACGACAAAAATTGGCTTTGCCCTCCGTTTCTATTTTGCTCATGGCAAAGAATACTTTCGAACAAGTGTAGAAAAGTTATTTTGATCATTTTTTATTTAGAAAAAATGCAAACAACGGCTTTACCGCCTGTTGTTTTTGTCACTTATGGCAAACTAAGGCTTTGCCATCTGTTTTTTTACAAGCGGACTGCAAAGATCGTGGTTATTTCTTATTGGTCTAGCCTGCCTACCACGGATCAGTGACGTGGCAAAAACTGTGCTTGTTTGGTATAGATCTGCACCATCCATCCGCACTACACACAATCTGTACCATCCAATCCCACCACGCACTCCCCATCCTTTTTTCCTCTCTCTCTTATCCTTTCACATGGAGAACCACACCACGTGCAGGATGAGCCGTGGAGGATGAGCAGGACCGGTTCCTCACACTAGCAGCCGGCGACTGGCCGGCCTCCCGTGCGCGTGTGTTGCCTGCTCAGCGACCGGCCGCCCTTGCTCCAGCGCGCGACGACTGGTTTTCCTGGCTTCACCGTAACTCCCTTGCTCCAGCATCCGGCGGCCAGTCTCCCTCGCTCCAGCGTCCGGTGACGGGTCTTCCTCGCTCCGCCACGCCTCCCTCGCTCCAACGCCCGGCGACCGGCCCCCCTCGAGCGCGCCACCAGGGCCCTCTCGAGCCTGCCGCCCGGTTAACCCTTGCTCAACGCACGGTTTCTATCGATCGCGCCGCCGGTCTCCCTCGAACATGACGCCCGGTCTGCCTCGAGCGCCCGTTTCCAGCCTCCCTCGCGCGTGCCCGGTTCCGCCCCACCGGCCTCCCCATCGCGCCCAGACGGCCGTCGCGCCCCGACCTTGCTTTGACCCGTCGGCCGCCAACCTCGTTGGCCTCGCCGGCCTGGCCTCGTTGGACAGCAACGCTCCCGTCTTGCCTGCTCGCCTGTCTTGCGTCACCGGACAGCAACGCCTCCGTCTCATGGACTCACCGGACAGCAGGAAGAAGATGAGGTGCATCGGCGTGTAGTTGATGTTCTATTTTTTTGTATAACAAAAATCAGATTTGCTAGGGCACATCTAGATGTGCTCTAACATCTAAATCCTATACTACTGATTTTAAATAAAAATTCATTTGGATATATTTATAATATTTTTTCGTTTTCTTCCTAGTTTGATTGAACACTTAGATGTGCTCTAACTAAAGCACAGATGTGCCCTAGACAAACCCAACAAAAATATCTTTGCCATCCGCTGTATAATTAACAGACGACAAAGCAGTGTCGGACCACCTATTAACACGGTACCTATATTCTTTAGTCTGCCGACAGCCAGAAAAAAACCAGACGGCAAAGAGCTATGTCGTCCGTCGATTATATGCAGACGGCAAAGCACCTCTTTGCCGAAGAAATGGCTGACGAGCGCTTTGCCGTTCGCCCGCAGACGGCAAAGGGCTTTGCCGTCCGATTTTCCTATGTTTGCCAACCGCCATGGCATACGGCAAACAGCAGAATTTCAGTAGTACTTCATGCTTATCTTTGTTGTGTGTGTTCTTTATCTTTTTCATAGCTGTTGTCATGTTTAGTTCTTAGTTTTCATGCTTATCTTTTTAAGAGCTTTTGTTTAGTTTGTTGCTGGAACTCTCTTGAGTTTTCATGTTTATCTTGTTTAGAGAGTTTTCCTGTTGCACCGAGTTTTGTGTCTTGACTTGAAGTACGTAATTGAGGTTGCTATTCGATTGTAGTAGTAATTTGCAATAGTTTTGAGATATTTCTATGAGTAATGTTTGGACTTTTGGTGTCAAGAGCTTTAACCTATTAGTGATAGATGTCGTCTTTTGGGAAATCCGTGTTTATTTTCGAAAAACCTATAAAATTAGTTGAGAACTTTAGCTACTAGATGGATCACTACTCTTTGGAGGGATCGAATATTAGACTACACTCACGTACCATGAGTCGTGGATGCGCAAGGATAACGAAACCCCGATACACTCCTCCTCGGGGTACTTGTCTCTTTGTGAACCTCCTTATTAGATTGAGAGTTACCGATAATAAGTGCATGAGTTCTTCGGACTAATGTGAGTATTCGAAAGTTGACACTTCCACCTACCCATATTTTTCTAGCCTCTCCTGTGTCGTACATTGCCTCCTTCTCACTCCGAGAGTTGGCGTCCACCTTCGCCGGTACATCCAAATCCTTGGCACGATACGCTTTGTCATCATAAACCTCCTTATATCCTCCTCAAAACAGCCACCATACCTACCTATCAAGGCATTTCCATAGCCTTTCCGAGATACATTGCCATGCAACATCCACCTTCTCATGACTTGATCTTCATGGCATACATGCTTTTGCTTGATTGATGAGCCGCATGCTAGTTGGGCCTTGCCCTAATCATTGCTACATGACGCTCCAGTATCATTGCATATCCTGCTATACTGGCAGAGGCATACATTTGCATACTTCATAATAGTTTCATTTTCTTTATGTTGAGTACTTTTGTAAAGTGTGAAAGATCTTCTATACTTCTTGTAATATATAGAGTGTTGCCCCTAAAGTGAGGAAAAGATCTCAAAGAGGACAAAATCAAAAGACCCCAAAGAGGACAAATGAGAGTTAAATAGAAAGAGACATTGAGGCCACCAAAAAAATACAAAAAATAGAAAAAAGAGAAAAAAGAAATAAAAAGAGAGAAGGGGCACACTACTATTCCTTTAGAGAGATCCACACAAGTACTCCCTCTTATATCTTGTACTCCATAGAGATTATCATTCATGCATATAGCTATGTGGGGACCTTCACACTATAGAACTTGGCTTGTATATTCCAATGATGAGCCTCCTCAAATGAGCTCTAGGTCTTCTTGAGCAAGCAAGTTGGATGCACCCCCACTAGTTCCATTGGAGAGCTTACCTTAGCTCATATGTGCATCTGTTGCATGGCAATCCCTACTTCTCACATCATATCTATCATTTGGATTTCTCTCGCCTATGATTGTCCTCATTGATGTGATCCTTTCACACCCTTTTTGTCTTCCTCCCCCATCATTTTTCTCTCTATGCCATCCTAAGTGTCAACTTTCTTGCTTACTCTCATCCATTGCATGAGTGCTCAAAATATCGAAAGGGAGTGGATCATTTTGACTTGTACCTGGCTAGTGGTCTGGGGATGAGTCAAGATAAGATTCCAAAGAAGAGCATGTGTGAAACTTTAGTAGATTAAGTTCTCAACAATAAAATTTATGTTTTACTCTCTCGTATATCCCTATCCCCTTTCTTGCACGCAAACACCATTTGGAGACATTCGAGTCACGGACAGTGAGAGGTCTTGCACCTTTATGTTCTTATGTTGCTTGTTGCATTGCTAATATAGACTCTTGCCTGTTATGACTTGAATTGAATTACATGCCTTGATTGCTTTACTTAAAAGTTCTTATATGGTTGGTAGCATGTCACCACAGAAATTATGCTTGTTATCATTTACCTATTCGAGGACGAGCAGGAATTAAGCTTGGGGATGTTGATACGTCCAAAACATATCTATAATTTCTGCTTGCTCCATGCTTCTTTTGTGTGATATTGCTATGATATTGATGCACTTCCATACACTTTTGATCATGTTTGGACTAACCTATTAACTCAGTGCACCCCAGTGCCAGTTCTTGTTTTCTGTTGTTTTGTATTTCAAGTTTTCCCATTATTTAAAGTGCCAGAAAAATTCCGGGAAAAATATAGGAAAAATCAGCGTACAGGAAGCTTCGGGAAGATCCCGGGTGGGCCAGAGTGGAGCCACGGTGGCCCAGGCGGCCACCTGGCGCGGCCACCCCCTAGGCCGCGTCAGGGGGCGCCTGGGGCCCCTGGTCCACCTCTGGCTGCCCCCTTCGCCTATTTATTCCCCGTGACGAGAAACCCTCGGGGACAGAACCCTTTTTCGCGATCTCTCCTCTGTTCCGCCGCCTCCGCGCTTCCAAGATCGGGAGCACCAGGAGCCCTCTTCCCGGCACCCTGTCGGAGGGAGGAACCACCTCCGAGAGTTTCTCCACCACCATGGATGCTTCCCGGATGAACCGTGAGTAGTCCACCTTGGACCAGGGGTCTATGATCAGTAGTTATGTGATTTTCTCCTCCCCTCTTTGTTCTTCACGGTTTAGACCTCGTGAGCTGCCCTACATGATCGAGGCACATATGTAATCTTTCTGCTGTTGCTATGCTGAGTTTGCTGGGATCCGATGGATTATGAGACAATGTTCAGATTGTGTTTGAGTAATATATTTGATTCCCCTAATTATATTTATGTTCTTGAGTAATTCTTGCATGTTCTCTGTTGCTGTTTATATCTTTGTCCAAGTAGTAGGTAGTGACTCCAAGAGGGAGCGTTATGCATGATTGTGGGTTCATGCCCCTTGATGACTAGCTTGAGTGAAAGAAATATGAGTCTAGGGGATGTGCTGTTTCCACAAGGGAGAAAACAATGGTGCTTGTAATTGCAGGTGCAAGGATTGTTTACTTTACGCAAAGTTCTTTAATGCAGTTGTATTTTTCTTTGAGTTTACACTTTGGGTGGGATTCGCAACTTAATACCAGCGAGATGTTCTGGATAGATATCTCAAGGTGGATGATTAGTAGGTAGATGCAGATGGATTTCGGTCTACTTGTCTTGGCGTACCGCCCAAGCTTTTGAGCCTTTTTGAGCCTCTTCCTTTCTTTATAGCATAGTTAGCATTGGTTTGCGCACATAATCCTGTCAATTGCCCAGCTGTAATTTGTTTACGTCGCATGGCTATTTTATCGTCTTTTGGGAGAGAGACATCACTAGTGAACATCATGGGACCCCGGTCCATATTTCCAACACTGTTTACACCCATGTAAGGCCCGATATGCAGTACTGTTCCAGATCTAGGTGTTTCCACCCATATCCGGGGACGAAGCACATATCGGTCCCACCGCGACATATGACAAAGCCATATGCCCCGGATTTCCAACATGATATCACAACATTACAGATACAAGGATACAACATCTCATACAATCGGCATACAACTGCCTTCATACAATACAATAGCGGAAGATACATGTTTGAGTACAGACTACAATCAAATGCCTAGTGGAAAAGAGAAAGACATCGATCCCCATAACCACACGGGTCCAGGCCCTCCGCCGGGATCCGCCTAACTAGTCGTCGTCGAGTCTCCACATGAAACGTCGATCACCATACCTGTTGTCGATCAAGAACCCTGAAAAGAGTTTGGGGGTAGTATCATGAGTACAGAGGTACTCAGCATCCAACTGTAGTGGTCATCTGACCCAGCAAGGACTTCATCACTCGTCATTCTAGGACAACTAGTAGTTTACGGTAAGGATGGGGTAAGTGGTGAGGTTGCTGCCGCACTAGCATTTATGAGATGGCTAACGATCTAGAGAGTAAGGTAGGAAGCCAAGCATTCGATGAGGAATCACATCCAACAAGTCTTGCTATCAACTACTTACGCAAACATAACACCTATCCTATCCTTGTCCTCCTCTTCGCATCCCGACGAAGAAGAAGCAGTCAAGGCACACACACACGTTGATCAAGTTATATTAAGATTATCTCAGTTGTTCTTGTCTATGAACAAGGAGTAGGTCTCAAGTCTTCCATAACCGTGTACACGACTTCTCGAAAAGATTTAACCCTGCAGGGGTGTACCAACTGCCCATTACAAGGATCTGCATGCACGCCCATCTCTCTCAGTTGCTACCCATTATAGGCAAACATTTTATGATTTAGTTTCGAGAGATCCTAAACGACAGGTCCCTCTAACTAAGAACGAAAAAATCCGGGTGGCCCCCGGTGAGTCGACACCCAACTCAAAAGCCGGCCGCGCTCTCGAATCGGTCTCTACCGTCGGTCGCAGGTTTGGATAGCCGTTAATCACACAGGGGAAACCGGGTCCTCATCCGGACAAGGTGGGCCAGCAAGGGAACTATGTCCTCACTGGTCCGGGTTGGTTGGAAAACTACTGGCGGCCGACCAGCACACACACGGTTTCAAATAGTAAATCAGCATGGGCCACCACTAGAAATGTTTGAAGCTAGGTAGGTAAGAAAAGGGGACCCCATAAAATCCCACACGCGGTTAGGCACGCTCAGTCTTAAAACCAATACCCGAAACTCAGATCCTAGGTGACTCGAATGGAACAAAGCGTCAGGGCGGGATAGCCTAGACCTTCCATCCTTCGTCGAATATAGTCAACATTTATAATAATCATATCATCAACAACAATATAATAATGTGATAGCCCAAACCAAGGAGTAACAGGGTAACATCGTAGCATCCTAAGCATGCATACTAAGTAGGGGCTAAGCAATGAGCAATAGTAACATAACAGTACATGGTTTGCTGGGAGGGGACATGGTTGTATCGGTTTGAAAGAGGTTGTAATCATGTGGTAGGATCAAACATCGAACCTATCCTAGATTATCATGCAAACCGCTGGTTGAAATAGAATGGATCATAATTAATGCATAGTACTTGCATGTTGATAAGTCGGGTTCCGAAGGTGTAGTTGATCGCAGCTCGCATCGTCTCCGAAGGTACCCGCGGAAGCACACAAGATGGTAAACACTGGAAAGCAATCAACGAGCAAGCATCTATTACTACGAGGCAAACACGAGCAAGCACCAACAAGAAGGCAACAGGAGACATCGCACCTACCGTCGAGAGCGGTTACTAACAGGTTAAGTGGAGTACTCGTCACACACGACGATACCGTACATTTGGAAAGGTTCGACTTGTTTAGCTACAGGTGATCAACAAAGGTTGTTAACATGGAATCTCACTCAAGCATGGCATAGCACACAAACATGGCAAGAGGTGAAGCACAAAGTAAACTATCTATGCTAGTCAATTTAAGTGGGGGTAAAACCTATACATGGCAAACTATTGCGGACCCCACGATATTTATTGAATTTGGTACTGTTTTTTCCTAAACATAATTTTATTATTTTTATTAGGAAGCAAGAACAGCATAAACACAACCTACACGCAATTCTAGTCAAGTTACATATAAGAAACATTTTGATCGGAGCAACGGTTAAAAAGTTATGGCAATTACAGTTTACAGTGGCATGGCATGTAATTAGTAGGTAAACAGAATGTAATCAAGTGCAAACAAGTCAAAGGAGCGCATTTTAGTAATATTCACAAAACTCTAAGCAACTTTCATGTTTAAAGCGTTGCGATCCGAGCTACCGTTAAAAAGATATGGGCACCGCAAAAATAAAACAATATGCAATTTTAATCTATTCGGAAAAAAACTAAACCATGCACTGGGCCGAATCTGCTACTGTTGGGCCTAACAGAGGTGGGCACTATTTAACTAAACAGCGCACCGGGCGAGAATTACATCGTGGGCTGGCCCAACAGTGGGAAAAAATAAATAAAAAGGTGGAGCTGCCTCACCTTGCTGGGCCTGGCCCAGGAGGCAGCGGAGGGCGGAGGATAAGGCGACGTCGCCTGGGCGCAAGGGAGCCACGGGCCGAGCGGAGTAGCTGGGCTGCTGATGAGGACATCCCTACTACCCTTGCACCTCCAACACCTAATGAAGAACCAATGATGAGTAAGTCCAATGAAATCAGAATTGGACCTATTACAAGAGCTCGTGCAAAGCTACTAGAACAACAGGTGAACTTATTCCTCATAGAATCTGATGTTTTACTTCATGAGGATTTTATACTGCCTAAGTCCTCGTATATATGTGTTATTCAGGTACCAAGGAGTTATACAAGAGGAAGAGAAGGAACAAGGGCAAGTTGCACGAGGAGAGAGTCGCGAGAAGATGAAGAAAAAGGAGGAAGTGCTGAAGACGTCGGACGACCGGATTGCAAGTCGGACCGTCCGACCTCGGCCCGGACCGTCCGAGTACCAAGCCGGACCGTCCGACTTATGACGCCAAACATCAGTAGCATTTACGGCTGAGGTCGGACCGTCCGAGTTACAGTCCGGACCGTCCGTCCTGAGGCCGGACCGTCCGAGCTACAGGTCGGACCGTCCAACCTGCCCGATGCCTGCGCGCAGAATTAAGGGCTGCGGCCCATGTATCCCCGTTTGGACACCCTAGCCTATAAATATAGGACCCCCTACGTGATTTTAGGTCAGACCACGTTTAGATAAACCCTAGTTCTTGAGAATAGCTCCAAGCTTTCATCTTGAATCATATACTTCAATTCGTATCGATCTGAAGTGTTGCTACTGCAAGTTTTGTGTGATCTGTTGTTCCACTGGGAATTAGTAGATTGCAAATTACCGTCTCGTGGTCGACGGCTACGTTGCGCAAGTGTGTGAAGTTGTGAATATCCAAAGGGTAGAGAGCTGTCGCATTGGCAACAGGGATCTAGCGAGGAGAGTTCATCGGCTACATACAAGTTATCTATCATCGCCCTCATATTCACCGTCCGCTTACTGAGAAGATCGGGCCACCCCATATCATCTTGGTATCAGATTTCCAGTGTTCCCTCGGTAAGCATCCACCACATCCCCCGTAGATCGTTTTGTTTCGTCCTATCCAGAAAAAGCCATACAAAAATATTAGGGTTTAGTGTTTTTCCATAACCTACAGTGCATCTTTTCCATGTTTTAGTTGTTGATCGTCGTCCAGTTTGCGTAACTTGTTTTTGATCGAGTCTTAGTCTTTCCTATATTTGTGTCTCACAAGTCGGAGTGTCTTTGTCGTATTAGATTGGTTTGTGTTGAGTCGGTTTGTTTCGTTGTCTTTTATCCCTCAGATTGTGTCTCCGTTTGATAGCCATAGTTAGCCTTTCTTTGGTGTAGCACTTTCCTATTGAGACTAGCATATCTTTGCTCTTCGGGCTGCTCCTATAGGTTTTGAAGTGCATCAAGTGGTTTGTGCAAAGTTGAGTTGGGTTGCTGTTTACTTCACGTTGAGTCAGAAAAATAGAGAGAAAAAGAGAAAATAATCAAAAAAAAGGAAAGAGTTGAGCAAACAGCCTAGCAAAAAGAGACAGAAAAGGCAAAGTTGATTACATATGTTGTGCAGCCTTGAGTTCCTTTTTCTACCACGTTCATAGCACTAGTAGATTGAGCAATCTTGTGCCCGTACACTTTGAGCTTTTGCTAGAATTTCTCTCTTGTGCAATTGCAACACGAGCATTACTCCGCCACACATATTGTGCGCTCAATTTCATAGTTGCTTTTGCCCAGTTGTTCTCCACCGCGTGTGTTCCCGTAGAACTTCTTGGCATACGATCAGCACTAGGATTTGTGAATTGGTGTAGTTAGGGTGCCATACCTATAGCCCCACCACATATATCCTGCTTTGTCGTGTGTTCACTCTTTTACTCGGGTATTCACTTCATCACATCCGTGCACTAGTCCTCCATCCGAACGGGTACGCATTATTATTCACTTTGGAACGGTAAGATTCACCTTTTCTTGTCAGTTTTGAGTGAGTTGTGAGTGTCCACCAAAAGATTTTCATTTAGTGCACTAACCTACTAATCATGTCTCAAAGTGGTTTTGATGTGATGCAGAAATAGGACAAGGATGCGCCAGTTACATGGGAGGCATATGAAGGTCTCCGTGATCACTTGACTGGGCTGTTGACTAAATCCGCTGATGCGATTGATTCAAATGCTCAAGCGGTCCAACTGAAAGTGGACGCGACTGAAGCTGCAGTCACCACTATGCAAAAACAACTTGCTGCTATACAACAGAGTCTACAGCAAATGACAACATCTGTCACTGGCATACAAGCTATTGTACAACGCCAACCTGACGCTCAGGAAGATGATGGTAGTGTCCATGGCGACAATGCTGATTTGAGGGGCAATCAAGGCCGTGGGCGTGCTCAAGGGCCGGTTCGCCAACCTCCGCTTGGTTTTGGCGCGCGCTGTCTACCCATTCAGGAAGAAGATGTCTTGAGCAAGCCCAAGTTTAACATCCCCAGATTTGAAGGTTCCACGGATGTGGAAGAGTATCTCACATGGGAGCTTAAGATGGAAAAATTATGGCGTTTGCATGATTATTCGGAGGACAAGAAGATCAAGATTGCTTCTTCCGAATTTGACGGTTATGATTTGCATTGGTGGGAGAGTGTGTTGACCGAGATACAAGAAACCGATGGGCAGCCTATTCGTACATGGCGTGACATGAAGGCGACCATGAAAGCTCGGTTTGCTCCCACAAATTACTTACGGACAGTTTTTGATAAATTGCAACAATTGAAGCAAGGTACTATGTCCGTTGATGCCTACTATATGGAGATGGAGATGTTGCTGCAACGTGCACGAGTTCGTGAAGAGGTTGAGATGACTATGCAATGTTTTCTCCATGGGCTGAAATTTAACATTAAAAGTATTGTGCGGCATCACCAATACTATAATATGAATGATCTATTGCATCTTGCAAGGGAGGCTGAATCTCAGCTTGTAGAAGAGGCACAACTAAAGGCCAAATACACATCATCTAGCAGATTTTCTCCATGGACACAGTCTGCCGCGCCTATGGAGAACTATGGCGCCAATACTCGGGCTTCTTCTTCACTTTCCAAGCCAGCCTCCAATGGTTCTATGGACAAGAAGCCAACTGCTCCTGCCACTAGTGCAGGCCCCAACATGTCTACAGCTCGCAATCGCGAGATGACTTGTCACTCTTGCGGTAATCCGGGCCACTTCAAGAGAGATTGCCCGAACCGAAAGGTCATGTTCATTAATGAAGAAACCGGCGAGTATGAAACCGGTGATGATGAAGATCCAGCCGCGTTTGATGACGAAGGATACAACAGTGAAGAAGGCATGGATGCTTTTCCGTCTCCTGCTCCTACTATTTTTGTGTCACAACGTGCTCTCACTGTGCAGCCACATGCTGATTCTCAGCGCTGTAATCTGTTTCAGACCAAGGCATTAGTTGGTCCCAACAAAGCTTGCAAAGTGATCATCGATGGAGGTAGTTGCCGCCACCTCGCAAGCAAGGAGTTATGTGCCAAGCTGAATCTAAAATACTTACCTCACCCAAATCCATATTATGTCCAATGGTTGAGTGAAAGTGGTGAGATGAAGGTGAATCATATGGTGCGCGTGAATTTTGAGATAGGCCCATACCAGGATTCCATTGATTTTGATGTGGTGCCTATAACAGTTTGCCATCTTCTATTGGGTCGGCCGTGGTTATATGATCGCCATGTGCAACACAATGGCCGAGCCAATACATATCACTTAGAGCTCAAGGGCAAGAAAGTTACTCTCCATCCTATGTCTCCACAGCAAATTGTGAATGAGTCTCGTCAGAAAGTTGAGGTTAATTTAGGACCCACACGAGAGAACAATGTAATAGCTGTGCGTGATTCTATAACGAAAAGTGAGAGAGAGTCTAGTTTGCTTATATTATCCACCAAAGAAGACATGAGAGAATTTAGTGAGGATCCTACAGCCATGCCACTTGTGCTTATGTACAAAGGCGAGGTCTTGCTTTCTAACGATAATCATCCTCTTTCTCCTGGTGTGTCTAATGTTTTGCAGGAATTTGATGATGTGTTTCCGGCGGAGGTACCAGCGGGATTGCCACCATTACGTGGTATTGAGCACCAAATTGATCTTATACCGGGTGCTACACTTCCCAACCGGGCACCATACAGGACCAATCCCCAAGAGACGAAGGAGATTCAACAACAAGTACAAGCACTTCTGGATAAAGGGTATATTCGTGTCAGTCTTAGCCCTTGTGTTGTGCCTTTTATTTTGGTTCCTAAGAAAGATGGTACATGGCGTATGTGTGTAGATTGTAGAGCTATAAATAATAATACTATTCGATATCGCCATCCTATTCCACGTTTAGAGGATATGCTTGATGAATTGAGTGGTGCTGCTATTTTCTCTAAAATTGATTTACGTAGTGGATACCATCAAATTAGGATGAAAGAAGGGGATGAATGGAAAACTGCTTTCAAAACTAAGTTTGGTTTATATGAGTGGTCAGTTATGCCTTTTGGTCTTACTAATGCTCCTAGTACTTTCATGAGATTAATGAACCATGTTTTGAGGGAGTTTATTGGTCGTTTTGTGGTTGTGTATTTTGATGATATACTTATTTACAGCCACACTGAATTTGAGCATGCTGATCATATTAGACAAGTTTTGCAAGTGTTGCGTGATGCTACATTATATGCTAATCTTGAGAAGTGCACATTTGCAAAAGATAAGGTCATATTTCTGGGATATGTTGTTTCTAAGCATGGGGTAGAAGTAGATTCTTCTAAAATTGAGGCAATTCAAAATTGGCCTACTCCCATGAATGTTAGCCAAGTACGAAGTTTTCACGGTCTTGCTGGTTTTTATAGACGTTTTGTGAAAGACTTTAGTACTATTGCGGCACCTTTGAATGAATTGACTAAGAAAGGTGTACCTTTTGTTTGGGGTGTTGCCCAAGACCTTGCATTTGATGAGCTGAAACGTTTGCTTACTTCTGCACCATTACTTGCTTTACCTGATTTTGCTAAGCAATTTGTAGTTGAATGTGATGCTAGTGGTATAGGCATTGGTGGTGTGTTGATGCAAGAAGGTAGACCTATTGCTTATTTCAGTGAGAAACTTTCTGGTGCTAGATTGAACTACCCTGTTTATGACAAAGAATTGTATGCACTTGTTCGAGTTCTTGAGGTTTGGCAACATTATTTGTGGCCAAAAGAATTTATCATACATTCTGATCATGAAGCTTTGAAATACTTGAAGGCGCAATCTAACTTGCATAGGCGCTTAGCTAAATGGGTTGAGTTCATTGAGTCTTTTCCCTACATCATTAAACATAAGAAAGGGAAAGATAATGTTGTTGCTGATGCTCTATCTAGGAAGAACATGTTATTGATACATCTTGATGTTAAAATTCCTGGTTTAGAGAGCTTGTGTGATTTATATGCAACTGATCCTGATTTTGCTGAACCATATCGTTTGTGTGTGCTTCGAAACGCATGGGACAAGTTCCACATACATGATAGATTTCTGTTTCGTGCTAACAAACTTTGTGTTCCAGAATCGTCTGTACATTTGCTTTTGTTGCAGGAATCACATGCTGGAGGCTTGATGGGTCACTTTGGGTGTGAGAAGATGCTACTTATGCTTGCTGATAATTTTTATTGGCCCAGGATGAGGCGTGATGTGGACAGGTTTGTTCGTCGTTGCATTGTATGCAACACATCAAAGTCCAAGTTGAAGCCTCATGGTTTGTATACTCCACTATCGGCTCCTACCACACCTTGGGAAGATATTAGTATGGATTTTGTGTTAGGATTGCCACGTACTAAACATGGTCATGATAGTATATTTGTGGTAGTGGATAGATTTTCTAAGATGGCACACTTTATTGCTTGCCACAAGAGCGACGATGCGTCGCATGTTGCTAATCTGTTTTTCAGGGAGATTGTACGCTTGCATGGAGTGCCCAAGACAATTGTTTCTGACAGGCATGTGAAATTTGTGAGCTACTTCTGGAAGACACTTTGGGGAAAGCTAGGAACAAAGTTGATGTTCAGCACTACATGTAATCCTCAAACTGATGGTCAAACGGAGGTGGTGAATAGAACATTGTCACAATTGTTGCGTACTATGATCAAGAAAAATCTGCGTGAATGGGAGGACTGTTTGCCACATGTTGAGTTTGCTTATAACAGGGCAGTACACACTACTACTCAACTTTGTCCTTTTGAGGTGGTGTATGGTTTTAAGCCTATTACGCCATTTGATTTGTTGCCTCTTCCATTGCAGGAAAGAGTTAATATGGAGGCATCCAAAAGAGCAGATTATGTGAAGCAGATTCATGAGAAAACTCGAGAGGCTATTGAGAAGCAAGGAAAGAACGTTGCTGCTGCACGGAACCAGTCACGGAAGGAGGTTCTTTTTCAGCCTGAAGATAAGGTTTGGGTGCATTTGCGCAAGGACAGGTTTCCAGCAATGCGGAATTCCAAGTTGAAGCCACGTGGTGCTGGTCCTTACAAAGTGTTAGCCAAGATCAATGACAATGCCTACTCGATTGATATTCCCATTGCTGAGTTTGGAGGTGCTAGCAACAGTTTCAATGTTGCTGATTTGTCACCCTACGATGGAGATGACCTTGGAGCGTCGAGGTCGACGCATTTTGAAGGGGGGGGAGATGATGAGGACATCCCTACTACCCTTGCACCTCCAACACCTAATGAAGAACCAATGACGAGTAAGTCCAATGAAATCAGAATTGGACCTATTACAAGAGCTCGTGCAAAGCTACTAGAACAACATGTGAACTTATTCCTCATAGAATCTGATGTTTTACTTCGTGAGGATTTTATACTGCCTAAGTCCTCGTATATATGTGTTATCAGGTACCAAGGAGTTATACAAGAGGAAGAGAAGGAACAAGGGCAAGTTGCACGAGGAGAGAGTCGCGAGAAGATGAAGCAAAAGGAGGAAGTGCTGAAGACGTCGGACGACCGGATTGCAAGTCGGACCGTCCGACCTCGGCCCGGACCGTCTGAGTACCAAGCCGGACCGTCCGACTTATGACGCCAAACATCAGTAGCATTTACGGCTTAGGTCGGACCGTCCGAGTTACAGTCCGGACCGTCCGTCCTGAGGCTGGACCGTCCGAGCTACAGGTCGGACCGTCCGACCTGCCCGATGCCTGCGCGCAGAATTAAGGGCTGCGGCCCATGTATCCCCGTTTGGACACCCTAGCCTATAAATATAGGACCCCCTACGTGATTTTAGGTCAGACCACGTTTAGATAAACCCTAGTTCTTGAGAATAGCTCCAAGCTTTCATCTTGAATCATATACTTCAATTCGTATCGATCTGGAGTGTTGCTACTGCCAGTTTTGTGTGATCTATTGTTCCACTGGGAATTAGTAGATTGCAAATTACCGTCTCGTGGTCGATGACTACGTTGCGCAAGGGTGTGAAGTTGTGAATATCCAAAGGTTAGAGAGTTGTCGCATTGGCAATAGGGATCTAGCGAGGAGAGTTCATCGGCTACATACAAGTTATCTATCATCGCCCTCATATTCACCGTCCGCTTACTGAGAAGATCGGGCCACCCCATATCAGCTGCTGGCGCCAACTGGGCTTCGGGGCGAGGCCGACCCATGGCGGGGTCAACGGGAGCGGGAGGCTCTTCCCGAGCGCGACGGGATGGCTGGCGCCAGCGGCTGGACTTCGGTAGGGGCGGCGCATGGCGATGAGGAGGCCGGAACGAGGCCGCGGGACTGAGGGGGTGCCGGATCCGGCAGGTGGCGGCGAGCATCAGGGGACGGCGTGGCGAGCTCCCTGCGTGGGCAACCATGGCGCGGCTCCTGTGTGGGCGTCCTTGTCGGCACGAACGGGGAAGAGAAGAGAGAAGAGGGAAGAGAGAAAGGGGGCGCGGTGTGGAGACGACCTGCACGAGCGGCACGGCTGGAGCTTCGGGCGGCGCAAGGTCCTTGGAGCTCCACCCATGGCGGATGCGGCCTTCAACAGTACCAGGGAGAGGGTTGTCCATGGCGGCTAGAAGCAGAGAGAAGGAGAGATTAGAGAGAGGGAAAGAGGAAGGAGAGGAGCGACGAGGGGCGCGACCTGCGGGGGCGCGGCTCCGATGGCCGGAGGAAGACGGCGGCGCATGCGGCGGCCGGAGGTTGCGTGGAGGAGAGGTTGGAGGAGACGGCTTCCTGGCCGTCAGATCGAGCGATCTGCCGGTCCAGATCTGATGGCTAGCAAAAGGACGAATATGGGGGTGTTTTTGGGACAGATTGGGGCAAACTGGAGGGGGTGGCTGCAATTTTGTGGCTAGGGAAACCCTGGAAAGAGGTGGGAGTGTGGTGGTCTTTATATAGCCCAGTTTGCTGGAAGTTTGCAAAAACATCCCTGGTTTTTCTCTCGCGCGCGGTGTTTATGTTTCTGACCGCTAGGGGTCCGCAGGACCTCCGATTCGGGTAAAACTTCGAGCTGCGCGATCAGCGCGTCGAGCCGGCGGCGTTCACCTCGCGCTGGAACCGTTCCGAGAACACTTTCCGGCGCGCTATAAAAATAACCCGTTTAATTATTAAACGGAGTTTTTCGTTCCGTTGGCTGCGGCTGGTCTCGTGCGGTTTTTGCAACGATGATCGGGTGAAACCGGTGTCGCAAAGGTCGAGTGTCAGGGTGGCAAGGGTCAGTATTCGTCCGGTACGAGATAAGAGGGGGTAAAAATAATCACTGATCGATAAATTGTGGATGCAAACACCGCAACAAATCAGACAATCAAACAATTCACACCGAAAATAAAAAATTTAATTTTTGTGAAAATTTGGGCTGTTACAACCCACTATTTATTTTCTTCTTTATTTCCTTTTATGTTGCTGTCGCTATCATTATTATCCCGTGCGTTTGATCCTTTGTAAACAACAAGGACGGAGAGATTGACAACCTCTCTGAACTCATTGGGAGCAAAATTATCTGTTGCGTGTGCAGGTCCACGTCAACCGCCTAATTGCTGGCGCCGTTGTCACTTTCCTGTTGTTGTCGGAGTCCTACTGGAGACAAACCTTGGTATCTTCACCGAGGGAAATTTTTTGCTGTCTACATCTCAACCTTCCACTTTGGGTAACCAACGAGGGGCGAGAAGCCATCAGGCACGTACTCCCCCAAACTTAGGATTTTGGCCTAAGTTGGTAGCAGCTACTGCCCCGAGGAGCCTCCTTCTCCGGGGTGGTACGGGTAAGTCCATGAGTTGTACGAACCCTCCGGTGTGTACACCGAAGTCCTCCGGTCCTCCCATGAGGAAGGATCCGTGCTCCAAGCAGAGGAAGACCCCTCACCAAAATGGGTGACGGTCTCCCCCTGGAAAGGTGGGAACTCACTGTGCTCCCCCTCGTCAAGCACAACCCCCTCCATGGGGTTATGAGACTGATACTGGGCCATGAACTCATCAAACTGGATATCATTGAAGGACCATCCTCTCCTGCGGGCATAATTAAACAAAAGTGGTGCAGGTAAGCGGATCTCCCGAATAATAGTCTTATCAAACCTCAAAATATAATTAAGGTTACCAAACTCGGAAGTCATTGTAACAAACTTATGCCTCTTCATAGCAACAAGATCAAGACTTGAGTATGAAAAGGGAACATCATCAGGATGGGGGTGCCATCAAGAGACTCAAGGATAAGTGTGGCGTAAACGCCACCAAATAAATCACCCTTGTTACCATTCATAGCAAGGCGTCGAACAATTAAGGCACCCACATTATAATCACTCCTACCAGAGAGGGAGCTCACATAGATAGCACAATCTGGTGCAGAACCGTTGCTCGAGTTGTCACGAGCCAACACCCCTCTGGCAATAAAATACGCAAAATACCTGAGATGGGGGAATAAAATGATGGAAATCTTTGTACGCCGGATATCCATCGTCTCCTGGCTACAAAGAGAGTTAAAGAGATTCCTCAACTCGGAGGGCTGAGAGTTCATCCTTGCCGTCTGACCAGCGTTCGACACACCTATTATATCACAAAATCTTGCCAAAGACATGGTCATAAGCTCATCGTAAATTTTAAACTCAATAACCCCAGCATCATGGTTATATCCGAAACTATTAATAAAACATGAGGTGAGTCTTTTATACTGTATCACATGACATAGCGCTAGCCGTGTCAAACCTGCATTGGCACAAAGGCCATAAAATTCTTCCTTGATTCCTGCAGCTTCTAGAAAATTATAGCACGGATACATCATTGCACGTGCGGGACTCGTGTTTTCCAACAACTCTAGGGGCACATGATCTTCATTGTAGCTCACCCTAGCAGCCAAGGGTGAAGCTGCAGCTCTAGTAACTTGATCGGAGCGCTCGGGCTTCTTTTTCCCAAGCCACCCTTTGCTTTTCCTAGCAAACTCATTTCTGAAATTTTTAAAAATTCACAAAAACAAGAAATTCAACAAAGTGAGTTGAGGCAAACTACTCTACTCACTTACCTATGGCATTAACTTGCATCAAAACTTGGAAAGTAAATTTCTACACATGCATGCAAGGTCATATAAACAACACCAAGAACTACTAAATACTCACAAATGAAGCCACCAATCAAAAATCTAATTGGAGGGTGGAGGAGTTACATGCCAGTGAGTATTTTCTCAAAATCTCAGCCTAAACGAAGGGTTGTAGAGAGAGATCGAGAATCCTCTCCAACAACAGCAAGAACGCGAACACAGGAGAAGAACTTGTGTTTCTAGAGAGAAAGAGAGAGAGAGGAAGAAGAAGTACCTGCAGGTGGGGCCTGTGGGCCCCAGGCGCCCTGTGGGCACGGCCAGGGGGCTGGCCGCCTGGGCCACTAGTAGCCCCCCTGGTCAGCCCAGGTGCTTCTGGGTCACTCTCGTCGTGGAAAATTTTATTTTTATTTTTGTGGAATTTTTCTGAAAATTTCACTGTTGAAAAAAATTCGGAGTTCAAAAAGCTGCGAAACTTTCTGAAACTTGAAGTAGTAATTAGAACTGTGAAGCTTCAAAAACATATAAACTTAGTACAGCAAGGAGAACAAAAGTTAAGGAAAATGAAAACATAACAAGCTCCACTTTTTACCTGTATAAAACATTCTAGCTAGCAAGGTTGATCAATTCTTACCAACAAACCGGCGATATAGAGCAAAAAGTCTCACCTCTTATGAAGTGATCATTGCACATTTACTTTAATGGACATTGTCCCCACCATAATGGTTTTGTATTTGTGGTGCACATGTAGGAGGACAATCCCATTCTCCAATCTTCACGGTCTTGATATTCTCTATAGAGTTAAGGCCATTCCTTTTGACGATTTTCTTTGGAAAATACACCGTGTGTTCTTTATCATCAACGTTGAAGGTAACCTTTCTTTTATTGCAATCAATAATAGCACTGGCGGTGTTAAGAAAAGATCTACCCAGAATAATGGACATGCTCCCATCTTCGGGCATGTCGAGCACAACAAAATCTGTAAGAATTAAGCAATTAGCAACTTCAACAGGGACATCCTCAAAAATACCAATCGGGACGGTCGTTGACTTGTCAGCCATCTGAAGAGAGATATCTGTAGGGATTAATTTATCTAAACATGGCCTCTTATAACGAGAAAAAGGCATAACACTCAGTCCCAGTTCTTTGGGTGATTCTCTCAGAATCGCTTCCCTCCCCAGCTTCTCCTAGAATCGTCACCTCATATTTTTTCATATTTTTTTTACAATTCAAACTAGTTAGGATCTAATTTGCTAGTATTGTATAAAAATATGAAAAAAATATGAGATGACGATTCTGGGAGAAGCTGAGGAGGGAGGCGATTCTGGGAGAATCACCCAAAAGAGCTGGCCCTCACTCCTGCTCCAAGATCGCATAAGGCAGTTTTGACATAATTATTCTTTATGGAAAAAGGAATGGTGGGTATACCTGAATCACCAAGCTTCTCAGGAATCTTGCCACTGAAAGAGTAGTTAGCAAGCATATTAGATATTGCCTCAGTTATGAACCTTTCTTTTATTAGTAACAATATCTTTCATATATTTGGAATAAGGAGATAACTTAATAGCATCAGTCAAGCGAATTTGAACAAAAAGAGGTTTCATCCATTCAGAAAATTTATTATAGTGCTCTTCTTCTTTAGATTTGAGAGACTTACCTGGAAAGGGCATGTGTTTCTGTACCCATGGTTCTCTTTGTTGGATATGTTCCCTAGAGACAAATTAATAAAGATATTTGTCACATATCCGTTTTGTTCATAATATGTTTTATACTGTGCTATAACTGTATTACTTCGAAATACTAATACAGGTGTAGTATAAAACATAGGTCAGTAGTTTAACTCGGGTAAACTATCTCATTGGGCAATTGATTGATCAAGCTTTACTGATCATGGAAACACCTAAGTCCATTGACAATGAGGTCATGTCATTAGGGGAATGATGTGATGGACATACACCCACCTAAAGTATTGCAATGTGATCGAGTCACATAGTTCAGCGTTGCGATGACTTTTAACGTATGGCTTAGTCCTTAGACCGTAATGATCATACGTAATTGTCATCTATGAGGAGACTTTGATTTTTATCCCACCGCCTGACTGAAATATGCTGGGTATAACGGTGCACTTTGTGTATTCCTAAATAGATGGTGGATGAGTATGTTAATAGATCAGAGCGGGATTTGTCAGTCCTTGTAACAGGACAGGTACTCTAGGCCCACTCGATGATATTGCATCAATAGCTTGCAAGCAGGTGACTAGGTCACGGGAGATGCAATAGGCATGGACGAGTAAACTTGTTTGTTGTGAACGAGATGTGAACACGGTATGTGGGATAACGACGATCGAACCTCGGACAAAACAAAGTACCGTAGCACAAAAGGATTACGTCGTATCGTAAACGGTTTCCAAAAGCGATTGAAGTTCATTCGATGGAAGCGCAGGGGCTATCAAGGATTGTAACCAGGTACAACTGACTATTCATTGGTCAATGAGAAGAGTCTCGACCATGTCTAATGTTTCCAGGACTGTTAGGGTGTTACACTTAAGGGCAATCGATGCATAGCACAGTTTCGGGATCAATCTGTGAAATAGGAGAAATCACTGGAATAGTTCCGGAGGAGGACGGAAGTTGTTCCGGACATTT
Organism: Bromus sterilis; assembly: GCA_950022295.1. NCBI lineage: Eukaryota > Viridiplantae > Streptophyta > Magnoliopsida > Poales > Poaceae > Bromus > Bromus sterilis. The sequence continues at coordinate 266,128,347 of OX465598.1, read as the reverse complement.
TGAATGGTTCAAAATAAAGTTTAATTTGTTTTAATAATGTTTAATTATTTAATTATCTGAATTAAATATTTAAACATATTAAAATAATTAAAAAGTGAAAAAGGCTATATGGGCCTATGGGGCCCATTAGGGGAGGATGGGGTTTCCCCCCTTGGGCTTGGCGCCAAGGGTGGGGCCCATCCCCCCTTAGGCCCGCGCACTCCCCCCCCCTTGGGAGTTTAGTCCCACATGGGGGAGGGGAGGAGGATGGCACCCCCCCTTGGCCTATATAAGGAGGGGTACACCCCCCCTTTTTCCAACACACAATTATTCCTCTCTCTCTCCTTCTCCTTCTTGGAAGTGGACTCCCCTTGTTTGGAGTCTGCACCTGGACTGAAGTTCTCCACCATAAGGCAAGTCATCGCTCTGTTGGAGTCGGTATCCGAATCTGTCTTTATTCCGCTGCTCGCCTGGTTCGGGGCCCAGGAGGAACATCGATTGTACCGTACGTGTATAATCTCTTCGAGGCACTACACTTGTGGTGCTACTTCATCGCTGGAGGTCAACCGGGAGTCATCCTCGCCGGTGGTCTACTACACGACAGGGAGGTCGTAGCTCAGAGTCTACACCAGCCACGTTCACAAGAACGTTTCCCTCTTTTGGTCTTCAAAGGTATGAACACCGATTCCCTCCGTTACTTTACATCGCCATAGCATAGATCTTGGGTTCGGGTACCGTAGGTATGAAAAAATTGTGTTTTCTGCCTCGTATCCAAAGGTGGTACCATGAGCTAGCTATGCGTAGATGTATTGTACGGGTTGAACACATCTAGGATGTGGGCATCGAATCTTCATTCGTTACCCTCCCACGTGTACTCATTTAGCGTTGCGGCAATGTTTGATGAACGGCCCCTGACCGACCTTACGCGTTTACGCGAGACTGGTTCCACGCTTGACATATGTCTTGTACCATATAAAGTGGCTGGGGGTGTTTGTCTCTCTGCATTAGCGATGCAAAGATGTTTGCAACGGAGTGCCCCAACAGGGGTGTAATAGAGACGGATAGGAGACGGTGTTGTGGCATGTTTTTCGCAGGATAGAAACGGTTCTCTCCCTCGAAACCCCTACCAGCAACGTAAAACTTGCACAAGCTAAAGTAGAAAGGCGTTTGACTTTGCTTTGCATGAAGGGGGATCATTGTTTGTATGATTTACAGTTTTACTTCCTGTTTATGCTAGTATGCTAGATATGACGACGATAGCACAAATAGGACCATCTCTCACAATACCAACATTGTGTTCCCCCTTGGTGGGCACCGCCTGGAAGGTTCTCCCATATGGCTGACATTTCGTACATACCGGGTGTCACACATATTCAACGGCGTTCGCATGAGGTTGGGTTCAGCAAGCCTGGCATATGCAGATATGGCCTTGCTGAATAGCTAACATCAAGGTTCGATTGGCAGGCTTGACGTATGTAGATGCGGGCCTGGAACAGAGTAGATCGAAAGATCGAGCACAAGTCACATACCTGATGTGATTGGCTTAGAGGCCTACCTGGGTCGCATACTAATGGTCGGGACGATCGGGGGAGATATGGGGTCTGGGATTGTGTAATCACTTAGTTAAATTGAGGGGTGTTTATCTAAGTGGGAGCTTTTTAGATTTTTGAAGATTAAATTGAAAACTCCACATTATGAACAAAAGTCTAAATATGTATCCTTGTGAATCAACTTTGTAGATGGCAGCACCACACCCCTTGTTCAACTTAGGATCGTTCCTAGAGAAAGACAAACTAAAAACTGATGGGTCAAACTTCACCAACTGGTTCCGCACCCTGATGATTCTCCTTGTTCCCCTCAAAATGGCATACGTACTAGAGGGCGCGTTAGGTGACGCACCAGCAGATGATGCCAGTCAGGATGAGAAGAATGTCTATCTCTCCAAGACTGATGATTCCAACCTTGTCCAGAGTGGCATGCTCTACTCCATGGAGGCTAAGCTGCAGAAACGCTTTGAGAGGATGGGTGCATATGAGATTATCACCGACCTCAAGGCGGTCTTTGCACCTCAAGCCAGGGCTGAACGGTATGAGGCTTCTGAAGCCTTCTTCTCAGCAAATATGGACGAGCACGGCAGCGTGAGTGAGCACGTGGTCAAGATGTCTGGCTACGTTCAACGCTTGAATGCTCTGGAATGTCAGATTCCAGATGAACTTGCTGTTGATAGGGTGCTGCAGTCGCTTCCCCCTAGCTACAAAGGCTTTGTGCTGAACTACAACATGTAGGGGATGACCAAAATCCCTTCTGAGTTGTTCGCCATGTTGAAGAGTGCTGAGGTTGAGATCAAGAAGGAGCACACTGTCTTCATTGTCAACAAGATCACTGAGTTTAAGAAGTCAAGCAGGCGGGAGAAGGCTAAGAGAGGTGGACCCAAAACGGATGGAAAGTCAGTTGTCGTTCCTCCCAAGGCACCTAAGCCCAAACCCGGAGTTGAGTGCTTCTACTGCAAGGGTGATGGTCATTGGAAACGCAACTGCCCCAAGTACCTAAAGGACAAGAAGGTTGGCAAGGTCGCCAAGAGAGACGAAGGTATATTTGATATACATATTGTTGATCTTTTCTTGACAAGCGTCGGGAACACATCATGGATACTTGATACAGGATATGTCGCTCATATTTCTAATTTCGTTCAGGGACTAAGGAATAAGAGACGCTTGCTGAAAGATGAAGTGACGATGCGCGTGGGGAATGCTGTCAAATTGATGTGTTGGCGGTCGGCACGAAGCATCTTAGTCTCCCTTCGGGATTAGTTTTGGTTCTGAATAAATGCTACTATGTACCCGCATTGAGTGTGAACATCGTTAGTGGCTCTTTCTTGAAGCGAGACCACTATTCTTTTAAGTCTGATACAATTGGTTGTTTGATTTATAAGGATGAAGTGTTTTATGTTCACGCGCCGGAGCAACGTAGTTTATTCGTACTTGATCTCGATGGTGACGTGTGTCACATTAACAATATAGAGGCCAAAAGATTAAATAGTAGTGATGAAGAGCACATGATGATTGTGCATTGCCGACTTGGTCATATTGGTATAAAGCGCATGGAGAGGCTCCATAAGGATGTACTTCTTGATTCATTGGATTTTGGATCCCTTGATACATGTGAACCATGCCTCATGGGAAAAATGACAAGGACTTTATTCAATGGGATAATGGAGCGTGCGGATGACTTATTGGAGATCATACATACAGATGTATGTGGACCCATGAACGTCCCCACACGCAATGGTCTTCGTTACTTCGTGACCTTTACTGATGACTTGAGTATATATGGGTATATTTACTTGATGAAGCATAAGTCTAAAACCTTTGAAAGGTTCAAGGAATTTCAGAATGAGGTCGATAATCAACTCGGAAATAAAATCAAGCACCTTCAATCGGATCGAGGTGGCGAGTATTTAAGTCACGAGTTTGGCAATCATCTGAAGTCTTGTGGCATAGTACCACAGCTTACGCCGGCAGGCACACCTTAGAGAAACGGTGTGGCTGAATGACGTAATCGAACCCTATTGGATAGCGTACGATCGATGATGTCTCATACTAATTTTCCTGTGTCATTCTGGGGGTATGTATTAGAAACTGCCGCTTACGTTCTTAATAGGGCACCATCCAAATCCGTAAAGACAACACCATTTGAAGAATAGCATGGCACGGAACCTAAGTTCTCTCACCTGAAGATTTGGGGTTTTGAGGCTAATGTTAGGAAACTACAGCCTGACAAACTTGAATCCAAGGCGGATAAGTGCATCTTTGTGGGATATCAGAAGGAAACTTGTGGATACACCTTCTACAATCAGTCTGAGAGAAAAACGTTTGTTGCCAAGACTGGAAACTTTCTTGAGAAAGATTTTGTCTCAAAAGAGTTGAGTGGGAGGAAAATAGACCTCGATGAAGTGACTGACCAATCACTCCAATTGGAAGAAACAGACACAGAAGTTGTTCTGGAAACTTCTTCCACAGTGGGAGCTGAAGAGAATGGCCAGAATGACATTCATAACGATCATGACATACATGATGATCATGATGAGAATGAAGAGTAACCTATTATGCCCCGTAGGTCATCAAGAGTCCTTTAAGCTACTGAGTTTTATGGACATCTTGCGAATGCAATCTCGGCTAATGAGTCAGATGAACCTACGATTTACAAAGAAGCAATGGAGGGAACCTACGAATGCAAATTTGTGTCTTCTCTAGTATACTTCTTGCATTTATCGGGTGCTTCTTCTTCTCGCACCTCGGGAGTATCATCCATCTCCTTATCCTTTTCGGTCTTAGCACCGTCTTCAGTTTCAACATCGGAGGTAGATATGCTGTTAGGATCAGCAGCAGGTTCTTCACTTGTAATAGGATCATTGGAGTTGTCAGCTTCCTTGTGTTTCTTCTTCTTCTTTTTCTTCTTTGGAGAGCTAACAATCTCGTCTTCTACCTGTACTTGAGAATCTTGCTCGATCCTCTTCGGATGCCCCTCGGGATAGAGTGGGTCCTGGGTGTGTGTTCCACCCCTGGTTTTTATACCATAAGCTTGTATATCCTGTTAGGAATTATTAGCAAGCAAATATTTTTGCACATTAGAAATTTGTTCAAGATGAGTTTGAACCATATGAAAATTCTTAACAAGACATTTAACATCATTAAATGTTCTACCTAGAACATCAAGCAAACTTTTGATAGCAAGGGAATTATCATGCAACTAACTTTGTATCCTCATATTAAAATGGTCTTGATTAATAATAAAATTATCAAGCTCATATAAGCATTGGTCGGGAGGCTTACCTTTAGGGATGTCACTTTCAGTAAAAATCAAATAGAGAGTGTACCTCTACCAAGGGAGGGTGAGTAGTAAGCTCACACATCTTCTCAATAGGAGGTATATTTTTCACGCCTTCAGCTTGAATGCCATTCTCCTTTATAGACTTCTTTGATTCTTGCATATCTTCGGGGCTCAAGACAAGCATGCCCCTCTTCTTTGGTGGTGGAGATGGTTCAGGGACTGACCAATCTTCGTGGTTTTTGGCAATCTTGCCCATTAATTCTTCAGCATCGTCCGGTGTTCTTTCCCTAAAAATGAAACCAGCACAACTATCCAGATAGGATCTAGATACATCAGTTAGACCAGCATAAAATATATCAAGTAATTCATTCTTTGCGACTTCATGTCCCGGTCTAGCCTTAATTAAACCGCAATACCTCCCCCAAGCTTTAGGGAGGTGCTCATCCTGCAACTGTTTAAAGTTGTAAATTCTTTGTAAAGCAGCATGTTGCATATGAGCGGAAAAATATTTATCGACAAAAGATTGAGCTAAGTCCTGAGGACTCTTAATTGAACCATAAGTTAGTGCATCATACCATGCTTTAGCGTCTTCCTTTAAAGAGAAAGGAAAAAAGCTTAGCCACATAAAAGTTTCGTATCCTTTCATCAGTAGTAAATAAGCCACCCAACTCGGTGAGTTTGGTCAGGTGTGCTATAGCATCATCATTTTCTCTGCCATAAAAGGGTTCAGCTTCGGCTATAGATATAAGTGAAAGATCAACAGAGAAATCATAATCAGGATCAGTGATGCATATAGGAGATGTAGAAAATTCGGAATCAGGAGCAATCTTGTTCTTCATGGAGTGCTTTTCAAGCAGCTTCTTAACAGCACCAGGGTCAGAGTCGACACACTCTTTGATTCCCTGCAAAAATCATCATCAAGAGTAATATAATCATCATCAAGGATTATCTCCTTGAGCTTATCTAAGTCTGGGTAACCAAAGGTTTTGCACGTAGGAATATAGGTAGAAGGAGTCTCAGTATCGGACTGTGCTGCAACCTTAGCAATCTGAGCTTCAAGATAGTGACCAAGAAAACTAGTATCATCAAGAGTAGTGGAAGCATCATCCAAAGTATCGGACATAGTAACAGACTCAGTAGAAGTAGCATGTGGCGGTAGTGGTGAAGCAAACTTACTTATAACGGAAGGTGAATCAAGTGTAGCACTGGTACTCAGAACGGTACCTTTTCTTGTAGTGGATGGTAAGATCGGAACCTTGGGGTGTCCTTTGTTACCCATAGCGGATGAAGTGTATGTAACGACCCAATTCACACAGAATTGAAGTCTCTGTGATCAAGTGCCAGTCCCTGGATCGAACTCGCTGGCACACACAGTATCATAGATGTATATCAAAGTACAAGTGCATCATTATTACAACGTATGATCCAGAATAAAACAAATAACAAGTTGCATAGCTCAAGGCTAGCTTATTCAATATAAATATAGCGGAAGCAAAAGCAAGTAACGTGGAGTCCCATCAACAGCCACATGTGAACATGCTGAGTGTAGACCCTCAACCCTAAACGCACCTTACTGGTCGTCTGAAAAACCTGCAACACCGAAGGTTACAGCCCGACAAAGGGTCAGTACATCTGATTTGTACGGCAAGTGACACGGAAAAAGTATATATAGAGGACCTACATCTACATGCAAGGTGAGTCAAAGGAAAGGATTATGGTTTTGTTTTGCAGAAAGCCAATTTTCTCCTGAACTAAACTAGTCAAAGTTTTAAGTTGAATTCTACCTGAAACACACAGCAACCCATGCTAATCTTTCCCACCAAATTATTATGAAGTGTTCATCTGTCAAGATCATTCACCAACAGTACTGACTAGTTGCTCAAGGTTCGTCCGTAACCGTGGACACGGCTAATCATGATCAGTTTATTCGCTCTGCAGAGGTTGTACACGTTCCCCACTGGACTCAACCCGAAGATTGAGACGAAGACTTTCCGAAGAGGTTGCCTCCACCCTTTGGTAGCCGGTACACCTAACACACATCTACATCAGCTAGCTACCAGGGCCAGGTTCCCCACAACGTACTCGTGCTAAGCCAGAGCCCATATAGCCAGTGGTTGTACACGGAAGCTACTAGTAATATTGCCTGTCTGATCTTTTTGAGCCTGGACGGCGCCCACTGCGTTCAGAGGGTAGACACCATGTCGCACCTGGTTCACCACCATAACAACCATTGGGTGCATTTAACCCCGGCACTGTCCTTAGACAAGGCATAGCCACCAGGATGCAACCCGCCTGTCCAGAAGTGATTTCTATTTCTTATAAAGTTGCTACACAAATTATTAATAGCTCACATGCACTCCATGAATTCTCACAACCCAATACACGTCTATAAAGCATAGCAATGAAGTAACAACACGTGCTAGGTTGGTCTACAAATACAAGTCAAGACATGTGGCTATCCTAACTGGTTTTGCAGCAATAGTAAAGTAAACTACCTATCATGCAATAAGATGATATTCTTAACATAATGCATATAGAAAATATAGGTATGAGTATGGTCAAAGCATCACTTGCCTTCTTCCTGTTCCTGACGATCACAATCCTCACAAAAAGAGGCTACGCACTCCGGACAATCTATACGAGCAACATAGCACCAATCAACATATATTCAATACAATTATGCACAAACAATAATAAACATTCAAAGAACAGTAGCAGAACTTGCCTAACAGAAGTTAAACTTAAAGTACTCGAAAAAATAAAACCAATGCAAAAAGAAACGGCGCAAACGGGCGCACCGTTAGAAAGATACGGCCGCGCCGCCGTCGGTGCGCCCGTTTGCGCCGTTTCTTTTTGCGTTGGTTTTATTTTGTCGAGTACTTTAAGTTTAGCTTCTGTTAGGCAAGTTTTGCTACTGTTCTTTGAATGTTTATTACTGTTTGTGCATAATTGTATTGAATATATGTTGATTGGTGCTATGTTGCTCGTATAGATTGTCCGTAGTGCGCCGCCTCGTTTTGTGAGGATTGTGATCGTCAGGAACAGGAAGAAGGCAAGTGATGCTTTGACGATACTCATACCTATATTTTTTATATGCATTATGTTAAGAATATCACCTTATTGCATGATAGGTAGTTTACTTTACTGTTGTTGCAAAACCAGTTAGGATAGCCACATGTCTTGAATTGTATTTATAGATCAACCTAGCACGTGTTGTTACTTCATTGCTATGCTTTATAGACGTGGATTGGGGTGTGAGAATGTGAGCTACTAATAACTTGTGTAGCAACTTTATAATAAATAGAAATCACTTCTGGACGGGCGGGTTGCATCCTGGTGGTTGTGCCTTGTCTAAGGACAGTGCCGGGGTTAAATGCACCCAATGGTTGTTATGGTGGTGAACCGGGTGCAACATGGTGTCTACCCTCTGAACGCAGTGGGCGCCGTCCAGGCTGAAAAAGATCAGACAGGCAATATTACTAGTAGCTTCCGTGTACAGCCACTGGCTATATGGGCTCTGGCTTAGCACGAGTACGTTTTGGGGAACCTGGCCCTGGTAGCTAGTTGATGTAGATGTGTGTTAGGTTTACCGGCTACCAAAGGGTGGAGGCAACCTCTTCGGAAAGTCTTCGTCTCAATCTTCGAGTTGAGTCCAGTGGGGAACGTGTACAACATCTGCAGAGCGTATAAACTGATCATGATTAGCCGTGTCCACAGTTACGGACGAACCTTGAGCAACTAGTCAGTATTTTTGGTGAATGATCTTGACAGATGAACACTTAATAATAATTTGGTGGGAAAGATTAGCATGGGTTGCTGTGTGTTTCAGGTAGAATTCAACTTAAAACTTTGACTAGTTTAGTTCAGGAGAAAATTGGCTTTCTGCAAAACAAAACCATAAGCCTTTCCTTTGACTCACCTTGCATGTAGATCTAGGTCCTCTATATATACTTTTTCCGTGTCACTTGCCGTACAAATCAGATGTACTGACCCGTTGTCGGGCTGTAACCTTCGGTGTTGCAGGTTTTTCAGACGACCAGTAAGGTGTGTTTAGGGTTGCGGGTCTACACTCAGCATGTTCGCATGTGGCTGTTGATGGGACTCCACGTTACTTGCTTTTGCTTCCTCTATATTTATATTGAATAAGCTAGCCTTGAGCTATGCAACTTGTTATTTGTTTTATTATGGATCATACGTTGTAATAATGATGCACTTGTACTTTGATATACATCTATGATACTGTGTGTGCCAGCGAGTTCGATCTAGGGACTGGCACTTGATCACAGAGACTTCAATTCTGTGTGAATTGGGTCGTTACAGATTGTGACGCCCCCAAAATCAGACCGTGTACAGTAATCATACACACAGGGTACACGACTGAGATTAGGGTGCCACGGTGATAATATCACAGCACAACACTAAACACAAAAGGATAAACAAATATATTACAATAGAGGGGGTCACGCGGACCCGAACATATAAGTTATACAAGCCATAATATCTGAGTACAGACATAGATAGTCAAGTTTTGCCTTAAGAAGGCTAGCACAAATCACATCAGAGATACAGAACGAAAAGGCGAGGCCTCCTGCCTGGAATCCACAGTACTACTCCTGGTCAAGGGGGAACTCGACGTCGTAGTAGGCGCCTCCGAGGTACTCCTGCTCCTGGGCTCCAACGTCGGCTGCAGCGGCCGATCAGGCAAAACAGTAAAGGAAATAAAGCAGGTGAGTATCTAGTATACCCGCGAGTCTTACGTCCGCTACTAAGCATTATGCATTGTATCAACGGAATGAAGAGGCTGTATATAGTGGACTGAAGACAGAAATTCAGAGCAAGGGTAAGAAGCTAGGCCTATCGAAGACTAGCATCTTCCGACGGTGTCTTGCAGCATGAGGTAAGAATCAGCCAACAGTTTATATAAAACAGTAAGGTAGCAATGAAGCAGAAGTTGCTGCAACATTGAATAATAATAAGTTGTAATAATTAACAATGCCTCCGAGTTCACCTCCTCGACATCCCCGCAAGGAAAGGAACCCGGAACCATACAGTTTAATAATAGTTTCTAGTGGTAAGATCCAGCTTCAGCAGAAAGTGTCCTGTTACCGTGGACACGGCTATCGATAGATCAATTCTTCCCTGCAGGGGTGCACTTGTGTTACGCTACACGCACGGATCTCCAGGGTGGCGGGAACCTTGTTAGGGAACGCTCCACCGAGGCTATCCGACACTTCATAGCCCATCTTTCAAACTCAACAGAGAGGCCATCCGCCGGTCTAAATCCTAAGTACTCAGGGCCTTGGACCCCAACCCTGACGTACTCCTGCACGGTGCGTGGGTGGCCGGGAAGCCGTAACCAAAAACAACACAGCTCGAGCCAAAGAAGACAGCGCACTTCCCGGCAATCAGCCCGCGGTACTGCTGACGTCTGAAGAGTCCTCGGACGACACTATGAAGCGGAGGAGCCCATACTCGTAATCCCACGGGTAGGTAGTGCGTACATGGCTTGTAGCCAACTCAAGACATTCACTGAACCATTTAGCATTTTAATTAACCTGCGTGACAACCGTTATCGTTGCCGCGACTTAACCGACCCGCGGACAACGACAGCAGCGAGGACCACCAGTACATCGGTGCCTGCCCTGTCGTCCCACCGAGTCACTGCGGTTACCGACAAGGTGAACCGTCTCCTTACCTTGTCTCGCGTGTGCTCCTGGAGGAGCTCGACTTTCGTGGTTTGGTAACTCTCGCGGCCAACGATCAGGGGCCAAGCACACCGGTACACTGGTCGTGCCCTCCCTGTCGTCCCGTCGCAATACCTCTCGCAGGCACCGTTGGGTCGCCCGACTTCTTACCTGAAGGACAACCGTTTCCAGTACCCTATGGCAGTAAGACAAAGTCAGCCTCGAGTGGAGTACAAGGATTACTCCTTGATAGCTCACACTTGAGGTGACTAGGCATAACCCAGGTAGGGGCCTTAGACGGAGTCTGCATTGTACCGTACCTGTGCAGTTATAATATTTATATCCGCGTTCACTTCCCTGAGTGATCACGGCCCTCTATCTAATCCTAGCTAACAATGCGCAGGGTCCACTGCTGAATAATGCATAATAATAATAATAGGCAGCATCGGATAAAGGAAGGCACATCAAGGGGCGACAAAAATCAGGCTATGCAGTTGAATAGGATTGTAATCGTAGCAGCAGCAGTAACAATGCCTAGTGCAAGAATAGTACGGAAAGATAGGCGATATCTGGGGAAGAGAATGGCTCTGCTTGCCTGCAAGCTCGACGGTAGTAGTAGGGTCGTCGACGACGTAGTCGTACTCAGCAGCGGTGTAGTCGACGGCAGTAGCGGGGTCTACCGGAGATTAAAGGGGGAAGAAAACAATAAATACACAACAATAATAGCAATACAAATGCAAGACATAACAGATGAAATGTAAACGGGGTTCTATCGCAGTGTAATGCAATATGCTCGGAGCGGGAATTCATCTGAGGATGAACTGCCGGCTCCGGGTGATTACCGGACAGGGTGTCCGGAGGGGGAAGGATCAAGCCGGAGGTGTCGTGGTTACCGGAACAACATAAGAGGGGTGTATCCGTGCTATTTGAACCATTCCGGACAACCTTCGTGTTCGGAATAAATTCATCCGGGCACTCTAACAGTACCGGACAATTTATCGGACAGGCGGTCCGGAGGGGGAATGTTCGACGTTCGTAGTGTTAGAGGGGTGTGGTAGACATACGGATAGCGTATTCGTATTCGTTGTATTTTTCTGATCAACTTTCATGTATAAAGTTTTTGAATCCGAGTTACGGTTTAAAAGTTATTGAATTTCAAAGTTTTAAATCATTTTAAATGATTTTCTGGATTTTCTTTTATTATTTATTTAAACATTATCCAAAACATTATCCACAACATTATCCAGAACAGTGCTGACATGTGGGACCCGCATGTCAGCCTCTGTTATTTATAAAACATTTTATAAAATTCAGAAATTGCCTCTGGACCCACATGTCAGTGATTAAATTTTAATTAATTGGATTAACCTAAATCATTAAGTTAATTAATTAGAGGGGACCCACCTGTCAGTGACCTAAACTCTTACTAATAGTTTTGTTATTTTTAACTGGTGCTTAAGTGGGATGGGACCCACATGTCAGTGACTATTAGGGGTGAGATTAACCCCTAATCAACTGGCTGACACCGGGGTCCCACCTGGCAGCCTCACCGGAACCTCACCGGAGGCTCGCCGGCGGCGAGGTCGAGCTAGCCCTCGATTCCGAGCGCCGTTGGAGGCGCCGCTGGTGGCAGTCGACGGAGAGCTCGAATCCGCGTCGATTTGGAGTGGTCTCGCGAGCTGGGACGCACGGAGGTGAGCGCATCTTCATCAATGGCGGCGAAGGTCGTCGGGCTCCAATGGCGAATGCATATACGGGTCGAACTCGAGCTAGCTACTGGTCCAAATCGAGCATACGCAACACGGGGGACCTACTGGTGCACTTGGCGTGGACTGGGACGAACCAAAACGACGACTCCGACGACGTGCCACGGCGGCCGGAGCAAGCGAGTTAGGAGAGAAGGCTACGGCGTTATCGGGACTCATCGGGCGGTTGGGGGTGGTGAGGGTGCTCACCACGAACGCGTCGGAGTTGGCAGCGGGCTCGGGGACGTCGTGGTGGCGCCGGATTTCCTCCGCGATGCCGCGGCGACCGGAGTTGGGGGAGATGACCGTGTGCTCGGGGTGGAAGCTCCCGGCTTGAATTCGTCGCAGTAGTCGACGTAATCGACGACGGCGCACCCGGTGGACACGTCTTCGAGGGCTAGGGAGCTTGCCGGCTGCGAGTGGGCGCGGTCATGGCGACGGCGAGCTCGGGCGGACCTTTCCCTGGCGATGGCGAGAGGAGGAGGAGGGGAAGGAGAGGGTGAGCGCGTCCAGGAGGTCGAGGGCTTCATCCTTATCGCGACAGCGGCGGCTGGGAGCAGTTGGAGGGCGGGGCCGGGCTGGCAGCGGCGCGTCCACGACGGCCGGCCGTTCGGGAGCAGTTGGGGCAGGTGAGGGAGGAAGAAGACAAAGGAAGCGGGCTGGGCTGAGGTGGGCCTCGCCCCAGGCGAGGTTTAAGTGTTTTTCCCATTTACTGGTTTTCTGTTTATTTAAATTCTTTTCCGTAATTGACTTGTTAACCCTAGCATTTTTGAAAAATATAATTGGTGTTTGTAAATTAGTTTTATATATTACTGAGGTGCCACAAAAAGTTGTGCAGCAAAATAAATTCATTAGGTATTTCTTTTAAATATTAAATGCCCAAAGTAGGGGTTTTAACCTACTGTTTGAATTGTTTACAATTTTCTATAACTCCAAAAATTACCAAAGTTGGTCCAACATGATTATAATGATTTTAGGTAATTTACAAAAATGGTTCCATGATTTTTGGAACAACTTTATTTGAGCACTTTTGTTTTATTTTCCATTTGAGGTTGTTTCATCTAGGGTTTGATTTCTTGATGAGCAAAATGCATTGGGCTTTGTGTTTTGATTACCAACCAGCATGGTTTGGATGGAGCAGAAGCAAAGTTTGATTAGGGACAGGGGATAACAGTGCTTAACAAACAGTGATAGTCAACAGTGATGATGATTACTGTTACAAGCATCTGAGGGTGTTACAAATCTCCCCCACTACAAGAATTCTCGTCCCGAGAATTTAAGTGGTAGCGAGGAAAAGATCGGGGTATTCATCGCGAAGGCGATCTTCGCGTTCCCAAGTGGCTTCATCTTCAGAATGATTCGACCACTGAACCTTGAGGAACTTGACGGTCTTGTTGCGGGTTCGACGCTCAGACTGATCGAGAATGCGGCTCGGATGTTCTCGATAAGTCAAGTCTTGTTGCAGCTGGATCATATCATGCTGCACTTCGCGGATAGGATCCTTGAAGCAGCGACGGAGTTGCGACACATGGAAGACATCATGGACCTGGGAGAGGTTCGGCGGCAATTCCAACCGGTATGCCACGGGTCCACTCCTGGAAAGGATACGGAACGGGCCAATGTAGCGAGGAGCCAACTTGCCCTTGATACCGAAGCGATGAGTGCCCCTCATGGGAGTGACGCGGAGGTATGCGTATTCACCAGGTTGATACTCCATTTCATGGTGTTTGCGGTCATAGTTGCTCTTCTGGCGAGACTGAGCGGCCTTCAAATGTTCACGGATGACGTGAACTTGGTCTTCAGCCTGCTGAATAATATCCGGGCCAATGAGTGCACGTTCCCCAGTTTCTGACCAACTCAGAGGGGTCCGACACTTACGTCCATAGAGAACTTCATAGGGTGCCATCTTCAGACTAGCGTGGTAGCTATTGTTGTACGAGAATTCAGCAAATGGAAGAGATTCCTCCCATTTCTTGCCGAAGGAGATGACACAAGCTCGAAGCATATCTTCAAGTATTTGATTGACGCGTTCGACTTGGCCCTGTGACTGGGGGTGATAAGCGGTGCTGAGGTGCAGAGTAGTCCCCAGAGCTTCTTGGAAACTCCGCCAATATCTGGAGGTGAAAAGGCTGCCACGATCTGAACTGATCTCCAACGGAATACCGTGGAGCGACACGATTTGGGCGATATACAATTCCGCTAACTGAGCCGCCGTGATCTTCTCCTTGACTGGTATAAAGTGAGAAACTTTGGAGAACCGGTCGATGACGACAAAGATAGCATCGTTACCTTTCTGTGATCGGGGAAAACCGGTGACGAAGTCCATCTGAACTTTGTCCCACTTCCATACAGGGATTTCAGGTGGTTGTAGTTTTCCAGAGGGTTTTTGATGTTCCCCCTTGACGCGACGACAAACGTCACATTCAGAAACATATCGGGCAATGTCTTGCTTCATGTTAGGCCACCAGAATTGCTGACGAATGTCTTGGTACATCTTGGTGCTCCCAGGATGAATGGACAACGGGGTATCGTGAGCCGCTTTCATGACCTTCGGGGTCATATCCAGGTTCTCATGCCTGCCCTTGCTGTGAGTAACCACTAAACGGTTCTGGTAGAACGCCGCACCATTGCTATCAAGGGTGAAGGGTGAGGGTCTCCCATTGGCGATATCGCGCTTAATCTTGTGTACGAAATCATCATAGAACTGTATACACTTGACGGATTTGACGAGATCCGGTTCAATGACCAGGTTATTTGCACAACCTTGAGGAACAATCTCGAGGTTCAACTTTTGAAAATCTTCATACAGAGGTGGTTGTTCTAGCTGCACCTCAAGTTCACTACAGTAAGCTTTACGGCTCAGGGCATCAGCCATCACATTAGCTTTGCCAGGGGTGTAATGAATATCCATGTTAAAATCGGCTATTGTCTCGAGCCATCGTTGTTGACGAAGATTCAGGTCTGGCTGAGTAAACAAGTACTTCAGGCTTTGGTGGTCGGTGTAGATCTCGCAACGGTTACCAACGAGGTAATGTCGCCACAGCTTTAATGCATAAATTACTGCTGCCAATTCGAGATCATGTGTTGGGTATTTGTCCTCGTGAGTACGCAATTGACGAGAGCCATAAGCAATCACCTTGCGTTCTTGCAATAGGACACAGCCTAATCCTTGACGAGACACGTCGCAATATATCACGAAGTCCTTCTGAGTATCAGGGGGAGCAAGCACCGGGGGAGAAGTTAGCTTGTCCTTGAGGGCTTGAAAACTTTCTTGACATTTATCTGTCCACTCAAACTTGACGCCTTTGTGAAGTAGATTAGTTAGAGGCCTGGCAATCTTGGAGAAATTCTCGACGAAACGGCGGCAATAGCTAGCGAGCCCGAGGAATTTGCGGACTTGCTTGACGGTCTTGGGAGGAGTCCAGTCAAGAATAGCCTGGATACGTTCTGGGGTGACGGCAATGCCATCCTTGGAAATCACATGTCCAAGGTAGGTTACTTCGGGAAGCCAGAACTCACACTTAGAAAACTTAGCGTAGAGTTTGTGTTCTCGTAGCTTCTCCAGTATAAGACGAAGATGTCCAGCATGTTCTTCTTCATTCTTGGAATATATCAATATATCATCCAGATAAACCACGACGAACTGGTCGAGGTACTCCATGAAAATATAATTCATCAATCTGGAGAAGGTGGCTGGAGCATTGGTTAAGCCAAAGGACATGACGGTGTACTCGTATGAACCATAGCGAGTAATGAAGGCAGTCTTCGGAATATCCTCATCACGGACCCGGATTTGGTGATAACCCAACCTCAAGTCGAGTTTAGAAAACACCTTAGATCCGGCAAGTTGATCATACAGATCATTGATCCGGGGAAGTGGGTATTTGTTCTGGATGGTGGCTTGGTTAATGGGCCGATAATCTTGGACCAGTCGGTTTGTCCCATCGCTCTTCTTGACAAAGAGCGAAGGTGCTCCCCAAGCTGAGGAACTGGGGCGAATGAATCCTTTCTGAAGTGCCTTGTCGATTTCGTCCTTAAGTTCAAGGAGTTCATGTGGCGGCATCTTGTAAGGACGCTTGGCAATAGGAACAGTGCCCGGCTTCAAGTCGATGACGAATTCAACTTCTCTGATCGGGGGTATTCCCGGCAGTTCTTCTGGGAAGACGTCAGGAAAATCGCGAACGACTGGAACGGTCTCGATGCCTTCGAGGGGGGCGACATTCAAAGCATTCACCATAAATATATGTGTTTCGGCATCACGGGAAACTCGAGTGGTGTGGTTAACAATCCCGCCGAAGGGGTGTAAAAGACGGACAGAGCTGGTGCCACAGTACAGTGCGGCATCGTGAACTTTCAACCAATCCATTCCCAGGATGAGGTCTATGGTGGAGGTTTTTAGGATGATGGGGGACACAAGGAATATAATCCCTTCGACGTCAATGGTGACATCGTGTACCATCATGGAGGTTTGGCAACGGCCTCCAGGGGTGCGAACCATCATCGGTGGGTTCATCTTCTCAAACGTAATGTTACGCGATAATGTAAATGCTTCCGACATGAATGAATGCGATGCTCCTGTATCAAATAAAACAGTAGCAGGTGCGGAATTAACGAGAAGGGTACCCATCACGGTAGCGGGTTGTTGCTGAGCTTCTTCAACATTGATGTTGTAAGCATGTCCGCGAGCATGAGCAGCAGACCCAGTATTATAGTTGGGGGTCCTGTTGTTGCCACGACCATTTCCACGGCCAGCGGGGTGAACTACCAGTTGCTTCTGTTTCTGGGGGCACTCTCTAGAAAAATGCCCTGGTTGGCGGCACGTGAAGCATAATCCATCCTGAGGACGAAGGGGTGTAGCATTGGGTGGTGCAGGCAGAGCTCTTGGCATCTGCGGTGGCGGAGGCAGACGGGGTGCTGCATAAGACGGCCTTGGAGCAGGGACAGCTGAATGAGTCACACTGGTAGGGAGCCAGATACGACGCTTCTGCGTTGCGCCCGAAGATGAGCCAACGTCACGGTAGCGCTTCAGAGAGTTCTTATGCTCCATCTGGGCAGTCTCGACGGTGATAGCCTTGTTCACCATGGTGGCGAAGTTGGCGAAATCATGAACGGCAAGAGCGAGCCTGAGTTCTGGGTTGAGGCCACGACGGAACTTCTGCTGCCTGCGAGCATCAGTGGTGATCTCTCCCTCCGCATAGCGAGAGAGGTTGAGGAACTCGCGTTGATAGGCTTCAACAGTCATATCGCCCTGAGTGAGGTTACGGAATTCTTCCGCCTTGCGATCCATGATCCCCTGAGGAATGTAGCGGGCGCGGAAAGCAGACTGAAATTCATCCCAAGTGATGACTTCTTCGACTGGCAGGGAACGCTTGTGGGTGCTCCACCACTGAGCAGCGGCGCCTTTCAGATGATAAGACGCAAAGTTCACATAGTCGGCTCGATCGACATTAGCAGACTCCAGCTCGTGAGTGATGTCGCGCAGCCAGTCATCAGCATCCAGCGGCTGAATAGTGTTGCGGAACATGGTGGGGTTGAGGCGGGTGAAGTCGTGCAGAGTCACGGTGGCATGCTGATGGTGGTGCCCATTCTGATTCGGCTGGGGGAACTGAGCCATGATATTCTGCATGAACTGACGGTTCATCTCGAACTGCTGCATCATCGCGGCCATGTAATCCGGCGGCGGAGGTGGGTCGTTGGCAGCACGACCACGACCACGACCACCACGACCAACTTGTGACGCCCCCAAAATCAGACCGTGTACAGTAATCATACACACAGGGTACACGACTGAGATTAGGGTGCCACGGTGATAATATCACAGCACAACACTAAACACAAAAGGATAAACAAATATATTACAATAGAGGGGGTCACGCGGACCCGAACATATAAGTTATACAAGCCATAATATCTGAGTACAGACATAGATAGTCAAGTTTTGCCTTAAGAAGGCTAGCACAAATCACATCAGAGATACAGAACGAAAAGGCGAGGCCTCCTGCCTGGAATCCACAGTACTACTCCTGGTCAAGGGGGAACTCGACGTCGTAGTAGGCGCCTCCGAGGTACTCCTGCTCCTGGGCTCCAACGTCGGCTGCAGCGGCCGATCAGGCAAAACAGTAAAGGAAATAAAGCAGGTGAGTATCTAGTATACCCGCGAGTCTTACGTCCGCTACTAAGCATTATGCATTGTATCAACGGAATGAAGAGGCTGTATATAGTGGACTGAAGACAGAAATTCAGAGCAAGGGTAAGAAGCTAGGCCTATCGAAGACTAGCATCTTCCGACGGTGTCTTGCAGCATGAGGTAAGAATCAGCCAACAGTTTATATAAAACAGTAAGGTAGCAATGAAGCAGAAGTTGCTGCAACATTGAATAATAATAAGTTGTAATAATTAACAATGCCTCCGAGTTCACCTCCTCGACATCCCCGCAAGGAAAGGAACCCGGAACCATACAGTTTAATAATAGTTTCTAGTGGTAAGATCCAGCTTCAGCAGAAAGTGTCCTGTTACCGTGGACACGGCTATCGATAGATCAATTCTTCCCTGCAGGGGTGCACTTGTGTTACGCTACACGCACGGATCTCCAGGGTGGCGGGAACCTTGTTAGGGAACGCTCCACCGAGGCTATCCGACACTTCATAGCCCATCTTTCAAACTCAACAGAGAGGCCATCCGCCGGTCTAAATCCTAAGTACTCAGGGCCTTGGACCCCAACCCTGACGTACTCCTGCACGGTGCGTGGGTGGCCGGGAAGCCGTAACCAAAAACAACACAGCTCGAGCCAAAGAAGACAGCGCACTTCCCGGCAATCAGCCCGCGGTACTGCTGACGTCTGAAGAGTCCTCGGACGACACTATGAAGCGGAGGAGCCCATACTCGTAATCCCACGGGTAGGTAGTGCGTACATGGCTTGTAGCCAACTCAAGACATTCACTGAACCATTTAGCATTTTAATTAACCTGCGTGACAACCGTTATCGTTGCCGCGACTTAACCGACCCGCGGACAACGACAGCAGCGAGGACCACCAGTACATCGGTGCCTGCCCTGTCGTCCCACCGAGTCACTGCGGTTACCGACAAGGTGAACCGTCTCCTTACCTTGTCTCGCGTGTGCTCCTGGAGGAGCTCGACTTTCGTGGTTTGGTAACTCTCGCGGCCAACGATCAGGGGCCAAGCACACCGGTACACTGGTCGTGCCCTCCCTGTCGTCCCGTCGCAATACCTCTCGCAGGCACCGTTGGGTCGCCCGACTTCTTACCTGAAGGACAACCGTTTCCAGTACCCTATGGCAGTAAGACAAAGTCAGCCTCGATGGAGTACAAGGATTACTCCTTGATAGCTCACACTTGAGGTGACTAGGCATAACCCAGGTAGGGGCCTTAGACGGAGTCTGTATTGTACCGTACCTGTGCAGTTATAATATTTATATCCGCGTTCACTTCCCTGAGTGATCACGGCCCTCTATCTAATCCTAGCTAACAATGCGCAGGGTCCACTGCTGAATAATGCATAATAATAATAATAGGCAGCATCGGATAAAGGAAGGCACATCAAGGGGCGACAAAAATCAGGCTATGCAGTTGAATAGGATTGTAATCGTAGCAGCAGCAGTAACAATGCCTAGTGCAAGAATAGTACGGAAAGATAGGCGATATCTGGGGAAGAGAATGGCTCTGCTTGCCTGCAAGCTCGACGGTAGTAGTAGGGTCGTCGACGACGTAGTCGTACTCAGCAGCGGTGTAGTCGACGGCAGTAGCGGGGTCTACCGGAGATTAAAGGGGGAAGAAAACAATAAATACACAACAATAATAGCAATACAAATGCAAGACATAACAGATGAAATGTAAACGGGGTTCTATCGCAGTGTAATGCAATATGCTCGGAGCGGGAATTCATCTGAGGATGAACTGCCGGCTCCGGGTGATTACCGGACAGGGTGTCCGGAGGGGGAAGGATCAAGCCGGAGGTGTCGTGGTTACCGGAACAACATAAGAGGGGTGTATCCGTGCTATTTGAACCATTCCGGACAACCTTCGTGTTCGGAATAAATTCATCCGGGCACTCTAACAGTACCGGACAATTTATCGGACAGGCGGTCCGGAGGGGGAATGTTCGACGTTCGTAGTGTTAGAGGGGTGTGGTAGACATACGGATAGCGTATTCGTATTCGTTGTATTTTTCTGATCAACTTTCATGTATAAAGTTTTTGAATCCGAGTTACGGTTTAAAAGTTATTGAATTTCAAAGTTTTAAATCATTTTAAATGATTTTCTGGATTTTCTTTTATTATTTATTTAAACATTATCCAAAACATTATCCACAACATTATCCAGAACAGTGCTGACATGTGGGACCCGCATGTCAGCCTCTGTTATTTATAAAACATTTTATAAAATTCAGAAATTGCCTCTGGACCCACATGTCAGTGATTAAATTTTAATTAATTGGATTAACCTAAATCATTAAGTTAATTAATTAGAGGGGACCCACCTGTCAGTGACCTAAACTCTTACTAATAGTTTTGTTATTTTTAACCGGTGCTTAAGTGGGATGGGACCCACATGTCAGTGACTATTAGGGGTGAGATTAACCCCTAATCAAC